>CM042965.1:16060534-17347895 GCA_023678885.1 Pogostemon cablin | reverse complement strand
CATATGGCCCATCACTCACTACTAATACAACTACCTACTACACTTACAGCACATAAAATAATAATACTACTCCCTCCGTCCCAGGCTAAGAGAATCATTTTTCCATTTTGGTCGTCCAACCCAAAGAGTCCCCTTTCATTTTTTACACATATGAGACCTATACCCCCCTAATACAATTAACATATGAGATCCACACTCCCACTAATATAACTATTCACTGCACATTAAATAATAATACTCCTTAATCTATGTGTAAAAAAACAAATGACCCTCTTACATCGGGACGGAGAGAGTATTAATCACGTGGAATGAGCATATGGGAACCTTTGCCCATACGAAGGGAGTACTTTATTCCTTAAAAATTTAATCGTCGAGTCACTTAAAATTAAAATGAGAGTACGAAATGATGGACCCTGCAAAAGATTATCTAACTCTCTAAAAAGAAAAAAGAAAAATAGAGGTGCAACCTGCAAAAGAATATCTAACTCTCTAAAAAAAAAAAGAAAAATAGAGGTGCAATGCGGGAAAGAAGAGGAAGTCAGCAGTGGGCAGCAAAACAGAGTCGTGTATTTTCTATAGTTGCTTTCACGATTGACCTCTTTTTAAATGGGGGTTGGCGGAGAGAACCCACCTGCTTTTCCCCGAAATCCACGATGGATTGTGTTTTTTTTTTCTTTTCAATTCAACGTATTTTAATATCATTAGCTAATGGAAGGGTCCCATTATTTGAGGAATCCAAACTCCTGCTTGCATTACTATATATCTCTTCTTGCCTCAATGCTCGCACCTCCTTTCTTTCTTTCTTGATTTTTTTTTTTTAAAATTGGGTGTGTATACATAAAGGTTTGGAGGTGTTTTGTGTGTGTGTTTTCATTTTATATAGGGTTCTGCAGTCTCTTCTTGTGCTTCTCATGAAACTCCTGAGTTGAAATTTTGTGAGTTCTTTTTGTTTCTTAATCAGATCATTCCACCTTTGCCTGCTTCTTCACCACCTTACTTGTTTTCTTGTGTTGTTTTGTCCATGTTTGGTGAAGTTCTTTAGCTTAATCTCTTTTGGTGGTTTATTTGTGTGTGATTGATTCAACAATTTCATTATCAGGATAATCTTTTCAGATTAAAGTTGGTGTTTTTTTTTTAGTGTGAATCATGACTATTTTCTTTACCTATTCAAAGATTGTGATAATGAGCTTACTTTTCTGTTGGATTGTATATTTAGTAATGTTTTAACAATAACCCAACTTGGTTATATTTGCTGAAAATGTTGTTTATTATGTTACCTAATTGTTGATCATGTTATTCTTTTGAATCTGATAGTGATTGTGATTGTGTTTCTAAGGGTTGTTGGGTTTGGAAGTGGTGAACCAATGCTTGTAGGAAGCAATACAGGTGAAGAAGAGGAGGGAGACTTACAGAAACAATCTAACTGTCAGGTTTTGAGGTGTCATTCTAAGTTTAGTGAGAGTGAGACAAAAAGAATTAGAATGTCAGAAAATGATTCATGTAATGAAGGACCTCAGGATGCAGATTATTCACCAAACCCATCTCTTAGCTATGAGTTAGAGAGTCTAATTTTTGCTAGGTTTCCAAGATCAGAGTATTGGAAGCTATGCCTTGTGAACAAGAGGTGTTTGGGTCTTCTAACAAGTGGTGAGATGTACAAGATTAGGAAGGAGATTGGAGTCAAGGAGGCTTTCGTTTTCATGTTTGCGAGTGGGGAGAGCTGTTGGTGGGCGTTTGATCGCGAGTTTAAGTCGCGTAGGAAGCTCCCGGTCCTGCCTTCCGACCCTTGTTTCGCCTCTGGAGATAAGGAATCACTCTGTGCCGGCACTCAATTACTGATTTCTGGCAGAGAGATCGATGGCCTAGTCGTTTGGAGATACGACTTGGCCGCGAACAAGTGGTACAAGGGTCCATCCATGATCAATCCGAGGTGCCTTTTCGCCTCAGCAAGGTGTGGAGACCATGCGTACGTTGCTGGTGGGATGGGGGCCGTGTCCAGAAAGGAGGTGTACGATACTGCAGAGAAATACAATGCTGAGGTTGGTTCATGGGAGCCAATCCCCAGGATGAAGAAGAAGAGGAAAATGTGCTCTGGATTTTACATGGATGACAAGTTTTATGTGATTGGAGGTAGGAATGAGGATGGAGAGCTAACATGTGGTGAATTCTTCGACGAGACGAGGAACAAGTGGGAGCTCATACCGGATATGCTCAAGGACGACCCTGTGCAATCGTCGCACTCTCCTCCTCTTCTTGCTGTCGTGAACAACGAGCTTTACTCACTCGAGGCTTCTTCCAACCAGCTGAAGGTGTACTTGAAGCATACCAACTCGTGGAAACAGCTGGGGCGGGTGCCAGTGAGGGCCGACTGTAACCGAGGTTGGGGTGTCGCGTTCAAGTCTCTGGGAAACGAGCTTCTGGTGATCGGAGCCTCCGCTGATTCTTGTGCTGGCAACTACATGGCCATATACACGTGCTGCCCCGATTCTGAGTCGGACGAACTGCACTGGAAACCTCTTGATAGTGGTAGGAATCGTCTTAGCCACTTCATTCTCAACTGTTCTGTTATGGTAGCTTGAACCAACACTGTCAACGTTGTTCACCATGTCTAATCTTATCTCACTACATTGTAATTAACTTTCTGTTAAACCTGTTGTTTCACCCTCTACTGTGGTTGTTCTTTTTGTGTCACTTTGTGTTAACTTTAAACAGATCGATGGAATTGGAAAGCATCTCATTTCCATGTTTGATGTCTACCTTCAGTTTGTAACTTTTTACATCTTTTTCTATATGTGGATAATGAATTTCTCTGCTGTTTGTCATGATGTGAAGTGTAAAAGCATCCCTATGTGGTATTATCTTGACTTGTTTATTTTTTCAAATTTGCATTTTATCCCATGCACTCTCATGTTACTTCATTTTGAATTGGTAAGCATATTTTCGCTGTTTGAGTTGGAAAGACAAAAATTAGAAGACAAAACCAAACTAGCAGCCAAAAAATCTGGGAGATAGATGCATAATAATTGCATATGGTCTGATAAAATGGTTTATTACACAAAAATAATTAGTTTACTAGAAAGAAGGAAATTGACACATAAATGAAAAAACATACCTACAAATTGAACACAGAGAAACTGCAAAGGAGATGCAGCTTCATATCAAGTTGAGTACAATTGTGGTCGCCAAGTTGCGTCGTGACGGAGGAAAAATCACGTTGGTAGAAAAATGTGTCCAATCTCTTATCGAACACTTCAAATTATTCATAAATCGTAAGAAGAAATACGAAGTGCATAAAGAAATGATTTAACTACTGTGCAGTGAGGTGAGGAGGGCTCCGTTCCTCGTTTTAGCTATGGGTTTGATTAGCCAATCTGAATGAGAACCTGATGCCACGAAGTGTTTAGAATTCCTCTCAAGTTCCAAATGACCTCTGAATTTTCAGGCTGGATATTTCCCGTTATGTCAACCTGAAAAATAAAAACAAACAAATAAGTACTAGTTAATAAAGAACAGAGTCGGAAATCAGTTCTTCGCCTTTTGGAGGAAGTTCATAAACCTATAGCATTATAAGATATGGCCTTATAACCCAAAAGAGGAATGACTCGCCAATATATAAGCATCTATTTATCATTTAAACTTGACATACATATGCGCCTATGAATGGAAGTAGTTATTTTACAAGGAATAAGTATGACATACAGCTTTAGCAACTATCCTAGTGCTCTCTAGGATATCAACCTCGGTCTCGAATAGCACCCATGCCCATTTATCACTTCTTTCATCATCAGAAATGTATGGAATTCCAGCTTTCTGAGATTTCAAGGCTTCTCTCCAGGTCTTGCCACCATCTATCGATACGTCTACTCTCTCAATGCCACGTCCCCCTCCAGAAACTGCATAACCCTTGATAGATATCTGATAAACAGCACCAAAATTATCTTACAGCGAGTAGGAAAAACCAGCTGGAGAAGCAACTGAAGTCCATATTGGTGTCCAAGCATACCTCAAATGAAAAATTAACAAGTTTACAGATATCATTTATGGAAATTTAGAATTTACTGTATTATTGAATTTTCCAGCATACTGTGATAAGTATCATGCACACAAAAGATATCATAACCATACTGACCTTTCCAGGCTTTATGTAGTTTACATCTTCCAGAGAACATATTGCACTCTGCAGCAATATATTGATCAAGCATATCACTAAAATATTGTAATTTGAACAAATTTATAAGAAAATAGGATTATATATGACTTCCTTGTACTGGATTAAGTTCATTGTAGCAATTATGCAACCAAATATCAGTTGTATGGGACACAGAAATTAGTTTGTACATTTTGTTTGCATGAGATAGCACCTAGGAAAATTTGAATAAGAAAGATGCAACTATAAATGACGATGATTCCCCATATCAGTCGCAGCCTATTCATACAAAAGTGTAAAAGGGAAAAACCTGAACAGGAAAATCCATCTGTGGCCTCCTCGTAGACCAATCAATATTATCCCAATCAACAGAAGGTGGAAACATTTTATAATCCTTTTGCATGAAGAATCCCTACAGAGAAACAAATCCAAATCATAAACTTGGGATTATGATTCACATAAAAAAAGTATGGACAACTTTATACCTGACATTCTTCTGCAATGATGTTGATGGAATCAAGCCATTTAACAGAACGAGCACCAATGACACCTGGCACAATCACACGCAATGGATATCCATGATCCCTGTTAAGAGTCTTTTCATATCAAACCCAAACACGAAGATTAGACACATAACCAAAAGGAATTAAATGGTATAACTCAACAGCAGAATTGGGCAAAAGGGCTCAGTTGAGAGGAGAGAGAGAGGCAGATACTAATGAGCTAAGGCCTTTTCAACTAGAATTGTCTTAATCATAATGTAGAGTGAGGAAAATTTGTAGATTTTCAGAAGTTCATGCTGGCAAAATCTACAGAAAATCAAATGATTATCTTCAAATCATAATGCTATCTTTTAACGTGGTCTGATATCAGACGACCTTAAGTTGACTCAAAAAAACAACGGAAGAGTTGGACAACAAGCTATTTATTTATGTGGAAAAAAACAGAATACCTCTCCATTCATCTCATAAGCTAATAGAACATCAACCTCAGGGTTTGTGGCCTGACTTAATGGAATTGACGCTTTATAAGGGCCTCCATTTTCTTCCTGTAATAACAGTAACAGCTACATGACACTTTTTAAGTTGTGAGAAAAATAAAATGAAGAGGAGCGAAAGGCACAAGTAATTTACCTTACACTTGTCGATGCTAACAAATTCTACATGTTTTCCTCCGAGTGGTGATATATGTGTGAATTTGGGAATCCCAATCAGTTGAAGGACATCTGCTAATTTGGCCCCAGCCCAATTGGCTGCAAAAGAACAATCCTGAAGTATAAAATGTAGTGTAAACAAAACAGAATGGAACACTAAAGAAGCTCTTTCCATGTATTAACAAAGACCTTCACAAAAGCATCTTATAACTATTTGTCCAGTTTGGATTCACTTATAAAGTCCTCATAAAGTTATAATGTGAACATATAGAGTCCAAAATGTTGACTAATATGAAAGTCCCAAGTTTTCTTGCTTTACTCTAGCGTAATTGGTTTACAGAACATATATGCAGGCCTAAGGTTCTAAAGGTGTGCTGTTAGTTACCGCCTTATAAAAACTTCAATATACAATCACTACATATATCCAAAGTATCAAAAACAACAAATTGCTCTGAGAAAGCAAGAAAATTATTTAAAAGAAGAAAAAAAGGCATTTCTGTAACAATAATGCATATCTTCTCATCCAGTCTGCTCAGACAATATACTTTGAAATTTCATGGAAACTTAGGAACAAAAAATTTACTAAAACCCGAATGGAAAGGGTAAAATATCTTTAGTATCTAACCAATGAGAAGGTAATCAGATCTCAATGTGAACTAACCATTTCCAATGGCCGCAACGTCCCATCCAACTCCTCTCACCTTTCGAATTTTGCTCATGGCAGTCCTCCTATTGCCAGCACACTGAGAATAACGAAATCCATGGAGCAGTTGGTAGTTTGCAGGAAAAACAGAGAGAGAGAGAGAGAGAGAGCTTACAAGTTAACTAAAGTATCTAACAAAATGGTAGTTATATACTACTCCTTTCTTCCCACATATGTATAATGTATTCACAATTTTCAGTTATGTTTGATCTGTAAAAGATTCCACATTCAAAAATGGTAATATAGTCGACACAACTAACCCCTATACAATTTATTTTTAGAATATCATCCCCATCTAAAACACATAGTATTTTATATTTTACGTGAAAAAAAAAATGCAATATAGCAAAACACAAGTATTAACCACATTGCACTAAGCTACAATTCTGTTTTAAGTTACCATAACAGAATCGTTGAATAAAAATCAATATTCTTGCAATATCAACTTTTCCACGCTCTTCTCATCACCTCAGTAACCATCTCAGTATTCAAAGACTCGAAGAACTCGCATACCCAAGAATTCAAATTGAAGAAAATATACCTGCAGAGTCGCAGTGACGGCATATTTTGGAAGCTTCCTATCATTCACAACACACAATGGAAATATGTCATTGAATCTAGTTGGTAAAATAAAGGGTCAATTCTAAGGTGGAACGACGTCGGACTCACAGAATATCATTCATGTAAAGCTCCTTAGCATTTTCTACCAGACCCCCAATAGAAACACAGTATCTGCTCAAGCAAACAGAAACAACAATTAATCAATCAGATGCTGAAATTGATGCATCCATAACCATAACAAAAAGGAAAACATCGGACTTGTCGATATCATCAACGATCGGAACAGGTCCATGATTTCTCTTGTAGAAGAATTCCACTGGTGTCAAATACGATGAAACTAAAGCTGAACGATGGGGCTCCGCATTAAAGGGCTCCTGCTCACGTATCCGTAAAAATCATCAATTACATTCACTCTGAAACCCTATTCAATTAAATTAATATGCAGCAGTCCACTGCAAATGGATTTACTGAAAAATTAAGGTGTTCCAAGCGAATTCAACGTGAAGCATTAAGAGTTGTACCTTGGAATTGATGAGAAGAGCAGGGTGGCGAGAGGGTTCGTGGGAATAATCCAGGGGTGCTCTTAGTCCAGGCATTTCTCAAATCCAACAACAAAATCTGAGAGGGGAGGGAGGGGGGAAGTACGTAATATGAACCGAAAGAATTTGAGGATGAAATGCGAACTAAACGCGAATGGTCCCACATAAAACGACATGCGGCTCTTAAGTCGATCAGACTCTACGTCGAGTTTATTATGGACCTTAGCTCTTTTCTTTTCTTTTCTTTTTTAATGCAAAAATTTGTGTGATCAATTGTTTCACGGAATTTGTTGTCTTAGAAGTTTTTATAGCTGATATTCTATTTCTATAAAGGCTTTTTTTTTCGATCTATGTTAATTTTATTCTGTATTATTACGCATTACTATGTACTACATCCGTCCCACAATATGCTTCATATTTCCTGTTACACGCTGTTTAAGAAAAGTTGTATTTTTTTATCAACTTTATTAACTTTGAAGGAAATTATAGTATTTTTGGGTAATTAAAAAACAAAGTAATGGTATGTGTGTGAAAAGGAAATGACAAATTTGAAATCAATCTATACATATACATATATAAAAAGCAAACCTAAACTTCTACTTTTGTTTTCAATTTTTTTTCAATTTTACTCTATTTAGAAATAATTCAATTTTAATCTTGATCATCCAAACAATACTTTTGATTTCTATCATAAAATGTAATTATACAAATAATGGATTTTATTATTTAAATTTTTCTTTTTATTTTACAATATAAATTTGGTAAATATGTGATATATTTTTGGCCTAATAATGGATTTTATTATTTAAATTTTATTTTTTTATTTTACAATATAAATTTAATAAATATGAGATTTATTTTTGGCATATTTGACTAATTTTTAATCAATATATGCTTAATTTATATTTATATACATATATAAAAACAAACTTACTTTCTATTTTAATTTTTAATTTTTTTTACATCTTTTCAATTTTAGTAAATTTAGTTTTCATTCAATTTTAATCTTGACCGTCTATTACCCTTTGATCTCAATCATGAATCATATTTATGTTAATAATAAATTATTTATTTATTTTTTAATTAATAATATAAATTTGATAAATATAAAAAATATTATTGGCATATAATCTACTAATTGTCAATCAATATACTAATTTTTAATAATATCAAATCTTTCAACGTTAAATTTGGTAATTTTTCACTTTCTTTTCTACGTCGTTGATTACTTTCAATCACGATCGTTCATTATTTCAAATCATTCTATATAAACATTTTCATTACCTAATCATATTCTTAATTTTTTTTACTCCTTTTTCTTCTCTATTTCACTTTTATAATACTTCTAATATACTTTAATTTGTTTTATCCTTTATACTTTACTTTGAATTGACCTAATGTGCAGGTTCAATCATTATATGATGTATCATTCTTCTTTTTTACTTTTTGTTATCTTTTTTTTTTTCTCTTCGATTTTTTTGTTTTATTTTATTTTATTTATAATTCTATAAACCCTAATTATATACTTTAATTTATTTTATCTTTTATACTTTTATTTGATCTTATTTTTATGTTCAATCATTCTCATATTTGATCTTATGTGAAGGTTCAATCATTCTTATTTGAAATATCATTCTTCTTTTTTAAGTTTTCGTTATCTTATTTTCGTTTATATACGATTTTTGTATTTTCTTTATAATTCTATAAACCTTATTATATAATTTTATTTATTTATTTTTTATACTTTTATTTAATCTTATTTTCAGGTTCAATCATTCCATTTAAGGTATCATTCTTTTTTTTTTATTTTTCGTTTATCTTACGATTTATGTTTTATCTTCGTTTTTTGTATATTCTTTATATTCTATAAACCATATTTTTTATATATATATTTTAATATTATTGATATTTTTTATTTGATCTTATTTGCAACTTCAATCATTAAAAAAATTCATCAGTGATGAATTTGGACAATTCATAATTAATTTCAGAATGTTTTCTTTATAATTTTATAAACTCTATTTTTATATTGTAATTTATTTTATCTTTTATATTTTTATTTGATCTTATTTTCAAATTCAATCATTCTCATGAATCATTCTTTTTTTTCGTTTATCTTATGATTTATGGTTTTTCTTCGTTTTTATTATTTTTTTATATTTTATAAATTTTATTTTTATAATTTTTTAACCTTATTGTTCTTATTTTTATTTGATTTTATTTGTAGATTCAATCATAAAAAAAAAGTCACCAGGAATGATGAATTAGGACAATCTAAAATTAATTTTAGAAATTTTAGAATTGGAAAATTAAAGCTATTATTATATTTCCATTAGGATCGGCTCTATAAATATTATTTGAATTAAATCTTTAAGATTAATGTATTAAATTTATTTCTGAAATTTTGTGATTTATTTTAATTTTTCTTTCAATTTTATTTTCATTAGGATATTATATCTTCCTTAAAAACAGTAATTGAGTTTTACAGATAGATTATATCTATTTTTTAAAAAAATAAATAGATATCAATTAAAATAGAAAATTAATATAATTAATATTAGAAAGTTAATATATAGTTTATTTATATTAATTATCGAATCAAATTTAATGTTATAAAAAAAGTATATAAACAATACGATTTAATTGATAAATATAAAATTATGTTATCTTATAAAAAATGCATTTATATATATATATTAAGGTTAAAATAAAAAAATTAAATATAAAAGTACATAATTGTAATATACTTTAATTCTTTCCGTGCAATGCACGGATGTGTAATATTTAATTAAAGTAATATTTGATGTTGTTGGATGAATTATTTTTTTCTTTTTTTGGGGTGTGAAGGGTATTATGGGAGAAATAAATGAAAAAAATGTGAAGGATTTTGTGGGGGTGAGAGTATTTTTTTATTTAATTATTCATTAAAAACTAATAGAAAATGAGTTGGTCTCTTGTGAGACGGGTTATTGGTGAGACGGATGTGAGACGGGTCAACCCATCACTAAAGTATGCTTATTTGTGGTTAAAGTGTGCTTATTTGTGGTTAAAGTATGTCGATAATAAATCAAATTATAACACACTAACATCATACTTTAATACATAATCCAACATACTTTAAAAAACATACATTAACAACCATTTAACATACTTTATTTAAATAATCGACATACTTTAACACGTCTCACAAACCGTCTCATGAAGGTAGCGTCTCACAAGAGACTTTGTCATAGAAAATTTGTTAAAAAATTTGTAAAAAAAATTATTTATTAATTTATGTGTTTTTATTAAACTATTAAAATTATTATAACAAAACCTCGTAGCAAAATATAGATAAATATATGGCAAACACTTGTGTGAATCGGTTCACACATGAATCTTGTTCTTATCGATTTATTCTTCACTACATAAAAATATATTTTTTAAAGAGATAAACTATTTTAAATAAAAAAAAATTACTTTTCAAATTAATGTACACCCTGATTTATCGATTACTCTTTGGTACATGTAAAATTACTATTTAGAAAGATGAACTATTACTCTTTTAAATATAAAAAATTACTAACCAAAGAATAATCTTTTATGTATTAAATAGTAATTTTGCAAAAGTATGGTTCACGTGTAAATCTGTTCGGACGTATTAATACCTGATTCCCCATTATTCCAACTTTAATCACACACTTACCATTTTAGTTCGTTACCATATAAAAAAAAGGTAAATAATTAATATTCATATAACACATTTTAATTTTAAATTTATCATTATCTTTTTAACATACAAAACATATTTTACCATTTATTTATTCTCAAAAGAATACAAAAGTATTCCAAAAAAGGTAGGTCTTGAATGAGACCATCTCACGTGAGATCATTTTTCACGTTTTAAAATAGTTATCACTTTCGCTATAAAACTTTATCATTTCGCTATAAAATATAATAATTTTTTATTTATACTATAAATTGTTCATGAAATAGCATTATCATTTCTCATTGATTTATTATCACTTTTCTTTATAAAAGTTATCACTTTCTGTCCGTCTCACGTAAGCTCTTACGTGAGACGGTCTCACACAAGTTTTTTCCCCCAAAAATGAGTTAAAAGCACTCCCTTTATTCATTCAAGGAGGGTCTTTTTTGCATTTTGGTCATCCCACCCAAATGGTCCCCTTTTCTTTTTTACACACATGGGACCTACACACCCACTTTAATACAATTAAATTAAAATATAGGGTTCACACTTCCACTAACCCAACTACCCACTACACATTAAATAATAATACTCTTTAATCTATGTGCTAAAAGCAAAAGCCCATTTTAAGCCGGAATAGAGGGAGTAATTTTTATTAATACCCATAAGAAAAAACTTAGATAGTGCCCTTATAAGTTAACCTCGCACCAAAACTTCTTTAAACATACTAGTTATTTTAATTGTGTTATTTTTCATAATGAGTTTGCACTTTTTTTTAAGGAATATATAATCTCATACAGCATTGTTTCCTAATTCAACAAATTTGAGGATTTTCCGAGGTGCGCTTTGGAATTAATTAAGGGTGGGCAAATTTTTTTTAAAACCTCAAAAACCAATCGAATTGCACCCCATCACACCACACTTAGTAATTATTTTATCTATATCGTGATTAATTTTATTGGGAAAATCACACTGCTTAAATGGTGCAATTTTGATTTTATATAAAATTGCATCGCACCCCATGATATAATTAATTATAAATTTATTTAATTATATACTCCATATTATATGTATATGTATTATTAAAAAAATAAAAAGATTTACACAAGGTTAAATACTTTGGATAGAATACCTCAAATGGATTCGTGTATACTCGGTGATGCCGTATAATCTTTCTATTAGCCTACTACATTTTAGTAGTCTTAATAGAGGGAGAAAGGGGAAAATTTTCATGGTGTGCATATGAGAATATGTGGTATCGTTACTGTAGAAAAATAGGAGCGCAATTTTTTAAGAATGAATGAATCACGGTGGAAAAGGTGGTAGAAGATCTTAAAAACCCTTTGGAGTTGGATTTTTGGAAATTTTTCATCAAGTTTATTGTGTATTATGAGGATTGGAGAAAATGTCTTAATTTTGTATTAATAATGCTTTGAACTTGGGAGAATTCTTAGATTCTTGCGTGCAGGAATGTAACTTCTATACACTATTGTATAAAGGATAAATCTCATGCCTATTTTATTTAATAATATTTGCACATTTCCTATTTGCACTTTTCCTATAAAATAATTAAGTTGCTTTATGTTATGAATATTTATTTCAATTGTTTATGAAGTTCTAATGATGATTTCATATATTTAAGATCTAATTATATAATTAGATAAATATTACAATATTTTATTTTTAAGGGTGAAGAAACACTTTCAATTAAGGATTTACGTATATTTATATTTTTATGAGTATGTCCGTATATTATCTATTGTTATGTTAAGCATGTTAATTTTTAAACGTCAAACAGTAACAAAATCGCCTAAAATCGCAATTTAAGATTAATTATCAAACCGAACCGCATATAGCAATGCAATTTAGATTTTGACGAAATAACCGCAAAACCAAACCGTGAACAACCCCTAGAATTAATGGACTAAAAGTTAAATATTACTAATTTATTTTAAAATTAATTAATGGGGTAAAAGTCAAATATTATTGATTTATTTTTAATTACTATTTTATACTCACTCCGTCCCATAAATAAATTCACATTTTCTATTTTTGTCCGTCCCATAAACAAGTTCACACCCCCAAATAAGAAAATGCACAAAAATTAATAATCTCACAACACATTTTAATTTCAAAATTGTCACCCCTTTATAACTCACATAACTTACTTTATAATTATAATTTATATATTACCTAAAAATATCAAACTACTCCAAAATAAAAGCAATTTCTTCTTAAACTCCGCATCTACCATAACCTTAAACTTCTCTTTGGATGGAGATAATATTATTTAGTAGTGAAAATTAAATAAAGATCTATTATAACGGCTGAGATACCTGATTTTATTCAAGTGCACCACAGATTTTGACTGTTACGACTCATCTTTTATTTACTTAAAATTATAATTTGTCTAAAACATTCAATTATTTACCTTTTTACTTAAAAGTGGCCACACAATACTTCTTTGGAAACACATGAGGTCATATTACAACTAGGCACATTACCAATCTGTGACATTATGAAATTACAACAGATGTTAAATAGTGAAGCTACTTGCATCTTCACTAAAACATCTCATGAAAAAAAAAGTACTACAGATAACCATTAACCCACCCTAGTGTCAAGAATCAACTCACAACCAGATTTGGCACCTAAGCTTGCGCTCCATGGAAATCTGTGGAAACCACACAAGATCGCTCCACCAAAACTACAGCACACACTCATCATACAATTGTTTATGCTGAGCTGGGAGTTAAACCAGCACAAACACCAACACTTCACACACCAGCCTGCTCACAGAGATCCATCAAGTCCAATGTCTGCAATACCACAATTTCACAGACACAAAAGAAGCCCGTTAGCTCCTATCGAAACACAACATACTGATATTACTTCTACTGAAAATGGTAAATTTTATAAAGGTCAATGCTTATATATTTGCACGTCATATTAAATGTCGCTGTATTTAGTAAGATTGGAACTAACTTCAGGTATTGATAGCTCAAGGCGGAACTTGGGACCATCATAGTGATGCAAGACTGGCCTAAAAGCATCTTCCTCGAGAGGCTTGCAAAGCTCCCGAATACGAATTCTCACCTGAGTGAAAGCAATTAATGATCAGTCAACAACCATGAAAAGAAAGAAAACACAATTCATTAGATGAGCTTTGAATGAAATGATGACCCTACAATTCTACCTGAGCAGGGAACCTCGACTCGCCTTTGCATTTTTTATCTTCCCAGGCAGTTGGATCAATGTTGGAACCCCCAAAACTTGCTGCCTGTTGATGCAAATTGAACAAGATAAATATTAAAAGAGTCCACAAATAAGGTTGTGTATCAGCAAACTTAATCAAAGGTGATACCAATCATTTGCTCGTTTGCAAATTTATTGATTTAATAAAAATATTTAGATGCTTATTAATCAGATAAAATATTATCTCCCTTAACATTGTTCAGAAGTGCTTCATCTGAAAATTCATAAACGCCATCTCTCAGACTGTCGACAGACATGTATCTAGGCATAATTCCACAACTACACTGCAAATAGGTATATGAAAATTGAGACGTACCTCAAAAATTCCATGCAACTGATGAGTGGTGTAATTATAGAGGAACAACGGTAGACCAGGTGTTATTGCCCTAACAGAATCTCTATATCTTGGTGGCAATCCTACAAAAACAAAAAAAAAAATTGCATTAAGATATGTAATGATAATCACAAGATAAATGCATAAGCAGTTAGCATTGTCACAAGCAATTAATGAAATTTACTTGACATGATAACAAATAATGAAAAGAAATACATGATGAGCAACAAGTTCTGTGAGATCTTCAAGACATAGATATCATGGAACCTGGACTAAAATTATGCCAGAGGTGCATACCCTTCTATCACAATTAAATTAATAGTTGTAGTATAAAAACAAGATCAATTAGATCATGCAAGATTGATATCATCCAAATTGATGACATCACAACAACTAATCATGATAAATACATTTTCGTCAAAAGCATAAGGGCTATGACACCTCCACCTATGGAAAACAACTAATACATGACTAGTATATATCACATCTAGCAAGTTTAATCAATATGCTAAATTTCTGGAGGGAAATTTATATGATTACCAAACAATTGTCTCTTCAAATCCTCCTGCATAGTGTCATTGTTGCAGACAAAGATATACCCACCAAGGACCTCATTCCTTGGAAGCATCTCGGCTGCAGGCAAGGTCTTGAACCTCTTGTCAACTGAATTGCTTGCATTTGTGCTGTCCTCCTTGTTGTTAATATTGTTGTTGTTGTTGTTATTGTTAGGCTCCTTGTTGAGATTGATACTGCTATACTTGCTTCCAGCAATATTTCCCACAGAGTTCACAGTTGGATTCTGATAAACTGCATTCATATTGTAATGACCTTTCCGCAGGGTGTTTCTGCTGACACTATCATTCAACTTGGCCTCCAAGCTTAGCATGTTGAAGTTAAAGTTGTCAAACTTATTCTCTTCTTGATATCCATATGCATCCATAGGTCTGGCAACTTCAGCAGAAACCTTTGAGAGATCGAGGTTGATCCTCCGCTCGACCTTCAACCTTGTCTGCTCAGCCAATTTTGAAGCAGCCACAAACCATTTGTGATCCTCAGAGACTTTCGACTGCCCACGGAGCTCATCACCAAGTTGCCAAAAGCTGTGAATGTTCTCCATGCTGCAAATCCTATACAAATAACATAATCAAGGATTCAGATTTCATCCAAAGAGACAATGTAGACAACATGCAAAATTGATGTTTAGGGGAAATGCAGATGCAAACTAATCGACAAATAAAAGGGGGGATGTCTATAAGTGGAACCCAACCAATAATCAGTTTATTAGTTTGATAGTTTCAGTTTTTCAAGTTTGGCTGCAACCACAGGCTACCCAACAAAAGCATAATCAACCAGAACCGTTTAACTGAGAAGTAATTACAAGTTGCAACAAAAAATTTCATGACCAAAACAACTGGCATCAATTATTAAATCAGCCCGCAATTACAACGATACATGGCTGGTGAGAAACACAAGCCTGTCGAGCCTGGTTAATAACAAAAAGCATAATAATTTTAAAACTCAGAAAAAGAGAATCTACAGCTCAACAATAGTCTAATAAAAATAGCAGAAACTATGATCAGAAATCGAAGTAAAATGCAGAAGATTTACAAGTTTTAGTAGAATTCATCATGCGCCACATTAAACAGCAATATACCTCAAGAAAAATATAAATTCTCACAATTACCACTTTCGTCGGCAAAATACAGTAAGGATGAACAACATCAGGATCAAACATTGGCAAAATGAAAAGCATATTATAAATTCCAACAATTAGATTAATCCAAATTGACACCATTGACAACCAAACTTCAGCTAAAAAAATGCATACTGAAAATGCCGATCTAACCAATATCAGATTAGACGACCAAACAGTTAAACACAGTAGCATAAGTGAGTTACCAACCAAAAATGCTTTAAAGTAATCAGCAAGATTCAGTGAGGTATCCAATAAAGAGAGTTGAGAGATGATAGATTAAGCAAATTACCAGAATAATTATTGGCCACCCGAGAAACCCTAGATTTTGGGATCCAAAGCTAACTGCAGCTAGAGAGAGGAAATATGCACCTTTATTCCTGGTTATGAATCACCGGAAGATGCGACAGGGAGACAAGGAAGATTTTTTATTATTTATATATTCACATCCAGCAGAAACACCCTTCTACTTTTTCTTATTTACTAAACTTGCCACTCTACATTTAAGGCTTTTGCTGCCATCGACTCATTTGAGTATGGTGCGGACAGCTGACTTAATAAGGTAAGATTTAATTTCCTGGGCCATTTTGAAGGAATGCTCAACAATCAATACGACCTTAAGTGTATAATGATTTTTTCTTTTTAATCCTATGTAGGGAATTGTTTTAAAATGTCCTATTTTTCAAAATTAATTTTGAACCCATTGTTAACTTGATTATCATAAATAAATTATTCGATTGTATATTTTTATGAGTGCACTCTTAAAATGATAAAATTGATACATTAAGAATGAATATAGGGTATATTATATTTTTATGATAGTGAGTAGTTGTATTTGTGTTGTGTGTGCAGGGATATTAGTTATTTTGTGTCAATTAGTTTAATATATATATATATATATATATACTATTGTGAAACTCGCGTACAACGTGAGATCATTTAATTATTATTCTTATTTTTTATAATTAAATAATTCGTATTATATATTGTAACAATATTAATTGAACGGAATTTTTTTCTTATAGCTAGACAATTTCTTTCATCAATGTAAATAATTTGCAACAAATTATAATATTTGACTTTTGATTAAGGATGTCAATTTTATCCGTGGATGCGGGTATCCGCCGAATAATACCCTATTGGGTACGGATAGGGTAGGGTATTTCGGATTTCAGGTAGGGTAGTAGCCGTACCCGTATTGAAATGTTGAGTGTAAGGGTAGGGTATTGATTATGTAAAATATCCGATTACCCTACTCGATTACCCATTTATTTTATTATGCATTATATATTTTACATAATATATATTATATATTTATATAATAACATAATATATACATAAACATTATTCCCTATATTTGTAGTTAATTTGTTAGCATTATTGAATAAGTATGTTTAACTATGCATTATTTTGTAATTTTATATAATTTAAATTTTAATGATGTCATGCTATTACATAATATATGAAAGTTACATGATTATCTTTTTAAATTATTTTTATAAATTTATGAATCTCATAATATATTGCATTGATAATGATTTCTTTTAAATAATAAATTGGTCATGTATGCAGGATATGATAGGTCGGGATTTTACTGATAGGATAGGGCAGACATTATTATTCGCATTATTTTTAAAATTGCTGGTAATCATTTACCCGCAGATTATCCATGTACCCGATGAACAATATCCGTACCCTACCCGATGACATATTTAAGGGTAATAGGGTAGGGTAAGGGTCTTAAAAATAGGATTGAGGATAGGGTATGGATTAGGCATACCCGTACCATACCTTACCTACCCGTTTACACTCATACTTTTGATAATGTCATGTATAACTAAAAGTTTATATATATATATATATATATATATATATATATATATATATATATATATATATATATATATTCTAATTATTAGAAAGAATCTTGACTTGTGTTTTTTTAAATGTTACTTTATAACATAATACAATTGAAAACTATTTATTCTCCTCCAGTCTATCTAAAAAAATGTGCAACCATATATGAACAAATTTGTCTCTTTATCGTATATTTATATAGTTGTTAGTATTTTATTTTTTTCATTGTATTTAAATGCAATCATGATCAAAGTATGTAACTTTTAAAATAAATATCAATTATATATAAAAAAAATCTCAATTGAACATGTTAGAGAAAAAGGAATTTGCTATACTATGCTTAATATATATATATATATATATATATATATATATATATATATATATATATATATATATATATATGAAAAATAAGATTAAACATTTTATAATTAATTAAAATAAAATTATTAAAATATTTTAAATAGTTATTATATATATATTATTTTTATATATACGTAATATCGTAAATAATATTTAAATGGAGTACTACATTTTACTCATGATTATGATTTAGTATTTCTTATATAATAATAATTCTATTTCTATTAATGGTTATTTTTAAAAAACTAATGTAAAACATAGATATAATATAGAGTATTGTTAAATACACACCCCTTTTTATTGAATACACACCCTTATTAAATACACACCCCACTTTTTATTGTTTAAATCTTAATTTATTATATACACACCCCCTAAAAACTCAAATTTACCCTTTTTAACTTTAAAATAATACACACCCTTAATAATATTTCTAATAATATACACACCATTAATAATATATTTTTAATATTAATATTATACACATCTCCTATCACATACGCTGTATGCTGAAAATTTTAAGTGAGAGAGGTTGAGATCCCACCACCACCACCACCAAACCCTCGGCGGAGCACTGCACTCCTCTCCATACACAAAAGGATTCTGGGGGAACCAATCCTTTCAGCACTGCACTACTCTCTCCACTCTCACTCACCTCTACAACTCACTCTACTACACCCAATCTACGGCAAAGAACATACCAAACAAGAAGCTGAGATGAGAAGTTATAATAACAATCAGGGTTTGATGAAGTTCGTGATTGATGATCCATACAACGTTGTTCTTGATCATCAAAGTAGGAAAGGGATCGATGATGAGAACAATCAGTTGCAGTATGATGTTGAAGAAGTCATTACAGGCAATGGGTCATGTAATAACATGAATATGAACATGAACATGAACATAAACAGGCAATGGGAAACTTGTTATTCATGTATGCTTACTAAACAAACTTGTTGAATGAGAAACTCGTAAAAAATTAGTTGATGAAGATGAATGGGAAACGTGTTAATCAATTTAAGTTTGATGAAGACAATGAGGATTACGAAAGATATAAAATGTATTAAATCAAAAATTAATTATTAGGGTTCATGACAAAAACGTTAAATTAATGAACTGGTTCATAAAAACAATAAATTAATAAAATTCACAGTAACGTGTAAATCAATTTAGGATTTATTAGATTGTATAAAATATTTAGGGGGTGTGTATTTAATAAATTAAGGGTAATTTAGACAATTTTAAAATATATATTTTAATTATAGATTAATGGAGTGTGTATTCAATAAAAGGGGTGTGTATTTAGTGGCACCCTATAATATAAATAAAATTAATTTATATATTATATTCTTTTAAATATTTATAAATTTATAATGAATTTATTAATTTTATTTTTTATTTAATTTTATTAGTTTCAAATTATATAAACAATTAAAGAATTTTTTTTATTCATATGTCATAATTGAACAATTAAGATATACTCCCTCCGTTCCGTTTCAAACTTTACGTTTACTTTTTGCACGTAGATTAGGAATGTAGTATTTTAATGTGTAGTGAGGTGAGAGAAATAATATTTTAATGTAAAGTAGGTATGTGTATTAGTGTGA
This sequence comes from Pogostemon cablin, assembly GCA_023678885.1. Classification (NCBI taxonomy): domain Eukaryota; kingdom Viridiplantae; phylum Streptophyta; class Magnoliopsida; order Lamiales; family Lamiaceae; genus Pogostemon; species Pogostemon cablin. The sequence continues at coordinate 17,327,995 of CM042965.1, read as the reverse complement.
TGTGTGGGCTCATGGAGAGAGAAATAATTAATTTGTGTGGGTCTCATTTACTAAAAAAGAAAATATAAAGATTGAAATGAGTTGTCCAAATTGAAAACATGTAAATATTGAAATGGGACGGAGGGAATATGCAAATAAATAAATATTAATATACTAAATTTAAAAAATAACAAATACTTAGAAACTCAATTTTAATGTTATTTGATATGAAATAATGATGTAACTTAAAGAACTTAAGCTTTCGATTATATACATGAATTAGTTTTTCAACCTCTTATTCTCTAGAGGTAAATGATTCAAGAGTACTTGAATCATCGATCTTCTTTCACTTGAAGACTATTTGAATCAATACTTTATAGGTAGATCTTAAAGAATACTTGAATCGATTCTTAAGAGGTAATACTTGAATCAATTTTTTCCTCTTGAAAAATCGATTCTTAAGATGTAAATTGATTCAAGGATCCTCTTACTCTTGAAAAATCAAATTTTAAGATGTAAATCTATCCAAGAATACTTGAATCGATTATCTTCCTCTTGAAGAATCGATTCTTAATAGGTAAATCAATTCAAGAATGCTTGAATCAGTTCTCTTCCTCTTGAATAATACTTGAATCGATTTTTTAGAGGTAAATCGAATCTCTACTTGATTCGGTCTATCGAAATAAATTTTTATATAATTTCATAAATCAATTCTCTAGAGGGACTTGAAGAAAGCTCCTATTTCTCTTGAAGAATCGAATGTGTGTATTTAGAATAAATAACCAAAAAGTCTTATTTATGTTAGATTGTATACTAAAAGTCTAGTTTTTGTATGAACAATGTTTTAACAATTTATTTTGAAAATGAGAATCATATGATCAAACGTTTTGCATATTATAATTTATTTATACGTTTATGCAAAAGTTCACTTACTTTATACTGTAGATAATATGTTGTGCGACAACACGCGGAATATCATATTATCAGTTTTTTTATAAAGTATAAACAGATGCTCACAATCGAGATAGACGGGGACAATCTATCGGGATGGTTGTAGTGTGATTTGGTATTAGTTTGTCTTAATTATAAAATCACGCTAGTATGCTTTGTGTGTATTGAGCAGGACCGCTTGAGATCGTTTGACTTGTACTGTCTATATAGAAGAACTTGATCTCTGTTATTATGGATGTTCGTGCTCTTAATCCCTATACAATAACTTCGATACGTAAGGCAGTACGTATTTCTTTGATTCATCAATGGGTGAGATTTACATGTAATTAAATCAACAACTCGGTGAGTTGGGAAGTAGTGTTGTCTCTATGGATGTGCTGTTGATTATAGAAGAAATCTGTGTCCTATTTAGGTTGATGATGTCCCCTTGAGGAGCTCATAAGGATTATCATGTAAATCTTGCAAGTAGATTAATTCCTGCATGATAATGAGGTTGAGTGGTGCTACTCTCGGATGATATATTAATTAATGGAGTTGTCAATAACTTAATTAATTAATGGGCATTGTATATCTTAAACATGGGGAGACTAACTGACTCATAATAAGAAGGATCCCATAACGTAATTATAGGATTAGAGCGGTAGTGCAGTAATAATATTTTAGTGGTATATATTATTATTATTGGACTTAAGTATAAGTTTTGGGCTAAACTTGGATACTTAAGCCCAATAGAGGCCCAACTCTAATTTCTCCTCCTCGTCCTTGTTGTAGCCTATAAATAAGTCATCTCAACTGTTCGGTAATCCTATTATTCAGGCCTAACTTGTGAGAAGGGAAAGGGAACAACAGGTTAAGAGAAAATTGAAGATTGTCGCCCACACGACATCAAGATTAGATATGTTTCTATATCCTTGCTTCCGCTGGTTTAGAAATGCATGGAACCCTAACGATTTACGTTAGCCAAACGATCGAACACCAATAATTGGTATCAGAGCTTCAATTTCATGGAAGACATGACACGTTAGGCTAGAGTTTATGTGTCAAATGTAGATTAGGGTTTAGAATATTAATTGTTATACTTGGATACCCTAAATATTTGACGGCGATGAAACACAGTGGTATAAGTCGGCGATGGCGGGACCAGAGATGAGGCGCGACATGAGTCGTGCAGCATGGTTACACGAGTTGTGCAGTAAGATCGCACGAGTTGTGCCGCTTGGCAGGACTCCGTGCAGTTGACATGCAATGCGAACGATAAAAGTAGCGGCTAGACAAGTTGCATCGCACGGCTGGACGTACTGCGGCACACGACAGTATGAGTCGTGCGAGTGAACTGCACGAGTCGTGCCTGTTTGGCAACCGTGAGTATACGTTGGATGTATGGGAAATCAACAGCAGTTAGTGCGAGTGGGCAACATTGGGAGCAGCACGAGTCTTGCCTAGGGTTGGCACGAGTTGTGCCTGTATCGAGGAAAGGCGTGAGTGGTGGTTCTACAGGCATTGACATGCCGCGATAATAGAGTGTGGTGATGCACCTCGGCACGTGGCACGAGCACGACCGGCAGGCGCGAGGGCCACCAGAGGCTCATGCACGAGTAGAGCCGAAGGGGCCGCACGACTATTAGAGATTGGCGAGACACACATATTACGGCGCAGCTAGCGGCTGAATGTGGAGGCACGGCAGGGGTTGATGATTCGCATGAGTCATGCCACCACTGGCATGACAGGGAATGATTTCCAGTGTGCAGTGGTGGGCGGCATGAGTGGCGGGGAACGGCAGCACGAGTCGTGACGATTGGCGGCACGACCACCAGAGCCGTGGCACGTAGGCCTGTAGATAGGGAGCACGGGAGCAGCATGACTCGTGCAGGAGTGCGCACGAGTCGTGCCAACGTGTTTGGTGTCTAGCAGAGTCGGTTTTTTATTTTTGACGTGTTTTTGTGCATTTTTCATCGTGATATATAAATGTTATAATTTGATTCAATTATCTTATTATTGTTATATATGATATGCATGTTCTATGTTATTTACTGTTTTAAATTGCTGAATATAGAAGCATGCTAGGATGTGTATTTTATTGATGGATATTATATGCATGGAAAAAACCTCGGTGTAAACAACTAAGTGGGAGAGGGGATAGGTAATTAATTCTCACAACCTCCATTATTAGTTTGTATGTATAGTAAAAAAACTTGCGTGTTAGCATAGACCTTCTTCCCCATCAGATGAGTTTATTCATGGATCACTGGTACAAACTTTTTTATGATGAATGTAGGAATTTATCCGAGCGCGTGTGTATTTCTCTATCTGTAAGGCACATAAGCTTGCGCAATGAACTTGGGGTCAAATAATTATGTACACTTAAATGCAAATAATAAGTATCCTCCCCATCGGAGTCACTACTATTATTTGCATGGCTAAATAAGAAACGACTATTAATTATTTTGTCATGAAGTTAGGTTGACGAATGAAATTAATGGGTAAAACCTTCTCTTGTAAATATTCGGGTTTGTATACATCCACACTATTGTAGCATGCAGACTCACGGTGCTTGAGATGTTGATGAATTTTATTTTATATTGTTTTGAGGGAATCAATATAAATTGATAAATTTGAAATGTTTGATCTGTTTATTTATTTATGGTTCTTAGGATTTTCAAATGGCACTCAATTCACTTTCTGTCATACTTAATGAACACAAACTTACTAGCACAAATTATATTGACTGGAAACAAAACATGGATATTGTTTTAACTACTGAAGATTATATCTTTGTACTCACTAAGGAATGTCCTTTGAAACCTACAGATGAATCTTGTGAAGAGGAGATAGCTGCTTATAATAGGTGGGTTAAGATTGATAGGATGGCTAAATGCTATATTTTGGCTTCTATGTCAAATGTGCTTCAGCATCAACATCAAGCTATGAACTCCGCCTATGATATGATGCAGAATCTTAAGGAACTTTTCGGACATCAGAGCGTCTTGCTAGGTCACGGGGCATGGCTGTACTAATGATACCAAAATAGCTGAGGGCACTCCCATAAGGGAATATATCCTTAGGATGATAGGCAAACTTTATGAGTTGGAGGTTCTTGGAGCTGAAATTGATGGAGAGACCCAAATCGATATCATACTTCAAAACTTGCCTAGGAGTTTTGAGCAGTTTGTCTGAACTAGTGTATGAATAAGTGTTTGTACACGTTGGCAGAACTTCTGACAGAACTCGTGACGGCGGAAGAACTGTTTCGTAGAGCTCCTTAGGTTCATGTTGCTGAAAATGCTGCTTATCCTAGGCCGAAAGGCGGTAGGAATAAGAAGAAGTAAGGAAATTCAGCACCGGTGAACCAAGTGAAGGCAAAGGGTGGTGTGGTCAAGAAGCCTAGAGGTAAATACTTCAAATGCAAGCAGCCGGGACACTAAAGGCAGATTTCCCTCTTTTGAAGGGGAACAGGAATGGTAAATGTTATTTACTAGCTGTTGAATCGTGTTTAGCGGCTGTATCTGCTAACACTTGGTGTGTAGATATGAGAGCCACTGACCATGTCTGCAATTTTTTGCAGGGGTTCCACCGAACCTGACAGCTTAGTAATGGGGAGATTACCATACTCATGGGGAATGCTACAAGAGTAGCGGCCGTTGCAGTGGGAGACGTTTATTTATTTTTTAATAAGAATAAAACTCTTGTTTTAAGGAATTGTCTTTATGTACCTCATTTTAGAAAGAATTTCATTTCTTTGTCTAAATTGTTTATAGATGGATATTCTATTTCTTTTAATGATAAGGTTGATATAAGGAAAGATAGAATTATTATCTGTGATGGTACATTGATTGATAATTTGTATACTCTTAATTCAATTTCTCCCACAGTGCAACAAATTGAATTAAATAATATATCTACCAATAAGAGAAAAGAACCTTCGAAAATGAACAAAACATATCTTTGGCATCTAAGACTAGTCATATTAACTTGAGTAGGATTCAAAAATTGATAGCTGATGGACCTCTAAGTTCATTAGTAGTGGAAAATTATCCAACTTGCAAATCCTGCTTGAAAGAAAAAATGACTAAAAGACCTTTTAAGGCAAAGGGGTATAGAGTCAAGGATCTGTTGGAATTGATTCATTCTGATTTATGTGGTCCTATGTCTGTCCAGGCAAGAGGTGTTATGAATACTTTGTCACTTTCATTGATGATTATTCTAGATACAGATACATTTATTTGATGCGCCGCAAGTCTGATCGTGGCGGTGAATACCTTTTGGAAGAGTTTAGGGATTATTTATCAGAGGAAAGGATTTAATCCCAATTGTTTGCACCGGGCACACCCCAGCAGAATGGTGTAGCGAAAAGAAGGAATAAGACTTTTATGGAAATGATAAGTCAATGATAAGTTATTCGATATTACCAAATTTGTTTTGGGGGTACACCTTACAAACATCAACTTACATTCTTAACTTAGTATGATGCAGCAGCGTGCTAATAGTTATGAAGGTGAACTCCATTGATTTTTAATAAAATGTCGGCAAACACAAGACAACTAGGAAAAACCCTTGAATTTTACTAATATTCTCAATGGCCTTTCAACAACCAACATGATCCCTTTTTAAAAGGATTTACAATGAAGAAATAATAATGAATAAACAATGATACATATGACATAATTAAGGTAATTGGTAAAAATTTGAATAATAAATGTAAGTTGACTGGACTTGATTCTCATGAAGCTTCATCCCCATCATTCTTACCCGGTTGAAAACGAGTCGACCTCGAATCGCCATAAGCTTCATCCCCAAGTATATTCTCACAGCATATGGAACAAGATGTTTGGCATTAAAAACATATGAAGTGCGTAGATGTGGAGGTAGACGAAGTCAATAGGTATTTGGATTGATGACCTCTAACACTTCAACTGGACCAATCTTCCTTGAAGTTAGTTTATTGCACTCATGTGGAGGAAAACGATCCTTAGTCAGAATAGCCCAAACAAGATCACCCACCTTGAATAGAACTTCCCGATGCTGCAAATCCGCACGAGTCTTATATTTCTCATTTGCAGATTCAAGATTAGTTTTTGCTTTGGTGTGCACTCGTTGAATTTCCTGCAGTAAGGATTCAGCTCTAAGATCAGCAATAAAAGGAGATGGGATAGGTAACAAATCTGTAGGACCCCTTGGAATTATGCATATACAATCTGAAATGGACACAATTGGCGCTTCGATTAACTGCCGCATTGTGGGCAAATTCAACTTGAGGAAGTTGTAAATCCCAGGACTTCAAATTATCGCCAATAAGACAACGAAGCAGATTTCCAAGAGAGCGGTTTACTACTTCCGTCTGTCCATCAGTCTAGGGATTATAAGCACTGCTGAAAAGAAGAGTTATCTTCTTCATCCGCCACAAGAAACGCCAAAAATAACTTATAAACCGTGCGTATCTATTAGAAACAATGGACATAGGGAGACCATGAATGCGATAAATCTCTTTGAAAAAGAGTTGTGCCGCATGTATTGCATCGGTTGTTCTCTTACAAGGAATGAAATGTGACATTTCGAAAAAACGATCAACCACAACAAAAATTGAATCAAAGCCTCTTTGAGTGCGAGGAAGACCAAGCACAAAATCCATGCTAAGGAAAACCCAAGGAAGTTGCGGAATTGGTAAAGTCCTATACAGTCTTGCATTTTGATGAGCATTTTCAAAATACACAATATTAATGCCCAAGTGTTAAGGATGCTATTGTAGCTTTGATAAGTGACCAAGTGATTATCGAACCCAAAGGACGTATTATTATTAATTTAATTATAATCTAACTTATTAAGACTAATATGATAATAAAGTTGTGATAATTAAGTAACAAATAAACAATTAATTAAAATAACAATTAAAATAAATAATAGTAGAGAATAAACGAGAGTTGCTCAAGTGAGAAGATGGAAGCTCTTCGGGCCATCCAATTTCACTAATTAATCTCCCTTCCGTATGTCAATGTCAGACTCTGCCTTATGGAATATGGACGCATGACTAAACCATGAAAATTTACTCTATAGACACAAGCAGACAAGCGTGTAACACGTGTGAATTACTTTGGAGCAAGAGATATAATTCCACCCCCTTTTTAGGTACTATCAGTATCAATTATTTCCTGTGCACTTAGTACTCTGACTCGATATGATCTTCCTTTATAGGTACTATATAATTATTCTCTTTATCCTACTTACTAACCCGAATCTAATTCTATTAATAAGTATTCATATAAGATAGTTCTAATGAAACTTCAGAGTCCCCTCACTTAGAATCATAACATGGAATCCTGCTCAGCAGTGAACTCAATCAATAACCAAGATATGTATTCAGACTCTACATAACAGTTAATGATGCATAAAACAACTCTGAGTATGAATTAATAAAGCATAGTCTTATAGAAAATAAACCACAAGTAATGTTGTATAGAGTATACACATGGAAGTTCAATTAATTAGATAAAAACCTTCATAACCCTAGAACTGCCAAAGTGGTTCTAGCCCATAATGCTTCGAAGAACGTTAAAGGTGATTGGATAGATCTTACCCATAGTATTGAAAATTACAAGATAGATTAAGTTGCGAAGTAAAAACTAGATGCAGACGCTATTGCTTCTCGCTCCGTCTTGAATCTTCACTTGGTTCTCACTTGATTCGCTGCACGAATCTCTCTCTACCACTCCCACGGATGGAGTTAAGGTTTGGATGTGGTGTAGGATGAATGTAGAATCTAACTCCCTTTTTGGTGTGATCGACACCCCTTTTTATACTTGTTACTTTACCTCATGGACCTTTACTGGGCTTTTTCATCGAAAACACGTACATACACGCACTGGAGGTGAAAATCTCGACTTTTCAGAGCTGATACGTCGCCGTTCGACCAGACATGGCATGGTCGAACAGGACCTCTTGGTCGAACTCTGGTCGAACAGAGTGTCTGTTAACTAAAAATCATTCTTGGTTCCCGTTCGACTTGACCTTTCTCGTTCAACTTTGGCTTTATTTGGTTGAACGAGCATTCTTGGTTGAATGACCTCTCTGTAAGTTGAAATGCCTCCCGTTCAACTTATCACCCTTGTTCGACCTAGCCAATGCTGGTCGAACAACCTCTCCAAGTCGAGCAATGCTATGAAAATCATCTCGAAAATCGTGCTTTCCAATTCCGAACACTTTAGACCTATTTTCCTGTACAAATATGCTCAGCTAGCCTTAGTAGCATCTGATTTGTGGCTTTCCCATAAACAACCCAATTCGTCTTAATAACACACCAAATCGTTCTCAATTTTCACATAAATCGAAGCTTAAAATACGTGAATTATCACTCTCATCAAAACCCCAAACTTACATGTTGCTCGTCCCGAGGCAACGACAATCCAAACTAGGGAAGAGAGTGTAATCACAAAGTCCTTTTAACAAGCACAGCTTATTCTAACACATGTGATAATATTAATTCAAAACATGCATTCATCCATCATACCTTTCATCCATGCAACTATATCAATCAACTACAATACTTCTACGAGTGCAAAATCATCTAGCTCACTAGGTAAGTATTTACTCTCGTGCTCAAGTATAAAAGATGTACACTTTCAAAGGGTTAGTACATACACTCAAAATCAATTCATATATTCGCCTAACCATAAGCTTGGCAAGGGTCTCAAAAATCAATTTATAATCATTTCAACACTAGGATCACAAAGGACTTGTTCATTGGGTTATAATGTTGGCTCTTAGGTAAAGGTAGGTGAATATAGATAAAATGACTAATTTCACTAGTAGAGAATTACCTTGGAGATTTGCTTTTTATCAAACAACATTAATACTTATCCTCCTTCATCATTCTCACTATCTTTCAATACTTCATCTCCGGCTTTACTTGGAATCAACATCTTTCTTCTTCAAAGTACAAGGGTACCAATTTCGGGCACTACCCTTTCAAGTAATTGGGGTACCAGTTTCAGGCACTACCCCTCAACAAGATTTAACCACAATTTTATTTTCATCACTACGCACACTTTTTCTTCCTTTTTCTTCATATATGAGCTAGCGCTTTTATTCACCTTAAGTCTCTACTAGTAAATAGGGTATTTAAAGTTCAAGTATAGGTAAATAAAGGCTTTTTATCATAGTCTTGCCAAAGCAAAAGCTTTAAAGGCTCAACGGGGCTTCCAATGATCAATATCATAAGGTAGGAAATTTGGCTAAGTGGCTCAATTTAAGCAATAACGGCCTAAGATCATGTCCTAGTATCTATCAATCATAAATTTCAAACAAGACTCCAAGCCAAGTTCTAGCGAACATATGAATGATACTCACAAGAATAAACTATCATGCAATCATGTAGCATGATTAATAAGTTCAAATTCTCACATGGGTAATGGATTCCTAAGCACTCTTCAAACATGCAATCAACATCAATATTTACATAAACTACAAGCAATAGCGGTACATGCCATCATTAATAAAACCAACATGCATAAAAAACAAGTGCACATGCATAATCAAGAAGCAACATAACATTCTCCAAACAATCCGATTACATCCCAATCAAACATAACCAATGTATCCATCATCATTAATATCAAGTACAATCCACACACGCATGAATCTCAATCAAACACTCAACACCACTCACCATCACTCAATCTGTGAAGTGAAAAACAGAATGGAGATGAGAGAAAATAGAAAAGGATAAAAGCCTGGCGCCACTACTCCTCCGGAGCATCATCATCATCATTATCACTTATCTCCGTGAGCCAATAATCGAAATTCATGTGAAGATTATATAGTTTCCTATCCACCTCTCCCAATCTCTGATCCATACTATCATACCGAAGGTTAAGCACAGCATAATTTGAATGCCAATGCCAGCTATCGATTTGTTTCTTGCTGGTTCGCATTCAAGGTGGCGAAATGCTCGTTCATCAATCTGAACTGCTCCCGATAAAAGTGATCCTGAGCCTGCCAGAAATCATGCTGCTGCTATGGTGGTGGCTCAAAATACTCATGCTGTAGCTGCGGCTGCTGCGGTGGCGGTATCGGAGACAAATCCATCTCCGGATACACAAACGCTGGCTGATCAGGCCAACATCATGGCGCAGTTGCAAGAGATCACTACATCGATCGCCAGCCTCAACGCTTCCATGGCGGGGCTCTCGATCGCCCAAGCCCGCGCCACCGCCGGTATGACGCACGCTGAGAGCAGCGCTGCGAACGCGGCGAAGGAGGCGGTTGGTCAACAGCCGACTGACGACGCGTCATCCGCGACCCACCAGGTGCCGATCGCGGCGCGCACAGCGAGGAGGGCTGCTGAACAGCAGGCCGCCGATGATACGCAGGCCACGGATCCTCCAGCGGTGGTCGTGGCCGTCGCTCCAGGGGTGGACCGGTCTCCATCACCAGTTCTTCCTGCCTTTGATGGATCTGACCCCATTGGTTGGTTGGCTAGGGCCAACCAACAATTCAAGATCTTCCACACGCCGCCTGAAACCAAATTGGAGGCGGCCATGGTTGCGATAGAGGATTCCACCCTCTATTGGTTTACATGGTGGCGATCTAGGAATCCGAAGAAGACTTGGGAAGAGTTTTCAGAGGCAATTGTGGACCACTATGACTCCCGTTTCACCGGCAGTCTCTTTGAACGGCTGTCAGCACTTCAGCAGACGGGGTCGGTGGAGGAGTTCGTGTCGGTTTTCAAGCAATTGGCGAGCCAAGCGCCTGGCCTAAGCGATCAACAGTACCTTGGATACTTCATGGCGGGATTGTCTGATGAGGTGCGCAATTCCTTGCGCCTCCATCAACCGACCAAGTTAACTTTGGACAAGGCATTGGAGTTGGCAAGACTCGTAGAAATCAGCCTCGGTGGACCGCGTGTGGAACGTCCGACGAGACCGCCGGGTGGTTTGCTGAGCCGCGTGCCGCCACCCAGTCGAGCTTCACTTCCGGCAGCTTCGACGTTCACGCTTGGTCCTCGGTACAGCAGCTCGCCGGGTGGGTTCAGCAGCCCCCAGCGTTATCCTCAGCCTCATCGGCGCCGAAATCGGCAAGTCGCGGCCCGCCCGTGAGGGCTGCCTCGTCGGGCCAGCCGACGGGTCCTTCCCGGTTCACTAGAATGACTTCCCAGGAGATGAATGACCTCCGTGCTAGAGGCCTTTGTTATCGCTGCAAGAAGACATGGGCTCTGGGGCATCAGTGCCCCATGCTTCGGCAGCTGAATGTGGTTATAGCCGAGGAGGACGAGGCAGTCGACATGACGTGCCTTGAAGTTAACAAAGAGATTGAGGGGCAGGGGGAAGGTGATCCGTTTGTGATCGCTGAAGGAGTGGAGAAAGACGATGTGGTCTTACCTATTTACTCTATGGCTAGGATTTCAAGTACACGCACCATGCATTTTTGTGGGAAACTGCGGGGGCAACCAATATCCATACTCGTTGACAGTGGAGCCAGCCACAATTTCATCTCTAACTCCATTATTAACAGAGTTAAATTGTTGCCTGACAGGTCCACCGTTTTGGTGTGCAATTGGGGGATGGTCGACGACAAGAGTCGGATGGGCTTTGCCACGGTGTGGAGGCCTTAGTCGGGAACTTTCCTATAGTGGCTGATTATCACGTATTCCCGTTGGGGAGCGTGGATGTTATCTTGGGCGTTGCTTGGTTAGCCACATTAGGAGAGGTGACGACTAATTGGGCAGAAATGACTATGTCCTTTCAGTCGAAAGGAGGTAGGGTAAAACTGTCAGGGGACCAGGCGTTGTGTTGCAGTCCCATTGGTGTTCGTGAGCTAGTGCAGATTCAGGATTGGGAGCTGTGTGTATTAGTTTTGGAAGCTGGTCCTCCGAGGTTGTCGGATCAGTCGCAGGGTGTGCCGTGGGAAGGAGAGTTGGAGGACCTGCTCCAGCAGTTTGAAGAAGTGTTTGGCGAACCGGAGGGGCTACCCCCAACCAGGTCGACAGAGCACCGCATCGATCTGTTGCCTAGCGCTGGTCCGATTTCTGTCAGACCATATCACTACAGTTACGCGCAAAAAGACGAGATAGAAAGATTAGTGGCTGATATGTTGTTGGCACGGATTTTACAGCCTAGCTCAAGTCCATTTTCTAGCCCTGTACTCCTTGTTAAGAAAAATGACGGAAGCTGGAGGTTTTGTGTCGACTACCGGGAGCTGAATAAAGCCACTGTATTGAATAAGTACCCCATTCCGGTCATCCAGGAGATGTTGGATGAGTTGGCCGGAACTGAGATATTTTCGAAGATTGACCTTCGATCGGGCTACCATCAAATTCGAATAGCCCCGGAAGATATCCCAAAGACAGCTTTTCGCACTCATAGCGGGCATTACGAGTTCTTGGTGATGCCGTTTGGATTAACTAATGCGCCGGCAACTTTTCAGTCAGCAATGAATGACTTATTTCGACCCTTTCTGAGGAAGTTCGTCCTAGTTTTCTTCGACGATATCCTGGTCTATAGTCATTCGTGGCAGCAGCACAAGGAGCACCTGCGAGAGGTTCTTCAAATTTTGAGGGACAACAAGTACAAGGTTAATCACAAGAAGTTTTCCTTTGGCGGTTTGAAGGTGGAGTACCTCGGGCATATTATCTCGGCAGCTGGAGTAGAGATGGATCCAGTTAAAATCCAAGCAGTGGTGGATTGGCCTCGACCTCGCTGTGTGCGGGAGGTGAGAGGGTTTTTAGGTTTATCTGGCTATTACCGTCGATTTGTTGCAGGATATGGACTGATTGCGCAACCTCTGACGACTCTGCTCAAGAAATCAGCTCCTCCGGATTTCGCTTAGTCGGAAGCAGCGGAGGGAGCCTTCGAGGCGCTAAAGGCAGCATTAACAACGGCACCCGTGCTTGCCATGCCCGACTTCACGAAGAGGTTTGTGGTGGAGTGTGATGCATCGGGGTCGGGTGTGGGATCAGTGCTGATGCAGGAAGGTCGACCAATTGTTCATTTTAGTAAGTCGTTGGCAGACCGGACGATTTCTAAATCAGCATATGAAAGGGAATTGATGGGGCTAGTTCTGGCAGTTCAGCATTGGAGGCAATATTTGGTGGGGCGACAGTTCATTGCCCGCACGGACCACAGTAGCTTGTAGCATTTGCTATCACAGAAAATCGCAACCCCTTCACAACAAATTTGGGTTGCTAAACTGCTCGGCTATGATTTTGTGATCGAATACAAGTCCGACGTGACTAATTCAGCTGCAGACGCACTGTCACGTCGAGAGAAGTGAGGCGATTTGTTAGCACTCAGTGCGCCATATTGGGGTGAGTTGGCGGATGTGATGTCCGAACTGTCACGGGACCAGTTCATTCAAAGTGTGGTGAGAGATTTGCAGAGAGATTCTACCAGCCGTGTGGGGTTTTCCTTGGTGGATGGGAAGCTCTACTATAGAGGGCGGATTGTGTTGGCGGCTGATTCAGAGTGGATACCTAAGCTGCTCAGTGAGTTTCACAGCACGCCCACTGGCGGACATGCTGGCGCCTTGCGTACCTACTGACGTTTGGCTGCCAATGTGTATTGGCGTGGGATGTTCGCTGCTGTTAAGAACTTTGTCGCCCAATGCTTAGTTTGCCAGAGGGCCAAGTATGAGGCTATGTCCCCCGCGGGGCTATTACAGCCGCTGCCCATTCCGGCTCAAGTCTGGGAGGACCTGTCCATGGATTTCATCACCTCATTGCCCAGTTCTCATGGCTTCACGACCATCATGGTGGTTGTGGATCGACTCTCAAAGTACGGGCACTTCATTGCTTTGAAGGGGAAATTGTTAGCTCGAGGGGTGGCCGAGGCTTTTACTCGCGAGGTGGTGCGCCTCCATGGGATCCCGGCAACGATTGTCAGTGATCGTGATCCTGTATTCGTGAGTCAGTTCTGAAAGGAGCTCTTTCAAATGTCTGGAACTCAGTTGAAATACAACACCGCCTACCATCCACAGACGGATGGTCAAACAATGGTACTGAATCGTGTTTTGGAGATCTATTTACGTTGTTTTGTAGGCGAGCAACCGTGGAAATGGGTGATTTGGCTTCCTTGGGTAGAATATTGGTACAACACATCCTACCAATCGGCCGCCCAAACCACTCCGTTCGAGGCGGTGTATGGTCGACCACCACCATCCCTCCGGCGATATCTTCCGGGCGAGTGCAAGGTGCCGGCGGTGGCAGAGGTTCTTGAAAGCAGGGCCGTAATGCTAGCAAGGTTGAAGGAAAATTTGGGTATAGCGCGTGATCGCATGGTTCGCTCGGCCAATCGTCACCGTCGTGATGTTAATTTTCAAGTGGGGGATAAAGTTTTTCTTAAGGTTCGGGCTCACAGGCAGCTGTCCTTGGCAAGTGGAGGACATCATAAGCTATCCGCCAAGTTCTATGGGCCGTTCGAGATCAATGCCATAGTGGGGCCGGCTGCTTATCGGCTCGAGCTTCCTCCCAGCAGTCGCATCCACCCGGTCTTTCATGTCTCACTTCTCAAGCGAGTCGTAGGCGACCACCCAGTTGAGGCCATCTTACCGGAATCAATTGAGCTACCTACGACAGCGGTGTTCGAGCCGGAGAGGGTGATGGGTCGTCGAAGTTGCGCAAGAAGGTGGGAAGGAGGTGGAACAGCTCTTGGTGAAATGGAACGTGCTGCCTGAGGATGATCTAAGGTGGATGAATCGGGAGGAGTTCCGGTGTCAATTTCCTTGGTTCGACTTTGGGACAAGGTCGTTATTGAGAGGGAGGAAATTGATACGACTCGGGGTGTGGAGGAGCCACAAGGGCCGAAACCCTTGTTGGTCTATCGCCGCAGGAAACGAACGGAATGATCATGATTAGAGATTTCCTTATATAACTATTACTTATTATTGTTGTTTATTGGTTGTGCCTAGTGTAGTGGACCTTAGGGTTTCATTGTTTACTCTCTATATATATACCGTGATGTACCTACTGGAATTATCATTGAACAATATTGAATTTGGTAGCCACTTTGGCTAATTTGGCAAACGTTTATCGTTTCATTATTTTCGAGTGCTAACACCTTGCCAACACACGTAATATACTTTTTACTTGTGGTTACCTGATCATAAACTACCATGCCCTCAAAAAGTTGGTAAAAATTAAGAAGCAACATTTCTTAACTCCGTGTCCACCATAAGGATAAAAACTATAGCTGGCATTGATGGAGAGAGTATTATATATGGATCCTAATTCATGCCTAAATGAAATTGCTTGGAGTATATCCTTTTCCACCTACCAGATGAGAAATTCTTTTTGAAGGAACCAATGAAGTGTAAATGATTAATGGCTTTATTATAATTCAGGTTATCAGTGGATTGGGCCGTGAGATACCATCTCCAAATGGGAAAGCCATTCGAGGGGCAATTCAAACAGATGCTGCTATCAATGCTGGTGATCTTGATTCTCTATTTTTTTTCCGCAAAATTTTGAACCCTTTGAAAAGTATGGCTGACACACTATTTATTTAAACCAGAATGCCTATCTAATAGATATGGCCGGGTTGGTCACCCCTTCTAGTCTTGAAAATAGATCACATTATCACATAATTCAGCGATGCTCCTTTTCTAATGAACTTTTCGGTGCATGCATGAAGTTGATCAAGTTCTGAAGCATGCGTACATGTACAGGGAACTCAGGTGGACCATTAATGGATTCATATGGTCATGTTATTGGAGTGAATACAGCTACATTCACTCGCAAAGGTAAAACTTGTTTGCACTATAGACATGATCACTCACTTTCTAGCATGCAATAAAGTGAGTATATTCAAAACTAATGTAAAGTGAACCATAATGCAGGCACTGGGATATCATCTGGGGTGAATTTCGCAATACCGATTGATTCAGCTGTACGCATCGTTCCATACCTCATCGTGTATGGAACTCCGTACGCTGATAGATACTGAAAGCATCAGCAGTAAAAACCTGCTTCATTTTTTGATTAATTCTTTTTTATTTTCAGGCCTTCAAATTTCCTGGAGTCATTATAATCCATTTATTCGCACAGTTCTTATTCTTCAAAGAAATATTAATAATGTTTATATTCAAAATTTTCTTTGTCAAGTCTTGAAAAATCCAGGGTTTTATCATGTTAATAATAATACTCGTGTCAATTTTGATCCATCAACGTTGAACCTGTGGTAGGATTATATGTCAGCATACCCACCTTTTTTTTTAACAGAGAAGTTCTAACTTAAAATGATAATTTTAAGACAAAAATATTTTATAGTGAATAATAAAGCAACATTTTTTAAAAAATATTAAAACATTATAGTGGAGTAAAAATAATATTTTTTTAGATGTATTTGAAAATAAATGTTTCTCTTTATATAGTATAAAACAATTATGCAAGAATATATTCACTTTGTCCTTGTAATTTTGCATGCTTAGAGAAATTATCAGAAATGTTCAACAAATTATTACTAAATCTACAAATATTACTAAATCCACAAATAGTTTCGTATCTTTTGAAAATTTTAATTTTAATAATTTTTTTTTCAATTTTGGTCATTTCTGACCAGTTTTAGTTCTGAGAGACTAAAATTGGACAAAAAAATGACTAAAATTGAAAATTATACTCACTCCGTCCCAACTTCAACTTCACACTTTCCGTTTTGGTTCGTCCCAAATTCAACTTCATACTTCCATAAAAGGAAAAAACAACAAACTAATATCCCTCTAACATACTTTAATTTCAAATTTGTCATCACCTTTTTAACACACATAACATACTTTATCATTTATTTATTACCCAAAAATACCATACTACCCTCAAAAGTAAGTCAAAAAGTGACATTTCTTAAACTCCGTATCTACAGTAAATGTGAACTTGAATTTGAGATGGAGGGAGTAATAGTTAAAGGACCAAATGCGGATTTTGTGATAATTTGACAAAAGACTTAAAGGGCCAAATATGATAATTTAACCGAAAAAATTATAATTTCTTACATTATATCATAAGAAATGTGTTTAAAGATATTATATTTAAAGTAATATTTTTTAAATCGGATTGGATCAGCCGATTAGACCATTAATCGGAGCCGGAACCAGCCTGGAATATAAAAAAATAATAGTATTTAAGGTTGAACCGGCTTGGACCAGAAAAACCGATTGAATCGATCCTACAAGTGAAACATCATAAAATGAAAAATTTTAAAAAAATTATATAGAATAAGTTGGACTGGCTCAACCGATTTTTCCAGTCCAACTCGATTCAACCTTAAAAATTATTTTTTAGGGTGTTTCCTACTAGTTCTGACTTCGATTTCTAGTCGAATCGACCGGTCCGATCCAATTTTGAAAACATTATTTTAAATATAATATCTTTAAATAATTTTTTTTATGATATTGTAAAAATTTTAATATAATGTGAGAAATTATTTTTTTTTCCGATCAAATTATCACATTTGTTCCTTTAAGTCTTTTGTTAAATTATCGCAAAATCCGCATTTGGTCCTTTAACTATTGAAATTTTTAATTTTAGTTCTTCTTTGTCCAATTTTAGTCCATAGGACCAAAATTGGACAAGGACCAAAATTGGACAAGGACCAAAATTGAAAAAAAAAAAAAAGACTAAATTTGAAATTTTCAAAAAATACATGACTATTTGTTTGTGAGTTTAATAATGCTTAATGGACAATTTGTGATGATTTCTCCATATATCTTGTCCAAAATTGAAAAAAATGATTAAATTTGAAAATTTCAAATATACAGGATTATTCGTGGATTTAATAATGCTTAATTGACAATTTGTGATGATTTCTCCATATATAATATATGGGCACAAGTTGCTCTTTACGGGTAATATAGTTAAAAGTTATGATTTATTTGGGTAATTTAAAAAAAATTGAATAAATTAAAATGCAAAAGTAAGTGGAATTTTTGTAACATTACGTTGATACTAATATTATGTAATATTAAAGGTGCAAAAATAGGACTGACAAAAATGAAGTGTGCAAAAATCACTTTGGTATAAAATTAAATCAAATATTTGCACCAAATCCTCTCACATAATTAGTTTGGATTGAGTTTTATGATTGAATAAGAAATAATAATATTGTGATATAAAGTATTAGCTGATTAATGAAAAGAGATACTTTTCTTTGTTAATTATATCACGAAAAATTTATAGTACTATTCATAACATAAATAAAAAGTAATAACATTTTTAATTAAAATATAATAATTAAATAAAAATAATATAAAATTCTTTCAGCTCCTTAAGTATTGCTACCAAATTAATATAAATAATTTTACCGGTTTGATATAAGTGAAAGTTTTACTGTGCACTGAATTAATAATACACAACATACTCAAAAATATTTTACTATTTTTTAAAAATTAAAATCAGCAATAAGTAGAATCATTGTTAGATAGGATGATAATATAATTTTGACATAGTCGTGTTAGACAAGCTTACAAAACACCATTTGTGAGGTAGATATAAAGTATAAATATTTTCAATATAAAATTAATAAAAAGTGATAACTATTTTAAATATATTTTTTAGGTACATCTAATAATTTTGGGGTGCGAAGAATAATATTTACTGCGATTTAAAAATATAGCATTACAACATTAAAAATTGTTACAACATACATAATACATTAGCACAAGGTGTTTATCGCTAAAGAACCATGCGCTGATAACTAAGGGTTTGAATATTAGCATTGAATACTTTTAAAAAAATATATTAATTAATAAAATATGATGGAAACAAAAAGATTATGCTGTTTTACTAAGCATACAAACTAATTTTACAGTTGATCCTTAATGGATAGGAGAGAGAGCTGCTCCTGAATGGTGCAATCAACATGACATGAAGTCCGACAAGAGGAAGGTATGAGTATGAGACCAACACCCTTATGTTCCATCGGGGTAGGGGACGATCGCCTTTTGCTCCGATACTCTACTGCGTCTTGAAGAATAATGTTGCCTTGCTTATCCATGCAATAAAACATGCCCACAAAGAACCGCCCATCTTTAATTCCAACCAGCATTCGGTGATGTATCAGTTTCTTTGCGAGGGCCACAGCATTGGAGGGTTTTCCTTCTGAAGCATCGGAGCTTCCCACATCAGAGGATGTTCCTGCTTGATCTGTAGTGCTCATAGCTCCTATTGATGAAAAACATGATAACACTAACATCAAGTTGAAGACAACGTATAATAAATGAACAGTCGATGTTGGATGCAAAAATGTTGGGAAAGAAGACCTTTTAGAAGAGTTGAAAACAAAGGTTGATAATCTGAGATCCATAATACATGGATTACAATGCAAACTAAAGAAGCAACAAAGAACTTTGCTGAAATCCAAGGACAGCAGAAGCAGAGAAACTTCACAAAAGAAACACTTCCTTCTAGAGCATGCCTAAGATCTCACTAGACTTGATAATAGACCAGCCATCAAGACGAGCACACCGTTCTTGGTATACAATAGTTTCTACTTGGTCTACCCTAGTGTGCACTTTGACCATTCAATGTAATTGCAATGAACCGGTCCAACGAACGATGTTTCCAAATTTTTATTAATCAAACTTTGCACCATAAATTGCAGTAACAGGGCGTACTGCAACAACCCCTGACTCTTAACCTTCTGGTGACATGGTGGTAGAATCTCATTACTAAAACTAAGAGCATGCTAGTGTAAACCAAGTACATCACATTTTACATTGGGATAACAAAATATCTATGTTTGTATTTGAATTAATAACCCAAATTTGAGTGAATTTTAAATTCAAACCCATTAATAGAAACAATCCAAAATCTCATTTCATAACAATGCATTCTTAAAAGCATACGCATGCATAGTAAATTGCATTAGTATACAATTACTGTTTATATATCTGAATTCATATGCTAATTATCATGGTATAGTCCTATTCTCATCCCCCATCACATCGCCTTAGTTGATTATCGAAAGCATAAACCCATGACCCATGAATAAGCACACATAGGAATCAGTTCAGAATAGAAAATATTATAATTTGAATATGTAATATGGGTAAAGGTATATCACAATGAATCAGATAATTATTCAAGAACCCCTACATCAATTACACCTATTCCAATAATAGGTGAACCCCAAAAACCAGGGAAAAGAAGAAAGGTTAAACCTTCAATTTTACAAGCAAACAATTTTCTAAGAATCCGATTGAAGCAGAAAGAATTCAACAAATATATAACATAAAGATTGAACCACAGACATCACGCACAGTGATAGAATCCAATCAATATCACGAACCCTAATTTCAAGAAAGGACATCCCAGCAAACTCGGAAGCAAAGAATAGATTGAAGCTTATAAACGTATAATTATCGAAAAAAGCAACCCAAAGTATCTAAATTACAGATGATCCAAGTGCGAAAAGGAGGAAGAAAAAGAAATCGTGGTTAGTGAATACAACTTGAAAAACGTGGTACAACTTTTTGTTCAGAATAGGTCTTTATACACAGAAAACCATCGGACAGAGCTTTTTTTTTTTGGGAGGGGGGATAAAAAAATTCAAGGCTCGTCCATGGAATCAACAATAATCAGAAACCCCAATTTCTGGAATATGACAAATCCTGGAACAAAACCTTAACCCTAAGCATTGACCAGATAAATTAATTGAAACTGCCAAGAGTTTAATCATGCAGCCGCACACAAATTCTTTGAGCAACAATTTCTTAACCGGGGGAAAAAATAAAGAAGGAAAAAAAGTGGTTGAATTATACATGAATCGATACAAACGAGAGGGTTAAGAAAAGGAAAGAAACTAGGCAGACGCATATTTGGACTGATGTGAGAGCAGATCCGGAAGAAGAAAGAAAAAGAGAAGATCAAAGAGCAGCACCTGGTCCGATTGATAAGATGATTCCACAAGAAGCCAACTCGTTTGCAGAGAGAAGGAGAGAGTTAAATTTAGAATCAAGAAATGCTAAACATGAAAGAGAAATCCATTGCCAAACACTGATGAATAAATGACTATTCAAGAATAAGATCCAACATTACCCCAAACTTAAAGCAAATTAACTATGCCATAGGATTCATAGAGCAAATCACTGGTTTCTCTCTGTTGAAGGGATCAGATCAGATGAAACCTTTAAATTCAGGAGCAAATATGAGACATGGAACAATTTAGGGCTTTTAAGTTTTTTCATTTCAAACACTGCCCTAATTTGTCCATGGAATTTTGAGCTTTAGAAGGGCCAGGGCCTGAGCCCTAATTTTCTGTTATCTCAAACACAACGCTAATGATCCATTTTGAAACTGGGCTGCTAATTTTAATCCATATGAACTATATAATACTCCGTCCGTTCCACACTTATCTTTATAGTTTTCATTTTCGTCCGTCCCACACTTACCTTCACCACCCAAAAAAGAAAACATCACATCAATTCATAACCTCAAAGTCATCTTAATTTCAAAAATACCACTCTCACTCAACACACATAACATATTTTATACTTTATTTATTACCTAAAAATATGACATTACCCATAAAAAGTCAATAAAATTGGTCAAAAAAGTAGCTTTACTTAAACTACGCATCTATGGTGTCGGTGCAATCAAGTGTGGGACAGAGGGAGTATTTTCAAAATAATTAATTAAGCCCGCTATTAAGAAAACTGTTTTTGAATTTTTTTTCTTCTATCAACAAAGTGATTGGGGTTAGTTAAAACAAGCCCAAAATTATATACTCAATGCAAAAAAATATATATATATACATTTTCCATTTTCATTTGTCAACAATAGTATTCACATTTCTAAAAGTGGACACAATTTTAAAAATTAACCTTTCAATATACTTTAATTTTCAATAATGCCAACCCCAGCTATGAGTTTAAACATTAGCAAATCGGAAGACACTTTGTGAGACCAACACAAGGAGAAGGATAAGAAGTCATAATATTTTAATAAAAAGTAATATCTGAATGATAAAAAGTGATAATAATCCAAGTAAACACTTTCATGAACAATTCGGAGGTTAAATAAAAAGTAACAACATTTTAATGAAAAGTGGTAATTATTTAAGAAAATGTAAAACAACAGTTTGACCGAGAGACAATCTCACACAAGTGTTGCTTTAGCAAATGATATCACATATTTCATTAATTATAATTAACTTTAAAAGAAGCATAGTTGTTTTGTTATCACAATAAAAATGACAATTCGTGTGAGGTAATAGTATATTAATTCAATTAGATAAATTTTTAACTCTTATCTATTTACTAGGAACTACGCATCTCAAACTGAGGTGCGAGCTCGGAGAGCAGTCTCATAGTATGAAACTAAATATGTAGTAGAAGGGAGTAGTTGGTGGAGCCGGTCTTTAATGTGCACGTGTGAACAAGTGTACGAAATCAGGTTAAGGTAAGTCCTAAGCAGCCGACAGGCGTTATGTAAATCGGTGTAGTTTCATTGCTTTGGACAATAGAATTTTTAGATATTTACACATGCATGAACAATAAGAACGTTAGCAGAAAAGCAGAAGTTAAAGCTTTTACAAGTCCGTTCATAAAAATATTACAAAGCGATCTCAGGAAAAGACAATGCACACCTTTAGTTTCGCACATAGCAAGTGATATACATAGTAAGTATTATTCTAGCTTTTGGTAATTGGTGTTAATCAAGGAGTGCACCAATTTTTTTGTTGGTTCACGTACTAAAGCACAAAGGTTTAAGTAACAGATAGGTGTAGAGGGTGCCAGGGTGGAAAACATATTATGTTAAAAAAGTAAAAAAAATAAACAAGAAGTTTAGGCAACATCAATGGAAGATCCTCTCTTTACCCCCACACGTAACGGATCATGTGTTGCATAAGGGAGAATAAATTCGACCATTAAGCGGAATGCAATAGAAAAATTACACAGTGTGTCAGTTGATCAGTGTACAATTAAGTGTAAGAAAGATAATTCCCACATAATAATATTTAGTGTCAATAATATCCAAATTGCAACAAGGAAAGCTAATATCAACTTACCTACACCACGAAGCAGGAGATCCGAAAATTTCCTCGTTGTTATAGCGTACTTCCCTTTTGGATCCAACTTCTATAAGAAGGCATCAAAAGTTATATTCCAAAAGTTGAATGGTTTAGCTTTAGCAATCACAATGAAGTCAAATGTACAGAACCACTTTCAGAGTGGGGAAACTGAAAGAGGAATGTAAAACGTCAGCAACATCAAAAAGCCTGTGTGGTCGGAGAACTATGCTTGTACTATCAGATTTATTATACCAAGGGATAAGATATAAGGTGAAGCAAATCTCTAATCCTTGCACTCGTATTGTATAATACTAAGAAGGCTGGCCTGTAACTTCTCCAATTGCTATTGAAATTCTCTCTTTGAATAAGCGTCAACCTATTTGAATCTAATTCAATCTGTAAATTTGTCTCCCTTTTTCCTCATTCCTTTGTTATTTTCGGTTAAGTGAAAATTGATTATTTGTTTGTTGGCATTCTGGTAATTTCTGATGTTTCATCTTCGAGTATGGTCTCTTTTAAGTTGGTATCAGATACAATCTCAGCCATTCAACCACTTAGAACTAAAGTGTTAAACAGACGAAGTTATAATTGTCAGGTTGCTCGTAAGCCCTTATGCTAAATGATGTCATTCTCACCTGTGTTGATAACGGCTCTTCCATTTCACTACCACGTCACTTCCTTCAGAGGAAAAGAATAAATTGGCGCAACAAAAAATAGTATAATACATAATGCAACAAACTGCTGTAAAAATCTTAGACAACTCCTAGTTATTGTATATATTTCAGCCTTGTTACTAGTCCAAAGGGACATGAAGGGAGATAGCTCAAATTTTGGGGTGTTAAATTCATACTTTCCTTTCCAGAAGGTTTAGCCATTCGGAAATATGACCTCCAACCTTCACTCTCAAGTCTATACTGCAAAGCTTCTAGACAAACTAGACATAATTACATCGAGTAACAAGATGAAGCCAGATTAAAAATGTGTTATTGTTGAATTTAACAAAGAGAGTAATATGCAAGAGTAAAATTAGAAGCCAAAATCATCAAATATTTTGAAATAAGGAGTGCAGCAGAAAATTTGAATCAAGTGAATCTAACATTCACGATTTTCAACGCTATCGAATACAATGAAATTAAATTCTTAAATCATCACGAATCAAACATAAAACAAGCTAAGATTGTATCCTTAAAAGTAATCATCTCACCTGGAGGCGGCAACTCTAAGGATGGAGGCGGCGAACCTAGGCGAGATGGGTTGAGAGCGCACGAGACGGCGTCGTTCTACTGAAAATGGGAAGTGAGTTATCATCGTTATTCTCATGTATAGTATTTACTTTGGGCCTCAATTTAATTAAGAAGATGACCTCCTGCCTAGTATGTGATTTTGGTAGGCTTACAAGGCCCATCTTATCATTAAGCTGCTATGCTCCAATTTAAAATAAATCTTCTATAGTAATTTCTTATTATTGGTTCATTTCATTTATTACAATTAAATATTTATTAATAAGATATGTTTATAATTTTATTTTTATTTAAAATTTATTGATTTTAAAAGAAAATAACTATTCATAGGAGTATGTATTTAATTTATATTATTACAATTAAATATTTATTAATAAGATATGTTTATAATTTTATTTTTATTTAAAATTTATTGATTTAAAAAGAAAATAACTATTCATAGGAGTATGTATTTAGTGTAAGGCTTGTGTGCGCCCGGGCGCACGCTGTGTGCCTTTAGAATTTAATATTATAGATAAAGATACATTATTTTGTTCTAAAGGATATACACTTTAATTAATAAGGGTATACCATTTTGTTCTAAAGGGTATACACATTTCATTAAATTTTTTTATTTTTCTTCAGAAAATAAAGGGTACACATCTTTATACTAAAGGGTATACAATTTAACATAAAATTCTAAAAGCACATGGAGTGTGCTTACGTGCGCCCACACTTTTCATTAATATTTTTTATTTTTCTTCAGAAAATAAAGGGTGCACATTTTTATACTAAAGAGTATACATTTTAACACAAAATTCTAAAGGCACATGGAAAGTGCTCCCCTGCGCCCGGGCGCACACAAGTTTTTGCCATGTATTTAATTTATATTTTCAAAATATGAAAAATTAATTTTTAACACATCTCACAATTTAGAGTTGTTACAAGAAATGAGCTGCTCGATAGCTCGGCTCGATAAAGCTCGAGCTCGACTCGATTTGTGACTACTCGAACTCGAGCTCGTCTAAATACTCGTTACATTATCGAGCCGAGTTCGTCTCGATTCTATAAGGCTCGATAATAATATTAATATTAATAATAAATATTATATAATGATAATTATATATATTAATATTATAATTATTAAATATAATATTAAATATATTGATTATAATCCAATTCGATTAGGCTTGAAAGCTCGTCAAGGCTCGAAAGCTAGACTCGTTTTGCTTAATGAGTCGATCGAGCTCGAGCTCAACTGAATCAATTTCGAATCAAGCTCAATCGTAGGCTCATTATCAAACTACTCGAGCTCGCTCGGCTCGACTCGGTCGTTTAATACCCCTCTCAAAGAAGTATCATCTCACAAGTCATCTCAATAAATTTCATTATAAACTTCTTTTTAATTTTTATATAATTATTTCAATTCTTTAATGATAATTTCAATATTCTCTCCATTCCATAATGAATTAGGGTTCGAACCGCGTATTCTGATTTTTTTTGAAAAATTAGTTGTAGTGGGGCCAATTCACTTAAAATTTTGTTTAAATGGTCTTTGACCAAAAGAGAATTATAACTTTATATATAAAAAAGAAAAAAACAAAAATTATAATTACAATTGAAGGTCAAACATTTCTTTAATTAGATTTTTGCCCCAAAAATAAGAATGGTGTATTATCCCAAATCTCAAAATTAAGAACGCTGAAGAGTGAAGACATCTTTCTCCACAACATCTTTCTCCGACTCTTCTTCTCTCTGCTTTTGTTTTTCTTTATTAAAGAATTCGAGTAAGGAAGGTTTGTTGTCATCTTTAGGATTGGATTTAACAGATTGTTCAAACAGCGTGATTTGGGAAAGAAGCTGGAGGCTTTGAGGTCGGTGAATAGAAAGGAATATGGTTTTTGTTGCAGAAGCCGAGTGAATCATGGATTGGCTCTCTGTTACGACGTCGTTCAATAGGGAATCGTGGGCAGAGGTGTTCCGTAGCTCTTCTACTCCAGTTGGGTGATTCTCTGATCAGATTGCTTCATTGTATCAAAAGTTCAATGCAAACGAGGTCGCGTGGCCCCGAATTGCAGACAGAGGTAATTTATGCTCATCTTTGCTAGTGATTCCAATTCTCTTTGTCACATCTGTAATGCATCGTTAAAGAAAATTAGGGTAATATATTGTTCATGGTTAATCAATTTGACAAACATTGGGCGATGGAATTTTAATTCAATTCTAGATATTCCCTTGTTCTCAGAGTTGCTGAGATTGTTGTTAGGTGTAAACTTGTTTTAACATTCTTGGTTACGTAGAATTAGAACTCCAAATAAAAAACATGTCAAATTTCAGCTTAAAAATACAACTTGATTATCAAAAAGATTTAATAACCATGAGTTTAGACTTGGTCGATTTCCAATTTTTTTTCTTTTTTACCACAAGAACCGACCCTTTTCTCCGCTAGTCATGTAGTTTTTTGTACTTTTAATAATTTTAGAATAAGAAAATAGCTTGCTAGAGATAGAATTTTTGTGTTCTTTTGAGTATACTTGCATGTATCAACTCATCTTCTTCTGGAGGAGTTCTGCATTTTGTAGGGTCTGTTAGGTTGCATTGTAATTAGTTTATTTT
Organism: Pogostemon cablin; assembly: GCA_023678885.1. Lineage (NCBI taxonomy): Eukaryota > Viridiplantae > Streptophyta > Magnoliopsida > Lamiales > Lamiaceae > Pogostemon > Pogostemon cablin. The sequence goes on along the minus strand of CM042965.1, from coordinate 17,301,246 downwards.
ACCATATTTGAAGATGGAGGAATTAGACAAAGTTGTGGATTTCAAGTATTTGATTGTTAGATGAAGAGGATGCCTTACACTTCGATTTTGAGGGGAATGGGGTGCTAGGTTTTGCTTATGCATATAGTAGAATTTGCGTGATGATGAGTGAGAGTTTTAGTGAATCCACATTTGTTCTGCAAAAAAATGAATAAGACTAGCCTAAATTCTTCAACATTCAGTGATTTCATTCAAACCATCTTCAATATTTATACAAATAAGGGGACTAAACTCTAGAGAGATTGGATTCCTAATTTTTTATTACTTTTGGTAGTATTACTTTCACTCATGAATCTTAAAATTAGGCTTTCTTCCTTACTTAGTATGGGTCCTATTAGGAGCTGAAGAAAGCACTTGATTGAGTTCATGGCTATTTGAAATTGTTGGGATGTTGATGTATTCAACAGTTATCCATGGCTATTGAAATTTTAGTTCTACAAACATTTTTAGTTTTGAAATTTAGTTTTGTGTTAATATTTTGTTGAAATATTATAATTGAATATGTTTGTTTTTAATATTTAGGGGAAAAGATAATGGAGAAAAAGACTACAAGGTAGCTGTTTTGTTGGAGGAAGAGAAATTTGAATAACGGTTTGCAAGTCGTTATAATGGAAATGATTCCCTTATGGGCATAAGCGTACATATTTTTGTACATACCAATCAAGTAGTGATTTTGTAATACTTTCTTAAACACCTACTTTGATTTCATCATATTGCTACAAGCTCATTAGAAAATACAAGTGGATACTTATGATTTGTAATGGTAAACATTTCAAACTTATCACATGCTGCTTAGAACATTTATGGGATATTCCATGAGTGAGCCAATATCACAATTCTTTTGTTACCATATGATAATATTAGGCTTCACAAATACGTATGGAGATCCGAGTAAGTATAAGGCCCCTAAAATCACACAAATTTTGAATAACGGCATGCAAGTCGTTAAAACAGAATGGTTCGTTATGTGGCCAGACAATGCTAAATCGGCTATCCACTTAAAAGAAACTCTAATGTTGTACAATAAAGTTAAAAGTGAGAAATTTTGACTGAGAAGATCCCGGGATAACTCCAATTTTGAATAACGGCATACAAGTCCTTACAACGGAAATAATTCCGTTATGGGCATAAACGCATCTATTTTTATACATACCAATCAAGTAGTGATTTTGTAAAACTTTCTTAAACACCTACTTTGATTTCATCATATTTCTACAAATTCATTCGAAAATACAAGTGGATACTTATGATTTGTAATGGTTAATATTCATACTTATCACATGTTACTTAAAACATTTATGGGATATTCCATGAGTGAGTCAATATCAATATTCTTTTGTTACTATATGATAATAATAGGCTTTAAATCTACGAATGGAGATCCGAGTAAGTATAAGGCCCTTAAAATAATTCAAATTTCGAATAACGTCGTCCAATTCGTTGTAAAGGAATAATTCCGTTATGTGGTCAAACATTGTTAAATCGGCTATTCACTAGAGAAACAACTCAAATGGTGTAAAATGAAGTTAAAAGTGAGAAATTTTGACTGAGAGAACCCGGGGATAACTCGAATTTTGAATAACGGCGTGCAAGTCGTCATAACGGAAATGATTTCGTTATGGGAATAAACTCACATATTTTCGTACATACCAATCAAGAAGTGATTTTGTAACACTTTCTTAAACACCTAGTTTGATTTTATCATATTGCTACAAGCTCATTAGAAAATAAGAGTGGATACTTATGATTTGTAATGGTTAACATTCAAACTTATCACATGCTACTTAGAATATTTATGGAATATTCTATAAGTGAGTCAATATCACATTCTTTTGTGATCTTATGATAATATTAGGCTTTACATCTACATATGGAGATCCGAGCAAGTCCAGTGCCCTTAAAATCACTCGAATTTCGAATAACATCGTGCAAGTCGTTATAAAAGAATGATTCCGTTATATGGCCAAACTATGCTAAATCAGTTATCACTAGAGAAACAACCCAAATGGTTTACAATTAAGTTAAAAGTGAGAAATTTTGACTGAGAGAACCCCGGAATAACTCGAATTTTGAATAACGACATACAAGTGGGTATAACGGAATGATTCTGTTATGGGCATAAATGCACATATTTTCGTACATACCAATAAAGTAGTGATTTTTGACATCAACCTTGATTTCATCAAATTACTACAAGATCATTCAAAAATTCAAGTGGGATACTTCATATTTGTAATACTTCGGATCCAAAACGTTTATACTTTATACACTTGTTTTATATGTGTACGAAATAATTCATATGTGACTCAATATTAACATATGTTTGTTAGTTTATCCAAATATTATATTTTTACATTATTTGTGGAGATCCAAGCCAATGAAAGGCCCCTAAAATTGATCGAATTTCGAATAACGACGTGCAAGTCGTTATAACGGAATGATTCTGTTATGGGGTCAAACAATGTTAAATTTGCTATTCAATATAGAAATCAATCAAATAGCATACAATGATAGTAAAAATGAGAATTTTTGACTGAAACGACCCCGGAATAACTCGAATTTTTAATAACGACATACAAGTAGGTATAACGTAATGATTCCATTATGGGCTTAAACACACATATTTTTGTACATGACAATTAAGTTGTGCGTTTGGACCTCATATTAAACACTTGCCTTGATTTCATAATATTTCTACAAGCCAATTCAAAATTAAAGTTGGATACTTCATATTTGTAATGCTTCGCATCCAAACTTTATACTTTGTATACTTGTTTTATTAAACATGTATGAGATAGTTCATATGTGACTGAATATCAACATTCATTTGTTAGTTTATTAGAATATTATGTTTTGACATTGTATGTGGAGATCCAAGCGAATGAAAGGCCTCTAAAATCGATTGAATTTTGAATAACGACGTGCAAGTCGTTATAACGGAATGATTCCATTATAGAGTTAGACAATGCTAAATTGGCTATTTACTAGAAAAATAAATCGAATGGTATACAATGAGGTAAATGCGAAAAATTTTGACTGAGACGACCTCGGGATAACTCAAATTTTGAATAACGACATACAAGTCGTTATAACGAAATTGTTACGTTATGGGCATAAATGCTAATTTTTCAAAAGTTCATAAAATATTAGAAAGAGTCCCCATTTTTTATTTTACAAAAAAGTCCCAAACATTTATTATTTTTTCTAATGTCCATAAAATATTAATAATTAAGTAAAAATCCCATTTCTTAAAGGGAGGTCATTTACACAAAATTTTATAATCTTAGGCCATTTAAATAAGATTTATTGTTGACTAGGCCATTTAAATGAAGACCCTTTTTTTTTTGGATCTTCATTTAAAAGGCCTAGTCAACATTAAGTTTTATTTAAAAGGCCTAAGGTCATAAAATTTTGTGTAAATGACCTCCCTTTTAAAAAATAAGGTTTCTACTTAAATATTAATACTTTAGGGACGTTTAAGAAAGTAATATAAGTTTGGGACTTTTTTGTAAAATAAAAAATGGGGGATTTTAATAAATTATTAATATTTTATGAAATTTTGAAAATTAGCATTTATGCCCATAACGGTAACCATTTCGTTATATCGACTTGTATGTCGTTATTCAAATTTTGAGTTATTGGAGGTCGTTTCAGTCAAAATTTCTCACATTTACGTCATTATACACCATTCGATTTATTTTTTTAGTGAATAGTCAATTTAGCATTGTCTGACTCCATAACGGAATCATTCTGTTATAAAGACTTGCACGTCGTTATTCAAAATTTGATCGATTTAAGGGGTCTTTCATTCGCTTGGATCTCCGCATACAATATCAAAACATAATATTCTAATAAACTAACAAATGGATGTTGATATTCAGTCACATATGAAGTATCTCATACATGTTAAATGAAACACAAGTATATAAAGTATACAGTTTGAATGTGAAGTATTACAAATATGATGTATCTCACTAAAATTTTTGAATGGGCTTGTAGAAATATTGTGAAATCAAGGCATGTGTTTAATATGAGGTCCAAACGCACAACTTAATTGTCATGTACGAAAATATGCGTGTTTATGCCCATAACGGAATTATTCTGTTATACCCACTTGTATGTTGTTATTCAAAATTCGAGATATCTTGGGGTCATCTCAGTCAAAATTTCTCACTTTTATCATCATTGTATGCTATTTGATTGATTTCTATAGTGAATAGTAAATTAAGTATTGTTTGATCCCATAACGGAATCATTCCGTTATAATGACTTGCACGCCATTATTCGAAATTCGATCAATTTTAGAGGTCTTTCTTCGCTCGGATCTCCATATACAATGTCAAAACATAATATTCTAATAAATTAACTAATGAATGTTGATATTTAGTCACATATGAAGTATCTCATACATGTTAAATAAACATAAGTATATAAAATATACAGTTTGGATGCGAAGGATTACAAATATGAAGTATCCCACTTGAATTTTTTAAATGAGCTCGTAGAAATATTATAAAATCATGGCAAGTATTTAATATGATCGTCCAAACGCACAACTTAATTGTCATGTACAAAAAAATATGCATGTTTATGCCATAACAGATCATTCTGTTATACCCACTTATATGTTGTTATTCAAAATTTGAGTTATCTTGGGGTCGCCTCAGTCAAAATTTCTCACTTTTACCATCATTTTATGCTATTTGATTGATTTCTATAGTGAATAGTAAATTAAGCATTGTTTGAACCCATAACGGAATCATTCCGTTATAACGACTTGCACACCGTTATTCAAAATTCGATCGATTTTAGTGGCCTTTCATTATCTTGGATCTCCACATACAATGTCAAAACATAATATTCTAATACACTAACAAATAGATGATGCTCAGTCACATATGAAGTATCTCATACATGTTAAATAAAACAAGTATATAAAGTATACAGTTTGACGCGAATATTACAAATATGAAGTATCCTACTTGAATTTTTGAATGGGCTTGTGGAAATATTATGAAATCAAGGCAAGTGTTTAATATGAGGTCCAAATGCACAACTTAATTGTCATATACAAAAATATGCGTGTTTTTGCCCATAATAGAATCATTCCGTTATGCCCACTTGTATGTCGTTATTCAAAATTTGAGTTATCCCGGGATCGTCTCGGTAAAAATTTCTCACTTTTACCATCATTGTATGCTATTTGATTGATTTCTATAATGAATAGTAAATTTAGCATTGTTTGGCCCCATAACGAAATCATTCTGTTATAACGACATGCACATCGTTATTCGAAATTCGATCAATTTTAGGGGCCTTTCGTTCGCTTGGATCTCCACATACAATGTCAAAATATAATATTTGAATAAACTAACGAACGGATATTGATATTGAGTCATATATGAATTATTTTCTACATGTCATATAAACAAGTGTATAAAGTATAAATGTTTGGATGCGAAAAATTACAAACATGAAATATCTCACTTGAATTTTCGAATGAGCTTGTAGTAATATGATGAAATCAAGTTTGATGTTTAAAATGAGGTCCAAAATCACTACTTGATTGGTATGTACAATAAAATGTACATTTATACAAATAACGGAATCATTTCCGTTATAACGACTTGCACGCCTCTATTCAAAATTCGAGTTGTTGCGGAGTCATCTCAGTCAAAATTTCTTACTTTTAACTTCAATCTACACCATTTGAGTTTTTTCCAAACACCTTCAAGTCCCTAATTCCAAACAAACACAAAAACAAAAATCACAAGAACAAGAATAAGAAAATACACAAAAATATAATAATAAAAGCAGTTTATTTAAAAGCTTAAGGTACTTATTTTCTTAGCAAGGATTTATGCATCTCATTACTTCCACCATTTTTTAGCCTAAATTTCATGCATCAATGCATCACATCTTCTCCCATAAACAACAAGTTCTCAACTTATAACACAATGAAACACATAAAATATAAAAAAATTCACTTTGACTTTTCATCAAACAATTGGTGTGCAGAATTTTTCAATTTTTAAGATTCATGATTCTTGCTTTCATTCAACTTCAGTCAAACATAAATTCAATAACATGTGCAACCCAAGTGCATAGGAGAATCGGAGAGTGAGAAGAATCACAGAAGATTCGAGTGTAAAGGGAATGCAAGTACACTACCTGAGAAGAAAAGAAGAATCAATCTATCTTGGGTTTGTCTTCACCAACGAATGGCTTCACCAACGATTCGAATGGGTTTGTCTTGAATTTGAAAGATTTGACTTCACCAACGAACAATTGATGTTTTGAGTCTTCAACAACCTTCTTGATTTGGCTTCACCAACAAAATTTCTTGGGTCTTCAACCATCTTGATTTTGAAAGAGTTGGCTTCACAAGAGTTGACTTCATAGCGAAGATCGATGGATGTATGAGTGTTCACCCCTCTATTAATTTTAAAAAAATTGGGCCAAATTTTAATTAAAGAAAAGTTTTTCACTCAATTGTAAATAATAATATTTTTTTCCTTTTTTTTAATTAATACTATAATATAATTTTGATCAAAAGCCATTTACACAAAGTTTTAAGTTGATTGACCCATTACAACTAATTTTCCTTTTTTTTTTTCATGTCTACCCCCAACTGCTATCATCCATAGTTGTGGACTGCACTCCAATTACAAATTTTTTTTTAAAAGAAAAATTAAATCGCACTCCGAGATTGATCACCAAGAAATCTTGCTCAGGCTCTATCTGGTGCATGAAAATTCGATAGTTACCTTCAATGGAATAGTATTTTGGCAATAATCCCACCTTTTTTGAGACTATTATATTATACATTGTAAGATATACTATTTTCAAGGAGATGGTCAGAAAACAATCCAAATATTTCTTCCTGCTTCTCTGCCCTTGTCTCTCACTCTCCAAATTCTATCTTATCAAAATATTGGCATTAATTGTTTGATGTTATTTTGTGGCTCAAATGTGTTGCATATGGAGATACAGATGCAAGGTCCCCTTCACCATATACTAGTATAAATTTGCGTACAGTAATTTTTTGTATTTCAGGTTTTCTTTCTGCCATTGTGTGGCAACATTCAATCTTGGATGGAAAATTCAAGTCGTTGGCACTGTCATATCATCACATAATCTATCCAAATCCATCTCCCAAAAGAGTTCATAGAGTGTGATAATTTGACCTGTTGAAAGTGCAGTAGATGGTGCCCAACTCAGTCTAATTCAAACAGAATTTCTTCTTAACCCAAGATTTTGAACAAGTTGCACATAAATTCATTCAGATTGGAAACCAACTCAATAACATTTTGCATATACAGATAGAAACGATATACTACTTATATTGATAGTAACTCACATTCTTTTATATAAGAAGATGAGAAGAAACAGAATAAAAAGCCTATAATACATTAGAACTAAAGGATAAAACAAGTAAATCCCAGCAAATATAGTAAGAAAGAAAGAAATCATCCCTAACCTGAAATATAAGTTAATTCAGAAATCTTCATCTAAGTTGAACACATGGGTGTCTCCATTCCCATTCAAGCTAGACATCACCGAAGCCTTCTGATACTCCCCAACCCTTTTCTCAAAGAAGTTGGTCTTCCCCTGCAAACTGATGAGCTCCATCCAATCGAACGGATTTCGCACATCGTAGAGCTTCCCATGCCCTAGAGAATTGAGCAATCTATCAGCAACAAATTCAATGTACTGGCTCATCAGATCTCCGTTCATCCCAACCAATGCGCAGGGGAGGGCATCACCACACGAACTCTCTCTCTATTTCCACAGCATCCGCCACTATCTTCTTCACCTTCTCCTCGTTCGGCTTCATTTTCAACAGATTGTAAAGCAGGCACGCGAAATCACAGTGCAGCCCCTCGTCCCTCTAGATCAACTCGTTCGAGAAAGTCAATCCCGACATCAACCCGCGCTTCTTCAACCAAAATATCGAGCAGAAGCTTCCAGAGAAGAATATCCCCTCAACGCAGGCGAAAGCCACCAATCGCTCGGCGAATGATTCGGAGCCTTCGATCCAGCTCAGGGCCCACTTAGCCTTCTTCTCCACGCAGGGAATGGTATCGATTGCGCGGAAGAGTCGGTCCTTCTCCTTGGAGTCCTTGATGTACGACTCGAGCAGCAGACTGTACATCTCAGAGTGGATGTTCTCGATGGCGATTTGGAAGCCGTAGAAGGCGCCGACTTTGGATATCGGGACCTCCTTCATGAAACGACCCGCGAAGCTCTCCAAAACGATACCGTCGGAAGCGGAGAAGAAGGCCAGAACGTGCTTGATGAAATGCTTCTCGTCGGAAGTGAGGGTCTCCCAGTGGCGGAGGTCCTGCGACAAATCGACCTCCTCCGCATCCAGAAGGAGGCCTCTCCTTTCTTGTACATCTCCCATACTTGTGGGTACTTGTTGGAAACACACATCCATCAACATTCATAGAGAGGAATCTCTTACCTCTCACCGTAGGATTGTGTTGCAGCGGAAGAAACACGAACCTGTTGGTACTCACGTGTAAACCGTGATCTCTGGATCAAATCTCACAACACGGGGTTGTGAATTAATTTCCACGATGTTGTATTATTGTGTGGAATATGATAATCTGTAGTGAAATGGAAAAAGAAAATCGGAGAGAGAGATACGCTTTCACGTTCTGTGTTTCGCGTTCTGTAACGCAAACGTATGAGCGCTTCACGTAGGCGTTCTGCTTCTGTCTTGCGCATGAACGCTTCAGTCGTACGCGTTCTGCTTCTGCGTTCTACGTATTCTGAATACGCTCTCTTCACTTTTGGACAACTGCCATGCAGTCCATTTATTCCCAAAAGATGGGAGTTATATAAAACGTATTATTAACTCCCTCACCTTCTCTCTTATCCACACTTCTTATGTGGAAAATAAAATAATAAATAAATTATTATTTACATCTCCCACTCACATATGAAGTCAAAAAGCCGCCTGACTCTATTACTTCATAAATCATATTCTCGCACAAATTAATACATCGTGTGACCCACGAGATATGAGTTTTAATCGCTATACACTTGTTAGAGATATATAGCAACTCAACCAGTTTATCAATGAAACTCAACAAGCTCGCTATACCCCAGAACTCTTGAACATTTAACATAAATTGACATATCTCTTTTCAATCCCTGAATTTGTCAAAGCATATTCAACCCTTTTGTAAAATTACTATGTATTCATAATCAAGACACTGCTTGATTGACTAGTCAATGAATCACAATAGTATATGTTAAATTAAGACGTTCTTCCCATCTCACTAAGTATCTACAGTCTCCCACTATAGCTGCTTTCCTAGACATGTACCGCATCGCCGTTATTAACCATAGCTCTTTTGGTAGCATGCTAAAGTAGCAACACCAAAGTGAAGACTTAGAATATAGTAGAAAGTCATAAGGGTAACCAATAGATAAGGACTCATACCTTTAAGAAAATAGGGATTATTTTCTCAATCCTTTTGAGGTCAACTTAGCACATGTCGTTTTTCTAAAACACATGTCACAATATCTTTAACTTCTTTCCAAGAAAGCGTAAGTCGTATTTCATTTAATTTAGACATCGTGTAAATCAAAGTTCAAGTGTGTCCCATACACTTAACCCGGATATCCTCCTTCCAACGTATAGGATCTCCGTCGATTTAGCTTTATAACAAGTTGGATTAGATTCGTGGTGAAATCTGTCCCGATTACATTAACTATCGTAATCTCATCTCTGCGCTCCCACTGAGCCAGAGGCGATTGCTCGTATGAGAGAGCCAATCATAACTTGCCGAAATACTATTATATATGAACCATCACATATATTATATAAAACATGTATATAGTTAAACCATTAACTATTCCATTAACATACATAAACATATTCAATTCATCGTTTTAAATCCTTTGCAAACCCAATCCCTTACATGTACTATGTATACATCTCTAGGAATTGGTTTAGTAAAAGGAACCTAACATCAAACGAGTAGAAATGTAAGTAAGAATCACTTTCTTCTTATCTATAATATCTCTAACAAAATTGAACTTCATGTCAATGTGTTTGGTCTCTTCATGATATTTGGGGTCTTTTGTGTAAGCAATAACCGCCTGATTATCACAATTAATTAAAACAACTCCCACTGGAGTGTTTGAGACCTCCAAATATTTCATGAATCTTCTCAGCCAAATAGTCTCTTGAACTGCAGATGGAGTCTGTTTCTTGTTACACCATGAGATTGCTCCATCATTGAGCAAGAAGATATAACCGAGAGTTGATTTACGTTTATCTAAATCACCACTCCAGTCAACGTCTGTATACCCATTCAGTGATAACAGAAAGAATAATCTGCAGTCAATCACATTGGCATATGGTACTCTGGCCATTTTATTCTTCTCATCTAGAGCCTTGGGATACATTTGCTAACTCAATGATTCGTCTTTCACAATAGGAGTATCATTAGGTTTGCAGGTGTCCATCTTGAATCGTTATAAAAGTTCTTGATGTAAGTCTTTTAAGACAAACTCAATAACTTCTTTGAACGATCCCTATGGATCTTCACACCAAGTATGTACTCTGCTTCACCCATATCTTTCATTTCGAATTTTGAAGATAACCACCTTTTAATGGTTTCAAGATACTCTTTTCTATTTCAAGCTAGAAATATGTCATCCACATACAAGGATAGAATCACAAAACAACTGTTGGATCGTTTAACGTAAACACAGTGGTCTTATGAGATGATCGTAGTGTGAAATCTCAAATACCACTGTCTGGAGGATTGTTTGAGTCTATAGAATAACTTCTATAATCTACAAATTTTATCCTCTCGACCTCAAAGAATAAATCCTACAGGCTGTTACATGTAGATCTCTTCTTCTAATTCTCCATTGAGAAATGTGGTCTTTAACATCCATGTTGGTGTAATTCTAATTCCATACTAGCCACTATAGCCAACAGTAGATGAATCAAGGCAAACCTCACTACAGGTGAAAAGGTTTCTACGTAGTCTATACCCTTGTTAAGTATAACATTTTTGCCACCAAGCGAGCTTTCTACCTCTCTATTGAGCCATCAACATTTCTTTTGATTTTGAAAATCCATTTATTCTCAATTTCCTTTCGTCCCTATGGAAGATCTACAAGTCCCCAGACTTGATTTGACTTCATAGACTCCATCTCCCCTTTCATCCATTTCTTCTTTTTCAAACAAGTTAAAGCTTCTTTAACGTTTCTGGGCTCTTCCACATCATCAGGAAAAACATCTCAACTTTCTGGTGAAACCAAGAAGGCATGTCCTTCAATGTCATAATGCCTTTTGTGCACATATTTCCTAGAACTTTTCGAGATGAGATAACTTATGATGGTCTTCTGTAGACAAAATGCTCTCATTGAGAATCACCTGATTCTCAATCGGCAAATATCTATCAAGATCCACACCATCTATCAAGATCCACACCATCAACTATCAAGATCCACATCATTAGCTTATTACTCCCACTTGGATCTTGTAGGTATTGGTTTTCACCATCTCGAAAACAGGTCTGGCATCCCTGATGCCCTTTCTACTAGGAAATTTAGTTTCCAGAAAATGAGCATTACACGATTCTATCTCAGTTAAGTTCTCATCCTCATCCCCTATGAACACGTAACCCTTAGAATATTTGTCTCTAGGACCCAACTTTTCATACTGACTCGATGAATCATGTACTAAGCTGCTGATCCCCAAGCTCTAAGGTTACTCGAGTCAGGTTTCTACCCGTCTTAAAATTCATATAGAGTCGAAGCAACTGACTTTGAAGGCACGCGATTAAGCACATAAGCTGCCGTAAGCAACGCATCTCGTTAGATTAGCTTGTGCCATCATGGATCTAACCATCTCCAACAAAATCCTATTCCTTCTTCCAGTAACACCATTTTGTTGAGGTGTATAAGGAAAAGTTGATTGTCGGATTATATCATTTTCATTACAAAATTCCTTGAATTGTTCTGATAGATATTCATGTCTTCTACTTCACTCAAGTATCGTCTAAAATAATCCAATGCTTCAGACACGTGAGATATCGTATAGACTGAATAATCATCAATGAACGTAATGAAATAGTGAGCTCCATGTCGTGCTCTCACATTTACAGAACCACATATATTAGAATGGATTACTACTAATGGAGATTAAGACACAATGGCTTTACCAAAAGATTTTCTAGTCATTTTGCCAGCAAGATAATGTTCGTATTTGGATAATTCGACCTTAGAAGAAATATTCAACAATCCTTCCACAAGTCTATCATCCATCTTGCTCAACATGACTTAATCTAGCATGCCAAACATCATTCACATTTGCATTGCTAGAAGAACAAGTGTTTAGCGAATATGAATGATCATCATAACTACTAAACATCATTCTTTACAATATAAAAACCTTAAAGCCATCAGTTATATATCCAGATGCATAACAAGTATCATTGATGCTCATTACCATAGTGTCTTTAGAGACATATAACCCAAATTAAGTATAACTGAAACAGAAATTAAATTTCGCGTGATCTCCGGTGCATATAGAACATCATGTAGGATAAAGTTCAGACCATCGTTAAGGACCAATTTGCAAGTCCAAAGTCCTTTGACTTCGACTCATGTATTGTTTCCTACATATTTCTACCTAGTCCCCTTCGGAACATGGCGAAAATCTACAAAAGCTCCTCTGTCTCTCGTCACATGGTCCGTTGCTCCCGAGTCTATTATCCTCAAAGGATAAGAATTAGACAGAAAGACAGTACTCGAGACATTAATTTCTCACAAAATAGAATAAGATGAATCCACTTTTTCCCTCCCGGGATCAGGGCATTCACGAGCATAATGTCCAAACTTACTTTAATTGTAAAATGGCATCATGCTTTTATCTTTCTTATTCTTTTTATCACGCTTGTTTTCCTTTTTCTGTTCGTCAATTTTGTAGTTGGATTATCGTCAGGCTTACCACCATCACCATCAGATCGTCTTTCCTTCTTTCTCTTCTTCCAATTCCTTTTCCTTTTGAAGCATGAAGCTCCTTTAGAAGTAGAACTGGCATAGAAGGCCCCAGAATAAGGCTTTGAGGCTCAGAGCCTCTCATCTTCCAGCTCAACATGACGAGTAACATCATTGAAAGTTTTAATGCTTTCATTATGTGTCAAGTTGACTTTAAGATGTTCCTTATGATCAGGTAAAGAGCGTATTAAGGCTTGGACTTACTGATCCTTAGAGAGCATATGACCGGTAGTCTTAAGTTCGATTATCATATTAGACATCTCCCTGAGATGTTGTCTAATGTTATGATCAGGTTTCTTTTTATAAGTGTCGAACTTAATAGTCAACTGCATAAGCCTTGTAATCGATGTACCTCCATACTTCTCACGTAGATACAACCAGATATCATGTGCAGTGGGATTCATGAATCATCGCATCGATTACTGAGCTTACAAGAATACCTCGTGCAAATGGAATTTTCCCTTTCCATGCCTGGTATGCTCCTTGGTCATACCTCCTTTGGTTTCCAATACCCACGCCTGGATAAGCCATCACTTGGTTTATAGCATCCAATACATCTTGTTCATACAATATGTACCAAATTTTATGATGTCTGTGTCATAATTGTCACTATTGAGTTTCTCACCTTTGTGCAACTCAATGATAATAGATTTCGATGTTCATTTCTTTGTTAGAGATTATAGTGATTCAGTATGTTATTTATATTTTATTAAGTTTTACGTTAAGCCAAACACAGACATCTCAATAAATAACACAAGACTTGATCTCGAAAAATAGCTCGGAGACTACTAATCATCAATCTCATCAAGTGTCACAATACTAGATTCTTGCTTCAAAACATAAAACACATTGGTCAAGTAATCAACAATAACATTGAACAGCCACTTATAAACAGAACTTAAACAACCATCCACAATAGCAAAAATACCAAGTCAGACAAGTCATGAACATAAAATTCTAATGAACTCCCTGAGTTTCCAATTAGAAATACAATGGAAAAGAATTAAGGAAATCTATGGATTAATCTCCCTAATTTATCATTACTAGATTTCCATCGATGCTCATAATCAAATTTCTTAGTCCTCACACTATAGATAGCTTGCCCCAAAGGATCCATATGAGGATTCTTTATCTGACGTTTCTCTCGACCACTTAGTCTCAAAGAATCAGAACGTCGAATCCTTCCCATCCTTAAGCAGGCTGATCTTAGTGCCTGTGTCCTATCTCTTGCTATAGAAACATCAACCAAATCTTCCATAATTTGTCGACCATTAGGCTTCACTTCATAAGTCTCCCACTGAACCCAAAAATCCTTTTGTAGGTAAAGAGGCAAAGTGTTCACCCAGGTCTCAGGACAGGAAACTTCGAAATACTTATCATGTGGAATCGCATTGCTATAAATCAAAGGCAACAATCGGTTGTATAGTTCGATCAAATCAATTGCGTGGTCCCTTGTGTTGTGTGTAGGCTTCATTTTATAATTCAAGAATTCATGGAGGATTTCATTTTTAGTGCTAATGTCTTCCTCTGAAATTGTTCCCGGTCCTGACATGCCTCTGAGAAAATGAGCAACCAAAAACAAACATACCAGTGTTAGTCAAACTATATCACATGAATTTCCTCTCTATTTAATGCATATGGAAACAACTTTCCAAGATGCAATAGGTATATTCACAAGTGAATCAGTCCAACTCATTTTGGCTCCCACTTTCATAGGCTACAGGAGTTTGAACAATTCAAACATCACCAAAATCCCATAAATATAGAATTAAATGACACATTAAGGTGCATATTCCTCGAAATTTGCAACCAAAAAGCCACCCCGTAGGTTTGTATACAATAAATATGTCATTAAATGAAGCAACAACACATATACACACTAAAGATGACGTCAAACATTCTCGAAAACATCACCATCGGACTCAATGCATCGAAAACACGTCGGAAACATCAAACAGTGGCTGGAAAACGATTGCACGCGCCCGCACGTGCCCCAACGCGCCGGCAGAACACATCCACGCGTCAGCACGCGCTCCCACGCGCCGGCAGCGGCCGCCACTGGTTGTCACGCGCCCGCACGCGCCGCCACGCTCGGCTGGAAGCAATCTGAGTTCTGGAGCGTGTAGCACACGCGCCGCCACCGGAGACGGCAGCTGACGGACCACTGCTGATTACCGGCACGTGGGAGACACACGCCACCGCCGGTTCCCGGAGTGTGATAACCACGCGCCTCCGCCTGCCGCTGTGTTTTCCGGTAGATCCGGTCACGGGTTGACCTACTGGTCCGACCCGGTTCTGCTGGGTCTGACCCGGATCCGTCTGATTGACCTGGTCCGCCTTCAGGTTTTTCGAAATTACGATCAAGTCCCTAAACTTTATCGAATTTTCAAAAATCAACCCCTGAAGTTTCTGAACTTTTGCAGTTTAGCCCCAATTTCGAAAAAACTTAAAAAATTCATAACTTGAGTTTTACAAGGCCAAAAAATGCAAAAAAATACTGACGAACTCCTCTCGACGAGCCCTATCCAGTGATATAATCAAAACATGCTTTTGCTTGCTCGAAAAAATGACGAAAAATCACACCCACAACCATTCATGGTGATTCACAAGTCATATACACATATTCCCATCGGAAACAAAGTAAATCTGCCTCATACTCACATAAATAACTCATCAAAGTCACACAATTCACCAATCATATAACTTCAAACAAAATAATGTGAGAATGTTTCAAAAATTAAAAGCAGAAAACTTTTAACGCAAGAAATCCAGAGAAGGAAAACGAAGTACCAATCATTGGCTCTGATACCAATGTTGGAAACACACATCCATCAACATGCATAGAGAGGAATCTCTTACCTCTCACCGTAGGATTGTGTTGCAGCGGAAGAAACACGAACCTGTTGGTACTCACGTGTAAACCGTGATCTCTGGATCAAATCTCACAACACGGGGTTGTGAATTAATTTCCACGATGTTGTATTATTGTGTGGAATATGATAATCTGTAGTGAAATGGAAAAAGAAAATCGGAGAGAGAGATACGCTTTCATGTTCTGTGTTTCGCGTTCTGTAACGCAAACGTATGAGCGCTTCACGTACGCGTTCTGCTTCTGTCTTGCGCATGAACGCTTCAGTCGTACGTGTTCTGCTTCTGCGTTCTACGTATTCTGAATACGCTCTCTTCACTTTTGGACAACTGCCATGCAGTCCATTTATTCCCAAAAGATGGGAGTTATATAAAACGTATTATTAACTCCCTCACCTTCTCTCTTATCCACACTTCTTATGTGGAAAATAAAATAATAAATAAATTATTATTTACAGTACTGAATCGGGAACATGCAGAAGCGGTCGGGATTAGGGGCCAAGAGGGGCTCTTCGGGCATGGAAGACATCTTCGAGAAGTGGAATAGGGAAGAAGTGGAGTTCTTGGGATGAGAATTAGTGTTAAATGAGGGGTAGTTAGTTTAAATGGGAGTGGAAATTGGGGGAAAAATTAGGGCGCGGGGATTTGAATGATTTTGGAGGAGGGGAAGAAGCTTGCGAGGGACGTTTGGTTTAATTTATGGTGCCATTTATTTATTTATGAATTTGTCTTATTTCTAATGGATTAATTATTGTGCACGCCTCATTCAATTATCTAACTCACTCACTCATACCCTCATTAGATATTATTATTTTGATATTACACTTATAAGTTTACATTTTTATTTTGCAAGTTTTTAAGTGAAAAATTTAATACACTTAGGGATGTAATTGAACCGAGAGCTTGAGTATTGTTTGTTAAGAAAATATCAAACTCGAGCCCGAGCTCGAACTCGTCAAGAAAAAAATATATCGAATCCGTGCTCGAACTCAAACTGTTTGTTAAGGCTCGTGTTCACGAATGCATAAAATAACTTGTTCATGAACGTTTTTTTCATGTATATTTAAATATTTTTGTTTGTAGATATTAAAAGAATGTTTCGTTTATAAACATCTAATGTTATTCATAATATTAAATAAACAATCTAACAAAATATAATAATAAATGTTAAAAAATATTTAAATAATCACCTAAATTATTATCATATTTGTGTGGTTTAATATAAAAAATTTAATTATTAAATATTAATAAATAAATAATAATATATTATACTAAAAATAATTATAAAATTTACAAACGCGTTTGCGAGCTGTTAATGGGCTTTTTATATTGAATATAAATAAATAAATAAATAATAATATATAATACTAAAAAATAATTAAAAATTTACGAATATGTTTGCGAGCCATTAACGAGCCCATTAACGAATATATTTGCGAGCTTTCGAGCCGAACACCCTTATACTTGAGTTTGGTTTGTTAAACTATTCGAGCTCAAAATTCAAGCTTGGTTTGGCTCGTTAAGGTTGACGAACGAGTTCAAACGAATAATTTATCGAATCGAGACTCGAATAGGTCGCGAACGATTTAGTTCGTTTACATCCCTAAATACACTTAAAAGTTTTATAATATTACATAATTTGCCACTAATTCAAACAAAATAGATGATTTATTAAGTGCATGAATATTGATTATAATTAAAAATATATAGAGAGAGTCTCATCGAATAATACTATATATATACATATATATATATATATATATATATATATATATATATATATATATATATATATATATATATATATATATATATATATATATATATATATATATATATATATTGCATGTTAATTAAGAAGGGAACAATGCGAAACGATTACCTTAAGAAGTGGCACACAGTATGAAAGTCCTAGAATGTCATTGAAAGAAGCAAAAAATGAGCTCTGTGAATGGTAATCGGCAGGGTAAGGGTCATGCAAACCATGGGAAAACCCTTACCCATCGAAAATTGGGTTTTTCGAAAACTGTAGAGGGAGACATAACCCCTACTCTTATGAAACTTAAGCAAGATCTTGAAGTTCCTCTCAAGCTATTACACACTCAATCTTTGATCACTCTCTAATTCACTAACGGATTGATTGATAATCGAAAACGTAATGAAATGAAATGAACACGAAGATGTATAGTGGTTTGGCTATGCCTACATCCACTTTGTCAAGGAAGAGCTTTCACTATATGATGATAACAACATACAACTTAAGGAAGATGATGAAGAACTTATGCACATAAACCCTAATATGCTTTCTAATCTTGTAAACTGATGTGTTTCTTTTCCTTATGACTTAAGCTGCCATTCACACTGCCTTATATGAACAATCAGCAAGCCTACTGATGTGCTGCAGGTTGGATTCTCACATGGAAGCTGCAGTTAGCTCAACTAACTAACAAACTAACCATCTAACCAACTTGATTCCTTCCTTGATGCATGGCTGAGATGCATTCAATCTTGTGGCCCTTATTCATGCTCCTATTCCTGCAGCTGAAATGAGTTGATCCTCATCAACACTTCATCAACCAATCACCATCCTCCACCTGTCTTGATTATATAAGATCACACACACATACACAATGAATGCATGCACGTCTATAATACAATAATACTCCACCTTAGACTGCATTATCACAAGTTATAGTCTCCTCCACCTTGCTGCTATTTAAGGTTGCAGCCACCTTTCCTTTCTAACTTAATTCAGATGAATTAATCACTTACACAGCTCATACTTCTGAACTAATAAGGCTTTAGTAAACATGTCAGCCGGATTTTCTGTAGTTTTGATCTTCTTAACAGTAACCACTTCCTTATCTATCATGTCTCTTATGAAATATAACCTCACATCAATGTGCTTGGTCCTTTCATGGTACTCCTGATGCTTGGAGAGATGCACTCCACTCTGATTATCACAATACACTTCAATCCCTTCTTGCTGGATACCAAATTCACTTAGCATTCCAATCAGCCAGACTCCCTCTTTGATTGCTTTTGTGAGAGCAACAAACTCTGTATCTATAGTTGATAAAGCTACTATATATTGATGTGTTGCCTTCCAACTTACTGCAGTGCCAAACAAATTGAATACATATCCAGTAAGTGACTTCCTAGTATCAAGATTTGCTGCATAATCAGCATCAACATATACAACTACTGACTTATCCCATGTTGTCATTTTTTGAAATTTTAAACTTGTTGTGATTGTTCCTTTCATATATCTGAGTGCCCACTTAACTGAATCCCAATGTAGCAGACCTGGATTGCTCATAAACCTACTAATCATGCTCATTACATAAGCTAAGTCTGGCCTGCAACATACCATAGTATACATCAGACTGCCAACAGCACTTGCATAAGGTATGTTGCTCATCTCTATCTTCTCTCTATCTGTTTAAGGTGCTTGAAGTAATGACAGATTCACACCTTACTTTGCTGGTGTTGTTACGGTCTTACTAAGATTCATATTGTACCTTTTAAGAACTTTGTCCAAGTATGATTCTTGGAACAACTTTAACTCACCAGCTTATCTGTATCTTTTAATCTGCATGCCAAGGATCATCTTAGCTTCTCCTAGATCCTTCATATCAAACTCCTGCTTAAGTATTTCTTTTACTTCATCTATACAAGCTTGATCCTTACAAGCTATAAGGATATCATCAACATACAGAAGTAAGTATGTATAACACCCTTCCTTGAATCTAACATACACACAGCTGTCATGTAAGCTCCTACTGAATCCATTTGATGTAATGTAATCATCAAACTTCAAATACCACTGCCTTGGGCTCTGCTTCAACCCATATAATGATTTCAATAGTAAGCATGCCTTGTTATCAGCATCTTTAACACTTACACCCTCAAGAATCCACATGTAAATGTCTTCTTCCAAATTTCCATGCAAAAATGTTGTAGTGACATCCATCTGATGCAATTCAAGATCAAAATGAGTCACTAAAGCTAACAGTATCCTAATGGAATAGTGCTCGACAACAGGAGAGAATATTTCATTATAATCTACTCATTCCTTTTGTGAAAAACCCCTTGTCACAAGCCTTGCCTTGTATCTTATACCTCCTTCTTTGCTTGTAACAGGCTTCTTCTTGTAAATCCATTTACAACTTACTAACTTCTTATTCTTTGGTCTTTCAACAATATGCCAAGTCTTATTCTTATGCAATGATAGTAGCTATTCTTCCATAGTAACTATCCATTTGCTATTCTCACTTCCTGATATAGCTTCTTCATGTGATCTTGGCTCATAATTCTTTATATCAGATGCAACT
Organism: Pogostemon cablin; assembly: GCA_023678885.1. Lineage (NCBI taxonomy): Eukaryota > Viridiplantae > Streptophyta > Magnoliopsida > Lamiales > Lamiaceae > Pogostemon > Pogostemon cablin. The sequence goes on along the minus strand of CM042965.1, from coordinate 17,280,970 downwards.
AACAGTGCATATGATACTATATCAGCCTCCACATATCTTACTGGAGCTTTAATCTGCCTTCTTAACCTATCTCTGACAAGTTGCTAGGTACTTAAATCATACCTTGAACTGGATGAGCCAGATGAGCTTACTTCCTTATTCTGATCAGCATTATTGTTCTGTTCATTGTTTTGCTGTGCTTCCTATCTTGCTTGCTCCACTGATACTAAGAAGTATCTGTAGTAATTGACACTACAGAGTTCCTTTCAACCGATGGCATTTTCTTTTCATTGAATGTTACATCTATACTAACAATGAACTTGTTAGCTTCATAACACCACAACCTATAACCTTTAACTTCTTTGGGATATCCAACCATTACACATTTCACTGCTCTTGGTTCCAACTTGTCTTGCTTCACATGAGAGTATACTTGACAACCTATTACTCTCAAATGAATTGTGTGAGACTTATGATTTATAAATTTGATGCCTTTGTGTGAGACTTATGATTGATAAATTGCTAGGACATGATCTTAGGCCATTATTTTGTGATTAAGTTACTTAACCAAATTTATCCTTCCTAATGATTTTATTAACCTTTGGATGCCCCGTTGAGCCATTAAAGCTTTTTCTTTGGTAGCCGAAGTAAATAACCTTATAAACCTTTACTTGAGCCTTGATTAACCTAATCATTGGTAGAGAGAGTGGAGGTGAGTAAGTGTTGCAAGAAGAAAAGGAAGATAGAATATGGTTGGATGAAAAGAATATGGTTAAATCTTGTTTAGGGGTAGTGCCCGAAACTGGTACCCCGATTGTTTTTATACATGGTACATGAAGCTTAGCAGCTGACGGCCTATACATGAGAAGAAGGGTAGTGCCTGAAACCGGTACCCGAATTGTTTAAAAAGATGATGTTGATGCCATGAAAAGAAGGAAAATTGAGGAATTTTACAAGTTCAAGAGACGACATTGGAGGAGAACTTGCTGTAAGAAGAAGAAATCGAGAACCTCCAAGGTAATTCTCTACTAGTGTCTTAAGTCACTTTACCTAAATTTTCCTACCTTTCCCCAAAGAGCCAACATTACAACCCAAAAACAAGTCCTTTGTGATCCTAGTGAAGAGTTGATTATAAGTTGATTTTTGAGACCTTTGCCAAGCTTATGATTACGCGTAAATATGGATTGATATGAGTGTCTATATTAACCTATATAGTGCCTAACACACTTGAGTGAAAGAGAATAAATACTTATCTTGTGAGCGAAATTACTTAGTACTCCGAATGGTATGTGATTGTATTGGTTTTGCATGAGTGATATATATGAAGCAATTAATACTTGTTTGATTGAATGAAGTTGCATGTGTGATATGTGTTATACTTGATCTTAGTGAATTATACACGACTCCTGTGGTTTGATTTGGTTGCCTCGGGACGAGCAACATGTAAGTTTGGGGGTTTGATGAGTGTGTAAATTCACAAGTTTGGCATCATATTTTGTGCTAGTTTTGGAGAGTTTTGAGGTGGAAATAGGTGGAAAACCTATATATATTGTGAATTAGCATGAATCAGGTGTTAGTGGAGCTATTTAAGTGGTTTTCATAGCAAAAACAGAGTAGAAGTGCCAAGAATCGAAGAGACGAAGTTGAGACCACGCGAACCGCCAAGGAAAGAGTAGGGTTCGACCTGATGGAGGAGGGTTCGACTTCTCCTACAGGTCGAACCAGCATTGAAAAGTTGCAGAAGGAAGGTTCGACCACGACTCAAGGGGTTCGACCTGTTCATCAGGTCAAACCATGGTCGAACCAGTTCGCGAGAAGATGGGTTCGACCATGATGTTGGGGTTCGACCTGACAGTTGGTCGAACCAGGAGCGAAAATTGTCCAGTAGTGAGGTTCGACCTGGGGTTCGACCAAAGAGGGAGTGGTTCGACCTGTACAGTTGGTCGAACCAAGTGCAGAATGTGTCCAGTAGCAGGGTTTGACCTGTGGTTCGACTTGTGGCCGATGGTTCGACCTGTTTAACGAGGTCGAACCAAAATGCAGAAACTTACCTTATCTGGATTTTCGAGGCCAAAACGCGTGGGATCACTTGAAAAGCCCATTCCAAGCCCTAGAGACGTGATTACAAGTATAAAAGAAGGCTCATGCAGTCAAGAAAACAACGACGACACGAGAATCATAAGAGGAGACAAGAGAAGAGATTAGTGATCTATCCGGAGGGCGGTGATAGAGGTGTAGCTGGAGATTCAAGTAAGATTGGTCCAACTAACCATGATTGTTCTTAGATCAATCATGGGCTAGAGCCACTTCGGTAGTTCTAGGGTTATGAAGGTTTCATGAGTTAATTTATATTTCGTGTGTATACTCCATACAACACTACTTGTGTTTATTTTATATAAGATTGCACGTTTTTAATCCATACTCATGGTTGTTTTGTGCATCAATAATCGTTGTGTAGAGTCTGAATGCATAACATGGTTATTGGTTTAGTGCGTTCACTAATGAGCAGGGTTTATTGTTATAATTCTAAGTGAAGAAATTCTGAGGTTTTATTAGAACCGTCTTATATGAATATTTGTTAATTGAATTGAATTCGGGATAACAAGTAGGATTAAGAGTATAACTTTATAGTACCTAAAAAGGGAGATCAAATCGGGTTAGAGTACTAAGTGCACGGGAAATAATTGATTATGATAGTACCTAAAAAGGGAGGTAAAGTATACGTCTTGCTCTGAGGATATTTACACGTGTCAAAAGCTTATCTATTTGTATCTATAGAATATATTTGTATGGTCTAGCGATGCATCCATAAACCACAAGGCAGAGTCGGACATCGACACACGAAAGTATAAATTAACGAATGAAACTGGATGACTTGACGAACTACCTATTATCTTATTTGATCACAACTACTATTTTCTTGTTCTTGTTATTTAATTGCTATTTCAATTATTACTTAATTTACAAACCAAAATTATAATTCTCAACATAGTCATAATTGCTAGAAAATAACTAAAGTGATATTTATCCATCCTGTGGATTCGATATTTAACTTGGTCACCTTCGAAACTACAATTGATATCCTTCATACTTGGGGATTAATTGTGTGTTGAGAAAATGCTCATCAGTTATTCATGCACTTGTTTTGATGCATGTTGATTTTGTTGATAATGAGCATGTTCTAATTTTACTTGTAGTTCATGAAAAGATTGAAGTTGATTGCATGCTTTGAAGAGTGCTTAGGATTCTATTACTAATGTGAGGATTTGAGCTTATTGATCATGCTATAAGCATGATAGTTTATTCTTGAGAGTCGTTTGTATACTCGTATTCTAGAACTTGACTCGGAGACTTGTTTGAAATCTATAATTAATAGATACTAGGAAATGATCTTAGGCCATTATTGTTGATTAAGTCACTTAGCCAAATCTATCCTACCGTGTTATATGATTATTATTGGAAGCCCTATTTGAGCCTTTAAGCTTTTTCTTTAGCAAGCTTTGATAAATAGTCATGTACCTATTTGAGCCTTGAACACCTATTTACTAGAAAAGAGTGGAGGTCAATAAATGCTATAAGGAGCTTTGAAGTAGAATAGGAAGAAGAGATTTGGTGTAATGAGAATTATAAGACAAGTGGTTAAATCTTGCAAGGGATAGTGCCTGAAATCGGTATCCTTAATGCTAAGAAGGGTAGTGCCCGAAACTGGTACCCTTATACTTGAAGAACACTGGAATTGGTATTCTATTGTGAAGAAAAGATGTTGATCTAAGTAAAGATGGAGAAAGCGCAAATTGAAGTGATCATAAGAAGGTAGAAGGAGAAAAGAAGGAAGCTGTTGAAAAGCAAATCTCCAAGGTACTTCTTTACTAGTAAATTTAGTCACTTGTATCTAAATTCTCCTACCTTTACCAAAAAGCCAACATTACAACCCGAAAGCATGTCCTTTGTGATCCTAGTATTGAAACGATTCTAGATGAATTTTTGAGACCTTTGTCAAGCTTATGGTTACACAAATATATGAATTGAAATTGAGTGTCTATATTAATCCATGCAGTGTACATCTTTTACACTTGAGAGAGAGAGAGTAAACACTTGCCCATGAGCTAGATGACTTAGCACTCGTAGAAGTATTGTGATTGATTGATGTTTTTGCATGATGAATTGCATGTTTTGAATTGATATAATTACATGTGTTGGGATAGGTTGTGCTTGATCTCGTGATTACACTCTCTGGATTTGTTTTGATTTTCGTTGCCTCGGGACGAGCAACATTTAAGATTGTGAGTTTGATGAGAGTATAAATTTACGTATTTTGGGCAATGATTTGTGTAGAAATGAAGTACGATTGAGTCTTTTTTTAAGATGAATAGGAATGTTATGGAAAAGCCACGAAACAAAGGTTAATAAGACTTTTTGAGCATATTTGTACAGGAAAACAAGTCTTAAGGGCTTGGAATTTGAAGTCACGAGTTTCGAGATGATTTTTGAAGGTTGTTCGACCAAGATGGAGTTGTTTGACCAGCATCACTCTGGTCAACAGGAGAAGCAAAGTCAAGCAAAATGTGAAAAAACATCCAGGAGCGTTGCTCGACCAAACGAGGCTGTTCGACCAGAATCACCTTGGTCGAACGGAGGAGGCAAGTCAAGCAAAATGTGCAAAATCATACAGAGAGCTTGTTCAACTTGGAGGCCTTGTTCGACTTCTGAAGGCTTGGTCGAATGGATTTTCGCTGATGATATTTTTGGCAATTATGGATTTTTTTTACCAAATTTGACGTATGCCTCTAGCAAAAGCTCGTCCAAAGCCCATAAGGAGGTTCTACAAGTATAAACGAAGAGCTTTTACAGGAGAAAAGAGAGAGCTCCACACACATCATCATCCACCACTTCCGAAACCTACCATCATCTTAGGAGCAGCGGAGAGAGATTCGTCTGTCGAACCAAGTGAGAATCAAGTGAAGATTCAAGATGGAGAGAGTCGCAACGACAACCATATCTAGGGTTTGCTTTTCTTCTTAATTTATCTTGTAATTTTCATGACTATGGGTAAGATCCTACCAACCACCATGATTGTTCTTCGATCAATCATGGGCTAGAGCCGCTTCGGTAGTTCTAGGGTTATGAAGTTTTAATAAGTTAATTTGTCTTTCATGTGTAAACTCCATACAACACTATTTGTGGTTTATTTTATATAAGATTGCGCCTTTTAAATTCATACTCACAGTCATTTTGTGCATCATTAATTGTTATGTAGAGTCTGAATACATATCTTGGTTATTGATTGAGTGCGTTCACTGCTGAGCAGGATTACATGTTATAATTCCAAGAGAGGGGACTCCGAAGTCTTATTAGAACTATCTTATATAAATACGTGTTAATTGAATATTATTCTAGTTAATAAGTAAGGTAAAGAGTATAACTTCATAGTACCTAAAAAGGGAGATCATATCGGGTTAGAGTACTAAGTGCACGGAAAATAATTGATACTGATAGTTGATGCGCGTTTTCTCAACACACAATTAATCCCCAAGTATGAAGGATATCAATTGCAGCTTCGAAAGGTGACCAAGTGAATATCGAACCCAAGGGACGGCGTATTATCAATTTAATTATTATCTAAATTAATTAAGACAAGTGATAATAAAGTTTGAGGTATGGAATTATTAATCTACTAAGCAAGTAATTCAAATAACAAATAATATAAAATATCACTCGAAGAATAGGAAAGTGGATCAAGTAGGAGAATAGGTAGCTCTAGGGTAATCCAGTTTTACAACTTAATTTCCCTTTCATGCGTTGATGTCCGACTCTGCCTTGTGGAATATGGACGCATCACTAAGCCATGCATATTTACTCTATAGACACAAGCAAACATGCGTATAACATGTGTGAATAACCTCGGAGCAAGAGATATAATTCCACCCCCCTTTCTAGGTACTATCAGTATCAATTATTTCCCCCTAGGATTGGTACTCTAAAACGATATGATCTCCCTTTATAGGTGCTATAAAGTTATCCTCTTTATCCTACTTAATAATCCGAATTCAATTCAATTAATAAGTATTCATATATGATAGTTCTAATGAAGCTTCGGAGTCCCCTCACTTAGAATCATAACATGGAATCCTGTTCAGCGGTGAACGCACTCAATCTACAACCAAGATATATATTCAGACTCTATATACCAATTGAAGATGCACAAAACGACCGTGAATATGGATTAAGAAAGCACAATCATATATAAAATAAATCCACAAGTAGTGTTGTACGGAGTTTACACATAGAAGATCAATTAATTCATAAAACCATCAAAACTCCTAGATCTACCAAAAAGGCTCTAGCCCATGATGTTTCGAAGAACAATCATGGGTGTTGGATAGATCTTACCCGGATGTCCGGAAAATACAAGATAAATTAGAAAACGAATAAACCCTTGATATGGCGTCTTCATGCCCTTCTCCATCTTGAATCCTCCTCTTGGTTCTCCTCTTGATTCCACAAACGAATCTTCAAAGTGATGGATGGATAGAGAAAAGGAAGTGGATGTTGGATGGGGGGTGATCCCCCCTTGTGGGGTGTTGTATGGTTGTTGCCTCTCTTCTCCTCTCTTGCATTGTGTTCTCTATGCATAATGATGTGATCTACACCCCTTTTTATACTTGTGAGCTCTCCTTGTAGGTCTTGGAAAGGCTCCAAATTTAGGCATATGTCAAATTTGGTAAGAGACATGTGTTAAATTTGGTAAAAGAGATCCGGATAAATAAGGTAGTTTTCGGAAATTCTCGGAAATTCTCGCCAACAGCTGCGCGACTTCACGATTCTGAGCATAACTTCCTCGTCCGACCTCCAATTTGAGTGATTTTTACGCTCACATGATCCTCTTTTCCTTGGCTTTCTTTAAATATAAAGATATCACCAAAACTCTAAAAATTGTATCTGTAACAAGCCATGGAAAGTAGCACATCAGTTCTATTCGGCACAGCTCGCGCGGCGTCATCACTTTGCTCATAACTTCCTCGTTCGGACTTCAATGATGGTGTTCTTTACGCCAAAACGACCCTCTATTCAGTGGCTTTCGAACCATATATCACACCAATAGTTTTGAGCTCCACAACAATACAGAATAATTATGAAAGTTGGATGTGTGTTTTCAGCATTCTTGCACAAATTGCACATTTTCTCCAACTTTGCACTTTTTCATCCTTTTTCCACCTAAAACACAATAAAACACCTCAAGTGCACATAATTCTTACATATATCGAATATAAGACACTTGTGCTCATATAAGACTACAATATCAATCAAAAAGGTGTTAAATTGGATATTAAAACACGCTTATTTTCACTCTCATCAAACCCCCAAACTTGCCCGTTGCTCGTCCCGAGGCAACAAAATAAAGATAAAGAGAAAGAGAGTATGAAAATTAGCGGGGAAACAAGGACTATGACCAATACCCATTCAAAATACAATTGTCCTCAACTTAAGTCATGCATCTCTTATTATATGTAATAATCAATTCATAACATACAAGTTAAGACAATCACCACCAATTCAAATGCTCCATCAACATGTTCTCACGGGAAGTATATATATGATCTCTCACTCAAGTGTAAAATATGTACACTTATGGGTTAAAGTGTTTACGCTCAAATTCAATTCAAGTGCATGCGTAATCATAAGCTTGCCAAACGTCTCAAACTTTCTACCACTAAAATTATGATTCGACAATGGGATCAAGAAGGACTTTTCTTTTGGATGTAATATTGGCTCTTTGATAAGGGTAGGAAACATATGGATAAAGTACATCAATTAGTAGAGAATTAAAACAGGAGATCTTTTGTACTGCAGATTCTTACACTTCAAGGCTATCCAACTTCATGCTCTTCTAATTTTCTTTTCTCTCATTTCCTTCAAGCTCAACATATTTTTTCTTTTCTTCAAGTACATCCTCTTTTTCCCGAGGTACCAATTTCGGGCACTACCTCACGCATTCTCCATAGGGTACTAGATTTAAGCACTACCCTAGGGTTTTTGATTCCATTGAGTACTAGATTTAAGCACTACTCCATGCTTCTCCTTAGATGCATTATCATAATCCATCACTATTAATTTCAACACCAATTTCATTCCTTCCCAAATTGTTATCAAGCACCATTAACACACTTTGACAGTATTTAATTCTCCACTAAATATAGGAATTTAAGGCTCAAATAGGATATCACAGTGGCTATCTTCGTTGGTTGCCAAAGAAATAAGGCTTTTAGGCTCAACGGGGATAACTACGGATATATAATTATTTGGTAGGAAATTATTTGGCTAAGTGACTCATAAATTCAAGGATGGCCTTAGATCATCTCCCATCATCTAACACACATGTAGTTTCAAGTAAGACAAGAGGAAAGTTCTAGAATACATACACAAGAACGATACTCACCAGAAAAGAAATATCATGTGACTATGTACATGATCAACGAGGCTCAAAATCTCACATGGATTTTTAACAAGTAACAGAGCACTTTTCATGGTAAGCAATATCCCACAAGTACACATAGAACTTCATACCACAATATAACTCAAGTACACTTCCTTCATCAATTTCAAGAGCATATGAATTCCAAGACAATTTAAAAATAAGCTCACATGGATCACCACCATAAATACAATCCTTCCACTCCTATGAATTAAAAGCACATATAAAAATTAGAAAAAAGAAACGAGGGCACCTGATTTTTCTTCAACGTCTGCACGAGCTCCTCAAGTCAAAACCTCAATGTAGAACTCGTCTTGCCACCTAGTTACCCTTTTCTATTATCAAAGGTCAAGCATACTCATCATCACAGGATTCATCAATAATAAAATAGGAGAACTATACGAAAGAATTAATTGACTATGTAATCGACTCCACACACTAGAAACACCACTGAACACTAGGCAAATTGCAAAAAATCGACACATCAAAACCGATTAAAGTTTCAATATACCGCAAAAAATCAACTCCCCTAGCAAACATTACAAAGAAAAGATTATATTCTTGGTGCTTCAATGAGGTAATAACATCACACCCCCCAAACTAAGTAAAAACGTAAGTTGAAACTAAGTTTTCAAAGATGTAATTGCCGATTAGTAAGCACCTCAAATATAAAAATTTCTTACGCACACGAAAGAAATAATAAAGCACTAAAACAGAAGGGCAAGCCCCCAACAGGCGCTCATGGTTAATGTCGAAGAGTCACGACGGATTACCACTTTGTAGACTACTTGATCGGAGGACCGTCTTGTCGCATCCTCACCTTCAAGTACTTTCTTTCCCTCTTCTTGTCTACACTTAATACCTCACCTTTCTTGGTCACAAAAATATGATCATTGAAATTTCCTTCCTCCCATGGCTGTCTAGACACCTCCTTGTCAATCTTCCACTTAAATTCAGAATCATCTGTCTTAGAAAAATCAAGATTAAACAAGTTAGAAACCATATCAATGCTCTTGCACGATTGAGTCTTCATGGGCATCTTCATTGCATGATCAAGAGAGAAAACCACATCTTCATTATCCATCTGCAGTCTAAGCTTTTCTCTCAACCTCCTTGCCCTTTCCCACTTCTTCTTCATTGTAAGCTCAGTATTATGTCCTTGGGATGGCATGGGAGTAGCATCAACATCATGCGGAATATTCGGCGCTGAAAACGGTGCATTTTGGCAGGGTTCGACCTGGATTCGACCAATGGCACAGGTCGAATTGGGTACGTCGTGGTCGAATCGAGCACCTGAAAGTCCATTCTCACCTTACATGTTGGATTCGACCTGGATTCGACCAGGGGTACTGGTCGAATCGGATACGTTGTGGTCGAATCGAGCACCTGGGAGTGCATTCTCACCTTGCATGTTGGGTTCGACCTGGGTTCGACCAGGGGTACTGGTCGAACCAACTCCCCCCAGGTCGAATCGGCTCACTGGATGATTTTTGCCTACCAGTTCGACCTTGGTTCGACCAAGGGTACTGGTCGAATCGATTATGTCGTGGTCAAATCGAGCTGCAGACAAAACAGAGTACTTCGGAGGGTGCGATTTGACCTCGGTTCGAGCTGTTGTGCTGGTCGAACCGAAATGCCCCAGGTCAAACTGACCTTCTGTAAGATTTTTGGTCGCCGGTTCGACCTGGGTTCGACCTGATGGCCTGGTCGAACCGGTAGCATTGTGGTCGAATCGAGGCTTTGTGAAAACAGAGTGCTCCAGATGGGGTGGTTCGACCTGGGTTCGACCAGATGGCCTGGTCGAATCGATGCCCCCCAGGTCGAACCGAGTGCCTGCTGCTCTTGAAACACTTCCAGAAGCCCAGTTCGACCTTCCCTGCACGCTTCAACCTGTGGGACAGGTCGAATCACATTGTTTTTGGTCGAATCCGCTTGCTTTCGCCTCAAACCTTGACTCCGGCTTCATTACTCCCTCGTACTGTGTTCCAAATCTTAACGTGATGGCTTTATTTTCTAATTTTTGTGTTAATTGATTCACGTTCGTGGTCATCTACCCCATAACCAAAGTAAGGTCCTTCAATTGCTTAGATAAATCTGCACGATCAACATTCATGGTATCCCCAAGACGATCAATCCTTGCATCATTCCCAGCCATGTATCGATGGAAGGTATCTTCAACACTCTTCACTTCTTGCTGCTGTTTACTAGGCCCCCTTAGTGTTAACTCTGTAATCTGCCTCTGCTGGAATTCTAGTAGCTTGTTGATGTTAGCTAGACTAGAGACGGTCTCATCATCCCTATTCGGCTTCACCACTTGATGTTCAACCTGCGCTACCTCGCCAAGTACATATGATCCTCTATCTCTCTCTACTGGCCAGTCACGTGAATTTATAGAGATGTCTTCAAATAACTTTTCCGCTTCAAGTGTTGTCTTTGATAACAACGCTCCTCCTGATGATGCATCAATAAAAATACGCGACTCACAATCCAATCCATAGTAGAAGATGCTTATGTATTCAGCCTTCGGCATTCCATGCTGTGGACACCTCCTGAGCATGTCTTTAAACCTGTCCCACGCCTCATAAAAATTCTCACCCCGATTCATAACAAATCGGGTGATCCCTTGCTTCATTCTTAAGATCCTTGAGGGTGACATGTATCTTTCCAAGAACTTCTGCTGCAGTTAGTCCCATGTAGTGCAATCGGCTGCATCAAGAGTCTCATACCAAGCTTCCGTCTTATCAATTAATGAGAACTTGAATAGGGCAATCCATCTAGCATGATCATTAGCTCCACTGCCCTTTTGAGTGTTTGCATAACCAAGAAATCTTCGGAGATGCTGATATGGATCTTCAAAACAACCTCCAGAAAAGGGATTCTTCTCTACCATGTTAATAAGAGCGGGATGTATCTCAAAATTATCATCTTCCCCCCTTGCTCCTATCAACCCCATGTTACCAATTCCATAGTTCGTGAAAATTTCACGTATGGCAACATTATCCGGATTCTGCCTTGCTCCGGCCATGTTTAGCGCAGTGTGTTATTCTTTCTTTTCCTTCCTTTCCTTTTACAAGCGCACAAGTAACTCGAAAAAATTCAAGGTTAGATAGAAATAAATAATCACAAACAAAAGAAAAAGAAAAAAAAATCTTAATCAACTAGAAATAATAAAATCAATAATAACAGCCGTCCCCGGCAGCGGCGCCAAGAACTTGATGAGCGTTTTCTCAACACACAATTAATCCCCAAGTATGAAGGATATCAATTGCAGCTTCGAAAGGTGACCAAGTGAATATCGAACCCAAGGGACGGCGTATTATCAATTTAATTATTATCTAAATTAATTAAGACAAGTGATAATAAAGTTTGAGGTATGGAATTATTAATCTACTAAGCAAGTAATTCAAATAACAAATAATATAAAATATCACTCGAAGAATACGAAAGTGGATCAAGTAGGAGAATAGGTAGCTCTAGGGTAATCCAGTTTTACAACTTAATTTCCCTTTCATGCGTTGATGTCCGACTTTACCTTGTGGAATATGGACGCATCACTAAGCCATGCATATTTACTCTATAGACACAAGCAAACATGCGTATAACACGTGTGAATAACCTCGGAGCAAGAGATATAATTCCACCCCCCTATCTAAGTACTATCAGTATCAATTATTTCCCCCTAGGATTTGTACTCTAACCCGATATGATCTCCCTTTATAGGTACTATAAAGTTATCCTCTTTATCCTACTTAATAATCTGAATTTAATTCAATTAATAAGTATTCATATATGATAGTTCTAATGAAGCTTCGGAGTCCCCTCACTTAGAATCATAAAATGGAATCCTGTTCAGTGGTGAACGCACTCAATCTACAACCAAGATATATATTCAGACTCTATATACCAATTGAAGATGCACAAAACGACCGTGAATATGGATTAAGAAAGCACAATCATATATAAAATAAATCCACAAGTAGTGTTGTACGGAGTTTACACATAGAAGATCAATTAATTCATAAAACCATCAAAACTCCTAGATCTACCAAAAAGGCTCTAGCCCATGATGTTTCGAAGAACAATCATGGGTGTTGGATAGATCTTACCCGGATGTCCGGAAAATACAAGATAAATTAGGAAACGAATAAACCCTTGATATGGCGTCTTCAGGCCCTTCTCCATCTTGAATCCTCCTAATTTGGTTCTCCTCTTGATTCCACAAACGAATCTTCAAAGTGATGGATGGATAGAGAAAAGGAAGTGGATGATAGATGGGGGGTGATCCCCCCTTGTGGGGTGTTGTATGGTTGTTGCCTCTCTTCTCCTCTCTTGTATTGTGTTCTCTATGCATAATGATGTGATCTACACCCCTTTTTATACTTGTGAGCTCTCCTTGTAGGTCTTGGAAAGGTCCCAAATTTAGGCATATGTCAAATTTGGTAAGAGACATGCGTTAAATTTGGTAAAAGAGATCCGGATAAATAAGGTAGTTTTCGGAAATTCTCGGAAATTGTCGCTAACAGCTGCGCGACTTCACGATTCTGAGCATAACTTCCTCGTACGACCTCCAATTTGAGTGATTTTTACTCTCACATGATCCTCTTTTCCTTGGATTTCTTTGAATATAAAGATATCACCAAAACTCTAAAAATTGAATCTGTAACAAGCCATGGAAAGTAGCACATCAGTTCTATTCGGCACAGCTCGCGTGGCGTCACCACTTTGCTCATAACTTCCTCGTTCGGACTTCAATGATGGTGTTCTTTATGCTAAAATGACCCTCTCTTCAGTGGCTTTAGAACCATATATCACACCAATAGTTTTGAGCTCCACAAAAATACAGAATAATTATGAAAGTTGGATGTGCGTTTTCAGGATTTTTGCACAAATTGCACCTTTTCTCCAGCTTTGCACTTTTTCATCATTTTTCCACCTAAAACACAATAAAACACCTCAAGTGCACATAATTCTCACATATATCGAATATAAGACACTTGTGCTCATATAAGACTACAATATCAATCAAAAAGGTGTTAAATTGGATATTAAAACACGCTTATTTTCACTCTCATCAATAGTACCTAGAAAGGGGGGTGAATTGTATCTCTTGCTCTTAGAATATTCACATGTGTCATACGCTTGTTTACTTGTATCTATAGAGTAAACTTGCATGATTTAGTGATGTGTCCATAAACCACAAGGCAGAGTCGAACATCAACATATGAAAAGGAAATTAATAAGTAAAACTGGATGACCTGAAGAACTACCTAATTTCTCACTTGATCACATTAGTATTATCTCTATTGCTTGTTACTTATTTGCTATTTTAAATACTTGTTATTTAGTTAATTAATCACCACTAATAAATTACCAACGTAGTCTTAATAAATTAAAATATAACTGAATTAATAATAATTTGTCCCTTGGGTTCGATAATCACTTGGTTGCCTATCAAAACTACAATTGATATCCTTATACTTGAGGATTAATTTTGTGTATTGAGAAAATACTCATCATCTTTACAAAGATCCAGATTAATATTCCTTTCGTAGAAGCATTAGAACATATGCAAAATTATGCTAGGTTCGTGAAGGATATCATATCTAAGAAGAGATGTTAGACATGAACCGAAATAGTTAATATGACAGATCTGCAATTCAGTAATATAAAAGAAACTTCCTACGAAATTAAAAATTTGGTAAGCTTCACCATACCTTGTGAGATTGGGATAGGCACAACTAAGAGAGCCTTATATGATCTAGGAGCGAGCATTAATTTGATGTCATGTGATTTGGGGAGATGAAGCAAACATATATAGCACTGCCGCTTTCAGATCGATCCATGACTTACCCTAGAGGGGTAGTTGAAGATTTCTCATTGAAAGTGAAAAAATTAATATTTCCTATGGACTTCCTAGTGTTGCATATGGAGGGTGATAATAACAATGTTCCTCTGACTTTAGGGACACCGTTCTTTACGAGGACAGGGGCCTTGATTGATGTGGAGAAAGGGGGGCTGAAGTTGAAAGTCAACTATGAAGAAGTTGTTCTCACTTGATTAAGCTATGAAATGGCTTAGTGAAAAGTAAGAATGCAGAAGCATTGAAGTAGTACTAGAGGAAACAGTAGATAAGAGACTACCACTGATCCTATCTAAGGATCCACTTGAAATATGCCTGATGAGTGTGTAAATTCACAAGTTTGGCGCTATGTTTTGTGCTAGTTTTGGAGAGTTTTGATGTGGAAATAGGTGGAAAACCTATATATATTGTGAATTAGCATGAATCAGGTGTTAGTGGAGCTATTTGAGTATTTTCTTAGCAAAAACGGAGTGAAAGAGCCAAGAATCGAAGAGACGGAGTCGAAGCCACGCGAACCGCCCAAAAAGTTGGTGGGTTCGACCTGGCTGGAGGAGGGTTCGACCTCTCCAGCAGATCGAACCAACGATGCTGGACGTACAGAGATTGATTCGACCACGACTCGGCTGGTTCGACCTGGCCATCAGGTCGAACCATGGTCGAACCAATTTGTAAGAAGGAGGATTCGACCACGACGTTTGGGTTCGACTTGCCAGTTGGTCGAATCGGGAGCGGGAGTTGTCCAGTGCTGAGGTTCGACCTGGGGTTCGACCAAGGCCTAAGTGATTCGACCTGTCTAGAAGGTCGAACCTATGCAGAATTCTTCCAGTGGCGAGGTTCGACCTGGGGTTCGACCTGTGGCTAGGGGTTCGACCTGCTTGACGTGGTCGAACCTGTGTGCGAGAACTTACCTTATTCGGATTTTCGAGGCCGAAACGCGTGAGATCACTTAGAAAGCCCATTCCAAGCCCTAGAAATGTGATTACAAGTATAAAAGGAGGCTCATACAGAGAATAAAGAGAGCTTTTGATCGTCAATCGTAGGAGAGACAAGAGTAGAGGTGGTGATCCATCCGGAGGGCTGTAACAGAGGTTCGCTGAAGGTTCAAGTAAGAATGATCAATCTAACCATGATTGTTCCTAGATCAATCATGGGCTAGAACCACCTTGGTAGTTCTAGGGTTATGAAAGTTTCATGATGTAATTCGTGTTTCGTGTGTAAAACTCCGTACAACACTACCTGTGGTTTGTTTTATATAAGATTGCATATTTAATCCATACTCATAGTCGTTTTGTGCATCAATGATCGTTGTGTAGAGTCTGAATACATAACATGGTTATTTATTGAGTGCGTTCACTACTGAGCAGGGTTTATTGTTATAATTCTAAGTGAAGGGATTCCGAAGTATTATTAGAACTGTCTTATATGAATATTCATGAATTGAATTGAATTCGGGTTGATGAATAGGATGAAGAGTATAACTTTATAGTACCTAAAAAGGGAGATCAAATCGGGTTAGATTCTAGACGTAGAAGATAATTGATTATGATAGTACCTAGAAAGGGGGGTGAAGCATATCTCTTGCTCCGATGTTATTCACACGTGTCAAGCGCATATTTACTTGTGTCTATAGAGTAAACTTGCATGGTCTAGTGATGCGTCCACAAACCACAGGGCAGAGTCGGACACCATCACATGAAAATACGAATTGCTAGTGAAACTGGATGACCCGACGAACTACCTATCATTCTTATTGATCACAACTCACTTTTCTCTACTCTTGCTATTCTTTTATTATTTCGATTAGAAGTTATTATCCATTAAACCTTTAAAATTACCAACATAGTCTAAAATATACTAGAAGATAACAAAATTGATATTTATCCGTCCCGTGGGTTCGATATTGTAACTTGGTAATCTTCGCGACTACAATTGATATCCTTATACTTGAGGATTAATTTGTGTGTTGAGAAAACCCCTAACAAGTTCTTGGCGCCGTTGCCGGGGACGGCGTAAACTATCTTTTTTGTATTATTTCTAGTTTATTAGGACTATTTACCTTGTTTTGTTATTTTCTTTCTTATTCGTTTTAGGTGTATGCTCACAAGATCAAAGAAAGGTAATCTTGAACCGTATAATCCTGAGATTGGAGCATCATCAAGAAAGAAGAAGAAGAAGAAGAGCAAGGCAAAGACAATAGACCCAACTGAAGCTCTGAATTTTGGAGTTGAGGTTGACGAGCAGATTTCGCAAGCGATTGAGGCTACAACTGAAGTTAATTTGGAGGTAGAAACAGTCAACATGGCAGCGAATCCGGATAATCTAGCCATCCGAGAGGTTTTCAGAAATAATGGGGCTGGAAATTATGAGCTTTTAGGAGCAAGGGGAACTAACACAGCGTTCGATCTTCATCCCGCTCTTATTAACATGATAGAAAGAAACTCCTTTTCAGGAGGGTCTTTCGAGGATCCGCAGCAGCATCTGAACAAGTTCTTGGGCTATGCAAGTACTCAAAAAGACGTAGGAGAACATGAAGATGATAGGAAGATCCTTTTGTTCAAATTCTCGCTTACTGAAAAGGCGAGGGATTGGTACGATACTATTAATGCAGCTGAGTGCACCACGTGGGAGCAATTGAAGTTAAGGTTCTTGGAGAGGTATATGCCACCTTCGAAGGTGTTTAAGATGAAGCAAGATATTAACCAATTTGCTATCAGTGGAGGTGAGAAATTTCATGAAGCGTGGGATAGATTCAAGGACATGCTCAGGAAGTGTCCTCAACATGGGTTATCTAAAGCCCAATATATCAGTATATTCTATAATGGATTGGACTGTGAATCAAGAGTGCTACTTGATGCTTCTTCTAATGGAGCATTGCTTACAAAGTCATCCGTTGAGGCCGAGAGATTGTTTGAAGACATATCGATGAATTCGAGGGATTGGCCTACTGATAGAGTTAGAGGTACGTGTTCTTGGAAAGGTAGCTCAGGTTGAACAAGCAATGGTGAAAACTAAGAGAGAGGATGAAATCGTTTCGAGCTTGTCCAATATCAACAAGCTACTTGAGTCTCAACAGAAGCAGATCAGCGAGATATCCCAACGAGTGCCAATCATGCAGCAAGAGATGATGAATAATGGAACCATCCAAGACGAATTGGAGGAAGCAAATTATGCCATGGGTCAAAGTATTCAAGGAACGAGGTACCCAAATCAAGGAAATCGGAACTACCAAGGGAACTATCGAGGGAACTTTAATAATCGTGGTCCATCTGGTAGTTATCAACAGCAACCAAGGAGGCCTGAATTTTCATGGAGCAATACGAATAATGCCGTGTAACTTCCGATGGGTGTTGATCCGGGAGAAAAGGTGGAAGAAGGGAAGCCTGGTTTCGAGGATACTGTGAACCGGTACATGGTAAAGAATGATGAAAAAGTGAACCGCCTTGAGGCAAAGCTTGAGATAAAGATTGATGATCACCATAGAGATTTGTCCACTCAAGTGAAAGATCTCACATTGTTGATGGGTACAATTGCAGAGAATGTAAACACATTGACTCAAACTGTAGGAAAAGAGAAGTTTCCGTCTCAGAGTATAGAGAATCCGAAGTCGTGTAATGCCATCACACTGAGGTCGGGAACGCAGTACGAGGGACCGATGAGGCCAGAATCAAAGTTGGAATTTTCTAAGCCTCAGTTCGACCATCACGTAGAGGGTTCGACCAACTTTTCAGGTCGAACCTAGGTCGAACCTCATCGGCCAGAGCACTCTGTTTCGACACAGGAGCGGTTCGACCAACACGCAGAGGGTTCGACCAACTTTTTAGGTCGAACCCAGGTCGAACCTCATCGGCCAGAGCACTCTGTTTTGACGCAGGAACGGTTCGACCATGATCAAAAGGGTTCGACCAATTCTTCAGGTCGAACCCAGGTCGTACCGAAGGATGGAGATTATACAGTGAAGCGGTTCGACAAAAGGGGCAGTGGTTCGACCTTCAATGCTGGTCGAACCCAAGTCGAACCTCCGGAGCGAAATGAGATCAGTCTTCCAGGAGAGAGGTTCGACCAATACAGTCCTGGTTCGACCTCTCAGCCTGGTCAAACCCCAGTCGAACCTCGCCGAGATGTTTTGTTTGATGCACCTGTTGTTCCTTTTGATGTTGATGCAACTCCAGTGGTATGGAATGAGCAAAGTACAGACATAATAGCTGAGAAAAAATGGGAAAGAGCTAAGCGATTAAGAGCCGAAAAGGAGAAAGTGGAGAAGGTTGATCGTGATGAATGGGGGATTCCTAAAACAAAGATACCTCCACCGTTTCCCTACAAGCTAGTGAAGAAGGGGTTGGAAGAAAAGTTCAAGAAGTTTTCAGAGATAATGAACAAGATAAGCTTGAACATCCCTTTTTCAGAGGCAATCATGGAGATGCCATATTATTCTCGATTCCTTAAAGACATATTGATGAAGAAGCGAAGCTTAACCGGAGTGGAAACGGTAAACTTATCTGAGAATTGTAGCTCAATTATTCAAACGAAGTTACCACCAAAGATGAAAGATCCGGGGAGATTTACTATTCTATGTGAGATCGGGAAGGGGCCAGCACGGCGAGCTTTGTGCGATCTAGGGGCAAGCATCAATTTGATGTCGTTGTCCATCTTTCAGAAGCTTGGTTTGGGGGAGATGACCCCAACAACTGTTGCTCTCCAATTGGCAGATAGATCCATGACGTTTCCGAAAGGTATAGTTGAAGATGTTCTAGTAAAGGTGGAGAAGCTAGTCTTTCCTGTGGATTTCCTTGTATTAGAAATGGATGATGACAAGGATAATGTTCCTTTAATCTTGGGGAGGCCATTCCTTGCTACAGCTGGAGCTATGATAGATGTTCGGAAGGGAGAACTGAAGTTGAGAATGGACAAAGAAGAAGTACTTTTCAACTTGGACAAAGCAATGAAGATGCCAATGGAGTCCCAATGTTATAGTATTGACGTGGTGGAGGAGATTGTGAAGGAGGATATGTCTCTGATCTTGTCAAAGGATCCTCTTGAGACATGTTTGATGGAGTCTCTTACTTATCACACTACAGAGCTTGACGAACTTTCTAACGAGGTATGTATTGAATTTCTTGAAAACTTACTTGCTTTGGGTGATGACAGGTTTGCTTTGGAAAGAAATAAAGTGGAAGAAGTCAAATGGACCAGGAAGTACTTGCCTTTGGATAACGAAAACACTCCAGTGGAGAAAAGAAAAGTGGAGTTGAAACCATTGCCGGACCACTTAAAGTATGCTTTTCTTGGAGATAATGCACAATATCCGGTAATTGTATCTTCTTCCCTTAATGATGATCAACTTGAGGAGTTATTAGATGTCTTGAGGAAGTACAAGTCTGCAATAGGGTGGTCACTTGATGATTTGAAAGGTATTAGTCCTTCGTATTGTATGCATCGGATTAGGTTGTTGGATGGAGCCAAGGCTAGTGTTCAGAATCAACGTAGGGCGAATCCCGCAATTCAAGAGGTGATAAGGAAGCAAATTCTTACGTGGTTGGATGCTGGAATTATATATCCTATTAGTGATAGTCCCCATGTGAGTCCATTGCATGTAGTTGCTAAGAAGGGGGGCATGACTGTAGTGAAAGCTGAGGATGGAGAAGCTATAGCCACGAGAATTCCTACGGGCTGGCGTACATGTGTGGATTACAGGAAATTAAATGAGAACACGTGTAAGGACCATTTCCCTCTTCCGTTTATGGATAAAATGTTGGATCGTCTTGCAGGGTATGAGTTTTATTGTTTCTTGGATGGATACTCGGGGTATAATCAAATCATGATTGCTCCCGAGGATCAAGAAAAGACCACTTTTACTTGCCCCTACGGGACTTTTGCTTTTAGGAAGATGCCGTTTGGATTGTGTAATGCGCCTGCTACTTTTCAGAGATGCATGATCGCGATTTTTGATGGTTTGATAGAGAAGATCATGGAAGTATTCATGGATGATTTTTCAGTCTTTGGTTCTTCTTTTGATATGTGTTTGTCTAACCTTGCTGTTGTTTTGAAGAGGTGTCAAGAAACTAATCTTGTCTTGAATTGGGAGAAGTGCCATTTCATGGTGAAGGATGGGATTGTTCTTGGGCATCATGTTTCCGCCAAGGGATTATAGGTAGACCGTGCTAAAGTGGTGGCAATTGAGAAGCTTCCACCACCGACCAATGAAATAGGAGTGTGGTCCTTCCTTGGACACGCCGGTTTTTACAGGAGATTCATTAAAGACTTCTCAAAATACTCTAAGCCCTTATCTCATTTACTTGAAAAGGATATTCCTTTTGTTTTTAATGATGAGTGTCTAACAGCTTTTCAAGTTTTGAAGGAGGCGCTTATTACTGCCCCTATCTTGATCACACCGGACTGGACTCAACCGTTTGTACTTATGTGTGATGCAAGTGATGTAGCATTGGGTGTGGTGCTTGGGCAGCTAAGGGAGAAGAAGTTCTGCGCCATTTACTACGCAAGTAAGATTTTTGATGTGGCACAGAAGAATTACACGGTGACTGAAAAGAAGTTTTTGGCTGTTGTGTATGCATTCGATAAGTTTCGTCAGTATTTGGTTGGCATGAAGACGATTGTGTATACGGATCACTCAGCGATTCGTTATTTGATGGAGAAGAAGGAGACGAAGCCTAGGAGCATAAGATGGATTCTACTACTGCAGGAGTTTGACTTGGAGATTCGGGATAAGAAAGGAACAGAAAATGTGTTGGCAGATCACTTGTCAAGGTTGGAGACTAGGAAGCATTGTGATAATTCTTTCGAGTATATTGAAGAGATGTTCCCTGATGAGAAGATCATGGCTGTGGCTGTTGAAGGTACCGAGCGAGCATGTGTGGTTGCAGCGCAAGGTATGGATCCATGGTACGCGGATTATGTAAATTACATTGTCATTGGTGAAATTCCAAGGGATCTCAACCGATATCAACTTGCGAAATTTTGTAGGGAAGTTGAGACATTTATATGGTATGATCCTTTTGTTTATAAGATTTGTACAGATTCTATTGTCCGAAGATGTGTACCCGAGATGGAAATGGAAAGTGTGCTGGAGTTCTGCCATGCACAACCGAATGGGGGGGCTTTTGGAGCGCAAAAGACTGCAGCTAAGGTACTTCAATCCGCTCTTTATTGGCCTACTTTGTTTAAAGATAGTGAGAGCTATGTGGCGTCTTGCAATAGATGTCAGCGCATGGGTAATATAGGTAGGAGAGATGAGATGCCATTGCAGCCTAGCATAGTCGTGGAGATATTTGATGTATGGGGGATCGATTTTATGGGGCCTTTTCCCCCGTCGAATGGGTTTCTCTACATTCTTCTTGCGGTGGATTATGTTTCGAAGTGGGTGGAAGCAATTCCTACTCGTGTTAATGATTCGACAGTTGTTTTATCTTTCCTAAAGAAACATATTTTTGCCCGTTATGGAGTTCCGAGAGCATTAGTTAGTGATGGAGGTTCCACTTCGTCAATAAATTTCTGGAGAAGGTGCTTAAGGATTATGGTGTTAAGCATATGGTTACTACACCCTATCATCCACAAGCGAATGGGCAGGCAGAGGTCTCCAACCGTCAAGTAAAGCAGATTCTGGAGAAAGTGGTAGGAACTAATAGAAAGGATTGGGCTATGAAGATTGATGATGTGTTATAGGGGTTCCGGACCGCTTACAAGACAGTGTTAGATATGTCACCGTATCAAATTGTCTATGGGAAGCCGTGCCACTTACCTGTAGAAATTCAACACAAAGCGTTTTGGGCTTTGCGTCACTTGAACTTGACCCTTAAGGATGTAAAGGAGTTGAGGATAACTCACATGAATCAATTGGATGAGTTTAGGAGTCGTGCTTTCAAGAATTCAGAGATTTATAAGGAAAGAATGAAGAGGTGGCATGATTCTAAAATTTCATACAAGGAGTTCAAGCAAGGAGATGAGGTACTACTTTTTAACTCTCGTTTGAAGCTTTTTGCAAGCAAGTTGAAGTCTAAGTGGACGGGACCGTTCATGATTCATCGAGCCTTAGGAGGGGGGAGTTATGAGCTTATTGACAAAGATGGAGACGTTATCATGGCGAATGGGCATCGATTGAAGCATTATAGGTCGCCGGATGATGCGTGTGTCATTTTTGATGATACCTTGTTCTGATTTGGTACCGTCGTGACTCTACGACGTTAAACATGAGTGCTTGTTGAGAGCTTACTCTTCCGTTTTATTGCTTTATTTCTTTTGTGAGTAAGAAATTTTTATATTTAAGATGCTTACTAATCGGCAATTACATCTCTTTTCAAACTTAGTTTCGACTTACGTTTTTACTAAGTTTGGGGGGGTGTGATGTTATCACCTCATTGAAGCATTAAGAGTATAATCTTTTCTTTGTATTGTTTGTTAGGGGAGTTGGTTTTTGCGGCCATATTGAAATTTTAATCGATTTTGATGTGACGATTTTTTACAACTTGCCTAATGTTCAGTGGTTTTTGGTTGTGTTTTCTTTTACGGAGATACTCATGAATGATATTATGTGGAACAATTTCTGAAGTTGTGCTCTAGATTGTACCTAATGAAGTTTTGTTGAAGTTTGAAGTATGTAGTGCATGAAGAACACTCAGTTTTGGAAATCAGGAGGAAGGTTCGACCAAGTCTAGGAGTGGTTCGACCAGAGCCAGAGGTCGAACAAAAGCAGAGGAAGTCGAACCGGCGTTGAAAGTTGTCCAGAGAGGAGGTTCGACCAATTCAAGAAAGGTTCGACCTGATCAGGTGGTCGAACCTATGGTCGAACCTGTTAGTCGGAAGCCTCTATTTTCCAGAAGAGGGGTTCGACCAATTCAAGAAAGGTTCGACCTGTTTAGCAAGTCGAACCCCTGGTCGAACCAAGAAGATCGTTTGTCTAGAAGAGAGGTTCAACCTTGCCATCCATGGTTCGACCAGTTCAGGTGGTCGAACCAGAGGTTGAACCAAACCAGGTACGCGATTTAAGTTCGATTTTCAGAGGGGTTCGATCACTTTTTCGAAACACCAAACCTCGAACCCTCTTCGAACCTCTACACCCTTGCACAAATTCTTCAATTACACTTGAATTCACACCGATTACACAATATTACACCTTGAATTATCGATTCGGTCGCGGATTTGGGCGGATTTCGTCGCGAGTTAGGGCTGAAATCGCGTTTTTTTGGTTGTTTTGTGTTCTCGATCGGTTGTTCACCATGGGCAAGTCACAAGGTATGTTTTTTCCAACTCAATTACTCTAGGATTGAAGGTTTAGGTAAGAAATTTGATGTGAATGAGAGGATTGATGTTGAGTATGGTTGAATTTCATGGTGAATATTGATATTTTGATTGGTTTCATATGAATTCTTGTTTCTTGGTTCGTGGTTGATTGATTATTGATAGAACTTGGATTTTTATGTGGATTGATCAAGGATATAGAGCATACCATAGAATGAGCATGTTGATTTGGTTTAAAATTGATGAAATTGAAGTAGTTCATTGAGGGAAACATGTTGAATTTTTGATTGAATTGCTTGAATTGCTTAATGCATGCTTGTTGGTTATGTTTTGATGATTAAAGAAGGTGTAATTGAAGATGTTTTGAGAATGTTGAATAAGCAAGTGGTGTTGAGATGATAGTTTATATGAATATGCATTGATGCTTGAAGTCTTAAGTAGAGTATGTGATGTGCTAGTACAATACTTGCTTTCTTGTCTTGTTGGTTGGATTGAAGTATTTGTTTTCAGGAAAGGGACAAGTATCAAGTAAAGGAAAAGAAAAGGCAGAGGAGGAGAGATCAAAGAAGAGGCATGACAGGCCTTCAAATTTGGACAAAGTGACAAGAAAACTGAGGCTACAAGACCGTTTACCTGATAACTTCAAGATTAGGATGCAAGGTTAGGATGAGATTAAAGAGAAGTGGGAAGAAGTTTCAGACAAGATAGCTCGCACTCGATACCAAGATGATGAAGCGATGAGGATAATGAGAATAGGGGATGATATATTTTGGATGTTTGATCAAGTAGGGATTCGAAGATTCATGGAGTTGAAGAGGCCGACGTACTTCCATGTTACAGCGGAAGTAGTTTGCTCGTTTGAGATGGAGAAGGACCCGCTTGGATACCCCTATCGGTGTACGTTTCAGCTTGGTGGAGTGAGTAGGAGATGGACGTCTGAGGATTTCAATGAGCTGTTTGAGACGCCTTTGGAGATCCCTCGTTTAGAAAATGCTGCATTCAGTGTAAAGCGGTTTTGGAGGGAGATCACTGGGGAGATTCGTGATTATAAGACCAGACAGGCTCGTGCTTCCACAATAAAGAACCCTGTCTTGAGGTACATGGACCGCGTCTTGAGCAACACGTTGGTCGCCCGCTCGGAGGGGAGTGTTGTGTCTAGAGGAGAGCTATATGCCCTGTGGTGTATGCTGAATGGAGTGAAGTTCAACGTTGGAGCTTATTTTATTGCGCAGCTGAATCGATTCAAGACCATTGGTTTTCAAAAGGTGAATATTGGAGGGTTATTGACGATTATGGCTGAGCATTATAACTTGGACCTCACCGGCATTACACCAGTAGAAGGAGAACCCGATTTGATTATGAGCACGTGCGCGAAGGGAGGGTTTGGCCATTTTAGAAATGGAGATTGGTTTTTCACGAGAGGTCTCAAGCCTTTCGAATTTATGTTCCCCTTCGACGTGACCAACTTGATAACTATTCGGGAAGCAAGGAATAAGCTAATGAATTCTCTTGGACACACCGCTTTATCCGTGGCAGCAAAGTCGGGTGGTGATTGGAGAGCGGTAGCACAGATGTGTGCTGAGGGGAGGATGGCTGAGTTACAGCAGATCGTTGATCGAGGAGAGTTCCGTCCACCTCAGCCACAGCAGTCGGAGATGGAGATTCCGGAAGGAGAGCAGCATGATGCGCCTCAGCATGCTCCGGGACCACAGCAGCGGCGAGCAGTTCCAGGTACTCGGGAGCAGCTTCGCTTGATTCATGAGCAGCTGATCGCGGTGGTAGCTGCACAGCAAGAGACAAACAGGCAACTCGCGCTCGCTAACGCCAACTACGCCACGCTGAACGAAAGGTACTCGGCCTTGGATGAGCGTGTTGGTAGAGTGAGTAGTCGAGTGGATATGATGGATAAGCACATTACCAGTCTGTGCCGAGCTGTGGAAAATAGAATGGATGAGGATGACGATGATGATGAGGATGATGATGCTCCTAGGGAGTAGTTTCAGGTTTTCTTTTGGCTTCTCCGATTCATCTTATCTCCCATTCTTCTTTTTATTTTTACAGATTGGGGTGTGATTCATGTGTGAGTGGCATGTACTTGATATAGTTGATCTTGTATCGTTGCTTTGTATATGGGTTATTGATTCTGTGCATTCATATGTTTACGTGTTTATTTTCATTTGGAAAGAGCATGAATAATTTGTTAAGTATATGGAATTCATGAGGAATTGATTTTGATTATGTGCTATGAGGAGTATTAGGAATTGATTACCTATGTGAGGATTTGAGCCTTTATCATGATTAATCATGATAGTTTATTCTTGAGAGAATCATTCGTATGAACGTATTCTAGAACTTGGCTTGGAGTCTTGTGTGAAACTTACAATTGATGAAATATTAGGATATGATCTTAGGCCATTTTTGATTAATTGAGTCACTTAGCCAAATTTTACCTTTCCTAATGATTTTATAAATCTTTGGTAGCCCTGTTTGAGCCTTTTAAAAGCTTTTTCTTTGGTAAGCCAAATATAAGAGCCTTAATTACCTTATTTGAGCTTTGAAAATACCCTATTCATTGGTAGAGAGAATAAGGTGAATAAGTGTGGAAGAAACAAAGGGAAGATGGAATGAGGTTCAGTAAGAAAAGTGCATGGTTAAATCTTGTTAGGGATAGTGCCTGAAATTGGTACCCCGAATTGCTAATACATGGGGCTTGAAGTTTTTAAGAAACAGCCGAACGATGTTCGAGAAGGGTAGTGCCTATAACTGGTACCCGAGCAATTAAAAGAAGAATGATGTTGATGCAAGGAAGAGAAGGAAAATTGATAATTGCAAGTGCAAGAGAAGAATTGGAGGAGAATATGAAGCCGAATGAGAAATCAAGAACCTCCAAGGTAACTCTCTACTGGTGTATTAAGTTACTATGACCAAATTTTACTACCCTTTCCAAAGAGCCAACATTACAACCTAGAAACAAGTCCTTTGTGATCCTAGTATTAATCTAATGTGAGTTGATTTTTGAGACCTTTGCCAAGCTTATGGTTACGCGTGAATATGAATTGATATGAGCGTTTATACTAGCCTATAGTGCCTCACGCACGAGCGAAAGAGAGTAAAGACTTATCTTGTCTGTGAGATTACTTAGTACTCCGAATGATGTGTGATTGGATTGATTTTACATGAGTGACATATTTGATGCAAGTAATTCTTGTTTGATTCAATGAAGTGACATGTGTAATATGTGTTGTACTTGATCTTGTTGAATTATACACGACTCCTGTGGTTTAAATTGGTTGCCTCGGGATGAGCAACATGTAAGTTTGGGGGTTTGATGAGTGTGTAAATTCACAAGTTTGGCGCTATGTTTTGTGCTAGTTTTGGAGAGTTTTGATGTGGAAATAGGTGGAAAACCTATATATATTGTGAATTAGCATGAATCAGGTGTTAGTGGAGCTATTTGAGTGTTTTCTTAGCAAAAACGGAGTGAAAGAACCAAGAATCGAAGAGACGGAGTCGAAGCCACTCGAACCGCCCAAGAAGTAGGTGGGTTCGACCTGGCTGGAGGAGGGTTCGACCTCTCCAGCAGGTCAAACCAACGATGCTGGATGTACAGAGATTGATTCGACCACGACTCGGCTGGTTCGACCTGGATATCAGGTCGAACCATGGTCGAACCAATTTGTAAGAAGGAGGATTCGACCACGACGTTTGGGTTCGACTTGCCAGTTGGTCGAATCGGGAGCGGGAGTTGTCCAGTGCTGAGGTTCGACCTGGGGTTCGACCAAGGCCTAAGTGGTTCGACCTGTCTAGAAGGTCGAACCTGTGCAGAATTCTTCCAGTAGCGAGGTTCGACCTGGGGTTCGACCTGTGGCTAGGGGTTCGACCTGCTTGACGTGGTCGAACCTGTGTGCGAGAACTTACCTTATCCGGATTGTCAAGGCCGAAACGCGTGAGATCACTTAGAAAGCCCATTCCAAGCCCTAGAGACGTGATTACAAGTATAAAAGGAGGCTCATACAGAGAATAAAGAGAGCTTTTGATCGTCAATCGTAGGAGAGACAAGAGTAGAGGTGGTGATCCATCCGGAGGGCTGTAACAGAGGTTCGCTGAAGGTTCAAGTAAGAATGATCAATCTAACCATGATTGTTCCTAGATCAATCATGGGCTAGAACCACCTTGGTAGTTCTAGGGTTATGAAAGTTTCATGATGTAATTCGTGTTTCGTGTGCAAAACTCCGTACAACACTACCTGTGATTTGTTTTATATACGATTGCATATTTAATCCATACTCATAGTCGTTTTGTGCATCAATGATTGTTGTGTAGAGTCTGAATACATAACATGGTTATTGATTGAGTGTGTTCACTACTGAGCAGGGTTTATTGTTATAATTCTAAGTGAAGGGATTCCGAAGTATTATTAGAACTGTCTTATATGAATATTCATGAATTGAATTGAATTCGGGTTGATGAATATGATGAAGAGTATAACTTTATAGTACCTAAAAAGGGAGATCAAATCGGGTTAGATTCTAGACGTAGAAGATAATTGATTATGATAGTACCTAGAAATGGGGGTGAAGCATATCTCTTGCTCCGATGTTATTCACACGTGTCAAGCGCATATTTACTTGTGTCTATAGAGTAAACTTGCATGGTCTAGTGATGCGTCCACAAACCACAGGGCAGAGTCGGACACCATCACATGAAAATACGAATTGCTAGTGAAACTGGATGACCCGACGAACTACCTATCATTCTTTGATCACAACTCACTTTTCTCTACTCTTGCTATTCTTTTGTTATTTCGATTAGAAGTTATTATCCATTAAACCTTTACAATTACCAACATAGTCTAAAATATACTAGAAGATAACAAAATTGATATTTATCCGTCCCGTGGGTTCGATATTGTAACTTGGTCATCTTCGCGACTACAATTGATATCCTTATACTTGAGGATTAATTTGTGTGTTGAGAAAACCCCTAACAATGCCTAAGAGAATTTCATATTTTTTCTACTACTGATTTTGATTAGGGATGTCAATTTCAACATGTCCCGCGGGTATCCGTTTCGACTCGTAGCAGAATTGGGGTTGTCAACCCAAACATGCAAACATTCGGGGTAGGTCCAGGTATTAGTTTGACCCTACCCCGCCCTGCACACGATATAATAATTATTT
Organism: Pogostemon cablin; assembly: GCA_023678885.1. Lineage (NCBI taxonomy): Eukaryota > Viridiplantae > Streptophyta > Magnoliopsida > Lamiales > Lamiaceae > Pogostemon > Pogostemon cablin. Next base: position 17,252,229 of record CM042965.1, on the reverse strand, counting down.
TATTTTATACATATAATTATATTTTACGTTATATACATAATTATATTAAATTATTTATTCTGTATATTATTTAGAAGCTGGAATAAATTATTTCGTTTACATTATATTATTACATATATATTGTTGGATTGTATACTAAAAGTTTAGTTTTTTATATGAACAATGTTATAACAATTTATTTGAAATGAGAATCATATGACCAAATAATTGTGTTTTATAATTTATTTATATGCACGATGCAATAGTCCACTTACTTTATACTGTAGATAATATGTTGTGCTACAATGCGCGGAAGATCATATTATTGATTTCCTTATAAAGTATAAACAGATGCTCACAACCGAGATAGACGGGGGCTCTCTATCGGGATGGTTGTAGTTTGGTTTGGTATTAGCTTGTCTTAGCTATAGAATCACATTAGTGCACTTTGTGTGTATTGAGCAGGATCACTTGAGATCGTTCAACTTATACTAACTTATAGAAGAACTTGATCTCTGTTATTATGGATGTTCATGCTCTTAATCTCTATACAATAACCTCGACACGTAAGGCAGTATCCATTTCTTTGATGAATTAATGGGTGAGATTTACATGTTATTAAATCAACAAACTCGGCGAGTTGGGAAATAATGCTGTCTCTATGGTGTGCTGTTGATTATAGAAGGAATCCTTGTCCGAAATAGGTTGATGATGTCCCCTTAAGGAGCTCATAAGGATTATCATGTAAACCCTGCAGGTCGATTTATTCCGGCATGATAGTGAGGTTCAGTGGTACTACTCTCGGATGAGATATTAATTAATAGAGTTGTCAGTAACTTAATTAATTAATGAGCATTGTATATCTTAAACATGGGGAGACTAACGTGCTCATAATAAGAAGGAGCCCATAACGTAATTATGGAATTAGAATGGTAGTTCAGTAATAATATTTTAGTGATATATATTATTATTATTGGACTTAAGTATAAGCTTAGAGCTAAGCTTGGATACTTAAGCCCAATGGAGGCCCAACTCTAATTTCTCCTCCTGGTCCCTACTGTAGCACATATATAAGTCATCTCCACTGTTTGGAAACCCTAATCTAACTGATTAATCACGCTTAACATGTGAGGATGGTTAGGGAACATCAGATTGAGAAGATCTTGAAGATCGTCGCCCACACGACGTCGAGATTGGACTTGGGAATACAGCAGAAGATCGGAAGGTTGTTTGTTGCTGCTGTCCGTTAACTTTTACAATTTTTCTAAAATCATACAGAACTCAAAACTATTCGTATGATATAATGACAGAAAGCCACTGAAGAGAGGATTGTTTTGGCATATAGATCACTCAAATCGGAGATCAGACGAGAGAGTTATGCCCAAAATGGTGAGACTGAGCATGCTGTCGGCAAGAATTCATCTTCTCCAACATACCCTGGTTAAAGGTAATACGTTTCTATGTTTTCTTGCTTCCACTGATTGTTAGAAATGTATGAAACCCTAACGGTTCACGTTAACCAAACGATCAAACGCCAACAATTGGTATCAGAGCTTCAGTTTTATGGTGAAGCGTGAAACGTTGGGCTAGGGTTTATGTCGAAAGATGAAAGGGTTTAAGTATTCATGTTATACTAGTATACCCTATTCGGATTCCATATACCTGCGTCAACGTGGACTAGGGTTTAGAAATTATTGTTTCTTGTTAAATACTCTATACGTTTGACGGCACTCTTCGAAAATTTGATAATCTGGATATTTTTTAAAATTTTATAATTTGGATATTTTCAAAAATTTGATAATATGGAAATTTTGAAAATTTGATAATCTGAAAATTTTTGAAAATTTGATTATCTGGAAATTTTTAAAATTTAATAATCTCGATATTTCAAAAATTTGATAATTTAGAAATTTTTGAAAATTTAATAATTTGGAAATTTTGAAAATTTGATAATCTGGAAATTTCGAAAATTTGTTAATCTGGAAATTTTCAAAAATTTGATAATCTGAAAATTTTCGAAAATTTGATAATCTGAAATTTTTTTGAAAATTTGATAATCTGAAAATTTTCGAAAATTTGATAATCTGAAATTTTTTTGAAAATTTGATAATCAGGAATTTTTGAAAATTTGATAATCTGAATATTTTTGAAAATTTGATAATCTGGAAGTTTCAAAAATTTGATAATCTGGAATTTTTGAAAATTTGATAATCTGGAAATTTTGAAATTTTGATAATCTGGAGTTTTTGAAAATTTGTTAATCTGGAAATTTCAAAAATTTGATAATCTGAAAATTTTTGAAAATTTGATAATCTGGTCGATATCGATGATTTCGATAATTAGGACGATATCGAAGGTCGATATCGATAGTTTTAGAAAATTTGATAATCTGGAAGTTTTTTGAAAATTTGATAATCTGGTCGATATCGATGATTTCGATAATCTCGACGATATCGATGGTCATTATCGATATTTTCGAAAATTTGAAAATATAGAGATTTTCGAAAATTTGATAATCTGGAGGTCGTTGCCAGTATTTTGCTTGGTGGCGAACAATCAAATTCGCTGATATATCCCTGTTATAATTAATTTAATTATTTAATTATTGTTATATATGCTGTGCATGATTCTCTTTGATTTACTGCCTAATGTGCCGTAATAGGAGCATGCTAGGTTGCGTATTTTATTATGAATATTATATGCATGTAAAAATCATTGGTGTTAAATTGCTAAGTGGGAGAGGGGATTGGTAATTAATTCTCGCGGCCTCCATTATTGGTTTGTAAGTGATGTGAGTAAACTTGCGTGTTAGCAATAGGCCTTCCTCCCTAACGGATGAGTTTATTCATGGATCACTGGTATAAACTTCATTAAATAATTATTGTTTGTAATGTGATGCACATGAACTTGCGTGTTGGCATAGACCTTCCTCCCTAACGGATGAGTTTATATGCGGTTCACTGGTACAAACTTATAATTGATGATTGTAGGAAGTTATCCGTGTGCGTGTGTACTTCTCCAACTGTAAGGCACATAAGCTAGTGCAATGGACTTGAGATCAAATAATGGTGTACACTTAGGTGTAAATACTTAGTATCCTCCCCAACGAGGTCACTGCTATTATTTGCATAGCTAAAGAGGAACCAACTATTAATTATTTTGTCATGAGATTAGGTTGACAAATAAAATTACTGGGTAAAACTTTCTCTTGTAAATGTTCGGGTTTGTAAACATCCACACTAACGTGGCTTGCAGACTCACGGTGCTTGAGATGTTGGTGAATTTTATTTTTATATTATTTTGAGAGAATCAATATAAATAGATAAATTCAAAGATTTGATCGGTGTATTTATTTATGATTCTCTATTTTTTCAAAATGGTTTTATCTTACTTATTGTTAACTAAAAGAAATTATATTTACAGGTCCAAAATTAGATGATTAGAAAAGAATCTTGGTTTCGAATTTTACTGCTTAGGAAAACATATGTGTTCTCACTAAGGATGTTCTGTGATGCCTATTAATTAAAGTCTCTTGTGGAAAGGTGAGAGGTTCATAGAAATATAATGGTCTCATGCGACTCTTCAGATACTTGAGTAAGTTAGAAAGGCAAGAGGTCTTGGATAAGTTGATGAATGAATTGAGAATGCTTCGAGTAGAAATTGAAGGGGAAACCTAGATCAATTTATTCTCCATAATTTGCCTGGATGTTTTGAGCAAGTTCTACTTGAAATATGAGAGGTTGTATATAGTGGGGAACTTCTGACAAAACATGTGGCGAAGGAAAGCCATTTTCATCAAGGTATGAATAAGGCTAGTATCTCATTCACTAGTCGTTGAAGCATAATTAGTGATGGCATCTATTGACACGTTGTATGTAGATACCGGAATCACTAAAAGCCTACAACTAAGTGATGATGAGATTGTTATGTACATGGGTAATACTACGAGAGTAGTGGCTGTTGCAATTGGAGTTGTTTATTTATCTTATGATAGGAATAAACCTTTGATTATGAAAAATTGTCATTACGTACTTTTTCATAGAAAGAATTTCATTTTAGTTTCTATGCATTTACGGATGGATACACCATTTCATTTAAATGACATGATCATAGTGATGAAGGATGAAGCTATAATCTGTTGTGGTACATTGATGAACGTTTTCTCAATACACAAAATTAATCCTCAAGTATAAGGATATCAATTGTAGTCTCGATAGGCGACCAAGTGATTATCGAACCCTAGGGACGAATTATTATCAATTCAATTATATTCTAGTCAACTAAGATTTGTTGGTGAATTTGAGTTGGTTTGATTATGAAACCAAATAACATAAATTGAAATAGCAAAGTAATTAAGCAAGCAATAGAGAAATTTCGGTGGTGATCAAGTAGGTAATAGGGTAGTTCTTCAGGTAATCCAGTTTTATTTATTAATTTCCTTTTCATATGTTGATGTCCGACTCTGCCTTGTGGTTCATGGATGCATCACTAAACCATGCAAGCGTACTCTATAGACACAAGTAAGCGAGCGTATGACACGTGTGAATATCCTCGGAGCAAGTCGTATAACTCACCCCCCTTCCTAGGTACTATCATAATCAATTATTTCCTATGCACTTAGTACTCTAACCCGATTTGATCTCCCTTTTTAGGTACTATAAAGTTATACTCTTTATCCTACTTATTAACCCGAATACGATTCAATTAACAAGTATCTATATAAGACAGTTCTAATAAGACTTCGAAATCCCTTCACTTAGAATTATAACATATAATCCTGTTCAGCGGTGAGCGCACTCAATTAATAACCAAGAAATGTATTCAGACTCTACATAACAGTTAATGATGCACAAAACAACCGTGAGTATGAATTGAAAAAGCACAATCTTATATAAAATAAATCACAAGTAGTGTTGTACGGAGTTTACACAAGGAAATTCAATTAACTCATAAAACTTTCATAACCCTAGAACTACCAAGGTGGTTCTAGCCAATGATTGATCTAGGAACAATCATAGCTAGTTGGTATGATCTTGCTTGACTCGCCAGACGAACCTCTCTTACGACCCCTTCGGATGATGGTAGGGTTTAGTGGATGAAGGAGAATGTGTGTTTTCTTCTATTGTGTCTCCTTTTCCTCCTGCGAAAGCTCTTCTTTTATACTTATAGGACCTCCTTATGGGCTTAGGATGGGCCTTTGCTTGAAGCACAAGTCAAATTTGGTAAAAGATATTCGAAATTACCATAAATAAAATCAGCGACACGCCGTTTGACCAAGGCATACTGGTCAAAAAAGGCCTCCAACTTGAGCAAGCTCTCTGGATGATTTTGGCATTCTGTTTGACCAAACTACTCTTGCTCAACCACATTGATGCTTGGTCGAGCAAGCCCTTCAAGTCGAACGAGCTCACTGTAAGTTTTATCCACTTTGTTCGACTTCTTCTCATCTGCTCGACCAAGCTGATGTTGGTCGAGCAACACCTCCAAGTCGAGCTACTTCTCTGGATGGGTTTTAGCAATCTACTCGACTTGTCACCCTCTGTTCGACCAAACTGATATTGGTCGAACAGGCTATCTTGGTCGAACAACACTCTAATCTCACCTCCAAAATCGTGTCTTCCAATTCTGAGCCCTTTTCACCTGTTTTCCTATACAAATATGCTTAAATAGCCCTTGTATCCTCTGATTCGTGACTTTCCCCATAAATATACCGATTCATCTCAATAAAAGACTAAATTGTACTCTATTTCCACGCAAATCAGAGCCCAAAACATGTGAATTTACACTCTCAACATACGTTAGTGATAATTTGTAAACTCTTAAATCATGTTTATCCTACGGATGCAACAAATAGTAATTAATAGCGCGTCTTCTAATTCCTAGTAAGAGAAAGGAACCTTCGAAGATGAACTAAACATACTTTTGTCATCTAAGATAAGATCAATTTTACTTGAGTAGGATTCAAAGGTTGATAGCCGATGGATCGTTGGGTTTATCTGAAGTAAAAACTATCAGACTTGCGAGTGTTTATTGGAAGTAAAATGATTAAAGGCTTTTTAAGGCAAAGGGGTGTAGAGCCAATGATATGTTGGAAGTTGTTCATTCTGATTTAAGAGGTCCTAAGACTATCCCGGCGAGAGGTTGTCATTACGATTTAATCTTGGTGGCGCATACCTCTCAGGATAGTTTAGGATCTATTCATCAGAGGATGAGATTAAATCTCAAGTAATCTACATCGGGCATCCACCAGCTGAATGGTATGGCGGAAATAAGGAATAAGACTCTTATGGAAAAGGTTAGATAGTTGATGAGTTATTTGAAATTATTAAATTCATTTTATGGGTATGCCCTAGAATCAGCATATCATATAACGTTTGTCTATTTGTGGGATATCCTAGAAAAATGGAGGGTGATGATTCATTTAGTCGAAAAGATCGGAAGGTGATTGTAAACACAAACACTAGATTTTTGGAAAGGGACTATGTAATAAATCACAAATCTATGTATAAGTTGTTCTAAAGGAAGTGAGAGAGAAAACACAAAGTATAGTACCAAGTGTACAAGAGGATATATCACAAGGTAAACTGCATCGCGTGTCACGTCTGATACACAATTACGTGTAGTATCTTATCGTAGTGGAAGGTTGTTCGACAACCCAAAAAATTTATGTTTTGGGAAAGTCGTGAGACTTAGTCCCTTGTAAACATGAAATTGACCCACGGATACGATGAAACACTACAAGATAGTGTGGAATCTTAGAAAAGTGCAATGATTTATGAAATAGAATCTAGGAATTTTAAATCAAATTGCTAAGAGCATTTTGAGTGTAAGCTTAAAGTTGTCCATCGATGGACTAAAGCGAGCTTTAAACTCAAAGTTACATATGTTTTGATAAGGTAATCCAGTCATATGGATTTAATCAATGCGCGAATGTGTCTTATGTATTGAAAAAGAGTGACGGAAATGTGGTGGTATTTATTGTACTGTACGTAGATGATATATTGCTCATTGCAGACAATGAAAAAATATTGTCGGGCTTATGGGTATGGTTGATAAAGAAATATGAAATGAAGGACTTAAGAAAAGCAAAATATATCCTTTTGATCATAGTAATACGGATCACAAGAAAGGATGTTATGTTTGTCTCAAGCTTCATGAAATGATACAATCCTTACTCGTTTTAGCATGTGACTTTATCTAAGGAAATGTGTCTTGATACAAAAGAAGATAAAGGAGATGAAAGCGATTCCTTATGCTTCGGCGAATAAGGAAGCTTAATCTAAGGAATGCTATGCACGAGATCAAATATCTGTTTTGCCGAATGCATAGTCAGTGAGTATCAAGGTAACCCGAAATAAGAATGATGAACTGTGATAAGGCATATACTTACGTACCTGAAAAGGACCAGAAATTATATGTGGACTTACCGAACAGATTCACTGCTTCTTATGGGTCACATAGATTCAGATTTTTCAAATTAGATAGGGATGGCAGTAAATCCACCTCAAAGGTTATGTGTTTGATTTTAGAAAGTTGAGTCATAATATGGAGGAGTGTTATATAGAGATATATTTCAGACTCCGGACTCCATCATGGAAAGACGATAATAATGGATCCTATGAGGCAACCAAAGTATCTATATCACTCTAAAAAGTTTATGATGGACTTCAAAGGGTTTCTAAGTTTGTCCAAGGTTATCACAATTTACTATATGACTCTAAAAAGTTCATGATGGTCTTCGAAGGGTTTCTAAGTTTGTCCAAGATTATCATAATTTATTGTGATAATAATGGTGCAGTTGCAAACTTGAAGGAATCACGAGCCTATAAGGCAATTAAACACATGGAGCGCGAATACCACATGTTACGAGAAATCGTATGATGAGGGAAAGGTTGTTGTCTCTTAGATTGCATCGGATGATAACCTAGTAAAATCTTTTTACAAGGACCTTAAGGTGAAAGCTTTTGATGGTCGTGTAGTGGGAATGAGAATTAGATGTATGGCAGAAGACATGACAGCATAGTCTTTTAGTATAAGTGGGAGATTGTTGGATTGTATACTAAAAGTCTAGCTTTTTTTATGAACAATGTTATAACAATTATTTGAAATGAGAATCATATGATAAGATAATTGCGTTTTATAATTTATTTATATGCACGATACAATAGTCCACTTACTTTATACTATAGATAATATGTTGTGCGACAACACGCATAAGATTATATGATCAGTTTCCTTATAAAGTACAAACAGATGCTCACAACCGAGATAGACAGGGACTCTCTATCAGGATGGTTGTAGTATGGTTTGGTATTAGCTTGTCTTGGCTATAAAATCACATTAGTGCACTTTGTGTGTATTGAGCAGGACCACTTGAGATCGTTCGACTTATATTGACTTATAGAAGAACTTGATCTCTGTTATTATAGATGTATTTACTCTTAATCCCTATACAATAACCTCGAAACGTAAGACAGTATGTATTTCTTTGATTCATCAATGGGTGAGATTTACATGTTATTAAATCAACAATTTTTGGTGAGTTGAGAAATAGTGCTGTCTATATGGTGTACTGTTGATTGTAGAAGGAATCCGTGTCCGAAATAGGTTGATGATGTCCCCTTGAGGAGCTCATAAGGATTATCATGTAAACCCTGCAGGTGGATTTATTCCGGCATGATAATGAGGTTGAGTGGTACTACTCTCGGATGAGATATTAATTAATGGAGTTGTTAGTAACTTAATTAATTAATGGGCATTGTATATCTTAAACATGGTGAGACTAACGGGCTCATAATAAGAAGGAGCCCATAACATAATTATGGGATTAGAACGGTAGTGCAGTAATAATATTTTAGTGGTATATATTATTATTATTGGATTGAAGTATAAGCTTTGGGCTAAGCTTGGATACTTAAGCCCAATGGAGGCCCTACTCTAATTTCTCCTCCTGGTCCCTGCTGTAGCCCATATATAAGTCATCTCAACTGTTCGAAAATCCTAATCTAACTTTTTAATCACGCTTAACATGTGAGGAGGGTTAGGGAATAGCAGCTTGAGAAGATCTCGAAAATCGTCGCCCATACGACATCGAGATTGGACTTGAGAATACAACAGAAGACCGGAAGGTTATTTGCTGCTATTGTCCGTCAACTTGCACGATTTTTCTAAAATTGTACAGAACTCAAAACTATTTGTGTGATATAATGACGGAAAGACACTGAAGAGAGGATCGTTTTAGCGCATAGATCACTCAAATCGGAAATCAGACGAGAGAGTTATGCCCAAAACAGTGAGACTGCGCAGGCTGTCAGCGAGAATTCATCTTCTCCTACATACCTTGGTTAAAGGTAATACGTTTTTATGTTTTTTTGCTTCCGCTGATTGTTAGAAATGTATGGAACCCTAACAGTTTATGTTAACCAAACGATCGAACGCCAATATATATATATATATATATATATATATATATATATATATATATATATATATATATATATATATATATATATATATATATATATTGTGGCGGGACTCAATCCCGATGGGCTTGAACTCCCCTAGTTGCCTGATGAGCGTTTTCTTAACACACAATTTTAATCCCCAAGTATGAATGATATCTATCGTAGCTTAGATTAGCGACCAAGTTATATTATCGAACTCAAAGGACAGATTGTTATCAATTTATTATTATCTAATCTAAAGAAACTATTGTTGGTAATTGTAGTGAAAATATTGATTAAACTAATGAACATATAATAAAATAGCAAATAAAACAGAGACAGTAGAGATAAACAAGAGTTGCTCAAGTGAGAAGATAGGTAGCTCTTCGGGCTATCCAGTTTCACTAATTAACTTCCCTTCCGTATGTCAATGTCAAACTCTGCCTTGTGGACTATGGACGCATCACTAAGCCATGCAAATCTACTCTATACACACAAGCAGATAAGCGTGTAACACGTATGAATACCCTTGGAGCAAGAAATATAATTACACCCCCTTTCTAGGTACTATCAGTATCAATTATTTCCCATGCACTAAGTACTCTAACCCGATATGATATCCCTTTATAGGTACTATATAATTATCCTCTTTATCCTACTTACTAACCCGAATTCAATTCAATTAACAAGTATTCATATAAGATAGTTCTAATGAAGCTTCAGAGTCCTCTCACTTAGAATCATAACATGGAATCCTGCTTGGCAGTGAACACACTCAATCAATAACCTAGATATGTATTCATACTCTACATAACAGTTAATGATGCACAAAACAACTTTGAGTATGAATTACAAACGCATAATCTTATATAAAATAAATCCACAAGTAGTGTTGTACGAAGTATACATACGAAAGTTAATTAACTAGATAAAAACCTTCATAACCCTAGAACTACCAAAGTGGTTCTAGCCCATAACGCTTCGAAGAACGTTCATGGTGTTTGGATAGATGTTACCCATAGTCTTGAAAATTACAAGAAAGATTAAGTTGCAAAGTAAACCTAGATGTGGGCACCGTCGCTTCTCGCTCCGTCTTGAATCTTCACTTGGTTCTCACTTGATTCGCTGCACGAATCTCTCTCTACAGCTCTGTAGGATGGAGTTAGGGTTTGGATATGGTGTAGGATGTATGTGGAATCTAACTCTCCTATTGATGTGATTGACACTGATGCGCGTTTTCTTTACACGCAAAATTAATCCCCAAGTATGAAGGATATTATTGTAGTTAGATAAGCGACCAAGTTAAATATCAAACCCAAAGGACGACATATTATCAATTTAATTATTTATTAAATTAATTAAGACAAGGTAATAAGGTTGGGATTTATTTATTAAACTACTAAGAAGAATTATTAAATAACAGATAAAATAAAATATCACTAGAAGAATACGAAAGTGGATCAAGTAGGTGAATAGGTAGCTCTAGGATAATCCAGTGTCACTCATTAATTTCCCTTTCGTGTATCAATGTCCGACTCTGGTTTGTGGAATATGGACGCATCACTAAACCATGCAAATCTACTCTATATACACAAGTAAATATGCGTGTAACACATGTGAATAACCTTGGAGCAAGAGATATAACTTCACCCCCTTTCTAGGTACTATCAGTATCAATTATTTCCCTGGCCAATTGGTACTCTAACCCAATATGATCTCCCTTTATAGGTACTATAAAATTATCCTCTTTATCCTACTTACTAACCCGAATTCAATTCAATTAATAAGTATTCATATAAGATAGTTCTAATGAAGCTTCGGAGTCCCTTCACTTAGAATCATAACATGAAATCCTGTTAAGTGGTGAACGCACTCAATCTACAACCAAGATATATATTCAGACTCTATATACCAATTGAAGATACACAAAATGACCATGAATATAGATTAAGAAAGCACAATCATATATAAAATAATTCCACAAGTAGTGTTGTACGGAGTATATATACGAAAATTCAATTAATTCATAGAAACCTTCAAAATCCTAGATCTACAAAAACAGTTATAGCCTATGATGTTACGAAGAACAATCATGGGGGTTGGATAGATCTTACCCATATTTTGGAAAATCACAAGATAAATTAGAAAACGAAATAAACCCTAGATGTGGGCATCGTCGCGTCCTTCTCCGTCTTGAATCCTCCTCTTGGTTCTCTTCTTGATTCAGCAGACGAATCTTCAAAGTGATGGATGTATGGAGGAAAGGATGTGGGTGATGGTTGGGATGTGATCCCCACTTGTGGGGTGTAGGATGATTGTGTTGCTGTCACATATCCATAATGTTATGATCTGCATCCCCTTTTATACTTGTAAGCTCTCCTTATGGATCTTGGTGTTGGATTGTATACTAAAAGTCTAGCTTTAGTATGAACAATGTCATAACAATATTTGAATTGAGAATCATTGATCAAATGATTGCATCTTATAATTTATTTATATGCATGATGCAATAGTCCACTTACTTTATACTGTAGATAATATGTTGTGCGACAACACGCGGAAGATCATATTATCGATTTCCTTATAAAGTATAAACAGATGCTCACAACTGAGATAGACGGGGACTCTCTATCGGTATGGTTGTAGTGTGGTTTGGTATTAGCTTGTCTTGGCTATAGAATCACATTAGTGCACTTGTGTGTATTGAGCATGACCGCTTGAGATCGTTCTTCTTATACTGACTATATAGTAGAACTTGATCTCTGTTATTATAGAAGTTCGTGCTCTTAATCCCTATACAATAACCTCGACACGTAGGGCAGTATGTATTTCTTTGATTCATCAATGGGTAAGATTTATAAGTATTAAATCAACAAACTCGGTGAGTTGGGAAGTAGTGCTGTATCTATGGTGTGCTGTTGATTGTAGAAGGAATCCATGTCCGTCATAGGTTGATGATGTCCCCTTGAGGAGCTCATAAGGTTTATCATGTAAATCTTGCAAGTGGATTAATTTCCGGCATGATAATAAGGTTGAGTGGTACTACTCTCGGATGAAATATTAATTAATTTGAGTTGTCAGTAACTTAATTAATTAATGGACATTGAATATCTTAAACATGGGGAGACTATCGGGCTTATAATAAGAAGGAGCCCAGAACATAATTTTGGGATTGGACGGGTAGTGCAGTAATAATATTTTAGTGGACTATATTATTATTATTGGATTTAATTAAAAGCTTTGGGCTAAGCTTGGTTAATTAAATTCAATTGAGGCCCAGCCCAATTTCTCCTCCTGGTCCCTGCTGTAGCCCAATATATAAGTGGACTCAGCTTCCTGGAACCCTCAGATTATTCCTGCGCCTCTTTTGGTGAGAGAATGGAAGAGAAACAGATTGAGAGATCCTGCAGACTGTTGCCCACATAACAGCAGGATCACACTTGGGACATACAGCAGAAGATTGAGAGGTGGTTCTCTGCAGCGATTCATCCTCTACACCAACCCAGAAGTACGGTAAACAGTTTATTAATCGCTTTCGCTAATTGTTTGCCTGGAAACCTAACAATCACGTTTGAACCACACGATCCCATTGCCAACAATTGGTATCAGAGCATTGGTTTCATGGTGAAACATGAGACGTTAGGTGGGGTTTGTTTCATACGTGTTTTTTTGTCAAATTTAAAGCATGTATGAGATTGATTATGTGATTATGTGTAATAATCTGTTTATAATCGGCTGTTTTTTAAGGGTTTTTAGTATTATTTTATTAAAAAAAAACCCTATTGCTGTGTGTGTTTATTACTCTGTACGAGAAACACGATACACACTCGACTTCACCATGCCTTCGACGAGAAACTGTTGGCGGAGACTGGCGCTGATGAAGTTAAGAAATCCGGCGACTGGACAAAACGACCTCTGTTGTGAGTGAAGAACATAGACACGGCAACGGGATAGGCTGTACGACCTCGACTGGTGCACGACAATGGCATGGTGTCGCTGGCGGCTGGTGTCCTTGGTCTGCACGGTGGAGTCGATGTAGTCTGCAAAGCCAGTTAACACACGACTGGGCCAACGGTGATGATCGCTGGGGTGGGTGAAGTCTCGGAGTTAATTGTCGATGGTAGCTGGATAAGAAGCCTACGAGTGACTGGAGTCATCACGACCGCGGAGGGCTGGTAATCCGGCGTGGCTGGTGGCTGTCGGCATGAAGAATCGTGTGACCGATGAAGTGGTGGCTGGCGGTGGGGGCGTGAAGGAGTGCTCGGCGGCGCTCGGCGTCATGGCTGCTGGATCTATGTTGCACGGCTGGCGGCGGCTAGGTCAGCGACGGGTGGCATGTCGTTGATGGTGGAAATCGACGGCCGAAGATACTGAGGTGAGGCAGCGAAGCAATTCGATTGCTGGTTGCTATTGGTATATTGGCAGCGTCGATGGCTTCCGAGTCAATGATGGTGGCACGGTGGATCCGTGGTGGTATCAATCGGGCCTGCTTCTTCATCGATCGGCGCAGCCCTCTGGAGACGAATTCTGAGTGGTCGCGATCGGCTGCGATGGGTGAACGGTAGATGGCAGTCGTCATTGGTAATGCCGGTGGGCTGTTGGCGCGGCCGCTAACAGCTGCCGGACCATTTCACGCCGATGATGACCGGGAGTGCAGGCAGAAGGCGGCACGAATTCGTTGTAGCTTGGCGCTGGGTCGAGATCATTGCGGCGACTGTGATTAGGGCAGCAAGTTTGGCTTGGGCTCTATTTTGCTGTTGGGCCTTTTATTTTTATAAGGACTGTTGGCCCAGATTATTCTTGTGGGGTTGCCTAATGGGCTCAATTTAATTGGTTTTGGGCTCCCTGTAAGACTGCTCATTTTTTAATTTAGTTTTGGGCTGTTGGGCCTAATTTTAATTAAAATAGTTATGGGCTGCTGGGCTGTATTTAATTAATTGTGGGTAATGGGCCAAGCATAATAAATTAGTTGTTTATTAATAAGGCTAATTTTTTGCTAGTGGGCTTGGTGGATTTAATTTGGTTTTGGGCTAAGATTATGAGTCATGGACAATGGGCTTGATTAATTAATTTAGCCTGCTGCTCATTTTGTGCTTATTTGTTGATCTTGGGCCCAAATTAATTGATCCACTATTTATGCAATTAATTAATGTTATATAACTGATTAATTGATTTAATTGTCAATTATTGTTGTATATGTGATATGCATGCTCTATGTGATTTATTTATTTAAATTGTTGTTAATAGAAGCATGTCTAAGTTGTATATTTTATTTCTGAATATTATATGCATGTTAAAAACCCTCGGTATTAAATAACTAAGTGGGAGAGGGGATTGGTAATAAATTCCCGCGGCCTCCATTATTAGTTTGTAAGTGATGTGAGTAAACTTGCGCGTCGGCATTAGAGCCTTCCTCCCTAACGGATGAGTTTATTCACGGATCACTGGTACAAACTTCTTTAAATAATTATTGTTTGTAATGTGTTGCATATGGGCTTGCGCGTTGGCTATAGTGCCTTCCTCCCTAACGGATGAGCTTATATGCGGTTCACTAGTACAAACTTATATAATTGATGGTTGTAGAAAGTTATCTGAGCGCGTGTGTACTTCTCTAACAGTAAGGCACATAAGCTTGGGCAGCGGACTTGGGATCAAATAATGGTGTACACTTAGATGTAAATAATTAGTATCCTCCCCAACGGAGTCACTGCTATTATTTACATGGCTAAAGAGGAACCGACTATTAATTATTTTGTCATAAAGTTAGGTTGACAAATGAAATTAATGGGTAAAACCTTCTCTTGTAAATGTTCGGGTTTGTAAACGTCCACACTAACGTGGCTTGCAGACTCATGGTGCTTGAGATGTCGGTGAATTTTATTTTTATATTGTTTTGAGGGAAACAATATAAAAGGATAAAATTCGAAGATTTGATCGGAATATTTATTTGTGATTCTTTGAATTTCGAATGTTTTTATTTCACTAATTGTTAACTAAAAGAAATTATATTTACTTGTCCAAATTAGATGATTAGAAAAGAATCTTGGTTTTGAAAATTACTGCTTAAGAAAATACATGTGTATTCTCACAAAGGACATCTCATGATGCCTATTAAAGTCTCTAGTGAAGAGATGAGAGGTTCATAGAAATATGATGATCTCATGTAACTCTTCGGATACTTGAGTAAATTAAAAAGGCAGAAGATCATGGTTAAATTGATGAATGAATTGGAAGAGCTTGGAATAGAAATTGAAAGGGAAACCTAAATCAATTTATTCTTCACAATTTGCCTGAATGTTTTGAGCAAGTTCTATCTGAAATACGAAAGGTTGTATATGGTGGGAAACTTCTAACAAAACATGTGGCAAAAGAAAGCCAATTTTCATCATGAACTGAACAAGGTTAATATCTTATTTACTAATGGTTTAAACATGATTAGTGATGGCATCTACTGACACCAAGTATGTAGATACTGGAATCACTAAATGTTTATCACTGAGTAAGGATAAGATTGTTAATAACATGGGTAAAACTACAAAGGTAGTGGCTATTGCAGTGGGAGTTGTTTATTTATCTCATGATAAGAATAAACGATTGATTATGAGAAATTGTCTTTACGTACGAAGAATTTAATTTCGGTTTCTATGCATTAACGGATGGATACTTCATTTCATTTAAATGACATGGTCATAGAAATGAGGAATGAGGCTATAATCCGTTAAAGTACGTTGGTGGATAATTTGGATACTCTTGAATCATGCACATCCCACAGATGCAATAAAAAGTAGTTAAATAATGCATCTTCTAATATAAGTAAGAGAAAGGAACCTTCGGAAATGAACTAAACATACATTTGGCGTCTATGACTAATTCATTTTACTTGAGTAGGATTCAAAAGTTGATAGCCGATAGACCGTAAGGTTTATCTGAAGTGGAAACTGTCGGACTTGCGAGTCTTGCTTAGAAGTAAAAATGATTATCTGCCTTTTCAAGGCTGTGGGGTGTAGAGCCAAAGATATATATGTTGGAATTAGTTCATTCTGATTCAAGCGAACCTAATATTATCCAGGCGAGAGGTGGTTATGAATATTCGAAGATTATTCTGGAAACCAATATATTTATATGATGCACTGCATGTCTAAGTTCTTGGATTAATTCAAGAACTGTAAGGCTGGTACAGTGAGCGTCATGGAAAATATATCATATCATTACGATCCAATCGTGATGATGAAAACCTCTTGGGATAGTTAGGAACTAATAATCAGAAGTTGAGATTAAATCTCAAGTTGACTACACCGGGCATGCCCCAGCTGAATGGTGTGGTGGGTAGAAGGTATAAGGCTCTTATGATTATGATTAGATAGATGATGAATTATTTGGAATAATTAAATTCATTTTATGGACATGCCCTAGATACAGTAATTCGTGAAACGTTTGTCTGTATATGGGATATCCTATAAAAATGAAGAGTGATTTATTTAGTCCAAAAGATCGAAGGGTGACTGTTAACACAAACACCAGATTTTTGGAAAAAGGACTATGTAATAAATCACAAGCCCATGTATAAGTTCTTCTAAAGGTAGTGAGAGGAAAACACAAAGTATTCGTACCAAGTGTACAAGAGGATATACCACAAGGTAAACTGCAACGCGTGTCACGTCTGATACACAATTACATATAGTGCCTTGTCGTAGTGGGAGGGTTGTATGACAACCCATAAATATATGTTTTGGGAGAGTCGTGATACTTGATCCCTAGTAAACATGGTATTGTCCCACGGATATGACGTAGCACTACAAGATGAAAATGCGGAATCTTAGTAAGTTGCAATGAATGTTGAAATAGAACCTACGGATTCTAAATTAAGTCTGGAGCTTGAAAGATCACTAAAATGGTGTAAAAACCATTGCAAGTGGTCATAAGAAATAAAAGAGGATCATACGGAAAGGTGAAAATCTTGGAAGTAAAGCTTGTTGCGAAAAGATGTACTCAGAAAGAAATGGTTCAATTATGAGGGAACATATTCGCTGGTAGCTATGCTTAAATTGATCCGGATTCTTTTATTTATTGCTGCTCATATTAAATTATGAGGGACAGCAAATAGATGTCAAGACAGCTTTCCTGATTGGAAGTCTTGAGGAAAACATCTATGTGAAGCAACCAGAGTAATTCATTGCAAAGTACTAATAGCATTTTGATAGTAAGCTTAAAAGTGTCCAGCGATGGACTAAAACAAGTTTTAAGATCGTGAAGCATCTGTTTTGATTAGATAATCCAGTGGCATGGATTTAAATCAATGAGCGGATGAGTCTTGTGTGTTGTAAAGAGTGTCGGAAACGTGGTGGTGTTTTTTGTACTATACGTAGATAGTATCTTGCTCATTGGAGACAATGAAAGAGTATTATCGGGCGTATGGGTACGGTTAATAAAGCGGTAGATATGAAGGACTTAAGAAAGGCAAAATATATCCTTTTGATCACGGTAATACGGATCACAAGAAAGGATATTATGCTTATCTCAAGTTTCATAAAATGATACAGTTCATACTCGTTTAGCATGTAAATTTATCTAAGTGAATGTGTCTTTGAGACACAAGAAGAAGATAAAAAGGATGAAAGCGGTTCCTTATGCTTCGGCGAATAAGGAAGCTTAATCTAAGGAATGCTATGAACGATATTGGATATTTGTTTTGCTGAATGCATGAACAGTGGGTATCAACGTAATCCGGAACAAGAATGATGAACTGTGGTAAGACATTTATAAAGTGCCTGAGAAGGACTGGAAATTATATGTGGACTTACTGGACAGATTCACTGCTTCTTATGGATTACGTAGATTCGGATTTTTTAGTCAGATTGGACGGCAGTAAATTCTCCTCAAAGGTTATGTGTTTAATCTTAGGAAGTAGAGTCATAATGTGGAGGAGTGTTATATAGAAATATATTTCAGACTCCGGACTCCATCATGGAAAGATGATGAATTGGAGCCTATGAGGCAGCCAAAGTATCTATATGACTCTAGAGACTTCATGATGGACTTTGAAGTGTTTCTAAGTTTGCCCAAGGTAATCACAATTTACATTGATGATATTGGTGCAGTTGCAAACTTGAAGAAATCACAAGTCCATAAGGCAATTAAACACATGGAGCGCGAGTACCACCTGCTACGAGAAATCGTATTATGAGGGGAAGGTTGTTGTCGCCTAGATTGCATCGGATGATGACCTAGTAAACTATTTACAAGGACCTTAAGGCGAGAGCTTTTAATGGTCGTGTAGTGGTAGTAGGAATCAGATGTATGACAGAATACATGACAGCATAGTCTTTTAGTATAAGTGGGAGATTGTTGGATTGTATACTAAAAGTCTAGCTTTAGTATGAACAATGTCATAACAATATTTGAATTGAGAATCATTGATCAAATGATTGCATCTTATAATTTATTTATATGCATGATGCAATAGTCCACTTACTTTATACTGTAGATAATATGTTGTGCGACAACACGCGGAAGATCATATTATCGGTTTCCTTATAAAGTATAAACAGATGCTCACAACTGAGATAGACGGGGACTCTCTATCGGTATGGTTGTAGTGTGGTTTGGTATTAGCTTGTCTTGGCTATAGAATCACATTAGTGCACTTGTGTGTATTGAGCAGGACCGCTTGAGATCGTTCTTCTTATACTGACTATATAGTAGAACTTGATCTCTGTTATTATGGAAGTTCGTGCTCTTAATCCCTATACAATAACCTCGACACGTAGGGCAGTATGTATTTCTTTGATTCATCAATGGGTGAGATTTATAAGTATTAAATCAACAAACTCGGTGAGTTGGGAAGTAGTGTTGTATCTATGGTGTGCTGTTGATTGTAGAAGGAATCCATGTCCGTCATAGGTTGATGATGTCCCCTTGAGGAGCTCATAAGGTTTATCATGTAAATCTTGCAAGTGGATTAATTTCCGGCATGATAATAAGGTTGAGTGGTACTACTCTCGGATGAGATATTAATTAATTTGAGTTTTCAGTAACTTAATTAATTAATGGACATTGAATATCTTAAACATGGGGAGACTATCGGGCTTATAATAAGAAGGAGCCCAGAACATAATTTTGGGATTGGACGGGTAGTGCAGTAATAATATTTTAGTGGACTATATTATTATTATTGGATTTAATTAAAAGCTTTGGGCTAAGCTTGGTTAATTAAATTCAATTGAGGCCCAGCCCAATTTCTCCTCCTGGTCCCTGCTGTAGCCCAATATATAAGTGGACTCAGCTTCCTGGAACCCTCAGATTATTCCTGCGCCTCTTTTGGTGAGAGAAGGGAAGAGAAGCAGATTGAGAGATCCTGCAGACTGTTCCCCACACAACAGCAGGATCACACTTGGGACATACAACAGAAGATTGAGAGGTGGTTCTCTGCAGCGATTCATCCTCTACACCAACCCAGAAGTACGGTAAACAGTTTATTAATCGCTTCCGCTAATTGTTTGCCTGGAAACCTAACGATCACGTTTGAACCACACGATCCAATTGCCAACACTTGGATGGGTTTTTTCTTAGAAAACACAAAAATACATGAACATGAGGTGTAAAACCTATTGAAATCAGAATTTTGTGTTCCCGCTCGACCAAATAGCTCCAGGTCGAGCGGAATTGGCTTTGGTCGAGCAGCAGGTCGAGCGGTAGTGCGCAGTCTTACCGTTTTATGTATAACTTCCACACTCGAGCTCCAATTCGAATTATTCTTGCACTCACATGATCCCCTCCTCCTTGGCTTTCTATACATATAAAGAACTCACAAAAACACCAAAATTTGTATGTATAACAAGTCATGCAAAGTGGAACAGTCGTGCTGAGTAGATATAGCTTGCGCGACATCGCCATTTTGATCATAACTCTCTCGTTTAGGTTCTGATTGAGGTGTTCCTTATGCCAAAACGATCATCTCTTCTTTCCAACCATGTATCAAACTTCTAGTTTAGAGCTTCACCCAAACACAGAAAAATTAAACAAGTTGGATGTGCATTTTTCAGCAATTTTGCACAAATTGCACATTTTCTCCAACTTTGCACTTTTGATCATTTTTTCACCTAAAACACAATAAAACACCTCAAGTGCACCTTTTTCTCACATATATTAAATGTAAGACACTTGTGCTAATATATGACAACAATTCCTATCAAAAAGGTGTTAAATTGTACACTAAAACACGCTTATTTTCACTCTCATCAATCCCTCAAACTTACCCATTTCTCGTCCTGAGGCAACAAAATAAAAATAAAAAGTAAGAGAGTAAAAATATTAGCGGGAAATAAGGACTATGACCAATATTCCATTCAAAATACAATTGTCCTCAACTTAGGTCATGCAACTTTCATTACATGTAATAATCAATTCATAGCATACAAATTAAGACAATCACCACCACTTCAAATGCTCAATTCACATGTTCTCACGGGAAGTATATATCACTTGCACTCAAGTGTAAAAGATGTATACTTATGGGTTAAGGTGTTTACGCTCAAATTCAATTCAAGTGCATGTGTAACCATAAGCTTTCCAAATATCTCAAACTCTCCACCACTAAAAGGTATGACTCGACAATAAGATCAAAAAGGACTTTTCTTTTGGATGTAATATTGGCTCTTTGGTTAAGGTAGGAAATATATGGATAAGTGACTCAAAACTCGGATCAATCGAGTGCGCATTCCATCATGATCTTTCATTTTCTTACTCACTTCAATCAAGCACAATATCCTCAACTCCTTCACTTTTTTTTCTCAAGCACAACATTTTTTCCTTCTCTTTTTTTATTTTCTTTTTTTTTTCTCTACTTGAGGTACTAGTTTTGGGCACTACCTCTCGCATCCTCCATATTGTACTAGACTTAAGCACTACCCTAGGGTATTTGATTCCATGGAGTACTAGATTTAAATACTATTCCATGCTTTTCTTTAGATGCAATTTCAAGCTTAGTTAATGTTTTCAACACCAATTTCATTCCTTCCCAAGCTGTTATAAAACTCCATCAACACACTTTGAAAAGCCATTAATTCTCATGATAGAAGGACAATCAAGGCTCAAAGTGGTTATTTCTCGTAGGTTGCCAAAGAATGAGGTTTTTTACGCTCAATGGGGCTAACTACGGATAAACATCATTTGGTAGGGAATTATTTAGCTAAGTGACTCATAAATTTAAGGATGGCCTTAAATCATCTCCCATCATCTAACACACATGTAGTTTCAAGTAAGATAAGAGGCAAGTTCTAGAATACATACACAAGAATGATATTCACCAGAAAAGAAATATCATGTGAATATGTAATATGATCAATGAGGCTCAAAATCTCACATGGGTTTTTAACAAGTAATAGAGTACTTTTCATGGTAAGTAATATCCTACAATGACACATAGAACTTCATATCACAATATAACTCAAGTACACTTTCTTCGTAAATTTCAAGAGCATATGAATTTCAGGCACAATTCTAAAAATATAAGCTCATATGGATCATAAAAACCAATTACTCCCTCCGTCCCAAAGATATTGACACACTTTTCTTTTTGGATTGTCCCACAGAAATTGACATATTTTCTTTTTAAGGATAGGGACCCACACAAAAATAATTTATTTATTTACATGGCCCACACACACATTACACTCACCACTAATACAGCTACCCACTACACATTAAATATTATTTCTCTCACTTCACTTTACATTAAATTATTATACTTTTTAATCTCCATGCCCAAAAAAAATGTGTCAATTGTTATGGGACGGAGGGAGTAGATCTCAATCCTTCCACTCCTACTAATTAAAAGAACACATAAAAATTAAAATAAGAAAACATGGGCACCTGATATTTCTTCAACGTATTAACGAGCTCCTCGAGTTACTAAAATCGGTCATGTCAAAGTCTCAGTGTAGAACTCATCTTGCCGCTCTTTTACCTTTTCTATCATCAAAGCTCAACATACCTCATCATCACATGATTCATCAATAATAATATAAGAGAACTATAAGAAAGACTCAATTGACTATCTAATTGACTCTACACACTAGACATACCAACACAACACACTAAACATTAGGTAAGTTGTAAAAAATCGACATACCAACACCGGTTAAAATATTAATATGCCGCAAAAATCTACCCTCTAACAAACAAACAACCAACGAAAGGAAAAACTATACCATTAGTGCTCATAAGATGAGGTAAGTACACCAAACTTAGTAAAAACGTAAGTCGAAATTAAGTTTGAAAAGAGATGTAATTGCCAAAATGTGAGCACCTCAAATATAGTAATTTCTCACTCACACGAAAAAATAATAAAGCAATAAAATGGAAGGGACAAGCCCCAACAGGCGCTCATATTTAACGCCGGAGAGTCACGACGGAATACTGCTTTTTGAACTACTAGATCGGATGGCGGTCTTCTCGCATCCTCACCTTCAAGTGCTTTCTTTTCCTCTTCTTGTCTATACTCAACACCTCACCTTTCTTGGTCACAAGTATATTATCAGAATTTCCTTCCTCCCATGGCTGTCTAGACTCCTAATTGTCAATCTTCCACTTAAATTCAGAATTATCTGTCCTATTAAATTAAGATTAAACAAGTTAGAAATCACATCTATGCTCTTGCATGATTGGGTCTCCATGGGCATCTTTATTGCTTTATCAAGAGAGAAAATCACATCTTCATTATCCATCTACAGTCTAAGCTTTCCATCCTTAATATTCTGAACATCAGGTATAGCGTTCTATATAGAAACGGGAGTCAAACAATGTTGTTCGACCTTCGACCGACTCGAGTAGTCTGGTCGAGCAAGGTGAAAATGGTCAAGCAGGATACCTGTAATCTGGTTCTGGATGTTCAGATCTATAGACGGTTGCTCGACCTCTGCTCGACCTGAATGATCTAGTCGAGCGGGTGCTTCTTGGTCGAGCGGAGTCCCTGTAATCTGATTTTGGTTGTTCTGCTCCACAGGTGGCTGCTCGACCATCACTCGACTACTGGGTTTTGTTGAGCTATGGTCGAGTAGGGACTCTCCATCTTCTTTTTCACCTACTGGCAATATTGGACCTTCATACTATGTTCTAGACCTTAACGTGAAGGCTTTGCACTCTTTCGGGTTTGTTATGCCTTGAGACATGAACATTCTTTTCTCCAACATTTATGTCAATTGATTCACGTTCCCGGCCATCTGTCCCATAATAAAAATAAGGTCCTTCAACTGCTTAGACATATCTGCATGGGTAGAATTCATAGTAGCCTCAAGTCTATCCACTCTTGCATCATTCTTAGCCATGTATCGATTGAAGGTATCTTCAACACTCTTCACTTCTTGCTGCTTCATACTAGGCCTCCTTTGTGTCAACTCTATAATCTGCCTCTGTTGGGATTCTAGTAGCTTGTTGATGTTGTAAACTAGAGACGATCTCATCATCCTTATTCGGCTTCACCACTTGATGCTCAACATGTGCTACCTTGTCAAGTACATATGATCCTCTTACACTTTCCATAGGCCAGTCACGTGAATTCATAGAGATGTCTTCAAACAACTTTTCTGCTTCAAGTGCTTTCTTCGATAAGAGCGCTCCTCCTGATGATGCATCAATAAGAATATGCTACTCACAATCCAATCCATAGTAGAAGATACTTATGTACTGAGCCTTAGACGTCCTATGCTGTGGGCACCTTCTGAGCATGTCTTTAAACCTGTCCCACACCTCATGAAATTTTTCACCCTGATTCATAACAAATTGGGTGATGTCTTGCCTCATTCTTAAGATCCTTGAGGGTGGCATGTAT
Source organism: Pogostemon cablin (assembly GCA_023678885.1). Taxonomy (NCBI): domain Eukaryota; kingdom Viridiplantae; phylum Streptophyta; class Magnoliopsida; order Lamiales; family Lamiaceae; genus Pogostemon; species Pogostemon cablin. The sequence continues at coordinate 17,227,980 of CM042965.1, read as the reverse complement.
CTTTCTAAGAACTTCCGCAGCAGTTGGTCCATGTAGTGCAATCTGTTGCATCAAGAGTCTCATACCAAGCTTCCGCCCTATCAATTAAAGAGAACTTGAATAGGGCGATCCACCTAGCATTATCATTAGCTCCAGCACCCTTTTGAGATGCTGATATAGATCTTCAAAGCAACCTCCAGAAAAGGGATTCTTCTCTACCATGTTAATGAGAGCGGGATGTATCTCAAAATCATCATCTTCCCCCTTGCTCCTATCAACCCCATGTTAACAATCCCATAGTTCATGAAAATTTCACGTTTGGCAACATTATCTAGATTTTGCCTTGCTCCGGTCATGTTTAGCTTAGTGTGTTATTCCTCCATTCCCTTCCTCTCCTTTTCCTAGTGCACAAGTACCTCAGAAAAATTCAAGATTAGATAAAAATAAATAATCAAAAATAAAAGTTGATGAGCATTTTCTCAACACACAAAATAATCCCCAAGTATGAAGGATATCAATTGTAATCTCGATAGGTGACCAAGTGATTATCGAACCCGAGGGACGGATTATTATCAATTTAATTATATTCTAATTAACTAACACTATGTTGGTAAATTGGTTTGGGATAGTTACGAAATGAAATAACATATAATTTAAATCGCAAATTAAGTAAACAAGTAGTAGAAACAATACAGTTGTGATCAAGTAAGAAATTAGGTAGTTCTTCGGGTAATCTAATTTTACTTATTAATTTTCTTTCCATGTGTTATTGTCCGACTCTGCCTTGAGGTTTATGGACGCATCACTAAACCATGCAAGTTTACTCTATAGACTCAAGTAAACATATGTATGACACGTGTGAATATCCTCGGAGCAAGAGATATAATTCACCCCCCTTTCTAGGTACTATCAATATCAATTATTTCCCGTACACTTAGTACTCTAACTGTTGGCAATTGGATCGTGTGGTTCAACGTGATCCGTTTAGGAATTCAGGCAAACAATCAGCGGAAGCAATTAAACGTGTTTACCGTACTTCTGGGTCGATGTAGAGGATGAACATCAGTGAACCACCTCTCAATCTTCTGCTGTATGTCCCAAGTCGAATCCTGCTGTTGTGTGGGTAACAATCTGCAGGATTCTCTCAATCTGCTCCTGTTCTTTCTCTCTGTCAAATGAGGCACTGACTTAGGGTTAACAGGAGCTGAGATGACTTATATAGTTGGGCTACAGCAGGGACCAGGAGGAGAAATTGGGCTGGGCCTCAATTGAATTTAATTAACCAAGCTTAGCCCAAAGCTTTTAATTAAATCCAATAATAATAATATAGTCCAATAAAATATTATTACTGCACTACTCGTCCAATCCCAAAATTATGTTCTGGGCTCCTTCTTATTATAAGCCCGACTGTCTCCCCATGTTTAAGATATACAATGCCCATTAATTAATTAAGTTACTGACAACTCAAATTAATTAATATCTCAACCGAGAGTAGTACCACTCAACTTTATTATCATGCCGGAAATTAATCCACTTGCAAGATTTACATGATAAACCTTATGAGCTCCTCAAGGGGACATCATCAACCTATGTCGGACATGGATTCCTTCTATAATCAATAGCACACCATAGATACAGCACTATTTTCCAACTCACCGAGTTTGTTGTTTTAATACTTATAAATCTCACCCATTGATGAATCAAAGAAATACATACTGCCCTACATGTCGAGGTTATTGTATAGGGATTAAGAGCACGAACTTCCATAATAACAGAGATCAAGTTCTACTATATAGTCAATATAAGAAGAATGATCTCAGGCGGTCCTGCTCAATACACACAAGTGCACTAATGTGATTCTATAGCCAAGACAAGCTAATACCAAACCACACTACAACCATACCGATAGAGAGTCCCCGTCTATCTCAGTTGTGAGCATCTGTTTATACTTTATAAGGAAACCGATAATATGATCTTCCGCGTGTTGTCGCACAACATATTATCTACAGTATAAAGTAAGTGGACTATTGCATCATGCATATAAATAAATTATAAGATGCAATCATTTGATCATATGATTCTCATTTCAAATATTGTTATAACATTGTTCATACTAAAGCTAGACTTTTAGTATACAATCCAACACTAACCCGATATGATCTCCCTTTTTAGGTACTATGAAGTTATACTCTTTATCCTACTTATTAACCCGAATAAGATTCAATTAACAAGTATCTATATAAGACAGTTCTAATAAGACTTTGGAATCCCTTTACTTAGAATTATAACATGTAATCCTGCTCAGCAGTGAACGCACTCAATCAATAACCAAGATATGTATTCAGACTCTATATAATAGTTAATGATGTACAAAAAGACCGTGAGTATGAATTAAAAAGGCACAATCTTATATAAAATAAACCACAAGTAGTATTGTACGGAGTTTACACATGGAAATTCAATTAACTCATAAAACTTTCATAACTCTAGAACTACCAAAGCGGCTCTAGCCCATGATTGATCTAAGAACAATCATGGTTAATTGGTATGATCTTACTTGACGCGCCAGACGAACCTCTCTTCACGCTCCTTCGGATGATGGTAGGGTTTCGGTGGTGGATGGATGATGAATGATGTTATGTCCTCCTTTCTCCTGCGAAAGCTCTTCTTTTATACTCATGGAACCTCCTTATGGGCTTAGGATGGGCTTTTGCTTGAGGCATACGTCAAATTTGGTATGAAAACTCTAGAATTACTATAAATAGAAGCAACGAGAATCCGCTCGACCACACCTGTACAAGTCGAGCAAGGCTTCCAAATCGAGCAAAGGTCGAGCATACTCTCTGCATAAGTTTACACATTTTGCTCGATTTCACTCATCCACTTGACCAAGATGATTCTGGTCGAGCAACACCTCCAGGGCAAGCAAGCTCCCTGGATGAATCTGTGTATTCTACTCGACCACCTCTGCTCAACCAAAGTAATGCTGGTCGAGCAACGCCTGAAAGTCAAGCAATCCTCAAAAATTACCTAAAAAATCATGTCTTCCAATTTCGAACTCTTTCGATCCGTTTTCCTGTACAAATACACTCAAAAAGCCCTTGTATCCTCTGATTCATGACTTTTCCATAAATATTCCAATTCGTCTTAATAAAAGACTCAATTGTACTCCATTTCCACATAAATCAAAGCCCAAAATAGTGAATTTACACTCTTATCAAACCCCAAAACTTACATGTTGCTCGTCTCGAGACAATGAAAATCAAAACAAATCCATAGAGTGTAATCACAAAATCAAGTACAACCTATCCTAACACATGTAATTATATCAACTCAAAACATGCGATCCATCATACCTTTCATTCACGCAAAAATATCAATCAATCACAATACTTCTACGAGTGCTAAGTCATCTAGCTCACGAGTAAGTGTTTACTCTCTCTCTCAAGTGTAAAAGATGTACACTTTATGGGTTAGTATCGACACTCAATTTCAATTCATATACTCGCGTAACCATAAGCTTGACAAGGGTCTCAAAAAATCCATCTATAACTACTTCAATACTAGGATCACAAAGGACTTGCATATAGGTGGTAATGTTGGCTCTTTGGTAAAGGTAGGAGAATATAGATAAGTAACTAAATTACTAGTAACGGAGTACCTTGGAGAATGGCTTTTCAACACCTTCCTTTCTTTTCTTCTTCGTCCTTCTCATGATCACTTCAACTTGAGCTTTCTCCATCTTCACTTGGATCAACATCTTTTCTACACAGTAGAATACCAATTCCGGTATTCTTCAAGTATAAGGGTACCAGTTTTGGGCACTACCCTTTTTAGTATTCGGGATACTGATTTCAGGCACTATCCCTTGCAAGATTTAACCACTTGTATTTTGATTCTTATTAAACTAAATCTCTCCTTCCTATTCTTCTTCAACACTTCATATAACATTCATTTATCTCCACTCTTTACTAGTAATCAATGTTCAAGGCTCAACAAGGTAAATGGCTCTTTATCAACGGTTTGCCAAAGAAAAAGCTTTAAAGTCTCAAAAGGGCTTCCAACGATAATCATATAATAAGGTAGGATAAATTCGTCTAAGTGACTCATTCAACAATAATGGCCTAAGATCATTTCCTAGCATCTATCACTTATAGACTTCAAACAAGACTCCATGTCAAGTTCTAGAATACGAGTATACAAACGACTCTCAAGAATAAACTATCATGCTTATAGCATGATCAAAAGGCTCAAATCCTCACATGAGTAATATAATCCTAAGCACTCTTCAAAGCATGTAATCAACATCAATTTTCTATGAACTACAAGTTAAAATAGAACATGCTTGTCATCAACAAATCAACATGCATCAAAATAAGGCAAATGCATAACATGAACAATCCTCTATTTTTAGCACTCACGAGCAAGAATACTCGGTCGTTGTAGTATTATATCCCAAGAAAAATTATCAATCCAATAAGGAGTTATATTCGTACTAGCAAAATACATGAGCTCATGTTCATTGTTGTTTTTGTAAAGATGATCGGGGGTTTTGAGATTGATTAACAACTAAAACAAGTAACAAGTAAATAACAATATCAAATAAGTAGAATGACAAGAATAGAAAATGGGTGCTTAAGTTCAAGTATGGAAAAACATGGGATTAGAAACATCCAAGCACACTCAATTCATATTATCATGCAAACGGAATTCAACTCAATTGATGTAGACTAAGGGTGATCACGATTGTATCCTAAGCTCCCTTTCGGGTTACAAAGGTTGTTGATCCATTTTGGACTCCCAAAAGCACTTAAGATCAAAGCCCAACATTAACCCCTTCCATCTAGGTACTAGTTAGACTAAACTCTCCCTTTTTGTGTACTAAGGCCAACGAATGGATTGGTTCCCCTCATTGAATTCAAATATCCTTTCGGTCAAACCCAAACTCAATGTCTATTCATGCCTTCCTAATACTATAGAGGGTCGTTTCCGTCTCACTCCAAGCAATACATACATGAAGATCATGATAGCATTTAATTACCACAAATAATCCATTGATCAACAATCCATTAAACCAATAAACATTCATGAATAACAAATCATGCCATCACAACATCAAGACAATTAAACTCCATGAATAGAAATCAACATCAATTAAATCAAAAACCAATTTAATCCACATGATAATATAAATCTAATATGCTCTTCATGTTCCTAATCCCACTAGAGGGATTAGCCTATCATAGTAAAAGTAACAAAACAATTAAATGATTCATTACAATTACCCATAGTCTAAGATCTAAAGAAATACAAAATGAATGGATTCTTCCCTATCAATTTCTTGAAGAGAATCTTCTATTCTTCTTGATCTCCACCTCTAGCTCTTGATTCCTTGAGATCTCTCACACCCAATGGAAGGGATGAAGTTTTGATGGAGAATTAATGGAGATGATGATGATGGATCAAAATGGATGAAGGTGGATGAAGATGATGGTGGGAAATGGAAGAAATGGTGTGTGAGGTGTGTGTAGATGATAGGATTTTCGGATCTCCTGTCAATTGTTGAATAAAGGGTATTTATACCCCTTTGGAGGCTTCTAGAAGGATCTGGATATTTCTGCAGGAAAATACCCAACACGAGTCGTGCTCTGTAACACGACCACGGGGTGGCCGTGTTGTGTCTTCTGATGCTGCCGCACGGCCTCGCCTTACAGGGCCGTGTTACGCAACACGGCTCGTGTGCTGCAACACGAGTCGTGTGTTGTAACACGGGCACAGGTGTGGTCGTTTTGGCTCTTCTGATGTCGCCACACGGCCACCTTCTTACAGGGCCGTGTTGGCGACACGGCTCGTGCTCCCGACTCGACTCGTGCAACTGGACACGACCTGAAGTTGCCCGTGTTGAGTGACTAGATGTCGCCACACGGCTAACTCTTACAGGGCCGTGTTGGCTACACGGCTCGTGTGCTGGCTCCTGCATTTCTTCACTGTTTTGGCTCGTTCTCCCTCGTTTCAACTTTGAATTGAGATCCGCTTTTTCCTACATCTTCCTTATCATGTTTAACATCCAATAAAAAGTGAAAATCTTACGTTTAAGCTCATTCACACACATTTCAATAAAAATACAAAACACAACCAAATAACATATAAAATACGGATAAAATAATACGAAAATACATATAAAAAGACACTAAAATCTAGGTGAAAATAGCTCTAATCATCCTCATCTCTAAACAATCGCAAATCCAACAATCAATCACTCAATCATCATCAATCAAATACATGCCACCCACACATGAATCAAACAATACACCCACAACAATCAAGTCTCCACATGTAAAGTGTAAAAGAGAATGGGGATAAGAAGAATTGGAAAAGATAAAAGACCTGGAAACTCTACTCCTCCGGAGCATCATCATCCTCATCGTCCTCATCTCCACTCATTTCTTCACGCCGTCGATCAAATGCTCTATAAAGATCACTGATATTCCTATCCATCACGCGCTCACGATCATTCATCTACCTCAACCGATCATCCATGGCATCATAGCACGCACTGAGTGCGGCATAGTTAGCATTCGCGAGCGCCAGCTATCTATTCGTTTCTTACTGGTTCGCATTCAGCATAGTGAAGTGCTCGTGCATCAATCAGAATTGCTCCCGATAAAACTGATCCTGAGCTACCCAATAATCCTACTGCAATTGTGGTGGTGGCTCGAAAAACTACTGTTCCTATGGCCGTGGCTATGGAGGCTGCACCGGAGGAATACCTATCTCTAGATATACAAAAGTTGGCGGTGGCTGCGGCTCTTCTTCTTCAAAGTCGGCTGGATCTCCTATCAGGACCATGTCCTCATTTAGGACGATCCCATGAGCCCGCATATCAGCAAGGAGTCTCCAATCTCCTCTCTCCAGACATGTCTCCGAGATTACTCTATGCTCAGTGGTATCTATCGATAAATTGCTGTTAACTCTAACGGTGGTGAGATCAATAATCACCAGTGGAAACCTGAATGAACTAGGGTTCTTGCCACGGATAAACATCCACGTGTCATCTATCCGTTCTATCAGGCCCATCCTCACACATGATGTCAAGATCAAGTCAGGATCCCCTCGAATGGGTCTATGTCTGCTCAAATCAACTCTGTAGTACTCCGCTATCAAGGTGATGAGTCCTCCAATGTTCACGCGCTAAAATCCGTGAGTCGTGAACTTGTGAAGCTGATTGAAAAAGTATGCCGCTATATTGAAATGAACTCCATGAAGCATGCACCATAACACATACAGCTCACCCCTCGGAATACAACTCCCCTTGGACCTTGCAAACAATGTGTTACCCAAAATTCTATCCATGTATGCTAACACAGGGTTGCGGATAGAAGCAACATTGGCAGAATTCGAGTTATATCTCTCTTGCCTTCCCATGATCTCTCTCCAGGACTCATCCGGCTTAAAATCATCATGCTCCACACCCGTCTCATTCTCACACCCAATCAATTCATTAAACTCTCGGGGGCCCACATCATCTGCTCTTGCAGCCAATCTGCATCCAAATACCATAAGGAAGGTATCGATCTCCGCACTCAATCCTCAACGTACACAAAACATCCACAGTGATATGAAAATATGTCTCTCCCTTCATCTCCATAAACTGAGTAATGCCTACTTGATCGAACATCCAACGAATGTCAGTGAGAATATTCATTTTCCTCATAGCATGGTCATCCTGATACCGCATCCTCCGAATTTTCTGTTCAATTGCAGTCTAAAGATCCTTCTTCTCCTCCCAATTTGGAATTTTCAGCCCATAATCGGAGGGCCTCTTCTTACCCATCCTCATATTTTTTACTATTTCCCCCAAAGAAGGAGACTTAGACCCCTTCATCTTAGACAATGAAGCAATCCCTTTACCTACAAATTAATACTTCAATTCATACCAAAAGAGAATAACACGTATACCCATCTTAAGACTAGCACGAATCCTACTCAAGACTTCAAATTCACATGCTTCAACAACTTAATCTCAAGTGTTTATCAATCACAATTGCACTGTAAATCAACAATTTCAATTAAGAATATTGAGGTTAAATTAGTCTTAACACCACTCCACACAAACATACTATAAATTCCACGCAAAAATTTCACCAAAACAACACTTAAAACATGTTCAAATTCTACCCTAAATTGCACTATAACAACATCTAAATTCAACGAGCCCATATGTATAATTCAAAATTAAACTAAAGCCCATGCTTTATACATCATCAATTTCACAAAAATTCCACAATTCAACATAGAACAAATCATGAAAATTTCGAGTGCAATGTCGAATAAGAACTTTAATAATTCAACAATCAAATCCAATCCAAACTAAGTTAAATACACTCACCCCATCTTGAATAAGCACAAGCAACACAATTCGAGAATAAAAAATGAGAGAAATCGTACATTTGCTGGACATGGTGTGAGTGTGGTGAAAAGCAGCGAAAACCCCAAAGATTCGAGTGAAAATCCTAAATCAGACTTGCAAACCCTCGCATTCGGACGAGGAAGTGTGTGAAAAGATGGATTTAGGTGTAGAAAAGAATTTGGGAGGAAGGACTTACGGTTATGGATTGATGCTCGAGAAAGGTTGACGGGAATGTGTCGAGCGAAATGAGAACTAACCTTTAAAATCTGATTCCGGACTCCGCTCGACTTGACTGGCGAAGTTGAGCAATGGGTGCAAGTCGAGCAACCCTTGCTTTGCCCTTTAAAATCATACTGCTCGACCTTCATTCGACTTGGATAAATTAGTCGAACAGGTGTTGAAAGTCGAGCAACACGCCTAGTCGCGCCCCCTGTTCTCCTCTGTCTTGCTCGACCTCTGTTCGACTTAGACTTTTGGTCGAGCAACCACTGCTTGGTCGAGCAAACTCTCTATAAGATTTGCACATTTTGCTCGACCTCTGCTCGACTTGGCATAGCTAGTCGAACAACCCCCTTGAAATTGAGCAGAGCCACTATAAGTTTCGTTCATTTTGCTCGACCTCTGCTCGACTTCTTCTCCTTGATCGAGCAACTGTGTAATGGTCGAACAACAACCCGACTTCTTGAGAATTTACACTCTTCTCGTCTCACTCTGCAATATTCAACTCTAGGACAACACTAAGTATCAAGATATACATAAATCAAGCAAGAGAACCTCTTTAAACCATATAGAATCATGTGTAACTCCGCAATGACACTAAAAAAAACACCACTAAACACTAGACAAATTGCAAAAAATCGATACATCAAAATCGGTTAAAGTTTTAATATACCACAAAAAATCAACTCCCCTAGCAAACGTTACAAAGAAAAGATTATACTCTCCATGCTATGATGAGGTAAGTACATCACACCCCTCCCAAACTTAGTAGAAACTATAGTGGAAACTAAGTGTGCAAAGAGATGTAATTTTCGAATAATAAGCACGTCGAATATAAAAATTTCTTATTCACACCAATGAAAATAAAGCAATAAAACGGGAGGAAAAGCCCCCAACAGGCGCTCATGTTTAACATTGAAGAGTCACGATGGTACCAATCTAGTGCAAGGTTCTTCAAAGATGATGGAAGCATCATCCGACAACTTGTAATGCTTCAATCGATGCCCATTCGCTGAGATAATATCCCCGTCCTTGTCCATAAGCTCAAAACTCCCCCTCCACAGGCTCTATGTATAATGAACGGCCCCGTCCACTTCGATTTCAATTTCCCTGCAAAGAGCTTCAAACGAGAGTTAAAAAGTAATACCTCATCACCTTGCTTGAACTCCTTATAAGAGATCTTTGTGTTGGTGCTCGGATCGTTTGGTTAACATGATCTGTTAGGATACCATGCGTTTCTATCACAGCGGAAGCAATAAATCATAGAAACGATTACCGTTCACCAAGGTATGTTGATGAAGATTGATTCTGGCATGCAGCCTGCGTAGTCCCACGAGAATGGCCATAACTTCCTCGTCTGATGTCAGAATTGAGTGATCTTTGCGTTCAGACGATTCTCTCTTCGACGGCTTTCCGTTAGTATATTGATCATCAAATTCTGAGCACTTTACGATTTTATATAAATTTCGTAAGGCGGCAGACAGCAGCAGCAAACTACCTTCTGATCTTCTGCCGTATGTCCCAAGTCCGATCTCAACGTCGTGTGAGCGACGATCTACGAGACCTCCTCAATCTGCTCTCAACCCTCATCACACGTGAATAATCAGTTAGATTAGATTAGATTAGATTAGGGTTCCAGATAAGCTGAGGTGACTTATATACATGGGCTACAGCAGGGACCAGGAGGAGAAATTAGGTTGGGCCTCCATTGGGCTTAAGTATTCAAGCTTAGCCCAAAGCTTATACTTAAGTCCAATAATAATAATATATTCCACTAAAATATTATTATTGCACTACCGTACCAATCCCAAAATTACATTTTGGGCTCCTTCTTATTATGAGCCCATTAGTCTCCCCATGTTTAAGATATACAATGTCCATTAATTAATTTAAGTTACTGACAACTCAATTAATTAATATTTCATCCAAGAGTAGTATCACTCACCTCATTATCATGCCGAATAAATTCCACCTGCAGGGTTTACATGATAATCCTTATGAGCTCCTCAAGGGGACATCATCAACCTATGACGGACACGGATTTCTTCTACAATCAACAGCACACCATAGAGACAGCACTATTTCCCAACTCATCGAGTTTGTTGATTTAATTACATGTAAATCTCACCCATTGATGAATCAAAGAAATACATACTGCCCTACGTATCGAGGTTATTGTATAGGGATTAAGAGCACGAACTTCCATAATAACTGAGATCAAGTTCTCCTATAAGTCAGTATAAGTCGAACGATTTCAAGCGGTCCTGCTCAATACACACAAGTGCACTAATGTGATTCTTTAGCCAAGACAAGCTAATACCAAACCATACTACAACCATCCCGATAGAGAGTCCCCGTCTATCTCGGTTGTGAGCATCTGTTTATACTTTATAAGAAAACCGATAATATGATCTTCCGCGTATTGTCGCACAACATATTATCTACAGTATAAAGTAAGTGGACTATTGCATCGAACATATAAATAAATTATAAGATGCAATCATTTGATCATATGATTCTCATTTCAAATTAATTGTTATAACATTGTTCATACAAAAAGCTAGAATTTTAGTATACAATCCAATAATCTCCCACTTATACTAAAAGACTATGCTGTCATGTCTTCCGCCATACATCTGATTTCCACTCCCACTACACGACCATCAAAAGCTCTCGCCTTAAGGTCCTTGTAAATGGATTTACTAGGTTATCATCCGATGCAATCTAGGTGACAACAACCTTTCCCTCATCATACGATTTCTCGTAACAGGTGATACTCGCGCTCTATGTGTTTAATTTCCTTATGGGCTCGTGATTCCTTCAAGTTTGCCACTGCACCAATATCATCAATATAAATTGTGATATCCTTGGGCAAACTTAGAAATACTTCGAAGCCCATCTTGAAGTTTCTAGAGTCATACAGATATTTTGGCTGCCTCATAGGCTCCAATTTATCATCTTTCCATGATGGAGTCCGGAGTCTGAAATATATTTCTATATAACACTCCTCCACATTATGACTCAACTTCCTAAAATTAAACGCATAACCTTTGAGGTGGATTTACTGCCGTCCCTATCTGATTTGAAAAATCTGAATCTATGTAACCCATAAGAATCAGTGAATCTGTTCGGTAAGCCCACATATAGTTTCTAGTCCTTTTCAGGTACATAAGTATATGTCTTACCACAGTTCAACATTCTTATTTTGGGTTACCTTGATACCCACTGTTCATGCCATCGGCAAAACAGATATCCAATCTCGTGCATAGCATTCCATAGATTAAGCTTCCTCATTTGCCGAAGCATAAGGAACCGCTTTCATCTTCTTTATCTACTTTTGTGTCACAAGACACATTCACTTAGATAAATTCACATGCTAAACGAGTAAGGATCGTATCATTATATAAAACTTGAGATAAGCATAACATCCTTTCTTGTGATCCGTATTACCGTGATCAAAAGGATATTTTTGCTCTTCTTAAGTCCTTCATCTCATACCACTTTATCAACCATAACCATACGCCCGACAATACTCTTTCATTGTCTCCAATGAGCAAGATACTATCTACGTATAGTACAAGAAATACCATCACGTTTCCATCACTCTTTTCAACACACAAGACCCATCCGATCATTGATTAGATCCATGTCACTGGATTACCTCATCAAAACGGATGTTTCATGATCTTGAAGCTTGCTTTAGTCCATGAATGGACACTTTTAAGCTTATTATCACAATGCTCTTAGCTTTTTGCAATGAATCACTCTGGTTGCTTCACATAGATGTTTCCCTTGAGACTTTCAATCAGGAAAGCTGTCTCGACGTCTATTTGCTATCCCTCATATTTCATATGAGTAGCAACAAATAAAAGAGTCCGGATCAACTTAGGCATAGCTACCGACGAACAGGTTTTCTCATAATCGAACCCTTTCTTTCTGAGTATACCTTTTCGCAACAAGCTTGCTTCCAAAGTTTTCACCTTATTCTATGATCCTCTTTTATTTTTTCATGCCCGCTTCCAATGGATTTTACGCCATTTAGCGGTTCAACAAGCATCCAGACCTAATTTAAAATCCATCGATTCTATTTTAATATTCATTGCACTTTGCTAGGATTTGGCATTTCTAACTTGTAGTGCTTCGTCGTATCTGTGGGTCTATTTCATGTTTGCTAGGGACCAAGTCTCACGACTCTCCCAAAACATGTATCAAACAGGTTGTCGAACATCCCTCTCACTACGACAAGGCATTACATGCAATTGTGTATCAGACATGACATGCGTTGCAGTTTACCTTGTGGTATATCCTCTTGCATAATTGGTACTAATACTTTGTGTTTTTCCCTCTCACTTCCTTTAGAACAATTTATACATGGGTTTATGATTTAATACATAATCTTTTTCCAAAAATCTAGTGTTTGTGTTAACAATCACCCTTTGATCTTTTGGACTAAATAAATCACCCTTCATTTTTCTAGGATATCCCACAAACAGACAAACATTCATACGAATTACTTTTTATAGGGCATACCCATAAAATGAATTTAGTAATTCCAAATAATTCATCATCCATCTAATCATTTCCATAAGAGTGCTACACCTTCTATCTGCCAAACCATTCAACTGGGGTATGCCCGGTGTAAACAATTTGAGATTTAATCTCAACCTCTGATTAATAGCTCCTAATTATCCTAAGAGGTTCTCGCAATACGATTAATCCGTAATGACCTGATATATTTTCCATGACGCTTCACTGTATCAGCCTTGGAATTCTTGAATTAATCAAAGAACTTAGACATGCAGTGCATCAAATAATTATATCGGTATCTAGAATAATCATCGATTGACGAATATTCATAACCACCTCTCGTCCGAATAATCTTAGGATCGCTTAAATCAGAATAAACTAATTCCAGCATATATGTCTTTGGCTCTACTCCCCATTGCCTTGAAAAAGCAATTAATCATTTTTACTTCCAAGTAAGACTCGCAAGCCCGATAGTTTCCACTTCAGATAAACCTAAGGGTCTATCGGCTATCAACTTTTGAATCCTACTCAAGTAAAATGATCTAGTCTTAGATGCCAAATACATGTTTAGTTCATATCCGAAGGTATCTTTCTCTTACTAAGATTAGAAGATTCATTATTAATTACTATTTGTTGCATCTGTGGAATATACATGATTTAAGAGTATACAAATTGTTCACCAACGTACAATAACAGATTACAACTCTATCCTTCATTATAATGACCATGTCATTTAAATGAAATGGAGTATCCATCTATTAATGCATAGAAACTGAAATCAAATTATTTCTATGAAAACGTACGTAAAATAATTTCTCATAATCAAACGTCTACTCATATCATTAGATAAATAGACAACTCCCACTGCAATAGCCACTACTCTTGTAGTTTTATCCATGTCATAACAATCTTATCCTCACTTAGTAATAAACATTTAGTGATTCCAGTATCTACACACTTCGTGTCAGTAAATGCCATCACTAATCATGTTTTAAACAACTAGTGAATAAGATATAAAACTTGTTCACATTATGATGAAAATGGCTTTCCTTTGCCACATGTTTTGCCAGAAGTTTTCCACCATATACATCCTATTGTAATTCAAGTGGAACTTACTTAAAAACATCTAGGCAATTCACGAAGAATTAAATTGATCTAGGTTTCCCTTCAATTTATACTCCATGCTTTCCCAATTCATTCATCAAATTAAATCATGATCTTCTGCCTTTTAACTTACTCAAGTATCCGAAGAGTTACATGAGACCATCATATTTCTATGAACCTCTCATCTCTTCACTAGAGACTTTAATAGGCATCATGAGACGTCCCTTGTAAGAACACACATGTATTTTCTTAAGCAGTAAAATTCAAAACCAAGATTCTTTTCTAATCATCTAATTTGGACAAGTAAATATAATTTCTTTTAGTTAATAATATGTGAGATAAAACCATTTGAAAATCAGAGAATCATAAATTAATTTACCGATCAAAACTTCGAATTTTATCCTTTTATATTGATTCCCTCAAAACAATATAAAAATAAAATTCACCGACATCTCAAGCACCGTGAGTCTGCAAGCCACGTTAGTGTGGACGTTTACAAACCCGAACATTTACAAGAGAAGGTTTTACCCATTAATTTCATTTGTCAACCTAACTTCATGATAAAATAATTAATAGTCGGTTCCTCTTTAGCCATGCAAATAATAGCAGTGACTCCGTTGGGGAGGATACTAATTATTTACATCTAAGTGTGCACCATTATTTTATTCCAAGTCCGCTGCCCAAGCTTATGTGCCTTACTGTTGGAGAAGTACACACGCGCTCAGATAACTTTCTACAACCATCAATTATATAAGTTTGTACTAGTGAACCGCATATAAGCTCATCCGTTAGGGAGGAAGGCACTATAGCCAACGCGCAAGTCCATATGCATCACATTACAAACAATAATTATTTAAAGAAGTTTGTACCAGTGATCCGTGAATAAACTCATCCGTTAGGGAGGAAGGCTCTATTGCCAACGCGCAAGTTTACTCACATCACTTACAAACCAATAATGGAGGCCGTGGAAATTTTTTACCAATCCCCTCTCCCACTTAGTTATTCAACACCGAGGGTTTTTACATGCATATAATATTTAAAAATAAAATACGCAACTTAGCATGCTCATACTTCCAAATATATAACAATAATTGACCAATAAAACAATTATAGTAGTTATATATAAGGAAATAAATTGCCAAAAATAAGTTGACTTGATCAACACTCCAACATGCATGCATATAATATACCAAATATAATACGCAATCTAGCATGCTTCTATTTAAGGCAATAAATCATAGAGAATCATGCATACATATATAACAATAATCAATTAATAAATCAATTATAACAGTTATATAACAGCGAATTCGATTGTTCGCCACCAATCACGAATGCGGACAACTGCGATGGGGATCGACCTCCCAGCAGCCTGCTTCACCACTCTGACACCCTGCCCGATCATATTGTGAAGACTCACGCGTAACCTGATGCAGACCAGTCGAACTTGATGCAAACCCGCTCGAACCTGGTGCAGAGTCGATCAAACCTGATGCAGACCAATCGAACCTGATGTGAATCCGCTCGAACCTGGTGCAGCATTGATCGAACCTGATGCAGACTAATCGAACCTGATGCAGACCTGCTCGAACCTGGTGCAGCATCGATCGAACCTGATGCAGACCAATCAAACCTGATGCAAATCCGTTCGAACCTGGTGTACATCGATCGAACCTGATGCAGACCAATCGAACCTGATGCAGACTCGCTCGAACCTAGTGCAGCATCGATCGAACCTGATGCAAACCAATCGAACCTGATGTAAATCCGCTCGAACCTGGTGCAACATCGATCGAACCTGATGCAGACCAATCGAACCTGATGCAGACCCACTCGAACCTGGTGCAGCATCGATCGAACCTGATGCAAATCCACCCAAACTGTCATTCGTCCAAGGGCCTACTTGCACGGAACCAAGTTCAGCCCAACGCGTAACATCAAACTACACCAACTGTCGTTCAGGGTTCACAACTGTAGGAATGTGGGAATCCAATCTCCACCGTACAGAATCTACGCCTGTGAGTTTTGAACATGCTGTCCAAATTACAGGTCGATCCAACGGTTAGATTGTGAGAAATAGCTCTTTTCCCTCGACTGCGCAGAACAGAATTGCCCAAAAAACTGCTTCTGTTTTCAGCGTATTCCTGACAACACAAAGCTCCAAATACGATCTTCACCATTCAGAATGTACATCCACAAAATCCAAACGTGCTGACCAAAAATCAGCCTGATCCGACGGTTGAAACTCCGGTTATTGCCTCTGCAATATCACTGCGCAGGATTTTCTCTCAATTTCTTCCTTCCATGTGAAATTGACGAACAGTTTTCGTCGAATCCTCTCACACACAACCATCAACGAACAGATATGATATAGGGTATATTTCACATAAGGATATTCATGGTTTGCGCAGTAAAACCAAAACCCTAAACATGCGATCATAATTTTGAAAAATTAATCACGTAAACCCTAGCCTAACGTATCACGCTTCACCACGAAACCGAAGCTCTGATACCAATTGTTGGTGCTCGGATCATTTGGTTAACGTGACCTGTTAGGATACCATGCGTTTCTATCACAGCGGAAGCAATAAATCATAGAAACGATTACCGTTCACCAAGGTATGTTGATGAAGATTGATTCTCGCAGGCAGCCTGCGCAGTCCCACAAGAATGGCCATAACTTCCTCGTCTTATATCGGAATTGAGTGATCTTTGCGTTCAGACGATCCTCTCTTCGACAGCTTTCCGTTAGTATATTGATCATCAAATTATGAGCACTTTACGATTTTATATAAATTTCGTAAGGCGGCAGACAGCAGCAGCAAACTACATTCTGATCTTCTGCCGTATGTCCCAAGTCCGATCTCGACGTCGTGTGGGCAACGATCTACGAGACCTCCTCAATCTGCTCTCAACCCTCATCACACGTGAATAATCAGTTAGATTAGATTAGATTAAATTAGGGTTCCAAATAAGGTGAGGTGACTTATATACATGGGCTACAGCAGGGACCAGGAGGAGAAATTGGGTTGGGCCTCCATTGGGCTTAAGTATCCAAGCTTAGCCCAAAGCTTATACTTAAGTCCAATAATAATAATATATTCCACTAAAATATTATTATTGCACTACCGTACCAATCCCAAAATTACATTTTGGGCTCCTTCTTATTATGAGCCCGTTAGTCTCCCCATGTTTAAGATATACAATGTCCATTAATTAATTTAAGTTACTGACAACTCAATTAATTAATATTTCATCCAAGAGCAGTACCACTCACCTCATTATCATGCCGGAATAAATTCCACCTGCAGGGTTTACATGATAATCCTTATGAGCTCCTCAAGGGGACATCATCAACCTATGACGGACACGGATTTCTTCTACAATCAACAGCACACCATAGAGACAGCACTATTTCCCAACTCATCGAGTTTGTTGATTTAATTACATGTAAATCTCACCCATTGATGAATCAAAGAAATACATACTGCCCTACGTATCGAGGTTATTGTATAGGGATTAAGAGCACGAACTTCCATAATAACTGAGATCAAGTTCTCCTATAAGTTAGTATAAGTCGAACGATTTCAAGCGGTCCTGCTCAATACACACAAGTGCACTAATGTGATTCTATAGCCAAGACAAGCTAATACCAAACCACACTACAACCATCCCGATAGAGAGTCCCCGTCTATCTCGGTTGTAAGCATCTGTTTATACTTTATAAGGAAACCGATAATATGATCTTCCGCGTGTTGTCACACAACATATTATCTACAGTATAAAGTAAGTGGACTATTGCATCGAACATATAAATAAATTATAAGATGCAATTATTTGATCATATGATTCTCATTTCAAATTAATTGTTATAACATTGTTCATACAAAAAGCTAGACTTTTAGTATACAATCCAACACTTTGAATCATGCCATTTCTTCATTCTTTCCTTAAAGATCTCTGAATTCTTGTAAGCACGATTCTTGAACTCGTCCAATTGATTGATGTGAGTCATCCTCAACTCCTTTTGATCCTTGAGAGATAAGTTTAAACTACTCAATGCCCAAAAAGCTTTGTGCTGAATCTCTACGGGTAAGTCGCATGGCTTCCCATAGACAATTTGATATGGTGACATATCCAACACCGTCTTATAAGCAGTCCAGAACCCCCACAAAACATCATCGAGCGTCATAGCTCAATCCTTCCTATTGGTTCCGACCACCTTCTCCATAATTTGTTTTACTTGTCGGTTGGATACTTCGGCTTGCCCATTCGCTTGAGGGTGATAGGGTGTAGTAACCCTATACTTGACACCATAATCCTTGAGAACTTTTTCAAGAAGCTTATTGACGAAGTGAGTACCTCCATCGCTTACTAGTGCTCTAGGAACTCTATAGCGGGCAAAGATATATTTCTTCAAGAAAGATAAAATAGTCCTTGAATCATTCACGCGAGTGGGAATGGCTTCCACCCACTTAGAAACATAATTCACGGCTAACAAGATGTAGAGAAATCCATTAGATGGAGGAAAAGGCCCCATAAAATCGATTCCTCATACATCGAAGATCTAAAAAACAATGCTTGGCTGAAGTGACATCTTATCTTTCCTACCTATGTTTTCCATCCTTTGACATCTATCACATGTCGCCACATAGATTTCACAATCTTTAAACAAAGTAGGCCAATAAAGAGCAGATTGAAGTACCTTCACTGCTGTCTTTTGAGCTCTGAAGTGCCCCATTAGGTTGTGCATGGAAAAAATCAAGAACACTCTCCATCTCTATCTCAGGCACACACCTACAGACTATGAAATCCGTACATATCTTATAGACAAATGGATCATACCATATAAATGTCTCAACATCCCGCTTGAATTTTGCAAGTTGATATCGGTTGAGATCTCTTGGAATTTCTTCTACGACACTGTAATTAACATAATCTGCATACCACGGATCCATTCCTTGGGCAGCCACCACACATGCTCTTTCCGCTCCTTCAACAAACACTGCCATGATCTTCTCATCAGGGAACATCTCTTCTATGTAATCGAAAGAATCATCACAGTGCTCCCTTGTCTCCAATCTTGATAGGTGATCCGCCAACACGTTCCCCATACCTTTCTTATCTCGGATCTTCATCTCAAACTACTGCAGAAGAAGGATCCATCTAATAATCTTTGGCTTCATTTCCTTCTTCTCCATTAAGTACCGAATTGCAGAATGATCCGTATACACTATAGTCTTCATGCCAACCAAATACTGTCGAACTTATTGAATGTATACACCACAACCAAAAACTCCTTTTCAGTCACCGAGTAGTTCTTTTGTGCAGCATCAAGTCTTACTCGCATTGTAAATGCCGCAAAACTTCTTGTCCCTCAACTTCCCAAGCACCACTCCAAGTGCTAAATCACTCGCATCACACATAAGTACAAACGGCTGAGTCCATTCCGGTGTGATCAAGATAGGTGCAGTAATAAGCGCCTCTTTCAAAACTTGAAAAGCTGTTAGACATTCTTCATCAAAAACAAAAGGAACATCCTTTTCAAGTAAATGAGATAAGGGCTTGGAGTATTTCGAGAAGTATTTTATGAATCTTCTATAAAAACTAGCGTGTCCAAGGAAAGACCGCACTCCTTTCTCATTAGTAGGTGGTGGAAGCTTCTCAATCGCCACCACATTTGCTCTATCCACCTGCAATCCCTTGGCTGAAATATGATGGCCAATAACAATTCCATCTCTCACCATAAAATGGCACTTCTCCCAATCAAGACAAGATTAGTTTCTTGACATCTCTTCAGAACAGTAGTAAGGTTAGATAAACAAATATCAAAGGAGGAACCAAACACAGAAAAATCATCCATAAACACCTCCATGATCTTTTCTATCAACCCATCAAATATGGCCATCATGCAATGCTGAAATGTAGCAGGCGCATTACACAATCCAAAAGGCATCTTTCTAAAGGCAAAAGTTCCATAAGGGCAAGTAAAAGTCATCTTTTCTTGATCCTCGGGTGCAATCATAATCTGATTATAACCCGAGTACCCATCCAAGAAGCAATAATACTCATATCCGACAAGACGTTCAAGCATTTGATCTATGAAAGGAAGGAAAAAATGGTCTTTGCATGTATTTTCATTCAGTTTCCTATAATCCGTATACACACGCCATCCCGTAGGAATCCTAGTGGCTAATATTTCTCCATCTTCAGCTTTCACAATAGTCATGCCCCCCTTCTTAGCTACAACATGCAGTGGACTCATATGGGGATTATCACTAATGGGATATATAATTCCAGCATCTAGCCACGTTAGGATTTGCTTCCTAATCCCTTCTTCAATAGCGGGATTCACCCTCCGCTGATTTCGTATACTACTCTTGGCCTCATCTAACAATCTTATTCTATGCATGCAATATGAAGGACTAATACCTTTTAAATCATCAAGAGACCAACCAATCGTAGACTTGTACTTCCTAAGTGTTGGATTGTATACTAAAAGTCTAGTTTTTTGTATGAACAATGTTATAACAATTAATTTGAAATGAGAATCATATGATCAAATGATTGCGTCTTATAATTTATTTATATGTTCGATGCAATAGTCCACTTACTTTATACTGTAGATAATATGTTGTGCGACAACACGCGGAAGATCATATTATCGGTTTCCTTATAAAGTATAAACTGATGCTCACAACCGAGATACACGGGGACTCTCTATCGGAATGGTTGTAGTGTGGTTTGGTATTAGCTTGTCTTAGCTATAGAATCACATTAGTGCACTTGTGTGTATTGAGCAGGACCGCTTGAGATCGTTCGACTTATACTGACTTATAGGAGAACTTGATCTCAGTTATTATGGAAGTTCGTGCTCTTAATCCCTATACAATAACTTCGACACGTAGGGCAGTATGTATTTCTTTGATTCATCAATGGGTGAGATTTACATGTTATTAAATCAACAAACTCGATGAGTTGGGAAGTAGTGCTGTATCTATGGTGTGCTGTTGATTGTAGAAGGAATCCGTATCCGTCATAGGTTGATGATGTCCCCTTGAGGAGCTCATAAGGATTATCATGTAAACCCTGCAGGTGGAATTTATTTCGGCATGATAATAAGGTTGAGTGGTACTACTCTTGGATGAGATATTAATTAATTGGGTTGTCAGTAACTTAATTAATTAATGGACATTGTATATCTTAAACATGGGGAGACTAATGGACTCATAATAAGAAGGAGCCCAAAACGTAATTTTGGGATTGGTACGGTAGTGCAATAATAATATTTTAGTGGAATATATTATTATTATTGGACTTAAGTATAAGCTTTGGGCTAAGCTTGGATACTTAAGCCCAATGGAGGCCCAACCCAATTTCTCCTCCTGGTCCCTGCTGTAACCCATGTATATAAGTCACCTCAGCTTATCTGAAACCCTAATCTAATTGATTATTCACGTGTGATGAGGGTTGAGAGCAGATTGAGGAGGTCTCGTAGATCGTCGCCCACACGACGTCGAGATCGGACTTGGGACATACAACTGAAGATCAGAAGGTAGTTTGCTGCTGCTGTCCGCGACCTTGCGAAATTTGTATAAATTCATATAGTGCTCAGAATTTGATGATCAATATACTGACGCAAAGCCGTCGAAGAGAGGATCGTCTGAACGCAAAGATCACTCAATTCAGATATCAGACGAGGAAGTTATGGTCATTCTCGTGGGACTGCGCAGGCTGCCTGCGAGAATTAATCTTCATCAACATACCCTGGTGAATGGTAATCGTTTCTATGATTTATTGCTTCCACTGTGTTAGAAATGCATGGTATGCTAACGGTTCACGTTAACCAAATGATCGAATGCCAACAATTGGTATCAGAGCTTCGGTTTCATGGTGAAGCGTGACACGTTAGACTAGGGTTTATGTGGTTAATTTTTCGAAATTAGGATCGCATGTTTAGGATTTTGGTTTTACTGCGCAAACCATGATATCCCTATGTGAAATATACCCTATATTATATCTGTTCATTGATGGTTGTGTGTGAGAGGATTCGACGAAAACTGTTCGTCAATTTCACATGGAAGGAAGAAATTGAGAGAAAATCCAGCGCAGTGATATTGCAGAGGCAATAACCAGAGTTTCAATCGTCGGATCAGGCTGAATTTTGGTCAGCACGTTTGGATTTTGTGGATGTACATTCTGAACAGTGAAGATTGTATTTGGAGCTTTTTATTGTCGGGAATACGCCAAAAATAGAAGCAGTTTTTTGGGCGATTCTGTTCTGCGCAGTCGAGGGAAAAGAGCTGTTTCTCACAATCTAACCGTTGGATCGACCTGTAATTTGGACAGCATGTTCAAAACTCACAGGCGTAGATTCTGGATGGTGGAGATTGGATTCCCAGGTTCCTAAAGTTGCGAACCCTGAACGACAGTTGGTGTAGTTTGATGTTGCGCGTTGGGCTGAACTTGGTTCCGTGCAAGTAGGCCCTTGGACGAGCGGATTTGCATCAGGTTCGATCGATGCTGTACCAGGTTCGAGCGGATTTGCATCAGGTTTGATTGGTCTGCATCAGGTTCGATCGATGTTGTACCAGGTTCGAGCAGATTTGCATCAGGTTCGATTGGTCTGCATCAGGTTCGATCGATGCTGCACCAGGATCGAACGAATTTACATCAGGTTCGATTGGTCTGCATCAAGTTCGATCGATGCTGCACCAGGTTCGAACAGATTTGCATCAGGTTCGATTGGTCTGCATCAGGTTCGATCGATGCTGCACCAGGTTCGAGCGGATTTGCATCAGGTTCGATTGGTCTGCATCAGGTTCGATCAATGCTGCACCAGGTTTGAGCGGATTCACATCAGGTTCGATTGGTCTGCATCAGGTTTGATCGACTCTGCACCAGGTTCGAGCGAGTTTGCATCAAGTTCGACTGGTCTGCATCAGGTTCCGCGTGAGTCTTCACAATATGATCGGGCAGGATGCCAGAGTGGTGGAGCAAGCTGCGGGGAGGTCGATCCCCATCGCAGTTGTCCGCATTCGTGATTGGTGACGAACAATCGAATTCGCTGTTATATAACTGTTATAATTGATTTATTAATTGATTATTGTTATATATGTATGCATGATTCTCTATGATTTATTGCCTTAAATAGAAGCATGCTAGATTGCGTATTATATTTGGTATATTATATGCATGTATGTTGGAGTGTTGATCAAGTCAACTTATTTTTGGCAATTTATTTCCTTATATATAACTGCTATAATTGTTTTATTGATCAATTATTGTTATATATTTGGAAGTATGAGCATGCTAGGTTGCGTATTTTATTTTTAAATATTATATGCATGTAAAAACCCTCGGTGTTGAATAACTAAGTGGGAGAGGGGATTGGTAAAAATTCCCGCAGCCTCCATTATTGGTTTGTTAGCAATGTGAATAAACTTGCGCGTCGGCATTAGAGCATTCCTCTCCATCGGATGAGTTTATTCATGGATTGCTGGGACAGACTTCTTTAAATAATTATGTTTGTAATGTGATGCATATGAACTTGCGCGTTGGCATAGACCTTCCTCCCTATCGGATGAGTTCATGTGCGGATCACTGTACAGACTTATAATTGATGACTGTAGGAAGTTATCCGAGCGCGTGTGTACTTCTCCATCTGTAAGGCACATAAGCTTGGGCCGCGGACTTGGGGTCAAATAATGGTGTACACTTAGGTGTAAATAATAAGTATCCCCCCATCGGAGTCACTGCTTTTATTTGCATGGCTAAAGAGAAACCAACTATTAATTATTTTGTCATAAAGTTAGGTTGACAAATGAAATTAATGGGTAAAACCTTCTCTTGTAAATGTTCGGGTTTGTAAACGTCCACACTATCGTGGCTTGCAGACTCACGGTGCTTGAGATGTCGGTGAATTTTATTTTTATATTGTTTTGAGGGAATCAATATAAAAGGATAAAATTCGAAGATTTGATCGGTATATTTATTTGTGATTCTCTGATTTTCAAATGGTTTTATCTCACTTATTATTAACTAAAAGAAATTATATTTACTTGTCCAAATTAGATGATTAGAAAAGAATCTTGGTTTTGAATTTTACTGCTTAAGAAAATACATGTGTGTTCTCACAAGGGACGTCTCATGATGCCTATTAAAGTCTCTAGTGAAGAGATGAGAGGTTCATAGAAATATGATGGTCTCATGTAACTCTTCGGATACTTGAGTAAGTTAAAAGGCAGAAGATCATGATTTAATTTGATGAATGAATTGGGAAAGCATGAAGTATAAATTGAAGGGAAACCTAGATCAATTTAATTCTTCGTGAATTGCCTAGATGTTTTTGAGTAAGTTCCACCTGAATTACAATAGGATGTATATGGTAGAAAACTTCTGGCAAAACATGTGGCAAAGGAAAGCCATTTTCATCATAATGTGAACAAGTTTTATATCTTATTCACTAGTTGTTTAAAACATGATTAGTGATGGCATTTACTGACACGAAGTGTGTAGATACTGGAATCACTGAATGTTCATTACTAAGTGAGGATAAGATTGTTATGACATGGGTAAAACTACAAGACTAGTGGCTATTGCGGTGGGAGTTGTTTATTTATCTTACGATATAAATAAACATTTGATTTTATAAAATTGTCTTTACGTACGTTTTCATAGAAAGAATTTGATTTCGGTTTCTATGCATTAATAGATGGATACTCCATTTCATTTAAATGACATGGTCATTATAATGAAGGATAGAGTTGTAATCTGTTATGGTACGTTGATGGACAATTTGTATACTCTTAAATCATGTATATTCCACAGATGCAACAAATAGTAATTAATAATGAATCTTCTAATCTTAGTAAGAGAAAGATACCTTCAGATATGAACTAAACATATATTTGGCATCTAAGACTAGATCATTTTACTTGAGTAGGATTCAAAAGTTGATAGCCGATAGACCCTTAGGTTTATCTGAAGTGAAAACTATCTGACTTTTGAGTCTTGCTTGGGAGTAAAAATGACTAATTGCTTTTTCAAGGCAAAGGAGTGTAGAACCAAAGATATATATGTTGGAATTAGTTCATTATGATTTATGTGGTCCTAAGATTGTCCGGATGAGAGGTGGATATGAATATTCGTCAATCGATGATTATTCTAGATACCGATATATTTATTTGATGCACTGCATGTCTAAGTTTTTTGATTAATTCAAGAATTGCAAGGCTGGTACAGTGAAGCGTCATGGAAAATATATCAAGTAATGACGATTTAATCGTCATTACGAGTACCTCTTAGGATAGTTAGGAGCTATTAATCACAGGTTGAGATTAAATCTCAAGTGGCCTACACCGGGCATATCCCAGCTGAATGGTGTGGTGGATAGAAGGAATAAGACTCTTATGGTAATGATTAGATAGATAAATTATTTGGAATTACTTAATTCATTTTATGGATAAGCCCTAGAAACAGTAATTCATTTGAATGTTTGTCTGTTTGTGGGATATGCTATAAAAATGAAGGTGATTTATTTAGTCTAAAAGATCGAAGGGTGATTGTTAACACAAATACTAGATTTTTGGAAAGAGACTATGTATTAAATCATAAACCCATGTATAAATTGTTCTAAAGGAAGTGAGAGGGAAAAACACAAAGTATAAGTACCAATTGTACAAGAGGATATACCACAAGGTAAACTGCAACGCGTGTCACGTCTGATACACAATTGCATGTAGTGCCTTGTCGTAGTGGGAGGGTTCTTCGACAACTCGTGAGATACATGTTTTGGGAAAGTCGTAAGACTTGATCCTTAGTAAACATGGTATTATCCCAGGGATACGACGTTGCACTACAAAATTAAAATGCGGAATCTTAGTAAGTGCAATGAATATTAAAATAGAATCGATGGATTTTAAATTAGGTCTGGATGCTTATTGAACCGCTAAATGGCGTAAAAGCCATTGGAAGCGGGCATGCAAGAATAAAAGACGATCATAGAATAAGGTGAAAATCTTGGAAGCAAGCTTGTTGCGAAAAGGTATACTCAGAAAGAAAGGGTTCGATTATGAGAAAACCTGTTCACCGGTAGCTATGCATAAGTTGATCCGGACTCTTTTATTTGTTGCTACTCATATGAAATATGAGGGATAGCAAATAGATGTCGAGACAGCTTTCCTGATTGGAAGTCTTAAGGGAAACATCTATGTGAAGCAACCAGAGTGATTCATTGCAAAGAGCTAAGAGCATTGTGATAGTGAGCTTAAAAGTGTCCATTAATGTACTAAAACAAGCTTCAAGATCATGAAACATCCGTTTTGATGAGGTAATCCAGTGACATGGATCTAATCAATGATCGGATGGGTCTTGTGTATTGAAAAGAGTGATGAAAACGTGGTGGTATTTCTTGTACTATACGTAGATAGTATCTGCTCATTGGAGACAATGAAAGAGTATTGTCGGGCGTATGGGTATGGTTGATACAGCGGTATGAGATGAAGGACTTAAGAAGATCAAAAATATCCTTTTGATCACGGTAATACGGATCACAAGAAAAGATGTTATGCTTATCTCATGTTTCATATAATGATACGATCCTTACTCGTTTAGCATGTGAATTTATCTAAGTGAATGTGTCTTGTGACACAAAAGTAGATAAAGAAGATGAAAGTGGTTCCTTATGCTTCCGCAAATGAGGAAGCTTAATCTAAGGAATGCTATGCACGAGATTGGATATCTGTTTTGCCGATGGCATGAACAGTGGGTATCAACGTAACCCGGAACAAGAATGATGAACTGTGGTAAAACATATACTTATGTACCTGAAAAGGACTAGAAACTATATGTGGGCTTACCGAACAGATTCACTGATTCTTATGGGTTACATAGATTCACATTTTTCAAATCAGATAGGGACGACAGTAAATCTACCTCAAAGGTTATGCGTTTAATTTTAGGAAATTGAGTCATAATGTGGAGGAGTGTTATATAGAAATATATTTCAGACTCCGGACTCCATCATGGAAAGATGATAAATTGGAGCCTATGAGGCAGCCAAAGTATCTGTATGACTCTAGAAACTTCAAGATGGACTTCGAATTGTTTCTAAGTTTGCCCAAGGATATCACAATTTATATTGATGATATTGGTGCAGTTGCAAACTTGAAGGAAT
Organism: Pogostemon cablin; assembly: GCA_023678885.1. NCBI lineage: Eukaryota > Viridiplantae > Streptophyta > Magnoliopsida > Lamiales > Lamiaceae > Pogostemon > Pogostemon cablin. The sequence goes on along the minus strand of CM042965.1, from coordinate 17,200,564 downwards.
CACGAGCCCATAAGGCAATTAAACACATGGAGTGCAAGTACCACCTATTACGAGAAATCGTATGATGAGGGAAAGGTTGTTGTCGCCTAGATTGTATCGGATGATGACCTAGTAAATCCCTTTACAAGGACCTTAAGGCGAGAGCTTTTGATGGTCGTGTAGTGGGAGTGGAAATCAGATGTATGGCGGAAGACATGACAGCATAGTCTTTTAGTATAAGTGGGAGAGTGTTGGATTGTATACTAAAAGTCTAGTTTTTTGTATGAACAATGTTATAACAATTAATTTGAAATGAGAATCATATGATCAAATGATTGCATCTTATAATTTATTTATATGTTCGATGCAATAGTCCACTTACTTTATACTGTAGATAATATGTTGTGCGACAACACGCGAAAGATCATATTATCGGTTTTCTTATAAAGTATAAACTGATGCTCACAACCGAGATAGACGGGGACTCTCTATCAGAATGGTTGTAGTGTGGTTTGGTATTAGCTTGTCTTGGCTATAGAATCACATTAGTGCACATGTGTGTATTGAGCAGGACCGCTTGAGATCGTTCGACTTATACTGACTTATAGGAGAACTTGATCTCAGTTATTATGGAAGTTCGTGCTCTTAATCCCTATACAATAACCTCGACACGTAGGGCAATATGTATTTCTTTGATTCATCAATGGGTGAGATTTACATGTTATTAAATCAACAAACTCGATGAGTTGGGAAGTAGTGCTGTCTCTATGGTATGCTGTTGATTGTAGAAGAAATCCGTGTCCGTCATAGGTTGATGATGTCCCCTTGAGGAGCTCATAAGGATTATCATGTAAACCCTGCAGGTGGAATTTATTTCGGCATGATAATAAGGTTGAGTGGTACTACTCTTGGATGAGATATTAATTAATTGGGTTGTCAGTAACTTAATTAATTAATGGACATTGTATATCTTAAACATGGGGAGACTAATGGACTCATAATAAGAAGGAGCCCAAAACGTAATTTTGGGATTGGTACGGTAGTGCAATAATAATATTTTAGTGGAATATATTATTATTATTGGACTTAAGTATAAGCTTTGGGCTAAGCTTGGATACTTAAGCCCAATGGAGGCCCAACCCAATTTCTCCTCCTGGTCCCTGCTGTAGCACATGTATATAAGTCACCTCAACTTATCTGAAATCCTAATCTAATTGATTATTCACGTGTGATGAGGGTTGAAAGCAGATTGAGGAGGTCTCGTAGATCGTCGCTCACACGACGTCGAGATCGGACTTGGGACATACAGCAGAAGATCAGAAGGTAGTTTGCTGCTGCTGTCCGTGACCTTGCGAAATTTGTATAAAGTTGTACAGTGCTCAGAATTTGATGATCAATATATTGACGGAAAGCTGTCGAAGAGAGGATCATCTGAACGTAAAGATCACTTAATTCAGATATCAGACGAGGAAGTTATGGCCATTCTCGTGGGACTGCGCAGGCTGCCTGCGAGAATTAATCTTCATCAACATACCCTGGTGAACGGTAATCGTTTCTATGATTTATTGCTTCCGCTGTGTTAGAAATGCATGGTATGCTAACGGTTCACATTAACCAAACGATCGAACGCCAACACTAAGCACATCTAACAAATTCTCAAGTTAGTCATCATCAAGGGAAGAAGATACAATTACCAGATATTGTTCATTGTCACCTAGATAGGCATACTTCAAGTGTTTCGGTAGCGGTTTCAACTCCTCTTTCTTCTTTTCTCGAGGTACGCTCTCTCTATCTAATGGCAAGTACTTCCTAGTCCATTTCACCTCTTCAATCTTGGTCCTTTTCGACTCATACCTGTCATCACCCAAAGCAAGTAAATTTTCAAGAAATTCGATACATACGTCGTTAGAGAGTTCATCTAGCTCTGTAGTGGGAAAAGTAAGAGACTCCACCAAGCATGTCTCAAGAGGATCCTTAGAGAGGATCAAGGACATATCTTCCTTCACTATCTCCTCCACCACGTCTATACTATGACATTGCATCTCCATTGGCATCTTTATTGCTTTGTCAAGGTTAAATAAGATCTCCTCTTTTTCTATTCGCAACCGTAGCTCACCCTTTTGCACATCTATCATAACTCCTGCAGTAATAAGGAAAGGTCTCCCTAAGATAAGAGGGACATTATCCTTGTCATCTTCCATCTCAAGCACAAGAAAATCCATCGGAAAGACAAGCTTCTCTACTTTGACAAGAACATCTTCAATAGCACCCTTCGAAAATATTATAGACCTATCCGCCAATTGAAGAGCCACCAATATGGGAGTTAACTCTCCCAAATCAAGTTTTTAAAAATAGACAAAGGCATCAAATTAATGCTTACCCCAAGATCGCACAAGTCGTGCCTGCCCCTTTCCAATCTCACACAAGATAGTGAAGCTCCCCGGATCCTTCAACTTAGCTGGCAGCTTCCTCTGTATGATCGAGCTGCAATTCTCCGACAGATTTACTGTTTCAATTCCGTTCAAGCTTCTCTTCTTCAAAAGTATATCCTTCAGGAAATGGGCATAATACGACATCTCCAAGATCGCTTCAGAGAAAGGAATGTTCAAACTTATCTTGTTTATAATATCTAAAATTCTCTTGAACTTTTCTTCCAATCCCTTTTTAACAAGTTTGAAAGGAAACGGTGGAGGTATCTTTGTTTTGGGAATCCCCTATTCATCACGTTCAACCTTCTCCGCTTTAACCTTTTCGGCTCTCAATCTCTTAGCTCTTTCCCACTTCTTCTCTATTGTAAGCTCAGTATTCTATTCTTAAGATGGTACCATAATGTTCTGATCAATGGGTGTAGCATTCGGGATCGAATCGGGTTCAAAACGGGACTGCTCGACCTTCGTTCAACTTGGGTAAATTGGTCAAGCAACTTGTCCATGGTCGAGCGACGTAGGCGATCGCAACCTATGCTCCTTCATATGTTGCTCAACTTCTGCTCGACTTAGGTGGTCTGGTCGAGCAACCTGATCCAAGTCGAGCAAACCTCCCGATCGAGAGCTACCCGTGGTCAGGTGCTGCTCGACTTTTGCTCGACTTGGATGGTCTAATCGAGCAGAAAGGTTCTGGTCGAGCAGCGAACCTGAAAATAGAGTGTCGTGATTCTATTTTTCCAAAGCTTGCTCGACCTGAGTTCGGCTTGCAAATGTGGTCAAACGGGATTGTGTTGGTCGAGCAACTCCCCTATTTCCTTCATTCTCGCTCACCAGCATCATCAGACCTTCATATTGCGTTCCCAACCTTAATATGATGGCATGGCAAGACTTTGGATTCTCAATACTTTGAGATGAAAACTTCCCCTTCTCAATAGTTTGAGTCAATTTGTTCACATTTCCAGCCATCTCCCCCATCAACAACGTAAGTTTTTTCACTTATTTAGACAAATCCTCATGATTATCATCAATTTTCTTTTCTAACTTGGCCTCAAGACGATCCACTCTTGCATCGTTCCTCACCATGTACCTGTTCACCGTATCCTCGAAACCCAGTTTCCCTTCTTCCACCTTAGCTCCTAGATCAACACCAATAGGAGATTGCACTGCATTATTAGGATTACTCCATGAAAATTCTGGCCTCCTTAGTTGTTGGTAATTACCCGGGGGACCACGATTGTTGTAATTCCTCTGATAAGTCTGGTTTCCTTGATTTGGTACCTAGTTCCTTGAATACTTTGATCCATGGCGTAGTTAGCCTCCTCGATCTCCTCTTGGCTTGCTCCTTCATAGCCACCATCTTGTTGTATCATTGGTACACGCTGAGATAAGTTCGTGATCTGCTTCTGCTGAGACTCAAGTAGCTTGCTAATGTTTGCCAAACTAGAGACGATCTCATCATCTCTTCCCGACTTCACCATAGTGTGCTCAACCTGTGTTACTTTACCAAGGACATAAGTGCCTCTTACTCTATCAGTCGACCAATCTCTTGAATTCATCGAAATATCCTCGAAAAGCTTCTCGGCCTCAATGGGTGACTTCGTAAGCAATGCTCCATTAGAAGAAGCATCAAGTAACATACGAGAATCGCAATCCAACCCATTGTAGAATATACTGATATATTGAGCTTTAGATAGCCCATGTTGTGGACACTTACGAAGTATGTCCTTGAATCGGTCCCAAACTTCATGAAACTTCTCATTACCATAGATAGAAAATTGATTGATTTCTTGCTTCATCTTGAACACCTTCGAAGGTGGCATGTAATGCTCCAAGAATTTCACTTTCAACTTCTCACATGTATCATATTCTGTAGCATCGAGATTATCATACCAATCTCTCGCTTTTTCATTCAGCGAGAACTCAAACAAAATTATCTTCCTCGCATCCTCATGAGCCAATGCATCTTTTTGTGTACTTTCATACCTAAGGAACTTATTTAGATGTTGTTGAGGATCTTCAAAGGTTCCCCAAGAGAAAGGGCTCCTTTCAATCATGCTGATAAGAGCAGGGTGTAAATCAAAATCGGCTCCGGTCCCTCTTGCTCCTAACAACTCCGCATTGCCTTATCCGTTATTCTTAAAGACTTCATGGATGGAAAGCGTATCCAGATTTACTGCCATGTTGGCTGCCTCTACTTCCAAATTAACTTCGGTTGCAGCTTCAATCGTTTGCGAATTCAGCACGTCAATTTCAACTCCTAAATCAATAGCCTCAGTTGGGTCTACGTTCTTGTTCTTATTCTTCTTCTTCTTTTTCTTCCTCGACGATGCTCCAATGTTCGGATTATATGGCGCTAATTCACATGTCTTCGATCTTGTAAGCATACACCTAAGAAAATAAAGCATTAGAAATCAAAGACAAGAATAATATAATCTCAATTAAATAAGAAATAATAAACTGATAATCTATGCCGTCCCCGACAACGCGCCAAGAACTTGATGAGCGTTTTCTCAACACACAAAATAATCTCCAAGTATGAAGGATATCAATTGTAGTCTCGATAGGTGACCAAGTGATTATCGAACCCGAGAGACGAATTATTATCAATTTAATTATATTCTAATTAACTAAGACTATGTTGGTAAATTGGTTTGGGATAATTATGAAACGAAATAACATATAATTTAAATTGCAAATTAAGTAAACAAGCAGTAGAAACAATATGGTTGTGATCAAGTAAGAAATTAGGTAGTTCTTCGGGTAATCCAGTTTTACTTATTAATTTCCTTTCCATGTGTTATTGTCCGACTCTGCCTTGTAGTTTATGGATGCATCACTAAACCATGCAAGTTTACTCTATAGACTCAAGTAAACATGCGTATGACACGTGTGAATATCCTCGGAGCAAGAGATATAATTTGTCCCCCTTTCTAGGTACTATAAGTATCAATTATTTCCCATACACTTAGTACTCTAACCCGATATGATCTTCCTTTTTAGGTACTATGAAGTTATACTCTTTATCCTACATATTAACTCGAATAAGATTCAATTAACAAGTATCTATATAAGATAGTTCTAATAAGACTTCGGAATCCCTTCACTTAGAATTATAACATGTAATCCTCCTCAGCAATGAACACACTCAATCAATAACCAATATATGTATTCAAACTCTGCATAACAGTTAATGATGCACAAAACGATTGTGAGTATGAATTAAAAAGATACAATCTTATATAAAATAAACCACAAGTAGTATTGTACAGAGTTTACACATGGAAATTCAATTAACTCATAAAACTTTCATAACCTAGAACTACCAGAGTGGCTCTAGCCCATGATTAATCTAAGAACAATCATGGTTCATTGGTATGATCTTAATTGATGCGCCAGACGATCCTCTCTTCACGACTTCTTCGGATGATGGTAGGGTTTCGGTGGAGGATGGATGATGAATGATGTTGTGTCCCCCTTTCTCCTACAAAAGCTCTTCTTTTATACTCATGGAACCTCCTTATGGGCTTAAGATGGGCCTTTGCTTGAGACATACATCAAATTTGGTAAGAAAACTCTGGAATTACCATAAAGAGAAGCAGCGAGAATTCACTTGACCACACCTGGACAAGTCGAGCAAGGCTTCCAAATCGAGCAAAGGTCGAGCAAACTCTCCATACAAGTTTGCACATTTTGCTCGATTTCACTCATCCGCTCGACCAAGATGATTTTGGTCGAGCAACAACTCCAGGTCGAGCAAGCTCTCTGGACGAATCTGCGTATTCTGCTCGACTTGACCACCTCTACTCGACCAAAGTAATTCCACAAGTAGTGTTGTACAGAGTATACACATAAAAGTTCAATTAATTCATAGAAACCTTCAAAACCCTAGATCTACCAAAACGGTTCTAGCCCATGATTTTAAAAAGAACAATCATGGGGGTTGGATAGATCTTACCCATATGTCTGAAAATCACAAGATAAATTAAAAAATGAAATAAACCCTAGATGTGGGTGTCATCACGTCATTCTTCTTCTTGAATCCTCCTCTTGGTTCTCCTCTTGATTCAGCAGACGAATCTTCAAAGTGATGGATGGATGGAGGAAAGGATGTGGATGATAGTTGGGGGATGATCCCCCCTTGTGGGATATAGGATAATTGTGTTGCCATCACATATCCATAATGATGTGATCTGCATCCCCTTTTATACTTGTAAGCTCTCCTTATGGACCTTGGATGGGCTTTTTCTTAGAAAACACAAAAATACACGAACAAGGGGTATAAAACCCGTCGAAATCAGAATTTCGTGTCCCCGCTCGAGCAGAATTAGCTTTGGTCAAGCGGTAGGTCGAGTGGCAGTGCGCAGTCTCACCGTTTCGCGCATAACTTCCACATCCGAACTCCAATTTGAATGATTCTTGCACTCACATGATCCCCTCTTCCTTGATAGATACATACAAAGAATTCACCAAAACTCTAATATTTGTATGTATATCAAGTCATGCAAAATGGAACAGTGCTGAGTAGAAACAGCTTGCGCGACATCACCATTTTGATCATAACTCTCTCATTTAGGTTCCGATTGAGGTGTTCCTTACGCCAAAATGATCCTTTCTTCTGTGGTTTTCTAACTATATATAACAATTCTAGTTCAAAGCTTCATACAAATACAGAAAAATTACACAAGTTGGACGTGAGTTTTTCAGCAATCTTGCACAAATTGCATATTTTCTCCAACTTTGCACTTTTGATTCTTTTTCCACCTAAAACATAATAAAATACCTCAAGTGTACCTTTTTCTCATATATGCCAAATATAAGACACTTATGCTATTATATAACAACAATTCCTATCAAAAAGGTGTTAAATTGGACACTAAAACATGCTTATTTTCACTCTCATCAGGCACCTCTTTTTATACTTGTAAAACTCTCCTCATAGACCTTTACTGGGCTTTTTCTTGGAGAATATGTCAATTCACGTCCAGGAGGGTCGAAATTACCAAAAATAGTATCGCGTGTCCCCACTCGACCAAACTGGCAAGGTCGAGCGAATCTTCGTCAGGTCAAGCGGTGGTCGAGTGGCTTCTCTGTTCGTTGAAACTCTGTACAAACCCTCGCTCGACCAGATCTGCCCTCGCTCGACCAAAAGATCTAAGTCGAGCGGCACCTCCTGAGGTTGAGCAGTGTCTTGAACTTCGTGTTTTCCAATTCTGTGCACTTCTGACCTGTTTTTTACATAAATATGCTCAAATAGCCTCAATAGCTTCTGATTCACGGATTTTCCATAAACGTACTAATTTACCTTTGTAATCGCCCAAATCATACTCAATTTCCACACAAATCAGTCTCATCATTGCCCAATGCCCAATCCCATACGATATTGGTCTAGGCCCTAATCCTTTTAGGGGCCCTGGCAATAACCACTTGGCGAGATCATGTCAAACCTCTGGCGAGCCAACGTCTCATCCACTCCTCGCAAATTGCTCTTAGAGCTAACTCCAGTCTAGGAAAGAACCAAAAGCTGATGAGGTTGACCAGCTCTTACTTAAAAAATGAGCCTTATGTTGCGTCCCTAGTGTCACTACACCCATAATTAGCATAAGTGTCATGATGACTTGCCGACTTTTGGCTCGGCAGTCGAGAAGGCGATGTCTAAGAGCATTTAATGCTCTTCTATCCGATGGGAAGTGCGGTAACTGCTCCGAGTTGATAGCCATTAATATCTGTCAGAGCATTAATGGAGAGAGAGAAAACTAGAAATATATAAATAACAATACCCCAAAATACTAAAGTGGGGATTCACCATTGTTACACTAACCAAGTAATATTAGGGCTGTACGAAAATACCAAAATATTAGTATATTATTATACCGTAAAATTATTAGATTGTATACTAAAAGTCTAGCTTTTTGTATGAACATTGTTATAAAATTTTATTTTAAATGAGAATCATTGATCAAATGATTGCGTCTTATAATTTATTTATATGTGCCATGCAATAGTTCACTTACTTTATACTGTAGATAATATGTTGTGTGACAACATGTGGAAGATCATATTATCGGTTTCCTTATAAAGTATAAACAGATGCTCACAACCGAGATAGACGGGGACTCTCTATCGGGATGGTTGTAGTGTAATTTTGTATTAATTTGTCTTGACTATAGAATCAGATTAGTGCACTTTGTGTGTATTGAGTAAGACCGCTTGAGATCGTTCGATTTATACTGACTATATAAGAGAACTTGATCTCAATTTTTATGGATGTTCGTGCACTTAATTCCTATATAATAATCTCGACACGTAAGGCAGTATGTATTTCTTTGATTTATCAATGGGTGAGATTTACATGTAATTAAATCAACAAACTCGGTGAGTTGGGAAATAATATTATTTCTATGGTGTGTTGTTGATTGTAGAAGGAATTCGTGTCCGATAAAATAAGTTAATGATGTCCCCTTGAGGAGCTCATAAGGATTATCATGTAAACCCAGCTGGTGGATTTATTTCGGCATGATAATGAGGTTGAGTGGTACTACTCTCGGATGAGATATTAATTAATGGAGTTGTCAGTAACTTAATTTATTAATAGGTATTGTATATCTTAAACGCGGGGAGACTAACGGGCTTATAATAAGAAGGAGCCCATAACGTAATTATGGGATTAGAGCGGTAGTGCAGTAATAATATTTTAGTGGAATATATTATTATTATTATTATTGGAGTTAGGTATAAGTTTTAGGCTAAACTTGGATACTTAAGCCCAATGGAGGCCCAACTCTAATTTCTCCTCCTGGTCCCTACTGTAGTGTATATATAAGTCATCTCAACTGTTCTAAACCTAAGAATACATGCCTAACCATGAGTATGGTAGAGAGAACAACAGATTCAGAGGATCTTGAAGATTGTCGCCCACTCGACGTCAAGATTGGACTTGGGAATACAACAGAAGATCAAGAGATCGTTTACTACTGCTATTCGTCAACTTCCATAATTTTTTAAAAATCTTGTGTAACTCCAAACTATTCTTATGATATACCGTTGGAAAGACACAGAAGAGAGAATCGTTTTGGTACAAATATCACTTAAATCGGAGGTTGGATGATGAAGTTATGCCCAAAATAGTGAGGCTGCACATGCTGCAGGCGAGAATTTTTTCTCTTCTTCAATATATCCTGGTGAAAGGTAATATGATTTTATATTCTTGCTTCCACGGATATAGAATCGTATGGAACCCTAATGTTTTATGTTAACCAAATGATCAAACGCCAACAAAAATAACTAACATATCAAAAATTTCAGCATACCGAGTTTTTCGGTTCGGTAATGGTAAGCTAGTTTTAAAAAATCGATATTTCGGTATATAAATATTTTAATTAAAATAATATTAATTATAATTATATATAAATATATATGAATCGCTTTTAATTTAAAATTTCTAACCACTAAAAAAGTTAAAGCTATTAATTGTTGTTGATATCAGCGGCTACTTCTATCAACACGCAAAATGGGAATTGAAATCTCAATTCAAACCCTAACTTCCTGCCACCCACCCCAACTCTCTCTTTCTCTATTTTGATTCTACATCTCCACTCACCGGCCTTCGCCAACGAACATCGCCATATCTTAGCTGCTAGCCATTGCTGACACTCAACGTCTTCGCGGTCTCTCAAATCTCAAGTTTTACTGACTCTACTCCTCCTATATTACCAGTGTTTTGATTTTTTTCTTTTAATTTTTTATTGATATTGTGTTCTAAAATAGGTACTTTTAGATAGTATTTGAGTAATAATGAATTTTTGAAATTTTAGATTTGTTGTATGAATTGTGTTTGTTTTTATTTTTTGTTGGATAATTGGGTAAATGACAATGTGTTAGCGGTTTTTTTCTCGGTATGAACTATCATGAATCGGTACATTAGTATAAAATAATATTTTGATATACGGTAAAAGATGGTACTAATATTAGTGTACCAAAATTTTTGTATATCAAATTTTGGTATACCGAAACTTTCTGTATGGTATCAGCATGCATTTTTTAATGCCAAAAATTTGAGTGCGGTATATAGTAAGCTTAAATATATTTGGTATACGATATGCTTAAATATTTTCGATATACCATACTGTCTACCCCTAAGAAATATAAAGGCAATTTATAACCCTTCAGAGAACAAAAGTTGGGAGGAAGTCTTGTGCGCTTCATCTCCTTTCCCCCATTACATCGCTAATACCATTTTATATTTGATTAGTCGAGTTAATAACGCATAGCAGCCACCTAATCATTCTCTCAAAATGATTATGAAACTCACTATCAATATATATATATATATATATATATATATATATATATATATTATGTTATTAAACTATTTATTATGTATAATAAATATTATTTCTTTATATTGGTCTGATGAAATTTGTTTCATATGCTTACTATTATTTATTTATTTATTTAAAATTTATAGATGTTATTTATATGTGTGTACATGTTAGATCAATGTTCATGTGGTTGTTGTAATAAAAATGGGCGAGGGGGACCCGCCACTTACAGGCGGGGCACGAGTATGTAACATAGGACCTACGCGGGTCACAGGGCCGACCTTTAAAGAACAAGCAGGATTCGAGTAGTTAGCTACTCGTCCCCACCTGGCTTGTTGACATCTTTAATTTTGATGATATTTCTAATGATCTTTCTATTTAATTTCTTACATACTTACATGAATTTTATGAATGCAGGTAGCTCATAGGAGAAACAGTAAGAGTTCAGAAATCAATGTGGAAACAAAAATACCTCCCTCTTAAGAAGAAGGTAACTGAGTTAGCAGAGGATGTAGTAGTTGAGGTTGAAAAGATGGCATTACCAACTGATTTCATAGTGTTGGAGGAAGCTGTGGATCCAAAAGTTTCGTTGATCCTAAGAGAAGGAGCAATCTTGCTGAGTTATAAAGAAAATAAGAGATAATTTCTATTTAAAGCCTCCCAACTTACCTCCAGAATATCAAAGATCTGAAAATCTTTACCTAATTTTATTTCTTCTTTTCATGATCATTTTGAAGTTGAAAATTAACTTGTTTAATCTTGCTAGGAAAGAAGGTTTGAAAATTGAGTAAAAGATTGACAAGAAAGATACTAGAAACCATTTGAGAAAGAAAATTTCAAGGAAATATAAACTTGCCAAGAAAGGTGAGGTTGTAAGTATAGACAAAAGGAAGGAAATGAAGTACTTGAAAGTGAGAATGAAAGAAGATTTCCCTCTAATTCAGTAGTCACAAAAATTCTGCATTCCTTTGAGCTTTCTGACTTAAACATGAGCGCTTAATGGCAGTCTGCTCATTAGTTAATTTTTTTTTAAGTTTTTAATTTCATTGTTGTAGGAAATCTAAATCTTCAGAGTGCATACATATGTTAAGTTAATAATATCCTTTTACAAACTTAATTCACTCTTCGTTTTGAACTAAGTTGGGGGATTATGAAATCGAGCTCTCTGTTTTAAGGCAAACACTTGTATAAAAACGTTTCACGAGCTCTTTTGTGAGATGAATAAGAAGTGATACTATTTTATTTACAAATGACACATGATTGATAAAAAGTAACAATGTCTACCTAAATATTTCATGAACAACTTATATAGTATAAACACAAATTGATAACTCATAATATTAGAAAATAATTAATAAAACAATCTCACATAAATATGGAAAAGACTTATGGAGATTGTCTCATGTAAGGGTTTACTTGAGACGAATAAAAAGTAATACTCAATTAATGAAAGTGATAATGTTATTTCATGAACAATTTATATTATAAATGAAAAGTGATATAATCTTATAGCGAAGGTAATAATATTTTATAGCGGAAGTGATAACAAATTTAAAAAGTGTAAAATCGTCTTACGTAGCAAAAGTAATACTCCCTCTGTTTGCCATAATGGGTTACATTTACTTTTTGTATGTGGATTAAGGTGTATTATCATTAAATATGTGGTGGGTAGTTGTATTAGTGGAGGTGTGGGTCCTATATTTTAATTGTATTAGTGAGTGTGTGTGAGTCTCATGTGTGTAAAAAGGAAAATGAGAGCTTTAGGGATGGACGTCCAAAATGAAAAAAATTGAACTCTTTGGAGCAGTCGAAAAGAGTAAATAATTTAAAAGTGAAAAATGATCTCACGTGAGACAATTTTACGTAAAACTTGCCTCACAAATATTAGTCAATATTTAAAGTGGTAGATAAGGTCACAGGACAACACTTTGGTGAGAACCATTTTTTATGTTTTTTTTTTAAATAGTTATTACTCTACTATTCCTCAAATATATTATTTCCTTTGTCCGCTTGAAAGAGTTTATTTCTTTCATTTTAGGTGTTCGTCCCAAAGAGTTTCTTTTTCTTTTTAACATACGTGGGACCCACATATACCCAGTACTAATACAATTAAAATATGGGATCCACACCCTACTAATATAACTACACATTACACGTTAAATAATAATACTCTTTAATCCACGTGCAAAAAGCAAATGATCCTCATCCAACCTGACGGAGGGAGGAATATTTATCTTAAAAATTATACTCTCTCCGTCTCATTTTAATCTTTAGATTTTTCTATTTTGGGCGTCTCATTCAATCTTTATATTTCTTTTTTTTGGTATATGGGACCCAACTAAAATAATTAACATATCATCATGGGACATATATCCAATACTAATACATCTACCCACCTTACATTAAATATTACATCTTTCTACCCATTATTCATTAAAATACTATATTCCTTAATAACGTGTAAAAAGTAAATGTAAGCATTTAAATGGGACAGAGGGAGTATTTTTTAATTATACTACAAATTATTTATAAAATAATTCACTGTACTATTATTTTTTTATTAATTTGATTATATTTTCTTATTATTATAATATTATCAATTTTTATCCCATGATTTTCATAGAATCTTTTTCCAAAGTCATACTCCAAAACTTGTGGAGGAGCGGTGATCAACGTATTCACGTGATTTCGATTTAAGTTGAAACTTGAATGACGCCCAATCCCAGCGCTTTTTGCTTTAAATTCAAACTTTCGACATAATTTACAATTTAGCTTCCCTACATTAAACCACGTGTTGGTGTGAGATTTTCTCACCACTTCCCTGTACCATAATAAAAGCATCTTTCTTGGTGTTAACTACAATGAACTATGATTCGTCACCATATTAATGTCCCAATAGGCAATAGCATTAGTAATTTTATTACCTTTAATAATGGTAAATACTATGTGCACCTTGGTGTACCCACTTATACAATTATGCACAAAAATATACTCTCTCCGTCCTGAAAAACTTTTCACGTTTACTGTTCCACGTTGTTTAAGAAAAGTTACACTTTTTGATCAACTTTATTGACTTTGGAGGGTATTGTAGTATTTTTAGGTAATTAAAAAGTATAAAGTAATGATATGTGTGTGAAAAAGGAGTGACAAATTTGAAATTAAAGTAACTTTTGAGGTTGTTGATAAAGTGGTGTTTCCTTTTTTTTGGGGATGAAATATTTTGTGGGACAAACAAATGAGGAAAGTGAAAAAAGTATTATGGGATGGAGTGAGTATATAATTATGAACAAAAATATATACACTATGTTAGCGAATTTTTTGTTAGTTTTGTTAGTTTTTTATTGAAAAATTGAGTGTAAAAAAATATACAATTATTAAATAACATGTATACACTATTGAATAAAAAATTATACACATATGAATACTAGTTTTTTTAATGAAAAAATTAGTATGAAAAAAGTATACAATGTAAAACTAAAAGGTATACACATATGGGTGCACCCTTACACCCGGGTGCACCCTTACACCCGGGTGCACTGAATATCAACTTTTTAATAATAATACCAATTTTGCTTATTATTTATTTATATTATATTATATTACCCCCATAATCTTATATTTATTTATATATTTTTTTCGTTCGTTGCATGTTTATCTACATTTTAAAACAAATAAATAATGAAACTGTGAAACACCTATTATTTGAATGTGAGGTGGCTTATAAGATATGTATGACTTGTTTGAATTAGATTCGAATCTTATCAGTTCTCCACTTAAATTCTTGTTGGAACTTGAATGCATTTAGATGTTGTGCTAAGAAGAGATAAGTAAAATGATGTTAGTGGATTTTGCAATCGACATATGGTTGATTTGGAAAGTTAGGAATGCCATCATTTCAAAGGGAGCACTTTTTTTGTTTTGAAAAATAGAAAAAATATGAAGTTGGTTTTATATCAATAATGTGAATCAGTCTAGATTATCTTTTAATGAATGACTTCTTAAGCTAAAAACTTAATTCTTTAATAGTTGTATTCTATAATTTCTCTTGGGTATTTCTTATATACCTAAAAGTCATCCATACAAATTTATTTACCCAAAAAAACATACCATCCTCATAATATACTAACAAGAATATATACTACATAATATATTGTAAGGATATTTGTGTAATTTCTTATCCAATACTTGAGAAGTTGAGTTAGTTGGTTTGTTGGTTGATGGAGTTTCTAATCGTGCTACATAGAAATTAAGAGATCGAAAAACAAGTTAGATAAAAGAAGTTGGAAAATCAATTATTATTGGCTGAGGCAAAATCTGATGAGTGCCCTACTTTGGATAACTTTCTTGATAATCCATTGGGATACTTGTATGCAGTTTTTTGCTTCAATTAACTGTCTTCCACGAGGACTTCTCATTGGGATAAGTTTTAGAAATTTCCATTTAGTATCTTAACCAAAAATCAACTCACAACATGACTACTTGACAATCGAAATCTACATATTTTTATAGCTTTTAAGAGTGAATTTATTAGATGTATTTCTAGCCTATTTGGATTGTAATTTGTTGCTCATCTATTAATCAACAAAATCTTCCTCTATGCCTCAGTGGACGTAGACCAAGAAGTGATCGAATCACTTAAACCATTTGTTCTATGCTTTCTTTCATTCTTGCTTTGTGATTGTATGCGAGTGTCCTTAATTCCTATAGCTATTTATTGAGTGATCCATGGAAGTATTATACGATCAAGAAGAATTAGGCAATGTTTGGTATAAAGAAGCTCATGGAGAAAGTAATTTTGGATTATGGAAGTTGAAGATGAAGGCCATCTTGATTCAAACCGGCATTGCTGATGCTTTGAAGCCTCTTCCTATGGTGAAAATATATATGAAAGATGCATATGCATCATTCTCCTCACTCAATCCACCTTTGGCATTCAAAATCTTTACATTTTCATGCTCCATTTCGCCAAGTGACTACAATTTTGGGAATTTACAAATAGTAAACTGTCAAGGTTATAAGGTGACATTGTCCACAAGAATACACATATCAAATCAAGCACTCATTATACTCTAGGCATCCACATTTCCAGTGTCTTTACTACCTTGGAATCATATGAAAGGTATTTTACAGAAAATGACCAATGTATAGAAGTTCTGAAGAAATCTAATAACTTGGAACAAAGGATTGACGTAATTCCCAACATCTTGTACAGATATTATAAAATTTCACCTCAAAAATGGAGTTAGCCATTTCAACAGAACCAATGTAGAGGCTCATGTTTCAACATTCGAGAGAAATTTTCACAAACAATATGTATTACTGCAAACATAATGTCCGTAGTCATGATCATCTCTTGTACTTACAGTGTTCGAAATATCAGTATTATGACAAAATGCAGTATACTGTATATACCTCCAATAATACACATTTAGAACTCAAACGTAAGAGGAACATCAATTTATTCAGCCGGATATCTATCGTGTTGATTATATATACTCTATAAAGGCAAAACATGCTCCATTCAATTTCCATGGGTACAATTAAAATGATAAAAATCCACAAAACAAGAGCATTTCAATTTTCACATAAACTGACACAGGAGAAGCCTCCTAGCTGAAGCAGATTTCTATCGTGTTGACTATATATACAAGTACAGAGGGGATTGACAGATATGATTCATCATAACAAGATTTGTTGTTAAACTATGATTCTATTCATGAATTTGATAATACTAATCCAACAACATTATGGAGACAAAAGCCAAAAATACAAATCCTAAACATATTAACTAATCAATGAAATATCTGCACACTTGTTCATCTATCTTCAGATCAATTTCTATGAACACTTCGAAACTCCACAAAAGTCTGAAATCAATTGCATTCTAGACCATAAACCAAGAATGGTTAAGAGCAGATTCAGCTGATATTCTCTTAGCTGGATCATAAGTTAGGAGGCTGCTGAGTAGATCAAAACCCCCTCCTTGAAGCAATTCAATCCCCGAGAATGAGAACGCCCGTTCAGGCAGATTGTTAGGCTGCCCAACCAACTTAGCAGGGCATCTAGGCAAAATCAGAAATCCAGGTCAAAGCACCTCATCAGGTGTGCCAAGAATACTGAATATCCTATTGATCTCTTCCTCTCCAGACCACCTCCCTCCGAACAATATCTCTTTCAACACTAGCTTTGCCATTACACACCCAACCGACCACATGTCTACTGCACATGAATACGTCTCCAATCCCAGAAGTAGCTCAGGAGTTCTGTAACATGGAGTGCCTACACACTCGGATGAGGTTCGGGAGTGGCACGCTAACCCGAAATCACAGATCTTCAACCTTCATTCGCTCTGTTGATTAGGATGTTTGAAGGCTTTAAATCTCTATACATGACGTGATTATTGTGCATAAATTCAACTCCCTCCAGCAGCTTCATCAAGAACTTGAATTCATTGGAGGCAACTTCGTGATTTGGCTTTCATGTATCTATGGAGATCATTCTTCAAGTACTCCATGATCAGGTAGACTCCATTACACTCATCCACAGCCACCTGCTTGAAATCGATGACCGAATGGGGATGAAGGGATTTCAGAATGTTGATTTCTCTCAGCGATGATTCGCATAAATACTCGAACTCCTCCTTCATCCCAACAATCTCTCCAGTTTTTTTATTCCGAGCCCTGTAAACGATGTCGATTTCTCCCTGACAAATCACGCATAGACTCTCGTAGTCGTCCACACTCCTGTTGGGTTTGTCAAGAATAAAAGAAGGGGTTTTCTTTTATTTCTTTTATCCTACATCGGATGAAGAGTAAAAGGGAATGATCCTTGGTGCTATATAAGGAGACCCTTGGACTTGATGTCAAGTGCACCAATCAAGTACACTTTAATCTTTGTGTTTGATTATATTTAAATTCATTTCTTGGATTCTCAGTTGTGAGAATGTGGAGAAATGTGTGAATTAGTCAAAGATTTATAAGAGTGTATGGATTGGAATTGGGATAGAGAAATTCTGTGTGATTGTAAAATTTTTTCACATAGTGGTATTTTCTCGATCCGTGGTTTTTCTTCGATTTTGGAGTTTTCCACATAAATTCTTATGTTGTACTTTTTATGCTCTTCTTTATTTGTCCCTTAGGAATGAATGTGGATCTGCTTATCCCAACAAGTGGTATCAGAGCTCGGTGAGCCCAATTTGGGCACTTATAAAGTTCTTAGTATGCTCTGTAGTTGCAGCACAGTCTGACCTTCCACATCAGAAAAGACTTTATGAGAGGAAGAGGGTTATTCATTAGGCTAAGGGTAGCATGAAAGAAGTGGGAAAAGTTAGTGGCATAAGGGGGTCAGAAGATCAGCCGGATGCGGTGGCATCTCCTTTCTTACGGTGAAATGCGCCAGACTATGACAATGCAAAGGTTAGGATTTCTAGGTCAACAGTTTTTAGCGGAGTTCTTGGACCTACGGCAATGTGAATTATTGGGACTCTCAGTGGTGGAGTTGGCTTAACAGCGGCATGGGATTTTTCATGGATGTCGGCTCAAGAAGGTTTGAAAAAATAGGTTTTTTTCGGTAATGAATGATGGCGTGGGGAAGCGGCGATTTAACAGGGAAGAAGGCGATGTGGTGGCTTGGTATCGGGTGGCGCTAGATCGATAAAGAATAACATGGATTCAATCGAAAAGTGGGGAAAAGCATCATGAATTTTGGAGGAATCGGCTTCAAGTGACAACACTTTCAGTTGGAAAAGGATTCGAACAAACCTGGTGTAGCTCGGCGGTAAAAGGTAGCGACATCATGTTGGTACAGATGGTTTTTTACTCAAGATGTAGCAATGGTGCGGTGGTTGCTTAAGGTGGAGTAATGGCACGGTAATTATTTACGGTGGAGCAATGGTGACATTGTTAGTCAAGGAGGAGCTGGTGCGGCAACAGCTCTTAATATTGAGTTAATATTATTGGGGATCCTTATGACATGTTCAGTTGTCATGAAAAATAATGTAATAATATTAGCTGGTCCACAAGTTTGCACACGGACATTGACTTGGCAGGTGATGTAGGGTGTGTGGTTGATGTATATCGATGGCTGATGAACTTACAGGGGTAGCCAAGTGCTCGAAGTAGCACTATAAATATCAGCAGATATTTTTCGATATGTGCCGCAGAAAATTTTTAGAATGGTTTATTCTAAGTGGTCTACTCATATG
This sequence comes from Pogostemon cablin, assembly GCA_023678885.1. Lineage (NCBI taxonomy): Eukaryota > Viridiplantae > Streptophyta > Magnoliopsida > Lamiales > Lamiaceae > Pogostemon > Pogostemon cablin. The sequence goes on along the minus strand of CM042965.1, from coordinate 17,181,638 downwards.
GTGGAATAGGATTCTCGAGGTTGAGAATGGATTGTCAGTAAAGACAATGATTCTTAGAATGATTGATTCTAAGGGATTCTCGGGGTTGAGAATGATTGTCGATGAAGACAATGAATCTTCTTTTATTTTGACAAGGTGGAGATTGTTGGGTTTGTCAAGAATAAAAGAAGGGGTTTTCTTTTATTTGTTTTGTCCTACATCGGATGAAGAGTAAAAGGGGAGGGATCCTTGTTGCTATATAAGGAGACCCTTGGACTTGATGTCAAGTGCACCAATCAAGTACACTTTAATCTTTGTGTTTGATTCTATTTAAATTCATTTCTTGGATTCTCAGTTGTGAGAATAGGGAGAAAGGTATGAATTAGTCAAAGATTTATAAAAGTGTAGGGATTGGGGTCGGGAGAGAGAAATTCTGTGTGATTTTAAAAAAATTTCACATAGTGGTATTTTCTCGATCCGTAGTTTTTCTCCAATTTTGGAGTTTTCCACGTAAATTCTTGTGTTGTGCTTTTTATGCTCTTCTTTATTTGTCCCTTAGGAATGAATGGGGATCTGCTTGTCCTAACAACTCCCACACCCGGGAATCACATCCATACTCCTCGTAAAACAATTGAAAGCAGGAAAATTTTCTCCAATTTTATTAGGGCTCGAATTGATTTAGGGTTAATGTCTTCTTCCAATTTCCTCTTCTTCTGAAGGTGTGCAGTCACCAATTCATATTCAATGATTCGATTAAAGAAGAGATAGTGAGTCTTTAAACGTCGAATCTAGCATGAGTTAAGAAAGAATAAATAACATATAATGTATGATATATTCGTCATTTAAAGACTCATTATGTCTTCTTTAATCGAATCATTGAATAAAGAACTCGTTTCTTTATGAGTTAAGAATGGATAAACAACATATAATACATGATAGATTCTCTTCGTTTAATCGAATCATGGAATAAAGAACTCGTTTCCTTATGAGTTAAGAAAGGATAAACAACACAGGATTAAATCTACATGCCTTCTTCATTCCACGATAATGCCTCCTAAATTGAGCACGGGTTCTCTTCTGTGTTACAATCGCTATTCTTGAGATGGATCAAGAAAAGAAAATAGAGAAATATTTGATTTTATAAAACCCCGATAAACACTAAACACTTACCGCCACCAATAATTCAAATACTTTTATAATAATTACGAATTTATAAAACCCCGTTTTAAGGTTGGACTTGGCCCATAATAATTATGTATTTATTTTTTTCAGTTCCCGGATATTTACCTTATCAATGTGGGCCTCAATAATCCATTCATCTAAAAATTTAAAATTATAAAATCGTTAAAATTAATTTAACAAAAATTAAATATGTATATATAGAGGGAGTATGTATTAGCTTGTTCTTTTTAGTGTTTTTTTTAATGCGTTATTGTTAATTTGACAAGAAAATTAAATGATAAATTTATGAGTTAAATTAGAATACACCTAATTAGTAATAATCATTAGATAAAAACCTAATCAATAACAACTCTTAGATTAAATAAAATAACTAAAACTTTAAATTTAAAAAAATATATCCTAAAAACTAACTTATCAACCCTAGGTGCACCGCTGTACCCGGTGTACTATAGAATAACCTTAATTTTTAATGGTTGCCATTAAATTATTGGGTAGGTTTGGGTGGCCATCTCAAGAATATTCTTACGTCCATCATCTAAACTATCCTTCTTCGTAGCTTGAATCGGAGAAAATCAGTTCTTTATTCAATGATTTGATTAAAGAAGAGATAATAAGTTTTAAACGTAGAATCTATCATGAGTTAAGAAAGGATAAACAACATATAATGCATGATATGTTCGTCGTTTAAAGACTCATTATCTCTTCTTTAATCGAATCATTGAATAAAGAATTCATTTCCTTATGAGTTAAGAAAGGATAAACAACATATAATGCATGATAGATTCGACGTTTATAGACTCATTATCTCTTATTTAATTGAATCATTGAATAAAGAACTCTCGATCAACAAAGGTTGCGATGCTTTCGGGCAGAATACATCTTTCATGCCCTCTACCAGCGCACGTACTATGCTGCCAATCAGACATATCTCTCACCCTGATGCTTCTTTAATTGAATCATTGAATAAAGAATTCATTTCCTTATTAGTTAAGAAAGGATACACAACATATAATGCATGATAGAGTCGAATCTATCATACATTATATGTTGTTTATCCTTTCATAACTCATAAGGAAACGAGTTCTTTATTCAATGATTTGATTAAAGAAGAGATAACGAGTCTTTAAACGTCGCAGGATTAGATCTACATGCCTTCTTCATTCCATGATAATGCCTCACAGGTTCTCTTCTGTGTTACAATCGCCACTCTTGAGATGGATCAAGAAAAGAAAACAGAGAAATATTTGATTTTATAAAACCCCGGTAAACACTAAATACTTACCGCCGCCAATAATTCAAATACATAAAATCCCGATTAAGGGTTGGACTTAGCCCATAATAATTATGTATTTATTTTTTTCAATTTTTTTATGGCCCGGATATTTAACTTATCAATTTGGGCCTCAATAATCCATTCATCTAAAAATTTAAAATTATAAAATCGTTAAAATTAATTTAACAAAAATTAAATATGTATATATAGAGGGAGTATATATTAGCTTGTTCTTTTTAGTGTTTTTTAATGCATTATTGTTAATTTGACAAGAAAATTAAATGATAAATTTATAAGTTAAATTAGGGTGCATCTAATTAGTAATAATCATTACATAAAAACCTAATCAATAACTACTCTTAGATTAAATAAAATAACTAAAACTTTAAATTTAAAAAAATATACCCTAATTAAATTAAAAAAAATATACCCTAAAAACTAACTTATCAACCCTAGGTGCACCGCTGTACCCGGTGCACTATAAAATAACCTTAAATTTTAATGGTTGTCATTAAATTATTGGGTAGGTTTGGGTGGCCGTCACAAGAATATTCTTACGTGAGACGGATCATGTCATATCCATTAAAATAAAATAAAAGTTAGAAAATAAAAAATAAAAGAAAATTAAAGAAAAACAATGTCATTGTTTGGTTTCATTAATTAAAACTATCACGAATTAAAAAAAAAATTGCCACTGACTACTCACGCATATTACGAGCAAGACTGCTATTTCAAATCAACTAGTGTTGTATTAAAATTAAATTTATTTATTATTTATTATTATGTGAAATATTATATTAAAATTTAATTTATTTATTAATTTTATAAATAGTTAAATTTACTATACATTATAATACCAATTTTTGAATATTTTTATAAACTTTTATATGTATTTGATAAATTTTCAAATATTTTATAGTATTATACAATTCCTTTAGATTATATATTCAAATATTAATGGTAATATTTGGTCCGACTAAAAAAATTATAATTGTACCTCATAATTATCAACTTATTCACATTGAATTAAATTTAATAAAATTAAAAAAAATCAATACATTCCAATTTAATAGCAATATATAAATTGAAATTGTGCTTACACCATGCGAAATAAATAATAAAATTAAAAAAAATCAATACATTCCAATTTAATAGCAATATATAAATTGAAATTGTGCTTACACCATGTTAAATAAATAGATTTATCAATAAACAAATAAATTTAAATCTTACTCCCTCCGTCCCATTTTCATCTTCATATTTATTGTACACACGCAAATTAAGAAAAGTCAATTTTTGAGTAACTTTTGGGGGTTGTTTGGTATTTTTGGGTAATAAATAAATGATAAAGTATGTTATGTATGTTAAAAATGTGATGACAATTTTAAAATTAAAGTATATTTGAGGGATATTAGTTATGTACCTTTTTCCTTTTATGGAAATATGAACTTAAAATTGGGACGGACCAAAACGGAAATTGTGAAGTTGAAGTTGGGACGTAGGGAGTATTTATTAAGAACTAAAAATATTACTTTATCGTAAAAGTAGATTTTATTCCATTATTAATATTTACTAAGAATAAAAATATAATTTATTTAAAATTACATTTTAACATAACATACATTTATCAATTCAGAATAAAATTTAAAAAAAATGATAAAGCAAATAAGCATTACTATATGAAAAATTCATGATCTAATTATTTATTGAATTGGTCTCCTGTATTCCCGGAGACACATCGTGACCCCATGGGAACACAATAATTCTAATATTAAAACTCTTGTATTTTTATAGGGCACGGTCAAAGGAGTTTTTGCCTTATTTATTTAAGCAACGTCTTTCATATTTGAATGACTGCATAATTATCCATTTCACTCCAGTATTATCATATTTTTTTAAACTCTTTAACCACATCCACGTTCACGTTCTCATTATCTTACAAATAAAATATTATTCAAATCAAAGGTTTGAGACATAATTTAAGTATTGTGAGATTCATAGTACATTCCTTTTTCAACATGTACCAAATCCGATTTGTCTACTAAACTTTTCCCAATTGATACTTTTTTCCCTATAAATTTCATTAAAATTTGTGTTATAATATATATTAATTTTTAAATTCATCTCATCATTTTTGTTCCTATAAAAGAAAAGAAAAAGTGCATCATCAAACTAGCGTTGAGCATGTGCGATGAACGGGATCAATTAATTAATCTAATATTTAAATTTAAAATTATATTTTAATTTAGTTTTATGAAAATATTTAAAATTAAATTTACTTACTAATTTTATATATGTTCAAATTTATTCCGTTGAATCCTTCACATTTTTATCATTTGTTTGTCCTATAAAACTTTTTACACCCTAAAAAAGAAAATATTATCTACATCTACTGACCTAAAGAAATACTTAATTTTAGAATTATCACTCTTACCTAATACACGTAACATTAATTTACATTTTATTTGTTAGTACTTATAACTAAAATACCCTTATAAATAAATAAAACTTGTTAAATAATAGCTTTTTTTTTAATGATAGTATTTACAAACTAAAATACCCTATTTATAAATAAATAAAATTAGTTAAATAATAGTTTTTCTTAATAACATGAAAATGTAAACATCAAAGGTTCTATAAAACTAATAGAGTATTTCATGTACTTTATATTATACAGAGCGAATGAGATGCAGTTTCAAGTTATTTAACAAAATAATACTCCCATTAAATAATTTTAAAGCTAATTATTCTGTGTACCGGTCACACTCAATTTCTAAAACGTATGCAATCATGAATAAAAGTATGTACACTAAAAAAATTATAAAATTATTAAAAATATATATATATATATATATATATAAACTATTAAATAAAAATTTATATACATGTAATGCACGTGTGCACCCGGGTGCACCGGAATTTATTCAAACCGTTGGCCGTAGATGGTTTGTGAATTTTCCAAAAAAGCAGATTTAAACAACATAATTTAAATTTGATTTATTTCACATGTCAAAAATCCGTCGAATCCATATGGTTAGTTTGTTTTATTTCACATGTCAAAAATCCATCAAAGTCCATATGGTTAGTTTGCTATCTCAAAATGCAACTTGAATCCTATTACATAATTGTGTTTCATCTACTGTTACATTACTTGGATGAATGCCACATATATATTTTAACAAACAGAGAAATAAGACTGTTAACTGTTATTCTTAACGCAGTTCAAACCACCGTGAATCACATAAGAAAATAATAAAATCCCAGCGTGTAACCCCATAAGGAAATATCAATCACAAAAAAAGGAAAGAGGATTATGAGTATATTGAATTGAGAATGGAAATCATATTCAGTAAAAATCACCGATATATCATTGCAAGAAAGAAGATGAGCAGTGATAAGCAATGGAAATCATGAATGAGTTATAGAGGCTATGAGGCAATGCTCTTTGTGCATACAGGCTGGATATAAGCAGCCCTTTGTTATGAACTTTTTTTTTCTTGAAGAAAACTGCTGATGACTTGGAAAAAAATTCTTGTCTTTTTTTTTCCTCAAAGTTGATTTAATTATTAAGGCAATGGATATATTACCTCCTCGGTGGGGCCTTCTGACCTAGATTTCTTTTTGAAGGTGATTCATACTGCTCTGTCACCTTATTCTGACATATTTTTATTTAGATTACCTTTGGCCAGTCCAAAAATTGGAGATCCAAATAACTTCATGTTTAGTAGGAGTGTAAAAATAAATTTTGTATTTATATAAAATAAATATAAAAATGAATTACAAGGATAATCCTAACGGATTTAAGTTGAAAGAGTATGTAAATAAATTTCAATCTTAATCAATTCTCTAATTCTTCTCTCGAATCAATTTTGGCTTTGACTTTGACTGGAGTATGTGTTGACTGTATGTTGACTGCGCTGACTGTGTTGACAGCGTGTGTTGAGTTGGATCTTCAAATAAAGCTTGTCCGATCTCGAATGTGTAGTCTTGTGACGTTGATCCGGAGGCGTTGAGCCTTTGTTCAGATTAAACGTTAATTGGAGAGCTTTCTGCAGAGAAAGTCGTTGACTGGAAGAACATCGAATCGGAGGGCTTGGCACCTTTATCTCTGATCGGAGGCAGTTGGCTGGAAGAATACTGGATCGGAGGGGCTAGACACCTTGATCTCTGATCGGAGGTTGTTGGCTGGAAGAACACCGGGTCGGAGGAGCTTGGCACCTTGATCTCTGATTGGAGGAGGTTGGCTGGAAAAATACTGGATCGGAGGGACTTGACACTTTGATCTCTGATCGTAGGCTGCTGGCTGAAAGATTACCGGATCGGGAGGGCTTGACACCTTTATCTCTGATGGGAGTCGGTTGGCTGGAAGAATGCCTGATCAGAGAGGCTTGGCACCTTGATCTCTGATAGGTGACCGTACTTGGCTTGAAGATCTCAAGGGAGAACTGCTCGTGTTCTTGATCTCTTCAGAAGCGTCTACGTCTTCAGATGTTTTAGTGTATCTGGAATGAATGGAGGATGGTTTCTTATATAGGTGGAGGGTGAGGATGCCCCATAAATAACTCGCAATTTAATTGGTTAATGGCTGATTTGACTTGATTCTGCGGGCTTGGGCCTTTCCATGTATAACACAGTTTGATTGGTTGATCCTTGATTTGAACTAATTTTGCGTGCTTATGCTTATTTGACTGGATATGTCCCAATTATCAATTATTCACTAATTTATTTCAGGAATTTATTTATTTAAATTCCTTAATAAATAAATAATTAATTGATAATTATTGCATTAATTTGCCACATATTTTCCTTTAATAGGCAATAAAATTCAAGTGCCTATAAATGCCCCCTCGTATTTTGTTCACGGATGCCTTTGTGTTGAAGTGAACAAATTGCGATAATCTATTCTTGATCAACATGAGTGAATTTTATTGCTTGCCTCACGAACTTGATACTAACCCGAATTATGACTGAACTTAGCAGAGTACTAAGCTGCCTATGCACCTTTTTGAAGAGGATTAAATCATAACGTAGTACAAAGGAACATAATTTGGTTTGGATGGAGATGCCGTACACATTTTATACTCATGCGGGCCATGAGTAACATGCAGTTTAGGCTCGTGCGTCATGGAGCGTTGGATTTAAATTTGCTGACAGTTATACTCGTGTCATGAGTCTTGAATTTAAACTTGTAGACAGTTTATACTCGTGTCAGGGAGCCTTGTGAAAAAGATATTTTTCACTCTTGTCGAGGAGTTTTGTGTGTTGATAGTTTTAACTCGTATCAAGGAGTCTTGTGTGGACAGTTTTAGCTCATATCGAGGAGCTGAGAATTTTATTTATGTTAGATAATTTAAACTCGTGTCATGGAGCCTTGAATTTATGAGGATTTTAGATAGTTTTAGCTCATATCAAGGAGTGTCATGTGTAGATATTTTTAGCTCATATCAAGGAGCATTGTATGTAGATAGTTTAGCTCATATCAAGGAGCGTTCTATGTAGATAGTTTTAGCTCATATCAAGGAGCATAATGTAGACTTGAGAGATTTCAGATAGTTTAAGTTCGTATCAAGGAGCTTAATGCAGACAGTTTTTGTTCATGTCAAGGAGCATAACTTGATTTATCAACAATTCACTGCCCCCAATCTAGGGATGCACTGTTTTCCCTTATTTCAACTTCATTTCTATGGATCTTTATAGACACCGCAGTTTTTGTTTGCGGTTCATCTTCCATGGGCTCAACGAAAAACATAGCTTCAAACTCATAAAAGTCTTGAGTAGAGGGCCATTCGATGTCATTTGATGTTAAACTCAACTCTATGTCGTGAGCTCTTGTATCCAACTCTTCAAAAGTTTTAGGTCGAATTCCTTGAAGTATGTAGCGAAGATTCCACTGCGTCCCTTGAATGAACATTTCAATAGCTGAAGTTTCTGACAGCTTTTCTTTGCAATTGAGACTTAGGCTCCTCCATCTATTGATGTAATTGATGACATATACTTCATCACTTTGATGAGTATTTGTTAGCTCCATCATGCTAACAATTCTTCATCTATAAAAATGGTTGAGGAATACTTTTTTCATTTGCCCCCAACTGTCAATGGAGTCTGCTTCCAAGTCAATGTACCAATCAAAGGCATTTTCTTTTAGAGATCGGATGAATTACCTCACCATATGATCTCTATAGGTCCCAGCATCATTGAATGTCTCGACGAAGTGGGCAACATGTTGTCTTGGGTTGCCTTTGCCATCGAATTATTGAAACTTAGGAGGTTGATAGTCAGTCGACATCCCCAAGTTGTCAATCCTCTATGTATATGGCTTGGCGTAAGTTGAAGAAGATTTGGAGCTCATCTCAAACTTCTCTTTTATCGGCTCCAGAACGATGTTCTTTTAATTGGTTGATATGAAGCATTTCGTCAGTTGAAACTTCTACTTTTTCCTCAACTTGCTTCTTTTCAGGTGAATGAAGTTTCGTCGAGTCTTCTTCCTCATGCTCATCCTCAACTTGTTTCTTATTTATATGGCTTGTCTCCACATTATCTACTATCTTCATAAGTACGGAGATCTTTATGTCTTGAGCTTTCATGTGCTTGTTGAGTCCTCAATGGCTCGCATCATACCTACGAGTTGATCCTCAATGGTCATAGCACTTGTCGTCATCACTGCAGCTTCAGTTGAGGCAGGTGGTGAGCTTGGCGTGGAGCGAGGAGTTGAGCAGACAGAGTCATCATCACCATCTTTATCGCCCGGCAATGGCTTATTGAGAGTAATCCCCACCATATAGTTTGTCTTTGAGGAGCCTTCAGGCATACTTGTTGTAAAGTCTTCAACCTTGTCAGTTTGCAACTCTGGAGGTTTTGGTGCAGTAGGCCTTCGTATTGCAATCTTTAATGGAGTCATCATTTGAGTCTTTACAGCTTGCAACTCTGAAAGCTTTGAGGTAGATGACCTTTTGATCGTGATCCTAAGAGGAGACATTATTTGTGCTTGTAGAGAGAAGAGAAGAGAGGTAGAGACGGTCTCACTGGGGGTGCCATAATTTGTAACAATAAATTTTGTATTTATATAAAATAAACACGAAAATGAATTACAAGGATAGTCCAAATGGATTTAAGTTGAAAGAGTATGTAAACGAGTTACAATCTCAATCAATCCTCTGATTCTTCTCTCGAACCAATTTTGGCTTTGACTTTGATTTGAATTTAACTGGGGTATGTGTTGACTGTATGTTGACTGTGCTGACTGTGTTGATAGCATGTGTTGAGCTGGATCTTCAAATGAAGCTTGTCTGAGCTCGGATGTGTAGTCTTGTGATGTTGATCCTGAGGTGTTGAGCCTTTGTTCAGATTGAACGTTGACTGGAGAGCTTTCTGCGAAGAAAGTCGTTGACTAGAAGAACACCAGATCGGAGGGGCTTGGTACCTTTATCTCTGATCGGAGGCGGTTGGCTAGAAGAACGCCGGATAGGAGGGGCTTGACACCTTGATCTCTGATCAGAGGCCGTTGATGAGAGTGAAAATAAGCGTATTTTAGTGTCAAATCTAATACTTTTTTGATGGGAATTGTTATTATATATTAGCACAAGTGTCTTATATTTGATATATGTGAGAAAAAGGTGCGTTTGAGGTGTTTTATTGTGTTTTAGATGGAAAAATGATCAAAAGTGCAAAGTTAGAGAAAATGTGCAATTTGTATAGGAATGCTGAAAAATGCACATTCAAATTGTGTAATATTTCTGTATTTGTGTGGAGCTCTGAACTGGAAGTGTGATATATTATTGGAAAGCCACAGAAGAGAGGATCATTTTGGCATAACGAACACCTCTATCGGAATCCAAATGAGAAAGTTATGATCAAAATAGTGACCTCGCGCAAGCGTTCCTGTTCAGCACGGATGTTCCAGTTTACATAACTTATTACATAACAAATGTTGGTGTTTCTTAGAGTTCTTTATATGGATAGAAAGAAAAGGAAGAGATGATCGCGTGGGTGCAAGAATTACTAAAATCAGAGTTTGGACGAGGAAATTATGCTCAAAATTGTGAAGTCGCACAGATGGCAGCGAGAATTTCCGAGAATTTTCGGAAATTTCCGAAAATTGTCTATTTCTTGGAGCACAATTAATCTCCTTTTCACATTATCCTCCATGATTTATCCATATCTTTTATTTTCTTATTTAAGTCCCTTCTCACACCTATATATATTTTACATCATTATTCATTGTGAAGGAGAGCCACATCCATCCTACATCACCCCACAAGGGGGGATCACCTCCCAACCATCATCCACATCCTTTCCTCCATCCATCCATCACTTTGAAGATTCGTTTGTGGAATCAAGAGGAGAACCAAGAGGAGAATTCAAGATGGAGAAGGATGCAACGACTCCCGCATCTAGGGTTTAATTCGTTTCCTAATTTATCTTGTATTTTCTGAACATATGGGTAAGATCTATCCAACCCCGTGATTGTCCTTTGCAACATCATGAGCTAGAACCGTTTTGGTAAATCTAGGGTTTATGAAGGTTTTATGAATTAATTAAACTCTCTTGTGTGTCCTCCGTATAACGCTACTTGTGGATTTATTTTATATATGATTATACTTTCTTAATCCATATTCACGATCGTTTTGTGCATCTTCAATTGGTATAGAGAGTCTGAATATATATCGTGATTGTAGATTGAGTGCGTTCACTGCTGAACAGGATATCATGATATGATTCTAAGTGAGGGGACTCCGAAGCTTCATTAAAACTATCATATATGAATGTTTATTAATTGAATTGAATTCGGGTTCATAAGCAGGATAAAGAGGGTGATTTTATAGTACCTATAAAGGGAGATCATATCGGGTTAGGTTCCAGACGTGGGAAATAATTGATACTAATAGTATCTAGAAGGGGGGTGAAATTATGTCTCTTGCTCCGAGGCTATTCACACGTGTTACACGCATATTTACTTGTGTCTATAGAGTAGATTCGCATGGTATAGTGTGCGTCCATAGTCCACAAGGCAGAGTCGGCCAGCATATGAGAGGAAAGTTAAGTAGTAAAACTGGATTACCCTAGAGCTAGACATGCATGGCGGTTCTAAACCGGTGGTTTTGGTTCTGAACCGCCGATTCCGATTTCGAAAAATATGGAACCGGAACCGAATCGAGGGTAGGACTGTTTTGGTTCCGATTTGGAACCGCCAGTTTCGGTTTTTATTTTTAAATTTTTTTATTTTTCAACCTAAAAACATAAAAAAGAAATAAAAAAAATCGCCAGTTCCAATCGGGAACCGCCAGTTTTAACTGGAACCGCCAGTTCCAATTTCACAAAATGAAGAACTGGAATCGAACCAATATATAGCCAGTTTTGGTTCGGTTTTTGCTGGTTCTGGAACTGCCCATTCCAGTTTCGGTTGGAACCGCCAATTTCCAGTTCCAAATTGGCAGTTCCGGTTAAAATAAGAGGTCACCAACCTAATACCGCTTAACTGCAGAATTCATGAGTACGTTGCAGGTCAAGAAGGATCGGAATGGGTTTCCTATTTGGGTGATATTCCAGTTAGACAATGTGTTGAGAGAGAAGGTTCCCCTGGCTATGAGGGAGATCCGAGAGGTCCAGCAGGAGCACGGAGTATATATTCAGGAGTTGAGAGCTGGACAGCGTCGGAGGGAGTATTATGAGGAGTAGTCGTGGGTGCACTCTAATAACATGGAGGAGATGATGACGATGATGTTCAACTTTCAGTTCCCTGGATCTCTTCGTGCATACATTCCATGGAACACCTATCATCCACCTCCACCTCCAGAGCCATGAGGGAGTTATTTTAGTGCCTATCACTTCTAGTATTTCATTTGAAGAATTTTTAGACTTGATTTGATTCGGTAGGTTTGGATTGGATTGTACTTAATTATTTTGTTTTGGGAGGTTTTACTTTGGGATTTTATTTTCACTTTTATGTGATTTACTTTTCAGTATTTTTGGTATTTTGGTTTGATTTTCATTATTTGGATGTGATGGGAAATTGATCTTATTTGTTATGGATGTGAATTGATATGTTTTGATATTTTGAGATGGATGATCTTGTTCATGCATGTTATGTGTTTTTGTTATGTTTCTAGTTTGGTAAGCCTTTGTTATGGTGTTATGTTTGTCTTGTTTTTATTATTGTAGGGATGGTTTGGTGGTATGTTTTGGGAAGGAGTTGAATGTTTTTGAATGTGAGCTATGATGCATTGTTTGTGATAGTGATGACAAGCATATTAATGATTTCTACTAACTAAAATTATGACATGGATTACATAAGTTGTTCAATTTTAAGAAGTATGGAGGGTAATTGTGTTTCTTTTGATCCAAGCAAAAGCTTGTGAGAGTTAAGCCTCAACCGTGCCTCCATGGTAAATTATTGATGAGAAAAGCGGTTGTACTTAGACAAACTAGAACTTGCTCATGGACTAGAGGAACGAATCCCGAATAGTTGAAATTTGTGACATGATCTTAGGCCATTCTTGTTAAATGAAGTCATAGCTATAAAATTCCATACCTAAAACATTATCCTTAGTGAGCCAATTTGAGCCTATAAGCCTTTTCTTTGTGATTTAAGCACAATACAAGCCTTGAAAATTCACTTGAGCCTTATATATATAACCTATGTGTGGGTAATTGAGGATGATGATGGTTTACAAGGGAAGATGTGGAAAAATGTGCAAGTAAATGGAAGAAAGGTTGGATCAAGAAAAATGATGAAAGAACTCAAGATAAAAGCAAGTGCAACTTCAACAAAAGTGGAAAAAGAGCAAAATCATAAAATATGCTCAAGGAATACAAAAGTCAAAGAAAAGAAGTATGTCATTCAAAAGAAAATCAAAGAATCCATGTTATGTTGATATTTATAGTTATAAACAATTGACAAAGGGAGGAAGCTTGAAAGTGAGGAAGTTGGAGAAAAGAACCATCTCTTCGATTATCTACACTTGAATAGTCATTATTATCCAAAGTTTCCTACCCTACCAAAGAACCTAAACATTACATCCTAAGATAAAGACCTATTTGATCACTTATCGAAACTAGGGTGGCTTGTGAACATAGTCCATGAGCAAGCCTATGGTGAGTCGGTTCTAACCGATTGATGAGTGATGTTCAAAACCCTACTCCATAGAGTGTTGAGTTAATTTGATATCCTATGAGAGGCTTGGATTGAAAGGGGTTTGATTACTCTTTTGTCATTCTTAAGATTGAATTTGTTAATCTTTCATGTTATAAGTTTGATGATGTAGGAATTCTTAATTTGATTTTGTAGTCCTTATTACTTGTGATGTGTTGTGGTTTATGTCCGTTAGGTATTTTTCTAGGTGAACATTACTCCTCTTGTTTATCATTTTTCGTTGTGCGGGACGAACAACACTTTAAGTTTGGGGGGTTGATCGTTGTCATTTTCACCTAGATTTTAGTGTCTTTGTTTATGGATTTTCGGATGTTTTTATCCGTATTTATGTGACTTTTGGTGGAGTTATTGTTATTATGAAAAATGTGGTATGAATTGATAGAATTGTGTAAATGAGCTTTAATATGTGTAAAATATGTTAAGAAATGGAGAAAAACGGAGTCAGGAGCAAAACGGAGATGGAAGTACAGGGCACGCTCGGACACGGGCCGTGTGCGGAACACGGGCCTGTCCGAGGTGGACATGTACTATCATCAGAATGACAAGCTCGCCCAGGAGAAAGGCCATGTTTAGGCGCACGAGCTGTGCACCAGCACATGCCCCGTGTGCAGAACACGGGCCTGTTAGAGGAAGCCATGCACTATCGTCAGAAAATGCTACACACCCATGACCGAGACCGTGTAGTGCAGCTCGAGTCGTGTTCAGAAGCACGCACAACATGCCAAACTAGGTGTTCACTACACGAGCCGTGCACTGCTACATGGCCCATGTAGGTGCAAAAAGCCGTACAAATTTCAAAATATTCCGGAAGCTTCTAGAAGGTCCCTAAGTGATATAAAAGGATGACTTGTGCAAAAATTAGAGGGGAAGATCAGAATTAGAGCATTTACACACACTCCACACCACATTTTCACACACTAGATCCATTTGATTCATCTCCATACATTTGATCCATCAATTCCACTAGATCTTCAACAATCCATCCATCTATCCACCACTAGAGAAGAGGAAAGCATCAATGATTGAAGAAGTTAGCATATTGAAGAGAAGGAAGGATTTCTCCACAAAGGAGAAGCCAATCTACTTTTCAATTGTTGATTTTCTTCTTATTTTGGCTCAAATTGAGCAAGACTTTGAATGTACTGATTTAAACACAATGTGTAGTGGCTAGTCCTATAGTAGGGCTAATCATATGATTGGTTGAGAAGAATGCTAGATATGTAGGATTTGAGATGTTGAATTGAGTTAATTTTGGACTTTCTTTATGATTAATGAATCATGTTTCATTTCAATACTTGTGTGATTAAATTCTCTACTCATAGTGTTAGGATGGTCATTCCAATATTATGATTAGGTATTTAATTGAATCATATATTAAGATGAGCATGCATGTTAGTGTGATGGGAGGTAAGCCATACTATTCTTATGCTTAGAACACTCATAGGGGGACACTTAAGAAATTGAGTAAAAAGAACCAAACTTATGATCATAGTACCTTAAGGGAATTGAGATTAAGCACAATCCTAGGAGATTTAGACTTGTAAAAGAGTTAAGAACCTAAAATCTTCTCAAGGTCTAATGCTAGGAGGGATGATCACTATGATAGCTCAAGGATTGGGAGTTAATCTTGCAGGGATGGAGAATCGGATGGTGAGTGAAGGGCTGAATTACCAACAGTTGATGAGAATGGAGTTCTTGACCATGGTTGGAAACCAATATTGTTTGAGGCAGAAGAAGGGAGCTCCATTTTACTTGCCAACTCCAGAGCTCACTACGGTCTACACTCGAAGGAAGTATGCCAACTTGGCAATGGCGAGTACTAATCACTAAAGGGTCGTGAGAGCTTTCTATAGAAAAAATAGGGATGAAATGGAAGAGGTTCTAAGACAGCTGAGAGTTGAAGAGAAACTCGAGCTAACTAACTTAAGAGCTGAGTCAGTGACCATGGAGGGAGATGAGCAAAATGCACCACCGGAGCAGGTGGAGTTTGAGGAGCAAGGCCCTGATCCACCACAGTTTGAGGAAGAAGAACAACAGCCGCCAGTGGGACCTGAGTAAGGGAATGATAGATGGAATTACATGATGGATGAGGTGCGAGATATGAGGCACGTACAGCAGACTTACGGAGAACAAATCAGGGAGATCTGAGAGATCCAGCAGGAGCATGGAGCGCATATTCAGGAGCTCAGAGCTGAACAGCGTCGGAGGGAGTATTACGAAGAGCAATCACGGGTGCATGACAGCAACATGGAGGAGATGCTAACGATGATGTTCAACTTTCAATTCCCCGGATCTCCTCGTGCATACATTCCATGGAATGCCTATCATCCACCTCCACCTCCAGAGCCATGAAGGGAGTACTTTGAGTGCTCGGCACTTTTGTCCATTCATCTTAGCTATGATTAGATTGTTGGAAGAATTTTTGAAGTGATTTGATTTGATTCGGTTAGTTTGTACTTGAATTGTGTGATTTTGGGAGGTTTCCTTTATTTTGGAATTTTATTTTAGTTTTATGCGTATTTCTTTTAGTTATTTTGGTATTTTGGTTTTATTTTTTATTGTTTGAATGTGATGAGAATTTGATTTTCATTGCTATGGATGTGAATTGATGTGTTGATACTTTTTGATGGATGATTTGGTTTATGCATATTATATGTTTTATATTATTTGGTGAGTCTTTGATTATTGTGTTGTGTTTGTCATGTTATTTTTATTCTTGTAGGGATAGTTTGGTGGTATGTTTTTGGGAAGATGTTGAGTTTTTTTTTTAATGTGAGCTATGATGCATTGTTTGTGATGAGTGATGCAAGGATGTTAATGGTTTCTACTTGTTGAAATTGTGACATGAATTACATAATTTGTTCAATTTTGAGAAGTATGAAGGATAATTAGGTTTTTTTTGGTCCAAGCAAAAGCTTGAGAGATTTGAGCCTCAACCGTGCCTCCATGGTTAATTCTTGATGAGAGGACCAGTTGTACATAGACATACTAGAACTTGATCATGGACTATAGGAACGAAGCCCGAATAGTTGAAATTTGTGATATGATCTTAGGCCATCCTTGTTAAATAAAGTCATAGCCATAAAATTCCTTACCTAAAACATTATCCCTAGTGAGCCAATTTGAGCCTATAAGCCTTTTCCTTGCGATTTAAGCACAATACAAGCCTTAAAAATCCACTTGAGCCTTATATATATAAATTATGTTTGGATAATTGAGGATGATGATGATTCACATGGGAAGATGTGAAAAAATGTACAAGTAAATAGAAGATAGGGTGAATCAAGAAAAAGAATGAAAGAGCTCAAGTTAAAAGCAAGTGCAACTTCAACAAAAGTGAAAAAGGAGCAAAATCATAAAATATTCTCAAAGAATACAAAAGTCAAAGAAAAGAAGTATGCCATTCAAAAGGAGCTCAATAAATCCATGGTATGTTGATGTTTAGTGATTTTGAACAATTAACAAAGGAAGGAAGTTTGAAAGTGAGAAAGTTGAAGAAAAGAATCATATCTTTGGTTATCCACACTTGAATAGTCACTATTATCCAAAGTTTCCTACCCTACCAAAGAGCCTGAATATTACATCCTAAGATAAAGACCTTTTTGATCACTTATTAAAACTAGGGTGGCTTGTGAACATAGTCCATGAGCAAGCCTATGGTAAGTCGGTTTTAACCGGTTGATGAGTGATGATCAAAACCCTACTCTATAGAGTGTTGAGTGAATTTGATATCCTATGAGAGGCTTGGATTGAAAGGGATTTGAGTACTCTTTTGTCATTCTTAAGATTGAACTTGTTAATCTTTCATGTTATAAGTTTGATAAGGTAGGGATATTTAATATGAATTTGTAGTCCTTATTACTTGTGATGTATTGTGGTTTATGTTCGTTAGATGTTTTCTAGGTGAAAATTACTCCTCTTGTTTATCATTTTTCATTGTTTGAGGACGAAAAATACTTTAAGTTTGGGGGTTGATCATTGTCATTTTCACCTAGATTTTAGTGTCGTTAATTGTGTATTTTCGGATATTTTTATCCGTATTTTTGTTACTTTTGGTGGAGTTACTGTTATTTTGAGGAATATGGTATGATTTGATAGAATTGTGTAAATGAGCTTAAATATGTGTAAAATAGGTCAAGAAATGGACAAAAATAGAGTCGGGAGCGAAACGGAGTCGGAAGGACACAGCCTGCTTGTACACGGGCCGTGTGCGGAACACGGTCCTGTAACAAGTGACCGTGTATTGTCATCAGAAATCACTGCTCGCCCAGGAGGATGGCCGTGTACTGCAGATCGAGTCGTGTCCGGAAGCACGCACAACACGCCAAAGTAGGTGTGCCCTACACGAGCCATGTAATGCTACACGGGCCGTGTAGGTGCAAAAACCTGTGCAGTTTTGAGAAAGTTTCGAAAGCTTCTAGAAGGTCCATTAGTGATATAAAAGGATGGCTTGTGCGAAATTTTAAAGAAGAGATCAGATTGAGAGCAGTTACACACACTAAAACATCACATTTCCTCACACACTAGATCCATAATCCATTTCTACCATATAGATCCATCCAATATCCATTTTGATCTACACTTTCACTCCATAAATCCATCATTCCATCCATCCTTCCGCCATTTGAGAAGATTGAAGCATCAAGGATTGAAGAGTTTGATACATTGAAGAGGAGGAGAGGTCTTTCCATGCAAGGGAAGCCAATTTACTTTCCAATTGTTGAATTTCTTCTTATTATGGCTCAATTGGAGCAAAGCTTGATTTGTATTGAATTAATTACCATATTTAGTGGCTAGTCCTATAGTAGGGCTAATCATATGAATGGTTGAGGTGAAGAGTTAGATATGTAGAACTTGAGTAATGATTTGAATTGATTTGTGGATTTTCTTTTATGATATATCAATCATGTTTCATTTTAATGTTTGTGTGACTAAATCTTCTATTCATAGTATTAGGATGGTCATTCCAATGTTGTGAGTGGATGTTTAATTGAATCACACATTGAATTGTGCATGCAAGTTAGTATAAGGGGAGGTTAGTCATACCCTCCTTAGGCTTAGAACATTCATAGAGGGGCATTTAAGAAATTGAGTGAAAAGAACCAACTTATGATCATAGTACCTTAAGGGAATTGAGATTAAGACTAATCTTAGGAGATTTAGGCTTGTAAAAGAGTCGAGAACCTAGTTGCCTTGGCCAGAGGGACTAGGGGTAAAATTGTGATTGCTTTTAATCCACAAGTTAATGAAAATTACCATCAAGAGTTTTGCATATCTAGCTCAACTCTTAATCATGAGTATGATTAGTCTTGCTCTCTTCTCAAGTGAATTCTACATCATTCCATTCATCATTTATTTGTTGTTTGATCATTGCTTTGATTAGTTTTAAATTCTAGTTAATTGAGTTGAGAATTAAGTAATTGTCTTAAATACAACATCTTCAATCTATCATCCTTACAAAGCACAAATCAATGGAAAATCCAGATACAAAGCTAATTTTCATTTCCCTTGGGACGATATTACTATAAATTTTGTACTTAGTTACGCGTTTATTCAACGATAGAGTCTCTTACTCTTCACATTTACTAAAAATACGACTAAGAACATTACAAAAGGTGAAACCTCTTTGGAAGCAAGTCCTTCTATGATCATTGAGGAACAACTCGCAAGTGTGATGAGAGTCATCGAAGGACTCAACAAGCACATGGAAGATCAAAACGTAAAGATCTCCGTACTTAGAAGAAAATGAAGAATGCGGAGACAAGAAACAAGTTGAGGATGAACACAAGGAGGAGGACTCCACAAAACAACATCCATCTGAAGTGAATCACGTTGAAGAAGATATATAAGTTTCAGCTGACAAGATGCTTCCTATCAACCAACTGAAAAATATCGTGATAGAGACGATAATAGACAAGTTTGATGGGAGTTCCAAAACGTTTGTTACCTACAAAAAGCCACATACAAAGAGAATTGACAACTTGAAGATGCCAATTGACAACCAACCTCCAAGGTTCAAACACTGCTCCATGACGCACGAGCGTAAACTGCATCTTACTCCTGGCCCACATGAGTATAAAATGTGTACGTCACCCCCAGTCCAGACCAAATTATGTTCCTTTGAACTCCGTTATGAGTTAATCCTCTTCAAAGAGGTACGTAGGCAGTTTAGCACTTCAATAAGTGCAGTCATAATTCAGGCTATTTATATCAAGTTGGTGAGGCAAGCAATAAAATTCAATCATGTTGATCAAGAATGAATTATCGCAATTTATTCACTTCAACACAAAGGCGTCTGTGAACAAAATGCGGGGGGTATTTGTAGCCACTTGAATTTTATTGCCTATTAAAGGA
This sequence comes from Pogostemon cablin, assembly GCA_023678885.1. NCBI lineage: Eukaryota > Viridiplantae > Streptophyta > Magnoliopsida > Lamiales > Lamiaceae > Pogostemon > Pogostemon cablin. The sequence continues at coordinate 17,161,701 of CM042965.1, read as the reverse complement.
AAGTATGTGACAAATTAATGCAATAATTATAAATTAATTATTTATTTATTAAGTGATTTAAATAAATAAATTTCTAAAATAAATTAGTGGATAATTGATAATTGGGACAAATCCAATAAAATAAGCCCATGCCCGCAGAATTAAGTCAAATCAAGGATCAACCAATCAAATTGCATTATACATGAAAAGGTCCAAGCCTGCAAAATCAGGTCAAATCAGCCCTGGACCAAACAAATGGCGGAGGGATGAGAGTGCAAATTTACGTATTATAAACTCCGATTCGTGTGGAAAGAGGGTATGATTTGGTCTATTATTGAGATGAATCAGGTTGTTTACGGAGAAGCCATGAATTGGAGGTTGGTAAGGTTATTTTGAGCATATTTGTATAGGAAAAACAAGTGTAGAAGGCTTGGAATTGGAAGACACGATTTTTGAGGCAAGTTTCAAAGGCAGCTCGAGTTCAAGGCCGTGCTTGACCTCTATTGCTTTGGTCGAACAAGGAGGCCAAGTCAAGCAGATTGTGCAAATCCATCCAAAGAGCTAGCTCGACTAGGAGGTGTTGCTCGATCATAATCATCTTGGTCGAGCAGATGAGCAGAGGTCAAGCAGAATGTGAAAATCATACAGAGAGTTTGTTCGACTTGAAGGTGTTGCTCGACCAACATTGGTTTGGTCGAGCAGAATGTGCGAAATCATCCAGTGAGCTTGCTCGACTAGTTGCTCGAGTTCGAGAACTTGCTCGACTTTAGAGGCATGGTTGAGCGAATATTCGCTGTTGCTATTTATGGTAATACAGATGTCTTTTACCAAATTTGACGTGTGCTTCAAGCAAAGGCCCATCCTAAGCCCATAAGAAGGTCCCATGAGTATAAAAGAAGAGCTTTCGCAGGAGAAAAAGAGAACACACATCATTCTGTTGGCGTTCGGATCTTTAGGCTAATGTGAACCATTAGGACTTCATATAATTCTACTGCAGTGGAAGTACAAGTGCAGAATTATCTTTCACCGAGTTTGATGTAGAGGATAAATAGTGAACGACCTTTCAGTCTTCTGTTGTATTTCTAAGCCCCTCCTTGACGTTGTGTGGGCAACGATCACCAAGGATAACTCAATCTACAGCTCCTCTCACCCTCACGAACGTTCTCGTGAGTTGTGTTGTTGCAAGTGAAAGGGGCTGCTGAGGGTGGCTATATATAGACTACAACAGGCCTCCCATTGGCTTAAGTATCCAAGTTTAGCCCAAAACTTATACTTAAGTCCAATAATAATAAATCATTCCACTAAAGAAATATTATTGCACTGCCACCCTAATCTCAAATTATGTTTATGGGCTCCTTCTTATTATGAGCGCGTTAATCCCCCGTGTTTAAGATTTAATGTCCATTAATTAATTAAGTTACTGACAACTTCATTAATTAATATATTAACAAGAGTAGTACCACTCAACCTTATTATCATGTCGGAATAAATCCACCAGCTGGGTTTACATGATAATCATTATGAGCTCCTCAAGGGGACATCATCAACTAGTTCCATTAGGAGACTGATTCCTTCTACAATCAACAGCACACCATAGAGACAACACTATTTTCCAACTCACCGAGATATTGATTTAACTATTAAAGAAATAAATAAAGAAATAAATACTGCCTTACGTGTCGAGGTTATTGTATAGGGATTAAGAGTACGAACTACCATAATAACAGAGATCAAGTTCTATTATATAGTCAGTATAAACCGAACGATCTCAACGGCGGTCCTGCTCAATACACTCAAAGTGCACTAGTGTAATTTTATAGTCAAGACAGACTAATGTCAAATCACACTACAACCATATCGATAGATAGTCCCCATATATCAAGATTGTGAACATCTATTTATACTTTATAAGGAGCCGATAATGTGATCTTCCATCTGACACCGCACACCACATTATCTACAGTATAAAGTAAATGAACTTTTGCAACAATATCATTATTGCAAATGTTTGATCACATGATTCTCATTACAAATATTATCATAAACATTGTTCATACCAAAAGCAATACTTTTAGTATACAATCCAACACATTCATCATCCATCTACCACCGAAACCCTACATCATCCAAGGGGGTCGTGAGTGAGGTTCGTCTGGCACGTCAAGTAAGATCATACCAATCAACCATGATTGTTCCTAGATCAATCATGGGCTATAACCACCCCGGTAGTTCTAGGGTTATGAAAGTTTTATGAGTTAATTGAATTTCCATGTGTAAACTCCGTATAACACTACTTATGGTTTATTCTATAAAAGATTGTGCTTTTTCAATTCATACTCATGGTCATTTTGTGCATCATTAACTGTTATATAGAGTCTGAATATATCTCTTGGTTATTGATTGAGTGCATTTACCGCTGAGCAGGATTACATGTTATAATTCTAAATGAAGGGATTCTGAAGTCTTATTAGAACTATCTTATATATATACTTGTTAATTGATTCTTATTCGGGTTAATAAGTAGGATAAAGAGTATAACTTTATAGTACCTAAAAAGTGAGATCAAATTGGGTTAGAGTACTAAGTGCACGAGAAATAATTGATTATGATAGTACCTAGAAAGGGGAGTGAATTATATCTCTTGCTCCGAGGATATTCACACGCGTCATACACTTGTTTTCTTGTGTCTATAGAGTAAACTTGAATGGTTTAGTAATGCATCCATGAATCCCAAGGCAGAGTCGGACATCAACATATGGAAAGAAAATTAATAAGTAAAACTGGATGACCTGAAGAACTATTTAATTACTTACTTGATAACAATCGAATTTTCTCTATTGCTTTCTTATTTACTTTGCTATTTCAATTATATGTTATTTAGTCTCGTAACCAAACCAAATCCAATTTGCCAACATAATCTTAGTTAATTAGAATATAATTAAATTGATAATCATCCATATCTTGGGTTCGATAATCACTTGGTTGCCTATCAAAACTACAATTGACGTCCTTTATACTTGGGGATAATTTTGTGTGCTGAGAAAACACTCATCAAGTTCTTGGCGCCATTGCCGGGGATGGCATAGATTATTAGTTATTATTTCTAGTTTAATTGAGATTATATTATTCTTGTCTTTGATTTCTACCTCTTATTTTTCTTAGGTGTATGCTCACTAGATCAAAGACAGGTGAATTAGCGCCGTATAATCCAGAGATCGAAGCATCATCAAAGAAGAAAAATAAGAAGAATAAGAACAAGAAAGTAGACCCAACTGAAGCTCTTGATTTAGGAGTTGAAGTTGACGTGCTGAATTCGCAAACGATTGAAGCTACAACCGAAGATAATTTGGAAGTAGAGACAGTCAACATGGCAGTGAATCCTAATACACTTGCCATCCGTGAAGTCTTTAAGAACAACTTAGGGGGCACTGCTGGGTTGTTAGGAGCAAGTGGGACCGGAGCCGATTTCGATTTACACCCTGTTCTCATCACCATGATTGAAAGAAGTCCCTTCTCTAAGGGAACCTTTGAAGATCCTCAGCAACATCTAAATAAGTTACTTGGGTATGCAAGTACATAAAAAAATGCAGGAGCTCATGTGTTCGATATGGAGATCTGAGATAAGAAAGGTATACAAAACATTTTGGCGGTTCACCTATCAAGGTTGGAGACAAGGGAGCATTTTGATGATTCTTTAGAGTACATAGAAGAGATGTTCCCGGATGAGAAGATCATGGCAGTGTTTGTTGAAGGGGCTGAAAGAGCATGTGTGGTGGATGCACAAGGGATGGATCCATGGTATGCGGACTATGTGAATTACATTGCTGTAGGAGAAATCCCGAGTGATCTCAACCGATATCAACTTGCTAAATTCAACCGGGATGTTGAGATATTTATATGGTATGATCCGTTTGTCTACAAGATATGTACATATTCCATTGTCCGTAGGTGTGTGCCTGAGATGGAGATGGAGAGTATTTTTTATTTTTGCAATGCACAACCTAACGGGGGGCACTTCGGAGCTCAAAAGATGGCAGCGAAGGTTTTGGCCTACCTTGTTTAAAGATTGTGAAACATATGTGGCGACATGCGATAGATGTCAAAGGATGGGGAACATAAGTAGGAGGGATGAGATGCCACTTCAGCCGCATTGTTGTTGAGATTTTCGATGTATGGGGGGATCGATTTTATGGGGCATTTTCCCCTATCTAATGGATTTCTCTACATCCTTTTAGTAGTGGTTTATATTTCTAAATGGATAGAAGACATTCTCACTATGGAGTTCCTAGAGCACTAGTGAGTGATGATATTTTTGCCCGCTACGGAGTTCCTAGAGCACTAGTGAGTGATGGAGGGTCTCACTTCGTTAATAAGCTTCTTGAAAAGGTGCTGAAAGATTATGGAGTCAAGCATAGGGTTACTACACCCTATCACCCTCAAGCAAATGGGCAAGCTGAAGTCTCCAACCGACAAGTGAAGCAGATTTTGGAAAAGGTAGTCGAAACCAATAGGAATGATTGGGTTATGAAGCTTGATGATGTTTTGTGGAGGTTTCGGAATGCTTATAAGACGGTGTTGGATATGTCACCATACCAAATCGTCTATGGAAAGTCGTGCCACTTACCCATAGAGATTCAGCACAAAGCTTTTTTGGCATTGAGGAGTTTGAATTTGTCTATCAAGGATTAAAAGGAGTTGAGAATGACTCATATCAATTAATTGGATGAGTTCTGGAAACCAGCTTACAAGAACTTGGAGATCTTTAAGGAGAGAATAAAGAAATGGCATGATTCAAAGATCTCATACAAGGAGTTCAAGCAAGGTGATGAGGCATTACTTTTTAACTCTCGCTTGAAGCTCTTCGTAGGGAATTGAAATCGAAGTGGATGGGGCCATTCATTATCCATAGAGCCTGTGGAGGGGGAAGTTTCGAGTTGATGAACAAAGATGGAGACATCATAACAGTGAATGGGCATCGTTTGAAGTATTACAAGTCGCCGGATGATGCTTGTGTCATCTTTGAGGATACCTTGCACTAGAGTGGTACCGTCGTGACTCTCCGACGTTAAACATGAGTGTCTGTTGGGGGCTTTCCCTCCTATTTTATTGCTTTAATTTCATTGGTGTGAGTGAGAAATTTTTATATTTGATGTGCTTATTATTCGAAAATTACATCTCTTTGCAAACTTGGTTTTCACTATAGTTTCTACTATGTTTGGGAGGGTGTGATGTACTTACCTCATCATAACGCGGAGAATATGATCTTTTCTTTATAACGTTTTCTAGGGGAGTTATTTTTTGCAGTATATTAAAACTTTAGCTGATTTTGATGCATCGATTTTTTGTAATTTGCCTAGTGTTTAGTAGTTATTGGTTTTTTTTAGTGTCATATGCGGAGTTACACATGATTTTATGGTTTTAAGAGGCTCTCTAGCTCTAATTTTTGGATATCTTGATACTTGATGTTGTCCTAGAGTTGAATATTGTAGGAAAATATGAGAAGGGTATAAAGTTTAGGAAGTTCGAGAGGTTGTTCGACTTTCAGGAGAGTTGTTCGACCATGCTATTTGATCGAGCAATGGTCGAATGAAATGCATAATTCTTCCAGAGAGGTTGTTCGACTTGAACCTTGCAGCTCGATCAAGATGTTGTAGTCAAGCAATGGTCGAACAAAGGGAACAAAAATTATAGAGACTTTGTTCAACTAAACATAGGTTGTTCGACCAAGACTTGAAAGTCGAGCAATGGTCGAGCAAAGTGCACGAAACTTGTAGGAGAGTTGCTCGACCAAGTGGTGTTTGCTCGACTTTTCCAGTGAAGTCGAGCGGAGATTGAGTAAAAAGTGAAATTTGTCCAGTAGGGTTGCTCGACTTCGATCGTGTTGTTCGACCAATATCTGAAAATTTGAATTGATTTGTGGATTTCCTTTTATGATATATCTATCATGTTTCATTTTAATATTTGTGTGATTAAATCTTCTATTCATAGTATTAGGATGGCCATTCTAATGTTGTGAGTGGATGTTTAATTGAATCACACATTGAATTGTGCATACAAGTTAGTATAAGGGGAGGTTAGTCATACCCTCCTTAGACTTAGAACATTCATAGAGGGACACTTCAGAAATTGAGTGAAAAGAACCAACTTATGATCATAGTACCTTAAGGGAATTGAGATTAAGACCAATCTTAGGAGATTTAGGCTTGTAAAAGAGTCGAGAACCTAGTTGCCTTGGCCAGAGGGACTAGGGGTAAAATTGTGATTGCTTTTAATCCACAAGTTAATGAAAATTACCATCAAGAGTTTTGCATATCTAGCTCAAGTCTTAATCACGAGTATGATTAGCCTTGGTCTCTTTTCAAGTGAATTCTACATCCATTCCATTCATCATTTGTTTGTTGTTTGATCATTAATTTGATTAGTTTTAAATTCTAGTTAATTGAGTAGAGAATTAAGTAATTATCTTAAATACAACATCTTCAATCTATCATCCTTACAAAGCACAAATCAATGGAAAATCCGGATACAAAGCTTAGTTTCATTTCTCTTGGGATAATATTACTATGAATTTTGAACTTGGTCACGCGTTTACTCAATGATAGAGTCTCTTACTCTTCACATTTACTAAAAATGCGACTAAGAACATTACAAAAGGTGAAACCTCTTTGGAAGCAAGTCCTTCAGTTGGAGTTTCTCTCAATAAGCCATTACATGGACACAAGGGTGATGAAAATGTTTCTGTTTGCTCAACTCCTCATTCAACGCCAAGCTCGCCAATTGCCTCAGCTGTACCTATAGTGATGACAATAAATTCTATGATCATTGAGGAACAACTCGTAAGTGTGATGAGAGTCATTGAAGGACTCAACAAGTATATGGAAGATCAAGACATAAAGATCTCCGTACTTAGAAGAAAATGGAGAATGCGGAGACAAGTTATGCAAAGGAGAAACAAGTTGAGGATGAACATAAGGAGGAGGACTCCGCAAAATAACATCCATCTGAAGTGAATCAAGTTGAAGAAGATATACAAGTTTCAGCTGACAAGATGCTTCCTATCAACCAACTGAAAAATATCGTGATAGAGACGATAATAGACAAGTTTGACGGGAGTTCCAAAACTTTTGTTGCCAACAAAAAGCCACATACAAAGAGAATTGACAACTTGAAGATGCCAGTTGACAACCAACCTCCAAGGTTCAAACAGCGCTCCATGACGCACGAGCCTAAACTATATTTTACTCCTGGCCCGCATGAGTATAAAATGTGTACGTCACCCCCAATCCAAATCAAATCATGTTCCTTTGAACTACGTTATGACTTAATCCTCTTCAAAGAGGTACGTAGGCAGCTTAGCACTTTACTAAGTGCAGTCATAATTCAGGCTATTTATATCAAGTTGGTGAGGCAAGCAATAAAATTCAATAATGTTGATCAAGAATGGATTATCGCAATTTGTTCACCTCAACACGAAGGCGTCTGTGAACAAAATGCGAGGGGTATTTGTAGCCACTTGAATTTTATTGCCTATTAAAGGAAAGTATGTGGCAAATTAATGCAATAATTATCAATTAATTATTTATTTATTAAGGGATTTAAATAAATAAATTCCTAAAATAAATTAGTGGATAATTGGGACAAATCCAATCAAATAAGCCCAAGCCCGCAAAATTAAGTTAAATCAAGGATCAACCAATCAAACTGTGTTATACATAGAAAGGCCCAAGCCTGCAAAATCAGGTGAAATCAGCCCTGGACCAATCAAATGGCGAGTTATTTATGGGGCTTCCTCACCCTTCACCTATATAAGGAGCCCTCCTCCATTCATTCCAGACACACTAAAACATTTGAAGAAGCAGACGCTTCTTAAGAGATCAAGAATACGAGTAGTGCTCCCTTAAGATTTTCAAGCATCTTCAAGTCAAGAACAACCTCCGATTAGATATCAAGGTGCTAAGCCCCTCCGATCCGGCATTCTTCCAGCCATCCGCCTCCGATCAGAGATCAAGGTGACAAGCTCCTCTAATCCAGTGTTCTTCAAGTAAACAGCCTCCAATCAGAGATCGAGGTTCTACACCCCTTCGATCCAGCATTGGTCAGAAACAACACTCGACCTGAGATCAAGGTACAAAGCCCCTCAGATTTGACGTTTCTTCCAGTTAGACAAAAGATAACTCCACTCAAGATTGCGATACGAAGGCCTACTGCCTTGAAGCCTTCAGAATTGCAAACTGAAGATGTTGACATTGTTACGAAAGGTGAAACCTCTTTGGAAGCAAGTCCTTCAGTTGGAGTTTCTCTCAATATGCCATTACAGGGAGACAAGGGTAGTGAAAATGTTTCTGTTTGCTCAACTCCTCGTTCAACGCCAAGCTCGCCATCTGCTTCAGCTGTAGGTATAGTGATGAAAATAAATTTTATAATCATTGATGAACAACTCGCAAGTATGATGAAAGCCATTGAAGGACTCAACAGAGACATAGAAGCTCAAGACATAAAAATCTTCGTACTTAGAAGAAAATGAAGAATGCGGAGTGATGAGAGTGCAAATTTACGTATTATGGACTCCAATTCGTGTGGAAAGAGGGTAAGAAGCCATGAATTGGAGGTTGGTAAGGTTGTGTAAATCCGTCCAGAGAGCTAGCTCGACTTGGAGGTGCTGCTCGATCATAATCATCTTGGTCGAGCAGATGAGCAGAGGTCGAGCAGAATGTGAAAATTATACAAAGAGTTTGTTCGATTTGAAGGTGTTGCTCGATCAACAATGGTTTGGACGAGCAGAATGTGCGAAATTGTCCAGTGAGCTTGCTCGACCAGTTGCTCGAGTTCGAGGCCTTACTCAACTTTAGAGGCATGATCGAGCGAATGTTCGTTGTTGTTATTTATGGTAATTCCGGATGTCTTTTATAAAATTTGACATGTGCTTCAAGCAAAGGCCCATCATAAGCCCATAAGGAGGTCCCATGAGTATAAAAGAAGAGCTTTCATAGGAGAAAAAGAGAACACACATCATTCTGTTGGCGTTCGGATCTTTAGGCTAACGTGAACTATTAGGACTTCATATAATTCTACTACAGCGGAAGTACAAGAGCAGAATTACCTTTCATCGGGTTTGATGTAGAGGATAAATAGTGAACGACCTTTCTGTCTTCTGTTGTATTTTTAAGCCTCTCCTTGATGTTGTGTGGGCAACGATCACCAAGTATAACTCAATCTCCAGCTCCTCTCACCCTCATGAACTTTCTCGTTAGTTGTGTTGTTGCAAGTGAAAGGGACTGCTGAGGGTGGCTATATATAGACTACAACAGGGACCAAGAGGAGAAATTAGGGTTTGGGCCTCCCATTGGCTTAAGTATCCAAATTTAGCCCAAAACTTATACTTAAGTCCAATAATAATAAATCATTCCACTAAAGAAATATTATTGCATTGCCACCCTAATCTCGAATTATGTTTATGGGCTCCTTCTTATCATGGGCGCGTTAATCCCCCGTGTTTAAGATTCAATGTCCATTAATTAATTAAGTTACTGACAACTTCATTAATTAATATATTAACAAGAGTAGTACCACTCAACCTTATTATCATGTCGGAATAAATCCATCAGCTGGGTTTACATGATAATCATTATGAGCTCCTCAAGGCGACATCATCAACCAGTTCCGTTAGGACACGGATTTCTTCTACAATCAACAGCACACCATAGAGACAGCACAATTTCCCAACTCACCGAGCATATTGATTTAACTATTAAAGAAATAAATAAAGAAATAAATTCTGGCTTACGTGTTGAGGTTATTGTATAGGGATTAAGAGTACGAACTTCCATAATAATAGAGATCAAGTTCTATTATATAGTCAGTATAAACCGAACGATCTCAACGGCGATCCTGCTCAATACACTCAAAGTGAACTAGTGTAATTTTATAGTCAAGACAGACTAATGTCAAATCACACTACAACCATACCGATAGATAGACCCCATCTATCTCGATTGTGAACATCTGTTTATACTTTATATGGAGCCGATAATATGATCTTCCGTGTGACGCCGCACACCACATTATCTACAGTATAAAGTAAATGGACTTTTGCAACAATATTATTATTGCAAATGTTTGATCACATGATTCTAATTTCAAATATTATCATAAACATTGTTCATACCAAAAGCAATACTTTTAGTATACAATCCAACACATTCATCATCCATCTACCACCGAAACCCTACAATCATCCAAGGGGGTCGTGAGAGAGGTTCGTCTGGCACGTTAAGTAAGATTATACTAATCAACCATGATTGTTCCTAGATCAATCATGGGCTAGAACCACCCCGGTAGTTCTAGGGTTATGAAAGTTTTATGAGTTAATTGAATTTCCATGTGTAAACTCTGTACAACACTACTTGTGGTTTATTCTATATAATATTGTACTTTTTCAATTCATACTCACGGTCGTTTTGTGCATCATTAACTATTATGTAGAGTCTGAATACATCTCCTGGTTATTGATTGAGTGCGTTCATCGCTGAGCAGGATTACATGTTATAATTCTAAGTGAAGGGATTCCGAAGTCTTATTAGAACTATCTTATATATATACTTGTTAATTGAATCTTATTTGGGTTATTAAGTAGGATAAAGAGTATAACTTTATAGTACCTAAAAAGGGAGATCAAATCGGGTTAGAGTACTAAGTGCACGGGAATTAATTGATTATGATAGTACCTAGAAATGGGGTGAAGTATATCTCTTGCTACGAGAATATTCACACGCGTCATACGCTTGTTTGCTTGTGTTTATAGAGTAAACTTGAATGGTTTTTAGTGATGCGTCCATAAACCACAAGGCAGAGTCGGACATCAACACATGGAAAGGAAATTAATAAGTAAAACTGGATGACCTGAAGAACTACTTAATTACTTACTTGATCACAACTGAATTTTCTCTATTGCTTTCTTATTTACTTTGCTATTTCAATTATATGTTATTTAGTCTCGTAACCAAACCAAATCCAATTTGCCAACATAGTCTTAGTTAATTAGAATATAATTAAATTGATAATTATCCGTCCCTTGGGTTCGATAATCACTTGGTTGCCTATCGAAACTACAATTGATATCCTTTATACTTGGGGATAATTTTGTGTGTTGAAAAAACGCTCATCACGGAGACAAGTCATGCAAAGGAGAAACAAGTTGAGGATGAACATGAGGAGGGGGACTCCGCGAAACAACATTCATCTGAAATGAATCAAGTTAAAGAAGATATACAAGGTTCGGCTGACAAGATGCTTCCTATCAACCAACTGAAAAATATCGTGATAGAGACGATAATAGACAAGTTTGACGGGAGTTCCAAAACTTTTATTGCCTACAAAAAGCCACATACAAAGAAAATTGATAACTTGAAGATGCCAGCTGACTACCAACCTCCAAGGTTCAAACAACGCTCCATGACACACGAGCCTAAACTGCATGTTACGTCTGGCCCACATGAGTATAAAATGTGTACGTCACCCCCAATCCAAACCAAATCATGTTTCGTTGATCTAAGTGTAGTCATAATTCAGGCTATTTATATCAAGTTGGTGAGACAAACAATAAAATTCAATCATGTTGATCAAGAATGGATTATCGCAATTTGTTCACTTCAACACAAAGATGCCTGTGAACAAAATGCGAGGGGGCATTTGTAGGCACTTGAATTTTATTGCCTATTAAAGGAAAATATGTGACAAATTAATGCAATAATTATCAATTAATAATTTATTTATTAAGGGATTTAAATAAGTAAATTCCTAAAATAAATTAGTGGATAATTGATAATTGGGACAGATCCAATCAAATAAGCCCAAGCCCGCAGAATTAAGTCAAATCAAGTATCAACCGATCAAACTATGTTATACATGGAAATGCCCAAGCCCGCAAAATTAGTTCAAATCAGCCCTGGACTAATCAAATTATGAGTTATTTATGGGGCTTCCTAACTCTTCACCTATATAAGGAGCCCTACTCCATTCATTCCAAACACACTAAAATATCTGAAGACGCAGACGCTTCTGAAGAGCAAGAATACGAGCAGTGCTCCCTTGAGATTTTCAAGCATCTTCAAGTAAAGAACAACCTCCGATTAGAGATCAAGGTGCTAAGCCCCCTCCGATCCGGCGTTCTTCCAGTCATCTGCCTCCGATCAAAGATCAAGGTGATAAGCTCCTCTGATCCGGCGTTCTTCAAGTAAACAGCCTCCGATCAGAGATCAAGGTTCTACACCCCTTCGATCCAGCATTGGTCAGAAATAACACTCGACCTGAGATCAAGGTGCTAAGCCCCTCAGATTTGACGTTTCTTCCAGTTAGATAAAAGATAACTCCACTCAAGATTGCGATACGAAGGCCTACTGCCTTGAAGCCTTCAGAATTGCAAACTGAAGATGTTGACATTGTTACAAAAGGTGAAACCTCTTTGGAAGCAAGTCCTTCAGTTGGAGTTTCTCTCAAAAAGCCATTACACGGAGACAAGGGTGGTGAAAATATTTCTGTTTTCCCAACTCCTCGTTCAACGCCAAGCTTGCCATCTGCCTCAGTTGTAGCCATAGTGATGACAACAAATTCTATGATCATTGAGGAACAACTCGCAAGTATAATAAGAGCTATGGAAGGACTCAACAAGCATTTGGATGCTCAAAACATAAAGATCTCCGTACTTAGAAGAAAATGAAGAATGCGGAGGCAACTCATGCAAAGGAGAAACAAGTTGAGGATGAACACGAGGAGGAGGACTCCGCGAAACAACATTCATCTGAAATGAATCAAGTTGAAGAAGATATACAAGGTTCAACTGACAAGATGCTTCCTATTAACCAACTGAAAAATTTCGTGATAGAGACGATAATAGACAAGTTTGATGGGAGTTCCAAAACTTTTGTTGCCTAAAAAAAGCCACATACAAAGAGAATTGACAACTTGAAGATGCCAGCTGACTACCAATCTCCAAGGTTCAAACAACGATCCATGACGCACGAGCCTAAACTGCATGTTACTCTTGGCCCGCATGAGTATAAAATATGTACGTCACCCCAATCCAAATTATATTCCTTTGAACTACGTTATGACTTAATCCTCTTCAAAGAGGTACGTAGACAGCTTAGCACTACACTAAGTGCAGTCATAATTCAGGCTATTTATATTAAATTGGTGAGGCAAGCAATAAAATTCAATTATGTTTATCAAGAATGGATTATCGCAATTTGTTCACTTCAACACAAAGGCGTCTATGAACAAAATGCGAGGGGACATTTGTAGGCACTTGAATTTTATTGCCTATTAAAGGAAAGTATGTGACAAATAAATGCAATAATTATCAAGTAATTATTTATTTATTAAGGGATTTAAATAAATAAATTCATAAAATAAATTAGTGGATAATTGATAATTGGGACAGATCCAATCAATTAAGCCTAAGCCTGCAGAATTAAGTCAAATCAAGGATCAACCAATCAAAATGTGTTATACATGGAAAGGCCCAAGCCTGTAAAATCAGGTCAAATCAGCCCTGGACCAATCAAATTGCGAGTTATTTATGGGGCTTCCTCACCCTTTACCTATATAAGGAGCCCTCCTCCATTCATTCCAAAATGACGCTTCTAAAGAGATCAAGAATACGAACAGTACTCCCTTGAGATTTTCAAGCATCTTCAAGTAAAGAACAACCTCCGATTAGAGATCAAGGTGCTAAGCCCCTCCGATCCGGCATTCTTCCAGCCATCCGCCTCCGATCAGAGATCAAGGTGACAAGCTCCTCTGATCAGGCGTTCTTCAAGTCAACAGCTTCCGATCAGAGATCAAGGTTTTACACCCCTCCGATCCAGCATTGGTCAGAAACAACACTTGACCTGAGATCAAGGTGCAAAGCCCCTCATATTCGATGCTTCTTCCAGTTAAACTCATCCAACAATCTTTGTGAAGTCAACGGTGTGCTACTAAATTGAACGGCGTTCTTCATAAGAAGTCTTCAAGTCAATGTTCAATCCGAACAAAGGCTCGACGCCTCCAAATTAACGTCAAGATTACACATCTAAGCTCGAACAAGCTTCATCCGAAGATCTGGCTCAACACACACGCAGTCAACATACAGTCAACACATGCTCCAGTCAAAGAAGTCAAAGTCAACACACACAAGTCAAGTCAAAGTCAAGTCAAGTTAAATTGGTTCGAGAGAAGAACCAGAGGATAGATAGAGATTGTTTCCTAAATTCTCAAGTTTAATTTGTCTGGATTATTATTGTAATCCAATAGGTATTTATTTTATTATAAATACTAAATTTGCTGTTACAGGTGTGTATTTAATAAATAAAAGGGTGTGCATTTAGTCGGACTCGCCATTAAATTATGAAAAAAACTTGCATGAGATCGTCTCACGGTCTTATTATATGAGACGGATCTCACCAACCCAAAAATATCGACCCGCGAAAAATTATGTACTCTCACTTGATTGAATTTTGCTAATTAATTTAATTCATTAAGGGAACTACTAATAAAGGCAAAGACTTGTGTGAGACCGTCTCACGTAACGGCTTACGTAGAAAGTGACAAGTTTTATACAGAAAAGTGATAATAAATTAATGAAAACTGATGATGCTATTTCATGAACAATTTATAGTATAAATAAAAGTGATAACATTTTATAGCGAAAGTGATAACGTTTTATAGCGAAAGTTATAACTATTTTAAAAAATAAAAATGGTCTCACGTGAGACGGTTTCACGCAAGACCTACCCGCCAATAAATGGCTTAATACATATTTCATGCGTTTTTTTATTTTTATTTCTCCCATTATTTCATTTTATTTTAGTATAGTATTGTTTCAAATTTTGAAGGAAAATAAAAATCCACGTTAATTAAAAAATATACTGTATTATGTTAACTAAATGTTAGTACCCCTACTTTTCTTAAATGTAAATTATATCACAAAAATAATTTTATAAGACGATAAAAGTGATAATTTTTTTTATATAAAGTAATACTTGATTAAGAAAAAAATGATAATCAATTTTATAAATAACAGATAAAAAGTGATAATATATTTAATAAAAAATGATATTTAATCAAGAAATAGTGATAAACAATCTCATAAAAGAATTTTATGAGTCAGATAAAAAATAATGATATTTTTATAAAAATTAATATCTAACTTAAAATTATAATAGTTGTCTAATTAATAATTTATCTTATAAATAAATTGTAGGATAAATAAAAAGTTATACAATTTTTAGTAAAAAGTGATACATGAATATGGAAAAGTGATAATTATTAAATTAAAGTAATTTATAAATAATGCGTGAAACAGATAAAAGGTGATGAAATTTTTAATAAAAAGTGATTTCTGATAAATATAAAGTGATATTCATTCAATTTAATTATTCACTAATTTTATATATTAAATAATTATTAAAAATCTTTTTAATTATTTTTATTGAAAAGAAAAAAAATCAAATATTGAAAGGTAAAAAAAAAGAATAAAAAAAAGGGTAATGCATGAATGCAATGGCCGTCTTATTCTAACGGTTACATATTTTCATTTTGGCGTCTCATCCTAATAGTTACATATCCCTTTTTAGCATATAGACCCACACAAATTAATTAGTTCTCTCTCCCTTAGCCCACACATCACACTAATACATATATCCACTTTACATTAAAATACTATTTCTCTCACCTCAATACACATTAAAATACTATATTCATTAATTCACGTGCAAAAAGCAAGCGTAACCATAAGAACGGGACAGAGGGAGATATATCAGCGCTCCTATAGCTAATCCAAGATCCAATTATTTATTTGGAGCTCCTTCTCATAAGGAGATTCATGAGTCGATCTCACCCAACACTTACGCTTAAAATATTAGATAAGTCTCGGTGAGATCGTCCTCACGCATTTTTTTATGTGAAACACATCAAGTCATATCCATTAATATAAAATAAAAAATAAAAGAGAGTTAAAAGAAAAACAAGGCGTTTGGTTTCATTAATTAAAATTAGAGTATTGTTAAGTACACACCCTTTTTTATTGAATACACACCTTTTTTAATTTTTTATTTCTTAATTTTATTATATACACACCCCTAAAATTCCAAAATTACCCTTTTAAAATTAAAATTATAAACACCTATATTTCTCCTTTCATTCTTTCATTTTCAAAAATTCAGTTTCGACGTGCTGAGAAAATTAAAATCATAAACATCCATATATCTTCTTCCATTTTCAAAACATCAATTTCAAGGTGAGGAATTCCTTCCAATAATCGATGACTTTCCTATTCAAAATTTACTTTTACAGTTAGACAAAAAATCGACAGTGAACTCAGATTTTATAATGGCTCAACTTGCCATGTGAGATTAATGAACGGATGGAGTTGAGTGCAGAAATCAGTGAGATTCTAAAGAATAAAACACTAGAAAAACATTCATCCTTCAAATTTGGAACATATTTCTTGCAAAATTCTCAAGCCGACATTCAACGTAAACAATGTTAGAAAATGCAATAAATCTTAAATTGTGGTGAGCGAGTAAATTGTAATATTCTAATGCCATTCATTTTCTTTTATATATTCTTATACTTTAGAGTCTTAGACATCAATAGCCTGTGAAATAAATATCACCGCCCAATAACATGAATCTTCTACGCATGCTCTTATCCTATTTCGCATTTAAAACGTCAAAAGCATCCACCAAATAACAAAAGAATGAAATCGAAGAGGGTTTGATTCAAAAGTGAAAGTTATAGTCTTCATTAATAGAAAGATTATGAAATCCGAGAGCATCGACTCCCCGGATACATAATGTATCACAAAATGATTTTTATTTTTGGAAGATTATTAACAACATGAACCGTATACGAATGCTTTGGAGAAAGAATGCCAATAATTAAGAAAAGTTTAGACATATGAGAAACAAGTAATCAGTATTTGATTATCATATTCAGATAGATTTAGGCAATGTTAGTTTTCGGGTTTGAAATCCTGGAATTAGAATTCAAAACTCACATCCAGATTTTAAAATTCACCCCTATATATACATACTATATTTTCTCTCCTCAATTAATACAATTTTCTCTTTTTATCTCTTCTCTTTCATTTAATTTTTTAAATAAATTGATACATTGATTTGATATAAAGTTTAAACTTACCCTACTCAAAACCCAAAAAGAATATATAACACACTATTCATGCGTATAAAATATATATATGGGATGTGTATTTAACAAAATAAAGATAATTTAGACTTTTTAAATTTTAATTTTTAATTATATAAAAATTGGGGTGTATATTTAATAAAAGACAAAAATTTGTGTGAGAGGACTTACGTGAGACAGTCAGAAAGTGATAATTCCTATAATGAATAGTGATACTAAATTAATGAAAAGTGATAATATTTTTTAATGAACAATTTATAATATAAATAAAAAGTTATAATATTTTATAGCGAAAAGGATAATGTTTTATAGCAAAATTGATAACTATTTTAAAAAGTATAAAATGATATCACGTGAAACGGTGTCACGCAAGACGTATAAAAAAAGATGTGTATTTAATAGCCCCTTAAAATTATCACGAATTATAAAAATTGACCACTGTCTACTAACGCATATTACTAGCACGACTGTTTCAAATAAATTGTTTTTCACTTTTACTAAAAAATTATTATTATTATTATTATTATTATTATTATTATTGTTGTTGTTGTTCATAAACTATTTTATTATCACTTTATTTTAATTAGGTACCACTTTATCTTAAAAATATTATCACTTTTTATTCATCATACGAATTATTCATAAATAAAGTAATAATTAAATTAAATCGATATCACTTTTATTTTTTCTTTTTTTTATCATATATCACTTTTTTATTAAACAAGTTTATAAGCAATTAAAATTCACGGTCCAATCAAATGGTGACACGTGGATTTTATTGATTAAATATCAATTTTAATTTATTATATTTTATTTTTGGGATTTAATAAATTAATTCCTAAAATAGATTAATAAATAATTGATAATTAATTTAAAACCCAACAAATTAAGTAGGGTTTAAATTAAGTAAAACTTGACTCCCAAGTCAAATAAAGTCTGGAAGGTTCCAGAATCAGGTCAAATTAAGCAATGACCATTCAAGCTGTGTTATATTTGGAATGGCCCAAGCCCGCAGAATCGGGTCAAATCTGTCATGAACTAATCAGATTGCAAGTTATTTATGGGGCATGCTCATTCTTCACCTATATAAGGAGTCCTCCTTCATTCATTCCAGACACACTACAACGTCTGAACATGCAGACGCTTCTGAAGAGATCAAGAATACGAGCAGTGCTCCCTTGAGATCTTCAAGCATCTTCAAGCCAAGAACGACCTTCGATCCAAGATCAAGGTGTCAAGCCCCTCCGATCCGGCGTTCTTCAAGTCAAGCAAAGATCAGAGATCAAGTCAAGCGAAGATCAAGATCCAAGTCAAGTGAAGATCAAGATCAAGCGAAGGTCAAGATCCAAGTTAAGTGAAGATCAAGATCAAGCGAAGGTCAAGATCCAAGTTAAGTGAAGATCAAGTCAAGCGAAGATCAAGTTCCAAGTTAAGTGAAGATCAAGATCTAAGTGAAGATACAAGTCAAGTGAAGATCAAGATCCAAGTTCAAGATCTTCAAGTCAAGAATACTCAAGACCTTCAAGTCAAGTTCAAGTTATATTCAAGTCAAGAACAACAGCCGATCAAAGATTAAGGTGCTAAGCCTCTTCGATCCGGCGTTCTCCAAATCAAATTCATTATTTGTGAAGTCAACGTTCTACTAAATTGAGCGGCATACTTCACAACAAATTTAAGTCAACGTTCAATCCGAACAAAGGTTCAACACCTCCGGATCAACATTTAAGACTGCACACTCGAGTTCGGACAAGCTTCAACTGAAGATCCGACTCAACATACACAGTCAACGCGGTCAACACAACAAGTCAAAGTCAAAGCCAAATTGGTTCGAGAGAAGAATCAGAGGATAGATAGAGATTGTTTTCTAAATTTTCAAGTTTAATCCTTCTGGATTATCATTGTAATTCTTTTGTATTTATTTTATTATAAATACAAGATTTGTTATTACAATGTTATCACTTTTTATTCCAATAAATTATTCGTGAAATAATTTAATTAGACGGATATCACTTTTCTTTGATTATAAATCACTTTATATTAAAATGTTATCACCTTTTACTTTTCCAGTAAATTATTGTGAAATAATATTTTTTTATGAAAGATGTTATCACTTTTCATTTATACCATAAATTGTTCATGAAGTATAGTTAACAATAAAGTTATCACTTTTAATCAATTGAGTATCACATTGTATAAATTTGTAATTTTCAAATTTAAAAATAAATTAAATGAATAAAAAATTTTAAATTAATATAATATCAAATAATAGAAATATTAATTAAAAGAAAAAATGTAATTTATAAATAAATATATATAATACAAAAGACCTAATTAATTTAGTTTCATAATTAATTTCTCAATTTTCTAATTTGATAACCATCAAACAAACCCTTTTTGAAATATACTTAATGAGTTTATGAATGATCCATCTCATAAGGGAATTCGTAAGACGATCTCACCCAAGTCTAGACTTGCCTAAATTATTTTAAATTATTTTATAATTTTAGATTTTAATAGATAATTTTAACATCTATTTGAGATCTGAATTGATAAAATAAAATTTTTAGATCCAAATTGATAATTAATTTATCTTTTCATTTTTTTTAATTGGGTTCTCATATTGCCTACTACATTTTTTTATTCAAATTTTCGTGTGCAATCGTATTCAAAAATTTAAATAAATGAATAAAAATATAAAAATTAATGATAAAAACTTAGAGAAATTATCACATTTGGTCCTCTTAATATACTAAAATTCGCATCTAGTCATTTAACTATTACAATTTACAATTTTAGTTATTTTTTTGTCCAATTTTGCTCCTGAGAGACAAAAATTAGACAAAGAACTAAAATTAAAAATTGCAATAGTTAAAGGACCAAATGCGGATTTTGTGATAACTTGACAAAAGACTTAACGGACCAAATGTGATAATTTGATCGAAAAAAATTATAATTTCTCACATCATATTAAAATTCTCACAATATCATAAAAAAAATATTTAAAGATATTATATTTAAACAATGTTTTCAAAATTAGAGCAAACCGATCGATTCAACTGGAAATCGGAGTCGAAACTAGTCCAGAACACCCAAAAAAACTATTTTTAAGATTGAATCTGGTTGGACAGGAAAATGGTTGAACCGATCCAACTGATTTTGTGTAATTCTTAAATTTTTTTATTTTTTATTGTATGATGTTTCACCTGTTGGATATGTTAAACCAGCTTTTCTAGTCCAATCTGGTTCAATCTTATTTTTTTTTATTCTGGACTGATTCTGGCTCCGATTTATGGTTTAACCGGATGGTCCAAAACCCGATTTCAAAAATATTACTTTAAATATAATATTTATTATGGCAATAAATTAACTTATATTAAGATTGATGGAAAGAAGCCAGCACTGATTGACAAATAAAGTTAGGAGGATTATCCCAACTAAACTCAGAGATAACATTGTACTTAGCATAACAAGAAATAAAGTAAGCAATAATATTTTTCGAACGAGGTTGCCAAAAGACACCCTTGAAGTAGAAATAAGGCAGCATGGCATGAATGTCTTGAAGAATAGGAATACAAGTAGCTAGAGGATCAAGTTCATTATTTGTGGCAAGGATAATTTACGATGCATCATAAACGAGAGAGAAATTAGTGTAACCAATAGAAATAGCCAGAGAGATAGCCTCTCTATATCCCAAAAATTCAGCAATAACTGGATGATGAGCGTTTTCTCAATACACAATTAATCACCAAGTATGAAGGATGCGATTATAGCTTTGATAAGCGACCAAGTTATATTATCAAACCCAAAGGACGGATGATTATCAATTATTAACTAAATTAATTAAAACTATGGTTTGACATTTTACTTTAGAAATTATTATTAATCTAATAGACTAAATAATTAAATAGCAAATAAAATAGAAAATAATAGAGAATAATCGAGAGTTGAACAAGTGAGAAGATAGGTAGCTCTTCGGGTCATCCAGTTTCACTAATTAATCTCCCTTCTGTATATCAATGTCCGACTCTACCTTGTGGAATATGGACGCATCACTAAGCCATGAAAATCTACTCTATAGACACAATTAGACAAGCGTGTAACACATGTGAAATACCTCGGAGCAAGTACACAATTTCACCCCTTTTCTAGGTACTATCAGTATAAATTATTTCCCATGCACTAAGTACTCTAACCCAATATGATCTCCCTTTATAGGTACTATGAAATTATCTCCTTTATCCTACCTACTAACCCGAATTCAATTCAATTAACAAGTATTCATATAAGATAGTTCTAAAATTAGCCCATGATGCTTCGAAGAACGTTCATGGTGATTGGATAGATCTTACTCATAGTTTTGAAAATTACAAGAAAGATTAAGATGAGAAATAAACCTTAGATATGGGCACCGTCGCTTCTCGCTCTGTCTTGAATCTTTACTTGGTTCTCACTTGATTCGCTGCATGAATCTCTCTACAGCTCTTGCAGATGAAGTTAGGGTTTAGATGTGGTGTAGGATGGATGTGGAATCTAACTCCCTTTTTTATGTGATCTGCATCTGATGAGAGTGGAAATTCATGTATTTTTTGGTCCGATTTGATACCTCTTTAAGTGTATAATTGCTATTATTTACATGAATATTTAATACTTTAAGTTTTATTAATAAAAAGGTGCTTGAGTGGTATTTTTTTGTATTTTGATAGGAAAAAAAGATTTAAAAAAATGTAGAATTGGAATGAAGGATGAATTTGTGCAATATGTCAAGGAAACGAAGGACCACAATCCGTAATTTTTCTGTACACGTGTAGAAGTCCAAACTGGTCATGTGATACATGGTTAGAAAGATACAGAAGAGAGGATCGCGTGGGCTCAAGAATTACCTGAATCGGAATTTAGGTGAGAAGTTATTCTCAAAACCGTGAGGTCGCGCAATTTCCAGCGAGAATTACAAAAATTCACAAAAATTACCCTTTTTTACTTATTTTCTTGGTGGCCAAGTTATTTCCTAATCTTACATTCCTCCATATCTTCCATAATTATATTTTTCCTGATTTTTCAAGATCCCACATCCTTTTACTCCTTATTTTATTCCATTCTCACACATATATATACTCCATTCTCATCACCACACAAAATCGTGGAGAAACCGCCTAATCTACCACCACTACATTACCTAGGGTTTTAAACCATAATCCACAATATCTGCCTTTCATCTTCTACCCATCATCCACCATCCACCATTTGGAGAGGATTCAAGAGAGTATTCGTTTATTTGATCGGAGACGGGAATTCTGGAGAGGATGGAGTTGGAGAAGGAGAACCAAACAAATAAGTTTTCTTTCTTTACTTTATTCTTTCTAGTTTTTAGACTCATGGGTAAGTTTTCTTCCATAGACATGGTTGTTGCTTGTAAGACCATGAGCTAAGTATCTTGTTGGTATTGTTAGGGCTTTAGATAGTTTTGATTATGTGATTTGATTGCCCTAGACTTGAATTTTATTACACTACAGAATGTTTATTTCCTTATTGAAGAAGATATTTTTTAGACTTTATATTATTGTGTTTTGAGTTTTGATTCCTTTAATTATTCATGACGGTATCACTGATTAATAGTTGATAGGAGGTCTAACTAGGTTTAGTGTCCTTTTATAAATATCTACAGGTAAGTAATTTGGGTTTAGAATTATCTGTCACATGGTTAAGCTAGATTTTCCTTAGCATTATCAGTCTCTTATCTTGGAATACTTAATTATTTTCTCGCCAGCTTATCTTATTTTATTTTATTTTATTTTATTTTATTATTTATTAAATAATTTTCATAAATTGAGTTTGTCTTAAATAAAAATAGTCATATTAGATTTATTTGTCACTCTGACACTATCCCATGGGTTCGATAATTTAACTTGGTCACACGCGTACTACAATTGATCTCTTATACTTGAGGGTGAGATTCATGTTTTCGAAAGAAAATAGCGATCAAGTTTTTGGCGCCATTGCGTTAAATACTTATAATTATTTTATGATTTATTTTTTATTAGGACATTAAACTTTGCACTTGATGGGAGGCAACCCATCTTTTTATTTTGGTTTGTTTGTTATATCTTGTGCTAGGTGCATTATATTCAAGGTGCGTCACGCTTACACTTAAGGTATTTTTATCCTTTAAAACTTAGATTCAACTTACGTTTTCATTTAAGTTTGGGGGGTGTGATATTCTTCCCTTATTCCAACCGCACCCAGGTATGTTTACTCTGCATCGTTTAATGTCTGTGTGTTTGGAGGTCGAATTTTTTTAGATTTTTTTATTTTTTTCGATCCTTCGAATTTTTTTGCAACTATCCAGGTGTCTTGTATATTTTTGTTCATTTTTGTGTGTCCCATGGTGCTCTTTCATCGATTTTCATCTTTCTGATATTCTTATGAATCCTATGATAATGAATTTTGTGTTTGAGCTTTATTGATTGAAAAGAGTATTAAAGTGGCAAAGTGAGTTCTTATTTGAGGCCTACGCCTGACAGAGTTGGAAAACTTGAGGAACTTGTAAAATGTGAAGGAGATTAAAATCATGTTACTTCGTTTCTTATTCTAAAGTTTTGTGTGAGTTTTGAATTCCTATGAGTAAGGAGCATGAGCCTTAAATTCTATAACCTGAATTTCATGAGGATCTCTGAGCTATTATTTTTCTGCCTATATGGAGATGTTAATTATGATTAATAAGAGTAACAATCTTAAATTCTTAAGTACTTGAAGTTCTTGATATGCTTGTTATGATGTATGCGTAGCCTTAAAGAGTGCTCGTTCATTCTATGAAAAAGTCAAGTGAGATTTGAGCCTATAAATCATCTTACATGATGCATGATATTTTTATTCTTGAGCGTATCATTTTTGTGCGTGTATTCTAGAACTTTCCTTAAGTCTCCTTGAATATTCGAAAATAGTCTAGTGGATTATCGAAATGATATTAGGCCATCTTTGATTTTTATTCCATCTTTTCCGTACACTTAACTTGAATTCATTAAATCCTTAGTCAGCCATTTGAGCCTGAAAAAATTCATTCTTTGAATAGCCCATTTGAGCTAAATCAGTATTTGATTTTTTCTTGTTTTACTTGGATCAATTGAGTAATTGTTGAGGAGGTTAGAAGAAGAATGTGAATATGTTGGAAGTGAAAATGATGATGAAGAAAGGATCAAAAGATAAAATTCATGGAGTAGTGCTTAAATCTAGTACTTCATGGAAACAAACACCATATAGTAGTGCTTAAATTGGGGTAGTGCCTAAACTGGTACCCCATTCAAAAAAGTGAAGAAAAGAAAATGATGGAGTTGAAGAGTTAGAGAAAATTAAAAGAAGAAGGTTATTGTTCCTACAAATTGAGGAGGAGTTGTGCTTGAAATGAAAATGATGAGAAGAATGAAAGTTTATGATAGACTACAGCTTGATTGATCTGAGTTTGAGTCACTTATCCATATATTTCCTACCTTGTCCAATGATCCCACGTTACAACCAAAATAGAAAGTCCTTTTTGATTCATGATTTGCTACCTACAAGTAAAAGGAGAGTTGAGACAATAGGCAAGCTTATGGTTACGCATTCACTTGAATTGAATTTGAGAACACACTTATATATAACCCAAATGGTGTACACTTTATACACTTTGAGCATGAGAGTTATACTATATTTATCATGTGACCATAGGTGGATTGAGCACTTGAATTGGTAAAGTAATTGTCTTAACTTACATATTTTGAATGAATTAATGCTTTTAAATTTGAAGTTATGCGAACCAAGTTAAACTTGATTACAAATCTTTTGAAAGCTTAGTTGATATTTTGATCCTTCCCTTTGAACATGACTTTCCATCTCATTATTCTCTTGATTTGTTGTTTCATTATTCGAGAATGAACAACACCTTAAGTTTGGGGGGTTTGATGTGAGTGAAAATTTATATTACAAAAATACACGTACTGGAGGTAAAATCTCAACAATTCGGTACTGACGTGTCATAGCTCAACCAGAATGGTCTTGATCGAGCTTTAATCGAGTTGTGTGTCTGTAAACTGAAACTTCGTCTTCACGCCCAACTCGACTTCCCTGCTATAGCTCGACCAAATTGCTCTTGGTCGAGCTACCCTTCCTTAGTCGAGCAGCACCTCTGTAACCCGAAATGTCTCCAACTCGACTCCCACTGTGTAGCTCGACCAACCTATGCTTGGTCGAACTACCCTTCCTTGGTCGAGCTACGCCTCAAAAAATGTGCTTTCCAATTCTGAGCACTCCAGAACTGTCTTCCTGTATAAATAATAGCCTCAATAGCATCTGATTCGTGAATTTTTCATAAACATCCCGATTTGTCTTGATAGTAGACCAAATTATACTCAATTTCCACACAAATCAAAGCTCAAAACACGTGAATTAACACTCTCGTCACTGGACAAGTAATATCTTGAAAGACTTTGGCGAAAGCATGGACAAAATATCCATTTTCTCCCATAATAAATATACCAACCATGGATTTCTTCTATTGTAGAGATGTGGCGCAATACAAAAAAAAATCTTTCTATCTGACGGAGGAGGAAGAAGGCATGGTATCGAGATCAAGTGAGAAGGTCTCTCAGGCCACCCACTTGTTGAAAGCAGCGGAGGAGAGAGGTTGCATGAAGAACCAAAATATTAGGATCAAGTATTTCATCATGAAAGATTTTTCTGTTGCGAGCCCACCAAATAAGAATTGATAGAACAGTAACTAGATCACGGGCTCTCTTTTGGTTGTAGATAAAATTTCTTTATACCAAATATGGCAAAGGGATTTCTCATAACGAAATATAAGATCATGGAGTCCAGTCAATAACGAAGGGAGTTAAGGACCATGAGGGGCATTGCCCCCTCCCCCACCGTACATTTTAAAAAATATTACTATATATATGTTCAAATTATATAAATATTGTACACTTAGCATAGTGGTATAGGGCTTTTTACATTTTTCAAAAGTTGAGGGTTCGATTTATCTCATTGTCGTGACTTTTTATTTTTTTCTTTTTTCTTTTGGCATTGTTTGAATTAATTTTTCTTTTATTCTTTTTATTTATAAGTTTCAATTATATTATTATAATTTTATTTATATATATATATATATATATATATATATATATATATATATATATATAGAATAAATTCAATCCTGACCATCAATTTCTCAAACAAATATTAGCCACACATTAAAATAATTAAATATTTGTAATTATAATTTTTTCAAATAGTAAATAATTTAGTACAAATCTTGATCATCTATTTCTCAAACAAATCTCAGCACCCAATTAAGATAATTAAATAATTATAATTATGATATTTTCAAATCAGGAAATAATTTAGTCTAAATCCTGACCATCTATTTCTCAAAGAAATCTCAGTCACTCATTAAAATAATTAATTAAAAAATCTATCATCTATACATATATAAAAGCAAATCTGAATTTTTATTTTTATCTTCGATTTTTCTCCATCTTTTCAATTTTACTATATTTAGAAACTAATCAATTTTAATCTTGACTATTTATTTAATATTTTTAATCTCAACCATTAACCCTATTTATACAAATAATATATTTATTTTAATTTTTTAATTAACAATATAAGTTTGGTAAAAAATTTTATATATTTTTGGCATATGATTAATTATTAATGAAATATTAATTTTCAATTAATATATAAATTCATATTTAATTAATTAATTAATTTTAATTTAATTTATTAACAAAAAATTTATATTCTAATAATTAACTTTTTTCTTAATTAAATTTTTTTTAATTTTGATATATATTTTAATTTAATATTTACTCTAAAATACTCTCTTAATTTAATTTAATTACTTTATTTTACGATAAAATATTGTCTTCTTTTAATTGAACAAATTTCAATATATTTTTTTTATTCTTAATTTTGACCCATGAATATTAATAAATGAGTTTGGAATGTATCATAATAAAATTTTGAACGTGACAGGTACGAGTAGCACTAAAATGATATGAGAAATATATATATATATATATATACACACACACACACACACACACACACATACATACACACACAAAAGTAAAAAAGGTACATGTTTAGTCATTAGGATACATAAGATATAAATTTTTATGCTAAAGTATTTATAAGTAATAGTGTTGGAGAACATATTTGATACGGATGACAATGAGACGGTGTTTTCCGATACCCTTGATGCGCATTTTCTTTACACGCAAAATTAATCCCCAAGTATTAAGGATATCAATTGCAGCTTAAGAAAGCAACTAAGTTAAATATCGAACCCAAAGGACGGCGTATTATCAATTTAATTATTTACTAAATTAATTAAGAAAAAAAGCAATAAGAGTTGTGAAATTAATTATCAACTAAAATACTAAAATTAAATAACAAATAAAATAAAATAGCACTAGAAGAATACGAAAGTGGATCAAGTAGGAGAATAGGTAGCTATAGGGTAATCCAATTTTACTACTTAACTTCTCTCTCAAGTGCAGGCCGACTCTGCCTTGTAGACGATAGACGCATCACTAAACCATGCAAATCTACTTTATAGACACAAATAAATATGCGTGTAACACGTGTGAATAACCTCGTAGTAAGAGATATAATTTCAACTCCCTTTCTAGGTACTACAGTATCGATTATTTCCCACATCTGGAACCAAGTCCGATATGATCTCCCTTTATAGGTACTATAAAATTACCATCAATATCCTGCTTACTAATCCAAATTCAATTCAATTAATAAATATTCATATATGATAGTTCTAATGAAGGTTTGGAGTCCCCTCACTTAGAATCATAACATGGAATCATGTTCAGTGGTGAACGCACTCAATCTATAACCAATATATAACAGTTGAAGATGCACAAAACGATCATGAATATGGATTAAGAAAGTACAATCATATTTAAAATCAATCCACAAGTAGTGTTGTATAGAGGGCACACAAGAGAGTTTAATAAATTCATAAAACCTCCATAAACCCTAGATCTACCAAAACGGTTCTAGCCCATGGTGTTGCGGAGAACAATCATGGGTATTGTATAGATCTTACCCATATGTCTGGAAAATACAAGATAAATTAGGAAACGAATAAAACCCTAGATGTGGGTATCGTCGCGTCCTTCTCCGTCTTGAATCCTCCTCTTGGTTCTCCTCTTGATTCCACTGACGAATCTTCAAAGTGATGGATGGATGGAAGAAAGGATGTGGATGATGGTTGGGGGTGATCCCCCCTTGTGGGGTGTAGGATGATTGTGGCTCTCTCCAATCCAATTCCAATATCTATTCTAATGAATAATGATGTGATCTACATCCCCTTTTATACTTGTGAGCTCTCCTTATGGACCTTGGATGAGCTTTTTCTTGGAAAATACAAAAATTCACAAACAGGGAATAAAAATCCCGCCGAAATCAGATCTGTGTATCTCCGTTCGACCAGAGAGGTTCTGGTCGAACGGGAGGCCTTGGTCGAATGGCTGGTCGAGCTGCATGCGCAATCTCACCGTTTCACGCATAACTTTCACATTCTCTTTTCCTTGTCTTTCTATTTGCATGCTCACGCGATCCTCTTTTCCTTGTCTTTCTATCTGTATAAAGAACTCATAGAGACTTTAACATTTGAATGTGTAACAGGTCATGCAAAGTGGCACAGCCGTTCTATTCAGCACAGCTTGTGCGACGTCAGCACTTTAATCATAACTTTCTCATTTGAATTTCGAATGGGGAGTTCTTTATGCCAAAACGACCCTCTCTTATGTGGCTTTTCAATCATATATTACACTTCCCGTTCAGATCTCCACACTAATACAAAAAAATTACACAAGTTGGACGTGTGTTTTTCAGCATTCTAGCACAAGTTGCACCTTTTCTCCAACTTTGCACTTTTAATCCTTTTTCCACCTAAAACACAATAAAACACCTCAAGTGTACCTTTTTATCAAATATATTGAATATAAGACACGTGTGCTAATATATAATAAGAATTCCCATAAAAATGGGTTAAATTGGACACTTACACACGCTTATTTTCACTCTCATCAACCCTAGGAATGAGTTGTATTTTTGTAAATAAAGTGTAAATGGGAGAGTAGTTATGATATTTTTACTATTTTAAAAATATGAATACTTTTAGAGGATAGATAAAAATAGAAAAGGTGAACATAAATTTGGGATTGATGGAACAGTATAATTTTTATTATATTACTACCTAAGTTCATCAGTAAAGTTTATTTCTGGCTCTATCACTAAGTCCAGTTGAAAGCCATATGTATAAAATAACAGGACACTTGAAGAACAAGTGTGTTAGATCTAGATCATTGATACCACAGAAGGGGCAATCTTGAGAGCAACTGATCCCCCATTGGAGAAGATTGGAAGGTGACGACAGTGAATTAGAACAAACGCTCCAAAGAAAATGATAAATTCGGCTTGGTATATGGAGCTTCCAAATATGTTTCCAAACTGGATCAGGTTTATTGCTAGAAGATCCATTGCTATCTTAATGGTGGAGATTTAAATTAAATATTATGAAATGTTATGCAGATTTTATTGAATGCTTGCCATTCTTCGAGGGATTCTAGGTCCAAATGTCAGGTATAGAAGCGTGACATATAGGTAGTGAGAGGATGATATCATATTCTTTTGGTAGGAAAACCTCTATAATAAGGTCGCGGTTCCATGATTTGGTAATCGGGTTAATAAGAGCAAAGACCGTGGAGCTTGGTTGTAGAATTGAGCATGGGGACCGGACCCTAGCTGGAGGATCAATCAAAAGCCAATGGTCAAGCCAGATTTTAATATTAACACCACTGTGATTTGACAACAAGAACCTCGAAGAATAACCTGTTTCACCTCAAGGATACTACGCCAAGTCCAAGATGGTCGATTACCTAGGTTGGCTTGGAAGAAGGTGGAGTGGGGAAAGTACTTGGCTTAGAGTACATGAGCAAGAAGGGAAGAGGGTTGGCTATGGAGACGCCAAGCCTGTTTGCTAAGAAGAGCTAAATTAAACACACGAAGATCTCGAAGATCCAACCCACCTTCAGACTTTTTTTTGCACAGTAAATTCCAAGAGGCTCAATGTATTTTCCTTCTGCCCTCCTTATTGCCCAACCAAAAATCACAAATGAGAATTCCCAAATCTTCCAAAAATCCTTCAGTAAGTTTGAAGCATGACATGGCATAAGTGGGGATTGATTAGATGACAGACTTAATCAAGTTTTCTTTTCCAGCACGTGAGAGATGTTTTTCTTTCCAACCACTGATACAATGTATGATTCTATCCTTAATAGTCGAGAAGACCTCATGGTTGTTTCTACCAACAATTGTAGGAAGACCCAAATATTTGTGATGGTTGGGTACTCTTGGGATAACAAGAATATCACAGATGGCGATCGCAATAGAAGGTTCAACGTTTGAGTTGAAAAAAATACCAGATTTCTCAAAATTGATCCTTTGGCCAGAGATGCGGTCATACAATCGAACAACAAATATTAAAGAATTTGCATCATCCGTAGTAGCTAAACTAAATAGAAGAGTATCATAAGCAAAGAACAAATGAGAAATACATGGAGCATCTCTTGCAATTTTGATTCCTTGAAATTTGCCACATATTTGTAGATCATAGGATGCATGAGAAAACCTCTGAGCAGATGATAAAGAGGTAAGGGGAGATATGGTCTTCTTTCGTAACCCCCTTTGGGGTGTGAGCTCGCTAAAACTTTTGCCATTGATCATGAAGGACAGAGAGGAAGTTGTGAGGCATATTCTGAGTAAATCAATGAATTCTTTTGGAAAGTTTATGGCTCTCATCACTACACAGATGAAGTCCCATTCAATGTTATCAAAAGCTTTACTAATGTCGAGCTTGATGGACATTGTACCTGAAGAACCTGCACTTTTGCACTTATTGGAATGGTGAGTTTCATAAGCAATGAGCACATTATCATAGATGAGTTTCCCAGGACAAAAGCTAATTGAGAGTCTAAGATGATATGCGGAAGAACATTCCTGATTCTATTAGCAAGAACTTTTGTGATTAGTTTGTAAGTGACATTACAAAGATTTATTCATCGGAATTATGAGATTGTTTCAAGGGACTTGACTTTGGGAATTGAAACAACAAAAATTTTGTTGATAATAGGAGAGAAATAATGCAGGTTAAGAAAATCAAGAACAAAACATGTAACAGAATTTCCTACAATATTCCAGAATTTACGATAAAAGACGTGGCTCATACCATCAGGTCCAAGGGATTTGAAGGAGTGCATAAGTTTGAGCGCTTTTAGGACCTCATCACTGGTGTAAGGCTGCTTTAAGAGTGAGATCATCTCATCATCAAGGTGTAACCGAATCCGATCCAAAGATAACACATTTGGTCCTTTAAGTCTTTTGTCAAATTATCACAAAATTCGCATTCGATCCTTTTACTATTACAATTTTCAATTTTAGTCATTTTTTTGTCTATAAAGACCAAAATTGGACAGAAAGTACCAAATTGGACAAAAAAGACTAAAATTAAAATTGCAATAGTTAAAGAACCAAATGCAGATTTTGATATACTATACTTTACTAGCAATTTTTTTTAATAACTGAATATAAAAAAAAGTATTGTTAAATATACATCTATTTTTATTAAATACACACCTTTTATTAAATAGACACTCCTTTAAATTTTTTATTTCTTAATTTTATTATATGTACACCCCTATAAATCCACCCTTTTAAATTAAGATTATGCACACCCACTAAAAAAATCCCAATTCATATTTATTAAAATAAAAACTTTTTTTACACTTTTCAAAACTTTAAGTTCAATATTATGTACTTGAAGAAATAAATAAATGCCCAAAATCAAACAGAGAATTCAAATAAATAATTTTGTTTCTTTAATTTGATAAATATAGATTTGGTGATTCTGATTTAAAAAAAAAGATCTGGTTTGAAAATTCTGAACGTTTAATTTAAATCTTGTTTACAAAAATTCCTATTTCAAAGTTTATTTCATTTACGATTTTAGATTAAGAAAATATGATTGGCATTAGGTGAGAATAATAGTGGTGGCAACAATTGAGAAGACATAATGAGGAACTCAATAATAAAAGAGGAACAACAGGGCCGGCCCTGACATTTTAGGTGCCCTGGGCAGATTAAAAAAGTGAGGCCCTATGTATCTTTATTATTCCCTCCATAGTCCATCCCATGTACTCCATATGTTATTCCCTTCCTTTTTTTATTTATTTCATATTTATATTACTCCCTCCGTCTCACGTATTTTTACCTACTTTTCATTTTGGGGTATCCCACGTATTTTACCCTTTTTATTTTTGAAAAAAATACATAATATTTTATTACCTACTTTTTACAATCCCAACAACTTTAATTACTTTTTTATACTTTATTCATCATTCCCAATAACTTTATTCACTTTTACTTTTTAAATTACTAATTTATCTCTACTTTCTCTTGCATTATATATTAAAAAATAAAAGTCTTAATCTCCGTCCCCATACAAACGGATAAAAATACCCGGGACGGATAGAGTAATATTTTTAAAAAAATAAAAAATGACTAATTCCATAACCTCAAATCATAACTTTAAAAGTACATTTAATTTCATGATTATTGGTATTCATCTTTAGCATTCATGATAAAAATTTATAATTTATGATTTATTTATTTTATTTAAAAATATCAAATTATTTTAAAAGTTAAAAAAAGAAGGAAGTAAAAAAGTCAATTTTTATCCGTGAAAAAATAAGTGTTCACACTCGTAAAGAACATGAAGACTATAAATATATAAAAAAACTTTAAATTATATTTCTCGTCCCAAGATTTACTCCATAATTTTTATTTTTGTCCATCTTAAAAGTTATGTGAAGCTTCAAATGGCAATTCACATAATACCATAATATTATAATTTGTCATTTTATTTTACCTTAAATAACTTTTCATATTTTTCTTAGAGACACTCTCTTGTGAGACTGATTTTTCGTGAGACGGGTCGACCCATTATTAAAGTATGCTTATTATATAGATAAAGTATGCTTACTTGTAGTTAAAGTATGTCAATAATGAATCATATTATAACACCCTAAAATTATACTTTAATTCATCATCCATCATAATTTAGAAAACATACTTTAACACCCATTAAATATATTTTATTCATATAATAGACATATTTTAACACATCTCACATAACTAATGTCTCATAAGAGAATTTGTATGAGATACTCTCTTGAGAGATGGGTTATTTGTGAGACGGTTGTGAGACGGGTCAACCCATTACTAAAGTATGCTTATTATATAGGTAAAATATGTTTATTTGTAGTTAAAGTATGTCGATAATGAATTATATTATAACATCCTAAAACCATACTTTAATTCATTATTTATCATACTTTAGAAAATATACTTTAACAATAATTAAACATATTTTATCAATATTATAGACATACTTTAACACGTCTAACAAATCGTCTCACATATGTAGCGTCTCACAAGAGAATTTGTCTTTTTCTTATTAAATTACACTAGACACCCAATATTAACCTCTTACTTTATAAACTTTAAAAAAATCTTAATCTTTACCAACACATCACTAATTATTGAAATATAGGGAATATTAAATTAGATTTTTTTAAATACAATTTATTTTATTAATAATTTTCATAAAAATATATAACTTAATTATTAAAAATACAATATATATATACATAATTATGTTTGTGGGGCCCTCAAAATTGGGGGCCCCTGACCGTCGCCCACAAGGACATGCCTCAAGGCCGGGCCTGAGGAACAAATTCGATGAACAGGGTTATTAGAAATTTTATAGTATAAAATATGATTAAATATATACAGGGTGTGTATTTAGTGATCTTAGGCGCGTTTACTTCTTCGTTGGTTTAGATAACACTTTGTTATTTAACATTTAAAATGCTAAAATTTAGTTTACTTTATAGGTTAAGTTAACTCTCTTTCACGTTTACTTTTTTAGTTTAATCCTACAGATTTACTTAATTACCCTCATCTTTTATTTTATTATTCCTTTATAATTTTAATATTTCTCTCATTAATTAAACTTGTCTTCCCCTAAACTCCAAACTTCTCTTCTTTGCACGTCCTCGCTCATGATGGTGTTGCCACCAACCAAGCGAGTAAGGAAAATCGATGGTAATCGTCAAATATTATCTATTAAATTTTTAAGTTCCCTTATTTTGTTGATGGGTGGGCAGATTTTGTGTTTGTAGGATTCGTCAAGTTTGATTTTTTTAATGGGGGATTAGGGTTTTAGGGTTGCTCGTTCTATCTCTGTGTCTGTCTCTCAATTTTTCGATTTTAATGTTGAATTGTTTCATCATTAGATCCAATTTTTTATCCCTGAAGAATTTCTTTGGATGAATTAAAGCAACGTGAAATGGCTTCTTGATGTAATAATTTTCAGCAAAAGATAATTGTTGGATATTAACATATCATTAATGTATGAATGACTTGATGGTGATGATCTTGTTGAATGCATTACCTTTACAGAGCGTGTAGGCATCATTATTGGCATTTGGATCTTTTGGTTAACGTGAACCGTTAGGGTTTCATGTAATTTTATCACAGCGGAAGTATGAACATAGAATTGATTACCTTTCACCAGGGTTGATGTAGAGGTTGAATTCTCGCCGACATCCTGCACAGCCTCACAGTTTTAGGCATAACTCTCTCATCCAATATTGGAATCGAGTGATCTATGCACCAAAACAATCCTCTATTATATTTCTAAGTCACATCTTGACGTTGGTGTGGGCAACGATCTACAAGACGAACTCAATCTACAGTCATAATCTGATTCTCATGATTTTATGCGTGTGTATTGATTATCCGGATTGCTGAGATTGGCTATTATATAGGCTACAACAGGGACCAAGAGGAGAAATTAGGGTTTGGGCCTCCCATTGGGCTTAAGCATCCAAGTTTAGCCCAAAACTTATACTTAAGTTCAATAATAATAAATCATTCCACTAAAGAAATATTATTGCACTGCCACCCTAATCCCAAATTACGTTTATGGGCTCCTTCTTATTATGAGCCCATTAATCTCCCCGTGTTTAAGATTCAATGCCCATTAAGTAATTAAGTTACTGACAACTCCATTAATTAATATATTTACCAAGAGTAGTACCACTCAACCTTATTATCATGCTGGAATAATCCATCTGTAGGGTTTACATGATAATCATTATGAGCTCCTCAAGGGGACATCATCAACCAATTCAGTTAGGACACGGATTCCTTCTACAATCAACAGCACACCATAGAGACAGCATCATTCCCCAACTCACCAAGCATATTGATTTATCCTTTAAATCTCACCCATTGATGAATCAAAAAAATAAATGCTGGCTTACATGTCGAGGTTATTATATAGGGATTAAGAGTACGAACATCCATAATGACAGAGATCAAGTTCTATTATATAGTCAGTATAAACCGAACGTTCTCAACGGTGGTCCCATTCAATACACAAGTGCACTGGTGTAATTTTATAGTCAAGACAGACTAATACCAAATCACACAACAACCATGCCGATAGATAGTCCACATCTATCTCAGTTGTGAACATCTGTTTATACTTTATAAGGAGCCGATAATATGATCTTCCGTGTGACAACGCACACCACGTTATCTATAGTATAAAGTAAATGGACTTTTGCAATAACTTAATTGCAAATGTTTAATCACATGATTCTCATTTCAAATATTATCTTAACATTGTCCATACGACAAGCTAGACTTTTAGTATACAGTCCAACAATCTCCCACTTATACTAAAAGATTATGCTGCCATATCTGCTGCCATACATCTGATTAACACTCCCACTTCTTGACCATTTAAAGCTTTCTCCTTAAGGTCCTTGTGAAAGGATTACTAGGTTATCATCTGATGTAATCTAGGTGACAACAACCTTCCCCTCATTATACGATTTCTCGTATTAGGTAGTACTTGCTATCAATGTGTTTAATTTTCTTATGGACTCGTGATTCCTTCAAATTTGCTACTGCACCAATATTATCACAATAAATTGTGATATCCTTAGGCAAACTCAGAATCACATCTAAGTCCATTACGAAGTTTCTAGACCCATACAGATACTTTGGCTGTCACAAGGCTCCAATATTATCCTCTTTCCATGCTGGAGTCCAAAATATATTTCTATATGACACTCCTCTATATTATGAATCTACTTCCATTAAACACATAACCTTGAGATGGATTTACTGCCGTCCCTATGATTCAAAAATCCAAATCTAAGTAACCATCAAGAAGTAATAAATTATTCCGGTAAGCTTACATATAATTTCCAGTCCTCTTTAGGCACTTCAAATATGTCTTACCATAATTCAATACTCTTGTTCCGGGTTACCTTGATACTCACTGACTATGCCATTGGCAACACAGGTATCCAATCTCGTGCATAGCATTTCATAGATTAAGCTTCCTTATTAACGAAGCATAGGGAACCGCCTTCATCTATTTTATCTTCGTTTGTGTCTTAAGACACAAATTCTTAGATAAAGTCGCATGCTAAAATGAGTAAGAATTGTATCAATTTATGAAGCTTGAGACAAGCACAACATCCTATCTTGGGAACTTTATTAACATGATCGCAAGGATATATTTTGCTTCTCTTAAGTCCTTCATTACATATTGCTTTATTAACCATATACATACGCCCGACAATACTCTTTCATTGTCTCCAATGAGCAAGATACTATCTACGTACATACAAGAAATACCACCACGTTTCCGCCACTCTTTTCAATACACAAGATCCATCCGAGCATTGATTAGATCCATATGACTGGATTTTCTTATCAAAATGGATATTCTATGATTTTGAAGCTTGCTTTAGTCCATCAATGAAAACTTTTAAGCTTACACTCAAAATGCTATTAGCTCTATGCAATGAATCACTCTGGTTGCTTCATCGTAGAGCCACGTACTTCCTAATGGCTTTTACACTATTTTGATTGTTCTACAAGTTCCCAGAGATGATTTTGAATCCATTGCAACTTGCTAAGATTCCACATTTCAATCTTGTAGTGCTTTGTCGTGTCCATGGGCCGATTTCATATTTTCTAGGGACCAAGTCTCACGACTCTCCCAAAACATAAATCTTTTTGGTTGTTCAAAAATCATCCCACTACGATAAGGCACTACATGCAATTGTGTATCACACATGACACGTGATGCAGTTTACTTGTGCTATATCCTCTTGTAGTCTTGGTACTAAAACTTATGTTTTCTTTCTCACATTTTTTTAAAACATTTTATACATGGTTTTGTGATTTATTACATAGTACCTTTTCAAAATCTAGTGTTCGTGTTAACAATCACTTTCTAATCTTTTGGACTATTTAAATAAGCCATCCTTTATTTTTCTAGGATATCCCATAAACAGACAAACATTCGACATGCTGTTTTTAGGGCTTACCCATAAAATGAATTTAGTAATTCTAAATAATTCATCATCTATCTAACAATTTCCATAAGAGTCTTATTCCTTCTTTCCAACACACCATACAACTGGGGTTTGTCCGGTGTAATTAACTTGGGATTCAATCTCAACATCTGATTATCAGCTCCTAAACTATCCTAAGAGATACTCGCCACCACGATTTAAATCGTAATAACTTGATATATTTTTCATGACGCTTCACTGCATCAGTCACGTACTTCTTGAATTAATCATAATACTCAGACTTGCAGTGCATTAAATAAATATATCTTGTTCCTAGAATAATCTTCGAATATTCATAAATACCTCTCGCCGGGATAATCTTAGGATCGCTTAAATCAGAATGAACAATTTCCAATATATCTTTTCATGGCTCTTTACCCCTTTGCCTAGTAGAGGCAATTAATCATATTCACTTCCAAGTAAGATTCGCTAGTTCGATAGTTTCCACTTCCAATAAACCTTACGGTTCATCGGCTATCTTACGGTTCATCGGCTATCAACTTTCGAATCGTACTTAAGTAAGATGATCTAGTCTTAGATGCTAAAAGATATGTTTAGTTCATCTCCGAAGGTTCCTTTCTCTTATTAGATTAGAAGATACTTTATTAATTACTATTCATTGCATCCGTGGGATAAACATGATTTAAAAGTGTAAATTGTCACTAACGTACCATAACAGATTATAGCTCCATCCTTTCATTTTAATGACTATGTCATTTAATTGAAAATAGAGTATCCATCCGTAAAATATAGAAACCGAAATCAAATTCTTTCTATAAAAACGTACGTAAAGATAATTTCACAAAATCAAACATTTATTCTTATCAAAAGATAAATAAACAACTCCCACTGCAATAGTCACTACTCTAGTATCTTACCCATGTACTCTATAATCTCATCATCACTTAGTTACAGGCTAGTGATTCCGGTATTTACACACTACGTATCAGTAAACTCCATCACTAATCACGCTTCAACAACTAGTGAATAAGATATTATCCTTATTCATATCTTGATGAAATTAGTTTTCTTTCGCCACATGTTTTGTCAGAATTTTTTCACCGTATACAACTTCCTATAATTCAGGTGAAACTTGCTCAAAACGTTAAGGCAAACTATGAAAATAAATTGAGCCAGGTTTCCCCTTCAATTTTCATTTCAAGTGCTTCCAATTCATTCATCAAGTTAATCATGACCTCTTGCCTTTCTAATTTACTCAAGTATCCGAAGAGTCTTACGAGACCATCATATTTATATGAACCTCTCATCTCTTCACTAAAAACATAAATAGGCATCAAAATGCATTCTTAGTGAGAACACATATTTACTTTCCTAAGCAATAATAATTGAAATCAAGATTCTTTTCTAATCATTTATTTAGGACAAGTAAATATTATTTCTTTCAGTTAACAATAAGTGAAACAAACTATTCAAAAATTTAGAGAACCAAGTAAATAAATACGACGATCAAACTCTTTGAATTTAAATTTTATATTGATTCCCTCAATAAATAATATAAAATAAATTCACCGACATCTCAAGCACCGTGAATTTGCATGCCACGTTAGTGTGGACGTATACAAATTTGAACATTCGCAAGAGAAAGTTTTACCTATTAATTCCATACGTCATAATTAACCTTATGACTCAATGATTAATAGTCGGTTGTCCTTTAGCCATGCAATTTAATAGTAGTGACTCTGTTGGGGAGGATACATATTAATTGCACCTAAGTGTATACCATTATTTGATATTAAGTACGTTACCCAAGTTTGTGTGTCTTACAGTTGGAGAAGTCCACATGCCCTCAAATAATTTTCTACAATCATCAATTATTAATTTGTATCAGTGATCCACAAATAAAACTCATCCTTGGGGAAGAAGGCACTATAGCTGACACATAAGCTTATTTGCATCACATTACAAATAATAATTATTTTATGAAATTTATTCCAGTGATCCGCAAATAAAACTCATCCGTTGGGGAGGAATGCACTATAAGCGACTCATAAGCTTAATTGTATCACTTAATAAATCAACAATGGAGGCTGCGGGATCATGACCAATCCCTCTCTCACTTAGTTATTTAATAAGAGAGTTTTTGCATGCATACAATATAACAGATATAATAATAAAAATAAATATGCTATTATTACGGCAAATTAGGTAGTAAATCAAATAGCACATGCATCCAAATATATAATAATAATTGATAAATAAAATAATTATTAGCAATTATATATAAGGATAAAAATTGTCAAATAAAAGCAAAGTTGACTAGGTCAACAAATAAAGCAATTAGGAAACTTGCTCAACAAGTTGGTTAAAACATGGGCTTCAATCCAACTCACACACGTAGGCCCAAGTCAGCACTGCCAATTCACTTTTGTAAATGCCGGCCAGAAAGCTGTTCTCCGAAATGAAGTTGCACGGCCGGATTCCTACTGGCCTCCCGGTTGTCACTGCAAGAAGCAGCGCCTCTCCAGCCATCCCGCTGGAAAAACTGTTGTTGCCAAAGTCCATCGCTCAGCCACCTGCACCTTACTGCTGGAGAACTGCTGTTCACCGGAGCTCCGTCACTCAGTAGCCAGTCGTCCCTTATAGAAAAGTGGTTCGCACCGTCCACTGTCGGCAACAACTCTGGCAGTGGCTACCGACTGACGAACTCTCCGCCAACAAGCAGCCGTGGATCAAAACCTCAAGTCTATCCACCATCGCTCACCGCACCTCCTGGAAACATGCTTGCCTGAAATCTGTCGCCAACCATGCCAAGCTTGGGCCGTCCCTTTCCATCTCCACTATCTGCTTCTACCCAGGAAACAGTCTATTCGCGCCGTGCCATTACCGGAGAGAGGAAGACCCCTGCCTTGACTCACACGAAAATAGACTCACCCCAGAAACTACAGGACTCGATCGGAGGGATGCAATACCCACTCTGAACTAGCATCTGATGTTGGAAATTATTAATTTCCATTATAATCTAATTGTGGGCAATATATTATTATACAATTATATTAGCTATTCAATTATTTTATAGACTTAATTAAAGTGATCCAATTAAGATTAAAAGTCCATGGGCTATAATAATAATTAATATGGGCCAAATGAGTAGATACCCAATACTACGTGATTAGGTGATTATGGGTGGTCTAGTCAAGTAGTATATAAAGGTTACCCGGTTATGGTCCCCAATATACTAAGCCGCACATGGTCTTCCCTTTTTCCCATCGGGAGGGATTACTACGGTCCCCATAAAGGAATTAGGAGGGCTTAGTTGAGGAAGGCCATATAACCACTGATCCTGAGTTCATGTTCCGCCTAGAGACTCATTGGATCAGGTACGCTTCCGCATTATAATTTTGATCTCGTTAATCGTAATAGGGTTTAAGGTATTAGGATTTATTAATTTATTTCCTACAAGTAGTATTAGAGCCACCCTATTAATAATTCTCTGAGATCTAAAATTGTGTTTAAATTCACATATTTATACTTGAATCGAACTGCAAAATTATAATTATAAATGTAAGGTTTAAGATTATAGTTTTCAGACTTATCAGTCGATGCTATTGATGTTATTGACATATGCGGTGCACTTGGTTTATTCAGCTATCAATCTTTTAAGATTGTATATATGCACTGACCACATGAAAATTGTGATAATATGATAATTGAGTATCTTTAATTTGATAATTGAAATTAAAAGATTTAATTGTATCATTATGAGAATTTATAATAATCATCATTTTCGAGTTATATGATTATTGTCATTATCTAAATTTTCTATTATGAAAATTATGGATGTTGAATGATAGTGGACATCTAAAATTATTAATTGGAAGTATTAATCGTGTATTAGCACTTTCTGGAAGTATTATTCGAAAGAATAAAATGCACAAGATATACACACCCATATTTATGCTTTTGGATTTGATATTTATTTGAGCAAATTATTTTTTACCTTATTTGGATAACATCTTATTATTATTTTTGAAATATATTATTGATGTTAAAAGGTGACATTTGATAAATACTTTCATTCAAGACAAATGCGACTCGCACGTCATTACAATGGAAAAGGATTTGATCACTGTATTTTGAGAAAATACAATAAAATAAAATCTTGATGGATTCATATTTTAGTTCGACTATTTATGAATATGTGAATTTGGTATGCTCCCTGGTTACAAATAGGACATGTATTAAAGATAAAAATCTTGGTTATTATTGTGCTAATTTTGTGGGTTAATGAAATCTAATGATTTAGACTTTATTTTTAGTATATACATGTCATCATGAGTAAAAGAAATTAAATACTGTCAGTTTTTTGAAATTACGTTATCAATTAGTGTTAATAATTGAGTAATTTACTTAATGGTGTGTGATATTACGTGTGAGATTTCTATTATTGAAATTCTATTATTGAAGCACACCTCATCGACTTGTCACTTGGCATTCATGTTAAAGTGAATTACGGAGTTATATTCATGAATTTAATTACCATGTTTATAGAGTGTAAAACACATAAATTAATTTTGGTGTCTTTCCACATGATACTAATGTGATTATCAGCTGCATTATTAAATGTAGTTCACAACTATAATAA
Organism: Pogostemon cablin; assembly: GCA_023678885.1. NCBI lineage: Eukaryota > Viridiplantae > Streptophyta > Magnoliopsida > Lamiales > Lamiaceae > Pogostemon > Pogostemon cablin. The sequence continues at coordinate 17,119,380 of CM042965.1, read as the reverse complement.
GCAGTTGGTGATATAATGATTTGCATAATATTGTTATTCTGTTAATGATGGTGATAATCAATTGAGGCAATTTGGTATTCTGGTACGTACTATGTAATGATCACACAACATTCAGGATGGTTTTGTATTCAAAGTTTTAATAATCCATTTGGATTATTTATTATTTTAATTAGTGGTTTGTTGAATTCTTTTTAATAATAATTGCCACTTTTGATTCCCTATGTGTACGCTCCATTGGGAGATTAATTCCAATACACATGACTAATAGCCGTGAAGGTGAAATTTTGGTTTAAGGATGATGTTCTAATTAATTTGAAAATATGCATGTGGTAACAATTTAGTATTATGTTTAAATCATTCGAAATTACTCCATATTTATAAATTGGATTTCTTTTGAATCAAGTGATGATTTTAATTTTAATTAATTTGGACCTATAATTAAAATTATGTTGTTGTATCCGTTCATGATCAACATACAGATATGGCATTGGGTTACCTTTGTGGCATGTATCATTAGAATTTGATGCATAAATAATTTTGTCAAGATATTTTGGGTATCAAATTTAGATTTTGGTGACTTATAATTACCATTAATTTATGGTAGTAATTTTGTCATATGCTTAAGTAATGCATTTCTTTGGAAACCACGAGAATTATGACATATGATTTATTGGATATATATTTTCCTTCTTTAATGATTTAAGGATTATTTGGTTGGGATCGTAACTCATATTAACTCATGTTATTGTCATTATGAAATCTAATTTGATTTAATTGACAAGCATAATTATTTACGATTAATTTCTTATTTTTATAATGGGTTTGATTTGGTTTTATGTTCACATAAATATAAGAATATTGGCCTAGTTTAGTTTATTGTAAATAAGGCTTTGAAATTCTTATTTAAGTTAGGAGATCTTTCATCATTATAAGGTAGTGAATCATCTAATATTCCTATTTGGTTAGTGGAATAAAATTAAATTAAATTGGGGAGACAGTTAAATATCGTTTAATTAAATTAAATATTTTAATATTTATTTAATTAGTCTAGTAAACCTTCAATCTAGTCAATCGAAGCACAATGTTGCCACAGCAATATCGTGTGTTGAGAAAAGCTTTATTGAAATTACATAGATGGGTGTGGTATTATTTATGTATTCTGTGTTCGGCCCACAGGTAGGCACAGTTTGACAGAATAATAACACACATGTGATAATAAGTATGTGATAATTATTTGGATTATTCATGTGAACATGAGTCGGTCCACAGATAGACTCTTGTTTGACAGAACTTATTGTCAATACTTGATTGTTACACCAAGATTACCCTGCAGTTAATTTTTATCCATAGACGAGGTTAATGTTGCACAAGGTGTCTTGTGATGGGTCCCTAATTAATAATGTTGTGCAAGTGTATCTTCATGCGGATATTGATCAGCCCATAGGTAGATTAATATTTGGCAAAAATACACAAGCACCTGTGGTGGTAAATATGTGACAATTATTTGTTTAACATGTGAGTAATAAGTCGGCTCAAAGGAAGGCTATTGCTTGATAATTTTATCGTCAGTATTTGACTACTACGTAGAGAGTGTCACTTACAAGTTGGTATTGATACTAATGATGTGATAGATTCCTTGAGATGATTCTAAACTATTTAAAATTTGAAAGATTATAAAGTTTAGTGCAAGCATGATAATCATTTTGGATTAATTCTCTGTACAATTAAGAAGTCTATTAATTAAGTTTAACCTATGTCAACAACAAAATTATACATGATGAGAACTTCAACAATAAGGATGAACTAATAAGTTTCTAACAAACTCTGTCTCAATAAAGTATAAGGGCAACAAAGAAAAACCCATTTGGAAAGCTGTTAAAAAGAAACTAAAGTATAACCTTTCGTTTTCTCCTAAAGGCTTGTGGAATTGTTTTATAATACACCACATTAAGATTACTTAGTATGAATGGTGTTGTGGTGTAGTTAAAAGACAAAAATAGTACTCCACAATATATGGTTACTAATTGGAGAAATACTAAAGATTGCAGCTTATGGTCTCAATAAAGTTCCAACCAAAGTAGTTGTGAGAACTCTTTGAGTTTCACATATGGTGATATCCAACTAAGGCTAGATCATTGGGATCTACTAAAGAAAATTGGATTCAAATAGATACAAGCTACTTTATTGGTATTAAATAAAGATAATAAGTTTATGATCCAATTGATCGGATCATATTTGAGACGGGTAATACGGTATTATGTGAGGATGTTGATTTTGGGGGAAGAATAATATTATAGACATTGTCCTTAAGGGGGAGTCGATTCGATCCCTACTTATGCTTTAAAGAATTGGTGCAAATTCAGAATAACGATATGACAATGTCAATAATATTTAAGGAATAACAAATTCAACAACCTCAAGAATTAATGTCACTAAGAAAACCACTAGAGTTGGGTGAAAGACAATTCGAATGATTATATAGTTTTTCTCTTAAATAATGAGGATACTATAGAATTAATGGTAGAACATTCAAACAATGTTTATCAAATCATGAAAGGTCCAATTACTCCAAAGTGTGTTAATGTTATAAGTTATGAGTATAAATCAATACAAGATGATTAAATTTGCATCTTGATATAGGATTATACTCAAAAGGAAAGGAATGTATTATTATAAGATAATCGTGACATTAGTAGCACATTTTTATCTTGAATCATATTAGATGGATGTAAAGATAAAGTTCTTTGATCGCAACACTGATGATACGATCTAAATGGTTCAAGAACTAATAGGAAATCCATCTATGCATTCAAGCAAAAAAAAAAAATTTCGTAAAGGAATCACAAGTATCATCATGAAGTAAGTGTCTCATTTGGTTTTGAGATAAATGTAGATGATTATGTGATTCAGTGGGAGAATGTTTAAGTTAAACTAAGGGAGACAAGTGCAGTCTCAATCAGGTGCCCTAAAGTTAAACTAAAGATTTAAGAAATGTGGAAACATTCCATATTCATTGGTTGTTGGAAGTTGTTGTATGATGAGGTCTCTACAAGACCTAATTTGGCTTATGTTGTTGGTATATTAAGTAGACATTTAAGTAACTCTAGTATGGATCTTTATAAAGTATGTATAGAGAACTAAGAATAATATGACTGTACATCAGGGATCAGATTTGTTAGAGATCATGAGGAATTCTGATTCTGAGTTTGTTGGATGTCAATACAGTATAAGATCCACTTCAGGCTATATTTTCTATTGGTCGGAGAGCTATACAAGTAAAAGTATTAAGCAAACACTTTAGCTCATTAACCATGACAATAGAATTAGTAGCACACTAAGGGCATTCAAACATGAAATAAAGGTTGCGAAACTTTATCACATAAAGTTTATTGTGACAGTCAATTCGCAGTAAAGTATTAACAACAAAAGTACTTACAAGTCAAGCATATTGACATAGAATTCGTGGTTGTTAAAGAAAGTATTTTGTGTGGATAAAATTTCAGTAAAGCATATTGAGATAGACCCTAAATTCGGATCCGCTATTTATGTGTTCAACGCCCTGTAATTTTTATGAGCTAGCTACTCATATGGGTGTTATATGGTTTTAGAATACATTGGTTTAGTGTGAGTTTATATTTATTGCTCTTTAAAGTTTCAAGACACTTTGATTTGGATAATTCAGTTTTCTGCAGAATAAAGTTCATGGCTTTGAATTCATTGTGAATTCACTTAAGTAATTTCATTTTGTAATATTTTACATTATGCATTGATCTCAGTAAAGTTTAAAGTTGGACCAGTTGGAAATAGACATGATGTTGATCACATTTTACATGTAATTTCCATGCTACTCACCATATTTGATCTATGTCATTGAGTATATAGATATTGGTGATTGTCGGGGTTTAATCACGATTTATAATGTGGTAAATGCCGTGGTAGTTCCATATTAGTATATGAGATGGACCAGATTGTTAAGTATAGCCTGAAGAGTAATAGAATAAAGTTGCGCAACTAAGGACTCTTGATATAATTGCTAACGGAAAATATATAGCCCAAGTGGGAGATTGTTGGAAATTATTAATTTTCATTATAATCTAATTGTGGGCAATATATTATTATACAATTATATAGCTATTCAATTATTTTATGGACTTAATTAAAGTGATCCAATTAAGATTAAAAGTTCATGGGTTATAATAATAATTAATATGGGCCAAATGAGTAGATACCCAATACTACGTGATTAGGTGATTATGGGTGGTCAGTCAAGTAGTATATAAAGGTTACCCGATTATGGTCCCCAATATACTAAGCCGCACATGGTATTCCCTTCTCTCCATCGGGAGGGATTACTATGGTCCCCATAAAGGAATTAGGAGGGCTTAGTTGAGGAAGGCCATATAACCACTGATCCTGAGTTCGTGTTCCGCCTAGAGACTCATTGGATCAGGTACACTTCCGCATTAAAATTTTGATATCGTTAAACGTAATAGGGTTTAAGGTATTAGGATTTATTAATTTATTTCCTACATCTGACCCAATTAGATACTACTGGTGGACTCGCCCGGAGCCGGTAGTGATCAGCGGCATCACCGTGAAGCCCCGCCATCACCAGCGCACAGCCATAATTCGCTGGCCATCACAGGAATCCCTCGCCGCACCCTCCGGCATCGTGGATGCCCAGCACAACAAAGGAAATCATTGGAAACACATCAGTTGGCCGACACCACATGCTGACCCATTCGAAACTCAGCTTGATCTTCCTAGAAATGCAGCCTTTAACGTTGTTTGTCATCGATCCTTTGGCAAAATCACACGAATGCAGTGCCATGATCTGGCCCAACAGCACGTCTATCAGTCGGTTGTTATGAGCCCATCGCCTCTGCCGTGCTGACGCCATCATCTTCCCGCCCATGGTTTGCGGTCACCATAGCAACCAGCCCAGCGTGGCATTTCAGCAGTCACCATGCCCGCCGGAGAGCCATGATGCCGTGTTGATGCCGAAGGTCATCGCCATCACAAGCCCTCAAAAATAGTCTCCGATCGCGACTTTCATATAGGGGCACCACTCTGAACTGCCTTGTTCCAACAACATCGTCGTGGTGTTCAAAGAAGAACTGGACAGGCGCGCTTGTCTTTCACTGTTGCCATCAGCAAATGTTTAGCATGCAGAACAAGCCAAGACACGCAAGCTGCCCACTCCAGCACTATTTGCCTCCGTGTATTGCTACCACCCTTTCACCTTTCATTCCCGCCGTCAAGCCATCAAGTCCAGTCAGCATCAACCAGCCCATCGTCGTTTAGGCCCGCCAAAAATTAATTAATGTAAACAGCACCGTGTATGAGATGTATGTGTCGTGTGCAATTAGGGTTCCATCAAGTTCAAACATACAACCCTAAGTTCTAGCACCACATTATCCATTCAAACCCTAGCCTAACGTGTCACATTTAGCCTTAGAACCTATGCTCTGTTACCAATTGTTGGCATTTAGATCTTTTGGTTAACGTGAACTGTTAGGGTTCCATGCAATTCTATCACAACTGAAGCATAAACATAGAATTGATTACCTTTCACCAGGGTTGATGTAGAGGTTGAATTCTCGTTGACATCCTATGCAGCCTCACGATTTTGGGCATAACTCTCTCATCCATTATTGGAATTGAGTAATCTACACACCAAAACGATTCTCTCTTCAATAGATTTCTATCAATATATCACACGTCCAATTTGGACTTATGCACGATTTTATAAAAATCATGCAAATTAACTGACAGAAACAGCAAACGACCTTCCGGTCTTCTATTGTATTCCTAAGCCACATCCTGACGTTAGTGTGGGCAACGATCTACAAGATAAACTCAATCTACAGTCCTAATCTGATTCTCACGATTTATGTGTGTGTATTGATTATCTGGACTGCTGAGATTGGCTATTATATAGGCTACAATAGGGATCAGGAGGAGAAATTAAGGTTTCGGCCTCCCATTGGGCTTAAGCATCCAAGTTTAGCCCAAAACTTATACTTAAGTACAATAATAATAAATCATTCCACTAAAGAAATATTATTGCACTGCCACCCTAATCCCAAATTACGTTTATGGGCTCCTTCTTATTATGAGCCCGTTAATCTCCTCGTGTTTAAGATTCAATGCCCATTAATTAATTAAGTTACTGACAACTCCATTAATTAATATATTTACCAAGAGTAGTATCACTCAACCTTATTATCATGCCAGAATAAATTCATCTGCAGGGTTTACATGATTATCATTATGAGCTCCTCAATGGGATATCATCAACCAATTCCGTTAGGACACGGATTCCTTCTACAGTCAACAGCACACCATAGAGACATCATCATTTCCCAACTTACCGAGCATATTGATTTATCCTTTAAATCTCACCCATTGATGAATCAAAGAAATAAATGATGGCTTACGTGTCGAGGTTATTGTATAGGGATTAAGAGTACGAACATCCATAATAACAGAGATTAAGTTCTATTATATAGTCAGTATAAACCGAATGATCTCAATGGCGGTCCAATTCAATACACAAGTGCACTAGTGTAATTTTATAATCAAAACAGACTAATACCAAATCACACTACAACCATACCGATAGATAGTCCCCTTCTATCTCTGTTGTGAACATCTGTTTATACTTTATAAGGAGCCTATAACATGATCTTCCGTGTGACGCCGCACACCACATTATCTACAATATAAAGTAAATAGACTTTTGCAATAACTTAATTGCAAACGTTTGATCACATGATTCTCATTTCAAATATTATCTAAACATTGTCCATATTAAAAGCTAGACTTTTAGTAAACAATCCAACAATCATAATTTTAGCAATTAAATTCTCACTAACACATTGCTCCAAGTTTCAACTCGTGTTAAATTTTGTCAATTAGATATGTCTGCATTTTCTGAGAACCTGAATGTTTTTGTAAGGGCTTTAGTAAATTCTCACCAACCTATTATTTATCTTTCTATCTCATGCATTAAACCATCTACAGCTTTATTCATTGATTTATCTTCCCCATCTAACTCAACTACATTCATTTAATGCAACAATAAGTGTATAAAATAGTATATATAAATGGCAGCTTCATCCTTACAGTTGAACTATCATATAACTCTTTGTTTAGCAAGTTTATCATGGCCCCGTTGGTATTCCAAAACTTGCAATGAATCAAGATAAGGTGTTCTTTATTACTCAATGGAGTCGTGAAGTTGACATTCAATTTATTGCATGTTTGCTTGTTCAAAAAGCATCAAAAGTGTGGATTGTCGGAGAAAAAAATGAGCGAGCTGTTGCATTTTCTATGCACTACTTGAACACTATACAACATTCAAGGTTTAGCTTTGAATGTCATATGAATCAAAAACAAAAACTACACAAGAGGTACAAGGTTTGAAAATGGTTTACTTCTCAAGAAGACATTGGGTTTGACCCCTTAGCTAACATGTTATGTTGTTCGAATGCAGTGTGGAAGCGCAAGATAGATGTAAGAATATACGAGTTTTATTTCTTTATTTATGGATTCATTCATACACAACACCAACTTCACAAAATTTTTATCATTCTCAAAATTCGGTCATACAAAATATAACGATGCAATCGTCTTCATCCTTGATGAAGTCTTGCCACCATGCATGTCACCATTAGAACGCGGTCCAAAGGTGGAAAGCTAAAAAATAACTCAAGCTCCTTATCATCTTTCACTAGAACTTTCGACACCTCAATTCGTTCATCGTGACTCAAAATACCCAGTTCACACAAGGCCTCATTTAGACTTGCTCACTTCTCAGACATAACAATCTCATGCCCCTTATGACGAGAGAATTCATCGATACGAGCTTCTATGTGGTCATTGAATTGACTCATGAGATTAACCATTTGCTCCCCTATGCATCAACAACGATGACTTTTCTTTTACGACTAGTCTTCTTTCCAGAAGTTGTTGCATCGGACCATGACAAAACAGAATATTTCTCATTTTGATCAGCTGCAATATTAGGAGTTAATTGAGACATTGTATCTGCATTGTTCTCATTCAATTGGACACCATAGCTTCATAACAATCCTCTACGTGCTCTCCTGTTGCTTGATCCTTTCCAAATATATTCCCCCCCTTTGTCATAGAAATGATATAACTTGTGTCTTATTTTTCTCCTGTGAGAAAGTCTCCAAAATAGAATGTATGATGAAACATCAGATTAAGAAATAGGGATATTTTATTGATTATAAAATATTTCAGCAATGAGATTAATACCTTAGCATATTCTTGCCAAACTGACTCCTTCTCTACAATAATTTGTCCACATCCAGGATCCTAGGAAAAGCCAGAGATACCCATCATAGTTTGCAGAGCGTCGTAGTCTTTTTTCCAAGCGTGCATCTTTGAAGATATATGTGCAAGAGCTCGAATATGACAACCTGGCAACATCTTGTGCATAGCCTGCTCCAGAATACCAAGGTAGCCATTCTTGAAACCATTCTGATACTTCCACCTATCTTCAATTATCTCCCCTAAGTCTGTGATAAGGACATTTTCCTCTCGATGAGACCAAACACGGCGTCGTGCTCTATTTGAATTGGTATTTCTGCTTTCACTTTGACTACAATTAGTTACATCCATGAGTGCTGCAAGGATAAAGCCTAAAAAACCAATCAAATGTTTGAAAATATATAATAAACCTGGAAGCACATCAATAATGCAACACTAAACTCAATGTATACTCATTAACATCACTAACAAGGCAAAAAAATCATACATTAAATTAGCATTCTTCCATAATCTGCTTACAACCAAATATAGTAAAAGACAAAAGTTTTAGTTTTTTAAAAATAATGCATGTTATCATCTTCCTCACTCATTATACATAGTCAATGGCAATTCATCTCTCCAATTCCTCCCTGTTGTGCTCTCTACTTGGTGAAGAGTGTCATTAGCATTATCATTTTCCAAATTTTCTGACAATTGAACCTTAAAAGGATCTAAATCATTGTCTCTTCGGATGAAATTGTGTAGGAGAGCATGCTATGATGATACGGTTGTAAAATTTAATCGGATAAATGGATGGGCTGTGAAGAATTTTCTATCGACCTTTAAGAACCCCAAATGCTCTCTCAATCACATTTTGGGCACGTGAATGCTTCATGTTGAAGTACTCCTCCTTATTCCTAGGAAGTTGTCTTCCGGTTCCCACTCATTCAAATGATACCAAACACCACGGTAAGGGGCTTAAAATCCATTTCCGTTAGCATATCCTCCATCACATAGATAAAAATTTCCTACATAATTTATTGAATGATTAAGTAAAAAATGCAAAACAAATTGATACTCAACATAACGTTGTATAGAGATTAAAAGTGAATATCTTGGGTACTCGAAATCCTAGATTCTTCAACAAGGCACTACGCAACACCCGTGAGTCATTAGCACTTCCTTCCCAACCACTTAACACATAAATGAAATTCATATTAATATCACAAACTGCTAGAATGTTAACAACAGTATTACCATGTCTATTCCGATAACGTCCTTGCTCGGTGACAGGGACTATAACATTGACGTATGAATCATCCAATGCACCTAAACACCCCTGTAAGATTAAATATTTTTTAGAAGGTTAAAACCTAAACTCAAAACAAACATACAAAATTGAACAAAGTAGTGATGTAAAGAGAAGTCACCTTGAAACATTTCCATTTGTTGTTTGTGCACTCGACGTCTATAGGATTCGTTCGTACTAACAACATCGGATGGAGTTTAATAACAACATTCAGAACTTTGTGAAAGTTAACGCTGCCAGTTCGACCCAACCGCTTGTGATTAAACTTAACAATTCGATTCTTTGTGTGGTGGGCAATTATAGATAAAAATGTGGCAACTTGCTCGGCAACACTACAATTTCGGGTAGCCTCAAGACCACCTGTCACTTCTAATAGAATGTAGCCCTATTCATCCTCAAATGTTCCATACAGGTTTGGTCGGACATATGAGTTAATTCACACATATACTATATTTTTCTAGGTATCTTAGCTATTATACTATACTGATGTTACAGGCGTTCTCGTTGATGGGATGACAAGAAACGACGCATATGCAAATAAAAAGTTGAGACTATCATCATATAACCCATACATGTATTTGTTATTCATTCAGAACAATGAAATCTTCTCATGACGGCTTAAGTCTTTGGATTGGCTAGGATCCATAATAGGAAGACATTTTAGCATCATTTTTGCAAAACAAAAAATTAAATCAAATTAGCATTCATTTTTACATAATAGAATTTTTTTAAACAAATATTCTAAATTCAATAAGAGGCCGAGTAGGAAGAATAAATTGCTGAATTGGTGTAGGCTTGTGGTGGTGATGGATCATACTCTACTGTTTCTTTTTTTCAAAAACTATCTCTGCATCTATACTTGAAAAAACACACTGCATCACTGCTGATGTTTATGAATTTCTCTCTCTCAAATTTCCGTTGTCTGAGACAACAGATCAATCAAAATAAAAAAGTGATGTTTTACTTAAACTTCGATCAAAAGAAAAAAAGAGATGCTTTGCTTTTATTTATCACATGTTTTTTATAAATTCTTGCCACAGGTTTTCTGTAAATATTTGAAATCCAATCACAATGTATTAATTATTTTATAATTCAAATGCACTTCAGTCCAATTTTTTATTTTTTACCAGGATATGGAAACTACAGATGTTTACCAATACAAAAAATAGACAATGAACACTAAACCACACAAAAATAAATAAATAAATTATTTAAACACTCTAGATGGAAAGAGAAAAAAAGAAGAAAGAAGAACTTACACAACACCGAAAGGAGAGGGGTTTGCTACTGCTGGCTAGAGTTGATGCTCAGCTAAGATTTCAGCTGCCAAGTGTGGAGATGCCTCACCTTTTGCGGTAGGATTTGTCTTGCTTCCCCCAATGTTGAGTGAGGACGTGGACAAGAGAGAGCGGCGTTTGATGTCTAAGGTTGGAGTAAACCCGTTATGGTGAAAAAGTGGAGGACAAGTATATCATTTTATCCCTTATCAGAAAACCAACGAAGTTTTTTGGGTTATCTAAAATAAGTGAACATTGTTTTTTTGGACTAACTAATCAAGGCCCATGTGATAACCCATCAAAATTAATTAAATAAGTAAACAGAAATTAACTTATGTTTAACCAACCTAAACATGGTTAAACTAAAGAAGTAAACGCGGCGCGACCTTAAGGGTAATACAGATTTTTTAAATATATAATATTTTAATAATAATATAATAATAGGGTGTGTATTCAATAGGAAGGAGTGATGTCATAAAAAAATTGTAAAATTATTAAGAATACACTATTAAATAAAAACTAATACATGTGACTTGACATGATATCTAACTCTATCAAATATGTTCTTTTTGGTGAATTTTTTGGATTGTGTTACATAGGTTCAATATCAAGTAAAATGTACTGCATATTAATTATATTAAGTTGAGTGGTTCTCTAAAAAGAGATGTAAATATCCATTGTAAATGTTGTCATTTCGATAAATTCGATATTTTCGAAATTCTGATACAATTACATATATACCTTGAAAGCTTTTTATTTTTTTATTTTTTTTTTACCAATTCAAGACAAAAGAGTTGTATATATAAGAGTAATCATGGATAAATCACACAAATGTTCCTTTTTCTCGAGTTGTCTACATGCTAATGTTCGCATTTTATTGCAATGCCGCCAAGTTACGCATGTGACAAATTCATGTGAGATTGTAGGTAAACATTACACTATTATTTTTATTTTATTAAAGTGTTATCACTTTTCTTTAAAAATAGAGTATTTCTTCAGCCCCAAATTTACATTTATGTTTGTTTTTTACACGTAAATTAAGATTAGAGTTGCGTATGAACCCAAATAGAATAATTACTTAGAGTTGATATTAGGTGTACCCGGGTGCAAGGATGCACCTATATGTGTATAACTTTTTATTCTATTTTGTATATATGTTATTCTATTTTGTATACGTGTTTCTTAATAATTGTATATTTTTTCACATTCATTAAAAAACTAACATTCATATGTGTATAACTTTTTATTCAATAATGTATACATCTTTTTTAATAATTGTATATTTTTTTACACTCAATTTTTCATTAAAAAAACTAACAATTAAATTATATACATTTTTGTTTATAATTGTATATGTTTTTTATTTATATTTGTATACGTTTTTTAAAATGGGTGCACCCGGGTGCACAGTATAATTAGCAAATTACTTATTTTGTATGAGCCAATTTAAAAAAAAATAATGTAAACATTAACTTAATTTGGGACAAACCAAAATGAAATATGTAAACTTTAACGCGGAATGTAAAGAGTATTACTTTTCAATTATGCAGTAAATTGTTCATAAAATAATTCATAACACCATTATCACTTTTTATCAATTGAATATCATTTTACATTTATCACTCCTATCTATTTTATGAAAATTTTATGTTCTCACCAAAGTTTTTTTCTTAAAATTCTACTATCTTACGTAATTTATTAAATGAAAGTTCATTAAAATCGTTAAAGTGTTAAAATTTTCAATAGCAATAAATTTGTGATAATGACGTATAAATTAATTTACCTTGTGTATTTGCTTAGCTTAGATCCGATAAAATTGAGGTAATAATTCTCCTTAAGATATTGAATTGAGGGTTGCTTAATTTACTACTTATTAATGGGAAAATTAGATAATCACACCCTTTCATTTCAATTTTTACAATATTTGCTTTTGTGATAGATTTATAAAAATAATATTTTAATATATAGTGAGTTGTATTAGTATTATATAGGTGTGATATAAAGTTAATGGAACAAACGAGTCTATTATCTAATGAGAAACACTTGTGTAAATTAATTTATTATGTTCCCTCTTTAATTTAAACCCTAGCGAGTAATGGGGAAATACAAAATTTACATCGTTAACCCAATTCACGAGAGAGACTAACTCTTGTCAAATTGAAACACGCGCGTCCTTTCATAATGGCCCTGAGACTCAACCTTCCAGCCCAATTAACTACTTGGATTGGGTCAGATTGACCTGATAATTTGGGCTAAGATATTAATAACCCATTCCAATTTTACTTACCGCATAGCCCAATACTTGTTTGTTCTTATACAAGCAATTGCAAGGGAGAAATTGAGTGGACAAAAATAATGTACGATAAATAGATAACAAGAAGCATGATTTTAAAGACGGCACAGGACTTGTCTTCTATGATAAAATCGTGGGTGATTATTGTGCATGTGAGAGGGTCACCGGTGATCGTGGTTACCTTAATAAACCTCTAAAATTTTGATTTAAAAGGGGTTCAAAATATTTAAATGGCATAAATTACAAATTTATAATAATTAATAAATTTTTATGTCAATCATATATTAATTAATAGAAAAAAAGATATATAAGGGACCGGTTATCGCACCCTCGAAATAACTAAAGTACCCATTAATATTTAAATTTTAAAAAAAATCCTAATTAATAAGATTTATTTAAACTTATATGATTAATTCCTCATTATCCATACCTAGGGTTGGGGAAAAAATACCGAAATTTCGATATATCGCACTTACCATATCGAAAAATACCGAATTTATCAAAATTTTAGGTATACCGAAACTTTTGGCAATGTATGATACCGTATTTAATATTTTGGTACGATAAAGGTATGTAAATTTGTAAAATCGTGGCATTTTGGTATATAGCGAAATACCGAAAAATATATTAGTAAGGTATATATATATATATATATATATATATCATTTATAATTTTTATTTATATATAATGATTTTAAATTATTTTATTTAAATATATACTATATATATGTATATAACTTTAAAAAGAAACTCTAATGTTTTGAGAATATTGATCAAATTATTAAATTTAGGGTAATTTTAGAGCATATTCGATTCACGAATACATATAAAGATTTATAGTTTTAAATTTAGGGTATAATTATATTTATACTATTAAAAATTTTAATGTAAGAGTATGTATTATTTATTAACCAAGAACTTAGTGGTTTATGTTTGATAGGTTCTCGGATATACCTAGTGCATTTTGATTAGACTTTTAAATTAATTCTATATTTTATTAATGTTATTAAATTTAAATTGTATTTGTTTCTCATATTGTTGTAATGTTGAATTTTATATATTTTTATTTTAATCAATTTTATTGTGGTATATGGTGGATTATTAGGATTTTATTGTTGTTTTATGCAAATTTATGATATTTTTAAACGACACATTAGATAAGTACATGTAAAACGACATATCAAACGCCCAATACAGAAGGTATTTACCGAAATAATTAATATGGTAAGGTATACTTAATTATCGATAAGCAAAAGGTATACAATTTTTATAACGAAATTTCGATATACCGAACTTTGGCATACCGAAACTTTCGGTAAGGTAAAGGTATGAATTTTCTAATATCGATATTTTAGGTATGGTACACGGTATAGCCCAAAATCTTTGGTATACCATACCGCCCACCCCTATACCATACCCTATATTTTAAATTTACCCTATTTTTCTTTAAATTCTTATTTTAATAAACTGTGATTCCATGTATAGGAAGGCATGGATTCCATCCAATTTCAATGAATATGAACTAACTTATGATACGGCCCAAGAAAATAGAGTCCAGTATTGCGATCCAAAATATTTATAAATATAACCAAGCCGATCTATCATGTAATTGATATAAAAATTAGAATACTACAAACAAGAAAAATTCCTAATTTTTATACCAATTATATAATGGGTTGGCTTGACTATATTTATAAATATTTTGGGCCACAATATTAGACTCTATTTTCTTGGGCCGTATCAACTTGACTCGGAAAATTAACAATGCAAGAAGAATATAGATTGGGGATCGGAAAAATCCAAAGTTTGAGATGAAAAAAGAGAGAAAAAGTCAGAAACACACATGCAAATACAAGGAAAAATGATGGATCTTTAGTTACACATACGTACATTGTGACTCTGCACCGTTAGTGTAGATACATTGTTAAAAAAAATTACTTTTTGACAAATTTTATTGATTTTAGAGGGTAATGTAGACTTTTTAGATAATAAATAAATTATAAAATATGTTTTGTGTGTTAGATAAGAGTGATAAATTTATAATTAAAATGTAGTTTTGAGATTAGGAATTGTTGTGATGTTTCCTTTTTTGGCTGGTGCAATGTGGTACGAACAAAAATGAAATGTATAAAGTTTAATGTGGACGAAAGGAGTATAATTTTATGTTTGGGAGACAAGCATGGATTAACTTTTTATGGATAAACTAGACAGTTTGTATCCAGTAAAGAGTATTACTAATAAACTTTTTATGAAATAGAAGCTATATTTATTCAAGATTGTGGATGTTAAAGGCTTGAGGGCCGGGGCACATCGATGAATTCCTCAAAATCATTTATGATCTTGAGAACATTGGAGTAAAATTGGAAAAAGAAGATAAGACACTCTTTCTATTGTCATCTTTACCAAGATCGTTTGATAATTTCAAGGATATCTTGTTGTATGGTAGCAAGGAAACCATCAAACTTGATGATGTCAATATGGCCTTGAAGTCTAGCAAGGAAACCATCAAACTTGATGATGTCAATATGAGCTTGAAGTCTAAAGAACTTCTGAAGGAATCAGCAGCTCAATAGAATCTTGGCGCATAAGGTCTCATGGTGAAAAGGCATAATCAATCTAACAAGAACAATAGGAAGGCTTCTAATGCTGGAAACAAGAACAAAGATAAGAAGGGAACAAATTTGAAGAAAGATTTTGAAGTTAGAAAATGTTTTCCATTACCATGAACTTGGGCATATCAAGAGAAATTGTTTACTTGAGAAGGAGACGAAAACTAAAGCAAGAATAAAAGTGAAGACGAAGGATTACTCCATCAAAAGGGTTTTTCTAATCTGTACTCCTTATTTATAATTTCAAAGACTCATGGATGAGAACCTTTCCATAGCCATGATAATTGCTTGTAATACCATGTGCTAATTTCCTTTTAGTAAACTTAAGGTTTTAAAAGTTTATATATGCTGGATTGATAGTATTTGACACTGATTTTGACTGTAAGTACATACTTCCTCCATCTCCTTCAAAGAGTGTTTTTTTTCTATTTTGAGCGTCCCACCCAAATAATCACATTTTTTTTTACACACATGGAACCCACACACACTCACTAATACAATTAAAATATGAGGCTTACACTCCCATTAATACAATTACTCATCACGTGCATAAAACAAAAAACCCTCTTTAAGTGGGATGGAGAGAGTATTGTTTATTCCTTTGAAGTATTGTTTTGAACTCATATACGATTGTGTTCCACCATTCTCTTTTAAGTCATATCATGATAATAAGTTTGATTGATATAGGATTGAAAATTAAATGTATACATGATTATATTTGTTTCTTGAAAAAAAAAAAAAAGAAAAAACGAAAACAAAACAAAGCAGCTGTGTAATGGATAAAATGTGAAAATGGGAGATAGTAGTACACTTTTTTTTTTTTAAATAAGAATGCAGTAATCTATTTTGCAGAGCACAGTCCTAGTAGACAAAATATTATTGGAGATGCTCTCGCTCGCCATTGACCCATCCATTTTAACTGTACAATTATGTACGTAATAGTTTGTACTGTACAATTATGTCCCTTGATAAATTCAGTAATCAGTTAGTCTCCATTAACACTAGAATCTTCATTATCTTCTTCAAGCATCCACGGCTGTTTGGGACCCTGAAAAACAGACGAAATAACAAAACAAAACAGAAAAGATATACGGAGATATGTGAAGCGAACTAACTTAACTAAATTTCAGACTCATAAATAATCAATTGTGGCCTACCAATGCAAGCATTATTTGATTCAAGTGCAGAAATGGAAGTTGCCCCCAATTGGGAGATATGGTTTCAAAAGCACATACACAACAGACATTCATCTCACAACTGTGTCGTCGATTTCAGTATTCTTTTTCTCTCGCATTTCTCCTAATTAGCGCTCAAGCTATTATATACGTGTCAATTTCAGTACAAATCATTCTTATAAGTATTAATTTCATCCTCTGTATTTTATGTTAAATTTAATCTTAACATGATCACAGATGTGGATTTTACCTTTCCTTGTCGTATTATTCGAGGAGGGCTCCGAGTCATGTCTACTACAGTAGATGGGTCAGCAACTCTAGTACCAGCATCAACCACAAAGTCAAGGCCCTAGCTCATACATTGCCATTAGTAAGTGTTGTCATATGAAGATAAAAAAATTTACTAATTCAGAATGTTCTAAATAAAGGGAATGAAGTGGGGGCCGATGAGATCGCAGGCAGTAAGACAATGTATGAAGTGCATTTAATATTTCTGGCATACAAACAACATAATCACCTACAAGAATACAGCTCTGATACCTTTAATTAATCGATAATCTGAGTGGTTACATAAATTAATCCATATTGCCAAATGGAAAATTTAAAACAAGCTTTTGACGAAAAAGAAAGACATCAAGACAGAAGGAAAGATAGATACAGAAGAGCTTGTATAATACCTCTAGTCCATATACATCAGCAATTACCACTGGGTCTAATATCCATTCATTCACCTTAGGGGACTTGACACTGAAGCAAAAGAGAACAATTTCCTATAGAGTAAGCATATAGGCCAGATGGTAATACTAAAAGTGATTCTTAAGAAAACACAACCACAACCACAATCCAAAGAACTAATGATCTATAATACATATTATACATGTACACGCACCGCACGCCACAAGAAGTAGTATGGAGGAGAAAGAATGTGATGGGAATAATTCGGCTTTGTACTACGAGTCTACCTTGTGGATATTAAGGGAGCATCCATCTTTTCCAATATAGCCTTGCACACCACATCATCTGGCATGCGAACACCTACATTCTTTCTGGATGCATACTTGGAAGCTGTAGTCCCATTTCGTATGCATTGTTTTGGCAATTCTTTACTTGCAGTCAAGATGAAAGTGTACTGTCATAGAACAAAAGATTAATTTTATTTATAGACCATTCCAGAAAGAGATAGAGAACTCATCAAAGTTAGATACTCACACATCTATGAAAACTACTGTACACTGGGAAACTTCAAGATAGTTTCTAGTAGCATGGAAACAGTTACAGCATAACTAGTGAGTGTAGTGACACTTACTGGACCAGGCAGGCATTGCTTAACAGCTCGAAATATGTTTGTAAGACCTTGTCCATTGCTGCAAGGAAATCCTGTGGTATATGTATCAATGTCTTTGAAGGAGCGGCATAATATACTAAGAGGCTGCAAAGTGTCAGTCCAAATACATGAGGTAATGTTTGAACAAGCCAAATATACTCAAAGAATGGCTACAAGTTGGTAATTGCCATTTCAAAGAATTATGAGAAAAGAGAATCAGGTGACTTTTGAGCAACGAGGACAAAAGATATATTAATTAAGAGACTCAGCATGTAAATGGAACTTGCCTTTGAAGGTTGTATATCTTTTATCCTGGAAATAAAAAACATGAACACTTGTCAGTAATATAGGATCGGAAAACTAAAACAAGATAGTCAAGAACAAGGCGGATCAAAGAGGGCGCAGGTGGCGGCTGCCCAACCCCCAGTCCTCACCACCTCACAATATCCTTTTCTTCAAATACATATATATTAATATATGCATGTGTATTATTTTTGAATAAGGGAGTTATACATGGGAAAATGTGTATAATTATTGAGAGAGATGTGTAAACATAGATATAATAATATTACTATGCAAGTATTGATCACTTTTTTATCAAGAACTAAAACATAATGGGTCACCCCCCACCAACAAACCCAAACAAACAAAAAATCCAAATTCTGTGTGTGCCACAAGTCCTGAACTTAAAGCCCGTTAAAGAATAAACAACGTTCCCTACCTACGCAGACGTTCGATCGCCGAGCTGTTTCTCAGATCACAAACTATTGCATACCTATTACCAAAGCAATACATGATCACATGAGATAAGTGCTCTTCCTTTTTCAGAACTTTCTGGTTCTTGAACAGTCAAATCAAATTAAATAAGAAGGATTTGTTTGTAACTTGTAATTATTAAATTAAATTAAATTAAATGTATTAAGAATTAAGACAAATTCTTGACAGTTGCTGCTCAGCGAAAAGATATAAATTCTAGAAATTCAACCACACACACTAAAGTTTATTAAGAATACAACACCATCTGAGTTATAAAACAGTCGTTCTAGTAGACCAAGGGTAAACTATTATCCAGTATATCCAACTTCAGTTGTTCATTACATTTCTCTCATCAGAAATAAGAAGCTGTAAAGGATAAACACATGCTCTTACGAATCATAATGTATGCACTATACCAGTTCATTAAACCACCACTACACAAAGCTAGAACTTTAGTTTTTTTTATTCTCTGGCATAATCCACAACATATTTGTTCGATTAATCATCGTCATACATCCACTTCAGTATGCTTTGATTCTCCGTGGCTTTCTCCAGCAATATTAGGAACAAGCAATAGTCTCACATAGAGAAAGAGGCGATGATTGTGATTTCCCATAAATAGAGGAATATAAGAGGTTTAATTTAACCTTTGAGCATTGCTTTAAGGATGTAAATTACTAAATCGATTGGCTATACCACATAAATTTCATCCTGTTCGTCTAATTATGATAACCCTAGAGGGCAGAAATTAAAATAAAATTCACAAATTCAACTGAGGGTAAAACTAGAAGAACAATCACATACACAGTATCAGTTGGAATAACTCCAACAGCTCCTTCATTCAAAAGCTCAACAACCGGTTTAATTTTCCAAGAGTCCGACCCGAACTGATCAACTTCAACGTACAGTAATCCACCCTCCTGAAGCGGGAAAAATGAAAGCAGTTCACCATTTTAATTTTGAACTCGAATGAGAGAAGTGACAGAATAACCTTGGTATAGTGAGGAGATGAGTATTTCAGGCGTTTCGGGCTCCTCTTGACAACTGCTAGCGCAACGAATCGACGAGTAATGTTCGAAGGAGAATGAAAGGATATGCGGCATGGAGTTGGATCGAGAAACCGTCGGAACGTGAGCGGAGCTGCGGTGGCCCCGCCAACACGTCTCATTTCCAACGCCATTCCCTCCAATTTAGCAGGAGCAAGGAGGTCAGAGGTAGAGCAAAATGAAGGCAAAGATGGGAGAGCTTACGGAAGTTTTTTGGAATATACTGTGTGCATATACCCTCCACCCCACCCACCAGCCAGAAGAGATATACTCCCTCGGACGCAAACGAAAATGAAGTAAAAATAAAGATAAGTTAATAATTTAAAGGTAATTCTGTGGTGTTTAGAGGCTTAATTTTAGGGTATAGGTTTTATTTTTTAAAAAATTAATTAATTATTTTATTAGATCTAAAGGGGTTATTTATTAATGGGTGAGGCTTGCGTGCGCCCGGGCGCACAGGAACACATTCCGTGTGCTTTTAGAAATTTAATATTATTAGTAAGGGTACATTGCTTTGGTTTAAAGAGTATATACTTTAATTAATAAAAGGTACACCATTTTGTTCTAAAGGGTATACATTTTTCATTAATTTTTTTTCTTTAGAAAATAAAGGGCACACATTTTTATACTAAATGATATACAATTTAACACAAAATTCTAAAGGCGCACGGAGTGTTGTTCATGCGCCCAGATACACACAATAATTTTCTTTATAAAATAAAGGGTACACATCTATATACTAAAGGATATACAATTTAACACAAAATTCTAAAGACGCAATAAATGTGGTCCGTATGCCCGGATGCACAGGAGTTTTTGCCTTTATTAATTTTTTAATTTAAAGATTCATATTAACTAAATTCACTGGGTGCTAGATTTAGGGATGGCAACGGGTAGGGTACCCGCATTTTTTTGGGGTACCCGAAACCGTATCCGATTAATATATTACTACCCGTATCCGTCCCATAACCGTTTAAAATAGCACTTGCAATACCCGTATCCGTCTCATACCCGATAATTCCTACCCGCGGGTATCCGAACCCGTTAAACCTGTTTTTTTTTTTAAAACCTAAAAAATTAAATTTCAAGTCTCAAATATAAATGTGCTTACAACATTAAACATTCTTTGTTTAAACGTTAAACAATAATCATAACATGTCAGAAAATCACCACACAAGTTTTAAAATAAAATCATAACAAGTTTTAACGTGTCATAACATCTTCAATTCAAACTTCAAATAACATACAAATAAAATAAAATGATAGGTAGTTTTTTCTTCATGCTAGATGAGCTCATCCTCTTCATCTCCATGTGCATGTCAACCTGTTAAATTAAATAATTTTTAGGAACTTTCAAAATCTAAGATTAAACAAAGGGTAATTACACAGCCAGGGCCAACCCACAAAATTGGTGCAGAAGACGTGAAGTGTGTCCAAGAACAAATAGATTCAAAAACCCAAGAATCTTAGTAGTTACTATTTCATCAATCATAATCTAGCTTTCTTCAAAGCTCCATCTAGTTTTGTTAATAATATGAACCAAAACACACCATTAAATCTATGATGGTTGGCCAATTTGAAATCTTTAAATCTTTAAATCATAAAATGAACCTCCCCAATCCACCCAACAAAATAAAACACTGAATCACCCCTTATGAAATCTAAAATCTGGGGTAAACAAACAAGTAAAATCAAGGAGAATTGGGTGAAAAATGAAAGGCAAGAAAGAACTTCAGAATAAATATGATCAGATTCAGCGGAAGAAAGAACCTCAGAAGTCAGAATAAATACGATCAGATTCAGGAGGATCAATCAACATCGTCTTCACTTGCACATAAGTTGCTTGATTCAATTGTCGAGCAAGTGTCTACATAAAAGAGAGAGATTAAAAACTAAAGTAAAGTATAATTTATAAACTAAATGACTCTAATCAACTAAAATTATTACCTTCAATTGTGGCCTTCACTAACCAATTTTGAGAACACATTAATGCTTCCAATGTATTAGGATTAAGTCTACTACGATGGAGACTGACAACTCTTCCTCCTGTACTAAATGCAGATTCAGAAGCAACAGTTGATATTGGTATTGCTAGAAAATCTCGAGCAATCAACTGTATTGTAGGATATTTTATCACGTTCGTCTTCCACCAATTAAGAATATCAAAATCTTGACTCCAAGGCAACACCGGCTCATCAAGATAATAATCCAGCTCACTTTTCACCAATGCACCAGTTGATGAAGAACTAAGAAATGCAACTAAATCTTGCATATTTCTCTCTTGGGAAAGATTTGGAACTTTAGATTTTGAGGCTGATTTTTTTTTAGAATTAGCACACTTAGACTGATACTCATTAACCAAATCATAACAAGTTTGTTTAACTCTATCAACTTCTTTCTGAACACCTTCGTCTCCAAATATGAGAGGAAAGTAAAACTCCACCACCTTCAACTTATATCTAGGATCCAACACAACAGCAACAGCAAGAACAGTATGCACAACACTCCAATATTTGTCAAACTTTTCAAACATTTTCACAGTCATATCTCTTATAGTCTCATCCTCAATAAACATCCATTCTTCCATGGAAGATCTTAACTGACACATTGTTATAAAGAAGCAATTGGTAGTTGGATAATTTCTTCCAGAAAATAATTCAGTAGCATTGAAAAACACTTCTAATTTTTCACAAATTTCCTCAGCTAATAACCAATCTTTATCGGAAGGCACATCATCATAACTCTTCTCCCTAATTTTCAAACGAGGAAAGACACTTTTGTATGGAATTGCTGTCCGTAGCATCAAAAAGGTTGAGTTCCAACGGGTTTTACAATCCAAAGACAGCTTTTTACCACATGAAATCTTTAATTGCCTTGCCATTTCATCAAATTTTTCTACCCTTTGAGGTGTAGATGACCAAAACGCCACACTAGCTCTAATTTTCGAAAGAGCTTTCTCAATAACAGTCAACCCATCTTTTACAACAAGATTTAAAATATGTGCAGCACATCTCATATGCAAAATATTCCCCCCACATAAAAGATCACCACATAATTTTTCAGCAATAATAGAAATCATACCATCATTAGAAGAACAATTATCAATAGTAATGGTAGAAATCTTGGTCTCAATATTCCACTTTGTCAAACCATCAATTAAGTTCTTTGCAAGCTCTTCCTTTGTGTGAGGAGATGGCACATAAACAAACCTACAAGTTTATAATGACATAACATAACATATTAGAAGTAGAAAAATCAAATGTAATAATAAAAATATAAGTGAGTAATATAATAAATGTGAAATAATGAATTTTTTTTACCTTAGGATTCGACTTTGTAGCACCCAAAAATCATCAATGAAGTGAGCTGTTATTGACATATAGCCTTTCTTTTGATTTGACGTCCACATATCAGTAGTAATGGCTATTCGGCTACGAAGATTCCCCAACTCTTTATACAACTTCTCAAATTCTTTCTCATAAATATCAAAAATATCCTTTTTGATAGTGTTTCGAGAAACCATCTTGAAAAGAGGCTGGAGGCTAGAACTAAATTTCCTAAATCCAATATGCTCAACAATTGAAAGAGGATACTCATGCAAGATTATAGCACACGCCAACTCCTTTCTTGATTTTTCTTGATCAAATGTGAAATTTCCAAATTGCACTTTGCCATCAAAATTTTTCTGTACCATAAGCTGTTTTTGTTTTTCTAAACTCTTGACAATGTCTTGGTTATCCTTCTTTACACAAATAGCTATATGGTTGCGCAAAGACGTTGTCCCATTCTTACTAGGAGCTTTAAGTTCAGATTTACAAGTGTTGCAAATGGCATATTCCTTTCCTACTCTTTTGAAGTGATCCCAAACATCAGATGTTAACTTCCTTTTCCTTGGACCAAGATTGATTGCATTCTCCCTCGGAGTATTGTCTGTAGTAGTGTTGTTTGGTTCAGATTCTTGAGCATTTAATGAATGTTGAGCTTGGACACTTTGTGTGGTTGGTTGATCAAGAGGGCTACTATCACATGGTGGAGTACCTTTGAACTATCAACACAATCACTTGCATTTGGAGTTGACATTTAGAAATCTAAACAATGCCACATATTTAACAATTAAAAAAAAAACTTAGAAAGTGTAAGCAATTTTGTATGACATAAGAAATAGAGAAATAAATTTTTTTACTTAAAAATGCATAAGATTAGCTTATAAACTTCAATCTCCACTTGTATTAGTAACAATTAATTGATTGACTCTAGTGTGAACACTAGCAATTAATTGATTGAACTCTAGTGTCAAATATCTTAGTACTTTTAGTTCATTAGTTGTGAGGTTTTAAATAAAATAATAATATATTATATAATATATATATATATAATATAAATATAATTCAGAAATATATTATTATTATAATTTTTATATTAATGTAACATGGGTTTTCAACACAGTATCATTTTCTAAACCTGCCTTCCCCACCCACTACCTTTCCCTTTTCCAAATCTGCTTCCATTGTAATATACCAACGGTGGCCATAGATTCGATTAAAGAGTTCATCTTTCCCCACTCCCATCTTTCTTCAACTCTTCGTTTCTGTTCTCTAATTTTAGCAGTTCGTGAAGGAATTTCCCCTACTATTCTTCATTTTGTTTTTTCTATTCCTATTCATGAAATAATTTTGGGAATTTGATTTTCACTTTAAATATTTCAAACATTTTGGGATTTACAATTTTTTCGAACACTTATGTTGGATTATATTGCCATCCAGTGTATGATTATTCAAAATCAATATTGTTATATTTGTGAATCAACACTGTTATATTTGTGGTTTTTTGTAGTGTTAAATGATATACTATGTATGAATTAATCTTCCCTTTTTGAACAAGAATAGGAAGACGAATCTTAGCTTGTCGAGCTCGAGCTCGAGTTTATAACAACATCTTCCATTTATAAATTGCAGCTTACATCCAGTTAGACTACTTCATGGCATTATTGAAGTCTGATCCTTTACTATGTCTTTGAGTGAACTTATTGAACTCTTCTTAATTGTCTTCTGAATTATTCATGTACTCTAGGAATCTATCAGTACTCATGCAAGTTAACATTACAGTTCCTGGTTGTATTATAATATAGTACTAAAATTTTTCCATTATCATTTGACAACCATCGTTTATTGAACTATTACCTTGCAGATTAGTTTTCAAGAGTTCGAATTGAACGGAGCGACAGCTAATTGTTCGGTGAATCTGAGATCTCCACCACAAATGCCTGCCTGCGGAACAAACATTTGGTAAAAATCAATCAACACTCACTAACTCACATATAAATTCCATAAAGGGCATTGTTTGCAGCAAAAACAAGAAGAATATACCTTATACAACAGCTGTAACAGCAAAGGAAAGCTAAAATCTCCACTCCATGGAGAGAGCATCAAAGTTGAAGTTTTATTTCTCTTAGCTGCAACGAGGCGGTAGACGGCGTACAGAGGAAAATCGCGGACTTCAGCGGCTCATCGGTAAGGTTCTTCTCCTCTCCTGCAGTTGCGGCGCAGCTAAACACTTGACAGAGTGAAAAATGAGAATTCAATGTTAGTTAGGGTTACATACATTGGGTCGTAATTTTTGAATTGTGATCTCCAATAATTTGTATATTTATTTTAATATTGAAAGATGTTAACAAAAATTACTTGTGTATAAATGGTTAAGGGGTATTTTTTTAATTGTTGGGTCAAGTGTTCGAATCTCATTAAACACATACATAAACAAGTATTAAATGGGACGGGTATATGCGGGTATCCGCTACCCTTATCCGATTACTTAATCGGGTTCGGGTAGCGGTTACCCGAGTGGTTGAATCCGAACCCTACCCGAACCCTAATGGGAAATTTATATTATTACCAAACCCGTCCCAAACCCGTTTATGGGTACCCGAACCCGTCCCATTAGGGTTCGGTCGGGTTGGGTACCCGACAAAACCCGCTTCGCTGCCATCCCTAGCTAGATTAACTCATAATTTAAAGATGAGAAGTAAATAAAATTATTATAATTGAAAAACGTAAAAATTGTAATGACTAATAAGGGACCAAAGTTCATCCATTGGACTTGATGGTCCGCCTCATTGAAGCTACTAGACAACTTGCCCCAATTCCTTGAGATACACAGATATTTTCTGAGATATCTGCGTAGGGGATATCCTAGATCGAATCCTAAAGATAATTACGAGAGACTAAACGCATTTAATGCTCGCACTGTGCGCATATATTGCACAAGTGACCTGACGATTCATCCAAGTTCGGATGACGTCAGATTACCTAATATAAATATGGGGACAACCCACAGCAATAAATCATCACTAATTCACCCCCTTAAAAAGGCACAAGACTACCTAAGGGGACAAACCTCTCTCCTTATTTTATGTTAGCTTAGCACAGATAATCCTTTTGTTATCCCTTAATAGCCACATTAACCCACAATTAAGAAGGGATAAAATCTGACGAGCTATACTACTTCCGTTCCAAAGAAAAATTCACAATTCCTGTAGATACGGAGTTTAAGAAAAAATTATTTTTTGCTTTACTTTTAGAGATAGTTTGTTATATTTAGATAATAAATAAATTATAAAATAAGTTATTTGAGTTGTAAAAGAGTGGCAATTTTGAAATTAAAGTGTGTTGTGGAGTTATTGATTTAAGTGTATTTCTTTATTTGAGAGTGTAAACTTATTTATAGGACGAACAAAAATAAAAAGTGTGAATTTGTTTACAGGACGGAATGAATAAATTTTAATCAGGTATATCGTGCACCGCAAAATTACCCATAAAATTGATGGGATGAATCTTGTGCGAAACCATCTCACGGATCTTCTTATATGAGACGGGTCGTCTATCAATCAATAAGCGTAATAAATTAAAAATAAGAAAAAGAAAAAGCGGCTACGCCGGTCACCCGTTCAAGCCTTTCCGCGATGGCATATTCATTCGCATTGATTGCAATCAAAGAAGTTTATTTTTTTTTCTTTTCTTATTAATTATTAAAATTACAATTAATACTTCAAGTATGATGATGTGATAATAAGAAAATGAAAAGTGATAGTTATAAATTTAAAAGTGATACTAAAAAAGTGATAAACTTATCATTAAGCTATTATATGAAAATTTATATATTAAAAAGTGATAATATTTTTAATAAAAAATATTATCCAAAATGGAGAAGTGATACTCGACTAATTAAATTATTTCATAAATAATTTGTAAGAAAAACAAAAAATGATAACATTTTTAATCAAAAGTGATACACGTCTGTAACAACAAGTATTGTATTTATTAAATAATAAACACACAAGAATTACAATGAAAATTCAAGATGGATTGAACTTGAGATATGAGTAGACAGTCTCTAGCTATCCTCTGATTCCTCTCTTGAGTTGACTTCTTGACTCTATCAACTTTCGGAGCTGGATCTTCGGATGAAGCTTGTCCGAGCTCGGATTTGACTTGAAGCTTTAAAAACGTTTATCCAGAGGCGTCGAGCCTTTGTTTGGATCAACCATTGACTTGAAGATTTACTGTGAAGAACGCCGTTCAATTTGGTAGAACACCGTTGACTTCACGAATATTGCTGGATGAACTTGACTTGAAGAAACGATGAATCTGAGGGGCTCCGCACCTTGATCTCAAATTGAATGATGTTTCTAGATTGATCTTCGAAGAATGACTTTGATCTTCGCAGAGATTCCAAGTTCCTTCAGAGCTTTCCAGGCTTTCAGGATTTTCAGAATGAATGGAATGAGGACTGAAGGTCCTTATTTATAGGTAGAGAAAATAACCACTTGAGAGATATTTTCTCTTTGAAAAGATATGTTGGGCTTTTCTCCTTTAATTAAGCATGCTGGACTGGATACGGGCTTATTTAATTTAATTAGACCTGCTGGATTTGATTTGCTGGGCTTGCTTGACTTGAATCAGGCCCGCATGATTTATTTCCTGGGCTTATTGATTTGAGCTAGGCTCACATGATTTATTTCTTGGGTTTACTGATTTGGGTCAGGCCCTCTTGATTTGAATCGAGCCCACTTGACTTGAATTGAGCCCACTTGACTTGAATGTGGGCTCAAATAATTATATTAATTATCAATTATTTATTTATTTATTTCAAGAATTAATTTATTTAAATTCCTTAATAAATAAATATTTAATCAATATTTAATATATATTCCTTTGCATTTTTATTTATTTAGGCAATAAAATTTAATTGCCTACAAATGCCCCCTTGCATTTTGTTCACTAAAATTTACTATTGAAGTGGACAAATTGTAATACGTATACACACTTTCCTTTTTCCCTGGCATAAGCGTCAATGCTTCTAAATAATTTCAAAATAAAACTCCTTCCATACTCCATAATAACATACCCTGCTATGTATTATTTCTTCATTTTCAACTTATCAGGCCCAGCAAACGTTTATGGGCTTGGGCTATTTAGAGATAATGGTTAATTCCTCATACAGCTCGGCCATCTCAATTCACCCCATCTTAATAAACTTGAGTCCCAAGTAATGTGATGACATTAGCTATTTTCTTGGCAGCATACGTATCTCAATATCTCAAGTCCAATAAATAAAAGAAATATTCTCCAAAGATATACAAGCACCCAGATACTCAAGGGATCCTCATACATATCCTATTATCCACAGGAGATCTCCCAAACTATATAAGGAGACCCCACGGTCTTCAAATCTTCACTGCCAACAACAAGTGAAAAGCATCCATCGAAAGTAATTTTCATACCTTTTCTACTTCTCTTCCTTGTCCATGCACATGGTTTATAATCCATCCACTTCACATTCTTATGAATTCTTTTCCCTTCTGCAGGTGGAGAGCTTCGAGTAGGTAATACCAACGATCAACAACCCGCAAAGTGACTTACCTCACAAGGTAATCAATCCTCTTGCTATATTATCATACCCCTGCTCTCTTCCCTTCTTTCTTTTTCCCTTTTCCACGCAAAAGAGAAGAGAAGACCTTAACATAGTGACTGGCGGTGATTATCGGGTGTTGGAAAGGGAGGCGACGCTGTGCGTCGAACCTTCTGGTTATCCAGTAGCGATATCCCGCAGTGGCGGCAAACTGGCGGTGATTGTCGGGTATTGAGACCGAGAGGCGACAGATCTGACCAAGTTTGACTCGCAGCAGATTTGACTGGGCGGGCACACGCAAGTTTTGCCGTAACTGTTGGTGGCGCTGGCATTGAATGGTAGTCAACGACGATTGACGGACAGAGACTGGTGCTTATGGCGACGGCCGGCATCGCGCTTCCGGTGTGACTTTTGACGGCGATTTCCAACTGTATGGGCGGCTGCGTGCAGTGAGTGTCCATGATTTCGGCAGTCCAGGTAGGTTCGATTTGTTGGAAAATGAGGAGTTTCTTCAATAAAGTTTTGAGAGAGAAGATCTCTTTTTTCTTGAAGAGAGAAGAAGGCAGGCTGTGTTTTTACACATGGATGGAGAGAGATATTTTTTCTTTTCCGTGACTATAATGGAGGAGAGAGGTAAATTTTCCTTTAATAGCAAAAACATATTCATGTGACTTGTCTTGACATGAATTTATGTCTATTTTAATCTTAACATGACATGGGCTTGGATCATTTTGTGGATTAATCTTTGGGCCTTCTAAGTTTCACTCCTTAATTAACTTGAGCCCATAGATTCATTGCTTTCTTGCCAAAACATGGGCCCGTCACTCATGCTCATAATTTTTGAATTAAATTCTTAATTTTGGACTTAAATCATGAATTAATTTAATTGCTCATGTTTAATACTTTGAATTTCACCCGTCATGAGTTTAATTTATAATTTTAGAATTAATAATTAATTGATCATATATATTTATCTTGATCTCTTAATTAATTAAATCCAAAAACTTAAATTAACTTGAATTCATCGGCTCGCTTTGCAATACGATGCTAAACCATGAATTACTTTCCTCTTTTCTCTGCTGCAAGAATTTGTTAAACACTCCAAGAATTTGAATTTACATCACCACTTCAATAACTTGAACTTCTTCGTCCAAACTTGTGTTCCACATGCATCTTCTCCTTATCATCCTCCTTTCAACTTATTCATGTTTTATCTTACTGCTTGCTTCACAAATTTGATGCGAATAGCATAAATTATGACTGAACTTAGTAGAGTACTAAGTTGCCTACGTACCTCTTCGCAGATGATCAAGTCATAACGTAGTTCAAGAGGACATGATTTGGTTTGAATGGGGGGTGCCGTACACAGTTTATACTCATGCGGGCCAGGAGTGCCTATTCTTTAACCACTTTAGATAAAGTAGGGTATTTAATGCTTTAACCACTTAAAATACCTGAGTGGGATTAATTAACAGTTTCACCGCGTATAATTACCTTTGGTGGATGTTGTACACAATTTAAACTCGTGCGGACCAGGAGTTTGTCGTACACAGTTTATACTCATGCGGACCAGGAGTTTGTCGTACATAGTTTATACTCATGCGAACCAGGAGTTCGTCGTACACAGTTTATACTCATGCGGACCAGGAGTTTGTCGTACACAGTTTATACTCATGCGGACCAGGAGTTCGTCGTACACAGTTTATACTCATGCGGACCAGGAGTAACATGCACTTTAGGCTCGTGCGTCAAGGAGCATTCCTTGGATTTGATTACGCATAGTAGCGTTTCAGGAATTTGCCATTTATAGGGCCGATTCCTACACCATCTTCAGATATCAACTTGTATGCACCATTTGTGTACACTTCTTTCACAACATGTGGGCCATCCCACTTGGGCAAGAACTTATTTCCAACTCGGTGAGTGATGAAAATAGGCCTTCTTACAGCAAGGACTAAGTCTCCGACTTGAAAAGAACGTATCTTTACTTTCTTGTTAAACGTTCTGGAGAGGCGAGCTTGATAGCACTCAAGTCTTTGTTGTGCTTCTAACCTCTTCTCATCAAGTGCCTCTAATTCTTCGAGATGCAGTCGTGCGTTCTCTTCTTCAGTTAAACCTTCTTGTATGGCTATTCTCAAAGATGGTATTTGCTTTTCAAGGGGCACCACAGCTTCAACCCCATATACAAGAGAGTACGGAGTAGCTTGAGTAGGCGTTCTATAAGTAGTTCGATACGCCCATAAAGCTTCATGAATCCTTTCATGCCAGTCTCGCTTTGACTTGGAGATCACCTTCTTCAGCAGATTACACAGTGTTTTGTTGAAGGCTTCGGCAAGCCCATTAGCTGCTGCATTATACATAGAAGATTTTCTTTGCTTGAAGTCAAACTTCTCACAAAGCTTATCAATCAAAGAGTTACTGAATGGCCTCCCATTGTCTGTGATAATGTATCGAGGCACTCCATATCTATATATGATGTTGATGCGGATGAAATCAGCCACATTTTCTTTCTTCACTTCTCTCAAGGGTACAACTTCCGCCCACTTGGAAAAGTAATCAGTGGCAGCCAGAATATAAAGATGACCTCCGGAAGACTTCGTTAATGGCCCCACCACATCTAAGCCCCATGCATCAAATGGCCACGAAGAAACTGTTGGATGTAATGGTTCGGGAGGCTGATGAATGAGATTTGCATGAAACTGGCATGGCTGACATTTTTGCGCATAATCTATGCAATCCTTCACTATAGAAGGCCAGTAATATCCCATCCTCTTGATTCTGAAATGTAACTTGGGTCCAGACTGATGGGCGCCACATATTCCAGAATGAGCTTCCTCCATAGCTTGAAGAGCTTCTTCATTACTTAAGCATCTTAAGAGAATACCATCAAACGATCTTCTATAGAGTGTATCTTTATAATAGAAGAATCGTGGTGCTCTACGTCGGACATCAACCTTTAGGTGTGGATCATTGGGAAGCTTATCATTCTTCAAGTAATCCACGAACGGTTGACGCCAGTCTTCTTTTTCAATATCAAAAACCTCTATGGCGCAATACTCAACTTCTTCACCATCTTCATCTTCGAAGAAGGGAGGTACCACCCAACTTTTGCAGATCGGTACTTGAAAAAGTGCTTCGGGCATTGCTATGGTTGATGCTAGCTTTGCCAAAGCATCGACTTGCTTGTTCTTGCTCCTTGGTAAATGTTCAATCTCTACGTCTCCAAGCCAATTCATAAGCCTCTGAGCATAGTTATAATATGGAAGTAGTTCAGCTTTCTTAACCTCATACAAGCCAAGCAGCTCGTTGATTATCAACAACGAGTCTCCATATACCTTAAGGTGTCGCTGCTTTACATCCACTGCCATCTCCAAACCAAGTATAAGAGCTTGATATTCAGCTACATTGTTAGAGCAATTTTCAGTTAGACTGAATGAATATGGCAGAACTCCTCCATCTGAGGTTACAAATACTACTCCTGCGCCGGCTCCTTCTCTGTGAGCAGCTCCATCGAAATACATCTTCCAAGGAGGAGTGATTTCAATAGCCAATATATCTTCATCGAGAAAATCATTAGACAATTCCCATTCGGCAGGCATGGGATGATCAGCCAAGAAATCTGCCAGCACTTGCCCTTTCACCACTTTTTGAGGGACGTAGATAATTTCAAATTGCTGCAATTGGAGATACCACCTTGCGAGCCTATCAGAGAGCACTAGTTTTGACATTACGAACTTTAATGGGTTGGCCCTCGAGACCAAGTAAACAGTATGAGCTTGAAAGTAATGCCTTAACTTCTGAATCGCAAATATGAGAGCAAGACAGAGCTTCTCAATTGGTGAGTACTTTAACTCATTTGGAGTCATTGTTCTACTCAAATAGTACAACGCACACTCCTTTCCTTCATCATTAATTTGTGCAAGCAAGGCTCCAACTGATTTTTCTTGAGCAGATATGTAGAGAATTAATGGACGTCCGGCTATTGGAGCAACCAACACTGGCGGTTTCATCAAATATGCTTTAATGATGTTAAATGCATTAGTGCAAGCTTCATCCCATTCAAATGGGCTGTCTTTTTTCATAAGATGGCTAAATGGTTGGCATCGACCGGCCAAATTTGCTATGAATCTTCTTAAGTACGCCAGCTTACCTTGCAAACTCTTGAGCTCATGTATGTTTCGGGGCACCTGCATCTTCATTATCACATCAATCTTTGCTTTATCAATCTCAATACCACGATGTCGGATAATGAATCCAAGGAACTTACCAGAAGAGACTCCGAATGCGCACTTAAGCGGGTTCATCTTGAGTTGGAATTTTCTGAGACGCTCAAATATTTACCTTAGATCCTTAAGATGATACTTTTTCTTCTTTGATTTCACTACAATATCATCCACATAACATTCGACATTCTTATGAAGCATGTCGTCAAATATCTTTTGCATAGCTCGTTGATACGTAGCGCCAGCATTCCTCAAGCCAAACGGCATAACATTATAGCAGTATATACCTTTAGGAGTGCGGAAGGCCATTTTCTCTTGATCTTCTGGAGCTAGGCTAATTTGATTGTAACCAGATGATCCATCCATAAATGAAAGCACTTCATGCCCGGTCGTTGCATCAATCATAAGTTCTGTGATTAGTAGTGGAAAATCATCTTTTGGGCATGCCAAGTTTAAGTCACGGAAGTCAACACACACTCTAAGCTGCCCATTTGTCTTCCTTACCGGCACAATGTTAGAGAGCCAAGTGGGATACTTGACTTCTCGTATCTTTCCCGTTTCAAGGAGCTTATTAACCTCAGCTTCAATAAATAGAACCAGCTCTGGTCGAAATCGACGCTGCATCTGCTTAACTGGCTTGACTCCTTTCTTTACTGCTAGATGATGAACTGTCACTTTTGGATCTAATCCGGGCATCTCCTTGAATGACCATGCAAACACGTCTCTAAACTCTTGAAGAAGCTCAATGTAAGCTTTTTCTTCCTCAGATGTCAACAAAGCACTTATATAGGTTGGACGTGGATCATTAGCATCACCTAAATTAATCTCCTTCAATTGATCAATAGTAGATTTAATACCCTCCTCAAATTCTGGGGGAGCATCATCGGCATCTTCCTCTTCAGTTGAGGTTTCTTCTTGTATAGTGACATGATTTACTGCAGCAACGTCCTCCAGAAATTCTTGCCTTTGAAAATGTGGATTAGACCTAACTTGTTCATTTTCTCCCACTTTAACAATGCTC
Source organism: Pogostemon cablin (assembly GCA_023678885.1). Classification (NCBI taxonomy): domain Eukaryota; kingdom Viridiplantae; phylum Streptophyta; class Magnoliopsida; order Lamiales; family Lamiaceae; genus Pogostemon; species Pogostemon cablin. The sequence goes on along the minus strand of CM042965.1, from coordinate 17,085,160 downwards.
TCCACTACATAACCATCTCTCCTCATTTCGAGAATCTTGCCTCGTAGATCTCTTTCTGCATTGTGTAGATTTATTTGCATGATAACGGAATGAATAGTATCTGATGAACCTACACTTTCCCGATCATCTTCTTCACTTTGGGTGAAGATTATTATTTGCTTCTTAGCTTTCAACATCGTGTCACATGATATAGTCAGGAAATGTCATCTTTTCATGCGAGATGGGATCCGACTACGTATTTTTAGGAACCTTGGGAACTTAGAAGTCCTTTTAGCTCCAACTGGTTTGAGTCTTTTGAATACTGAGATTCTTTCTGCCTTTCTATCCTCTTCGTGAGACTCTTCTTCTTCAGAAAGAATTTCATCTTCCGTGATGTAGTTCGTGTTTGCCCTTTTGATCGCAATGCGAACAGGTTTCTGTGGAACATATCCCAACCCTGTCCTAATATACTTGGAAGTGCGACCATTACTCTTCAATGTCTCTTGAGTGGTATTAAATTCACTAGGAGTCTTACGAGACTGTTCATTCATCATAGCTTTTTCTTGAGGGTTATAACCAGCTTTCATAAGAAGTTTGTAAGCTTGTGGGCTATATGATTTGGAAACTGCCGCCTCGAATACATCTCCATGCTCAGTTTTAGCTCCTTGAATTGGGCGAGTGAACCCTTTGATTGGAGGAGGAAAGGGCTTCTTAGTGTCAACCTTAGTTAGAGGTAGTGTCAACCCTTCTACAGTCTTGATCAACTGTTTACTTTCAATAGACTTTGTGGATGAAACATCATCTGCATTATCTCTTTCTTGTTTATCATCACCTTTCTCTTGCGATGAACTTCCTTCTGGCTTGACAGTCTTGCTACTCTTCAGAAAATATCTAGCATCTGCAAAATATGACTCAGCTTCTGTGAATGGCCTTTCATCGCCAAGCACCTTTTTATATTGCCTTCATCGCAGTATTTGAAGCATTGATGTAGCGTAGAAGGAATTACTCCATTTTCGTGCAACCATGGGCGCCCCAAGAGTATGTTATATGATGTTTTAGCATCAATGACATGAAACAGAACTGTTGAGACCATCTCATCTATCATTAAGTCCAAGACCATTGTACCAAGTGTTCTCTGGCCTTCTTGATTGAACCCATGAATTGTCAATCGACTACTGCCAAGCTCGTTGGTAGGAATTCCTAACTTTTTAAGCATGGATAGGGGCAAGATATTGACAGCTGAACCTCCATCAATCAATATTCGATTAACTCTTTGCTCTTGAGTATAACCGGTTACGAATAAAGGTCGGTTATGAGATTGCGAGCCGAGCAGTAAGTCTTCCTCTGTGAAGGTTATTTTTATAACATGGGTCTCACTTTCATTCCTAGATTCACCCTTAAGTAGCTGAGCTTCGCTTGCCATATGACATGAAAAATCACCGCCTGCAGAAATAGAGTTCGCAGTTGCATCTTCATCTAGAAAGATCTTCCCTTGCTCAACCAATCGCATAACTTTGTCTTTAAAGACAAAGAAATCTTTAATAGAATGACCCACCAGTCTATGATACTTGCAATATTTCGTATTGTCAGTTTGTCCCGTCTCTTCTGGTCGCTTCATTTCAGGAAGCTCGATAAGTTTATCTTTGAACAGATCATCAAATATGCCTGGGACATCTGAATCAAGGAATGGGTACTTCCTTTCTTGCATCTCTTTCAAGGTCAATCTTCTTTGCCCCCTTTCTTGGGGATCATTCCTCACTTTATCATCCTTTTCGTTCTCATTCCTTCAAAATTTGACAGCTGGTGCATTTGTCGCCATGGACTCCTTTTCAGAAGATTTGTTGCAGGTGGGTTTGCCCCCTTTTCTGGCCTCTTGCTTTTCTTTATACTTGTAGGAGCCTGGAATCGGTGGTTCAACCACTCCACTTATCCCCATGCTTAGTTCCATATCATGAGCTCTTGTGGCCAAATCTTCAAAGGTTTTAGGCTTAATCCCTTGAAGTATGTAACGAAGGCTTCATTGCATTCCTGCTATGCACATCTCAATGCCAGAAACTTCAGACAATCGATCTTTACAATTTAGGCTCAAATTTCTCAATCGATTAATGTACTCAATTACTGGCACTTCTTTTAACTGGCGAGTGTTAGTCAACTCTATCATGCTAACCGTTCTCCTAGTGCTATAGAAGCGATTAAGGAACTGATATTCCATGTGATCCCAACTGTCTATAGAATCAGCCTCCAGGTCGGTGTACCATTCAAAAGCATTTCCCTTTAGAGAACGAACAAATTGTCTCACCATATAATCTCCGTCAGTTCCAGCATCATTTCATGTTTCAATGAAATGTGCTATATGTTGCCTTGGATTACCTTTTCCATCAAACTGTTGGAACTTAGGGGGTTGATAGTTCGATGGCATCTTCAAGTTGTCAATCCTTCTAGTAAAAGGTTTAGCATACATGAATGAAGGTTTGGAGCTCTCTTCAAATTGGTCCTTCATTGTCCCAAGTATAATACTTTTTAGCTGGCTAATAGGAACCATTCCATCATGGGAAATGTTCAATTCTTCTTCAATCACCTTCTTCCCCGTCGACTGGCGTTTCATGGAGTTATTTACTTCATTTTCAGCATCTTCTTCTTGCTTTTCGTTCGCATGGCTAATTTCAGCCCCAACCATTTTCTCCATCAGTTTGAAAATCAAAGTACTTTGCTCTTGGTTCTGTTTGGCAAGTGCAGCAACGGATTCAGTTAAGCTTGCCAACTGTTCTTCGACAGACGAAGTGTTTATTGCCATCGTCGAGGCTATGGATGAATCAGACGATGAGCTTTCTTCAAGTATAGGAGTTGAGCTAGCTGAGTCATTTTCCTTATCTTTATCATCATATGGTATCACTCCAGAGGTAACTCCAACTGAAGAATTTATCTCTGAAGAGGCTTCAGATCGTGCCATCTTTGACATGCTTCTAGTTGTCACATTAACGTCTTCAACTTGTAATTCTGAAGACTTGAAGACGGAAGCTGATCTGTTGACTTTGACTCTTAGTGGAACCATCTTACTTTGCTCGAAGAGGAGATGAGAGGTAGAAACTGTCCCACTGGGTATGCCAAAATTTGTAACAACAAGTATTGTATTTATTAAATAATAAACACACAAGAATTACAATGAAAATCCAAGATGGATTGAACTTGAGATATGAGTAGACAGTCTCTAGCTATCCTCTGATTCCTCTCTTGAGTTGACTTCTTGACTCTATCAACTTTCGGAGCTGGATCTTCGGATGAAGCTTGTCCGAGCTCGGATTTGACTTGAAGCTTTAAAAACGTTTATCCAGAGGCGTCGAGCCTTTGTTTGGATCAACCGTTGACTTGAAGATTTACTGTGAAGAACGCCGTTCAATTTGGTAGAACACCGTTGACTTCACGAATATTGCTGGATGAACTTGACTTGAAGAAACGATGAATCTGAGGGGCTCCGCACCTTGATCTCAGATTGAATGATGTTTCTAGATTGATCTTCGAAGAATGACTTTGATCTTCGCAGAGATTCCAAGTTCCTTCAGAGCTTTCCAGGCTTTCAGGATTTTCAGAATGAATGGAATGAGGACTGAAGGTCCTTATTTATAGGTAGAGAAAATAACCACTTGAGAGATATTTTCTCTTTGAAAAGATATGTTGGGCTTTTCTCCTTTAATTAAGCCTGCTGGACTGGATACAGGCTTATTTAATTTAATTAGACCTGCTGGATTTGATTTGCTGGGCTTGCTTGACTTGAATCAGGCCCGCATGATTTATTTCCTGGGCTTATTGATTTGGGCCAGGCTCACATGATTTATTTCTTGGGTTTACTGATTTGGGTCAGGCCCTCTTGATTTGAATCGAGCCCACTTGACTTGAATTGAGCCCACTTGACTTGAATTTGGGCTCAAATAATTATATTAATTATCAATTATTTATTTATTTATTTCAAGAATTAATTTATTTAAATTCTTTAATAAATAAATATTTAATCAATATTTAATATATATTCCTTTGCATTTTTATTTATTTAGGCAATAAAATTTAATTGCCTACAACGTCCAATTAAATTATTTAATAAAAATTTTATAGGACGAATAAAAAGTAATAACATTTTAATGAAAAAATGATACCCAATCAAAGAAAAGTGATAAATGTACAATTAAAATATTTAATAAACCCAATGTTTTTTAAAAAATAAAAAGTGATAATATTTCTAATAAAAAATGATACTTGATAAAGAAAAAGTGATAAGAATTTAAATGAAAATTTTCATGAACTATTATTATAATAAATAAAAGTGGCAACTAATTAATAAAAAGTGGAGTTATTATTATTACTTTTTCCAATTATGTATTATTTTTACACTATTAACATTAATTATGTTCCTAAAAAAATATTTTTTGATTTATTTATGAATAATAATATAAATGTAATAATAAATAATAATATAGGTTCTAAAACAAAACAAAGCCTAATTGTTAAAAAAAAAAATCAAAGTTCATGGCTGAAGGGCGAAATGAATTGGTTAAGTTGACTTGTTTGATCAGGTTTTAAGTTGGCTGAGATCCGCGACTTTTAAATTTGGGTTTTATTTGACCCGTCTCACGGAATGAGCTCCGTGAGACGGTCTCGCATACGTCTTTGCCAAATTGATGATGCGAATTATATATATTTTAAAAATACAAATAAAATTTAAAATATAAAAATAAAATGAAAAAAAATTAAACCTGCCAATTTCTTTTTGGTAGACCGTTACCATTTAACACACGTAAGAATAAAGATGGATTCTCGCCCCCAGGGCATAGCTCAAGTGGTAGAGGAGAAGGTGGAGGCATAGCTCAAGTGGTAGAGGAGAAGGTGGAAAGATCTTCCAATTTAGCTTGGTTGCTGCAGGGTGGGGGTTCGAATCCTGCCATTGGCATGGATTTGGCCCCTTACAAACACAAGTTTAACATTCCTTACAAATACAAGTTTAACATTTCTTCTCGTCCAAATCGAATATTGTTGAAGAATACAGTGGTTCAATAGGAGATTTGACTTTTGAGAGCTCCTTCCGAGAATCATGCGTTGCTCTGTGCTATGTTGAAGGTTTTTTTTCCTTTGTCTATGGTGTAACTCTGCTGTACTTAATTTATGTACACGTTTCCGTCTGTTACATCCCATGGATCTTCCATTTCAGGAAGCACGCGCTCTTATTCCACCTGATCATTTGCGTCACACTGTAAATATTTCTTCCCTTCACTCGGCATCGTCTCTGTTCTCTTTACGGTTTCTGTGGCAGCCTCCGCATCTATCTGTGCTCTCTTTCACTTTTTAGTGCCCTTGATTCTGGCACTTAGCACATTGCCAGCTGCAACTCATTCCTCTCTCAATTGGCAACTTATTTGTATGTAATGTACTCTTATTTGTTAATGAAAGCCCGCCTATCTGTCAACTGTTTCTTGCCCCTTGTTAATTGAGAAGAAATGGTCATTTGTAATTGTTATGATTTGCGAAGAACTTGCCTGTTTAGCCTCATGCCTATGAGATGCTTGATGAAATGTCTGTTTAGCCTCATGCCTATGAGATGGTTGATGAAATGTCTAATTGTGAATTAGTTTTAATGTACTGGATTCCTAATTCTTGAGAAAACATGTATTAAGACTCTTTACTTATTTTGAATAAGTGAAAAAGAATAAATAATTTATAACTTAAATGTCCTCTTACATTACACATCAAATCATAGCAGGAAATTAAGAAGGGAAAAAAGAGGAGAAGAAGAAAATATAAAGAGTTCGCCCTTCTCTCTATCTTGACGGTTAAAGGTTTCAGTTTATCTTTTAAATTTAATTAGCTGCCACATGGATGTCTAATGTTTTAATTAAACACCATAGCTACCAAACCACCATTGGAGAGAGAGAAACCGTGTGTGTATCACTAGAGAGAAAGAGGGAGAGAATATGTAAAGTACATTGGTTAGCAACATAAGATTGGTAAGTGGGAGAGTGAGCTAACAATGGGTTGGTGAATGTTTTAAAGACGGGTAAAGCAATTGATAATTTGATAATATAAAAAAGAAGCTATGTAAAATAATTAAAATAGAAAAGAAGAGACAGAGAAGCAATTGGTGACTTGGTAGGGAATGTAGACGTGGTGAAGACATCTCAGTGTCGCCTCTCTCTGTGCCCAAAAAAATTATAATCTTTTCCTCTCCTTATTAAGCACAGCCACCCGGTTTCTCTGGTAAGGTCACTCCCCTATATTTGATTTAGCAGTGTTCTGTGAAGTGTCGCCGCTCCTTACCACCTAATTTTCTGAGCTTCATCAGTTTCTCTCCTGTGTTCATTCATTCTTTCTTGCACATTTAGCTTTTGTACGGGTGAGTGTGAGTCAGATTTTCCGTTATTTACTTTCTCTCTCTTATACCTTTTCTCTTGCTTCAGTTCTGCTCATAGCCGCCAAACAACCTATGCTGAGCGGATTCAATTTACAGAGAAAGCTCTATTTATAAAAGTCTTCTCGCTCTAAGTTATTTCTTCTGATTCAATAGTGCTGCTAGTTGGCACATACACGTGAGCTACCAATTGCCATCATTTACTCGTTTACAGAATACAAATAGTATGTTTAATATAAGTTTTACACCTGTGGTTGCGGACTGAATGATGATATTTTTAATTATTTATTTGTTGGGTTTTCATATTGTTGTATGCGATTCAGTTTAAGAACATTTCCCTGAATTGATTTACGCAGTGCTACGCTATGCTATTGTGACACCATTTTTACTTACTAAAGGCTTGGCTATTTTTTTTTAATATGTTCTACATAGGTGAATACCATTTCAATTGGTGAGAGAATTTGCAGGTAGTTAACCCAAGTAGATTAACACTTACAATATAAGACCACATTTATCTTCAATATACAAATACAATTAAATCTGTATTACCTTGAAATTCTTAAGTTGTACCAATTGATGCTCTTCACTCATGCTGTAGTTGAATTCAATGATATTCGCTTGTTTGTGTTTCTACATCATAATCTTTTTCCACAGTTAATCTGCTCTACTTTTTTTGTTGACTGTTATTTTGATTTCATAACGAAACGAGAATTTTGTTTGATGTCTTTTATCTTTCAATGAATATCAGCTAAATCCTTGGTTGAGGTATCTTTTATAGAGAACGAATCAAATAATGAAGGGAGCTCAATCATTCCATCCTCATTTGAGGCAAATTACTTGATTTTATGACATTTAAATGCATCACCTATTTCCTAAGTTATAGTTTATTTTCCATGCAATGATCTCTTTGCTTTATATATTACGATAACATGAAAGCAAGAGGTTAGTTGATTATGTTAATTACTAACTATACGCAAAACATGTGTATAAAATTTTGCTGCCATAAATTAGAAAATCTGTTGTAGCAGCAAAATAAATAGGATGCATGCGGGAAGGGGAAGGAAAAACTAAAGGGAGAAGGAAAGAGAGGAGGAAGGGAGGAGCTCATAAACTTACACATTATAACCAGTCCCCACAGCCATAATTAAGGCCCAAGTGTTCAAACATGACTCCTCACAGCTGATAAATATTCCATTCTCATTCCTTTCTCAAAATGCTGAGAAAAAGAGTCACATTTGAAATATTATAGTGCTACCTGCAACAGAAAACTAGGGTGAACTTTTATTTCTTAAATAAATTTTCGTGGAGTAATTAGTTAATTCATGATACCTTTGCTTCATTAGCCGTGGCAATGTACACACTTATCCATTGTGTTGTAGGCATTCCCATTGGAACCTCTTTTATTGGTTGCTCGTCACCACAGTCGCCCATTATCGTTCGCTGCTTCTCGCAGCTACTGCTCGCCCTCCCTCCGCCGCCTGACAATTTTCCTTCTCTACCGACGACTATCTCCGGTACGTAACCACACACTAACTCCATTAAAGAATGGTCTATTTGAAATTTGATTACTGTGCTCACAACTACGAAATTTCATTGCATGTCTTTCTCTTTAACGTATCACTGCCATTTTTCCCTCACTTTCCTAGGCTATTTGCTTTTTACGGTACAAAAAGAGCTGGGTTTGTTTATTCAAATAACAACGGTTGCCATGTGTAAAAATTACTTTTTGAAAGACAAGAAAGTTTGAAACTAACCTAAATGATTTATCAATTCAATCAGGTTAACGTTGATTATTGATATGAATGGAAAAATTGTTAGTTGATTCAGAGGCAAGGGTAATCAATAACTTTTATAATTTGTGAAGAATTTTCCTGTTTTAACTTATGCATACGAGATGCTTGATAAAATGTCTAGCTGTGAATTTGTTTCAATATGCAGATTTCAATTCTTGGGGGAACATGTAAAGGGTAGGCCGTAGGCCTATTTATAAATTCTAACAATGTGCAAATGGATGAATATTTTATTACTCTCGCTATTCTCTTCAAACCCCAACGGATGAACTCTAACTAGAGAATTTAAAAAACTCAACAATTCACGGATCATATCAATAAACACGTCAAAAATTAAAGAGAACCTATGACAACAATTCTTGAACTGAAATTTTTGAACATTGCCTCTATCCTCTGGTAATCACTTCCTGCCTTTTGTTGCCTTATTTCCTGTTCTTGTTACGAGAAAACCCCTTATTTTAGTTTATGTCAAATTTCTCTAATTGTTTTCAATGTGGTTTCCCATCCTAACTTTACTGCGTGTTTGGATAGTACCCCAAAATTGGTTTCTTCTTTCGAGTCACAATTCGGGTTGAGGTGTTTCCTCACACCATCCTCCCCTTCATCATTTCTCTCCAGTTTTGGATCAATCCCATTTTTGGTGTGTGCATGTGTAAGCTATTTGAGTGTATTATCTTCTTGGTGCGAGAATGATGGCATAGGGCAACTTCAAACATCTCATAAAGAAAGTAGACTACTTTACAGTTAAACTCGAGGATATATCCACATCTATACCTTGCCCTTATTCATGTTTTAATCTTAGTACGCACCTAAACGATTCTACTGTAAATGCTGTTATTTACTTTTGTATACCTAATAAGCCATTGAGTTCGAATTGGTTACTTCTATTACATTTTTTTCTTCAATTGCTGCGATTGGAAATTGTGATATTTACATTCTTGGAAATTAACTTGCCATGTGTTCTTACAGGAGTTGATTCCTGAGAAGGTATATGACTTTTGGTGAAGATCGAAGTTTGGGACTTGTGTCACTTGTTGAGCCAACTGATTTAATTTTTTAAGCAGAAACCAGAAGCTCATACAAGAGATTGGAGAAATCTTAAGGTAATAATTGCATCCAGATTTCAGTCTATCAATTCTATACTGTTCATAAATTTTGGGCGAATCTGTAATGCATCTGTAATGCATCGATAATTTTCGTAATCTTTGGAGTTTAATTATGTAAAAAATTTCCAACTTGTAGTTCTTTTCTCTCATCATCTATCAATAGAGGATGTGTTGCAAGTGTTGTGAACTTTCCTTGGTAGTTGGAATTTTATCTGTGTTTTGTTAAAGAGCAGAACGCAAATCTGATGTAGAAAGACATTGAATGTGATTTTATACCTATTTCCTTGGTAGCTGGAGAGTGTTGTTTTAGACATCAAATTTATTGACTTCTAAGCTACAAACCCAAGCCACTCTCTCTTTAGGCAAAAACTTCTAAGCTGTAAACCCAAGCCATTCTCTCTTTAGGCAAAAAATGTTTGTATGTGTATACCCTCTGGATGACAACATCACTGTCATTTTTTACACTTACACCATTTATATTTTTATTTAAGTGTAAAATGTAATTGATCACTCTTGGAATATTTTTATATGTGCATTGCTTTCTTTTCATATATGTATGTTCTAAATGACAACCTTTTATTCCTTACAGTTTTTCCTATGCTATGTTTTAATTTGTGCCCTGCAAAACCTCCACCATGAAAATTGCTATAGATGATCCTTGACATGGTATCTTACTAAAAATAATCTAGACTGTAATTTGTAGCCTTGTAGGCAAGAATGAAGTTGGAAGCATGACACAGGCTTGTTTTTGTTGCTACATGTTTATCCTTCAATTACTCTTAACAGCTACTTCACATACATTCATTTAGTATGTCATGAATTTAATCTACAAGTATCATTTGGATATATATTTTTATATCTTTGCAGATGTTGGAGCTCACAGACCATCCCTTCTATGTGGGGGCTTCCATCCAAAATTCACTAGCAGTTTCTTGGATGACCTTCGCCTCTAATTTTAGGTAATGATAGTTGTGGAAAGGCACTTAGGGTTGTAATAGGATATGGTCTTTGTACTAGTAAATATTACAAGGTAAGATTATACTGAAACACATCCCCTGCATGGCTTCCATTGTGAATCTTTTATGTTAGCACTCGCTCAACAACCACTGCTTTGAATTACTATTTTAGGTTATGAGAAAGTAAGGCCCACAATTTTTTAAATCAAACATTTTGTAATGGGCTACCGCCCAAACGTTTTATCATCCAACATTTAGTAATGGGCTAAAATCAATACATAATAACAATCCAACGATGATATATTCCTCCAAAATCTTCCGAGCTAGCACCTCAGGATGAGGTGCACGGCTCCTAGTATACATATAACAGAGGAGAGTGATTTGACAATGGGGCAGGTGTTTTGTTAGCATGGAGAAGTCGCCACTTGCTATTGGAGAAGTCGCCACTTGTCATTCTAAGTGGTGCCTTCACTTAAACAACCATAATTTGTTAAATTAAAATGAAAACTACAATATATAAATAAATTAATCGATTTAATATGATGAATTATTATTTCTTTTTTAAAGAACGAGGTTTGTCTAACGTCACAATCACCTGGTAATCTAATTCTTGTCCAATATAAAAGTACTCTAAATGCTATTAATATACTATGAAACAATTTTAGCTTAATTTTGTCAAAACTAACTTAGTAATTCAAACTCAATTTTGGGATTTTTTTTTTAAATTACGTCAGATGTATGTCGTATCGCTACATCAAAATTGATCAATAGTAATGGAAATCTTGTCAAATTAGATTGTATAATTAAAGATCTTTTAGGATAGAAATGTGTGTCATATAACTTAAAATTAAAATAGAATAATTGAATCTTTTTATTATATATCTACATACAAGCCAATATGTTACACTACATGTATATATTATACAATCACTAAATTTCAACCTGACACTTAATTATCATAGCACATATTAACATTGAAACATGATAGATCCATAGCACTTTAATCTTACTAATCTCTTACTTTATTTTATTATGGCCAAGTAACTTCCACGTACAAACTCTCATACCTAAATACCATGTTTCTTAGGCACTAGACAAAGAGCAATTTTTTTGTGGATAGTGAGACCTGGAGACCAGGGCCGACCCTGAGATTTTAGGGGCCCATGTCAAAATATAAAATTGAGGCCCTTAAAATGATTAAATTTGCATAGGAAAAAAAAAGAAAAAAATAATGCAGCTAAATTTGCATAGGAAAAAAAAAGAAAAAAATAATGCAGCGAGCAATTTGAAATTGGAAAATAATTCAGTATGAATATTCAATTGTGTTGATGGTTTCTTGAAAGAAGATTAAAAAAGGACTTATGTATTGTATAATTTGTAGAGAGCAGTATAATTTTTTATTTAATCAAGAAAAAAATGATTGATATTATAAATATGTTTTCTTTAGTTGGGCCTTTAACATTAAATAAATAAATAAAATTTGGGCCTAAATCAAAATTTAATAATATATATATACATATAAATATAAAAATATTGGGCCCCCAAATTATGGGGCCCATGGCCTGAGCCCACGGGGACAACCCCCAGGCCGGCCCTGCTGGAGACACATCAGTATCGACATCTCCTTCTTCGACTCCAGGAGGCAACTCCCCGTCGAAAACGTAGACAAGATTCGCGATTGCAAGCTCTACATTCGCGAGTCCCATAAGCATACCGGGACACATTCTACGGCCAGAACCAAATGGGATCAACCCAAAATCTTGCCCTTTGATCACATCAGCACTCGTGTTTAAGAATCGCTCCGGCAAAAACTCATTGGGGTATTCCCAATACTCGGGATCCCTTCCGATCGCCCATACGTTGACATGAACCATAGTCTTTGGTTGGATTTCATAGCCCCCTAACATGCACTTCTCCATCGTTTCTCTTGGCACTAGTAGCGGAACTGAGGGGTATAATCGAAAAGTTTCGTAAATGACTGCCCTCAAATAAGGAAGCTTCTTTATATCATCTTCCTCAACTTTGCCTTTCTTGCCCATTATCTTCCTGATTTCTGTTTGTACTTTCTTCATGATGTTGGGAGCCTTTATTAAGGCTGTCATTACCCATATTATTGAGGCTGCACTTGTGTCTGTTCCAGCAATGAATATATCCTATATATACACAATTAAGATAAAAATAAGTGTCAAGTATTAATTTCGAAATATATGCTCAATTTTGTATATCTTTTGCAATTTATTCAAAATTATTTAAATATTACATGGGGATATTAATTGTTTCATTTTCAGGCAATAGACATACCTTTTAAAATATCTTCATTAACTCTGAACCCCATGCGAATTATTATTTTATTTGATATGGATTAACTAGTTATGAAATAAAACAAATTAATCTAAGAGTAGCTAGAAGAAATACCATAAGCAGTGCTTTGATGTGATCCCAAGTGAGGTCAGAAGTTTGTTGTTTGAGCCGGATGAGCACATCAAGAACATCCTCCTCCATATTCTTCTTCATGATCTTGCGATCCGGATGAAGATGTTCGTCGATGAGTTCTTGATAAAACAAATCCAACTCTTTCGCCGTCGCGTCAACACGATTCATCACTCCTCGGAGCTTGTCCACCCAAATCCCCAACTTCGGAAAGTAATCAGCTACATAAACAGTGGCCAACCCTGCCTGAAAATCCTTCAAAACCTTATAAAACCTTAGCTTCTCAGATCCACCTTCATATCTCCTACCGAAAGCAACCCTACAAATCATGGAGACAGTCAGATCCATGACCATCTGACTCAAGTTCACAGCAGCTTGATGATCAGATGGTCCCTCGATCTTCGCAACCATACAAGCGACCTCCTCCTCGCGAATGGGACGGAATGATTGTATCTTTCTTTGGCTGAGGAGATGGATTGCACTGATTTTTCTGACCTCCCTCCAGTAGTCGTTGTAAGGCGAAAAGGCGATGTCCTTATGGTTGTAGGTTAGCTTCTTTAGGCCAACAAAGTGGTTTGGTCTGCTACAAAAGATGGAATCATGTGTTTTCAGAACATTTCAGAAAGTTTTGCGGAGGAAATAATTACAACAGGGAGTGATCCGAGGTTGATGTGCATGATGTGACCATATTTGTGGGAAAGCTTCCATAGATATGTATGAAGATCGGGGGTTGTGGCGAAATGATGCAGGTTTCCGATAACGGATAGTCCCGGAGGGCCTGGTGGAAGAGTTCTGAATTTTCCTGTCATCTTTGGCCATAGGAAGACGTAGATGATCATGAGGATAGGGAGAGTTGATAGTAACAGAGAAATCATTTTCTTTCTTTTTTTTTTTTAAATGAAAGTGAAATCGAAGTAGGAAAGAGGAGTGTTGTTTAGGGAATATATGTTTGAGTTGCTACAAAAATTGAACGGTTCCTCATCTTATATGATGACATCTTACGTCTGCCCTAATTAGCTTGCGGCGGTGCGCGGATGATCAAGCGGTAAGTGATAAGGACACTGTTATCTATATCTAGAAATATAATATTTATTATTTATTAGATTTTTTCCTTATTTGTTTGAGGCGGTGCGCGGATGATCAAAAGCGGTAAGCGATAAGGACTACTGGAACAAACTTTCATATGTAATGATAAGAATGAGAGAAATTCTCCACTTTTCATATGTAATGTAATGATAAGAATGGGAGGCAGGGAGCTGTGATAGTAAGGGCGGTGATAGGATGATAGTAAGGACAGAATAATACGGCTCGGATTCGCTATGTTATTTTGGTACATCATTTCCTGTGCCAAATGGATGACACGTAGGAGAGAGGAAACTATACCCTAATCTTTAAACCCTATGGACAATGGTTGGATTTAATTCCCGTGTCAATCACTTGACGCGTGGCAAGAAGATGATGCACGAAAATGGCACAGAAGATCCGATGTGGAATAGTGATAAGAATGAGAGAGACATCGGTGATAGTAAAAACAGAAACTCAAACGTAAAACTTAAACTTTCAATATACGTAATGAGAAGAATGGGAGGCGGTTCATGACAGGAACAGAAACTCAGGCATTAAGCGTTGCTGCGGTGAGGACAAAAACTCACGCATATTTAACAAAATTTTTATTAATTTTTTGTAATTATTAAAATTAAAATAAAATATTTTATTATAATTGACAATAAGATATAATATATATTACAGAAATTTTATATATATTATTTATTGGGTAGGTTTTGCATGAGACCGTCTCACGTGAGACCATTTTATACTTTTATAAATACAATTTATAGTGTGCACCCGGGTGCACCTAAAGATAGAGTGCACCCCACATACAAATATAAATAAAAACATATACAATTAAGAGTAAAAATGTATACAATTTAATTGTTAATTTTTTTTAATGAAAAATTGTATATAATATTCAACAAAATATTATACACATATGGATGTTAATTTTTTTAATGAAAAATTAATGTGAAAAAAGTATACAATTATTACAAAACACGTTTACAAAATAGAATAATATGTATACAAAATAGAATAAAAAAGTATACACATATGGGTGTATCCTTACAGCCGGGTGCACCCAATATACACTCTTTATAAATAGTTATCACTTTCGCTATAAAAATATTATCACTTTGCTATAAAATGTTATCACTTTTTATTTATACTATAAATTGTTCGTGAAATAAACTTACTTTCATTAATTTAGTATCACTTTTCAGCATAAAAGTTATCACTTTCTGATCGTCTCACGTTGCCTTATTTATTTATGAGTGTATATGGGGTGCACCCGGGTGCAAGGGTGCACCCATATGTGTATACCTTTTTATTCTATTTTGTATACATATTATTCTATTTTGTATACGTGTTTTGTAATAATTGTATACTTTTTCACATTAATTTTTCATTAAAAAAATTAGCATCCTTATGTGTATAATATTTTATTGAATATTATATACAATTTTTCATTAAAAAAATTAACAATTAAATTGTATATATTTTTACTCTTAATTGTATATATTTTTATTTATTTTTGTATGTGGGTGTACCCTATATTTAGGTGCACTCGGGTGCACTCTATAAATTGCCTTTATTTATTTATTAAGATAGGGAAAATGAGGGGGCTGAGTTGGTTTTGGATGAGGGGCGGGTGCGTAGGTGGTGTGTTACGAGCGGGGGGATAGCGGACGGGGGTGTACGGGGATGGGATTGGGGGTGCTTTAGGTCGTTGAAAGGGTGTGGGGAGAGTAGGGGTAGGGGTGGTGGTGGTGGTGGGGTGGGATTAAAATTTTCAAATTAACATTTTTATTTATTAGATTTTGTCCTTAAACTTTTGTTAATCATGGGCTCTGATATCATGTTAAATGACCACTTCATCTAAAAGTTTAAGCTTATAGAGAAATAAATCGTTTAATACTTAATCAAACCACTCTAACGTGATGTAAGAATTGAAACTCAAAAGTCTGGCGATTGGCGATGATGACATGAAAAAAATTCGGGATAAAAACTAATTTCGTCCCACAACTTCGCCCATGGCCCTTTTTAGTCACAGAAAAGTTAAAATGGCCAAAATAGTCCCGAAACTCTCAAACTTTGAGCCAAAATAGTCCTTTTTGCTGGAAAAAGGCAAAATTTGCTATATCCAAGCCATGCATTAACAACACCCCTTTTAACAACGCACCTTTCACAACAAAGCCTCTATACTTCAATTTTCTTTCAATTTTCATCATATTTCACGCTTCAAAATGGTATCAAAGCCCTAGGTTTATTTATTTATGAATGAAAAAAATTATTAATTTATATCACTTAACGAGAGGAGAGTTTCAAAGAAATATGAATGCGAACGAAAGTTCGACATCCGAAAGTGATAGAACTATTAGCCCTATTCAAAACTGGAGCAACAACGTCTTCTGGCCCGTTGGATATGATGAAACGAGCAGCTCTAAACAACAATACTACAATATTTTGTATAGACAAACTGCGGAAAAGAAAGAAGAGACCGATGACCGATTTTGGGATGGTCTCGAACGAAGATGGAAACAAGCAGAGGCTTGTGCCAATTACGCAGAGGAAAAACATCTGGAGGAAAGTCGCCATATGGAAATAAGATACTCCAAAGAAGTGTCAAAAAACATAGTGGAACTCCAAAGTTTCACTGAGATCCATGGACGTGTCCCCAGACACGAACAATGGAGAAGACGACCAAATCAAGATCCAAGAGAGATCTGCAAGTCCTATCACTTTTCATGGTGGTCAAAATGACAGAGTAGAAAGAGATCGAGGCAGATAACTCTAAGATGAACCAAGATCTTAGAGAATTACAGAAGATGGTGAAATTCTTTGGAGAATATTGCCAAAACATGTCCAAGACGATATTTGAGATCAGCCTCAAGATGGATAAGGTGGAGACATTGCAGAACAAACAACTCGACCTCATCAAGAAGTTGATAAATCATGTAGAATACCTGGAAACCAAATTGACCGGGAGAAGACCAGGAGGAAGGTTGCCATCAACCTTCGGAATAGAGCCCCTTTTACACCAAAAGGGAAAGACGACAGAGGTCATAAGGCCGAAGACGGGAGAGTGAGAAGATGATCGCTATCCTTCGAGGAGAATCCACATCCCCGGATGGAAAGAGCGAATCTTGAAGATCTACAAGATCTATATGAGTCATTCCAAGGGCTAACTATTGTAGATCTGAAAATGAATGTAGGAGAAACTTCGAACTCTCAACAACAATCTCAGGCTCCTCAGGCCCGACAAGATTTGAGCCAAAATAAATAAACTTCTGGATCACATGGTGTCCATGAAGCAAGACAGGAAGATACATCCCAAAACCAAGGAAATTTCAAGATGAAAGCGTTGGGATTGTCAACAGGTGCAAGCCGAGTTCGAGGATCTAACCTACACAATACCCCATATGGTCAGTCTCACCTTGAACCGATAAATCCATATGGGTTGGTCCTAAACCTCGATACTCTAGACTCTCAAGAACAGAGAGGCCTTGATCGACGAGTGGACAAATGCAATGAAGATGCCAGGAGGTGCATTAGAGCTGGATAAAGAATGGTTCATAAGATTTCTAACTATGAGCCTAGAAGGATCAGTAAAGTGCGCTTGGAAAGTACTCTCAGATGAAGTTAAGAAGGAGGCCATGGAAGGAGATGACCTTGGCAATATTGTTGATTGCATGGCCAAGATCTTCAAAATTCATTTCATCGGAGTAGGTTACTTCGAAGGAATGGAAGAAGAAAAGAAGAAGAAGTATAGGAATGCCCTATACAGCCTGGAACTACTTGATATCTGTCACGTAGATGAGTACATCAAACTCTTCACAGAGTATAAATGGAAATCAAAGATTAAGAAGGAGGAAGTATTCCACTTGTTCTTTGCCAAGATTCTAAGCCCATAGAGAGAAATGTTGATCAGAGAATGTGAGCCATGTGAGCTGGATTCAATAGCAAGGAGAATGTCTTTCCTCAAAGCCAAGATTACAGAGTGGTGTCATCAGGCATCACTATACAAAAGCTACAAGAGATTAAGGGGAATCAACAAGACTACTTGTGCTGCGAAAGCAATAACCTTCCAATTATCATTGGAAGAAGCCCAAGGAAGTAAAAAAAAGATAAAGAAAAATCATCCTTACACTCAAAGAAGTGGAGGATGGAGGTCTAGAAGGCCGAGATCCTTTTGGTCTAAATAGAAGGCCCGAAGCTATAAATCAGGGCAAAGGTCTGGACCAACAAGATAGAGTTCAAGAAGTCAAGCCTCGTCATCAGGATCAAACTAGAGGAGTACAGGAAGAACTCCCACGAGAAAGACGTTCCGGAGAGCACCCACACGAGCCAATGAAAGATTCAAGAATTTTAACTGCTACATGTGTGGAGTCCGAGGGCATATCTCACCAGATTGCCTAGAGAACCTGAAGCGGGGAGTGCGACAATTCGAAACCACTCCAGAAATGGAGGAAGCGATTTACTTCTAAGATCTGGTACATGTATATCAGTTTGAACATATATCCTCAGACAAAATCATCTACGAAGAAGAATTCTTCAGCCAAGATGAATCCTCTGAAGATGAGTCGGAGTGAAAAAGAAAACTTCAGACAGTAGATGCAAGAGGATATGTCTGGATTCTTTTCCCAGACATCTATATCTCATAAGACTCTTATGAGAATCATGAGAGAGGATCCAAGACTCGATCTATACTACGGATTCACCGTAGGACGATTAGATCGGTTCCTCAGCTTCAAAAGAAGAAAGCACAACATTATATACAAGGTGACCGAAGGGAAAATTGTCATCCCCATGGAGCTCACGGGAAATGTAATGGAAATGGAACTAGTTCCTGTTGATGAGATCAAGAAGGAACTCTGTAAACTCCAGAGAGAAGTTGCCAAGACCATGTCTTGGATCCATATCAGAGCTATTCGGATCCTTATCAAAGCAACATTCAAAGAAGATATCGATACACGAATCGATATTGCAATCTTTGATAAGAGGATCAAGAATACAAGAGAGGCATGCCTAGAAGGAATCTCAGGAAACCTGTACGCGGGCAAGGTGACATCCTACATCTATCCAAGGATTGCATATAATCTGACAGATAAAGATTTCAGTAGAGTACTCACCCTTTATCAAGGCTTCAAGAATAAAGATCTGATGAAAGAAGGGAACTGAGCGTACTTTATCACCTACAGTATCTCATATGTTCTCTCTAACACTCATCATTCGGATCTATTCCAAATGAAGGAGTACATTGAGATACCAGAAGTGTTCGAAAGGGATGCATGCACAACCAGGCCAGAAATAATAGAGTTACCGCCAATCCATGACATGGATTTGCTAATCAGGGACAAGTCGGTCTGGAGTAGACAAGATAACCTCAGATTCGAGTAAAGGAGGATTTCTTTCCAAGAAGATAGAATGATCAGTGAGAGATGGGGAAAGAAACTAATAGTGGAGGTAATCCCGGAACCAGAGAAGTTCACAACCAAAGGTGAACTAAAATGCCCACAAGGATAGAGAGGAGTCGAAGTAATATTCGATATCAATAAAAAGGAAAACTCTATTTCTTCTGATGTCTTGTATTATCTTCAACAACCAACAACTGGGAGATACCAAGGACAACTCAAACTTGGTGATCTTGAGCTAATAATTGAGGGAGTTACAGGAAGATTCCCAGAACAACTAGTGCTGGGATTGAAGTTTCTCGAGGATCACAAACCTTGGGATCGATTACAAGATGGAATAGAATTTACGGTCAAGGGAAAGAGATATAAGGTTCACTAATAGAGCCTCGGGGTTATAGTCTCTGATCTACCCATGACCACAAGTCCATTCTCGATATATATCACCGTCGAGATGATATATAAGGA
The DNA here is from genome assembly GCA_023678885.1 of Pogostemon cablin. Lineage (NCBI taxonomy): Eukaryota > Viridiplantae > Streptophyta > Magnoliopsida > Lamiales > Lamiaceae > Pogostemon > Pogostemon cablin. Next base: position 17,065,576 of record CM042965.1, on the reverse strand, counting down.
GCACCGTGCAGAGTATTTTGTGGCATTACATTAATTCAGGAGTCGGTATCTACATAGCAAAAGAAGAAGTCTTTCCTAAAGACTCATGCGAAGATTTGCCAATCGTACTAGGAAGAGATTGCTCACAAAGGGTGCTAATAATTAAAAGAGGAATCAAGCAAGCGGAAATTATGATCGGAGGAGCGGATCGCACCCCATGGTATAAGGTAAAAACTCCACTGATATATTTTTATGATACTGGAGCAGATATTCTGTTAGAAAATAATTTTCTACAGACATTCAAGCATTTTACCCAAGAAAACACAATAAGAACGCTTATTTTCACAACCCATTGTGAACATAAGATCATTGCCACAAGACTGCGGAATGCATTTCAGAGAAGAATGCCAATCCAATTTCGCAGCAAGCGTGGTGATAATGAAGGAAAACTTAGCCATCCAAAGATGAACGATGGAAGCCAAGACTTGTAATCAACTACAAAGGATTCAACAACATCTTGGAGTTCGATGGATACTACATACTAAGTAGGGAACACTTGGTCAACTGTATCAAGAATGCCAAGGTATTCTCAAAGTTCGATTGCAAATCTGGGTTCTACCAGATTATGATGGAAGAAGGAAGTAAGAAGTTCACAGCCTTCTCCACACCACAAGGTCATTATATCTGGAATGGCATGCCTATGGGCTTGGCAAACGCACCCCAGATATACCAAAGAAAGATGGATAATCTTTTTAAAGATTATTTCTCATTCATTTTTGTTTATGTGGATGGCATCCTCATAGCCTCAAAAAGCATGAAGGAGCATTTAGCGCACCTAGAAGTATTTTCAGAAGTATGTCACAAGGAAGGATTAGTGCTTTCTGAAAAGAAGACAGTAATTGCAACGAGACAGATCAAGTTTCTTGGAGTAGAGATTGATGAGTCCGAAAATATTCTACAATCATACATTGTAAAAAAGGTTCAAGGATTTCCTGAAGATCTCAAAGACAAGAAGCAACTCCAAAGCTTCCTGGGAGTTGTCAACTTTGCTAGAATGTTCTTCAACAATCTAGCACAATACAGAAAGGTATTCAGTCCTCTATTGAAGAAAGATGTCAAATTCAAATGGGAGGAATCACATAGAGAGATGGTTAAACAATTGAAGGAGGTTTGCAAAAAAACTTCCAAAATTAGCCATTCCAAATGACGAGGATGACCTGGTACTATACACAGATGCCAGTGATCATTGGTGGGCAGCAGTTCTTACGAAGTTCACATCCAAAGGAGAAGTGCCATGCAGATATTGTAGTGGACTCTTTGCGGAGAATGAGCAAAGAGGTGGCACATCAATAAGAAGGAATTCTTTGTAGTGCAAAAAGCGTTCAAAAAATGGCCGCTATTTCTTCTTGCGAATAAATTCATTATTAAAATTGATAACACGAGTGTCAAGACCTTTTTAAAAAATAAAATCGAATCAAAACTAGAAAAGGCTAGACTTTTAAGATGGCAAGCTGAATGTCAATATTATGATTTTAATATTTTCATTATTAAATTTGTTGATAATGATTTGGCAGATTTCCTGACGAGAGATGGAAGGAGCTGAGATAGACTCCATCCTGACCATTTCAAAGCACCTGATGGACAACCTAAAGGGAATTCGAGGATCTGGCACTCAATGCAACGCGTGCTGGAAAATTACAAGAGAATGATTGGGCTAAAATGTCCAATCGCATACGAGATTGTATTCGCAATAATGCGAGTCTTTCTGAGTCATTACGAGAGCCACTCTTTTGGGTTGTTGATAAGCAATCAACAAAATGAGAGTATCCGAGAACGGGATCTTATTCGTGTTCGATCGTTTGGTTAACATGAACTGTTAGGGTTTCATACGTTTCTAATTCAGTGGAAGTAAGAAAACAAAGAAACATATTACCTTTCATCAGGGTATGTTGAAGAAGGTGAATTCTCGCCGGCAGCCTGCGTAGCCCCACCGTTTTGGGCATAACTCTCTCGTCTGATCTTTGATTTGAGTGATTTATACGCCAAAACGATTCTCTCTTCAATGGCTTTCCGTCAGTATATCACATGAATAGTTCTAAGTTCTGTACGATTTTAGAAAAATTATGAAAGTTGACGGACAGCAGCAGCAAACAACCTTCCGATCTTCTGTTGTATTCCCAAGTTCAATCTCGATGTCGTGTGGGCGACGATCTTCGAGATCTTCTCAATCTGCTGTTCCCTCACCCTCCTCACAGTGTTAGACATGATTAATCTCTTAGATTAGGGTTTCCGAACAGCTGAGATAACTTATATATGGGCTACAGCAGGGACCAGGAGGAGAAATTAGAGTTGGGCCTCCATTGGGCTTAAGTATCCAAGCTTAGTCCAAAGCTTATACTTAAGTCCAATAATAATAATATATACCACTAAAATATTATTACTGCACTACCGTTCTAATCCCATAATTACGTTATGGGCTCCTTCTTATTATGAGCCCGTTAGTCTCCACATGTTTAAGATATACAATGCCCATTAATTAATTAAGTTACTGACAATTCCATTAATTAATATCTCGTCCGAGAGTAGTACCACTCAACCTCATTATCATGCCAGAATAAATTCACCTACAGGGTTTATATGATAATCCTTATGAGCTCCTCATGGGGACATCATCAACCTATTTCGGATACAGATTCCTTCTACAATTTACAGCACACCATAGAGACAACACTATTTCCAACTCACCAAGTTTGTTGATTTAATTACATGTAAATCTCACCCATTGATGAATCAAAGAAATACATACTGTCTTACGTATCGAGGTTATTATATGGGGATTAAGAGCACAAACATCCATAATAACTGAGATCAAGTTCTCATATAAGTCAGTATAAGTCGAACGATCTCAAACGGTCCCGTTCAATACACACAAAGTGCACTAATGTGATTCTATAGTCAAGATAAACTAATGCCAAATCACACTACAATCATCCCGATAGAGAGTCCCCGTCTATCTCGGTTGTGAGCATCTGTTTATACTTTATAAGAAAATTGATAATATGATCTTCAGCGTGTTGTCGCACAACATATTATCTACAGTATAAAGTAAGTGGACTATTGCATCGTGCATATAAATAAATTATAAGATGCAATCATTTGATCATATGATTCTCATTTCAAATAAATTGTTATACTATTGTTCATACAAAAAGCTAGGCTTTTAGTATACAATCCAACAGCTCTAAACCCGGAGCAAGGGATTCAAGTACCCTTAGCACGAGTCTTGAATTGGAACTTCCAAAAGAAGAACTGGTTCAAGGAAAAATCGAGGATCTTGAGTCACATCTAGAGTCGTCGAGTCAACCCAGCACCTCTAAGGTTAAAGAGGAAGAGATCAGTCTTAGGCCTATGACGGGTACCGCTAAGGCTGGTATTAGCATAGCTAATTTTTCTCATTGGAAGGGATACCAAGCTAGCTGAAAAAAATTAAATACAAGACAGGGAATCCGCCTGGAGAAATGCCGGATAGATGTATCAGGAGAATACCCCTGAGTTTGGATGAGAGAGGGCTTGAGTCCGAACGATGTAAAGCAGTGGTATGATTTTGAGGTGCTAGCCTCAATATATACTATCGCACCAAGCTTTCTAAAACTTTCAAAATTGCTAGACTGGCTAAGAAAAGTAGTTGTGAAGGCCTAGGAAAACAATCTGACTTTGTCCAGATGAGATGTATTGGAGTTTTACTTCACTAGTGCGGCTCTAGAACCAGTTGGGAAAGGCTACCATGAAGCCTTTCATTTTATCAAACTAAGAAGACCAGATGTGGGAGCATCAAATAGAATCAAGGAGTCTTCGGGGAAGGAACCAGTCTTGGTTTCTACATATTCGGAGGATCAAATCTCTACACGAAGAGCGAGGTGTTTGTACGCCTGCATTTAGGCCATGTATCAAGTAAAGTTCCCATTTAAATTAGAACACAAAATAACGAATGGGTCCTTCCTTTTGCACACCCTAACGGGAAGAAAAACACAATTTGCGAAGGATACTCTCGAAGACAAGCGAGAACTTCTTTGGAGTAACAAGGTACCAGTAAGTAAACAAACTTATCAGAAATACTATAACATGGCCCACTTTGAGTAATAGACGAACAAAATATGCACAAACTGCTCTACCCAAATAGAACCAGAGTTTGGAAAAGGAGTAAGTTTGGACATAGGGAGAACAAGAATTGTTGAACCCCCTTCAGCAAATAAGGAAGAACGAGAAAAAAAAGGACAAAACCTCTTCAAAATACGAAAGAGCCAAGCGACCCTTCAGACACTCGGGGGGAAAAGTGACTCTACAAGGAGGCAAGAGTCAGGGGACCTTTCGAAAGGTCAAAAGAATAAGGGTCACGTGACCCTTCGAAAGAGGCAAAAGACAGGTGCAGGACATCTGCCAACAATAATAGATGGAATGACGTAAGCAGTGATGCCAGCACAATAATGTAATCAGTGACGTCAGCAAGAGTAAAGAGGCTTTGAAATCCAAATTTCACATCCGAAAGCCTATATAAATAGCAGAGCTGAGAAAGCAGAAGGCATCGACCATCACAATTTGTTTTCTCTCATTCAATAAACATTGTAGTTTTCTTTCTTTTCTTGTATGAGTGTTTCTATTTCAGCTACCATAGGTAGCTAGAGGAGTCTTCTCCTCTTGTTTATGTAGTATGGGTGTGTAATAATATTTTCATTCAATAAATAAATAATCTTGGGCTTCTGCCCGCATGTAACTTTCTATTTTACTGCAACCTTAATCTTCATACCTTTCAACAAGAAACGGTAGCAACATCTTGTACACCCGATGTATGAAACGAACCAGGGTTGTGCTGAGGTCCGCTGAAGGAATGGGATCGAACCATCACACTGCGGGGCGCGTGGTTGGATATGAGGAGCAGCAGTAAAAGCACCCGAATACCCAGTGGATTAACGGTAAAAAAAGATATTGTTACTATTTTAATTTGATTAATTACAAGATTAATGTTGTTTTATTAATGTACATAAGCATGTCAGGTCTGATATGGTCGTAATGGACTAGGTTTATTTTGAAAATTGGAAAAATAATGAAAGTTTGGGGTAAAATTGAGTATATAGAGGCTTAAAATGATTTTATTTTCGAAAATCTGGAAATAGCAAAAGGTGAGGTGGATTCTTAGCAAAAATTTTCGAAGCTTCTAAAATTTGGGACTATTAGCGAATATTTCTCAAAATTTGGGACTAAATCGGAGCAAATCCACAAGAAGGGATGATATCGCCCCAAAATTAAGTTACGGGACCATCGCTAAAGATACGGGACTAGTATTAATCCCAAAAAATTCAGTAAAACTCAAACGTTAAACAGTGCAGTAACATGACGAAAATTCACACACTTTATCAAGAAATAGCTAGAGTATCAAAGCGTAAAGTGTGTAATCAGTGGCGGATCCACTTAAGAACAAGTGGTACAAGTATACTCCAAATTGAACAATTTTCTTATACTATGATTAAGTAAAATTAAAATTTTAAAACGTACTCCCATTTATAATAGTTAAACCAATTATCTTATCCACATTTCATAAATATTATTTTTATGATTAATAAATTTATATTTATATAAATAGCAAACATTACTTTGTAACAACGAATTTTTGTATTTATAATGAAATAAACACAAAAGAATTACAATGATAATCCAGACAGATTGAATCTTGAAAATTTAGGAAACAATCTCTATCTATCCTCTGATTCTTCTTTCGAACCAATTTGGACTTTGACTTTGACTTGACTTGTGTGTTGACCGTGTTGGCTGTGTGTGTTGAGTCGGATCTTCAGTTGAAGCTTATCCGAACTCGGATTTAGGACCTTATAACGTTAATCCAGAAGCGTCGAGCCTTTGTTTGGATTAAACGTACTCGATCCGAAGAACACTCGATCTGGGAGGCTTAGCACCTTAATCCCGGGTCGTATGCTGTTCTTGGCGCGAAGAACACCGAAGAACTTAGTGTATGAAGAACGCTTGATTTGGGGGGCTCCGCACCTTAATCCCGAATCATTTACCGTTCTTGACTTGAAGATGCTTGAAGATCTCAAGGGAGCACTGCTCGTATTCTTGATCTCTTCAGAGCGTTTATGTCTTCAAGTATTTTAGTGTGTGGAGTGAATGAAGGAGGGCTCCTTATATAGGTGAAGGACGAGCATGTCCCATAAATAACTTGCAATCTGATTGGTCCAAGATAGATTTGGCCTGGTACTGCGGGCTTGGGCCGTTCCAAATATATCACGGCTTGATTGGTCATTGCTTAATTTGACCTGATTCTGGAACCTTCCATGCTTTACTTAACTTAGGGGTCAAGCTTTACTTAATTTAAACCCTACTTAATTTGTTGGGTATTAAATTAATTATCAATTATTTATTAATCTATTTTAGGAATTAATTTATTAAATCCCCAAAATAAAATATAATAAATTAAAATTGATATTTAATCAATAAAATCCACATGTCGCCATTTAATTGGACCGTGAATTTTAATTGCTTACAAATGCCCCTTGCGATTTGTTCACGGACAGAATGTCTTGTTGTGAAGGAATCGCAAAAGATTTATTTCTTGTTCACTAAGATTTCATGAATCTTACCCAAAATTATCAAAGTTATTTGTAGTAAAGAATCTCTTACAATTTTGTAGAGATTGCGCACCTCACAATAATCTCCATAATTAACCATGAGTCTACTAGTAGTTTCCATAATTATTCATGAATAATTTCCATAATTATCTATGAGTCCACAAGTAATTTCCATAATTATCCATGAATAATTTTCATAATTATCCATGAGTCTACAAGTAATTTCCATAATTATCCATGAATAATTTCCATAATTATCCATGAATCCACTACTATATAATGGTACTTCATGAACTCAATTTTTCATCAAAGCTATCCAACAAACAAGACTTTCAGCTTTGCTTCAAGAGGTTGCCAAGACAAAGCACATCAACAAAACACACCATCCAAGGAATTCAATTCACAAGTGTAAGCTTTCAATTCTTTAATTTGCTCATCTACTTTCGAACTGTTTATTATTATTATTTTTTTGTTTCTTGCTTGTTGCTCTAGCTTCCGACCAAGAATTTAGTAACCTGCCTGTCCTCGCCCCTCTTTCTCGTCTGAGAAAATCATGGGTGAGCCTCGTCCTTGCTATTCTTTCTCTTCTGAGAAATCGATAGCGAGCCTTGTCCTCGCCCCTCTTTTTCGTCTGAGAAAATCTACGGCGAGCCTCGTCCTTGCTATTCTTTCTCTTCTGAGAAATCAACAGCGAGCCTTGTACTCGCCCCTCTTTCTCGTCTGAGAAATCGATAGCGAGCCTCGTCCTCGCCCCTCTTTCTCGTCTGAGAAAATCTACGGCGAGCCTCGTCCTTGCTATTCTTTCTCTTCTGAGAAATCGATAGCGAGCCTTGTCCTCGCCCCTCTTTCTCGTCTAAGAAAATCTACGGCGAGCCTTGTCCTTGCTATTCTTTCTCTTCTGAGAAATCGATAGCGAGCCTTGTCCTCGCCCCTCTTTCTCGTCTGAGAAAATCTACGGCGAGCCTCGTCCTTGCTATTCTTTCTCTTCTGAGAAATCGACAGCGAGCCTTGTCCTCGCCCCTCTTTCTCGTCTGAGAAAATCTACGGCGAGCCGTTCACCAAGGGTTGATGTAGAGGTTGATTCTCGCCGACAGCCTGTGTAGTCTGATGGTTTTTGCCATAACTCCCTCGTTTGATCTCTGATTTGGGTGATCTATGCGCCAAATCGAACCTCTCTTCAAGGGCTTTCCAACGGTGTATCAGACGTCCAGATCGGACTTCTGTACAATTTTATAGAATTTGTGCAAGTTGGCAGACAGAAACGACCTTCCGGTCTTCTGTTGTATTCCTAAGCCACGTCTTGACGTTGGTGTGGGTAACGATCTACAAGACGATCTCAGTCTACAACCCTACTATTTCTCATGGTATTTATGCGTGTGTTACTGTACTTGCCCATCTTTCTTTTCTGACAAATCTACGGTGAGCCTTAATTTTTCAAACGGCAGTTCGACGTGTGTTTCGCCACCACATTAGTGTTCGAGTGAGCATCATGCTCCAGTAGTTGGTTCCCTTCAGGTCCCGTGTTTCCCATAAGTATTTGTCGACTACCAGCGGTTGCCATTCTGTTACATCAGCGTGCGACAACTGTCGGCGTTTGAGAATTGTAAGGGGACGATGGCTAAGCTCTGCTTCCAATAATGGCAGCATGCAATCCTCGATGAGGGATTAATGACTGAATCGCGACTGGAAGCGGCGACGCTCGGGCACTGGTGGTAGTATACTCTTTTCTGCGACGGCTTGAAGTCTGCTTCCAACGGCGATAGCACGCAATCCTCGACGAGGGATTGGTAGCTGAATCGCAACCGAAAGCGGCGACGATCGGGAGCTAGTGGTAGTATACTCTTCCCTGCGACAGCTTGAAGTCTGCTTCCAATGGCGGCAGCACGCAATCCTCGACGAGGGATTGGCGACTGAATCGCGACTGGAAGCTGCGACGCTCGGGCGCTAGTGATAGTATACTCTTCCCTGCGACAGCTTGAAGTCTGTTTCCAACGGTGGTAGCACGCAATCCTCGACGAGGGATCAGCGGCTGAATCGTGATGGGAAATAGCGACGGTGGTGCGTTGCTTTCCGACGATGGCTTACTGTGGCGGCTGCTTGCTGCGTGCTTCAATGGTTTTGCAAGGGTGCGAGTTTACCTGCTGTTTATGCTCATGTTTATGGAGAGGGTTAATGGGTGCCAATCGAAAGTGGATCCGACCGTGTGGTATCTTCTGGTGATGGCAGCGCACGATTCTCGATCGGGAGATTGGCGTCTGTCGGGCGCTGCTAGCACGTGATCGCTTGGTGTTACTATGGAAAGAGCAAAACATGGTGTCATTGATATGGGTATCGAGTTTCACTGATAGAGTATTATAAAATTCCCTCTGGGAAAAGTGGCTAAACGGCCGAGGACAGCAAGAGCAGCAGCGATAGTGCACTGGTGATGCCGTATTTTCGGTAAGAGACATGCTATTGCCGATGATAGCTTGGCAATGTTGAGGATGTCTACCTGATCTGGGTGAAGAGCGTCGGAACGACGAGAGACAGCAGCATCTTCAGTGACACCATCAAACGTAGTGTTCAACTACCGTCTTCTCATTGCCAACCTTTCGCTTCTCAACTCATGCTTCAACTTAGTGCTTGCCTCAAAAACTCGACGTGAATAACCAGAATTATGACTGAACTTAGCAAAGTGCTAAGCTGCCTACGTACCCCTTTTAAGAAGATCAAGTCATAACGTAGTTCAAAGGGACATGATTTGGTTTTGAATGGGGGGGTGCCATACACAGTTCATACTCATGCGGGCCAGGAGTGACTATTCTTTAACCACTTTAGATAAAGTAGGATATTTAATGCTTTAACCACTTAAAATATTTGAGTGGGGTGAATTAATAGTTTAACAACATATAATTACCTTTGGTGGGTGTCGTACACAGTTTATACTCATGCGGACCAGGAGTTTGTCGTGCACAGTTTATACTCATGTGGACCAGGAGTTCATCGTGCACAGTTTATACTCATGCGGACCAGGAGTTCGTCATACACAGTTTATACTCATACGGACCAGGAGTTTGTCGTACACAGTTTATACTCATGCGGACCAGGAGTAACATGCAGTTTAGGCTCATGCATCAAGGAGCATTGTACATGTATTTGTTTTACGCGTAGTAGTGTTTCAAGAACTTCCCATTTATGGGGCCAATGTTCACGCCATCTTCTGAGATCAACTTGTATGCACCATTTGTGTAGGCTTCCTTCACAACATGAGGGCCATCCCACTTGGGTAGAAACTTATTTTCAACGTGATGGGTGACTACTATAGGTCTTCTCACAGCAAGCACCAAATCACCAACTTGAAAAGAACGTACCTTCACTTTCTTGTTGTACGTTCTAGAAAGGCGAGATTGGTAACACTCAAGTCTTTGTTGTGCTTCCAACCTCTTTTCATCTAACGCTTCTAACTCTTGAAGACGTAACTTTGCATTTTCTTCCTCGGTGAGGCCTTCTTGTATGGCTATCCTCAAAGAAGGAATTTTCTTTTCAAGAGGCACAACAGCCTCAACACCATACACCAAGGAATACGGAGTGGCTTGAGTAGGTGTTCTATAGGTAGTGCGGTATGCCCATAAAGCTTCATTGATTCTTTCATGCCAATCTCTTTTTGACTTGGAGACCACTTTCTTCAATAAACTGCATAAAGTTTTATTGAATGCTTCAGCAAGACCATTGGCAGCTGCGTTATACATTGATGACTTTCTTTGCTTGAAATCAAACTTCTCACATAACTAATCAATCCAACTGTTGCTGAACTACTTTCCATTATTAGTGATGATGTAGCGCGGGACACCATATCTATAAATGATGTTGATCCGAACGAAATCATCAACATTTTCTTTCTTTACTCCCCTCAGAGGTACAGCTTCAGCCCACTTTGAAAAGTAATCAGTTGCAGCAAGAATGTAGAGATGACCACCAGAAGACTTTGTAAGTGGCCCTACCACATCTAAACCCCAGGCATCAAAAGGCCATGAAGCGACTGTCGAATGCAAAGGCTCCGGAGGTTGATGAATCAGATTTCCATGGAACTGGCAAGCTTGACATCTTTGTGCAAAATCCATGCAATCCTTCACCATTGTGGGCCAATAGTAGTCCATCCTCTTAATTCTGAAATGTAGCTTCGGCCCGGATTGATGGGCACCGCAAATTCCGGAGTGAGCCTCCTCCATCGCTTGAATAGCTTCTTCCTTACCTAAACATCTCAAGAAAACTCCATCAAATGATCTTCTATATAGTGTGCCTTTGAAATAAATGAATCGAGGCGCTCGACGTCGAACATCAACCCTTTGATGTGGATCGCTTGGCAATTTATCATACTTTAAATAGTCCACGAGTAGTTGGCGCTAATCCTCTTCTTCAATTTCGAAAACTTCCACCACATGATTTTCAACTTCTTCATAATCATCATCTTCAAAGAGTGGTGGTACAACCCAACTTCTACACACCGGTATTTGAATTTGCATTTCTGGCATAGCTATAGTTGATGCTGATTTAGCGAGGGCGTTAGCTTGCTTATTCTCTCTTCTAGACAGATGCTTAATATCAACATCACCGAGATAACCCATAAGCTTTTGAGCATACCTGTAGTAGGGGAACAACTCAGGCTTCTTCACTTCATACACTCCAAGGAGTTGATTTATCACCAATAGCGAATCACCATACACTCTAAGGTGTAGCTGTTTTATATCGACAGCCATTTCCAAACCAAGTATGAGTGCTTGATACTCAGCCACATTGTTAGAGCAATTTTCTGTTAAGGAAAATGAGAAAGGTAGAACTTCACCACTGGATGTTACAAACACGACTCCCGCACCAGCTCCCTCTTTATGAGATGCTCCATCGAAATACATCTTCCAAGGAGAAACTATGTCCACAGTGAAAGCATCTTCATCGGGGAGTTCATCAGATAGTTCCCATTCAGTATGCATTGGATGATCAGCTAGAAAATCTGCCAACACTTGTCCTTTTACGGCCTTTTGAGGGACGTACACGATCTCAAACTGTTGAAGTTGGAGATACCATCTTGCAAGCCGATCAGAGAGTACTGGTTTTGACATGACAAATTTTAGTGGGTTGGCTTTCGAAACTAGCCAAACTGTGTGAGCTTGAAAATAATGTTTCAACTTCTGAATCACGAAGATAAGGGATAAGCAGATCTTCTCAATGGGTGAATACTTCAACTCGTTTGGAGTCATGGTTCTACTTAGATAATATAGAGCTCTTTCTTTACCATCATTATTTTCTTGTGCAAGTAAAGCTCCCACAAAACGCTCTTGAGCAGCCAGATAAAGGACTAATGGACGTCCCGGTATTGGTGCACTCAACACTAGTGCCTTCATCAAGTATTCTTTAATGCTGTTGAAAGCATTATTGCAAGCTTCATCCCATTCGAATATGCTATCTTTCTTCATGAGATGACTAAATGGTTGGCATCGGCCAGCTAAGTTTGATATGAATCTCCTTAAGTATGCCAACTTTCCTTGCAGACTTTTGAGTTCATGTATGTTCCGAGGCACATGCATTTTCATGATTGCGTCAATCTTTGCTTTCTCAATCTCAATCCCTCGACGGCGAACAATAAACCCAAGAAATTTCCCGGATGAAACTCCAAATGCACACTTGAGCGGATTCATCTTGAGTTGATGCTCTCTTAATCTTTCAAACACTCGCCTTAAATCATGAAAATGATCTTTCTTTTCCTTTGATTTCACCACAATATCATCAACATAGCATTCGACAATCTTATGAAGCATGTCATCAAATATCTTTTGCATGGCTCGCTGATAAGTGGCACCAGCATTCTTTAAGCCAAATGGCATAACATTATAGCAATATATCCCTTTCGGAGTACGAAAGGCTGTCTTCTCTTGATCCTCAGGAGCCAAACTAATTTGATTGTAGCCAGATGACCCATCCATAAATGAAAGGACCTCATGCCCCGTTGTTGCATCAATCATGAGTTCAGTAATTGGTAATGGAAAGTCATCTTTCGGACATTCCATATTCAAATCTCGGAAATCAACACATACTCTGAGTTGCCCATTTTTCTTTCTTACCGGCACGATATTGGAAATCCATGTAGGATATTTGACTTCTCGGATCTTGCCTGTTTCAAGAAGCTTATTAACCTCGTCCTCAATCAAAGGAATCAACTCTGGTCGAAATCGACGCTGCATTTGTTTAACTGGCCGAGTTCCCTTTTTAATGGACAAGTGGTGCACTGTGATTTTCGGATCTAAGCCTGACATTTCCTTATGCGACCATGCAAAGACATCTCTGAATTCTCGCAAAAGGCTGACATACTTTGTTTCTTCATCAACATTTAGCAGAGCACTTATGTAGGTAGGACGTGGGTCATTTTCATCACCTAAGTTAATTTCTTTCAACTCATCAACAGTGGCTTTCACTCCTTCTTCAAATTGTGGAGGGGCATCTTCAGCATCTACTTCCTCCATTTGAGAATCTTCCACAGCAGTAATATGATTGGTGGAAGCTATACTTTCTCTATCATTATTACTATCATCTTTAGTAAAGATGATTCTTCGCACCTTGGCTTTCAATACTTTTCCACTTGAGACAGTCAAGATATTTCGCCGCTTGATGCGAGAAGGATTTTGACTCCGGAGCTTTCGGAGGTTAAGGGACTTGACATGATTTTGCCTCCTACACTTCCCTTTACAGGGTCCAAGCCTTTCGAAAACACTCCCAAGCCTTTCAAAAATAGATATTCTCTTGACTTCCCTACTACTTGCGTCAAACATATCCTCCATAGATAAAGCTTCTCCATCGGTGATATAATTTGTACTTACTCTTCTAATTGCAATGCGGACTGGCTTTTGAGGGACATATCCCAAACCTGGCTTAGCCTTCTTGATAGTGTGACCATCATTTTTCAACATTTTCTGAGTAACATTGAGCCCATGTCCTGGTGGGTTGATAGTTTCTTGACACACCTTGCTCGCCATCGCTTTTTCCCTTGGTTCATAACCAGCCTTCATAAGAAGTTTATAAGCTTGTGGACTATACGACTTGGTTATTTTAGCTTCAAACACTTCACCGTGTTCGGTCTTTGGTCCTTCAATAGGACGTATGAATCCTTTGAGTGGTGGAGAAGAAGGCCTATTTGCATCAATTTTTGTTAGAGGCAATGTCAACTCTTCCGAGGTCTCAAGCCCTTTGCCTTTGTTCTCCTTGAGAGTGGCAGATGATGTACTACCTTCCTCATCCTTTATTTGTTTATTGCCCCCATTATCTTGCACTGGGGCTTCTTCACGCTTTACTTCCTTTGTACTCTTGAAGAAATATTTAGCATCTGCAAAGTAAGCTTCAGCCTCAGTAAATGGCTTGTCGTCACCGAATACTCTTTTCACGTTGTCACCTTCACTATATTTGAAGCACTGGTATAATGTAGAAGGAATCACGCCATTCTCATGTAGCCATGGACGCCCCAAAAGCATGTTGTAGGAAGTTTTTGCATCAATAACATGGAAAAGGACTATGGATTTCATCTCATCAATTAGCAAATCAAGAACTATTGTGCCGAGAGTCCTTTGCCTCTCATGGTTGAACCCTTGGATCATCAATCGGCTATGGTTGAGTTCATCCATTGGAATTTCTATCTTCTTCAACATTCTCAAGGACAAAATGTTCACTGTCGAACCTCCATCAACAAGTATGCGATTCACTCGCATCCCTTTAGTGTAACCAGTCACAAATAAAGGTCGATTATGAGATTGCGAACCCAACAACATATCTTCATCTGTGAAGGTCACCTTCATGGAGTAAGCTTTGTCCTTAGCTTCAAGTTGTTCGCTTTCATTGTCCTCTTCGTTCACGACATGACATGAGCCTTCGTCATTACCTTTTTTTACAGAAGTAAAGTTTGTGCCTGCCTCATCTTCTAACACGATTTTCCCTTCCTAAGCTAGTTGCATGATCTTTTCCTTAAGAACGAAACAATCATGAATTGGATGACTCACCAACCTATGATACTTGCAGTATTTTGGGTCATTAGTTCGACCGGCTTCCTCTGGACGCTTCATCTCAGGAAGATCAAGGAGTTTATTCTTCATTAGATCATCGAATATACCAGAAATGTCTGAATTCAGAAATGGATACTCCTTTTCTTGCATCTCTTTCAGAGTTAACCTTCTTTGCCCCCACTCTTGGGCAACTTGCCTCCCTTTGTCTTTCTTATCACTTTCATTCTTTCGAACCTTGACCGTCATAATATTTGTGGCCATTGACTCTTTGTTGGAACTTTTAGCATAGGACTTGCCCCCCTTTTTGAAATCTTGTTTATCTTTAGACTTGTAGGAGTCCGACATCGGTGAATGTTTGATTCCACTAGCAGCCATACTTAATTCCATATCATGGGCCCTAGTAGCCAACTCTTCGAAAGTCTTAGGTTGAATTCCTTTGAGTATATAAAGGAGATTCCATTCCATCCCTTGGATACATATCTCAATAGCAGACTCTCCGGATAAACGGTCCTTGCAATTTAAACTCAAATTTCTCCATCGATTGATATAATCAATCACAGGTTCTTCCTTCAATTGACGAGTATTAGTTAACTCACTCATGCTAACAGTTCTCCTCGTGCTGTAGAAACGATTAAGGAACTCATGTTCCATTTGTGCCCAACTATCAATGGATTCAGCTTGCAAGTCGATATACCAATCAAATGCATTTCCTTTGAGAGAGCGAACGAACTGCCTTATCATATGGTCTCCAAAAGTACCAGCATCATGACAAGTCTCAATAAAGTGTGCTATATGCTGCCTCGGGTTTCCCTTGCCATCAAATTGTTAGAACTTGGGAGGCTGGTAGCCAGCTGGCAACTTCATGTTGTCCACTCTTTTCGTGTATGGCTTGACATAAGTAACAGTAGGTTTGGAATTCTCCTCAAACCTTTCTTTTATTGTTCCAAGTATAATATCCTTGAGTTGATCCACTTGGAGCATTCCATCTGCTGAAAGTGGCAAAGTTCCTTGAGTTTGCTCCTTTTCAATAGTCTGGCGCCTTGTGACCTCTTCCACTTCACTATCGTCCATGACTCCCTTTCCGTTTGCATGGCTAGTCTCCGCGACGTCTCTTTTTTTCATCAATTGGGAGATTTTTGAATCTTGAGCTTCTATGTGTTTTGTGAGCCCTTCGATAGCTTTCATCATACTTGCTAACTGCTCCTCAACAGTTGAGGCGCCTGCCATCATTACTGGAGCTGCAACGGAGTCAGATGAAGAGTTTGAAGATGCAGAATCTTCATCACTATCATCTTTCATAGGTAGTTGTTTTCTCGAAGCCTCCTCAACCGAAGGGTTGGATCCAGATGAAGCTTCCGAACGAGCTTTTTCTGACATGCTCCTCGTAACAACAGAAACATATTCAGTCAATGACTCTGAGAGCTTAGAAGCAGCAGTCCTACCTACAGTAATCCTGACAGGAGTCATATCGTACTTTCGAGCTTGTAGAGAGAAGAGATGAGAGGTAGAGACTGTCCCACTGGGCGTGCCAAACCAAAATTTGTAACAACGAATTTTTGTATTTATAATGAAATAAACACAAAAAAATTACAATGATAATCCAGACGGATTGAATCTTGAAAATTTAGGAAACAATCTCTATCTATCCTCTGATTCTTCTTTCGAACCAATTTGGACTTTGACTTTGACTTGTTGTGTGTAGTCTTAAACGTTGATCCAGAGGTGTTGAACCTTTGTTCGGATTGAACGTTGACTTAAATTAGTTGTGAAGTATGCCGCTCAATTTGGTAGAACGTTGACTTCACAAATAATGAATTTGATTTGAAGAACGCCGGATCGAAGAGGCTTAGCACCTTGATCTTTGATCGGCTGTTGTTCTTGACTTGAATATAACTTGAACTTGACTTGAAGGTCTTGAGTGTTCTTGACTTGAAGATCTTGAACTTGGATCTTGATCTTCACTTAACTTGGATCTTGACCTTCGTTTGATCTTGATCTTCACTTAACTTGGATCTTATTTCATGAGAGATCATTTGCATGATAAAATGTACATTAGAATTCAAATTTTAAAATAAATATTTAATTTATGAATTTAACTCCTCAAATAAACAAGGATGAATGCTCATTTATTTTAAAAGTTAAATTTAGAATTCTTTTTTATTACTATTATAATATTAAACTTGTCTATACAAATTATGTTTATACTTCATCATCTTTTCTTTTATATATATATATATATATATATATATATATATATATGAATACTTTTTTTCTTCTTTTATGTATTCAAAATTATTTGTAAATCGTTAAAAATGATAGTAACTCATAATATTAACACGTTGCAATGTTATAATACAACAAAAATTATCATCAATTTCTACACTTGATTTTGTCAAAATCAATTATTTCATACACTTATCTCATTCAATTACTCTAAATACCCATTCTTTTTCTTACATCATCAAATCAAGATTCATAATTTTTTATTGAAAAAATTACTTATAGGTACACACATTGTACCCATAATTACTGTGAGATACGTTGATTTAAAAAAATTACTCTCACATACAAAATATTAAAGTAAAATGCCAAATATAACCCTAAACTCATACACTTTTAAACAACAAATTTTAAACCCTCACCCACCACCGGACCGCCGCCGGTCGGCCGCACAGACCACCGCCGGACCTCCGACGGCTGATCACCAAACCTTCGCCAGACCACCATACTTTTTTGCTGCACACACTTTTTTTACTGCACACACTTTTGCTGCACACGAACTTTTGCTGCATACAAATATTTATGTGCAGCACATTGTAAGGGTAATATTGGAATGTCACTATATATTTATGTAGTTAGTAGTAATATTTTTGTATATTTGTATCTCATAGTAATTAAGAATTTTTAGTATACAGAGTTTTTTTTTTTTGGGAAATTAGTTGTAATGGTCAATCTAATTAAAACTTTATCTAAATGGCCTTTGACCAAAATGGCATACATTATTAATTGAAAAAATATATATATATAAATTATTATTTACAATTGAGAGTTAAACTTTTCTTTAATTAATATTTGCCCCGTGATGTAAACTTTCATGTAATCAAATTCCTGACTTATCCATTGATGCAAACTTTCATCCTAGCCTTGTAGTTAGTGCAGCTGAATTATCACTTGGCGAAGCTGAGGATGAGAATGATGATTTGAATCAAGTGTTCAGGTGGGAGTTGTACGATTGGTTAGGTTTGCTTTAGAATTTGGTAAAAATTGCATTGCAAATATGAATGATGTTCTTATGCCTTGAGAATGCATCCAAGGTGTTTGATGAAATAGCTAAAAGAAAATTTTTGCTTTAAAATGCTTCATGGTGATTTTAATTGAGCAATAATTGTTTATGAGAGAAGAGTGTGGTACAATGATGCATGATTTTGGGCTTATTGTTGAAAGAGTGAGGTTGAATGAAAGCAAGAATCATGAATTTTAAAAATTAAAAAATTGTGCACACCAATTGTTTGATGAAAAGTCCAAGTGAAATTTTTTATGTTTTATGTGTTCATTGTGTTATAAGTTGATAACTTGCTGTTTATGGGAGAAGATGTGATGCATTGATGCATGAAATTTAGGCTAAAAAATGGTGGAAGTGATGAGATGCATAAATCCTTGTTAAGAAAATAAGTACCTTAAGCTTTTAATAAACTGGTTTTATTATTTTATTTTTGTGTATTTTTCTTATTCTTGTTCTTGTGATTTTTATTTTTGTGTTTGTTTGGAATTTGGATTAATTAGATTGATGCTTGTAAATTAGGGACTTGAAGGAGTTAGGAGCTTTAATTATTTTCTAGCTGCTGCTACCTATTAATTTAAAACTATTTGCAACACTCACATAATTTGAAAATCATAACCATATGTAATTTTAGTTTTACATTAATATATAAAAATGCATTATTCTGTGTTAATATTTTGTTGAAATATTATAATTGAATATATTTTTTTTGGATATTTAGGAGAAAAGATCTTGGAGAAAAAGACTACATGGTAGCTGTTTTGTTGCAAGGAAAAGAAAAGGAAAAAAAAACTTAAATTGTTCTTTAGGTTCATATGCAAAGTTGTTGTGTTATCATATGCTACTTAGAATATTTACGGGATATTCAATAAGTGAGTCAATATCAGCATTTTTTTATTACATTATAATAATATTAGGTTTTGCATCTACATATGAAGATTCGAGCAAGTCCAAGGCCCCTAAAATCACTTGAATTTCGAATAACGAAGTGCAAGTCGTTATAACGGAATGATTCCGTTATGCGGCCAAACAATGCTAAATCGACTATCCACTAGAGAAACAACTCAAATGGTGTAGATTGAAGTTAAAAGTAAGAAATTTTGATTATGACGACTCCGATATAACTCGAATTTTGAATAGAGGCGTGCAAGTCGTTATGACGGAAATGATTCCGTTATTGGCATAAATATACATATTATTGTACATACCAATCAAGTAGTGATTTTGGACCTCATTTTAAACATCAACCTTGATTTCATCATATACTACAAGCTCATTCGAAAATTCAAGTGAGATACTTCATATTTATAATTTTTCGCATCCAAACATTTATACTTTATACACCTGTTTATATGACATGTAGGAAATATTTATATATGACTCAATTATATCAATATCCATTTGTTAGTTTATCCAAATATTATGTTTTGACATTGCATGTGGAGATCCAAGCGAATGAAAGGCCCCTAAAATTGATCGAATTTCGAATAACGGCGTGCATGTCGTTATAACGGAATGATTTCGTTATGGGGTTAAACAATGCTAAATTTACTATTCACTAAAGAAATCAATCAAATAGCATACATTGATGGTAAAAGTGAGAAAGTTTTATTGAGACGACCCCGAGATAACTCGAATTTTGAATAACGATATAAAAGGGGGCATAACGGAATGATTCCGTTATGGGCATAAACACACATATTTTCATACATGAAAATTAAGTTGTGCGTTTGGACCTCATATTAAACATCTGCCTTGATTTTATAATATTTCTACAAGCCCATTCAAAAATTCAAGTGGGATACTTCATATTTGTAATGCTTCGCATCCAAACTGTATACTTTATATACTTGTTTTATTTAACATGTATGAGATACTTCATATGTGATTGAATATCAACATTTATTTGTTAGTGTATTAGAATATTATGTTTTGACATTGTATGTGGAGATCCAAGATAATGAAAGATCATAAAATCGATCGAATTTTGAATAACGGCGTGCAAGTTGTTATAACGGAATGATTCCGTTATGGGGTCAAACAATGCTTAATTTACTATTCACTATAGAAATCATTGAAATAACATATAATGATGGTAAAAGTGAGAAATTTTGACTGAGACAACCCTGAGATACCTCGAATTTTGAATAACAACATACAAGTGGGTATAACAGAATGACTCCGTTATGGGTATAAACATGCATATTTTTGTACATGACAATTAAGTTGTGCATTTGGACGATCATATTAAATACTTACCTTGATTTCATAATATTTTTACAAGCTCATTGAAAAATTCAAGTGAGATACTTCATATTTGTAATTCTTCGCATCCAAACTGTATATTTATATACATGTGTTTATTTAACATGCATGAGATACTTCATATGTGACTGAATATCAACATTCATTTGTTTATTTATTAGAATATTATATTTTGACATTGTATGTGGAGATCCGAGCGAAGGAAAGTCCTCTAAAATCGATCGAATTTCGAATAACGGCATGGAAGACGTTATAACGGAATGATTTCGTTATGGGGTCAAACAATGCTTAATTCATTATTCACTATAGAAATCAATCAAATAGCATACAATGATGGTAAAAGTGAGAAATTTTGACTGAGACGACCCCAAGATATCTCGAATTTTGAATAACGACATACAAGTGGGTATAACGGAATGATTCCGTTAAGGGCATAAACACGCATATTTTCCTACATGACAATTAAGTTGTGCATTTGGACCTCATATTAAACACAAGCCTTGATTTCATAATATTTATACAAGCTCATTCAAAAATTTAAGTGAGATACTTCATATTTGTAATACTTCACATTCAAACTATATACTTTATATACTTGTGTTTATTTAACATGTATGAGATACTTCATATGTGACTGAATATCAACATCCATTTGTTATTTTATTAGAATATTATTTTTTGATATTGTATGTGAAGATCCAAGTGAATGAAAATCCCCTAAAATCGATCAAATTTTGAATAACGGCGTGCAAGTCGTTATAGTGGAATGATTTTGTTATGGAGCTAGACAATGCTAAATTAACTATTTACTAAAAAAATAAATCGAATGGTGTATAATGAGGTAAATGTGAGAAATTTTGACTGAAACAACCCTCCGATAACTCAAATTTTGAATAACGACATACAAGTCGATATAACGAAATGGTTATTGTTATGGGCATAAATGCTAATTTTCAAAAATCCATAAAATATTAATAATTTAGTTAAATCCCCCATTTTTATATTTTACAAAAAAGTCCCAAACTTTTATTATTTTCTTAAAAGTCCCTAAAGTATTAATAATTAAGTAGAAACCCTGTCTTGTAAAGGGAGGTCATTTACACAAAATTTTATGACCTTAGGCCTTTTAAATAAGATTTAATGTTGACTATGCCTTTTAAATGAAGATCCCTTTTTTTTATCAGTAAATGTTAGCTGTTAGTATAGTTATAGTTAGTTCACCAAGCACCATACATTCCCTTCTCCAAGTCTCCTTATATCTTCCTCCTAATTTGTTCCCAGTGGGAATCGAACCTTTTTTTTAAGGGAATAACGTTCATTACGATCACTGGAAATCAGCCAGTACTGATTGACATAAAAAATCCGGTAAAGTGGACTAACGATGCTCAAGAGAAGCACTATTACATTTAGCAAAAGATGCAAGAGAGTGAGCTATAATATTGCGCGAGCGGGGTTGCCAAAAAGCTACTTTGAAATTTTCTTGAGGAGTGTAGAGAAGGATATCTTCAAGAATGGGAAGACAACACTACAAGAAAATGCCAGAATACCGACGGATTTACCGACGGAAAAAAATCTTCGGTAATTACCGACGGTTTACTAACGAATTACTGACGATTTATTGATTTAATGGGATTTTCTTTTTAAAAAATCATCAATAAATATTTCTGACGGTTTTTGCGACGGATTACCGACGGAATTAACGACGGATAATTTGTCCGTCGGTAAAGTCGTCGGTATTTTGGAGGGAATAAATCCCGGAAGATTACCGACGGATCTATCCGTCGGTAAATATTCAGAATTTTATTTTTTAAAAAAATAATTTTAGTCTTTAATTTCCCGACGGAGTTTTTCCGTCGGTAAATATAATAAAATTTATTTTTTAAAAAAATAATTTTAGTCTTTAATTTACCGACGGATTTATTCTGTCAGTAAATATATAAAATTTTTATTAAAAGAAAATTAATTTTAGTCATTAAATTACCGACGGATTTAATCCGTCGGTAAATATATCAAATTTTATTTTTTAAAAATGAAATTAGTCTTTAATTTACCGACAAATTATCCGTCGCTAAATATATCAAATTTTATTTTAGTCATTAAATTACCGACGGAATATTTCCGTCGGTAAATATATGAATTTTTATTTTTAATATACCGACGGAATTAATCCGTCGGTAATGTAAAGCTTTATTTTATTCAAATTTAAAGTACCAAAAATCACACAATTTCTCCCGAGAAGATAAGCCCACCCATCTTCGACCCCTCTTCCACTCCTCCGCTGCTACCGCCGCCACTCAATCTGCCGCCGATCACTTTCGTCGCCATTATTACGTCAGTCACTGTCGCTGCTGCTGTGGTCACGGTCGATTTTAACGGTGCTCAAGTCTAGCTGCTGAACCCCCTCCGGTGGGAAGAGAAGATTCTAGGGTTTCTTCAGGTCCGAATTCACACACTCATTTTGTTATGTTTGCGTCTGTTGTTAGATAATTGAAGACCCAATACATTGAAGGTAACAATGATTTTGCAGTATCGACACAGAACTGAACCTTATCTGGGACGCCGGATCGATCTGCTCTTATCTCGCCGGAGATAGTTCAGGTACTCCCCAACTTCGTTGTAATGGTTTATGCCACCTGCATCACTATGTGAATGCAATTCCATTCGCTGCGCTTTTGCTTTTTAATCCGTTTCTTCTCAGATCTGTTTACTTGTTAATAGTTGCGCGTTTATTACTTAGCTGTTTTGATTTGTCAATGTACTTGTGATATGTATTGATTTTGCGCAAGAGATATAGATGTCAGTTCCCACGCTGTTTTGTCATTTTTGCCCATTGATATTTTGTTTCTTTTTGGTGTGGTATGAATAGGTTGAATTCCATTTAGATTGACATTGAGTGATACTTAAAAATGATATGGAATATCTTGTATCCATAGCATTACCATATTGACTAAATGGACGACAACTTATTAAAAGCTACAAGACACATTATGCAGATCCAATAACTGCAAAAAAAAATCCTAATTATTGGTAGTTTTGACTTTCGAAATGATAAAATCTGAATTGAAGTGATCCTGTGAAAAAGGAATCAGCCTGTCAGGATTTGGTCACATCTAGTCTTCACTAATCATATAATTCCAAGTCTTCGAAGAAATATCAGCACTGTTATAATAATTTTAGCTTAAGATTGCTAAGATAAACCACCCGTCTTTCATGGCTAATTACCAACTCTTTATTTATTATGCACCAACCAATCTACACTTTCTTTTAACAAAATGTAATGATGGTGTATATGTCATCAATCTTTTTTAATTTAAATTATTTACTATAAGCTTATAAAGTGGGGTATTAAGGTGATGGGTAATTATCAAATTGTGTTTTTCTCAATTTTTTAATTTGTACGCTTCTGTATAATATGTTAAGTCCTAGTGAGTCTACAGATTTATGATATGAGCGTACTTATATTATATGATAACTTAATATTCGAGACTCATATTTCATATTTTGGCAATATATGCATAATAAATATTTTAGTTTGTATATATATAAACCTCAAATAATTTTTTTTATGTATAATATTACTTAATAAATGGTGCCATATTTATTCCCTGGATAAATGTTTTAATAGAATGTATATTTCATGAGCCTTTATCATTGTTGGTTACACTATGATAGTGTTTTGCCTTATTACTCTCTCTACTTTCATAATGAATTCATGTTTTTAAGTCATTGCTCGTCACGTGCCACTAATTCCTCTTGTCAATTTAACATCACAAGCACTTAGCAAATAAATAATTACATGTTTGGAGTGGTTGAAATTGTTGTAGCTAGGATATTAAATACTACGCCAACTTCATACTATAGCAATAAATTACTCCTTAAATTACGATTAATCCTCATAATATTTAATCTTGCTTTTGCGACATTATTACTTTCTTTAAGGGAGGGATAACAAATAAATAAATACTAATTCACTACTTATATTCTAAATATATTTTGCTTTATCCGTCACATGCATCACTCTATGGCCTATTTGAAATCAAAATATGGAAGTATCCCATTGTTGTCTTTTATTCACCATATTTTTATAAGTTACATCTATTGCAATATTTTTTTTGTTTATTAAAGAAATTAAACAAATGCAACCTCTTAAGAATTCGACTTATACCATAAATCGTCACTGCAAAAAATTATTAATATGAAAGTGCATTGTTATGTTCACATTTTTTTTGCATATTTCCACTAGAAACTCGAGTTGCTTGAGCTGTTATCTTATAATTATAAGTCATTTTTTAGAAAAGAATAGGCTAACTGATATAGCCGTCTTCGATAAGCATCTCAACACAATACCAACGATGATTGCACAATGAAGTCAACTCGTTTGTGGATGTACAATCGCATGAGAAATGGGGGATTGACTTGTCAATTTTTGAAAGGAGTTGATGAATTCATTGAATTTGCAACTAGTCAACATGAGTGGAAGGATGGTGAAAAAATTAAGTGTCCATGTGTTAAAAGAAAATGTCGAAACAAAGGCTTTTTACCTGTTGACGTAGTCAAAGGACATCTAGTCAAAAATGGATTCACTCCAGATTATTTTGAGTGGGTTTTCCATGGTGAGCAATGGTCGAGAAATGACATTGAGATAGATGCTGGTAGATCAATTCCTTCGCCTAACCATGAAATGAATGAGGAAGAATATAGTCCATACCACGAAATGGTCATGGATGCGGCTGGACCAGCTTTTGATGCTGAAAACGTTGATGAAGAGAATCCTAATCCAGAAGCTCAAAAATTCTTTGACATGCTTGAAGCAGCAGACCAGGACTTGTGGCCCGGATGTAGTCATTCACAATTATCATTCATTTCTCGACTTATGAGCATGAAATCTGAGAATCACATGTCCGAGAAGTTGTTTAATGAGGTTGTCGGATTAGTAAAAGAGTTAGCACCTGAAGAAAACTCTGTTCCTGATGACTTCTACAAGTGCAAGAAATTGCTACGGGGAATGGGCTTACCAGTGCAAAAGATTGATTGTTGTCCTAAGAATTGCATGATTTATTGGCGAGCAGATGAGGAGTTGACTTGTTGCAAGTTCTGTAATGAACCTCGATATGATAAGAAAAATGTAGCCCGCAAGATTATGTATTACTTTCCTTTGGCTCCGCGTTTACAAAGATTGTTTGCCTCTAAAGTTACGGCTAATGAGATGAGGTGGCATGCTAATCATGACAAGGATCAGGGCATGGAACATCCATCCGACTCGGCGGCATGGAAACAATTGAACAACAGGTATCCTGAGTTTGCAGCTGAAAGTAGGAATGTAAGATTGGGTCTTTGCACTGATGGTTTTCAGCCATTTGGTCAATCGGGGCAGCAATACTCATCTTGGCCAGTTATACTTACGCCTTACAATCTGCCTCCATCCATGTGTATGAAGGAACAACACATGTTTCTTACTGTGTTGGTTCCCGGGCCACAGAATCCAAAGGAGAAATTGGATGTTTTTCTACAACCACTTATACATGAGTTGATACAATTATGGGAAGTTGGAGTGGAAACTTATGATGTCTCGAAGAAAAATAATTTCATGATGAGAGCTGCAATTTTATGGACAATAAGTGATTTTCCAGCTTATTCAATGTTGTGTGGATGGAGTACTGCAGGAAGATTAGCATGTCCTTATTGCATGCACCATTCAGAAGCCTTTACCCTTAAGTGTAGTGGGAAGCAATCATGGTTTGACAATCATAGAAAGTTTTTAGTGAATGATCACACATGGCGGAGAAATAAAACTTGGTTCCTCAAGAATAGAACTGTTTTCACCGAGGCTCCTCCAATTAGAACGGGACACGAGATCTTAGCTGAGATAGAATATCTGGGGTTTAAAAAGGTGACTGAACTAGGTGGTTGTGAAGTCAATGAATCGCTTAAAAATTTGGGTTGGAGAAGGAAGTGTATATTCTGGGATTTGCCATATTGGGGTGATTTATTGATTCGACATAACTTGGACGTAATGCACATTGAAAAAAATGTGTTCGATAATATATTCAATACTGTGGTGAATGTTCAAGGAAAGACAAAAGATACTCATAAATCAAGAGATGAGTTGAATGATTATTGTCGACGTCCTGAGTTAAAGAAGAATGAAGAGACAGGAAAATTTCCAAAGGCATGTTATACTCTTAACAAAAAACAAAAGGAAGTTTTGTTTGAGTGGATCAAAGAGCTGAGATTTCCTGATGGTTATGTCTCAAACATGAGTAGATGTGTGGACAAGAAAAAATTGAGAATGTTTGGTATGAAAAGCCATGACTGCCACATATTCATGCAGCGATTGATCCCAATGACATTTCAGGATTTACTCCCACGGCATGTTTGGAAAGCTATCACTGAATTAAGCTTGTTTTTCAAAGACTTAACTTCTACAACCATTAAGGAAGAAGACATGGAACGTTTGCATAAGGATATTCCAGTGATATTATGTAAGCTTGAACGTATCTTTCCACCAAGTTTTTTTGATTCAATGGAGCATCTACCAGTTCATTTGGCTTATGAGGCAAAGATAGCCGGTCCAGTTCAGTACAGATGGATGTACCCTTTTGAGAGATACCTTCGCAAGTTGAAGAAAAATGTAAGAAATAAAGCAAAGGTTGAAGGTTCGATTTGCAATGCTTATTTAGTAGAGGAAGCATCATCATTCTGGTCTTATTATTTTGAGGATCATGTGATGACAAGACACAATAGGACTCCTAGAAATGATGATGGTTGTGGAGATTTTGTCGTGTGTAACAATGAATGTCTTTCTATATTTCAACTACCCGGTCGTGCATTTGGAAAGGCAAAGAAAAGATATCTAGATGATGCGGAGTTTCGAGCAGCACACTCATACGTATTACTGAATTGTGAAGAAGTCCAGCCTTATATAGAGTAAGTTTTATCACTTGTTAATACAACACAACCTTCTTAATACATTTAATTGTTAATGACCGCACCTATTGTTTTGAAGTGTTTACACGGCTGAGTTGCAGCATAGTCAACCAATCATGTCAGTTGGCGAGATTGATTCAAGGATAGCAAGTGAATTTGCAACTTGGTTCAAATCTCATGTAAGAGTAAATTCCCTAAATTTATATGTTCTTCATATTGCAAGATCCTTGCAATAAATAATTTAAAAATCTCCTTACAACGACTTATATTATTAGGTGCTCAACAATCCAATCATTCATAGTAAAATGATTAGAGATCTCTCAAATGGCCCATCTCGCAAAGTTAACATATATCATGGATATTATGTGAATGGCTATAAATTCCACACTGTTCGATATGGAGCTTCTAAATCAACATCAAATAGTGGGATCTGCATAAAAGGAACAAATTATCTTACAGATGAGAGTGACTATTATGGGATGTTGGATGAGGTAGTAGAATTAGATTATCCTGGTTTACCTATTAAAAAGGTTGTGTTGTTCAAGTGCGAGTGGTTTGACCCATCACCTTTGGGAACAAGAATTCATCCGGAATATAAACTTGTCGAGATTAACCACAAAAGGAGGTTCAGGCAATATGAGCCATTTGTATTGGCAATTCAAGCGGTCCAAATGTATTATTGTACATATCCAACTGAGAAGAAAACAAAGAGTGATTGGTGGCCAGTTTGTAAAGTGAAGTCAAAGTTGCACATTGCAAAAATATCCAAAAGTTGTGAAGATTCTATTCCTCCTCCATTTCAAGAGGATTTCATAGATGAGCCAAACAATGTGCAATCAGATGATGGTCCGTCAGGTTTAAACGATGAGAGTGGTGCATTCATGGAAATCATTGATGAGGAAGATGATATCGATGAAGAGTTGCAGTCCGAAAATAGTTTTGAAAATTTGAATAATTCAGATTCAGAAAATAACTCTTGACATCGATTTTCGAGATGTATTTCACAAACTATATATGATATGTATAAAGGCTTTTGTGAGTTTCTTCTTCTTCTTCTTTTTATTTGTACTTTACAATATTTAATATACTTTATAGCTTAAAAATTTAAAAATATTACAATTTTTTGGATTGCAGATGACAGGTGGACGTACTGATGGACGTATTGGTGGACATGGTCGAGGTAGACGAGGTGGACGTAGTGCATCTTCGGCTGTACTATCAACTTCAGCTACTCCATCAACCTCAGCTCCACCTCCCATACCATCTGTACCATCAACCTCAGCTCCACCTCCCATACCATCTGCACCATCAACCTCAGCTCCACCTCTCATACCATTTGCACCATCAACCTCAGCTCCACCTCCCATACCATCTGCACCATCAACCTCAGCTCCACCTACTATACCATCTGCACCAGCACAATCAATATCATCTGCTGTACAAAATTCTCAAACTACGACTAAAAAGCAAGAAGTAGAGATCATTAAGGGAAGGTAATTCTTTCCTTATAATTCTTATAGAGGGTGTTATTATAAATTATGTTGTGTAACCATGATTTGCTTAATTTGTAGTTTACAGCCTGGCCATAAACTATCCCACATGTTTAGAGAGATAGTTTTAGGTCGGGTTGAAAAAGGAGCAACTCGTTGGAAAAAGATATCTACGGAGACCAAACATATATATTTTGAGGAGTTTAAGGTATGCATTAAAAAGTTTAGAGTTCTATTTTGATATGATATTAATCTTTTATTTAATTTATGTAGAAAAAATGCATGTGGAGCGAAGACATCGATGCACTAGTTCCGGACAAATGGAACTTTTTATGTGCTCGTCGTTATGGTGACATTGTCCACGACTGGAAGAAAATATGGGAAGATAAGGATGAAAAACCAGAATATATGACTGATGAGACTTGGGCTAGCTTTATTGCTCATTGGCAAGATCCAAAAGAGATAGCAAAGGCTGATCAGAATAAGAAAAATCGTCGAAGCGAGCCGGCAGGAGAGGGTACTGGTATTTCTTGCCACAAAGGAGGTTCAGTAGGAGCTTGTGAATTTGCTGAAAAGTTTGTGAGTTTCTATCTCTTATTCACTTATCTTTTATGAATATCTATTGTGTTAATTAATCTTTTTAATAATTGGGCTAAAATTGATGGCAAGAAATACCAGTATGAAATATATGTTTAATTTTTTGTAGATTGTGTTGGTATACAAATATGTTTAATTTGTTTTCTTTGTTAATAAGGCTAAAAAGCATAAAAAGGAAGCCAATGAGTATGACATCTTTTTAAACTTCCACCCTCCGGATGAAAATGGAAAGTACGCCTATGCCGTAGCTGAAAATGTGGCTGTAAGTATAATATTTTGTGTTTTTAAAGTATTTATGAGTAAAATAATAAATTTATAATATTTGATTAATAATTCATTATTAACCATGTAAATTCACAGAATACAATCCAACTAAAGAAAGACGAACTGAGTCAAATGCCTGATGCTCCTGAGATTAATATGGGAGATATTTTCCGTCAAACCGTTGCACCAAAAAAAGGTCGCATCTTCGGCATTGGTAATTTGGGAGAAGGAAGTTCAAGTAGCCAATCCAGTGTTACTCAAGTTGTCTGTTCAAAATCAGAGTGCAAGAGACAGTTAGATGAAAAAATCTTGGAGGTGCGTAATGAGATGCAAGCAGAAATTCAAGTGCTTCAAGCCCAAGTGCAACAACTTATGGAAATGATGCGAGGTGGAAGTACAATGGCTTCTCCTTATGGTGGTGGATCTACATCTGGTGTCGCTCATAATGATGTTGATATTGATGCTGATGCTGATGACGAGGTTGATGCTGATTTGGGAGACTTGTGATCATGTTTATTGTATTGGATGTGTTGTGTCAAAGATTGAGTAGAATTTGATATTTTGTGTTGAATTTGGATAATCTATTTCAAATTATGGAGATTGTTGAATTTAAATCTTACATTGGG
This sequence comes from Pogostemon cablin, assembly GCA_023678885.1. Lineage (NCBI taxonomy): Eukaryota > Viridiplantae > Streptophyta > Magnoliopsida > Lamiales > Lamiaceae > Pogostemon > Pogostemon cablin. Next base: position 17,035,489 of record CM042965.1, on the reverse strand, counting down.
TTGTGTTTTGAAGATTTAATTAATTAGAATTTTATATTAATTAATAGGTATTAATATTAATTTTAAAATATAAAATTCAAATAAATACATAAATTTGCGACGGAAATTTTCGTCGGTAACTGAAATATGTAATTTGAAAAATAAATATTACCGACGGATAATTCCGTCGCAAAATTTATGACGGATTACTTTCGTCACTAATTACAGACGAAATCGCCGATGGATTACCGTCAGTAAACTAATTTTCATATGTTTTTGCTTTTTTAAATTTGCGACGGAAATTTCCGTCGCTAATTTGCCGATGGATAAATCCGTCGCTAAATCCGTCGCTAATTTGCAGCACCGACGAATTTTATTTTCATGATTACCGACGGAAAATTCTATTTACCGACGTCCAAAATCCGTCGATAAATACCGACGGAATATAATTTCCGTCGGTAATAAAGTACCGACCATGGTTTTAGCGACGGATTAAATTTCGTCGCTAATCCGTCGGTAACCTCATTACCGACGGATTTTTCAAGTATTACCGACGGTAATTTCCGTCGGTAATCCGAGAGTTTTTTGTAGTGCAAGAGGCTGGGCAATCACAATCTTTCCTTGTTCGAGTGAGAATCGAACTTGAGTCGTCTCTCATTTAAGTGAAAATCCTCCCATTTTTATTAAACTATAAATAACTAAATACATGCATATATTTATGGAATAGAGGTAGCACATTGTACCCAAAATGTAAATCCTGGATCCACCCTGCGTGTAATAATAAGGACATAAACTCACACACTATGAAGAATTAAAACACAAACTCACACATGGTATCAATTATCAAACTTGTCATAAAAAGAATTATGGCACTTGAGGAGGATAGTGGTAAAGATAGAAACTCACACACTACTAAGATGTCGACACTATTGAAAAGCTCATATCTTTTCATATTTCATGAAGCAGTGGTAATCCACAAAATTTATCAAAAAGGGCTTGAACTAAACACCACATACGTACGATGCCTACCAAAACAAAGTATAATTAATTTATTATATCTGAATTCCGATAATCCAAAAACTTTATTTTTTTTACCAAATAATGATTATTGAGGCTTACGTTTATGTTTGTTTGTTTTTTTATGTAAATTAAGAGATATAATATTATAATATAGTTAATTATGTTAAAATAAACAATATTTTTCTCTTTTTCTCAATTTAATCATGAACTTTTTTTATAAAAAAAATAATAAAATAAAAAACATACACTTTTAATAATTTCTTAATTTAATCACGAACTTTTTCGTTACCAATTAAATACATGAGCTTTTCTTAATTTTCAATTTAATTATAAACTTTTTCTTTTTAAATACATCACTTTTATATTTTTTTAATTTTCTTCACAATTTTTTTTGTTAGGAGTAAAATGTTTGACTCTAAAAATCAATAATGTATTAAATGTTTAAAATATAAAATATAAAATATGAATATTAAAAAAATTATAAAATAATTTATAATTATTATTGTCCAAGACTTGCGTCATTTAATTACATACTAGTTTTTTAGACTTGCGATGTACGTCGCATACATGACATACCATGTAATTTCTTTTTTTTTTAATCTTTTTGTACTTGTTTTTTATTTTAAAAAGTTATTTATCAACATGAATGAATAATTTAAGTAGATCGTCTATTCATTAATTGTATCAAAACTTCTTTATATATAATATTTTTCGTTTGACAATGTTCATCCAATTTATTAATAATCATTATATATTGCATGTATATTTTTTATCATGTATTTTTTGTTTCGTGGTTTTATACTATTTTGAATCTTACATCTTCACTATTTTAGTTATAACGTTGAGAAACTTGATTTTTTGATTTGATAATTTATAGTTAATTCTTGTAAATTTTTACATAAATAAAATAAAGGGTTGGTTACTATCCACTACACTCCCTAAGCGTAATTAACTGATAGATACATTCTAAATTAACTCTTACTACTAACTACAAAATTTATGTATGTATTTCCCTTTTTGCCCTAATATCCAAATTTAGATTTTAAATGCAGATTTTTCTGCACGAAATGTAGATTTTAGTTAAAAATGCAAATTTGATTGGGGTTAAGTTGATTTTTTTTCACGAAATGCAAATTCCGGTTAAAAAAAATGCAATTTGAAGGAGGTTTAGTTGATTTTTTTTTCACGAAATGCAGATTTTTTAATAGTTAATTTTCTGCATGAAATGCAGATTTTTTATGTAGTTAATTTTCTGCACGAAATTACACGAAATGCATATTTATCTTCCAATTCTCGCAATTAATGATATTTTTCTGCACGAAATGCAGATTTGTTTGGGGGTTTCTAACAACATGAATAGGAATTCATGGGAATTAATCATAATTCATTATGGCAAGTCAAGGGGTTTCTAACAACATGAATAGGAATTCATGGGAATTAATTATAATTCATTATGGCAAGTCAAGAAATCTTAAAGTGAAATACGTTGAGAGTGGAAGAGATATTATTGAGATATATTTTAATTAAGGATAAATTTGGAATTTTAACTCTAAAAATTGTACCTAATAATAATTTATTTTTATGGATGTATCTTAACATAATTATACATAGGAAGTTTGTACCTACAAGTAATTATTCCTAAAATAAATTTTGTTAAAAATCCCATCACTATACTAATTTTACACAATTACATGTGTGCTTTGTAATTTTTTTTTTCATATAAATGAATTGTCTAATTTGTTTAATGAAACGAAATAAATAATTTGAAGATAATTTTTTTTCCTAAAATATATTTTGGGTGACAATTATATGTTAATAGTTATTAAATTTTCAAATGAAAGTATTTTAGAGTAGTTCTTAATTTATTTTCCTAAAATGATATTAATAGTGAAAATTAGTAAAGGGTTATTAAAATAATTTATTATATTAAAAGTATTATTTTAAATTGTAATTAATTTTTATACAATTATATATATTCATCAATATGCGTAGTCCTTTAATCTTTTACGACAAATTCTCTTGTGAGACGTTATTTATGTGAGACGGTTTGTGAGACGTGTTAAAGTATGTTTATTTTTTAGATAAAGTATGTTTAACGGTTTGTGAGACGTGTTAAAGTATGATTCAACGTGTTATAATGTAATTTATTATTGACATACTTTAACTACAAATAAGCATACTTTATCTCTACAATAAGCATACTTTAATGATAGGTTGACCCGTCTCACAAGAGAGTTTCTCATATTTTATATATACTCCATTTCTTATAAAAATATTGTTAAACTTAAAATTATTTCTTACCTCTATCACAATTTAATTTAATAGAATATAACCTATAAAATTTCATAATATTACAATAAAATATAAGTACTCAAAAAACGTTTAAGAATAAAAAAAATAATTTAATTCTGTTCTTATTTAATATTTTGTACTCACCAATTATAATTTAATTTTGTATAACTAATTTTCATTCAATTATGCATGTCTATTTATCTTTTTCAATTGAATTTAGTATTTTAATGTTTTATTACAAGAGTCACCCATAATAATCTTAGTATTAATTAGAACTTTTGCAATTAATTACTCTCTATCATAATTTTTATATTTTCACATTTTTTACATTAAAAGAAAAAAAACTAAATACTCTCATTTACTTTTAAAAATATCATTAACTTCATATTATTGCATATTTATTTATAACCACAAAAGAGTACATCACTATAATTAAGTTAATAAAATATAATAGAATTCAAAATTTATAATAGTAATGCGTAAAAGCTCCAGAAAATAATACATTACATATGTTTAATTTAACAATGTCATTACGTTTTTTATTAGTATTACATACAATAACATGAGGTTAAATATTGATTATTAGCAATGAGAATTAACTCTTCAGTATCTAAACAATGAAAAAAACAAAAAATTAAAGAATGTTTGATATCATAAGAAACATGTCGTACTTAAAATCTTACGTGTGAATATAACATTTTGTCTAGATTGGTAATTTGGCATCCTTAAAATCTTAACCCCTTTATTAGGATAAACATGCACCACACTATCTTCCATTCTCATCCAAATAAATAAACTCTAGTACATGTTTGTGATCTTAGGATCAACCACCACCACCATAGCCCTCATGCTCGACGAAATCCCTCTCAATTGAGAAACAACATAAAGTTAATAAATAGATGAAACTATACAGCATAAACCTGCGTTAGTTACGAAACACGAATTGTTAAATAGCAAGAAATAAATAAACAATAAATAGATTATAGTATGAAACAAATAAACATTAAAAGGAATTGATATCAAAGTCACTTATATCATGAGCTCAAATATTAAGAAATATAATTAAAGAAGGTAATATAAATATAAGAACACAAAGAGGAATAAAATTCTCTTTCTCATGTTAAAATGTTAGCTAGTATATATAGATAATAAGAATACAACCAAGAGTCACATAAAATATATATAAATTCAATAATTGCATTAAGTTGAAAATTAATAATTTTAAATAGTAATCTAAGAGTTGCTATTCATGAAGTTTAAATGAATCATGAATTATTAGTAAAATTAAATTAATTAATTAATTAATATATTTAATAACTAAAAGAAACTAGATGAGGACAAAGTTGGAAAAAAATGTTAACAGTTGCTAAGCCACTTTTAATATAGTATGATAACACAATAACAGTATCTATAAAATTTATTATTTTATGAATTTATTATTCTTTTATAAAATTAAGATCGAAAAGAAAAAAGTTTATGATTAAATTAAAAAAATATAAAAAAGATCGTATATTTAATTGATAAAAGAAAAGTTCGTAATTTAATTGAATAAAAATTAAAAGGTCTTTTTTTTATTAAAAAAAAGTTTAAATTGAGGAAAGATGAAAATGTTGTGTTTTTTACATAATTAACCCATTATAATATTTTAATGGATAGTAGATTGAGAGATATAATATTTAATGTGTAGTGAGTAGTTGTATTAGTGTTATATGTGAATCCCATACATAATTATTAATTGTTATGTGTATGTCTTACTTGATAAAAAAAATATAAAAATCTAATTAAAATGAAAAATATAAATTTTAACGTGAGACAAAGTAACGAAGGAGTATATTTTAGAAAAAATGTAAACCTAATTAAAATGAAAAATATAAATTTAATGTGGGACAAAGTAAAAGGAGGGGTATATTTTAGAAAAAATGTAAATCTAATTAAAATGGAAATTATAAACTTTACAAAGTAAAGGGAGGGGTATATTTTTACACTTTACAGACGTGAAACAACGAAGAATTAATTGGATTAGAAGTGTTGATTACATCAGATTACTTGAAAACATTTGTTGCAATTGCTAAGAAATGCTTAAATCTAGATCCAAAAAAGAAAACGATAATGTTTGATGATTGATTCGATCGGGCACGAAATCAGATCACAAAAATGTTGATGGGAAAGTCTACGCATCGGATAAATGGTTTTGACGAATCCAATTAGAAATCTCATGTGGGGTACAAATAAAAATCTTATGTGGGGTGGGGAGAAATAAAAATAAAAATCTTAATTTATAGTAATTTATACTCCCTTTGTCCGATTTAAAAAGTCCTCTTTGTTTTTTACTCGTGCATTAAAGAGTATTACTCCCTCCATCCAATTCTAAGGTATTCATTTACTTTTTGTATGTGGATTAAAAAATATTATTATTATATATAAAGTGAGTAACTGTATTAGAGCGAAGTGGTGGACCATATTGTGTACTTTTTTACTAAATAGGGGAACTGAATACCTTTGAAGCGGACGTAAAAAATAGTAAAATGGATACCTTAGAAGCGGATGGAAGGAGTATTATTTAATGTTTTGTACATGAATTAAGGAGTATTATTATTTTTTAATGTGTAGTGGGTAGTTGTATCAATGGATGTGTGGATCTCATATTTTAATTATATTAGTGGGTGTGTGCTGGTCCTATGTGTTTAAAAAAGAAAACGAGACTTTCGGGAAGGACCCAAAAAATAGAAAAATTTACTTTTTAAAGCAGAAGGAGAGAGTATAAGGGTATTTATATCTTTATTTTAGTCTTATTTATCCACGGGCCACATTTAGTAGAATTTGGGGTACAAATAATTGCGTTCTTTTATAAGAGGAATTATCTTAGGGGGCGACTATTTGCACCTCCGATAATACTGAACATACCCCATAAAAGTATTAAACTAAAATATTTCTTATTGAGAAGACTAAAATACCCTATCCTACCACGGCTGCTTTCCTTCTCCTCCCCACCAGAGAGGACTTCCGCCTGCCACTGGTATAATCTCCACCTTTTTTTCTTCTTCTTTTTTTTTTAATTTTTTTATTTTTTATATGGCGAGAGAGTGGATTTGCTTGATTTGCTTGTTTCTGTTCCTTTTTTTTTTCTCCAGTGGATTTGCGTGGATCATACACATTATATTTTTCTTCACTGAATTTGCTTGTTTTTGTCCTTTTTTTTCCTGGCACATGTACGTTAGTAAAATCGATTAACAGCTTTTGAGCAATATTTTGTGGGAATTGAAATAGAATTGATGATCGGAAAGCATGTTTGAAATTGATTGTTTTATATATTAATGGCAGAACGAAAAATGGAGGCATTTGTGGAAGTCGATCAGTTGGGTCGTTACGGGGGGTATGACGAACTTCAAGGGTGGGGTGCTGTGAAGAAAGCATACAGAGCGTTCGATCAGGAGGAAGGAATTGAGGTGGCGTGGAACCAGGTCAAATTACGGTACTTGAGTGAGGACGAAGGCATGATCAATCAATTGTATTCGGAGGTTGGATTGCTGGGGAAGTTGAAGAATAAGAACATCATCAATCTGTACTCTATTTGGAGAGACGAGAAGAGGAATACCTTGAATTTCGAGACTGGCGCCAAATGTTATCAATAAATATTTCTTTATAATATTCATTGCCAACCTCGAGTTCACCTCCGACGACGGCGTTGACACCAGCGTCGAATTCGACATCGACCACGACGAACATGGCAACATCAGCATCAAGTTTTTCTTAATTTTTAATGAATGGGGTATATTTAGTAATATAGGGTATGAATAGTTTTATAAGGGTATTTTAGTTTTTTTCAGTTAGAAATATTTTAATTTAATATTTTTATGAGGTATGTGTAGTATTATTGGGGGTGCAAATAGCCGCCCCCATTATCTTATTAGACTAGTATATGTGAGATGAATTGTGAGATGAGACAACTCATTGTTAAATATGGTTGTTATAGAGGTAAAATATGTTTATTGATAGTTAAAACATAAACATGTTAGCAGTGAATTATACTATAATACTATAAAATCATTATTGAATTCATTATTCATCTTAGAAATACGTACTTTAACCTTCAATAAATATATTTTACCTATATAACAATTATATTTTATCATTGATCAACGCATGTTACATAATTACCATCTCATAAGAAATTTTGTCATTTTGTAACATCAAAAGATCACTCGGTTAATGACCCATATGGTAACCTATATTATGGGTAGGGATGTAAGCGAACCAAACCATTTATGAACTATTCAAGTCTCGATTCGATAAAGTATCCGTTCGAACTCATTCGTTAACTTTAACGAGCCAAATCAAGCTCAAAATTTAAGCTCGAATGATTTATCAAATCAAACTCAAACCTAAGAATATTCAACTCGAAAGCTCGCAAATATATTCGTTAGGAGGCTTGTTAATGGCTCGCGAACGCGTTCATAATTTTATTACCATGTTTAAGTAGTATGTATATATAGTATTATTAATTTATTATTAGTATTTAGTAACTAAATATTTATATTAAAATCATAAATATAATAATAATTTAAGTAATTATTTAAATAACTTTTATTATTATCTTTTGTTGGGTTGTTTATTAATATTTATGAATACTACTAAATATTCATAAAAAAATACGTTTAATGTATAAACAACAAAAATATTTATATGTTCATAAACAAACATTTATGAAAAAGTTACTTTACGTGTTCATGAATATGTTCGCAAGTCTTATCAAATAATCTCAACTCAAGCTCAAGTTCGATATATTTTTTTTAACGACAAGTTCAAGTTCGGACTCGAATTCGATTATTCCTTAACAAATGATATTCAAGCTTAGTAATATTCGGCTCGACTCGATTCAATTATATCCCTAATCCCAAAAAAGATGGAGTATTTATTTCAATACTTTTACTTTATTGTTGGACCCTTCATGGGCTTTGAATTTGAGGATTGTGAGAGCTTTATATTTCTTGTGCTTTTGAAACAAGAGCAGTTTTTTTTTGATGATATGACACGGTATTCCCAAATTCCATATTTTTAGAAATTTTTACACTTTAGTATTACATGTTATATTCTTTAGTATAAGGACTTATACACTTAATTTTCCGAGGAAAAAACTTAATTTTTTTTATTCAAACATTTATAGTATTCATATTTCAATCAATCTTTTCAATGAAAACAATATACCTTTACTAATTAAAGTGTATATTTTTTAAAACAAATCATTATATTCTATACACCTTGTGCACGGCAGCTATAAAAGACTAACTCTTTGATTAATATTATCACGCTCTGTGAAATCCAGTACAGGTCGTGTCAAGGTTTTCATAGATTCGTTCTTGTATACACTTCCCTAGGTTACCTTTAGAATTTAATATTAACTCTCATTGTATAATTGTAATTTTCGTATTGTAGTTACAAGATATCACAACCTTATGATTCATGGCATATCAAAAGATTTTTTTTTTTAATCTATAAATGAGGAAGATGTACATAAACCATGTTTCACAATAGATAAGCTCTAATAATAATATCTCAAACCAAGGAAATGAGAACGAATAAAAGATTTCATAATTTAAGATGGAATCATATACCAAAAAGTGAAATATAACTATTAGGATGAAAAGCTCAAATTGAAATATGTAATTATTAGAACGGGATGGAGGGAGTAGTACTTAAGAGTCTTGTGCATTATGCAGTAAACTAGTACATCTAGAAACATAAGAAATGACCCGTTAATATATATGTCTAGATGAACCATATCATTCTGCACATTTGTTGTGCCATATAAAAGGTTGAAGTTCGAATTTCAGGTTGGCTTCTGTTTCGGTTGATTACCCAGTTTTGATCGCCGTTGTTTGAATAAATGAAGGTACAGCTTCATCCATAAAAATGGATAGCATAATAGAAATGCCTGCACACACAAATATTTAAACCAAAGAAAGATGTAATGATCATAAGACCGTCTCAAATAACGCATTCAGTGTGACAGAGGAGAAAAACAAAAGATCTTTTTGAAGTAGTATAAAACAGAAGCAATTTTTATAATGAGATGTCTTTCACACATCCGTGAGATTTTTCTCACAAGTATTTGTATAATCCTTAGAGCTTTTGATAATATTTGATAAAAATGATTTTGGATGCGAATAGGACCCTTATAAGTAATAATATCAGATGCAAGCTTATGAATTTAGAAATGGCACTATAAAAGAATGGTGCTTTTTTCCTTACCTCATATCTAAGCACACATATATGATGCATGAAGATTGCAAATTCATGATTTAAGAAAGGGAAAACATCATTCTTATTCCCCCAACTATATGTTAGCACTCAAAATAATCAAACGATAAACGTTTGCCAAATTAGCCAAAGCGGCTACCAAAATCCAATTATGTTCAATGATAAATCCAATAGGTACATCGCGGTATAAATATAGAGTAAACAATGAAACCCTAAGGCCTGCTACACCAGACCCAACTAATTAACAGCAATAATAAGTAAGAGTTATATAAGGAAATCTCTAATCATGATCAATCCGTTCGTTTCCTGCGGTGATAGACCATCAAGGGTTTCGGACCTTGTGGCTCATCCACACCACGAGTCGTATCAATTTCCTCCCCCTAAAAAATGACCTTGTCCCCAAGGTCGAACCAAGGAAATTGACATTGGAACTCCTCCTGATTCATCCACCTTGCATCATCCTCCGGCAGCACGTTCCATTTCACCAAGAGTTGTTCCACCTCCTTCCCGCCTTCTTGCACAACTCGACGAGCCATCACTCTCTCCGGCTCGAACACCGCCACCGTAGGTAGCTCAATTGAAACCGGTAAGATGGCCTCAACTGGGTGGTCGCCTATGACTCGCTTGAGGAGTGACACATGAAAGACTGGGTGGATGCGACTGCTGGAAGGAAGCTCGAGCCGATAAGCAGCCGGCCCCACTCTAGCAGTGACCTCGAACGGTCTGTAGAACTTGGCGGATAGCTTATGATGTCCTTCACTTGCCAAGGACAGCTGCCTGTGAGCCCGAACCTTAAGAAAAACCTTATCCCTACTTGAAAATTAATATCACGACAGTGACGATTGGCCGAACGAACCATACGATCACGGGCTATAACTAAATTTTCCTTCAGCCTTGATAGCATTACGGCCCTATTTTCAAGAACCTCCGCCACTGCTGGCACCTTGCACTCACCAGGGAGATATCGCCGGAGGGATGGCGGTGGTCGACCATACACCACCTCGAACGGAGTGGTTTGGGCGGCCGATTGGTAGGATGTGTTATACCAATATTCCGCCCAAGGAAGCCAAATCACCCATTTCCGTGGTTGCTCCACTGCAAAACAACGCAAATAGGTCTCCAAAACATGATTCAGTACCTCCGTTTGACCATCCGTCTCCGGATGATAGGCGGTGCTGTACTTCAATTAAGTTCCAGACAGTTGAAATAGCTCCTTCCAGAACTGACTCATGAATACAGGATCACGATCACTGACAATCATTGTCGGGATTCCATGGAGGCGCACCACCTCGCGAATAAAAACCTCGGCCACCCCTCGAGCTGACAATTTCCCTTTCAAGGTGATAAAGTGCCCTTACTTTGAGAATCGATCCACAACCACCATAATGGTCGTGAAGCCATGAGAGCTGGGCAATGAGGTGATGAAATCCATGGACAGGTCCTCCCGACTTGAGCCGGAATGGGCAGCGGCTGTAACAGTCCCGCGGGGGACATAGCCTCATACTTGGCCCTCTGGCAAACTAGGCATTGGGTGACAAACTTCTTAACAGCGGCGAACATTCCACGCCAATACACATTGGTAGCCAAGCGTCAGTAGGTACGCAAGGCGGCAGCATGACCGCCAGTGGGCGTGCTGTGAAACTCACTAAGCAGCTTAGGTATCCACTCTGAATCAGCCACCAACACGATCCGCCCTCTATAATAAAGCTTGCCATCCACCATGGAAAACCCCACACGGCTGGTAGAATCTCTCTGTAAATCTCTCACCACACCTTGGATGAACTGGTCCCACGACTGTTCGGACATTACATCCGCAACTTACCCCAATATGGCGCACTGAGTGCTAACAAGTCGCCACCCTTCTCTCGACGGGACAGTGCGTCTGCAGCTGAATTAGTCACGTCGGACTTGTATTCGATCACAAAATCATAGCCGAGCAGTTTAGCAACCCAAAGTTGTTGCGAAGGGGTCGCGATTTTTTGAGACAACAAATGCTTCAAGCTACTGTGATCCGTGCGGGCAGTGAACTGTCGCCCCACCAAATATGTCCTCCAATGCTGAACTGCCAGAACTAACCCCATCAATTCACTTTCATATGCTGATTTAGAAATCGTCCGGTCTGCCAACGACTTACTAAAATAAGCAATTGGTCGACCTTCCTGCATCAGCACTGCTCCCACACCTGACCCTGATGCATCACACTCCAACACAAACCCCTTTGTGAAGTCAGGCATGGCGAGCACGGGTGCCATCGTTAATGCTGATTTGAGCGCCTCGAAGGCTCCCTCCACATTCAAACCGCCAAAGAAACACTTCTTGCGTTTCGCCTTGTACTTGTTGTCCTTCAAAATTTGAAGAACCTCTCGTAGGTGTTCCTTGTGTTGTTGCCACGACTGAGTGTAGACCAGGATAACGTCGAAGAAAACCAGGACGAACTTCCTCAGAAAGGGTCGAAATAAGTCATTCTTTGCCGACTGAAACATTGCCGGCACATTAGTTAATCCAAACAGCATTACAAAGAACTCGTAATGGCCACTGTGAGTGCGAAAAGCTATCTTTGAGATATCTTCCGGGGCTACTCGAATTTGATGATAGCCCGATCGAAGGTCAATCTTTGAAAATACCTCGGCTCTAGCCAACTCATCCAACATCTCCTGGATGACCGGAATGGGGTATTTGTTCAATACAGTGGCTTTATTCAGCTCCCGGTAATCGACACAAAACCTCCAGCTTCCGTAAATTTTCTTAACATGGAGTACAGGGCTAGAAAATGGACTCGAGCTACGCTGTATAATCTGTTCCAACAATATATCAGCCACCAATCTTTCTATCTCGTCTTTTTATGCATAACTGTAGCGATATGGCCTGACAGAAATCGGACCGGTGCCAGGCAATAGATCGATGCGATGCTCTGTTGACCTAGTTGGGGGTAGCCCTTTCGGATCGCCAAACACTTCTTCAAACTGTTGGAGCAGGTCCCCCAACTCACCTTCCCACGGCACACCCTGCGACTGATCCGACACCCTCGGAGGGCCAACTTCCAAAACCAATACTCACAGCTCCCAATCCTGGATCTGCACTAGCTCACGAACACCAATGGGACTGCGACACAACGCCGGGTCCCCTGACAACCTTACCCTACTTCCTTTCGACTGAAAAGACATAGTCATTTCTGCCCAATTAGTGTTCACCTCTCCTAATGTGGCTAACCAAGCAATTCCCAAGATAACATCTATGCTCCCCAACGAGAATACGTGATAATCAGCCACTATAGGGAAGTTCCCGACTAAGGCTTCCACACAGCGGCAAAGCCCCTCCGACTCTTGTCGTCGACCATCCCCCAATTGCACACTAAAGCGAGTGGACCTGTCAGGTAACAATTTAACTCTGTTAATAATGGAGTTAGAGATGAAATTGTGGCTGGCTCCACTGTCCACGAGTATGGATATTGGTTGACCCCGCAGTTTCCCACAAAAACGCATGGTGCGTGGACTTGAAATTCTAGCCATAGAGTAAATAGGTAAGACCACATCGCCTTCCTCCACTCCATCAGTGGTTACGACCAGATCACCTTCTCCCTGCTCCCAATCTCTTCGTTAACCTCAAGGCACGTCATGTCGACTGCCTCGTCGTCCTCGGCTATAACCACGTTCAGTTGCCGAAGCATGGGGCACTGATGCCCCAGAGCCCATGTCTTCTTACAGCGATAGCAAAGGCCTCTAGCACGGAGGTCATTCATCTCCTGGGGGTCATTCTAGTGAACCGGGAAGGACCCGTTGGCTGGCCCGATGAGGCAACCCTCACGGGCGGGCCGCGACCCGCTGGTCTCGGTGCCGATGAGGCTGAGGATAACGTCGGAAAGCTGCTGAACCCGCCAGGTGAGCTGTTGTATCGAGGACCAAGTGTGAATGCCGAAGCTGCCGGAAGTGAGGCTCGACTGGGTGGCGGCATACGGCTCCACGAACCACCCGGCGGTCTCGTTGGACGTTCCAAACGAGGTTCCCCAAGGCTGATTTCTACGAGTCTTACCAACTCCAATGCCTTGTCCAAAGTTAACTCGGTCGATTGATGGAGGCGCAGGGAATTGCGCACCTCCTCAGTCAGCCCCGCCATGAAGTATCCCAGGTACTGCTGATCGCTTAGACCAGGCGCTTGGCTCGCCAACTGCATGAAAACCGACACAAACTCCTCCACCGACCCTATTTGCTGAAGTGCTGACAGTCGTTCAAAGGGACTACCGGTGAATTGGAGTCATAGCGGTTCACTAATGCCTCTGAAAACTCCTCCCAAGACTTCTCTGGATTCCGGGATCGCCACCATGTAAACCAATAGAGGGTGGAATCCTCCATCGCAACCATGGTCGCCTCCAATTTGGTTTTAGACGGCGTGTGGCAGATCTTGAATTGTTGGTTGGCCCTAGCCAACCAACCGATGGTGTCAGATCCATCAAAAGAAGGAAGAACCAGTGGTGCAGGGGACCGGTCCATCCCTGGAGCGGCGGCCTCGACCATCGCTGGAGGATCCGTAGCCTGCGTATCATCGGCAGCCTGCTGTTCAGCCGCCTTCCTCGCTGTGCGCGTCGCGATCGGTGCTTGGTGGATCACGGACTATGCGTCGTCAGTCGGCTGCTGTCCCACCGCCTCCTTCGCCGAGTTCGCAGCGCTACTCTAAGCGTGCATCGTACCGGCAGTGGCGTGGGCTTGGGTGATCGAGAGCCCCGCCACGGAAGCGGTGAGACTGGCGATCGATTTAGTGATCTCCTGCAGTTGGGCCATGATGTTGGCCTGATCGGCCTTCATCTGCGTAAAATCCTCAGCCATGGCAGCCTGCTTACCTTCGATCTCATCAACTCGTTGCTCGAGGGTCATCGTCATCACGGGTGAGATTCCACGTTCACCGCACCAAATTGTTAGCACTCAAAATAATCAAACGATAAACGTTTGCCAAATTAGCCAAAGCGACTACCAAAATCCAATAATGTTCAATGATAAATCCAATAGGTACATCGCGGTATAAATATATAGTAAACATGAAACCCTAAGGCCTGCTACACCAGACCCAACTAATTAACAGCAATAATAAGTAATAGTTATATAAGGAAATCTCTAATCATGATCAATCCGTTAGTTTCCTGCGGCGATAGACCATCAAGGGTTTCGACCCTTGTGGCTCCTCCACATCACGAGTCGTATCACTATACCCATTTTCAGATGCAGTTCCTCAATTTAAGTGGTTATCAAGTTTGGTCCCTGAAGTGGCTCAAGTTTACGTATTTAATCCCACCACCACTTCTGTCAAAAACCTAATGGAACCCTTCTAAAAAGTGAAAAAATAGATTTTAGGTCTCAACTCAACTCCGTCGATTCCAAGCCATTACCAAGACAACCTATTTGAATTTTCACACGACCAAGAAAAAAAGGTGAATTCGAAGTAAATGTAGGCAGATGCTCCACTAGGGAAGACTAAACTGGGTTGGGTCCACTAGATGTTGATGAAGAAGAGGTGGTAATTAGTTAAGAGGCTAAGGAGGGTCACAACCAGCCCATTTCCCTTTATGTTCTGTAAAGGAAGCCTTATCCAGTGATTCCAGATAATCATTATAATTTTAATATTTCAAGACTATATTTGTGATTGTGGAGATCATGTACAGGATCATAGGGGCGAAGAAATGCTGATCTGAATACATACCTTGACGAAGTTATAGTAGCTGAAAGGGAGTCTGTCTGCATACAGATTTTCTTTCTTTATGAATGGCAGTGCTTGGTACATGAGCCACACTACATCAAATATGCGCAACGAGTTTAGTTCTGGTAGGCACAGGAAGCGTTGGCGGAAGGATTCACAATAAACATAGACGAAGGAGCATGTGATATGAGTCTTGAGTAGTTTCATAAGCTTACTTTCACCAGGAAAAACTCCGATAGGATACAAGACAATGAATGCATTATACCTAACAAAACAACCATAATTTAATCTTATTTCTTATGGATTCACTTACCCACCATGTGAGTAACTAGAAATCATACCTGATCAATGTGACCCAATTTGTCGAGCTTCCAAGGCAGTACAACGCATAATGCGAGTACCTAATTACCTACAGAAGAAATAGTACTACATTAGAAATATAACACAGATTACAGTATCAACAATAGAAAATGCAGGATGTTAGGCAAAGACTATCTTAAACTTGTAGGCCAGAGAATAACTGCCAAGAAGGCTTACAACTTTTTGAACGCCTAAAGAGATGCAAAGTCTTGAATTTGTACCATAATCCAAACTAGATGCAAGAAAATTCATGTCTTTTTTTTATAATTAAAAAAATCACTACTTGTGATCGTACTATGACAATTTTGTTGGGTTGGGTTTCCAAATATGTGAAGAGCCCAATAGCCAACAATGTTAGGTTAGCCCAAGTAGGCCCGATACTTGGTTTTATCTTGTCCCGTAAGTCATTGACGGAAGAGAGAAGAAAAAGAGGGCAAAAACACAATTCACGTTTTTGAGAGAAAATCCAGCGCAGTGATATTGCAGAGGCAATAACCGGAGTTTCAACCGTTGGATCGAGTTGAATTTTGGTCAACACGTTCGGAACTTGTGGAGGTACATTCTGAACGGTGAAGATCGTGTTTGGAGCTTTGAGTTGACGGGAATACGCCGAAGACAGAAGCAGATTTCTGGGCGATTCTGTTCTGCGCAGTCGAGGGGAAAGAGCCGTTTCTCACACACTAACCGTTGGATCGAGCTGTAATTTGGACAGCACGTTCAGACTCACAGAGGTTGATTCTGGACGGTGAAGATCGGATTCTGAGGGCTCTACAGTTGCGAACTCAGAACGTCAGTTTGCGTAGTTTGGTGAGGTCTTTCTAATCTCGTTGTTTGTTATCAAGTATTGATTGTCTTGATACGTTTGTGGTAGTTCATCTGTGGTGGCAGATTGTAACTCTTGGATTTTTTTGTCTCATAGTGAAGTGTTTGGTGGGCTTCGGTCCCGTGGTTTTTTACCTTCTCACATTGAGGAGATTTTCCACGTTAAATTGCTTGTGTTGTGCGTTGTTGATTGCTTGCTTTATCGTGCATTATATTATTAGGATTGTTTCCTGCTAGATTCACACAAGAGAGGGATAATTGATCATTCCGCTGCGTAGACGAATAGTTTATTATTTGATTATTCGTGTGTTTATCCCAACAAAGTGGTATCAGAGCGGGTTTCTGCTCTGTGCCTTGTGGTGAATATGGAAACCAATACTAATAGAATGGTGAATCTCAATGGTTCTAATTATCATGTGTGGAAAGGCAAGATGGAGGATCTTCTTTATGTGAAAGATTATTATTTGCCTGTATTTGACACTAAAAAGCCTGATGATAAAACAGATGATCAATGGAATATATTGCATCGTCAAGTATGTGGTTACATTAGGCAGTGGGTGGATGATAATGTATTGAACCATGTTAGTGGAGAAACACATGCACGAACATTGTGGAAAAAGTTGGAGGAACTGTATGCTAGAAAAACTGGGAACAACAAGTTATTTCTAATCAAGCAGTTGATGAATCTGAAATTCAAAGATAGCACTCCTATGACAGATCACTTGAATTCATTTCAGGGCATTATTAATCAATTGTCGGAAATGAATATCAAGTTTGAGGATGAAGTACAGGGCTTATGGCTTCTTGGTACATTGCCGAATTCATGGGAGACATTCAGGACATCTTTGTCTAATTCAGCCCCCAATGGTACCATTACAATGGATTTGGTTAAGGGCAGCGTTTTGAATGAGGAAACAAGGAGAAAATCGCAGGGTCCTTTACAGCAATCAGAGGTTTTGGTTACAGAGAAGATGGGGAGAAGTAATAGTAGAGGTCCAACAGGCAAGCAAAAAGACAGGAGGAGTAAATCCAACAGACACAGTAAGGTTGAGTGTTGGAATTGTAAAACTCCAGGACACATAGCAAGGTATTGCAGAAAACCCAAGCAAGATGACAAGAAAGAAAATGGGAAAGAAAGGAAGAATGAAGAAACGAAAGATAATGATCGAGTGTCTGCTGCAACAGGTGATTTTCTTATCTTTCGTGATTATGAAGTTGTCAATCTTGCATGTCGTGAAAGCAGTTGGGTGATTGATAGTGGGGCATCCATACATGCCACATCTCGTAGAGAGATGTTCACATCCTACATGTCAGGTGACTATGGTAATGTTA
This sequence comes from Pogostemon cablin, assembly GCA_023678885.1. Classification (NCBI taxonomy): domain Eukaryota; kingdom Viridiplantae; phylum Streptophyta; class Magnoliopsida; order Lamiales; family Lamiaceae; genus Pogostemon; species Pogostemon cablin. The sequence continues at coordinate 17,017,741 of CM042965.1, read as the reverse complement.
GGATGGGTGATGATGGCTTAGCTAAAGCCATTGGCGTTGGAGATGTATGTTTGCGGACTAGTAATGGTGCTACACTAGTTTTGAGAAATGTGAAGCACGTGCCTGATCTTCGATTGAACTTGATATCTGTTGGGAGACTTGATAATGAAGGTTTCTGCAGTGTGTTCTTCGATGGTCAGTGGAAGCTTACAAGAGGTTCTTTAGTTGTTGCTAGAGGTCAAAAACACTCCTCATTGTATTTGATGCAAGCAAAGCTACTTGATGGCTCTATTAATGCAGTTAAGAATGAGGGGATAGTTGAGTTGTGGCACAGCAGACTCAGTCATATCAGTGAAAAGGGATTGAAGATTTTAGAGAAGAGAAATCTCATTCCAGACTTGAAGAATGCATCTTTAAGGAAGTGCTCTCACTGTTTGGCGGGAAAGCAAACTCGAGTTGCTTTCAAGACCTCAACTCCTACCAGAGCATCAGGTATACTCGATTTAATTTATTCTGATGTTTGTGGTCCTATGAAAACAAGAACTCTTGGTGGTGCTTTATATTTTGTTACTTTTATAGATGATCACTCAAGAAAGACCTGGATCTACACATTGAAGACGAAAGATCAGGTGCTCGATGCATTCAAGCAGTTTCATGCCTTAGTTGAGAGACAGACTGGGAAGAAGTTGAAATGCATCAGATCGGATAATGGAGGAGAATACATTGGTCCTTTTGATGAGTATTGCAGAGAGCAAGGTATCCGACATCAAAAGACTCCTCCAAAGACTCCTCAGTTGAATGGTCTTGCAGAAAGGATGAACAGAACATTGGTCGAGAGAGTAAGATGTCTGCTATCAGAAGCAGGATTGTCTTCATCATTTTGGGGTGAGGCTCTGAGTACTGTTGTACATGTTTTAAATCTTACTCCTTGTGTTCCTTTAGACTTTGAAGTTCCAGATAGAGTCTGGTCAGGAAAAGATGTTTCCTATAATCATTTACGGGTCTTTGGATGTAAGGCATTTTTGCATATTCCCAAAGATGAGAGGTCTAAGTTGGATATGAAGACTCGACAGTGTGTGTTTCTTGGTTATGGCCAAGATGAGTTTGGTTACAGACTTTATGATCCCGTGGAGAAGAAGCTTATCAGAAGTCGGGATGTTGTGTTTGTTGAGGATCAAACCATAAGAGACATTGAGAAGACGGATAGCTCAGTTTCTACACCTGGTGATGACTTGATTGACTTGAAAATTATTCCTCACGGTCAAGGTCAAGTAGAAGCTGAAGAGGAGAATCAGGATCAGCCTGATTTTGGTAATGACGAGCATGTCGATCATCCTTTGCATGATGAAGAGGATATCGATCAGCCGCAACCACCTGATGTTCCAGAACAGGAAGTTCAAGAACCACCTAGAAGAAGTAGTAGAGCTCATGTACCTTCTAGGATGTATCCTCCTGATCAGTATGTGCTCTTGACCGACGGGGGAGAGCCTGAATGCTATGGAGAAGCAGTTCGTGGAGAACACAGGAATGAATGGTTGGAAGGAATGCAAGATGAGATGAAGTCCTTGCATGAAAATGATACATTTGATCTGGTGAAACTACCAAAGGGGAAGCATGTTTTGAAGAACAAGTGGGTGTACAAGATAAAACAAGATGAGCACACCTCAAAGCCTCGATTCAAAGCTAGATTGGTTGTTAAAGGTTTTAGTCAGAAAGAGGGAGTTGATTTTGAAGAAATTTTCTCTCCGGTTGTCAAAATGTCTTCTATCCGTTTTGTGCTTGGTTTGGCTGCTAGTCTTGACTTGGAGATTGAGCAGATGGATGTCAAAACTGCTTTTCTTCATGGTGAGCTAGATAAAGAGATTTACATGGTGCAACCTGAAGGTTTCAAGGTGAAGGGAAAAGAAGACCATGTATGCAAACTGAAGAAAAGTCTCTATGGTTTGAAGCAAGCACCTAGATTGTGGTATCAGAAATTTGAGTCAGTTATGGGGGAGCAAGGCTACCAGAAGACTATTTCTGATCATTGTGTGTTTGTTCAGAAGTTCTCGGATGATGATTTCATTATATTATTGCTGTATGTTGATGATATATTGATTGTTGGCAGGAATGTTTCAAGAATTGACAGGTTGAAGAAACAGTTGAGCAAATCCTTTGCCATGAAGGATTTGGGACCAGCAAAGAAAATCCTTGGTATCAACATCACCCGAGATAGAGCAAACAAGAAGCTGCACTTGTCACAGGAGAAGTATATTGAGAAAGTGCTTGAGAAATTCAATATGAGCAAAGCTAAAGTGGTTAGTTCTCCTATTGCCACTCATTTTAAGCTTGGTGCTCATCATAGTCCTTCAACCGATGAAGAGAAGGAAGCAATGAGAAGAGTCCCATATGCTTCAGCTGTGGGAAGCTTGATGTATGCAATGGTGTGTACGAGGCCTGACATAGCTCATGCAGTTGGTGTTGTTAGCCGTTATTTGTCTAATCCGGGAAAGGAACATTGGAATGCTGTGAAGTGGATAATGAGGTATCTACGAGGTACGTCTAGTTTGAGACTCACCTTTGGAGGTGGGAAGCCCGAGTTAGTTGGCTATACCGATTCAGATATGGGATCTGATGTGGACACCAGAAAATCGATTTCTGCTTACCTAGTGACATTCGCAGGTGGCGCTGTGTCATGGCAATCAAGATTGCAAAAGTGTGTTGCACTCTCCACAACAGAATCAGAGTACATTGCTGCAACGGAAGCATGTAAAGAGGTGTTATGGTTCAAAAGGTTTATGGAGGAGATTGGATTGAAGCAACAGAGGTATGTAGTATTTTGTGATAGTCAGAGTGCTATCCATCTCAGCAAGAATGCTGCATTTCATTCAAGATCGAAGCATATTCATGTGAGATATCATTGGATGAGGGATGTCATCAATGATAAGTTGCTTGAGCTTGAAAAGATTCATACAGATGATAATGGTGCTGACATGATGACGAAGGCATTGCCTAGAGATAAGCTCGAGGTATGTCGTGTGATAGCCGGAATGGCTAGTCTCTCCACATAATCGGAAATGGGGAGATTTGTTGGGTTGGGTTTCCAAATATGTGAAGAGCCCAATAGCCAACAATGTTAGGTTAGCCCAAGTAGGCCCGATACTTGGTTTTATCTTGTCCCGTAAGTCATTGACGGAAGAGAGAAGAAAAAGAGGGCAAAAACACAATTCACGTTTTTGAGAGAAAATCCAGCGCAGTGATATTGCAGAGGCAATAACCGGAGTTTCAACCGTTGGATCGAGCTGAATTTTGGTCAACACGTTCGGAACTTGTGGAGGTACATTCTGAACGGTGGAGATCGTGTTTGGAGCTTTGGGTCGACGGGAATACGCCGAAGACAGAAGCAGATTTTTGGGCGATTCTGTTCTGCGCAGTCGAGGGGAAAGAGCTGTTTCTCACAAACTAACCGTTGGATCGAGCTGTAATTTGGACAGCACGTTCAGGACTCACAGAGGTTGATTCTGGACGGTGAGGATCGGATTCTGAGGGCTCTACAGTTGCGAACTCAGAACTTCAGTTTGCGTAGTTTGGTGAGGTCTTTCTAATCTCGTTGTTTGTTATCAAGTATTGATTGTCTTGATACGTTTGTGGTAGTTCATCTGTCGTGGCAGATTGTAACTCTTGGATTTTTTTGTCTCATAGTGAAGTGTTTGGTGGGCTTCGGTCCCGTGGTTTTTTACCTTCTCACATTGAGGAGATTTTCCACGTTAAATTGCTTGTGTTGTGCGTTGTTGATTGCTTGCTTTATCGTGCATTATATTATTAGGATTGTTTCCTGCTAGATTCACACAAGAGAGGGATAATTGATCATTCCGCTGCGTAGACGAATAGTTTATTATTTGATTATTCGTGTGTTTATCCCAACAAATTTTACCAATCTAATTGATCCCACGAATCTTTTGCAATAATAATTTCTAGCTCCCGTAATTCAAGACCAACATGCAGGGAGTGAATGAAATGAAGTAGGGTAAAGCCTATGGTAGTCCCATAACGCAACATGCTGTTAACATATTTTTAAAGTTTTATCTAATTAACATATTTCTTTTTGATCTTAAGTACCACTCTTTCTGGTGGTCTACTCAAGCATGACAAAAAATCTCTTGCAAAAGGAATTAATTACTATGTGATCACAAAGTTGAGTATGAGAAGTTGTGACAAAGTAACATATCAACAAGATCTTTATCCCTAGCTCACATCGATTATTGGTGTATCATTCGTCGACAACACAATATCCCCTTGCACATTAAGAGACTCAGAACTCACCTCAGATAAGCTCCAAGCAATGAATGTTAAGAAGACTGCGGGTAGATCTTGGACCTACATCAAGAAATTGAATTAGTTTCTATAATTTCAAAATGAAGTATTCATAAATTCACAGCCATAAGGTAATGGTGCTTATCATATCCTGCATTCCTGCTTAGAAATATACACAGTTAGTCGATATGCATGCATCTTTTATCACTCTGAATATGTTCTTACTTTCTTTCTATAAATACCAGCCAGCTTGTAAGTTTGTTACTTTTAGATTACTTTTGTTAGTTTGAACAAATATTTCAATTCTTTTTAGCAAAGAGCTGTATCCAGAAACTTTGTCCATGAAAATGAAATATTAATTCCAACATCATGCAAATATAGAATTGAACCACTAAATACACAAGCTCAAAACTATTTGTTGGAAATATTGCCTAATATATGCCCAAAACACATGCGAAATCCAAGGCGATATTTTCAGAACAAACCTCTTGAATTTGACAAACGATAGCAAGCAAAATGTAAACTCTTCCATTCCATTGCATCAGAGGAAGCAGAACACCACTTGGTACAATTCCTAAAATTTTAAAAGCAAGAATTCAAATGAAAAGAAAAATCATAAATATTCAAAATATAAAACAACACTGCTCTCAAATTTACCTATAGCCCCATGAATAACTTCCAAGAACGCAATACTTTGCAAAAGGCCTTGACACAAAATCAAGAACAAAGAAACATACATAAATACTCCCACCTCAATAAATAGCTCATGAACATATAATGTTTATCCAATATATGCCTACTCAAGATTAATTCACCCGCTCCATTGATTGAGTTGGTGGAGAAAAGGTTGCTCAAAATTCTGAACAGAGATAAAGCCCTGGAAATTGAGCGAGTGAATGGATTTCATTTAGTGGGTCAAAGAAGAGAGAGAGAGAGAGAGAGAGAGATAGAGAGTTACCATCCCAAGGTCTGCAAGAGGTTATAGCAGAAGAGATACAAGTTTCGCAATTGGGGCATCACGAATGCGAGGAGCCTGAACAAAACTATATTACACAAACTCTTGACATAGATTTTATAGATCACTCATGATTTGATGATGTCGTGCAAGCTTAAAGAATTTAAACTTAAACGAATGTGAAGTTTGTACGTGGTTTGATGATGTATACAAGGTAATTAGCTCTTAAGCCACTAATTACTCAAAGCTATAAAATTGATGCATAATGAAACCTACTTGATGAGTAGAGTGGCTACTTTGCAGCTTAATTTATAGAAGTATCCCACCTAACTGACTAATAAGATGAATACACATCCCCTTACAGTTACTAGCTAAGAGATGGTTAGCTATAACCACCAAGCTGCCTATAATTCCCTCTAAAGTCATCCATCTCAACTGGATTTGGAATCACCTATTCCAACACCTATTCCATCCCCCATTCCTAGGGGTGGATGGGTGACACCTCATCCATTTCAAAAATAGGTGATGTAAGAAATGAGAGATGTGCCACCCATCCATCCCCTTGGAATAGTGGATGGAATAGGTGTTGGAATATAGAACTCCAACTGATCTCAACTGCTACATCAAGAAATAGCTCAACTGATCATGTAACCTGTTTCTTGCACCAACAGCTGTCCCAAGCTGTTACTCTTCATGCTGAACCTCCATCCAACACCTCAGAACATGTTCTATAGGTTCTAACATTCACATGGTAGTATGAAAGCGTCTACTTTTAACAGAGGATTAATTAATCTTCATCATCCAAAAACAATTGACAAATATTTGACCGGAATTATCATTTTAAAATTCAAATTTACTAAATCAGAGAAAATTCAAATTGATACTTAAATTGGAGCCATCAGTTAATTCATCAACTCATGCATATGTATCAAGTTAGGAGATTATCACATTTTCATGCAACTCAATCCAAAAGACTTGTAGTTACGAGTAAGAAATGAGAACACCCCTCAACATCAAACGAACGGCACAAAAAAGCTTCACATAATCTTTCGATATACATTAATTTCATCTTTGATTAGTTTGTGTTCTTATTTAAAATTTCTATTACGAATTGCCATTGCAAAACCTTTGGCCATTATTAGACGATAAGTAGATGCAAGAGCCAAATTCTGAAGAAAGAACGACAAGGAGTTTACCTGGTGGATGCTTGACCTGAAAATGGGCCACAGGAGCACCGTCGTTGGTGACGGAGGTGAACCGAATATTGGGTCGGGTTGGGTTTTGTTTATGGAGGTTGAGTAGCAATGGGGATTTTTGGGTGTCATCATGCGGTAAATGAGTTGGAGCGGGAACTTCAAAGTCACCTGCTTTTGCTTTTTATTTAGGCAAAAGCTCCTACGCCCCGATGTGAATACAATTCTCCCCCTTCATATTCTATTTAAATTTATATTTGTTAGGGGTTTAAATTGTAAAGGAGCACCGAAATTGCAAAGGGGCACATATCTAAATTCGTGTGCCCGTGCGCACAAGAGACTCACTCTTATTTAGGCAAAAGCTCATGCGCCCCGGGGGAACACAACCCTTCCCCTTCATATTCTATTTAAATCTATGTATTGCTAGGGGTTTAAATTGTAAAGGGGCACGAAATTGCAAAGGGGCACCCTGTGCCCGGGCGCACAAGAGACTCACTCTTTTATTTATTCATTTATTTATGGGGTTCAGACATTTCATTGCAAAACTAGGGGATGCTTGTTTCCGGGTTTGATACTCGAAATTGGAATTCAAAATTCGGTTTTAAAAACCACTCCTATATACCTAATACTCCCTCCGTTCTCTTCTAAAGTATCCATTTTACTATTTTTGACTTCCGCTTCAAAGGTATCAATTTCCCTTATTTAGTAAAAAAGTATACAATATGACCCACCACTTCCCTCTAATACAACTACCCACTTTACATATAATAATAATACTCCTTAATCCACGTGTAAAAAAACAAATGGATACCTTAAAACTAGACGGAGAGAATATATATCTATATACATTCTCTCTCCTCAATTAATACATTTTTTCTCTTTTATCTCTCATCTCTCATCATTTTTTTTGTTATATAAATTAGTAAAAAAACCACCTCTATATATACTTATATACATTCTCTCTCCTTAATTAATATATATTTTTCTTTATCTCTCATCTCTCATCTTTTTTTATATATAAATTAATACATTCTTAAATATCGATTTGACATAATGTTAAAACTTACCCTATCAAAAATTCAAAACAAACATAACATAATGGTTTTCAGACTCTTCAAAATCCCAAAACAAACATCATCTAAGTAAAAATTCTCACTCATGTGATAAAAATCCAAAACTATCCACATTTAATCTACTTTTATTAAAGATAAAGTCTCTTGTGAGACAGTACTTACATGAGACGGGTTTGTGAGACGTGTTAAAGTATATCTCTATTATTTAGATAAAATATGTTTAATAGTTGTTTGAGCATATTTTCTAAAATATGTTAGATTATGCATTAAAGTGCATATTATAATATAATTTATTATTTACATACCTTAATTACAAATAAACATACTTTACTGAAATTGGTAAATTATATTTGAGAACCATCGGTTACATTGGCTTGCACCCTTGCATTACATTGAAAAATAACAACTCAGGTTCTCTGTATAAGGGCCCTCTACTTAACTATACTACCATTAGTCCACTATTTTCATCGCTTAGTTTCTCCCGTAGTTTAAGTACACGTGTACTATGCTAAAGATGGTACTCTCTGCAATTTCGTTGCTATTTCTCATTCCTTCTCCATACAGCTGTTTGTTTCTCTCCATCCATATTTGATTCACATATACAGAAAGTGCTATTAGCATCAATTTTCTTTCCTAATTTTTCTTTGAAGTGCTCATGTATATCTTCCTAATGGCATCTCCTACTGACCTTATTTCCAAATTCCAACCCATCCACTCGTTAATTTGCACTCATATTTTTAGTGTGAACGAATACTCAAAGAACAGGTGATTTTGTGTTTCTAAATTGTCCATACAGAATCCGCATTCACTATCTTCCTTTTCTTCCCCACACTCGATTCTTGGTAAGCAGTTATTGTCTATGTAAGAGCCATAGTCTAAAGCTGTGTTTCCTCATAATTGTCTTATTCCATATGGTCTTGAACACAAATGATTTGGGGCTAGTGACATGTTGACTAAGGGCATCGTACACCATGCTACTTCTGAACTTACCAAGTGCATACCATGACTTCATCTTCTGATCCCATACTTGTCTCCTGTCTCCCTGTATTACTCCCTCCAGTATTTTCTCCTGGACTCTGCCAATACTTCTCCAACTGAAAGAAATATACGGACCGGAAGTATAGTCTACCATTGGGGTTGTTTTGACGTAAACAGTGTGTATCCATTTAATCCACAATGAGTCAGCATTCGTTTATATGTCCCATGCTGCTGACGCTAGGAGGGCAGTGTTCCATCTACTCAAATCTTTAAGTCCTAGTCCCTGATGAGAGTGTAGATTCACGTATTTTGGGCTCTGATTTGTGTGGGAATTGAGTACGATTGAGTCTTTTACTGAGACGAATTGGTTTGTTTATGAAAAAGGCATGAATCAGAGGGTACAAGGGCATTTTGAGCATATTTGTACGGGAAAACAGGTCTTAAAAGCCAAAATTGGAAGGCACAATTTTTGAGGTGATTTTCGAAGGCCGTTCGACCTCAAGACCTTGTTCAATCATCATCACTTTGGTCAAACAAGGTGGCCAAGTCGAGCAGAATACGCAGATTCGTCCAGAGAGCTTGCTCGACTTGGAGATATTGCTCGACCATAATCATCTTGGTCGAGCAGATGAGTGAAGTCGAACAAAATGTACAAAAACTTACAGTGAGTTTGCTCGACCATTGCTCGAGTTGAAGGCCTTGCTCGACCAGTCAAGGCTTAGTCGAATGGATTCTCACTGCTTCTATTTTTTGAAATTCTGAATTTCTTTTACCAAATTTGACGTGTGCTTCAAGCAAAAGCCAATCCTAAGCCCATAAGGAGGTTACATGAGTATAAAAGAAGAGCTTTCGCAGGAAAAGGATGACACACATCATTCATCATCCATCCACCACCAAAACCCTACCATCATTCGAAGGAGTCATGAAGAAAGGTTTGTCTGGCGCGTCAAGTAAGATCATACCAATCAACCATGATTGTTCCTAGATCAATCATGGGCTAGAGCCGCTCCCATAGTTCTAGGGTCATGAAAGTTTTATGAGTTAATTGAATTTCCATGTGTAAACTCCGTACAACACTACTTGTGGTTTATTTTATATAAGATTATGTCTTTTTTAATTCATACTCACGGTCGTTTTGTGCATCATTAACTGTTATGTAGAGTCTGAATACATATCTTGGTTATCAATTGAGTGCGTTCGCTGCTGAGCAGGATTACATATTATAATTCTAAGTGAAGAGATTCCGAAGTCTTATTAGAACTATCTTATATAGATACTTGTTAATTGAATCTTATTCGGGTTAATAAGTAGGATAAAGAGTATAACTTCATAGTACCTATAAAGGGAGTTCATATCAGGTTAGAGTACTAAGTGCACGGGAAATAATTGATACTGATAGTACCCAGAAAGGGGGGTGAATTATATCTCTTGCTCCGAGGATATTCACACGTGTCATACGCATGTTTACTTGTGTCTATAGGGTGAACTTGCATGATTTAGTGATGCGTCCATAAGCCACAAGGCAGAGTCGGACATCAACGCATGGAAAGGAAATTAATAAGTAAAACTGGATGACCCGAAGAACTACCTAATTTCTTACTTGATCACTACCGTATTTTCTCTATTGCTTGTTTATTTAATTTACTATTTAAATTATATGTTATTTAGTTACGCAACTTTTCTAAACCAAATTTGCCAACATAGTCTTAGTTAATTAGAATATAATTAAATTAATAATAATCCGTCTTTTGGGTTCGATAATCACTTGGTCACCTATCGAAACTACAATTGATATCCTTCATACTTGGGGATAATTTTGTGTGTTGAGAAAACGTTCATCAAGTTCTTGGCGTTGTTACCGGGGACGACATAGATTATCAGTTTATTATTTCTAGTTTAATTGAGATTTTATTATTCTTGTCTTTGATTTCTAACACTTTATTTTCTTAGGTGTATGCTCACAAGATCGAAGACAGGTGAATTAGCACCTTATAATCCGAAGATTGGAGTATCGCTAAGGAAGAAAAAGAAGAATAAGAATAAGAACAAGAACGTAGACTCAACTGAGGCTCTTAATTTAGGAGTTGAAGTTGACATGCTGAATTCACAAACGATTGAAGCTATAACTGAAGTTAATTTGGAAGTAGAGGCAGTCAACATGGTAGTGAATCCTGATACACTTGCCATCCGTGAAGTCTTTAAGAACAATGGATGAGGAATGCGGGGTTGTTAGAAGCAAGAGGTACCAGAGCCGATTTTGATTTACACCCTGCTCTTATCACCATGATTGAAATGAGTCCCTTGTTCGGGGAAACTTTTGAAGATCCTCAACAATATCTGAATAAGTTCCTTGGGTATGCAAGTACACAAAAAGATGTAGGATCTCATGAAGATACGAGGAAGATAATTTTGTTTAAGTTCTCGCTGAATGAAAAAGCGAGAGATTGGTATGATAATCTTGATGCTGCTGAATGTGATACATGGGAGAAGTTGAAAGTGAAATTCTTGGAGCGATACATGCCACCTTCAAAGGTGTTCAAGATGAAGCAAGAAATCAATCAATTTGCTATCCATGGTAACGAGAAGTTTCATGAAGCATGGGACAGATTCAAGGACATGCTTCGTAAATGTCTACAACATGGGCTATCTAAAGCTCAATATATCAGTATATTATACAATGGGTTGGATTGTGATTCTCGTGTGTTACTTGATGCTTCTTCCAATGGAGCATTGCTTACGAAATCACCCATTGAGGCCAAGAAGCTTTTCGAGGATATTTCGATGAATTCAAGAGATTGGGCGAATGATAGAGTTAGAGGCACTTATGTCCTTGGTAAAGTAGTACAGGTTGAGCATACTATGGTGAAGTTGGGAAAAGATGATGAGATCGTCTCTAGCTTGGTTAACATTAGCAAGTTACTAGAGTCTCAGCAAAAGCAGATCATAGATTTATCCCAGAGAGTACCAATAATGCAGCGGGATGGTGGTTATGAAGGAGCTAGCCAAGAGGAGATCGAGGAGGCAAACTATACCATGGGTCAAAGTATTCAAGGAACGAGGTACCTAAATCAAGAAAACCAAAATTATCAGGGGAATTACAACAATCGTGGTCCCCCGGATAATTACCAACAACCAAGGAGGCCAAAATTTTCATGGAGTAATCCGAATAATGCGGTGTAACCTCCTATCTGTGTTGATCCGGGAGCTAAGGTAGAAGAAAGGAAACTGGTTTCGAGAATACGGTGAACATGTACATGGCAAGAAACAATGCAAGAGTGTATCATCTTGAGGCCAAGTTAGAAAAGAAAATAGATGCTAATCATGAGGATTTGTCTAAACAAGTGAAAGAACTTACGTTGTTGATGGGGGAGATGGTCGGAAACGTGAACAAATTGACTCAAAATATTGAGAAGGGAAAGTTTCCATCTCAAAGTATTGAGAATCCAAAGTCTTGCCATGCCTTTACAACATTGAGGTCGAGAATGCAATATGAAGGTCCGATGATGCCGGCGAGTAAAAACGAAGGAAGCAGGGGAGTTGCTCGACCAAACTTCAGTTGTTCGACCAGACTTGCTAGTTGAACAGAGGTCGAGCAGACTCCAGAGAAACAGAATTACGGTACTCTATTTTCAGACTCGTCGTTCGACCAATACCATTTCGTTCGACCAGACCATCTTGGTCGAACGGAGGTCGAACAACACCTAGAGAATGGGACCAGACCATCAAGGTCGAACGGTGGTCGAGCAACACTTGAAGGAACAGAGCTCGCGATTAGATGGGTTGCTCGACCAATCCCAATCTATTTGACCATACCAGCTAGGTCGAACAAAGGTCGAGCAGTTTTGTGCAGATCCCGATTCAATCCCGAATGCTACACCCATTGATCAGAACAGTATGGTACCATCTCAAGAGCATAACATTGAGGTTACAGTAGAGAAGAAGTAGGAAAGAGTTAAGAGATTGAGAGCCAAAAAGGATAAAGCGGAGAAGGTTGAATGTGATGAATGGGGTATTCCCAAAACAAAGATACCACCACCGTTTCCTTTCAAGCTTGTCAAAAAGGGATTGGAAGAAAAGTTCAAGAGGTTTTCAGACATCATAAACAAGATAAGTTTGAACATTCCTTTCTCTGAAGCGATCTTGGAGATGCCGTATTATACTCGTTTTCTGAAGGATATACTTTTGAAGAATAGAAGCTTGAACGGAATTGAAACAGTGAATCTGTCAGAGAATTGCAGCTTGATCATACAAAGGAAGTTGTCAGCTAAGTTGAAAGATCCGGGAAGCTTCACTATCTTATGTGAAATTGGAAAGGGGTCGGCATGACGAGCCTTGTGCGATCTTGGGGCAAGTATCAATTTGATGCCTTTGTCAATCTTTAATAGGCTTGGTTTGGGGACTCCCACATCGGTGGCTCTACAATTGGCGGATAGGTCTATGACCTTTCCAAAGGGTGTGATTGAAGACGTTCTTGTCAAAGTAGAGAAACTTGTCTTTCCTGTGGACTTTCTTGTGCTTGAGATGGAAGATGACAAGGATAATATCCCTTTAATCTTGGGGAGACCTTTCTTTGCTACTGCGGGAGCTAAAAAAAGATGTGCAGAAGGGTGAGCTACGATTGAGGATGGATAAAGAAGAGATCTTATTCAACCTGGACAAAGCAATGAAGATGCCGATGGAGACACAATGCCACAGTATAGACGTGGTGGAGGAGATTGTGAAGGAAGACATGTCCTTTATCCTTTCAAAGTATCCTCTTGAGACATGCTTAGCGGAGTCTCTTACTTTTCCCACCACGGAGCTAGATGAACTCTCCAACGAGGTATGTATTAAATTTCTTGAAAACTTGCTTGCTTTGGGTGATGACAGGTATGAGTCGAAAAGGACCAAGATCGAAGAAGTGAAGTGGACTAGGAAGTACCTACCATTGGATAGAGAAAGCGCACCTCAGGAAGAGAAGAAAGAGGAGTTGAAACCGCTACCGGAACACTTGAAGTATGCCTACTTAGGTGACAATGAACAATATCCGGTAATTATATCTTCTTCCCTTGATGATGATCAACTTGAGGAATTGTTAGATGTGCTTAGGAAGCATAAGTCTGCGATTGGGTAGTCTCTTGATGATTTAAATAGTATTAATCCTTCATATTGCATGCATAAAATAAGATTGTTGATGAGGCCAAGAGTAGTAAATAGAATCAGCGGAGGGTGAATCCCGCTATTCAAGAAGTGATTAGGAAGCAAATCCTAACGTGGCTAGATGATGGGATTATATATCCCATTAGTGATAGTCCCCATGTGAGTCCATTGCATGTAGTAGCTAAGAAGGGGGGCATGACTATTGTGAAAGCCGAGGATGGTGAGACATTAGCCACTAGGATTCCTAGGATGGCATATGTGTACGAATTACAGGAAACTGAATGAAAATACATGCAAAGACCATTTTTCCCTTCCTTTCATGGATCAAATGCTTGATCGTCTTGCAGGGTATGAGTTTTATTGTTTCTTGGATGGGTACTCGGGTTATAATCAAATTATGATTACACCCGAGGATCAAGAAAAGACTACTTTCACTTGCTCATATGGGATATTTTCCTTTAGAAAGATGTCTTTTGAATTATGTAATGCGCCTGCAATATTTCAGTGTTGCATGATGGCCATATTTGAGGGGTTGATAGAGAAGATCATGGAGGTGTTTATGAATGACTTTTCTGTATTTGGGTCCTCTTTTGATATTTGTTTATCTAACCTTGCTACTGTTTTGAAGAGATGCCAAGATACTAATCTTGTCTTGAATTTGGAGATGTGCCATTTCATGGTAAGAGATGGGATTGTTCTTGGCCATCATATTTCGGCCAAGGGAGTGCAGGTGGATAGAGCAAAGATGGTGGCAATTGAGAAGCTTCCACCACCTACTAATGAAAAGGGAGTGCGGTCCTTCCTTGGACACGCCGATTTTTATAGAAGATTCATAAAAGACTTCTTGAAATACTCCAAGCCCTTATCTCATTTACTTGAAAAAGATGTTCCTTTTATTTTTGATGAAGAACGTCTAACAGCTTTTCAGGTTTTGAAAGAGGTGCTTATTACTGCACCTATCTTGATCACACCAGATTGGAATCAGCCGTTTGTACTTATGTGTGATGCAAGTGATTTAGCACTTGGAGTGGTGCTTGGGTAGTTGAGGGATAAGAAATTCTGTGCCATTTACTATGTGAGTAAGACTTTTGATGCTGCATAAAAGAACTACACGGTGACTGAAAAGGAGTTTCTAGCTGTGGTGTATGCATTCAATAAGTTTCGACAGTACTTGGTTGGCATGAAGACTATAGTGTACACAGATCACTCTGCAAATCGGTATTTGATGGAGAAGAAGAAAACGAAGCCAAGGATCATTAGATGGATCCTTCTTCTGCAGGAGTTCAATATGGAGATTCGAGACAAGAAGGGTACGAAAAATATTTTGGCGGATCACCTATCGAGGTTGGTGACAAGAGAGCCCTGTGATGATTCTTTCAATTACATAGAAGAGATGTTCTCTGATGAGAAGATCATGGCGGTGTTTATTGAAGGAGCGGAGAGAGCATGTGTGGTGGCTGCCCAAGGGATGGATCCATGGTATACGGATTATGTGAATTACATTGCTGTAGGAAAAATTCCAAGAGATCTCAACCGATATCAACTTGCAAAATTCAAGCGGGATGTCGAGACTTTTATATGGTATGATCCGTTTGTCTACAAGATATATATGGATTCTATAGTCCGTAGGTGTGTGCCTGAGATGGAGAGCGTTCTTGAGTTTTGCCATGCACAACCTAACGGGGGCCACTTCGGAGCTCAAAAGATGGCAACAAAGGTATTTCAATCTGCTCTTTATTGGCCTACTTTGTTTAAAGATTGTGAAACCTATGTGGTGACATACGATAGATGTCAAAGGATGGGGAACATAAGTAGGAGAGGTGAGATGCCATTTCAGCCGAGCATTGTTGTTGAGATCTTCGATGTATGGGGGATCTATTTTATGGGGCCTTTTCCCCCATCTAATGGATTTCTCTACATCCTTTTAGCAGTGTTTATGTTTCTAAGTGGGTGGAAGCCATTCCCACTCGCGTGAATGATTACAAGACTATTTTATCTTTCTTAAAGAAACATATCTTTTCCCGCTATGGAGTTTCTAGAGCACTAGTAAGCGATGGAGGTACTCACTTCATCAATAAGCTTCTTGAAAAGATGCTTAAAGATTATGGTGTCAAGCATAGGGTTACTACACCCTATCACCCTCAAGCAAATGGGCAAGCTGAAGTCTCCAACCTACAAGTGAAGCAAATTTTAAAGAAAGTTGTCGGAACCAATAGGAAATTCTTGGAGCGATACATGTCACCTTTAAAGGTTTTCAAGATGAAGCAAAAAATAAATCAATTTTCTATCCATGGCAATGAGAAGTTTCATGAAGCTTGGGACATGTTCAAGGACATGCTTCGTAAGTGTCCACAGCATGGACTATCTAAGGCTCAATATATCAGTATATTCTACAATGGGTTGGATTGCGACTCCCGAGTGTTACTTTATGCTTCTTCTAATGGAGCATTGCTTACGAAGTCACCCATTGAGGCCGAGAAGCTTTTCGAGGATATTTCGATGAACTCAAGAGATTGGCCGACTGATAGAGTGAGAGACACTTATGTCCTAGGTAAAGTAGCACAAGTTGAGCACACTATGGTAAAGTAGGGGAGAGATGATGAGATCGTCTCTAGCTTGGCTAATATTAGTAAGCTACTAGAGTCTCAACAAAAGCAGATCACTGATTTATCTTAGAGAGTACCAATGATGCAGCAGGATAGTGGGTATGAAGAAGCAAGCCAATAGGAGATCAAAGAGGTAAACTACGCCATGGGTCAAAGTGTTCAAGGAACTAGGTACCCGATTCAAGGAAACTGGAATTATCATGGGAATTACAACAACCGTGGTCCCCCAGGTAATTACCAATAACCAAGGAGGCTGGAGTTTTCATTGAGCAATCCGAATAATACGATGCAACCTCCTATCGGTGTTGATATGGGAGCTAAGGTGGAAGAAAGAAAGCTGGGCTTTGAGGATACGGTGAATAGGTACATGGCGAGGAATGTTGCAAGAGTAGACCATCTCGAGGCCAAGTTAGAGAAGAAAATTGATGATAATCATAAAGACTTGTCTACGCAAGTGAAAGACCTCACGTTGTTGATGGGGGAGATGGCTGGGAATGTAAACAAATTGACTCAAACTATTTAGAAGGGGAAGTTTTCATCTCAAAGTATTGAGAATCCAAAGACTTGCCATGCCATCACATTGAGGTCAGGAACGCAATATGAAGGTCCGATGATGCCGGCGAGTGAAACCAAAAGGAACAGAGCAGTTGCTCAATCAGACTGGAGTTGCTCGACCAGACCATCTGATCGAGCAGAGGTCAAACAACTTCTAAAGAAATAGAATTACGATACTCTATTTTCTGACCACCCATTCGACCAGCACAATACCGTTCGACTAAACCATCTAGGTAGAATGGAGGTCAAACAGAAGTGGTGTGACGAGAGCTCGCGATCAGGAAAACTGTTCGACCAAAACCAATCTACTTGACCAAACCACCTTGGTCGAGCAGAGGTAGAGCAACATGTTCAAGAACAGAGTATGCGATCAGATGGGTTGCTCGACTAAAACCAAGTTGTTCGACCCAACTACCCTGGTCGAACGGAGGTCGAGCAGAATAGTTCAGAGCCTGGTTCGATACCAAATGCGACACCTGCTGATCGGAACACTTCAGCTATATCTCATGAGCAGAATACCAAGCTTACAGTAGTAGAAAAGAAGTGGGAAAAAGCCAAGAGATTGAGAGCTGAGAAGGATAAAGCAGAGAAGGTTGAACGTGATGAATAGGGTATTCCCAAAACAAAGATACCTCCACAATTTCCTCTCAAGCTAGTTAACAAGGGATTGGAGGAGAAGTTCAAGAAGTTTTCTGAGATCATAAACAAAATAAGCTTGAACATTCATTTCTCTGAAACAATATTGGAGATGCCGTATTATGCCCGCTTTCTGAAGGATTTTCTTTTGAAGAAGAGAAGCTTGAACAGAATCGAAATGGTGAGTTTGTCTGAGAACTGCAGCTCGATCATACAAAGGAAGCTGCCAGCAAGCTAAAGGATCTGGGAAGCTTCACAATTTTATGTGAAATTAGAAAAGGGCCGATACGTCGAGCCTTGTGTGATCTAGGGGCAAGCATCAACTTGATGCCGTTGTCCACTTTTAAAAGGCTTGGTTTGGGGACTCCCACAACAGTTGCTTTGCAGCTAGCGGATAGATCTATGACCTTTCCGAAAGGTGTGATTGAAGACGTTCTAGTCAAAGTGGAGAAGCTAGTCTTTCCTGTGGTCTTTCTTGTGCTTGAGATGGAAGACGACAAGGATAATACTCCCTTGATCTTAGAGAGACCATTCCTTGCGACTGCTGGAGCTATGATAGATGTGCAAAAGGGTGAGCTACGGTTGAAGATGGATAAAGAAGGATAAAGAAGAGGTTATTTTTTTAACTTGGATAAAGCAATAAAGATGCCGATGGAGATGCAGTGTAGCAACATTGATGTGGTGGGGGAGATCGTTAATGAAGACATGTCTTTGATCCTCTCTAAGGATCCTCTTGAGACATGCTTGATGGAGTCTCTTACTTTTCCCACTACGGAGCTAGATGAGCTCTCCAATGAGGTATGTATTGAATTTCTTGAATCCTTGCTTGCTTTGGGTGATGACAGGTATGAATCGCAAAAGACAAAGGTTGAAGAGGTCAAGTGGACTAGGAAGTACTTGCCTTTGGACAGAGAGAGTGCACCTCAAGAAGAAAAGAAAGAGGAGTTGAAACCACTACCGGAGCACTTGAAGTATGCCTACCTAGGTGACAATGAAAAATATCCGATAATTGTATCTTCTTCTCTTAATGATGATCAACTTGAGGAATTGTTGGATGTGCTTAGAAAGTATAAGTCTGCGATAGGATGGTCTCTTGACGATTTAAAAGGTATTAGTCCTTCATATTGCATGCATAGAATAGATTGTTAGAAGAGGCCAAGAGTAGCATTCAGAATTAGCGGAGGGTGAATCCCGCTATTTAAGAAGTGATTAGGAAGCAAATCCTAACATGGCTAGATGCTGAAATTATTTATCCTATTAGTGATAGTCCCCACCTGAGTCCATTGCATGTTGTAGCTAAGAAGGGGGGCATGACTATAGTGAAAGCCGAGGATGGTGAGACGTTAGCTACTAGGATTCCTACGGGATGGCATGTGTGTACAGATTATAGGAAACTGAATGAAAATACATGCAAAGACCATTTTCCCCTTCCTTTCATGGATCAAATGCTTGATCGTCTTGCAGGGTATGAGTATTATTGCTTCTTGGATGGGTACTCGGGTTACAATCAAATCATGATTGCACCTGAGGATTAAGAAAAGACTACTTTTACTTACCCTTATGGAACTTTGCCTTTAGGAAAATACCCTTTGGATTATGTAATGCGCCTGCTACATTTCAGCGTTGCATGATGGCCATATTTGATGGGTTGATAGAAAAGATCATGGAGGTGTTCATGGATGATTTTTCTGTGTTTGGATCCTCTTTTGATGTTTGTTTATCTAACCTTGCTACTGTTTTGAAGAGATGCCAAGAAACTAATCTTGTCTTGAATTGGGAGAAGTGCCAGTTCATGGTAAGAGATGGGGTTGTTCTTGGCCATCATATTTCGGCCAAGGGATTGCAGGTAGATAGAGCAAAGGTGGTGGTAATCGAGAAGCTTCCACCACCTACTAATGAAAGAGGAGTGCGGTCTTTCCTTGGACACGCCGGTTTTTATAGAAGATTCATAAAAGACTTCTTGAAATACTCCAAGCCCTTATCTCATTTACTTGAAAAGGATGTTCCTTTTGTTTTTGATGAAGAATGTCTAATAGCTTTTTAGGTTTTGAAAGAGGCGCTTATTACTGCACCTATCTTAATCACACTGGGTTGGACTCAACCATTTGTACTTATGTATGATGCGAGTGATTTAGTACTTGGAGTGGTGCTTGGGCAGTTGAGGGATAAGAAATTCTGTGCCATTTATTATGCGAGTAAGACTTTCGATGCGGCACAAAAGAACTACACTATGACTGAAAAGGAATTTCTTGCTGTGGTTTACACATTCAATAAGTTTCGACAGTATTTGGTTGGCATGAAGACTATAGTATACACGGATCACTCTGCGATTCGGTACTTGATGGAGAAGAAGGAAACGAAGCCAAGGATCATTAGATGGATTCTTCTTCTACAGGAGTTCGATATGGAGATCTGAGATAAGAAAGGTATGGAAAATGTTTTGGCGGATCACTTATCAAGATTGGAGACAAGGGAGCACTATGATGATTCTTTTGATACATAAAAGAGATGTTCCCTGATGAGAAGATTATGGCGGTGTTTGTTGAAGGGGCTGAGAGAGCATGTGTAGTGGCTGCCCAGAGGATGGATCCATGGTATGCGGATTATGTCAATTATATTGCTGTAGGAGAAATCCCGAGAGATCTCAACTGTTATCAACTTGCGAAAATCAAGCGAGATGTTGAGACATTCATATAGTATGATCTATTTGTTTACAAGATATGTACGGATTCCATAGTCTGTAGGTGTGTGCCTGAGATAAAGTTGGAGAGCATTCTTGATTTTTGCCATACACAGCCTAATGGGGGGCACTTCAGAGCTCAAAAGACGGCAGCAAAGGTACTTTAATATGCTCTTTATTGACCTACCTTGTTTAAAAATTGTGAGACCTATGTGGCGTCATGCGATAGATGTCAAAAGATGTGGAACATAAGTCGAAAAGATGAGATGCCACTCCAGCCAAGCATTGTTATTGAGATATTCGATTATGGGGGATCGATTTTATGGGCCTTTTTCTCCATCTAATGGGTTTCTCTACATTCTCTTAGCAGTGGATTATGTTTCTAAGTGGGTGGAAGCCATTCCCACTCGCGTGAATGTTTCAAGGACTATTTTATCTTTCTTGAAGAAACATATCTTTGCCCGTTATGGAGTTCCTAGAGCACTAGTGAGTGATGGAGGGTCTCACTTCGTCAACAAACTTCTTGAATAGGTGCTTAAGGATTATGGAGTCAAGCATAGGGTTACTACACCCTATCACCCTCAAGCGAATGGGCAAGCGGAAGTCTCCAACCAACAAGTGAAGCAAATATTGGAGAAGGTAGTCAGAACCAATAGGATGAATTGGGCTATGAAGCTCGATGATGTTTTGTGGGGGTTCCGGACTGCTTATAAGACAATATTGGATATGTCACTGTACCAAATTGTCTATGGGAAGCCGTGCCACTTGCCCGTAGAGTTCAGTACAAAGCTTTTTGGGCATTGAGAAGTTTGAACTTGTCTTTAAAGGATCAAAAGGAGTTGAGGATAACTTATATTAATCAATTGGATGAGTTCAGAAATCGTGCTTATAAGAACTCAGAGATTTTTAAGGAAAGAATGAAGAAATGACATGACTCAAAGATCTCCTACAAAGAGTTCAAGTAAGGTGATGAGGTATTACTTTTTAATTCTCGCTTGAAGCTCTTCGCAGGAAAATTGAAATTGAAGTGGACGGGGCCGTTTATTATCTATAGAGCCTGCGGAGGGGGGAGTTTTGAGCTTATGGACAAAGATGGAGACATCATAACAGCGAATGGGCATCATTTGAAGCATTACAAGTGGCCGGATGATGCTTGTGTCATCTTTGAAGATACCTTGCACTAGATTGGTACCGTCGTGACTCTTCGACGTTAAACATGAGCGCCTGTTATGGGCTTTTCCTCCCATTTTATTGCTTTAATTTCATTGGTGTGAGTAAGAAAATTTTGTATTTGACGTGCTTATCATTCAAAAATTACATCTCTTTACAAACTTAGTTTCGACTATAGTTTCTACTAAGTTTGGGGGGTGTGATGTACTTACCTCATCATAGCGCGGAGAATATGATATTTTCTTTATAATGTTTGCTAGGGGAGTTGATTTTTTACAGTATATTAAAACTTTAGCCGGTTTTGATGCATCAATTTTTTTGTAATTTACCTAGTGTTTAGTGGTGTGTTGCTTTTTAGTGTAATTGCGGAGTTACACCTGAAGTTATATGGTTTTAAAGAATCTCTCTAGCTTAATATTTGGATATCTTGATATTTGATATTGTCCTAGAGTTGAATAATGTAGGGAAACACGAGAAGGATACGAAGTTTAGTAGTGTAAGAGTTGTTCGACCTTCAGGTGAGCTGTTCGACCAAGGCTATTTGATCGAGCAATGGTCGAGCAACGTGCATAAATCTTCTAGAGAGGTCGTTCGACTTGAACCTTGCAGCTCGATCAAGAGGCTGGAGGTGAGAAAAACTTACAGAGACTTTGTTCAACCAAATAGTGGTTGCTCGACCGGGAGTGTGAAGTCGAACAATGGTCGAGCAAGACGGAGAAGAACAGGGGGCACGATGAGACAAGTTACTCGACTTCTGGCACCTATTCGACCAATAAATTTAGGTCGAATGGAGGTCGAGTGGAATGCACAAATTGTCCAGAAAGGTTGTTCGACTTCGACCATGTTGTTCGACGAAGGAGTCTAAGTCGAGCAATGGTCAAGCAAATGGTGAAAAACTTACAGAGACCTTGTTCGACTTAACATGGATTGCTCGACCAAGACTTGGAAGTCGAGTAGAAGTCGAGCAAGTCAGGGCAAAATAGGAACTCGATCACATGCGTTGCTCGACTTTCACATGCTGTTTGACCATGAGATTCAGGTCGAACGGAGGTCGAGTTATGCGATTTTAAAGGTTAGATCTGGGTCGTTCAATCTACAGACTTTGTTCGACCATCCCTCGCAATTCAAATTGCGGTCAAACAGGGTCTGGGGATAGTTTTTAAAAAGATATTTCATTTCGTTCGACACACTTACTTCCATCACACTTTCTCGAGCACTACCATAACCATAAGGTCTTCTTCCCAATCTATTTCTTGCACTTTAATCTTTCATTCCACACACTTTCACATCCAAATTTGAGTGCTCTCAAGTCTGATTTAGGGCTAGATTCGAATTTTTGGGGTTGTTTTCATTGCCTTCACGACACGCACACCATGATAAGCAAAGGTATGTTTTCTCCTCACTTTTTACTCGTTGGTTGTGTTGATAATGCTTAGTGAAGAATGGGTGAGTGGATTCATGCTAGTCTGGGTTGGTTTGATTGTTGAATTGCTTGAGTTTTTATCCAACATTGCATTCGAAATTTTCTTGAATGGTGCTTCGTTTAATTGTGGAATTTTTGTGAAATTGATGTTGTATGAAGCATGGGTTTTTGTTTAATTTTGAATTATACATTTGGGCTCATTGAAATTGGGTATTAATGTGATGCAATTGAGGGTGGAAGTTGAGCATGTTTAAAGTGTTGACTTGGTGAAATTTAGAATTGATTTGATATTGTGTTTGTGTGGAGTAGTGCTAGATTAGTTTGATCTTGATATTCTTGATTGAAAGTGTTGATTTAGAGTGCAATTTTGATTGATAAACACTTGAATTTGAGTAGAATTGGATATATGAATTTGAAGTCTTGAGTAGGATTCATGTTAGACGTAGGCTTGGTAGTGTTAATCTCTTTTTGTTGCGTATTGAAGTACAACCCTTTGTAGGAAAAGAGGTTGCTTCTTCTTCAAAGAGAAAGGGAAATAAGTCACCCCCGTTGGTAGAGATAATCAAGAAGATGAAAATGGACAAAAGTAAAATGCCAGCGGATTTCAGGATCAAGATTGGCGATTGGGAAGAGAAACAGGAGCTGTGGAATGCTATCTTGCTAAAGATCAGAAGGACTAGTTATCAAGATAATCGTGCCATGACGAACATGAACATTATCAACAACATTCATTGGATGTTTAATCAAGTGGGCATCGCAAGATTCATGGAGATGAAGAAGGAGACGTACTTTCACATTACTGCGGAGGTCTTATGCACACTGAGAGTGGAGCGTGGTGATGGATATCTTCCATATGGTATTCATATGCAAATAGGTGGACAGGAGCAGACTATGTGGGCTCGAGAGTTTAATGAGATAATTTGCTGTGAGAACGTGGTTGGAATGGAGACTGATGACTTCAAGCCGAACGAGTTTTGGAGAGCTATGACAGGAAGGTGAGAAGATTATAATTCCAATACTTCAAAGGTTACTTTCATTCGCAACCCCGTGATTGCTTATATGGACCGAATTTTGGGGAACACATTGTTTGTAAGGTCTGAAGGAAGATGTATTTCGAGAGGGGAGCTCTATGTCTTATGGTGCATGCTCAACGGAGTTCGATTCAATATAGTAGCTCACTTTTTCCATCAGCTTTACCAGTTCACCACGCATGGATTTCAAAAAGTAAACATTGGAGGGCTATTCACCATTATAGCGGAGTATTACAGGGTTGACTTGAGTAGGTATGCTTCTGTTCGAAGCGATCCAGACTTGATCTTGACATCATGTGTCAGGATGGGGCTTATTGAGCGAGGGGATGATGCTTTGATGTTCATCCGAGGGAAGAAGCCTCAAACACTTCAGTTTTCGTTAGTGATAGCTGACCTTACCACTGTGAGGAACAATAATAACTTGTTGATGTATACTACAGAACACATAGTGATCTCAGAGACATGCTTGGGAAGAGGAATTGGGGTTTGCTAGCTGAGTTGCGTGAGCAGAGAATCAGCTTGAATGAGGACATGATTCTGATTAGAGACCCGGCTGATTTTGAAGAAGAGGAGCCACATCCACCACCTGCTTTTGATTATCAGGAGGATATGCCTCCGGTGCAGCCTCAACAGCCATTTGAGCAAGAGTTTTTTGAGCCACCACCACCATTCAATGTGAACCAGCAAGAAACAAATAGACAGTTGGCGCTTGCGAATGCTAACTATGCTGCGCCCAACACGTGCTATGATGCGATGGATGGACGATTGAGGCAGATGCAAGACCATGGGCGCATGATGGATAGGAATCTCACTGCTCTTCATAGAGATATGGACTGGTGGCGGTTGGATATGGGAGATGGTAATGATGAAGAGGGTTCGGATAATGATGATGCTCCAGAGGAGTACTAGCGTCAGGTTTTTTATCCTTTTCTGATTCTTCTCATCCCCATTCTCTTTTACACTTTACAGGTGCAGGCTTAGGTGTTTGGGTGTAGTTGTGATTCATATGTGAGTGGTCTGTATTTGCTAGTGATGATGATTGAATGTTGGATATTATTAGCTTGGGATTGTTTAGTAAAGATTCATGATATGTATGGGCTCTTATTTTGATGCATGTTAATTTGTTAAGGACGAGCATGTTCTATTTGTGCTTGTAGTTTATAGAAAATTCAGGTTGATTGCATGCTTTGAAGAGTGCTTAGGATTCTACTAACCTTGTGAGGATTTGAGCCTTTTGATCTTGCTATACGCATGATCATTTATTCTTGAGAGTCGTTTGTATACTCGTATTCTAGAACTTGACTTGGAGTCTTGTGCGAAATATATAATTGATAGATGCTAGGAAATGATCTTAGGCCATTATTGTTAATTGAATTACTTAGCCAAATTTATCCTATCCTATTATATGATTATCATTGGAAGCCCTTTTGATCCTTTAAGCTTTTTCTTTGGCAAGCCTTGATAATGAGTCGTTTACCTTTTGAGCCTTAAAAACCTATTCTAGTAAAGAGTGAAGGTAGACGAATGCTCTAGGAATATTTGAAGAGGAATAGAAGGAGAGATTTGGTGAAGGCAAAATCGAGAGACAAGAGGTTAAATCTTGTGAGGGATAGTGCCTAAAACCGGTATCCCGAATACTAGAGAGGATAGTGCCCGAAATGGGTACCCTTATACTTGAAGAGCACCGGAATTGGCATTTTCCTGCGCAAAAGAAGTTGATCCAAGTAAAAATGGAGGAATGGGGTATGAACATGGTAATATACCAAGGTAATTCTTTACTAGTAAAGTTAGTCACTTATCTATATTCTTCCACCTTTACCAAAGAGACAACATTACAACTTTGAAGCAAGTCCTTTGTGATCCTAGTATTGAGTCGTTTATGGATGGATTTTTGAGACCTTTGTCAAGTTTATGGTTACGCGAGTATATGAATTGAAATTGAGTGTCTTTACTAACCATAAGGTGTACATCTTTTACAATTGAGTGAGAGAGTAAATACTTACCCGTGAGCTAGATGACTTAGCACTCGTAAAGGTATTGTGATAAATTGATGTTTTTATGTGAATGAAAGGTATGATGGTTGCATGTTTTGAGTTGATATAATTGCATGTGTTAGGATATATTGTACCTTGTGATTACACTCTCTAGATTGTTTGATTTTCATTGCCTCGGGATAAGCAACATGTAAGTTTGGGGGTTTGATGAGAGTGTAATTTCACGTATTTTGGACTCTGATTTACATGGAAATGGATTACGATTTAGTATTTTATTGAGACGAATCGACACGTTTATGGGAAAGTCACGAATCAGAGGGTACAAGGGTTTTTTGAGCATATTTGTATAGGAAAACAGGTGTAAAAGGCTCAGAATTAGAAGACACAATTTTAGAGATAAGATTTGAGTGTCGTTCAACCAAGAGAGCTTGTTCGACCAGCATCACTTTGGTCGAACAGAGGAGGCCAAGTTGAGCAGATTGTACAGACCCGTCCAAAGAGGTAGCTCGACTTAAAGGTGTTGATCGACCAACATCGGCTTGGTCGAGCAAATGAGCAAAGGTCGAACAAAGTGAACAAAAAACTTATAGTGAGTTAGTTCGACTTGAAGGTCTTGCTCGACCAACATCAATGTGGTCGAGCAAGAGAGGGTTGGTCGAGTAGAATGTCAAAATTGTCTAGAGAGCTTGCTCGACCAGTTGCTCTAGTTGGAGGCCTTGTTTGACCAGTCAGGCTTGGTCGAACGGTGTTTCGCTGCTGCTATTTATGGTAATTCCGGATGTTTTTTACCAAATTTGATGTGTGCTTCAAGCAAAGGCCCATCCTAAGCCCATAAGGAGGTCCTATGAGTATAAAAGAAGAGCTTTCGCACGAGAAAAGGATACACAAGACAACACACAACTTCTATCATCCATCTACCACCGAAACCCTACCATCCAAAGGGGTCGTGAGAGAGGTTCATCTGGCGCGTCAAGTAAGATCATACCAATCAACCATGATTGTTCCTAGATCGATCATGGGCTAGAACCACCCCGGTAGTTCTAGGGTTATGAAAGTTTTATGAGTTAATTGAATTTCTATGTGTAAACTCCATACAACACTACTTGTGATTTATTTTATATAAGATTGTGCCTTTTTAATTCATACTCATGGTCGTTTAGTGCATCATTAACTGTTATGTAGAGTCTGAATACATCTGTTGGTTATTGATTGAGTGCGTTCACCGCTGAGCAGGATTACATGTTATAATTCTAAGTGAAGGGATTCCGAAGTCTTATTAGAACTATCTTATATAGATACTTGTTAATTGAATCTTATTTGTGTTAATAAGTAGGATAAAGAGTATAGCTTTATAGTACCTAAAAAGAGAGATCAAATCGGGTTAGAGTACTAAGTGCACAGGAAATAATTGATTATGATAGTACCTAGAAAGGGGGTGAATTATACGTCTTGCTCTGAGGATATTCACACGTATCATACGCTTACTTACTTGTGTCTATAGAGTACGCTTGCATAGTTTTGTGATGTGTCCATAAATCACAAGGGAGAGTCGGACATCAACACATGAAAAAAAAATTAACAAGTTAAACTGGATGACCTGAAGAACTACTCTATTACTTACTTGATCACAACCGAAATTTCTCTATTTCTTGCTTATTTACTTAACTATTTCAATTATATGTTATTTAGTTTCATAACCAAACCAAATCAAATTTGCCAACATAATCTTAGTTAATTAGAATATAATTAAATTGATAATCATCCGTCCCTTGGGTTCGATAACTACAATTGATATCCTTTATACTTGAGGATTAACTTTGTGTGTTGAGAAAATGCTCATCACCAATACAACTTGATCAATTATGACGAAATCATCTAGGGAGATTCTACTAGATTTCCACAATACTAGGATTCTTCCCTTTTTATCCTGGTTACAATTGTGCACATACTTCCATTCCTCAGACTTCTTTTTTCATACCTTTTCCTGTTTCCCTTCCTCCAATCTAATTTCCAGCAAGGCAGCCAAAACTACATCATGCTCCTGCACCACACGTGCTATGGCGTTGTGAGTAGTGCTTATTAACCCACGCACGTGATGATAGAAGATCATCAGTCTCCTGTCGACGATAGTATGCACTCGCTCTTGGTTCTTCCATAAGCTTCTCCTTTCCCTTTCCTTTTCCCTTGCCTCATTGGTGCTCGGTTGTTCCTTTGTTGAGAGTGGAAATTAGCGTGTTTGAGTGTTCAATATAACACCTTTTTGATAAGAATTATTGTCATATATTAGCACAAGGATCTTATATTCAATATATGTGAGAAAAAGGTGCACTTGAGGTGTTTTATTGTGTTTTAGGTTGAGAAAGGATCAAAAGTGCAAAGTTGGAGAAAAGGTGCAACTAATGCAATGAATGCTAAAAAATGCACACCCAACTTGTGTGATATTTCTGTGTTTGTGTGGAGATCAAAACTTGTGTTGTGATATATTGTTGGAAACCCACTGAAATGAGGATCGTTTTGGCATAAAGAACACCTCAATCGGATTCAAAACGAGAAAGTTATTATCACGATGATGACGTCGCGCGAGATGTGCCGAACAGAACGGGTGTGTCACTTTCCATGGCTTGTTACACCTTCAATTCTTGGAGTTTTTATGAGTTCTTTATATGGATAGAAGCCAAGGAGGATAGGAACGCGTGAATGCAAGAATCACTCAAATCGGAGTCTAGATGTGGAAGTTATACACGAAACAGTGAGACGGTGCAAGTGCTGTTCGACCACGATAGGCGAGTTAGACCAAACCACTTGGTCGAACCATGGTCGAACTCGAAGCATAAATAGAAGCAGTACCAGTTCGACCAGGAAGTATTCGGTTCAACCAAGACTTTGGTCGAATTCGGGATCTGAGGCCGAGTTACAGGCGAGTTCGACCTAGAGTTCGACCTGCTTGGGCGAGTTCGGCCAACCTGTTTGGTCGAACTGATGTACGAACACTTACCAAATCCGATTTTTACACCTCAAATGGGTGTTTCTGCGTGTTTTTCAATAAAAACCCATCCTAGGTCCATAAGGAGAGCTTACAAGTATAAAAGGGGATGTAGATTACACCAAGACAAGACAATACAATTGAATAGAAGAGAGATTGGATTGGAAGAGAACCACAACACAATACTACACCCCACAAGGGGGGATCACCCCCAACCATCATCCACATCCTTTTCTCCATCCATCCATCACTTTGAAGATTCATCTGTGGAATCAAGAGGAGAACCAAGAGGAGAATTCAAGACGGTGAAGGACGCGACGATGCCACATCTAGGGTTTTGTTTGCTTCCTAATTTATCTTGTATTTTCCAGACTATGGGTAAGATCTATCCAACATCCATGATTGTTCTTCGTAACATCATGGGCTAGAGCTTTTTTGGTAGAATTAGGGTTGTGAAGGTTTTAACCAATTAATTGAACTTTCGTGTGTATACTCCGTACAACACTACTTGTGGATTTATTTTATATATGATTGTGCTTTATTAATCCATATTCACGGTCGTTTTGTGTATCTTCTATTGGTATATAGAGTCTGAATATATATCTTGGTTGTAGATTGAGTGTGTTCACCACTGAACAGGATTCCATGTTATGATTCTAAGTGAGGGGACTCCGAAGCTTCATTAGAACTATCATATATGAATACTTATTAATTAAATATTATTCGAGTTATTAAGTAGGATAAAGAGGATAATTTTATAGTACCTATAAAGGGTTATCACATCGGGTTAGAGTAACAATTAGCCAGGAAAATAATTGATATTGATAGTACCTAGAAAGGAGGGTGGAATTATGTCTCTTGCTCCGATGTTATTCACACATGTTACACGCATGTTTACTTGTGTCTATAGAGTAGATATGCATGGTTTAGTGATGCGTCCATATTCCACAAGACAGAGTCGGACATCAATACATGGAAGGGAAATTAATGAGTGAAACTGGACTATCCTAGGGCTACCTATTCTCTCTCTTGAGTCACTTTCGTAATTCTTCTAGTGTTTATTTTATTTTAATTGTTATTTTATGTTTTTGTTAGTAGATTAATAATTCAAACCTCAATCTTAATTTCCATCTAGTCTTAATTAATTTAGATAATAATTAAATTGATAATACGTCGTCCTTTGGGTTCGATATTTACTTGGTCTCTTGCTTAAGCTGCAACTGATATCCTTAATACTTGGGAATTAATTTTGCGAGCAAAGAAAACGCGCATCAAGTTCTTGGCGCCGTTGCCGTGGACAGCTGTTATTATTAGTTTATTATTTCTAATTTGATTAAGACTTTTATTTGTGATTATTTAATTCTATCTAACCTTGAATTTTTCTGAGGTACTTGTGCACTAGGAAAAGGAAAATAAGGAAAGGAGCAAATAACACATTGAGTTGAACATGGCCGGAGCAAGGCAGAATCCGGATAATGTTGTCATACGTGAAATTTTCACGAACTATGGAATTGTTAACATGGGGTTGATAGGAGCATGGGGGAAAATGATGATTTTGAAATACATCCCGCTCTTATTAACATGGTAGGGAAGAATCCCTTTTCGGGAAGTTGTTTTGAAGATCCATATCAGCATCTCAAAAGATTTCTTGGTTATGCAAACACTCAGAAGGGTGCTGGAGCTAATGATAATGCTAGGCAAATTGCCCTATTCAAGTTCTCTTTGATTGATAGGGTGGAAGCACGGTATGAGACTCTTGATGCAGCCGATTGCACTACATGGGACCAACTACAGTAGAAGTTCTTGGAGAGATATATGCTACCCTCAAGGATCTTAAGAATGAAGCAAGAGATCACTCAATTTGTTATGAATCAGGGTGAGAAATTTTATGAGGCGTGGGATAGGTTTAAAGACATGCTCAGGAGATGCCCGCGACATGGAATGTCTAAGGCTCAATACATAAGTATCTTCTACTATGGATTGGATTGTGAGTCTCGTGTTTTTATTGATGCATCATCAGGAGGAGTGTTGTTATCTAAGATGGCACTTGAAGCAGAAAAGATATTTGAAGACATCTCTATGAATTCACGTGACTGGTCTACGGAGAGAGATAGAGGATTATATGTACTCGACAAGGTGGCGCAGGTTGAACATCAAGTGAAGCCAAATAGGGATGATGAGATTGTCTCTAGTTTAGCTAACATCAACAAGCTACTAGAGTCCCAGCAGAGGCAGATTACAGAGTTGACACAAAGGGAGCCTAGTATGAAGCAGCACAAAGTGAAGAGTGTTGAAGATACCTTTAATCAATACATGGCTGAGAATGATGCAAGGATTGATCGTCTTGAGGATACCATGAATGTTAATCATGCAGATTTATCTAAGTAGTTGAAGGACCTTACTTCAATTATGGGGCATATGGCTGCGAATGTGAATCAATTGACACAAAAGTTGGAGGATAATGCCATCACATTGAGGTCCGAAACGCAGTACGAAGGACTGATAAAGCCAGAATTGAATTTTAAAGCATCAGGAGCCCGATTCGACCCCGATTTGACCAGCTATCCAGGTCGAACTGAACAGGGAAGGTCGATCAGGGTACTTGGGCGACACTGAGGAGTCAGAAGGTCAGTTCGACCAAAAATAGGTGGGTTCGACCATAGCCTCTGGTCGAACTGAGGTCGAACGCCACTGTCCAGAGCGCTCTATTTTGTCTGAAGCTCGATTCGACCATGATCACTTGGATTCGACAAGCACACTTGGTCGAACCCTGGTCGAACCAGCCTGTAAGGGGGAAAACAAACTTTTAGGTATTCAGTTCGACTACTATTCACCGAGTTTGACCACCTACCCAGGTCGAACTCAGGTCGAACCCTCCTGTCCAGTACCATTTTGTGCGCCGAATACTTTACATGATGTTGATGCTACTCTCGTACCATCCAAAGAGCTGAATACTGAGCTTATAGTTGAGAAGAAGTGGGAAAGAGCAAAGAGGTGGAGAGCCGAGAAGCTTAGACTGCAAATGGATAATGAAGATGTGGTTTTCTCTCTTGATCATCCAATAAAGATGCTCATGGAGACTCAATCATGCAAGAGCATAGATGTGGTCTCTAACTTGTTTAATCTTGATTTTAATCGGACAGATCATTCTAAATTTGAGTGGAAGATTGACAAGGAGGTGCCCAGACAGCCATGGGACGAAGGTAATTCCAAGGATCATATTTTTGTGACCAAGAAAGGTGAGGTGTTGAGCGTAGACAAGAAGAGGAAAAGAAAGTATTTGAATGTGAGGATGCGAGAAGACCGTCCTTTGATCAAGTAGTTTACAAAGCGGTAATCCGTCGTGACTCTCCGACGTTAATCATGAGCGCTTGTTGGGGACTTTCCCTTCCATTTTATTGCTTTATTATTTCTTTGGTGTGAGTAAGAAATTTTTATATTTAAGGTGCTTACTAATCAGCAATTACATCTCTTTTCAAACTTAGTTTTGACTTACGTTTCTACTAAGTTTGGGGTGGTGTGATGTTATTACCTCATTGAAGGACCAAGAGTATAATCTTTTCTTTGTAATATTTTCTAGGGGAGTTGATTTTTTGCAGTATGTTAAATCTTTAATCTATTTTGATGTGTCTATTTTTTGTAATTTGCCTAGTGTTCAGTGGTATTTCTAGTGTGTAGAGTCTATTAGATAGTCAATTACGTCTTTCTTATAGTTTTTCTATATTATTATTTATGAATCCTATGATGATGAATGTGTTTGAGCTTTGATGATAGAAAAAGGTAAAAGAGTGGTAAGATGACCGAGCTAGCAACTCTAGGAGCTAGTGCATGTTTTGAAAAAAAATCAGGTGCCCTCGTTTTCTTATTCTAATTTTTATGTGTGCTTTTAATTTATTAGAGTGGAAGGATTAATATCTTGGTTTTAGTGATCCACATGAGCTTATATTTTTAAATTGTGCCTAAAATTCATATGCCTTTAGAATTGATGAAGGAAGTGTACTTGAGTTATATTGTGATATGAAGTTCTATGTGTACTTGTGGGATATTAATTACCAATGAAATTGCTCTATTATTTGTTAAAAATCCATGTGAGATTTTGAGCCTCGTTGATCATGTTACATAATCACATGATATTTCTTTCTGGTGAGTATCATTCTTGTGCGTGTTTTCTAGAACTTGCCTCTTGTCTTACTTGAAACTACATGTGTGTTAGATGATGGGAAATGATCTAAGACCATCCTTGAATTTATGAGTCACTTAGCTAAATAATTCCTTACCAAATGATGTTTATTCGTAGGTAGCCCCGTTGAGCCTAAAAGCTTTATTTCTTTGGCAACCTACGAAGATAGCCACTTTGATATCCTATTTGAGCCTTAAATTCCTATATTTAGCAGAGAATTAAATATTGTAAAAGTGTGTGAAGTTGATTTTGATGGAGTTTAGAAGGAATAAAATATTTGGAGCTGTGAAAGTGATTATGAGCTTAAAAATAAGTTGCTTATGGGTAGTGCCCGAAACTGGTACCCCAAGATGTTAGAGGTAGTACCCGAAACTGGTACCTTGAGAAAAAAAGAAAGAAAAGAAAAAGTATGTTGAGCTTGAAGGAAATGAGAGAAAAGAAAATTAGAAGAGCATGAAGCTAGTTAGTCTTGAAGTGTAAAAAATCTGCAGTACAAAAGATCTCCAGTTTTAATTCTCTACTAATTGAGTCACTTAATCCATATGCTTCCTACCTTAACCAAAGAGCCAACATTACATCCAAAAGAAAAGTCTTTTTTTATCCCATTGTTGAATCATACTTTTAGTGGTGGAGAGTATGAGATATTTGACAAGCTTATGGTTACGCATGCACTTGAATTGAATTTGAGCGTAAACACCTTAATCTATGAGTGTACATCTTTTACACTTGAGTGCGAGTGATATATACTTCCCGTGAGAACATGTGAATGAAGCATTTGAATTGGTGGTAATTGTCTTATCTTGTATGCTATGAATTGATTATTACATGTAATGAGAGTTGCATGACCTAAGTTGAGGACAATTGTATTTTGAATGGGTATTTGTCATAATCCTTGTTTCCCCGCTAATTTTCATACTCTCTTTCTCTTTATTTTTATTTTGTTGCCTCGGGACGAGAAACAGCTAAGTTTGGGGGATATTCCTGGTCAGTTTTGGTGGGCTCGAAGCTGTTGCCCTATTCATTCTGCTTGGTCCTGCTGAATCTGAGGTGGGAGGGATCGATTCATTCTCACCTCGACGATGCACTCTCTTTCTCCTATTTTTCTTTCTTTTGACGATAGTGAATTGAGTGGGGTTATCTCTCGGGGCACAGTAAACATCAGGCTCTGGCATGAGGAGGCTGCATCTATCTATGGAGTGCCCCAGTGTATTGTAGTGAGAGTAATACTTGGGGACGAAGTCATACATGACTCGCTGTTCAAACTCACCCTATTCTGTCCTGATAGTCACCGAATCCTTAAGTGGTTTGGCTGCATCTAGTTCAATGAGAACTCTGACGAACGAGATTCTACCTTTGGACGCTATAACCTCATCCAATGCTAAAGGGACCCAATAGACGAGGCTAGAAAACTTAGGTGGTCAGCCGCCCACCACTCCAGTGTAGGCCCGGGAATTTCACCCATACGTGAATAGAAGAGATTCCTTCGTGTGTGAACTGAAAGTTTTTGGGAGTTTCTTTATCATCAGATAACGGCCATTGGCCCCATATGGTCCTTCATGGAGTATCCTCTCCACCTCAGCTTCGCTTTTCAATTTGAACACTATCATCCACTCTCGTGGTGTTGGATCGCTACCTCAGTGTTCCAATGTGTGGTGATCTCTAGTAATGCTCGATGACCCAGGTGCCTGCCAGTGAAATAACCCACGAGCGAGCGTCCCAGTCATGAGCTATACCCTCGCTAGGTATTATGACTACCCCTTCCTCATGCGGAGGAACAAAGCGGAGATTGGGGATGGGTAGGGGTCGGCGGTTATGAGCATGAGGCAGGGGATTCTGTGGGGCAGGACCTTGATATCGCCCATCCGAAGAGTGAGGTGATTGTGTTGGCAGATTAGAATGCAGAGAGGTAACGTGGATAATGGGTGAGGTCTTAGCAGGTGGGGTTGGAAAGATTTGTGGAGCAAAGGGCTGATCCAGAGGCTGGAGGCCTGCCATTCTTGCGAGAAGCGGGGGGCAGGTTCCATAAACTAGGGGGACTGGAAGTGAGGGATGAGAGGGCAGAAGGACACTTTGTGGTGAGTGAGGAGGTGGGGTAGGATCGCCAACTCAAAAGTTGGAGTTGGAAGCTGGGAAGAATGGTGTTGATGCTTGGAAGGCCCCAAAAGTGATTCGGGACCTGGGTGATTTGGGGTTGGAGGGAGAGTGATTATGATCTTGCATGGTTGGGGAAATATTTGGAGTATGAGACGTGAGTTCAAAGGTGGTGGTATAAGAAGAGGAAGGGAGTTGTTGTGCAGCTGGGATAGTAGGGCTAGGGGGATTAACAGATCTAATCAACATATCTTTAAAGGAGAGAGCTTGTACCTGTAAATCCAACGTGGACTCTTAGGATTGGCTTGGATTAAGGTTTCTGGAGCCCAACACAATGTTGGAAGGTGAACTAGGGCAGATAGGGTCATGGAGTTCACCCTAGTGAATTTAATGATCCCTCTATTGTCTCCATCACTTTCCTTTCAATCCCATGCACATCTGGGGATGTGTCATTCCCAGTGAAATGACTCTTACAATTCAAATTTAAAATCGCTTTGGCTGGCAGCTTGATTTTCATTTTTCGGCGATGATTTTTA
This sequence comes from Pogostemon cablin, assembly GCA_023678885.1. NCBI lineage: Eukaryota > Viridiplantae > Streptophyta > Magnoliopsida > Lamiales > Lamiaceae > Pogostemon > Pogostemon cablin. The sequence continues at coordinate 16,982,246 of CM042965.1, read as the reverse complement.
TTCCCATACACACATTCTCCATCTGTTACCTCCAACTCTGCAGCATCTAAGAGACTGGATAGGTTTGGTACACTCATACACTTCAGCAATCGATTTTTTGGCACGTCAGTGTTCTTAATACTAGCTAATACCGGTACTTGGACATTTGAAGTTTTCTTTTCTCCATCCGGTTCCCTTTTAGCATGCTCCGGAGATGAAATTCTTTTGCTCGATCTCAACTTTCTGTTCGACGATGGGATTGGTTTCTTCGCTTTCCTTGGCATGCTCCACTATCTCAAATCTAGCAGCGTTGGATGTAGCAGGCAGCCAATCGGAATGACTGGGACTACCCCAATCGGTACGAAGAGCACCAGAATGTAGAGATTAGAGAGAGCATTATTTTCTTAGAGAGATAAAATTTGTATATCTGCTGATGTATACTGTGTACAAATAAATATACTTTATCTATACAATAAGCATACTTTAGTGATGAGTCGACCCGTCTCACAAATAATTCATCTCACAAAAGAGCGTCTCTATATTAAAATATTATTGTGCCTCATTTGGTAGGTTCTTATAAGGAGCGACCACATATGTAATACCCTCTTGTATGTCGTTTGGTAGAATATACAAATTTAATAAGGGGTCCATTCATATAACTTTGGCCCGACCAAATTTTCTATTCCGCTTTACATTAATAATCTCAACCCCGCGAGATATTAATAATATGTGTCCAATAATGTATTGAGATAAAATATTGAAATTATCCAATTGTCCAAGTTCTTTTTAAATGAAATAATTAATGAACCACCATAATTTTAATAATTGATAACAACTTTATAATTTAATAATATATAATAATAGTATATTATGCATTAAATAGCTAATTATATTTAATATTTATATTATTATAATTTATTGATTTATAATAATATGTATTATGCATTTGATAATATATGGCAAAAACTCTTGTGTTCCCAGACGCATGGATTAAGATCCGTACGCCCATACTCGACCTGACCCTTAAACCCAAATCTATTTTTTAACCTTATATAATATCCATTGACTAAGTGGGCGCACGGATCTAAATCTGTATGCCTGGGCGTACAAGTGCCTTACTCATAATATATAATTGGATTTATTACTACATGGTACACACTTTAGAGCTTAAATACTCATAACTACACTAAAAAAAAGAATTATTATCCACTACATAATTTAATAGTAAAGAGTCAAAATTACCTTTAATTAAACGAAATATTTCTCAACATAAGATTTTTTCTACGTAATCTCCATTTCTCTCTCCTGGAATATCTCTCATCCGATCTGGCTTCTTCTCTGTCCATGGTTGCGCCATATTATTCGGCCATTCGATGGCCCAATCAAAGTTGACATGACCCACCGTACACAATTTATAATTCAAATACTAATTAACATAAATATTATCATTATATAAACTTGCACATATTTGTTTTCCTCACATAATATATTTATAACCCAAAACCATCACCAATTGGTTCAACTTATGTAAGATATTTCTGACAACACATTATTAAAAAACATGTGACAATACTTATTATATTACATCACAAAACATCAGCAGAAAGAAAATAAGCCCACGACGTAGCCCAACAGGTCATCATCTATGTACATCTGCTCAAAAACTGGTGGGAGCTCCACAGCTTGCACAGTCGCATCCAAAACTCAATCATCAACAGGCTCACCTACAATGTATAAACTAGTGAGAAAAAAATTTCAGTGAATATAAATCATGCAAGATAGTGCATGAAAATGCATTTATTTTTCTATCACCTATATCTTAATCTTTCTAGTTGATCTATTTTATTTTTGAAAATTGTTCATATTGTGGGATCCCCACGATACACTTATGATATGAACCCAAATGAACTCAATAGACACACACAGTGTCGGATCGATTTTTCCAATCCCTGAATAAAGTTTTGGATTGATTTTTTCGATCCCTAAAAGAGTACATATTTTAGTGGCCGCACACCGTTAGTATCTTATTAATTTTGAGAAAACACTTTTCATGATTATGCATGATTTGCAGCAAGGGAAATTAAATATGCTTCACAAACCATTTATGACATCAATATCAACATTTAATCAAAATGAAATAATAATTTAATTTTAATTCAGGCGGATCCACTTTTGGAACAACAACATTACCTCGGATCACACACATCTATCTTTGGAATACCAATTTTACCCCGATTCACAAAGATCCTTATAAATAATATTTTCTTAGATCACACAGATCTATATAGGACAATGATATGACTTAAAATCACATAGATCCGTGTATCATAAATTTATTACAAATGATTTACAAAATAATATCTAGTTGCACATAAATGCCTTTATGATTTAAAATCACATAGATCCGTGTATCATAAATTTATTACAAATGATTTACAAAATAATATCTAGTTGCACATAAATGCCTACTTACCTCATATCACATAGATCCACAGCTGGTATCACAAATTAATTCCCCAAATAATTCGTAACATAATTAAACTAATTACAAATAGTTTGTAACAGAATTATCACATATTAATCACAGATAATTCACACACAACATGTTTATGTATTGTAGTTGAACTTTTACTTACCTCAAATCACATAAATTCACAGCTTGTATCACAAATTCATAACATAATTAAACTAATCACAAATAATTCATAACATAATTATCACATATTAATCACAGATAATTCGCACATAACATGTTTATGCATTGTAGTTGGACTTCTACTTACCTCAATTCACATAAATTCACAGGTTGTATCACAAATTAATCCCAAATAATTCGTAATGTAGATAAACTAATTACAAATAATTCATAACAGAATTATCACATATTAATCACAAATAATTCACACACAACATGTTTATGTATTGTAGTTGGACTTTTAGTTACCTCAAATCACATAAATTCACAACTGGTATCACAAATTAATCTCAAATATTTCGTAACGTAATTATACTAATTACAAATAATTCATAACAGAATTATCACATATTAATCTCAAATACTTCACACACAACATGTTTATGCATTGTAGTTGTACTTTTACTTACTTGGACTCCACTAATAATGATATTAATACCCTTGCGAAGAGGTGTAACTAGTCTCTTCTTTCCCCGTTCTGGCAACACACACTCTCCCCCCCCTTCTCTTTTCCATGTCCCCCCTCTCTCTCTCTTCTTTTTTTTATTATTTTATTTTATTTATTTTTAAACGCCTCTGTTTGTTTTTCTAATTAACCCAAAAGTTGGGTTCATATATATAGATGGTGAAAGTGAAGTAAGTCGACCGACTTATCTCCAAATCTAAACTTATCTCTAATTTTTTTACATACATATTTGTTGAAAGAGTTACATGGGTTATACCACCAAAGTTAATGGTAACTAATTGATCCACATTTACTGCTACTTCACAACTAAGTTTGCATTATTTATTATTATTATTATTATTATTATGAATTATGAATATACGTACAATACTTAATAATTAAGATATAATATATTTACAAATTAATAAATGTGCATATTTTCTTATCACTATTATTATTATGAGAACACATGTGATACTTAATAATTAAAAAATAATATATTTATACACATGAGACAATTTAATTATATATAAAAATTAATACATGTAAATAATTATGCACATACATGTTCACATATTATCACCATTATTATCATAGATGTGTCAAATAAGAATATAAAGATAAATAAAATGTAAAGACAATATCCACATAATTGCCACATAATTATCACAAAATTATTACATAATGCACATAACACAAATTAAATTATATTGGCAGATGAGTACTGAAAAGCTCGGGTGTCACATCCTCACCACCTTATAAAAATTTCGTCCTCGAAATTTACTTATCTGAAGAGTTCTGGATACTTAGCCCTCATCTCATCCTCTCTTTCCCAAGTTGCCTCCTCAACTAACTGGTTTCTCCGTAACATCTTAACTAACTGCATCTCTTTATTTCTGAGCTTCTTCACTTCTCGCCGCAAAATCTCAACTGGTATTTCCTCATAACTCAAATTTTCTTTCAACTCAACTGGTTCCTGCATGAGAATATGAGATGGATTTGGAACATACTTCTTCAACACAGACACATGAAATACGTCGTGTATTATAGACATCGATGCAGGTAAATCCAACCTATATTCAACACTGCCAACTCTCTCAATGATAGTGAATGAACCAACATATCTTGGACTGAGTTTCCCTTTCTTCCCAAATCGTATTATTCCTTTCGTTGGAGATACTTTTAAGAATACCTGATCACCCACTTCAAATTCCAACGCTCTTCTCTGTTTGACTACATAACTCTTTTGTCTATCCTAAGAAATTCTCATCTTCTCTAGAATGCATGCTACCGCTTCCATCATTTCACAAATCAAGTCTGGACCCAAAGTTTTCTCTCTCCAACTTCATCCCAATTTATCGGAGACCTACACTTTATCCCATACAGTTCTTCATATGGAACCATCCCGATAGTGGACTGACAACTATTGTTATACGAGAACTCTATCAGAGGCAAAAATTTTCTCCATTAGCCCTGAAAATCCAACATACATGCTCTGAGAATATCCTCCAAAATTTGTATCGTACGCTCTGATTAACCACCTGTTTGTGGATAGAATGCTGTGGTAAAAGATAAATGTGTCCCTACTCCTTATGCAAACTCTTCCAGAAAGCAGACAAAAATCTGGTGTTCCTATTTGACACAATGGTAAGTGGTACTCCATGGAGTCTGAAGATCTCTTGTATATATAGTTGTGCATAGAGATCCATAGAATACGTGGAACAAATTGGAAGAAAATGAGCTAACTTAGTAAGTCGATCCACAATAACCCAAATGGCATCATGACCTTTTATTGTCTTTGGTAAGTCAGTGATAAAATCCACAGTGATATTTGATGATGATCGGATCTTATGGTCTATGTAATCCATTCAGGTTCCATGCACATCTAACGCAACAGAATTACTGAAAGTATTACATTTTTCACCGAAGACTACGGAGAAGTCTGAACTAGCTGCAGAAATGATCTCTTGATTTTCTGCAGTTTCCTATGCCTCGTTTAGACATCATGTGGGCGACGATCCTCTAGGCGATCCCAATCCGCAATCTCCCTCGAATTTCTCACGTTCTCTCTTATCCGATGAGAAATATGATTTCTCATGTAAAAGCTGATTTTGGCGTGAATTCAAGTGATTTGAGTCTGCTTGGATGGCTTATTTATGGGCTACAGTTGGACCTCCCATTGGGCTTAAGTATCCAAGTTTAGCCCAAAACTTATACTTAAACCCAATAATAATAATTCAGTCCATTAAAGAATTATTATTGCACTACCATCCTAATCCCAATATGTTATGGGTTCCTTCTTATTATGAGCTTGTTTAACTCTTGTGTTTAAGATATACATTATCCATTTATTAAATGAGTTACTGACAACTCAATTAATTAATCTCTTATCTAAGAGTAGTGCCACTCAACCTTATTATCATGTCGGAATAAATCCATCTGCAGGGTTTACATGATAATCCTTATGAGCTCCTCAAGGGGACACCATCAGCTTAAATAATTAGGACACGGATTCCTTCTACAATCAACAGCATACCATAGAGACAGTACTATCTCCCAACTCACTGAGCATATTGATTTACAATTAAATCTCACCCATTGATGAATCAAACAAATAAATATTGAATTATATGTCGAGGTTATTGTATAGGAATTAAGAGTAGGAACATCCATAATAACTGAGGTTTAATTCTCATATATAGTAAGTATAAATCGAACAACCTTATGCAGTCCTACTCAATACACACAAAGTGCACTAGTGTAATTTTATAGTCTATACAAACTAATACCAAATCACACTACAACCATCCTGATAGATTGTCCCCGTCTATCTCGGTTGTGAGCATCTGTTTATACTTTATAAGGAGCTGATAATATGATCTTCTGTGCGACGCCACATACCATATTATCTATAATATAAAATAAATGGATTATTGCATCAACATGCAATTATTTGATCAATGATTCTCATTTCAAATATTGTTAAAACATTGTTCATACTAAAGCTAGGATTTTAGTATACAATCCAACAATATTCTCCCACTTCCACTTTGGAATAAATAAAGACTATAAAGTTCCTTCTTATCTCTAATGCTCAACTTTAACTTGCTGACAAGTCAAATATTGCTCCACAAATTGAGCGACATCTCTCTTCATCCTTGGCCACCAATAATGTGACTTCAAATTTTTATACATCTTAGTAGCTCCTGGATGTACAGAGTACAGTGTCGAATGAGCTTCCGCCATCACTTCTTTCTGTATATCACCCCCTTTAGGTAGACATAATCAACCTCTATAACAATCACGCCATCACCTATTAATTGGAAGTTTGAAGACTTTTCAGAGATGATATCATACTTTATCTTTTCAAACAACTTATCCTCCTGTTGGCCCAATCGAATCTTATCCATCAAAGTTGGTCAAAGTGTCAAAGCGGCCATCTTTGCTTCCAATGATCCTTTCTGAATAATATTCATACCCATTCTTTGCAAGTCAAGCAACTCTGGTTTCTGATTTAGGGTCATAGCAACTACACTCTATATTGCCTTTCGGCTCAATGCATTAGCAACCACATTGGCTCTGCCTGGATGATAATCGATAACACAGTCCTAGTCCTTTACCAGTTCCAACCATCTTCTCTGCTTCATATTCAACTCTTTCTGAGTAAAGAAATACTTCAAACTCTTATGGTCCGTATAAAACCCACAATGCTCCCCATATAGATAATGCCTCCAAATCTTGAGTGCAAACACCACTGAGGCTAACTCCAAATCATGGGTAGGGTAGTTCTTTTCATACTCCCTGAACTGTCTCGATGCATACGGTATCACTTTCCCATTCTGCATCAGTACACATCCAAGACCATTATTTGAAGCATCACTATAAACCTTAAAGTTTCCTATCTCCGTAGGAATAGTAATTAATTATTCACATGCCTCCGACCATGTGAACCTCACATTCTTCTTGGTCAACTGTATTAATGTTGAAGTGATCTTAGAAAATCCCTCAACAAATCTTCGATACTATCCAGCCAACCCAAGAAAGTTACGAACCTTAGGGATTTGAAGTTTGTGGCCAATCATGTTGCTTTAACTTTGCTTGGATCCATTGAAATTCCTTCTCCTGATACCACATGTCCCAAGAAAACAACTCGGTCTAACCAAAATTCACACTTTTTAAACTTTGCATATAACTGCTTCTCCTCTCCAACACCTCTCTCAAGTGCAGAGTATGATCCTCCTTATTCATAGAGTAAATCAGAATATCATCGATAAACACAATTATGAACTTATCAAGGAAATCGTGAAAGACTCTATTCCTCAAATCCATAAATACTGTCAGAGCATTCATCAAACCAAATGGCATCACAAAAAACTCATAATGTCCATACCTTGTACTGAATGCAGTTGATGAGAGTGAAAATAAGCGTGTTTTAGTATCCAATTTAATACCTTTTTTATGAGAATTATTGTTATTAGCATAAGTCTTATATTCAATATAATTGAGAAAAATATGCACTTGAGGTGTTTTATTGTGTTTTAGGTGAAAAAAGGATTAAAAGTACAAAGTTGGAGAAAATGTGTAACTTGTGCAAGAATGCTGAAAAACACACGTTAAACTTCCATAATTTTTCTATTTTTTGTAGAGCTCATAACTAATGGTGTGATACATTGTTGGAAAGCCATGGAAGAGAGAGTTGTTTTGGCATAATAAACACCTCAATCGAAGTACAAACGAGAAAGTTATGATCAAAATGGTGATGTCGAGCAAGCTGTTCCTACTCAGCATGATTGTGTCACTTTGCATGACTTGTTGCATCTTCAAATATTAGATTTTTTGTAATTTCTTTATATAGATAAAAAGCTAAATAATAAAGGATCGTGTGAGCACAAGAATCACTCAAATCAGAGTTTGGATGTGGAAAACCTAGACGAACTTTCTCAGAAAGGGTCGAAATAAGTCATTCATTGCTGACTGAAATGTTGCCGGCGCATTAGTTAATCCAAATGGCATCACCAACAACTCATAATGGCCGCTGTGGGTATGAAAAGCTATCTTCGGGATATCTTCCGGGGCTATTCGAATTTAATGGTAGCCCGATCAAAGGTCAATCTTTGAAAATACCTCGGCTCCAGCCAACTCATCCAACATCTCCTGGATGACCGGAATGGGGTATTTATTCAATACACTGGCTTTATTCAGCTCCCAGTAATAGACACAAAACCTCCAGCTTCCGTCCTTTTTCTTAACAAGGAGTACAGGGCTAGAAAATAGACTCGAGCTAGGCTATATAATCTGTGCCAACAACATATCAGCCACCAATCTTTTTATCTCATCTTTTTGGGCATAACTGCAACGATATGGCCTGATAGAAACTGGACCGGTGCCAGGCAACTGATCAATGCGGTGCTCTGTCGACCTGGTTGGGGGTAGCCCTTCCAAATCGCCAAACACTTCTTTAAACTGTTGGAGCAGGTCCCCCAACTCACCTTCCCACGGCACACTCTGCAACTGATCCGACACCCTCGGAGGGCCAACTTCCAAAACCAATACACACAGCTCCCAATCCTGGATTTGTACTAGCTCACGAACACCAATGTGATAGTGACACAATGCCGGGTCCCCTGACAACCTTACCTTACCTCCTTTCGACTGAAAGGACATAGTCATTCCTGTCCAATTAGTCGTCACCTCTCCTAATGTGGCTAACCAAGCAATGCCCAAGATAACATCTATGCTTCCCAATGGGAATACCTGATAATCAGCCACTATAGGAAAGTTCCCGACTAAGGCCTCCATACCGTGGCAAAGCCCCTCTGACTCTTGTCGTCGACCATCCCTCAATTGCATACCAAAGCGAGTAGACCAGTCAGGTAACAATTTACCTCTGTTAATAATGGAGTTAGAGATTAAGTTGTGGCTGGCTCCAATGTCCACGAGTATGGATATTGGTTGACCCCGCAGTTTCCCATAAAAATGCATGGTGCGTGGACTTGAAATTCCAGCCATAGAGTAAATAGGTAAGACCACATCGTCTTCCTCCGCTCCATCAGTGGTCACGATCGGATCACTTTCTTCCTGCCTCCCCAATCTCTTCGTTAACCTCAAGGCATGTCATGTCGACTGCCTCGTCCTCCTCGGCTATAACCACGTTCAGCTACCAAAGCATGGGGCATTGATGCCCCGGAGCCCATGTCTTCTTGCAGCGATAGCAAAGGCCTCTAGCACGGAGGTCATTCATCTCCTGGGGGTCATTCTAGTGAAGCGGGAAGGACCCATCGGCTGGCCCGATGAGGCAGCTCTCACGGGCGTTCTGCGACCCATCGGTCTCGGTGCCGATGAGGCTGAGGATAACGCTGGGGAGCTGCTAAACCCACCCGGTGAGCTGTTGTACCAAGGACCAGGTGTGAACGCCGAAGCTGCCGAAAGTAAGGCTCGACTGGGTGGTGGCATACGGCTTCACGAACCACCCAACGGTCTCGCCGAACGTTCCAAACGAGGTCCCCCAAGGCTGATTTCTATGAGTCTTGCCAACTTCAATGCCTTGTCCAAAGTTAACTCGGTCGGATGATGGAGGCGCAAGGAATTGCACACCTCCTCAGTCAGCCCAGCCATGATGTATCCCAGGTACTACTGATTGCTTAAACCAGATGCTTGGCTTGCCAACTGCATGAAAACTGACACAAACTTCTCCACCGACCCTGTTTGCCAAAGTGCTGACAGCCGTTCAAAGGGACTACTGGTGAAATAGGAGTCATAACGGTTCACTAATGCCTCTGAAAACTCCTTCCAAGACTTCCCCGGATTCCTGGATCGCCACCATGTAAACCAATAGAGGATGGAATCCTCCATCGCAACCATGGCCACCTTCAATTTGGTTTCAGACAGCGTGTGGCAGATCTTGAATTGTTGGTTGGCCCTAGCCAACCAACCGATGGGGTCAGATCCATCAAAAGAATGAAGAACCGGTGGCGCAGAGGACTGGTCCATTCCTGGAGCGGCGGCCTCGACCATCACTGGAGGATCTGTGGCTTGCGTATCGTCGATAGCCTACTGTTCAGCCGCCTTTCTTGCTGTGCGCGTCGCGATCGGCGCCTGGTGGATCGTGGACGACGCGTCGTCAATTGGTGATTGTCTAACCAATCCCTTCGCCGCGTTCACTGCGCTGCTCTCAGCATGCATCGTACCGGTAGCAGCGCGAGCTTGGGTGATCGAGAGTCCTGCCACAGAAGCGGTGAGGCTGGCGATCGATTTAGTGATCTCCTGCAACTGGGCCATGATGTTAGCTTGATCGGCCTTCATCTGCGTAAAATCCTCAGCCACGCAGCATGCTTGCCTTCGATCTCATCAACTCATTGCTCGCGGGTCATCGTCATCACGGGTGACATTCCACGCTCACCGTACCAAATTGTTAGCACTCAAAATAATCGAACGATAAACATTTGCCAAATTAGCCAAAGCGGATACCAAAATCCAATAATGTTTAATGATAAATCCAATATGTACATCGCGCTATAAATATAGAGTAAATAATGAAATCATAAGGTCTGCTACACCAGGCCCAACTAATTAACAGTAATAATAAGTAATAGATATATAAGGAAATCTCTAATCATGATCAATCCATTCGTTTCCTGCGGCGATAGACCATCAAGGGTTTCGGCCCTTGTGGCTCCTCCACACCATGAGTCGTATCAAATTCCTACTCCCTATCTAGGTACTTCATATAAAATTTCATTAAAGGCTAGTATACTAAACTTCCCTTTATAGGTTCTTAAGAACTAATCCCCAATTCTACTTAATAATCTAAAAAACCAAATCCTCTATAATGGTAATTAATAGATATATTAAGTGTCCAATATTAATTATTCTAATGAATAAAGGTTATATGTTTAGATCTCTTTTACCAATAATAGGTTGACAAATATAATTCTTATATAACGCAAGCAATAAGCATAAGCATGCAAAAGGCATTGACATACGCATGAATAAGGATAGATCATATAAGACAAAATATAAGTCTCAAATCAAAGCACTAATAAAGGAATAAGTATACTGCAGGTATCCAACCTTAAATCTGTATCATCAATTCAAATCAATTTAACCTTCAAACCTAGCGCTATCCAAGGAGTACTAGCCCATGGTGTTACAGGTAACACACATGGTTAAGTATGAAAACATATTATCCAAAATTAAGAAAGAAAGAATAAGAATAACCCTAAATATGGTGCGATTCTCCATTCTTTCCTCCGTGATTTTGAACCTTCTCGTTCTCCTTCTCAAGTAAGCAATACTGATGAACTCTCCAGGACGGGTGGATGGGATGGTGAATTGTGAAAAGGTGTGAAGTGATCGCTGTCATTTTCACCTAGATTTTAGTTTATTTGTTTGTGGATTTTTGGATATTTTTATCCGTATTTGTGTGATTTTTGGTGAAGATATTATTGTTTTGAGAAATGTGGTATAAATTGATAGAATTGTGTAAATGAGCTTAAATATGTGTAAAATAGGTCAAGAAATGGATAAAAACGGAGTCGGGAGCGAAACGGAGATGGAGGAACAATGCATACTTGTGCACGGGCCGTGTGCGGAACACGGCCCTGTAACAAGTGGCCGTGTATTATCATCAGAAATCGCTGCTCGCCCAGGAGGAAGGCTGTGTTCTGGTGCACGGGTGGTGCGTTGCTGCATGCCCCGTGTGCGGAACACGGCCATGTAAGAAGAAGCCATGTATTGTCGTCAGAAAATGCTACACGCCCATGACTGAGGCCATGTAGCGCAGCTCGAGCCGTGTCCAGAGGCACGCACAACACGCCGAAGTAGGTGTGCCCTACACTGGCCGTGCGCTGCTGCACGGGCCATGTAGGTGAAAAAACCTGTGTAATTTTCAGAATGTTCCGGAAGCTTCTAGAAGGTTCATTAGTGATATAAAAGGGTGACTTGTGCGAAATTTAAAAGGGGAGATTTCAGAGCATTTACACACACTCCACACCACATTTTCTCACACACTAGATCCATAATCCATCTCTATCCATTAGATCCATCCAATTTCCATTTGATCTCTACAATCAATCCATAAATCCATCATCCAATCCATCAATCCACCATTTGAGAAGAGAAAAGCATCAAGGATTGAAGGAGTTAGCATATTGAAGAAAAGGAAGGTTTCTCCATGAAAGAGAAGCTAATCTACTTTTCAATTGTTGATTTTCTTCTTATTTTGGCTCACATGGAGCAAAGCTTGATTTGTAATGGTACAAACACAATGTTTAGTGGCTAGTCCTATAGTATGGCTAATCATATGAATGGTTGAGATGAAAAGTTTGATGTGTAGAACTTGAGTAGTGATTTGAATTAAATTGTGGATTTCCTTTTATGATATATCAATCATGTTTCATTTCAATACTTGTGTGATTAAATTCTCTATTCATAGTGTTAGGATGACCATTCCAATGTTGTGAGTGGATGTTTAATTGAATTATATATTGAAATGTGCATGCATGTTAGTATAAGGGGAGGTAAGTCATACCCTCCTTAGGCTTAGAATATTCATAGAGGGACAATTAAGAAATTGAGTGAAAAACCAACTTATGATCATAATACCTTAAGGGAATTGAGATTAAGACCAATCCTAGGAGACTTAGACTTGTAAAAGAGTCGAGAACCTAATTGCCTTGGCCATAGGGATTAGGGGTAAAATCGTGATTGCTTTTAGTCCACAAATTAATGAAATTCACCATCAAGAGTTTTGCATATCTAGCTCAAGTCTTAACCATGATTATGATTAGCCTTGCTCTCTTCTCAAGTGAATTCTATCTCCATTCCATTCATTACTTGTTTGTTGTTTGATCCATTACTTTGTTAGTTTAAATTCTAGTTGATTAAGTAGAGAATTAAATAGTAGTTTTATATACAAAACTTTCAAACTATCATCCTTACAAAACATAAATCAATGGAAAATCCGGATACAAGCATGTGTTTACTTTCCCTTGGGACGACATTATTATAAATTTTGTACTTGGTCACAAGTTTACTAGATGATAGAGTCTCTTACCCTTTACATTTTTACAAGAAATGCGACTAAGAACATGGCACCGCTTGCCAGGAAAATGTTAAAGTTTTGGTTGTAACGAGTTTGAAGTTGATTAGTTTTGATAAGGATATTTCTTTTATTTGGTACTTGTTTACTTATCTTGGTTACTTGGAGAGCTAATTTGAAAATTTTTATAGGTACATGTGAACTCGTTCAAGGTCTCAATCTATTGAACCTTTGAACTTGGAATTGGAAGCTACTTTAGGAAGACAAAGAAGAGGAGTATTACAGCCTACAGAGGAAATTATGGAAGAAGTAAGGGATAATGCAAACATGGTTGATGAAGAAGGCAATATAAGGAATTTTCATGGAGTTGATAATGTTAGAGGAGGTTATAATAATCCAGAATTTGTGCTACAAGCGTATGCTCAACAAATACACTTGCAAAACCAACAAATGCAAGCTATTATTCAAAACTTGATGGCACAACAAAAAGCATGGAATAATTCTCCAGTGGTGCAAAATCAACCCCGTGAAAATGGAAACAATGGAGTGGGAATGAATGTCTGTGATCATTTTCAACCGTAATATGGGAATTATGGAATAAGCCCACCATTGAATGTGAATAATTTTGAGATCAAGACGGGATTGATCAACATGGAATAAGCAAATCAATTTGGTGGTGGTGCTATGGAGGATCCAAATGCTCACTTAGCCCAATTTACGGAGTTAGCCAACACGATAAAGATAAATGGGGTAAGTGAGGATGTTGTTAAAATGAAGTTTTTCTCGTTTTCATTAAGAGATAGACCTAAGGGTTGGTATCATACTATACCACCGAGATCCTACACCACATGGAGAGAGTTGGCACAAAGGTTCTTGAGCAAGTATTTTTCGCCTTCAAAGATGTAAAAGGGCAAATATTTCAATTCAAGCAATTGCAACTTGAGACATTTAGTGAAGCATGGGACCGATTCAAAGAGATTCTAAGGAAGTGTCCACAACACGGATTCCTCGAAGAGCAACAAATAGGATTTTTCTATGCCGGTTTACATGGAAGTGAGAGGATGCTTATTGATGCTTCGGCGGGAGGTTCGATTTTAGGGCAAACTCCGGAAAGAGCAATTGCTATATGTGAGGAAGTAGCTTTGAATAGGGTCAATGGCCTATGGATCGTGCATCGGGGATGTATGAAAAGAAGAGAATTGCTAAGATGGAAGAAGTGTGCTTGCAACAAGTGAAAAAGGTGGAAGTGCCTAAGGAAGATATGACCGATAAGGTGATCACAGAGATATTAAAGAGGATGAATGCTAACATGCAAGTGTCTCCAAATTCTACACCGGTGGTGAATCAACAAGTGCTTGCAAGTCTTCAACAAGGTATGTCATTACTTTGATGAATCAACAAGTGTTTCCTAAACTTCAACAAGGCTTGATTATGCCTAATATGGGTCAATCTTCTCAAAGTTGTCAAATGCCTACATCCATGCCTTAACAAGGTATGTCCTTTAATTTTGGAATTCAAGATACATGGTATCCACCGGAGATGACGCTTGAGGAAGTTGCCTTCATGTAAGGAAGGAACTTCCAAGGAAATTATGGTAGTAACTTTGGGAATCATGGAGGAGGATATCCACAAAGGCAAGGAGGATGGGGGCAAGTTAATTTTCAAAAAAATTTTAACCAACCTCGTAGGTATGAGAATTTGTCATATGGGAATCAAGGGAATATCATTACTCTTCCACCGGGAAGAAAGCTCCGAATGGTAAAGGGAAGCCTACAATGGAGGATTAAATAGCCAAAATATTTGATTTTATGAGGCAAGAGAAAGAAGAGAATGAAAAAAGGTTTGATTCTAAGAAGCAAAGAGATAAAGTGATTGATAATAGATTCAAAGCCTTGGAGACATAAATGAGTCAAATGGCAAGTGAAAGGGTGATGTTCATCGTCAAGGGAAATTTCCATCTACAACCATTACTAATCCAAAAGAGCAATGTAAGGCTATTGAACTTCGTAGTGGAACAAAACACGAAGGGCCTTCTATGCCAATGGAAGTAGATGAGGTAGAATGTGAAGTTGAGCCTATGGAAAGAGTGGATGAAGAAGGGAAAGAGAAAGAAGTTGAAATTGATGAAAAAGATGAAAGTACCCTTATACTTGAAGAAGAAAAGGTGAAGTCTCCAAAGAAGTGGGAAAGATGTAGAGAAGTAAAACGTAAATAGAGAGAAGAGAAATTTGAAAGGGATGAATGGGGAATTCCAAAGTTGCCCGTTGCAATTCCGTTTCCACAAAGATACTTGAAAAATGGATTAGAGGAGAAATTTGCCAAGTTTGTTGAAATGTTGAAGAAGATTCATGTGAACATTCCTTTTGCGGAGGCTTTACTTCAAATGCCCAACTACTGCAAGTTTTTGAAAGATATCTTGTCTAAGAAAAGAAGCTTGGGAGAGTTTGAAACGGTGAACTTAACGGAGGAATGTAGTGCTATCTTGCAAAAAAACTTCCCACTAAATTGAAAGATCCGGGGAGTTTTACGATTCCATGTGAGATGGGAGAGGATGAAAACTACAAAGCCTTATGTGATTTGGGGGCTAGTATTAACTTGATGCCCTTGTCAATTTTCAAGAAGTTGGGCATTGGTGAGGTCAAACCGACATCGGTTACACTTTAATTAGCCGACCGATCATTGACATATCCGAAGGGAATTGTGGAAGATGTTTTGATCAAAGTTGGTAATTTTGTATTTCCCATTGATTTTGTGGTACATGGATGAGGATTCGAATATTCCATTAATACTTGGTCGTCCATTTCTTGCCACGGGAAAGGCATTGATAGACGTGGAGAAAATGGAGCTCACTTTGAGAGTGAATGAAGAAGAGGTGATATTTTCATTAAGAGAGGCTATGAGGTATCCTAAGAACAAGGAGGAATGTAGAAGATTGGAGGTTGTGGACAACATTGTTAAAGAGCATATGTATCACCTTCACTCCAAGGATCCGTTGGAACTTATCATAAGCCATTCATACTCTATTGAATCTATTAAATCTAAGTCTTCTTTTTGTTTAGAAAATGATAAAATGATTGATGAATTGTATGGTTTAAATTCTTGTAGGGAACTCACGAATGAATAAGCAAAGGAAGCAAAGGTGGAGAAACTTGATGAAGAATCAAAAGAGGAAGTGCAAGAGAAGAAGAAGATAGAGTTGAAACCATTGGCGGAGCATTTGAAGTATGCTTACTTAGAAGAGAATGAAGCATATCCAGTAATTTTTTTCTCTTCCCTTAATGATTTAGAATTAGAAAAATTGTTAAGAGTTTTAAGAGAGCATAAATCCTCTATTGGTTGGAGCATAAAAGACTTGAAAAGTATTAGTCCATCTATGTGCATGCATAATATTCATTTGATTGATGATGAGAAGTCTTGTGTGCAAAACCAACATAGATTAAATCCTATAATGCAAGAAGTGGTAAGAAAGGAGGTGTTAAAATGGCTTGATGCAGGAATAATCTTTCCAATAAGTGATAGTCAATATGTAAGTCCCTTACATGTAGTGGCAAAAAAGGGTGGTATGACAATTGTTAGATCCGATACAAATGAAACCATTGCCACTAGAACTATCACGGGTTGGAGAGTGTGTGTTGATTATCGTAAATTGAATGAAAATACTCGTAAAGATCATTTCCCATTGCCATTCATAGACCAAATGTTGGATCGTCTTGCGGGGCATGAGTACTATTATTTTCTTGATGGTTATTCCGGGTACAATCAAATATTGATTGCACCGGAAGACCAAGAGAAGACACCTTTCACATGTCCCTATGGTACGTTTGTATTTAGAATGATGTCGTTTGGTCTATGCAATGCCCCTGCCACTTTTCAGCATTGTATGATGGCTATCTTCGATGGTTTAATTGAAAATATTATGGAGGTGTTTATGGATGACTTTTTCGTGTATGGTTTTTCTTATGATATTTGCTTGACTAATCTCACTATAGTATTGCATAGGTGTGAATAATCGAATCTTGTGCTAAATTGGGAAAAGTGCAATTTTATGGTGACTGATTGGATAGTATTGGGGCATCATATTTCAAAGCATGGGTTAAAAGTGGATAGAGCTAAAGTTACAGCCATAGAACGTCTTCCCCCTCCTACTAGTGAGAAGGGGGTGAGATCGTTCTTAGGTCATGCGGGCTTCTATAGACGCTTCATTAAGGATTTTTCCAAAATTGCTAAACCTCTTTTTAAATTGCTTGAAAAAGATTGTCCATTTAACTTCGATGATGAATTTTATATATCATTTCAGGTGTTTAAGGATGCTCTCACTTCATCGCCAATACTTGTTACTCTGGATTAGAGTTTGCAATTTGAACTACATTGTGATGCTAACGATCAATCCATCGGAGTGGTGTTGAGCCAAACAAGAGAGAAGAAGTTTAGAGCAATCTATTATGCCTCGAAGACATTGAATTCGTGCCAAGTCAATTACACCACAATGGAGAAGGAATTTTTAGCTGTAGTGTATGCTTTTGAGAAGTTTCGACCATAGTTGGTTGGAACACAAATGATTGTCTACACGAATCACACGGCTATAAAATACCTAATGAGTAAGAAAGATGCTAAATCTCGTTTAATCCATTGGGTATTGCTTTTGCAGGAATTTGATGTGATTATCAAGGATAAGAAGGGCGTATAGAATGTGATCGCGGATCATTTGTCTAGGTTGGAAAATGGAGGTGAGAATGAAGACATGAAGCCAATTGGAGATGAGTTCCCGGATGAGGAAATTTTGCTAGTAGAAGTTGAGCAAGTGTGTACTCTCATAGTGAATGTGTCACCTTGGTATGCCGATTATGTCAACTTCATTGTGTGTGGAATCAAGCCCACATTACTTAATGAGTACAAGGAAAAGAGGTTTCATGTTGAAGTGAAGAAGTACTTGTGGGATGAGCCATATTTGTTTAAAATTTGCAATGATGGAGTAATAAAGAGATGTGTGGCCGAGGAAGAAGTTATGGGTATTCTTGAGTTATGTCATTCGTCTTTGTGTGGAGGTCACTTCGCTCATCAAAAGACGGGGGCTAAGATCTTACAATCAGGTTTTTATTGGCCAATATTATTTAAGGATGCAAAGAAGTTTGTGGCTAAGTGTGATAAATGCCAAAGAATAGGGGGAATAAGTAAGCGAGATGAGATACCCATGAGCTTGAGGATTTATGTGAATATATTTGATGTATGGGGGCATTGATTTTATGGGACCATTTTTCTCGTCTAAGGGATATGTGTACATCTTGTTAGCCATGGATTATGTGTCAAAGTGGGTGGAGGCAATCCCCACTAAGACAAATGATGCTTTGATTGTGCAAAGGTTTTTGAAAAAGAATATTTTTGCTAGGTTTGGAGTTCCACGGGCTTTAGTGAGTGATGGAGGATCACACTTTGTAAACAAATTGATGGAGAGTTTGTTGAAGAGACATGGAGTGAAGCATCGAGTGGCTACACATTACAACCCTCAAGCAAATGGTTTGGCGGAGGTCTCAAACCGCCAAATCAAGTTAGTTTTGGAGAAGACCATCAATGGAGGGAGGAAGGATTGGTCGGACAAGCTTGATGATGCCTTATGGGCTAATCGGATGGCTTTTAAAACCATTCTTGGTGTGTCACCATATCAATTGGTCTATGGTAAAGCTTGTCATCCCCCCGTGGAGTAGGAACACCGTGCATTGTGGGCTATCAAATGCCTCAATATGGATGAAAGGGAGAGTGGTCAAGCAAGGCTGTTGAAGTTAGTTGAGTTGGAGGAGTTTAGAGGAAGAGCATTTGATAACTCAATCATCTACAAGGAGAATATGAAGAGATGGCATGATGCTAAGGTAAAGGAGAAGACATTTGCTCCGGGGGACAAAGTTCTTATATTCAATTCGAGGCTTAAGTTGTTTCTCGAAAAGCTTAAGTCTAAATGGATGGGGGCATATGAAGTGCTTGAAGTGTTGAGTGGACATACATTGAAGCTTATGGGTCCGAATAATGAGTTTGTGCAAATGGCCATCGAGTGAAGCATTACCTATCTCCTTCTCAAAAAGAGATAGTGTATGTGGATACTCTCTCTTTTTGAACTTCTTTGATTGTGGAGTAGTGTAGATTTTATTTTCTTTTTGTTTTTGTTTGATAGTTTGCTTGTAGATTTGGTATGTAGGTGGTTAAGCTCGTGAGAAAAATGCATATGATGGAAGACAAGGATGCTAACGGTAAAATGATAATGTATGCCACACCACTTTTTGTAAACTTAATTCGCAACTTGTTTCGATTTAAGTTTAGGGGAAGGTTGCATGGTAAACATACTTGATCATATGTAGATTATCGAAGATACACAAAGAGTCAACTTGAGGTAAGTGCATGAAGAGCATTGGTAGAAACGACAAGGGTACGTCTCACCACTTTTTGCAAACTTAATTCGCAACTTGTTTCGATTTAAGTTTGGGGGGAGAGTGCGTGGTGTGACTTATACCTTGTTTATGCTTTAGTGTGTGATGAATCATGTGTTTTATATTGTCTTGCAAAATGGCCAATTTTAAAATTTTTCTCATGAGTTAGGATTAGTTTTGGTTGTTTGGTGGTATTTAAGTACATGACAATCCATCATTTGATCTTAATTGTGGTGAGAATGATGTTTTGAAGTGTTTGAGCATGAATAGGTGTATGAGAAGTTTAAAAACAGGGCAAAGATGAGGTAAAGTGTGAAAGTTAGAAAACAGGGTAAAAATGCTACACGAGCCGAGCTCAGTACATGGTCTTATAAGGACAGGTCGTGTCCTGTCATCAGAAAACATGCTACTCGGCCAGGAGGAAGGCCGAGCTCCGAGCTCGAGCCTGCAGGAGAGCAGGTACATGGGCCATGTGCAGAGCACGGCCCTATAACGTGTAGCCGTGCAAGAACATCAGAACACGCTACACAGCCTTACTTGAGGCCGTGCAGTGCTACACGGGCCGTGTAGGGTTTAATCCCAGTTTTTAAAAAGGCTGATCCGTACTCATTCCACACGCTTCCATCCTTCTGTACACACTCTCTTCACATTGAATTCTTCTCCTTAGGGCATTAATCGATAACGAAGGTGAGTGTTGAGGGATTGAGAGTAAGGTTCTTCAATTTTGCACATCAAAAACACTTTTCACATCCAAGTTTGAAAGGTATGACTTCTTTGAACTATGATCTTCAAGTTTTGATAGAAATTGATTGAATTAGTACATGGGCTTTGCGATAGTGTGAATTTTGCATGAATTATTGATTGATTATAATACATGTTTCAATTTGATTTTTGAATAAAGGTTGAAGTTAGGGTTCATGAGAAGTGAATTAGGGGATTGTGTGAGAATGATGAAATTGATTATATGTGTTGTGCTAATTGAATTATCACATGAGTATAATGCTTAATTTTGAATCATTAGACTTAGATATTGAGGATTTGGGCATGAGGCTATGTGAATTATATAATAAAATTATGGTGAAACATTGTGCATGCCAAGTGTTCGATGAAATGTCTAAGAGAGAATTTTATTTGAATTTGAAGATCACATGTGAATGATGGTTGGTGATGGTGTAATTTGGAATTCATGTGTGTAAGAATGCTTAGAAATTGAGATATGAAACATGGTTAGTTGAGATGAATGATGATGAAGAGCATATTTTGATTAAGTTTGAAGTTTTAATGATGTGAATAAGTGATGTTGATGCATAATATATTTCACATTTAAGTTGAATGACTAGAGTGGAATTTAACATAATGCATTAACATTCTTATTGATGAAGTTTAAGATAACTTGAGCATTGTTTTATTGTAGATGGCTGAGAGGAGAGTTAGACCAAGAAATGAGGACTTCATAGTCATTACCGATCCAGGGAGTTGGCTAATCTTGATGCAAAATTGATAGAAGACGGGATCCATCCGGATTATTTTGGAGTAGAGTTTGAAGATTATTGGGGTAAATATGTGCTCCGGTGGCAAACGTTAGCTCCGAAGATCAAACCAACTCGATTCCAAGACACAGAAATGATGAGAGGGTTAGGAATCGAGGAGGATTTGAGGAAGCTATTCAGATTTTCACAACTGGAGGCTTTCTTTGACAAAAGGCCACCTACTTATTATCACCTAACTGCTGAGTTTATGAGCACGTTGCAAGTGAAGAATGATCGAAATGGTTTCCCTATTTGGGTGACATTTTAGCTGGATAATGTGTTGAGAGAAAAGATTCCACTACCTGTGTTGAACGAGTGCTTTGGATGCCCACCATGTGAAAACCACCAGAGTTTCTATGAAGGAGGTGGTTTCAATCAACAAGAATGGTGGAAGAGCTTAGTGAATGATGGGACGGAACAAGCAGGTTATGTTCCCAGTGCTTCAAAGGGAACTGCAATCCAAACCCGGTAATGAGATACCTAGAGAATATTTTTTCTAACACCATCTTAGGAAGATTTGAGGGTGGAGCAGTAGGAGAAAAATAGTTGTATATCATGTTCTGTATCTACAATGAGTGACCGTTGAACGTTGCAGCACATTTTGTGCAATATGCAGAGTGAGTCGCCAAGAGACAATCATCTCAGGGTTTGATAATAGGAGGCATGATCACCATGATCGCTCAAGGGTTGGGAATTAACCTTGCTGGAATGGAGAATAGGATGGTCAGTGATGGCTTGAATTATCTGCAGTTGATGAGGATGGAGTTCTTATCTGTGGCTGGGAATCAATATTGTTTGAGGCAAGAGAAGGGAGCACCTTTTCCTTTGCCAGCTCCAGAGCTCACTACAATTTACACTCGAATGAAGTATGCCAATCTGGTGATGTCTAGTGCTAACCACTCAAGGGTTGTGAGAGCTTTTTACAGAAAGAATAGAGATGAAGTGGAAGAGGTTCTCAGACAGATGAGGGTTGAAGAGAACCTTGAACTAGCTAATTTGAGAGCGGAGCCAGTGCCTATGGAAGGAGATGAGCAGGATGCACCACGGGAGGAGGTGGAGTTTGAGGAGCAAGCCCTTGATCCTCCACAGTTTGAGGAAGAACAGCAGCAGCCACCAATGGGCCCGGAACAAGGTAATGATCGATAGAACTATATGATGGATGAGGTGAGAGATATGAGGCATGTGCAGCAGACATATGGAGCACATATAAGGGAGATTTGAGAGGTCCAGCAGGAGCACGGAGTGCATATTTAGGAGTTAATAGCTGGACAGCGTCGGAGGGAGTATTACGAGGAGCGGTCACGGGTGTACTCCAACAACATAGAGGAGATAATGACGATGATGTTCAACTTTCAGTTCCCCAGATCTCCTCGTGCATACATTTCATGGAATGCCTATCATCCACCTCCACCTCCAAAGCCATGAAGGGAGTACTTTGAGTGCTAGGCACTTCCATTCATTCATCTTAGCTATGATTAGACTTTTTGAAGGATTCTTGACTTTGATTTGATTTAGTAGATTGGATTGTACTTAAATTGTTTATTTTTGGGAGGTTTCCTTTACTTTGGGATTTTATTTTAGTTTTATGCGATTTACTTTTTATTATTTTTTAGTATTTTGGTTTGATTTTAATTATTTGAATGTGATGGGAATTTGATCTTAATTGTTATGGATATGAATTGATGTGTTTGATATTTTGAGATGGATGATTTTGTTCATGCACGTTATGTGCTTGTTATGTTGTTTGGTGAGTCTTTGATTATTGTGTTTTGTTTGTGAATTTTTATTCTTGTAGGGATGGTTTGGTGGTATTGTTCTTGGGAAGGTGTTGAGTATTTTGAATGTGAGCTATGATGCATTGTTTGTGATGAGCGATGGCAAGTATGTTAATGGTTTCTACTTGTTGAAATTGTGACATGAACTACTTAATTTGTTCAATTTTGAGAAGTATGAGGGGTAATAAGGTTTCTTTTGGTCCAAGCAAAAGCTTGTGAGAATTGAGCCTCAACTGTGCCTCCATGGTTAATTCCTGATGAGAGGACCGATTGTAAACTAGAACTTGCTCATGGACTATAGGAACGAAGCCCGAATGGTTGAAATTTGTGAAATGATCTTAGGCCATCCTTGTTAAATGAAGTCATAGCCATAAAATTCCTTACCAAAAACATGATCCCTAGTAAGCCACTTTGAGCATATGAGCCTTTTTCTTTGTAATTTGAGCATAATACAAGCCTTTAAAACCCACTTGAGCCTTATATATATAACCTATGTGTGGGTGATTGAGGAGATAATGGTTTGCAATGTTTGATATGAGAATTGTACTAAAGAAGAAAGAAAATGGTAAACAAGCAAAACAAGGATGAAAAGGGCTCACGCAAAATGAACATGCAACCTCAAATCGAGAAAAATCAATAAAAATATGCTCAAGAAAATTCAAAAGTCGAAAGAAAGGAAGCATACAAAATTAAAAGAAGCTCAAGAAATCCAAGGAATGATAATGATTAGTGCTTGTGATTAAAGGAGAAAACAAAGGAAGCTTGAAAGTGAAGGAGATGGAGAAAAGAATCATCTCTTCGATTATCCACAATTGAATAGTCATTATTATCCAAAGTTTCGTACCTTACCAAAGAGCCTAAACATTACATTCAAAGATAAAGACCTTTTTGATCACTTATTGAAACTAGGGTAGCTTGTGAACATAGTCCATGAGCAAGCCTATGGTGAGTCGGTTCTAACCGGTTGATGAATGATGTTCAAAACCCTACTCTATAGAGTGTTGAGTGAATTTGATATCCTATGAGAGACTTGGATTGAAAGGGGTTTGATTACTCTTTTGTCATTCTTAGGAATGAACTTGTTAATCTTTCATGTTATAAGTTTGATGATGAAGGGATACTTAATGTAATTTGTAGTCCTTATTACTTGTGATGCATTGTGGTTTATATTCGTTAGGTGTTTTTCTAGGTGAAAATTACTCCTCTTGTTTATCATTATTCATTGTTCGAGGACGAACAATACTTTAAGTTTGGGGGGTGATCGTTGTCATTTTCACCTAAATTTTAGTTTATTTCTTTGTGGATTCTCGTATGTTTTTATCCGTATTTGTGTGATTTTTTGTGGAGTTATTGTTGTTTTGAGAAATATGGTATGAATTGATAGAATTTTGTAAATGAGCTTAAATATGTGTAAAATAGGTCAAGAAATGGATAAAAATGGAGTCGGGAGCATAACGGAGATGGAGAAACAATGCATACTTGTGCACGGGCCATATAACAAGTGGCCGGGTATTGTCATCAGAAATCACTGCTCGCCCAGGAGGAAGGTCGTGTGCTGGTGCATGGGCCGTGCGTTGCTGTACGTCCCGTGTGCGAAACACGGCCTTGTAAGAAGGAGCCGTGTATTGTCGTCAGAAAATGCTACACGCCCATAACTGAGGTCGTGTAGCGCAGCTCGAGCCGTGTCCGGAGGCACGCACAACACGCAGAAGTAGGTGTGCCCTACACGGCCGTGCGCTGCTGCATGGGCCGTGTAGGTTATAAAAACTTGTGCAATTTTTGAAATATTCCAGAAGCTTCTAGAAGGTCCATTAGTGATAAAAAAGGGTGACTTGTGCGAAATTTAAAAGGGGAGATCATTTTCAGAGCAGTTACACACACTCCACACCATATTTTCTCACACACTAAATCCATAATCCATCTATATCCATTAGATCCATCCAATTTCCATTTGATCTCCACAATCAATCCATAAATCCATCATCCAATCCATCCATACACCATTTGAGAAGAGAAAAGCATCAAGGATTGAAGGAGTTAGTATATTGAAGAGAAGGAAGATTTCTCCATGAAAGGGAAGCTAATCTACTTTCAATTGTTTATTTTCTTCTTATTTTGGCTCACATGGAGCAAAGCTTGATTTATAATGGTATAAATACAATGTTTAGTGGCTAGTCCTATAGTAGGACTAATCATATGAATGGTTGAGATGAAAAGTTAGATGTGTAGAACTTGAGTAGTGATTTGAATTAAATTGTGGATTTTCTTTTATGATATATCAATCATGTTTCATTTCAATACTTGTGTGATTAATTTCACTATTCATAGTGTTAGGATGACCATTCTAATGTTGCGAGTAGATGTTTAATTGAATCATATATTGAAATGTGCATGCATATTAGTATAAGGGGAGGTATGTCATACCCTCCTTAGGCTTAGAACATTCATAGAGGGACACTTAAGAAATTGAGTGAAAAGAACCAACTTATGATCATAGTACCTTAAGGGAATTGAGATTAAGACCAATCCTAGGAGACTTAGACTTGTAAAAGAGTCGAGAACCTAATTGCCTCGGCCATAGGGATTATGGCTAAAATCGTGATTGCTTTTAGTCCACAAATTAATGAAATTCACCATCAAGAGTTTTTCATATCTAGCTCAAGTCTTAACCATGATTATGATTAGTCTTGCTCTCTTCTCAAGTGAATTCTATCTCCATTCCATTCATCACTTGTTTGTTGTTTGATCCGTGACTTTGTTAGTTTAAATTCTAGTTGATTAAGTAGAGAATTAAGTAGTAGTTTTATATACAAAACCTTCAAACTATCATCCTTACAAAGCATAAATCAATGAAAAATCCGGATACAAGCATGAGTTTACTTTCTTTTGGGACGATATTATTATAAATTTTGTACTTGGTCACGCGTTTACTCGATGATAGAGTCTCTTACTCTTACACATTTTTACAAGAAATGCGACTAAGAACATGGCTCCCCAAGGACTCCTTTTATAGTCTAGTACTGATCCTTCATGAATTCTGACTTAAAAGTGGACTTTTTCACGTTAAAAACATGAACGGGCCAAAAAAATGATAAAACAATGAATCTGGGCTTGCTGGGATGCCCACGAGTTGTGCCATCTACCGCACGAGTTGTGCGGGTGCTTGGCATGCGGATTCCTCGGCACTTCTCGTCGGCACGACGCCTGCGCCTTGGCAGCACCCGACGCTCGTGCTCGGTAGCTCTCGGTAGCTATCAGTGGGAGCACTCGGCGGTCACATGGGCGCCTCTCGGCAGCATGTGCGGCATGACCTGCCGAACCTTGCGGCAAGACTGAGCCTTCCCGGCCGGCACGACTCGTGCCGACCCTTTTTTTCCTAACTTCTCTCCCGACTTTGTTTCTGACTTTCGGTTTTGCTCTTTTTACCTCATTTTCCACTTAAAAACATGAAATAACACCTCACGTGCATCTGAAACAAAAATTTATACAATTCTACCACAAAATGCTCAAATACAGATATAAATCCCACAAAATGGTGCTAAATCAGACTCTAAAACACGCAGATTTTCACACTAATCAACCATCACATCCATCCTTTCCTCCATCTTCCATCACTGTGAAGATTCTTCTGTGGAATCAAGAAGGAGAACCAAGAGGATTTGAAGAGACGGAAGAAAGAAGGAAGGAGATCGTTATACCAAGGGTTTTAAAGGTTTTTATAAATTAATTGAACTTTCGTGTGTATACTCCGTACAACACTACTCATGGATTTATTTTATATATGATTGTGCCTTTTTAATCCATATTCACGGTCGTTTTGTGCATCTTCAACTATTATATAGAGTCTAAATATATATCTTGGTTGTTGATTGAGCGCGTTCACTGCTGAACAGGATTTCATGTTATGATTCTAAATTAGGGGGACTCCGAAGCTTCATTAGAACTATCATATATGAATATTTATTAATTGAATTGAATTCGAGTTAATAAGTAGGATAAAGAGGTTAATTTTATAGTACCTATAAAGGAAGATCATATCGGGTTAGAGTACCAATCCTAGGGGAAAATAATTGATACTGATAGTACCTAGAAATGGGGGATGAAATTATATCTCTTGCTCCAAGGTTATTCACACACGTTGCACGCATATTTACTTGTGTCTATAGAGTAGATTTGCATGGCTTAATGATGCGTCCATATTTCACAAGGTAGAGTCGGACATTGATACACGAAAGGAAAATTAATTATTGAAACCGAATTATCCTAGGGCTACCTATTCTCCATTCTTGAGTCACTTTCGTATACTTCTAGGTTTATTTTATTTTAATTGTTATTTAATTTTCAGCATATTAGTTATTAGATAATCAACCTTCAAATCTTAATGTCATCTTACCTTAATTAATTTAGTTAATAATTAAATTGATAATATTCCGTCCTTTGGATTCGATATTTAACTTGGTCGCTTGCTTAAGCTACAATTGATATCCTTAATACTTGGGGATTAATTTTGAGTGCAAAGAAAATGATCATCAGCAGTCTTCGAAATATCCTCCTCCTTTATTTTCAAATGATGAAACCATGATCGCAAATCAATCTTTGAAAAGATAGCTGCACCCTGTATTTGATCGAACAAATCATCAATGCGAGGCAATGGATACTTATTCTTGACTGTAACTTTCTTGAGCTCTTGGAAGTCGATGCACATCATCAATTTGTCATCCTTCTTATGAGCAAAAAGAACTGGTACTTCCCAAGGTCAGAAACTAGGTCCGATGAATCCCTGATCTAGTAACTCTTGCAACGGTATCTTTAATTTTTTTAAATCAACTAGTGACATCATGTATGGTGATTTAGGTATAGGATTAGTTCCTTGTTGTAGTTCAATCACAAACTCTATTTCCCGGTCTGGTTATGACCCTGGAAAATTATCAAGAAACACTTTCGAGTATTCCCGAACTACTGGTACTTATTTGGGAATTGGATACTTCTATCCCTCAACATTTATCACGCTCACCAGATACCCTTCACAACCACTTTCCAGTAACCTCTGTGCTTTACCCGCTGATATCACATGAAATTTGAAGTTCTTCTTAAACCAACAAAAGTAAACGGTTCTCCAACCAATGGTTGAAAAGTGATACTCTTCTTCTGACAATTTATTATAGCACCGTAATTTGACAACCAATCCATTCCCAATATGATATCATATTCATTCATACTTAACATAATCAAATCAGTAAGTAGTTTTACCTTCTTCACTACTCTCACCTGTAGCCCTTACATTGATTTTACTATCTATCTACGAGTCTTCCACTACATGGACAATATACTTTTTAAAACATATAACAACACAAAATGGAAAAAACACTTACATGCAAGGTTGCACTCTCGAGGAATGAGCTTATGTACATAGACAGTGTGCAGGACCCAAACCGTGCTTAGATATCAATCTGACACGACCCACCATACACAATTTATAATTCAAATACTAATTAACATAAATATCATCGTTATAAAAACTTGCACATATATTATTTTTCCTCACATAATATATTTATAACCCAAAACCATCGCCACGTGGTTCAACTTACATAAGATATTTCTGACAACACAAATCCAAAAACTTGTGACAATAGTTATTATATTACATCACAAAACATCAGCGGAAATAAAATAAGCCCACGACGTAGTCCAATAAGTTGTCATCAATGTACATCCGCTCAAAATCCAGTAGGAGCTCCACAGCTTGCACAGTCACATCACAAAACTCAATCATCAACAGGTGCACCTACAATGCATAAACTAGTGAGACAAAAATTTTAGTAAGTAGAAATCATGCATGACAGTACATGAAAATGCATTTATTTTTCTATCACCTATTTCCTAATCTTTCTAGTTGGTCTCTTTTATTTTTGAAAATTGTTCACATTGAGGGATCTCCATGACACACTTGTTATATGCACCCAAATAATCTCAATAGACACAAACAGTGTCGGATCAATTTTTTCGATCCCTGAAAGAGTGCATATATAGTGACAGCACACACCACTAATATCTTATTAATTTTGGAGAAAACACTTTTCATGATTATGCATGGTATGCAGTAAGAACAATTAAATATATTTCACAAACCATTTACGACATTCATATCAACATTTAATCAAAATGAAACAACAACTTAATTTTAAATCACACGGATCCACTTTTGGAACAATAACTTCACCTCGGATCACAAAGATCTATTTTTGGAATACCAATTTCACCACGAATCACACAAATCCTTATAAATGATATCTTCTCAGATCACACAGGTCTATATAGAAAAATGATATTATTTCAAATCACATAGATCCGCAACTTGTATCACAAATAATTTACAAAATAATATCTAGTTGCATATGAATATCTACTTACCTCATATCGTATAAATGCACAGCTGGTGTCACAAATTAATCCCATATAATTTTTAACATTATTAAACTAATTACAAATAATTCTTAACAGAATTATCACATATTAATCACAAATAATTCATACACAACATATTTATATATTATAGTTGGACTTTTACTTACCTCAAATAACATAAATTCGTAGCTGGTATCACAAAGTAATCCCAAATAATTCGTAACATAATTAAACTAGTTACAGATAATTCATAATAGAATTATCACATATTAATCACAAATAATTCACACACAACATGTTTATGCATTGTAGTTGGACTTTTTTTACCTGGACTCATCTAAAAATGATACTAATACCTTTGGGAAGAGGTGTTACTAGTCTCTTCTTTCCACGTTTTGACAACACACACTCTTCCCCCTCTCTTCTCTTTTCCACGCCCTTCTCTCTCTATATTTTCTTTCTTTCTTTTTTTCTCTTTTTTTTTAAACGCCTCTGTCTATTTTTCTAGTTAACCCAAAAGTTGGGTTCATATATATAGATGGTGAAAGTGAAGTAAGTCGACTGACTTATCTCCAAATCTAAACTTATTTAAAAAATTTTTAAATTTTATTTTATTATATTATATAAAAAAAATTTTACATACATATTTGTTGAAAGAGTTACGTGTTATGTGGGGTATACCACAAAAGTTAATGGTAACTAATTGATCCATGTTTATGATCGCTATTTTCTTTTGAAAAATATGAATCTCACCCTTAAGCGTAAGGGATCAATTGTGGTGTGCGTGTGACCAAGTTAAATTATCGAACCCACGGGATAGTGCTAGAGTGATAAATAAATCTAATATGACTATTTTAAGACAAACTCAAGTTTATAAAAATTAATTATTAAATATTAATAAAATAAATATGATACGCTGGTGAGAAAACAATCAAGTATTCCAAGATAAGAAACTGATAATGCTAAGGACAATCCAGCTTAACCATGTGATAAATTATGCTAAACCCAAAGTAATTACCTACAGATATGTATAAGAGGATCGCTAAGCCTAGTTAGACCACATTGATTGGGTAAGATCTAACACTTATAATAAGCTGCAAATCCTATTACCGATAAGGAATTAACTCTCACCCCCTCTATAGGTACTTCATGCTAAATTCCATTAAAGGCTAGAGCATTATATGTCCAACAAAAGTTTACCTAATATTATTCATGTTCCTATTGAGTTAACCCATTACTCTGCTGTTTTGACTTGTAGCTAGAAGCAATGGGTTTCGATCGAACTTTGGTATTGGAAGTATACTTCGCTTGTAACAAGAATGAGGAGCTTCCTGCTAACTACTTATAAGATCATAGTCATAACTTTGATGACTGATGTTGTTTCAACTGAATGGAGTGATCGTTATGTTGGGTTCTCTTATGTACAATGTGTCCTTTAGATGCCATGTGAGTTGGTTATTTTTTACATATTTCACAGTGGCTATACTTTAAGTTTCTTTTACAGTTCAAATATTTTATGTGGATACACTAGATATAGTCTATGGAATATTATCTTATCCTTAACGAGCCTCTATTGGCTTTTTTGGTACTAAATTATTAATCACTTTTGTCTCCTTACCAATTATCTAATAATGATGTTTTACCAAATAATTAATATTCTAAATTGATTGTCTAATAGTCTTAGAAATTATAGGTCAATCCCCTAAGGCTGCCACAGGAAACAACAACTATTATGCAGAAATAAAAAATCCTATCAACTATCAATCAGTGATACAGTCATGAATAATTAAAGGAATCAAAACTCAAAACACAATAATATGAAGTCTCATAATATCTTCTTCATTAAGGAAATAAATAATCTGCAATATAAGAAATCCAAATCTAGGGTAATCAAATCACAAAATCAAAATTGTCTAAAGCCCTAACATTACCGAAGAGATACTTAGCTCATGGTGTTACAAGCAACGATCATGTCTTTGGGAATAGACTTACCCATGAGTCTAAAAAGTAGAAAGAATAAAGTAAAGAAAATAAAACTTATTTGTTTGGTTCTTCTTCTTCAACTCCGTCCTCTCCAGAATTCTCGTCTCCGATCAAATAAACGAATACTCTCTTGAATCCTCTCCAGATGGTGGATGGCAGATGATGGGTAGAAGATGAAAGGTGGATATGGTAGATTAGGGTTTAAAACTCTAGGTGATGTGCTGGTGGTAGATTAGTCGATTTCTCCACACCTTTATATGATGATGAGAATGGAGTATATATAGGTCTGAGAATGGAATAAGATAAGGAGTAATAGGTATGGGATCTAGAAAAATCAGGAAAAATATAATTATGTTAGATATACAAGGATGTGAGATTAGAAAATAACTTGGTCTCCAAGGAAATAGGGAATAGAGGGTAATTTTTGTGTATTTTCGGAATTCTCACTGCCAGTTGAGCGACCTCACGATTTTGAGTATAACTTTCTCATATGAACTCCGATTTAAGCGATTCTTGTGTCCAAGGGACTCTCTCTTCCGTGGCTTTCTAACAATATATCATTTGACCAGTTTTGACTTCCATACGCTTATAAAAAATTTATGGAAAGTGGTCCTCTATTTTCTTGCATGTTGCACAAATTCACCCTTCATTCCAACTCAGCATTTTTTTATCCTTTTTCCTATCAAAACATGACAAAATACCTCTCAAGCACCTTTTAGGTAATAATCATTTAAAGTATTAAGAATTTTGTACAAATAATAGCAATTAAACACTCAAAGAGGTATCAAATTAGACAAAAAAATACATGAATTTCCACTCTCATCAAACCCCCCAAACTTAAGGTATTGTTCGTCCTCAAACAATAAAACGACAAACCAAGAGAAAGAAAAAATGAGATGGAAAGTCATGGTCTAAGGGGACGTTCAAAATATCAAGTAAACCTTCAAAATATGTAATCAATCTTAACTTGGTTCACATAACTTTAAATTCAAAAGCATCAATTCATTCAAAACATGCAAGTTAAGATAATTACTTCACCTATTCAAGTTCTCAATCCACTTATGCTCACAAGATATATATAGTGTAACTCTCAAGCTCATGGTGTATAAAGTGTACACCGATAGGGTTATATATATGGGTGCTCTCAAATTCAATTCAAGTGCTTGCATAACAATAAGCTTGCCTATTGTCTCAACTCTCCTTTAATTGTGCAAATTAAAAAGGACTTTCTATTTGGTTGTAATATAAGCTCTTTGGACATGTAGGAAATATATGGATAAGTGACTCAAAACTCGAATCAATCAAACTGCAGTCCATCTTGATCTTTCATTCTTCCTCATCACTTTCATTAAAGTACAACTCCTCCTCATCTACGTAGGGACAACAACCTTCTTCTTTTAATTTTTTCTAACTCTTCAACTCCATCTCTTTTTTTTCTTTCCTTCACTTTTATGAATGGGGTACCAGTTTAGGCACTACCCCAATGGATCCTCCATAGGGTATTAGATTTAAGCACTACCCTAGGGTGTCTGTTTCATAGAGTACTAGATTTAAGCACTACTCCATGAATTTTATCTTTTGATTATTTCTTCATCATCCTTTTCACTTCTAACATATTCACATTCTTCTTCTAACCTCCTCAACAATTACCTAATTGATCCAAGTAAAATAAGAAAAAATCAAATACTGATTAAGCTCAAACGGATTATTCAAAGAATGGACTTTTCAAGGCTCAAAGGGTTGACTTAGGATTTAATGAATACAGGTAAAGTGTATGAAAAAGATGGGCTAAAATTAAAGATGGCCTAATATCACTTCCATAATCAACTAGACTATTCTCGAATATTCAAGGAGACTCAAGGCAAGTTCTAGAATACATGCACAAGAATGATACGCTCAAGAATAAAATATCATGCATCAATGGATTCATGATTAAAAGATTCAAATCTTACTTGACTTTTTCATAGAATGTACGAGCACTCTTTAAGGCTACATACGTCATAACAAGCACATCGAGAATTTCAAGCACTTAAGAATTAAAGCATGTTTCCCTTAATAATCATAATCAATATCTTAACATAGGCAGCATAAAAGTTGAAAGATCTTCATGAAATTCAAGTTATAGAATTTAAACTCATGCTCCTTACTCACAAGAATTCAAAACACATAGAAAAATTTAGAATAAGGAGCGAAATAACCTGATTTCTAACACTTATAATAAGCTACAAATCCTAGGACCGATTAGGAATTAACTCTCACTCTCTCTATAGGTACTTCATGCAAAATTCCATTAAAGTTTAGAGCAATAGACTTCTCTTTCTAGGTACTAAATTATTAATCACTTTTGTCTCCTTACCAATTACCTAATAATGATGTTTTATCAAGTAATTTATATTCCAAATTGATTATCTAACAGTCTTATGAATTATAGGCAAATCCCCTAAGACTGCCACATGAAACAACAATTATTATGCAGAAATAAAAAAATCCTATCAACTATCCATCAGTAATACTGTCATGAATAATTAAAGGAATCAAAACTCAAAATACAATAATATGATGTCTCAAAATATCTTCTTCAATAAGGAAATAAATAATCTGCAGTATAAGAAATCAAAATCTAGGCAATCAAATCACATAGTCAAAATTATCTAGAGTCCTAACATTACCAAAAAAGATACTTAGCTCATGGTGTAACAAGCAACAATCATGTCTATGGAAGAAGACTTACCCATTAGTTTAAAAACTAGAAAGAATAAAGTAAAGAAAAGAAAACTTATTTATTTGGTTCTCATTCTTCAACTCCGTTCTCTCCAGAATTCCCGTCTTCAATCAAGTAGACGAATACTCACTTGAATCCTCTCTAGATGGTGGATGGCGGATGATGGATAGAAGATGAAAGGCGGATATGGTGGATTATGTTTAAAACCCTAGGCGATGTGGTGGTGGTAGATTAGACAATTTTTCCACACCTTTATGTGGTGATGAGAATGAAGTATATATAGTGTGAGAATGGAATAAGATAAGGAGTAGTAGGTATGGGATCTAGAAAAATCAGGAAAAATATAACTATGTAAGATATGGAAGGATGTGAGATTAGAAAATAACTTGGTCTCCAAGAAAATAGGGAATAGAGGGTAATTTTCGTGTATTTTTGGAATTCTCGCTGGCAGTTGAGCGACCTCACGATTTTGAGCATAACTTTCTTATACAAACTCTGTTTTAAGCAATTTTTGCTCCCAAGCGACCCTCTCTTCCGTGGCTTTCTAACCATGTATCACTTGACCAATTTCGACTTCCATACGCATACATAAAAATTATGAAAAGTGTTCCTATGTTTTCTTGTATGTTGCACAAATTCACCCTTCATTCGAACTTAGCATTTTTTTTATCCTTTTTCCTATCAAACACAATAAAATACCTCTCAAGATCCTTTTAGTCAATAATCATTTAAAGTATTAAGATTTGTACAAATAATAGCAATTAAACACTCAAAGAGGTATCAAATTGGACCAAAAAAATACATGAATTTCCACTCTCATCAGTTTACTGCTACTTCACAACTAAGTTTTCATTTATTATTATTATTATTATTATTATTATTATTACTATTATTATTATTATTATTATCCATTATGAATATGCGTGAAATACTTAATAATTAAGTTATAATACATTTATAAATTAATAAATATGTACATTTTCTTATTACTATTATTATTATGAGAACACATATGATACTTAGTAATTAAGAAATAATATATTTATATGCATGAGACAATTTCATTATATATACAAATTAATACACGCAAATATTTATGCATATATATGTTCACATAGTGTCACCATTATTATTATTATAGATGTGTCAAATAAGAATATAAAGATAAATAAAATGTAAATACAATTACCACATAATTGCCACATAATTATTAAAAAATTATTACATAATGCACGTAACACAAATTAAATTATATTGGCACATGAGTAGTGAGAAGCTCGGGTATGACAGAAGTCCTCTAGGACTTGCATTTTAACCTGGGCCTCTCACTTCATTTTGACTATGGTTGATGTCGTTTTGGTCTTCGCCGCCTCACCCATCCGCTTAGGGCTTGCCTTTCTTCTGGCTACGCTGACATCACCCCAATCCGGGCTATCTCCAACACGCCCAAGGGTTTTCGCTACATAGTTCAGCCTTTAAATTTTGGCCACCGACCACCCATTTGCCTCCATCATTGATGCGCCCTATCCTCGATTGCCGCCATTCGTTTTCACCGATAGGTCAATTTTATGATGGCTGATGATCTTCTACCATCGCCGATTGACTTGGTCCCAACTCCCAACTGCGTTCAATTTTTCTTGGCGTGCCTTAGGGTCTACTATCTCTTTCAATTCCCACTCTTTCAATTCTCACTCCCAAACTCCTCGTTGTTTCATTATGATTTCAGATGGTAGGAGTTTTTTTTGGGATATTCCATCTCAATTCCGGCCGGGACAGATTACAACAAGCACAAAGCAAAATTCAAACACGTTAGTGTTTAGTTATTTTGCATTGTTCACCATTTATTGCTTCAGTCTCTCCATTTTTGCGTCACTCATCTCTCTTCTTTTCTTGGGTTTTTTGTAGCCCCTTTCCACACACATCCACAACCCTTCTGCCACCAGATCTTCTCTGATCCTTTCACTCTAATCTATGTAATTCTCAACATGACCTTTCGACCTTGAATTTATTAAGGAATAAATCAATTCCTTAATTATAGGATATTAAGGAAAAAAATAATTCCTTAGTTATAGGGATTTGTTGTGTATTAATTGATTGTATTTTGTCCATACATATCTTCTTGTACACTATATATTGGGATTAATCCCATAAGGAATGAAATCACGTATTCGTGTAGCTATTCTTACATGGTATAAGTTTTTCGATCCACATCTGCATCTACACGCTTTCGTCAATCTTTTTTTCCCAACTTCCTGATTACCGATGGCCACCGATGGTACCCCACAAACCACCACCGACAGTTCCTCCAACTCTTCTATTATGGTGATCACAGTCCATTTCCCCACATCTCATAAACTCACCAAATCAAACTTTTCCCAATAGAAATCACTCGTATCTGCCATTCTCAACGGACGCGATCTGCTCAGTTTTGTTGATGGTTCGAAACAAAAACCATTACCCACCGAAGACTCCTACAAGCCATGGTTCCGCCAAGATCAACTTGTACTCGCTTTCATTCAAGGCTCGTTAACAGATTCTGTTGCACCATATGTCACTTCCTATAACTCATCGGCTGAAGTTTGGAAAGGTTTACATGCTATCTTTGCTAGCAAATCTAGGGCTAGAGTCATGTAGTTAAAAGGTGATCTCCAATTGGAGAAGATAGACTATCGCCCTGTTGTCAAATTCCTACACTCGATGAAGGCAAAGGCTGATGAATTAGCTATGATTGATTCACCAATCTCCGACGACGACTTTACCTTATATGTCCTCGGGGGCCTCAGTCTAAAGTTCCATGATATAGCTGCGTCTATTCGTGCTCAATCCTCGATCTCTCACGTTCCCTGAATTGATGGATCTTCTCACTGCACAAGTAAAATACCTCGATGCCTTCGAAGAACCGATGTCGGATTTGACAATCTCTACTAACTTTGTCCAACAACAGAAGGGTAGGAACATTCTGGACAAACATCATCAAGAGGTGTTCGTGGTGCAGACAGTTGCAACAACTCTCGTCTAGTCCAAGGATTCACTTATAATCCACAACCCCACAACTTCAGTGGCTAGATTGTGTGCCAGTGGTGTGATAAACCTGGACATTCAGCCAGAAATTGCTGGCGGATTCCCTCAGGATCTCAACAGCAGCATGTGGTTACCATGACTCGATCCCCATCTGCACCGCCCCAAAACTTGTGGCTCATGGATTCCTGTGCCTCTCATCATATCACAAATAATTTGGGGAATCTCTCACTGTATTCTGAATATGATGGTACGGAGGAAGTTCAACTTACAGATGGTACTACTATGCCAATTTCTCATACTGGTAGCACCTTTACATTCACCATCTCATAACTTTAAATTATCTAATATTCTCTGTGTGCCTTCACCTGAACAGAATTTATTGTTTGTTCATCGATTTACTGCTTCTAATAATGTATCTGTGGAATTCTTTCCTACTCTGTTTATTGTAAAAGATCGTAGTACAGGGGTGCCGCTAGCACAAGGCAGATGTGAGAATGGCATGTACCGGCTATCGTCCTCACCTTTATTTTATGAAAATTTTAATTATGTTGGTCTGCG
Source organism: Pogostemon cablin (assembly GCA_023678885.1). Taxonomy (NCBI): domain Eukaryota; kingdom Viridiplantae; phylum Streptophyta; class Magnoliopsida; order Lamiales; family Lamiaceae; genus Pogostemon; species Pogostemon cablin. The sequence continues at coordinate 16,944,676 of CM042965.1, read as the reverse complement.
TACTAATTTTCATACTTGGCATTCGAGGTTGGGACATCCATTTCGCCATATTAGTAATTTGCTTATTTCAGATAATAGTTTGCATTGAATAATTCTGATGTCTCGACTTTAAATTGTGATTCTTGCCTTTCGTGCAAAACACATAAGTTTCCATTCTCTAATCATCCTTGATTGCCACACACCCATTTTATTATTTATATGCTGATGTTCGGGGACCCATGTTTGTTTCTGTTGATGGGTTTCGATATTATTTATTGTTGGTGGACTTTTTTACTAAGTATTGCTTGATTTTTCTGCTGATACATAAATCTGATGTCAAAGAGATATTTTGCAAGTTTAAAACTATGGCAGAAAAACAATTTGGTTGGCAGATACAAAACTCTTAAAGTGACAATGGAGGGTAGTTTTTGGCTCTTCGTTCCTATTTTGAAGAAATGGCATTCAGTGGCTCACATTAGCCCCACACACACCAGAACAGAATGGTCTTGTGGAACGGAGACATAGACACGTAGTTGACACTGGTAAAGCTCTTTTACATCATGCTAAACTACCTCCTTCATTCTGTCTTTCGCATTTCAAACTGTAGTTTACTTGATAAATCGATTGCCCACTCCCATTTTGCAATTGTTGAGTCCTTTTGAAGCATTGTTCCGCAGAAGGCCAGATTACATGAAATTATGGGTTTTTGGATGTATATGTTATCTATGGTTGAAGCCCTACACTTCAACCAAACTCGAACCATCATCTCGAGCTTATATTTTTGTTGGTTATTCTCTTACAAATAGTGCATACAGATGTTACGAGAGTTAAATATTTATTTGGTCCCGTAACTTTTTTTCTTTTTAATTTTAGTCCCAAAAAAGATATTTGTTTATAATTAGTCCCATAACTTTCATTTTTCTTTAATTTTGATCCAATTTTTGCCGAATTTGCCGCCTGTTTCCAAAATTGGCAAGTGATGCTGACATGACGAGTCCAACCAGCCAAATATTGATGAAGCTTAAGAAGAAGAAGAAGGATAATACCAAAAATTGCAAAATGTTTATGTATTGGGTTACTATAAACGTTTTTGCAATCTTTGGTGTTGTCCTCATTCTTCTTCTTAAGTTTCATCAATCTTTGGTTGGTTGAGAAACAATTGGACTAGCCACGTCAGCATTGCTCGCCGGTTTCCGGCAACAAGTGGCAAATCCGATAAAAATTGGACCAAAATTAAAGAAAAATTAAAGTTATGGGACTAATTATAAACAAATATCTTTTTTGGGACTAAAATTAAAAAAAAAAATTTACGGGACCAAACAAATATTTAACTCGATGTTACGATCCACTAACCAGAAAGATCTTCATTTCTCGGCTTATGAGATTTCAAGAAAATGTAATGGCTGATCTACAAAAATTATCACAACCAGCTGATGATTCATATCCTACTACATTGCCTCTGGTTGTAATACAAGCATCATCAACTCACAATGACTCTACTACCGCCACTTCCATGGATGACACCGGGGATGATGATACTACTTCTCCTCCTACACGCCGTAGCCAAGGACAATGACAATTATCCAAGCGCCTTGAAGGTTTCAATACTGATTTGCCAGATTCTCTCCAACCCACAGTGCATATGGCTACTAAATATCTTTTACCTGATGAGACAATACCTACGACAGCCACACAAGCCTTTAAAATTCCACATTGGCAAACAACCATGGCCAAAGAAATCACTACCCTCTCTTTGCATGGTACATGGGACCTAGTTCCTAAGCCTAAAGATTGCAACTTGGACGGTTGTAAATGGGTGTTTGCAATAAAGAGAAAACTAGATGGAACTATAGAGAGATATAAAGCAAGACTTGTAGCCAAAGGCTTCAATCAATGCGCTGGAGTGGACTTCTTCGAAACCTTTAGCTCGGTAATAAAACCAGTCACCATCCGCACAGTGTTAATAATGGCTTTGTTTCATAAATGGGAAATAAGGCAACTCGATGTGAGCAATGCATTTTTACATGGGAATCTCGACAGCCCAGTGTATATGGAGCAGCCACAAGGTTTTGTGGATCCTGCTCATCCCTCTTATGTTTGCAAACTACAAAAATCTCTTTATGGTCTTCGTCAAGCACCTAGGGCTTGGTATCATACGCTCAGTTCAGCTCTACTCCAATTTGGCTTTCAGCAGTCTCAATCAGATCATAGCCTATTTACACTACACAACACGGCGGTCCATCTTTTAGTTCTTGTCTATGTAGACGACATCATAATCACAGGGTCTTCATCAGCCATGCTCACATCTCTCATCACACACCTTCGTTCATGATTCATGTTGAAGGATCTTGGACCTCTCACATATTTTTTGGGGATTGACGTTGCTCGTTGTAGGGAAGGTCTCTTATTATCTCAACATAAGTACACTATTGACCTTCTACGACATCATGATATGGATAGATCGAAACCTGTCATAACCCCGATGCCTACTTCCACTCCTTTAACTGTTTCAGATTCTATTAATCTGTCTGAGTATTGTAGCACGATTGGCGGATTACAATATCTAACGATGACATGTCCTGATATTTCCTTCGCAGTTAATAAATTTGCCCAATCTATGTCGAAACCCACTGCCCTGGATTGGCTGGGTGTCAAACGTATCTTTCGGTAGTTGAAGAGAACCTTACATCATGGGTTGTTACTTCGAACACCCGCCTCCTTGAATCTCTCAGCGTACTCTGATTCAGATTTTGGAGGGAACATTGCTGATGGAAAATCTACATTTGCCTACATCATATTTCTAAACTCGACGCCAATATCTTAGAGGTCTCGTAAACAGCAAGGAGTGGCAAGATCTTCCACAGAGGCTGAATATAGAGCATTGGCTTCCACTGCTGCGGAAGTTTGTTGGATTTATCAATTATTCCGAGAGCTAGGGTTGTCACTTTCGACATCACCAAAACTCCTTTGCGACAATTTGGATGCTACACGGCTTGCATTAAACCCGATCATGCATTCGAAAATGAAACATATTGCATTGGATCTTCATTTCGTCCGTGATCTTTCGAGCAAAGGTATTTTAAAGTTGCATATGTTGCTACTTTTGATCAACTTGCCGATCTACTCACCAAATCGTTATCTCGATCTCTATTTTGTGAACTTCGATCCAAAATCTCCATGGCTAATGGCACGTCAATTTGCGGGGCATATTAAGGAATAAATCAATTCCTTAGTTATATGGATCTGTTGTATATTAATTGATTGTATTTTATCCATACATATCTTTTTGTACACTATATATTAAGACTAATCCCAGAAGGAATGAAATCACGTATTCCCGCAGCTATTCTTACAGAATTACCACCCATTTCTCTCAATTGCTTCTATAAAACAAGTTACTTGAAAGGCGTTTTAAACCTGTTGTCACTCGAATTAAGGCATTCAAAATTAAGAAAAATAAGTATTTTGTAAAGACGTTAATATTCGAGTTAAATATTTGTTTGGTCCCGTAACTTTTTTTCTTTTTAATTTTAGTCCCAAAAAAGATATTTGTTTATAATTAGTCCCATAACTTTAATTTTTCTTTAATTTTGGTCCAATTTTTATCGGATTTGCCACTTGTTGCCGGAAACCGACGAGCGATGCTGACGTGGCTAGTCCAATTATTTCTCAACCAACCAAAGATTGATAAAACTTAAGAAGAAGAATGAAGACAACACCAAATATTGCAAAAACGTTTATAGTCACCCCATAAATAAACATTTTGCAATTTTTGGTGTTATCCTTCTTCTTCTTCTTAAGCTTCATCAATATTTGGCTGGTTGGACTCGTCATGTCAGCATCACTTGCCAATTTCGGAAACAGGTGGCAAATTCGGCGAAAATTGGACCAAAATTAAAGAAAAATGAAAGTTATGGGACTAATTATAAACAAATATCTTTTTTGGGACTAAAATTAAAAAGAAAAAAAGTTACGGGACCAAACAAATATTTAACTCTTAATATCCTAATAAAAATTCATCCAAAATAAATACACATGGATCCCCCCTAATTGATAGGTAAGGATTTTATGGCATTAATGATTACACAATTTTTTATATACTCCATTTTTGTTTTTATTTTTGCTAAGATAAATAGTGACGTTTGTTTTGGATTCAAGTAATAATAAGAAATCTAAATTTATAATTAGGGGATTTAGTAAAGGCAACAAATAGTTTGGGTAATAAAGGGTGTAAATTTTAATTTTATATAAAAAACGAATAGAGGGTGATGTGTACAAGAGGGTAGATGTAATAAGTGGTTTTGCACATGTTTTTTTTTAGGTGATGACATTCTATATTTACTTAAAATTTCTCCCTCACACAACCCTATGAATTTAAAACTCACCAATGTGTGTTTAAGAAGTGCAAACGTCCATAAAGTTAAATGTGAAAATAAAATGTGCTGAAATATTGTGTAAGATTTATGTATAGAGAAAAAAAGTGAAAAATAAAAGTGTAAAAACAAAATGCATTGAAAATTTGTGCAAAAAAAATTGCAAAACAAAATGTGCAAACACATGGAGTTAATTATGGTATATTATATTATAATTATGTAGTTGATAATAATAATATTTTATATTTATATCTTAGACCAATAATGAATTATTTTATATATCTAGTAGTAATCACCTCTATATAATTAAAGGATGATACAAATATAATTATAAATTATAAATAATATAACATAATATAAATGAGTAAGGCTTGCGTGCGCCCGGGAGCATGGGAACACATTCCGTGCGCCTTTAGAAATTTAGTATTATGGGTAATGGTACATTGCTTTGGTCTAAAGGGTATACACTTTAATTAATAAAAGGTACACAATTTTATTCTAAAGGGTATACACTTTTCATTAATATTTTTTTCTTTAGAAAATAAATGATACACATTTTTATCCTAAAGGGCATACAATTTAATACAAAATTCTAAAGGCGCACGGAGTGTTGTTCATGCGCCTAGATACACACAATAATTTTCTTTAGAAAATAAAGAGTACACATATTTATACTAAAGGGTATACAATTTAACACAAATTTCTAAAGGCGCACGAAATGTGATCCGTGCGCCCGGGTGCACAGGAGTTTTTGCCAATATAAATAAACATATCTTAAATTAAACGAATTTAAAATATAATAATCCAGTAATTAAATTAAATATTCCTTCTATTATAAATTAATAATTTATATTGATATTTATGTATTTGATTAATGACCCAATAATTTTAGTAATAATAATATATATTTAAACTATAAATAAATTTTTATTTAATTATATTTGGGTAGGATTTGGGTGAGACCGTCTCACGGATCTTCTTATGTGAGATGGATCCTACCCTATCCATTAATAAAAAAGACATAAAAATAAAAGAATTAAACAAAAATAAGGGCTATGTTTGGTTTGAATAATTAAGATTACTAATATTATTTAAGAATATTAGACGTGATTAGCGGCACTCCATCCACACTGCTATTCTAAATTAATAATAAAATTTCACTTTAATTTAATAAAAATTATTTATCTATTATTATTATTTATTCAATAAAAATAATATTACTAGTAATTATTTTTTAATAATTCAACTATTCTATTATCACTTTATTTTAATTGGGTGTCATTTTATATTAAAAACATTATTACTTTTTATTCATCCTACAAATTGTTCATAAAATAATTTAATTAAATGGTTATCACTTTTTGTTTATCATGTATCACTTTTTATTAAAAATACTATCACTTTTTATATTACATTGATTTGTTTTAAAATAATTTAATTATATATATATATATATATATATATATATATATATATATATATATATATCACTTTTCTTTGATTATTAATCACTTTTTATTAAAAATATTATCACGTTTTATCAATTTCATAAATTATTCGTAAAATACAATTTAATAATTAGTTATCACTTTTTATTAAAGATGTTATCACTTTTCATTTAAAAGTTATCACAATTGCCATCATAGCAGCAATAATTTCCACCTCGAAAGTAAAGCCATAACCAAAGCCAATAGAAAATTCACCCATGTAGAAGCCTATGGAGTTACGAAAAACCCCAGCACCAGAAATAGAATCAGAGCAAAACTAGCATACCCATCTGTATTCACCTTAACCTATCCAGGTTGAGGCGGCAGCCACCGAACAGAGATAATAACAAGCGCCTTACGGGGCCGACCCTGGACTCCAAAATAATGAAGAATAATAAGATCATCAGTAGTATTCCGCATCACTCCCACATTTAACTGTTTAACCTCACGAATCATAGCAAACAAAGAAGCAGAAATGGTGTCAGGCCAAACTAATTTATCCATTAATTCTCCATTCACATCCTCCACATACCCTTCCGCAATAAAGGAGCTACGTTGACTCCAAATAAGCCAAACATAAGTCACAATAGCCACACGCTAAACAGCAATGATCTGATCACTACTCTCTATAGAAATGGCTTGCAAAATGAATTACAAAAAGTTTTGCTCCAAATTGATACGGTTTCCAAAATGGAAGCCATCCAATACTCGACGAAGAATAACCAAAGAAATAGAGCATCCAAGAATAATGTGATCAAAGCTATCAGCAGCTGCTCTGCAAAGATAATACCTTAAAGGACTGGAGAAACCTCGATCAATGAAGGTATCCCAGGTGGTGAGAACGCCACAAATGGCCTTTCAAGTGGTAAGAGAATGCCTAGGAGGAATAAAGTGGCTCCAAATCCACTTTCTCCAATTAGTTACAGGGAACTTTTGTCGAAGATGCATATAAACCAAACTAGAGGTGATATCTCCACAAATAGATATACTCCAGCATCTACGATCCAACAGATTAGGCGACATGCACACAGAAAACATAGAATCAAAAATATCAGGGAAGGCATGATCAAAGTCTTCAGTAATATGCCAAGTCCCATCATAGAAATAAGCCAAAATCTTCTGTGTAAAATGATGTCGGTACTCAATGAGTATTCCAATAATATCTGTAATTGGCTGACCAATCCAATTATCCGACCAAAATCGGACTGAAGAATCCCTACCCACAACACAAATTTCATCCTCAACAAGCCTACGAACTTGGGGAAGACATCATCTTCTGAGTGATGAAAGAAGCTGATGATCATGTGGTTATCCTTGTCAAAGCCATCTATACCGCACCATATCCAGAGTAGTATTCACATACAAGACATCCCAGGCTAATTTCATAAGGAAAGATTCATTAGCAATGTGCAAAGAACTCACGCCCAACCCCCTCTTCTTCAATAGGAGAACAAACCTTACTCCAACTCACACTAAAATAATGCCTCCTTATAGCATCACCAGACCATATGAAGTTCCTCATAGCCATCTCAATTCTCTTAAACTGAGTACGAGGCCACCTGTATATCATCATAATATGCACAACAGATGAAACAATCACAGAATTAACAAGACAAACACGACTAGATATAGAAAGACTAGCATCCTTCCACCTATAAACTTGTTAATAATAACATCAGTAACCCCCTGAAAGTTAGCAGCCTTCAGAGCCCCCAAAAAAATAGGGACACCTAAGTAACGAAAAGGATAAGTATCATCCCGAAAATCAAGAAACTGTCTAACATGCCTTTTAATGGAATGTTTGGTATGCTTCCCATAAAAAGCAGATGATTTGGCAGGATTACATTCCTGGCCAGAGAGCCCTGCATATTCCTCCAAGACCCTTTTAACAACATAGATGAATCCAATATTACCCTTACATAAGATAAGGATGTCATCAGCATAGAATAAATAAGGAGGGATGTAATAATCACGACATGCCACGCATCCAACAATAGCACGAAGAAGTCTTCAGTTATCCACATATCTGAATCTAAAGACTCAAAACCTGATCAAAGTCTGATCACTTATTAATTTGGCCAAAGTCTGATCACTTATAATAAATAATTATTTCACTTATCAAGAGTATTTAAAGCATAATTAATATTTCTAGTTAAAATTTTTTAATTTGATAATATTTAATATAATTTTATTTTTTAATTATGATTTTTTGATGAAATTAAAAAAATATTTATTAAATGTAAAATATTATAATCAATTAATCAAATTTTCTCAAAATATTTTAGTTTAAAATTAGACACTCTACATCAAATAATTACATTAAAGTCAAAATAAATATTTAATGTAGATTTAATTTTTGATTAATTATAATAAATAATTTTAAATTATTTAATTTAAGTACATTATATAACAAAAAAAAATATACTAACTTAAATTTATGAATGATTTTCATTTAATTAAAAATTTTAATGTGTTATATATATGACTACATATAGTTCTTTCGAAATTAATTAATTTTTTCTAATAATTTTTTTAGTTTTAAATTAAAATGTTTTGAATAATATGTAAAGATTTGATACCTTAAAAAATATATATAATAAAAAAATAAGAAATGTGATAGTTATAAATTTTATAAAAGTTAAATATATAAACATAAAATTAACATTATAATAATATAGTATGTGCTTATGTTTTATTATAGGGTTAATTCCTTAAAAAATCACCAACTGTTTAGGAATTTTCAAATCTATTATATCCTTTTATTTTTTGCAATTCAATTCACGATCTGTTTTAATTTCTCAATTCAGTTCATACTCAATTATCCGGTAATATTTTGATGGTGTGCCAGCCGGAATTATCTCTCATACCATGTCATAAAACACATCAGCTGGCCAGCTCTCCACCGGCACTGCTTCAAGTCGCCAACACGCCTGATCGGCGCCTTATCGTAGGAGTCTGCCACTGGATCTGCTACAAACGAAGCTGCCGGAGTAATCACCGCTATTGGCCGCAAAACAAGCTGCTGCCGGCGGCTTATTCCAGCAAAGCCACCGCTCCAGTCAACTGAAAATTCCAGCCTTCCCCCACTGAGAAAGTTGTCCTCGCCATTGTGCCGTCTACACGGCGCCAGATCTTCCGCTGCTTCTTCCCGCAGCAGGAATCACCGCAGCCCGTTGTCAGGCCGCCATCCAACTGGAGACACTGATCCACTGAAAGCGCCGTCGAAAATCACATGGCCACACAAAAATCGTGCTGCCGCCGGAAAACACGAGCCCGGTCGCCAGTTTCGTCACCTTGGGTGCTCGTGCAGCAAACTCCGTCTGAAGAAATGCCGTCGCCACCACTGGAGAACTTCCGCTGTCATTCTGCGAGGCTGCAGATGAAGAGCCATCGTCTGGCCAGCTGATGTGTCTATGACATGGTAGGGGACGGGTGCCACATCATGAAAGATTTGCCGGAAAATTGAGTCATGAATTGAATTGAGAAAATAAAACAGATCTGCAAAAAAATAAAGAAAATGATAGATTTGAAAATTACTAAAAAGTGGTGAATTTTTAAGGAATTAACCCTTTATTATATATAAATATTGTGTAAGTTTAATATAGATTTTTTAAACAATAATTATTCTCATAGAAAAAATTTATTTATAATAAAGAATTAATTTATTAATTATCAGTAATGATTTATATTGTTTTTGGTCGTGTTTCATTTAGAATAGTTTACGTGATTTTAACTTTTGTATACTTTTGACATAAAAGACGATATACTCATTGAAGATTACTTATATTGCATGCCGTGGAAGTGGAAACGATCTACCATACAGGGACAAAAATTAGGATTCGAACCAATTGTAAGCCAAAATATATTTTTAAATGGATAGTTGCAGAACTAAATGAATGTGGGAACCAAGCTGTTCAATCATTTAGAAGTTCATACTTTGAAACTTTTTGGATATAGATTAGCATTACGGGACCCATTTGAGTCTCCATACATTGATTGTTAGTAGGTGGGACAACTACAATCGATGGTTATGGGTGTCCGTGCAGTTACTCAAATTTAGTGCAGAAGACTTTATAGGGTTACAGGTCTAAGGTTCGAGGATAGGGGTGATTTTGATCCTAATTGGAGATTTAGTATAAATAGTGATAGCCTATACAATATAAAGCAAGTAAACGGTGGGGATGTAAACAAGAAAGTCATCGTTGTTGATTTGAAGAATAGTCTTGTGAAGCACGAGTTTGAGGAGAGGACGCTGTGAAGATTGCAAAGATTCTACTTGTTTACTACTTCTTACTTGGACAAGATCCGTTGAAAGTGTGCATAAAACCTTGGATTTAGTGTTTGGTTGGGGAAAGTAGAGCTTGAGATGCATTCCCATGGGACGACTATCTTACCTCCATTTGATCCACTAATTGGATTTTATTTTGACATGTATACCAGAAGGTGTGAAAAGGAGATGGTCATCGGTATAATTTCTACGGTTGTACGTTTGCTCTAATGGTAAGTGATATTTGAAGTTTTTACTTAGTTTATATTGAGTACATTGATTTCTTGACATGTTTAACTTGTGAAAGGTTGTTTATTTGTTAAACAAGTCTGGCAAATAGATGGTATTATAAAAAAAAAAAAAAAGAGTACAGTAGAAAAAAAATTGAAAAAATGATCCAAAAGTGATCATTGAAAAAGCCAAACAGGTGGCTTTAAAAGAGAACCAAAACAGGTGGCCTCATAAAAGTAAAGAGTATGCGGCCTAGAACTAGTAATTCATCTGTCCAAAACATGCTGCAGGAAGGTTGCCTGATTAATGGCCTAAACATCCATCGAATGAACCGTAAAAGATGCTATCCGAGAGGCAGATGATGTCAACAATTCGGGACCTCTAAGGGATAACACGTATGCATTCAGCAGGCTGAGTAACCAAAATATCTGAGCAGTGCTAGTAATCAAACTAAATCTAACAAACCACACCAAATACCAGCCACAACAAGGAGTATAAGCAGGAAATAAAGATGTTGTCCAAAAAATACTAAGTGTCCACCAACGAAACCATATGAACAAGTAAAAGGATCTTTCTAAGCATAATCTAAATCAAAAACTAAAGTTCCATTTGCATAACAAAGAGCAGGGGTGTTTGAGGCAACCCTTTTGAAAAGAAATCCAGTGCAGCAGCTGTTAAAATAATTCTAGCAATCCAAAACAAATACTAACTGCACCATGGAGTAATAAGAAGGATGAATAGAGGCGCAGCTATTGTGAGTAAAAGCAAGTGCTCTTTTACCTCCAATCCAAATAAGAGAAATCCGTAGGAACAATAAGCAGTGGCGCATCCGGAAGTTGGGCTAGGAAACTGCCCAATAAGTACTCTAGACCATGGCTGCCTAAGAGTACTATAACCATGATGCTCATTCAAAACATACAACAGGATCAACTGAGCAACTATAAACCAAAGGAGAGCAAAAGGAGAAGCCTCAATTGATGTTGGATGATCGATTGAAAGCGGTGAACTGGCCGCATTCCTAATCAGCGGGAGGAAACTGCACAAGGCAGTGGAGACAACCCCTGCACAGGGAAGGAGAAACCGCGACGAAGGTAGCCTGTGGACAGCATCTAAAACACACACATCGGAAGCCGTCGCCTGCAACGCCAAAACCGCGAGAGGAGGGCCAGGTATAAATCGCAAAGCGATGGTAAGCTTGAGCCAGAGGCCACAAAGCTGGGAGAAATGGAGGCTTATGAACGAATCTCTTCGTTTGCCGCACCATTTTCTCGGGGAGATCCCCTTCATATGCCGAGACCCCTCTGTCTTTGTTTGAAGTATAAAGAAGTAAAAGTTTATACAAACAAATATTTTGATTCAGTACGCTAATACAATTCCCATACATAATTTCTTATCATATATTTAATATATGAAAGTAATATGTAGTGTGTGTACTCTTAGCAATTTTACTTTGACATTTCAAAATCCTGTGGTCTGTGAGATATGTCTCCAGAGTATGATGCTTTATACTGGTGTGGTCACGATAATGACCCAAATGAAGGTTTAGGGTTTATTTTGTAAAGGGAGGGAAACCTACTGTTAGAAAGAAAAAAAGTAGGAGACAGTTGGCACCAACAGAGTCAGATAATGAGGATAGGGATTGAAATGACCCAATTTATTATAAAAATATAAGTAATCTTTTAACAGGAATTTTTAGATCTAATAAGATTAATCAAAAGAGACTGACAAATTTTAATAAAATACTCTCTCCGCCCGCTTGAAAGAATGTCTTTTTTTCATTTTGGTCGTTCGCCCCAAAGAGAGTCATTTCCTTTTTTACACACATGGGACACATACCCACTAATACAACTAAAATATGGGGTCCACACTCCCACTAATACAACTACCCACTACACATTAAATAATAATACTCCTTAATCAGCGTACTCAAAAGTAAAATGCCCTCTTTGGAGCGGACGGAGGGAGTATAACATTGTTTGCAGCGGAATTAAATTAAAATAACAACAATTAAAAATGAATTATATTTTCTAGTGTAGTTAAAATTAGGACTTTATTTGAAAAATAAAATAATCATATAACAAAATATAATACACTTTATTTCAAGTAAAAATAAAGAATGAAAAGATTTTCATTAAATCAAATTACTTCCCATGAAATACATATAAATATAAAGCTATGACTAGTGAATAATCATACAGCAGTTCATCACAAATAAATACCAATTAATGAATATAAACCCAAATAAATACCAATTTATTACTTTATCACTCATCGCCTCTCTTCGTACTCTATCTCCTTTAATCTGTAAAATGTTTAAATGATGGGATAAGCAAATCACAACTCAGTGGGAAAATATTTGTCTGCAATTTGTAACTCACGTATATACATCAACAAATCTCAAACAACACGTAAATCTTATCTGTGAACATATCTGTGAATGATCAATTACGAAGTATGGCGGGCGTTACTCGAGGATTACTTTAAAATCCCGACACCTGAAAGTGTCATAACTTAAATAAATGTACTAGCACGGTGGGTCTTCCAAGGACCTATTACAATACAAGTATTCCCGAGGACCTTTTTATTAGTCCCGGACCCATGTCACGGTCCCTGGCTACATATTTGTGAACAGTACTACGAATACTCTATGTCCGTGAATAGTACTACGAGTAATACTATATGACTGTGATGTAAGCAGTAACTTATCAACGTAAACACATAAGCACATACGATAGACAAAGTTTAGATTTTCCCACCTGGAATGAATATAGATGATGAATGGATGCACTTGAATGCGTATGATAATCTGTGTCTTGTAATAACTTGAATCTATCATAAAACTATACTTATCTCAGATTAATATGCAAATAAAAAATATGAACAGTATAATAGGTTTGAATCTTTAGAATATAGTGGAAGTGATACTTCAATATTTGAAATAAGAGAGATTAACATAATTTTCTATGAATGATTTTATTAAATATCAATATATAGATAATTTATGACTGATAAAATAAAAATAAGATCAGTCCACAATTTAATATACATGTAATTATTTGTGATTGGAAGAATATATACAAATTTAATAATATAATATGGTGTACAACTATATATTTTGGATTTTCAAAGTGATTGTAGTAAAAGCTGAAATTTCTCGTATGCACTGATAATAATTTAATATATTTATTTTAAGTTATGAAATCATATGAAAAATCATATAAAATATAATACATATAGTAATATATAACTTATTCGAAGATAATGATTTTTAAGGATCAGTAAATACAATTTTAATATTTTAAAAGATTAAGATAAGATATTCTTGAAACTACTTAAGCATTAATAAAATATTTATTATAAAAATTATATAAGACCTATGAACGTGAAAATATACAGTAGACTTAAAATATTAAAATATATGACATATATAAAAATAAGAATATTTGGATTCCTTAAAATATTTATCTCATTTCATACTTTAAAGTCAGAAAGAATAGAAGTGATTATGAGTAGAAGTATTTTATAATTTTAAAATATCACAAATTAAGGCAATCCGATTCCACTATTCCACAATGGTGTTTCACTCCCTGTTTCATAACTTGTTTCCATAAAAATATTATACCCTAGTTAATGACTAATAAACCCTTGGGGCATGTGATTGTATTTTAGGCCTTAGATTAATACACGTGGCAAAAATCTAAAAAATGTAATAGGAGATGAAATAGGGAAGTGGAATAGGTGATCCCAATTGAAATTAAGGAGCTTTGTAAAAGTAATTATGAGTAGAAGTATTTATTCCTTAAAATATTTATTTTAAATATGACTTTAAAATTCATAAACATGAAACAGCGTACTTTTGACAGAACAATAAGAAGCTTTGTAAAATTAATATAAATTAATATGACCTTAATTAATAAAAGTTCATATTAATTTTAATTTGTGATATTTTAAACTTATAAAATACCTTTACTCATAATCACTTTTATTCTTTCTGACTTTAAGTTATGAAATGAAATAAATATTTTAAGGAATCCAAATATTCTTATTTTTATACATGTCATATATTTTAATATTTTAAGTCTATTGTATATTTTTCACGTTCATAGGTATTATATAATATTTATAATAAATATTTTATTATTGCTTAAGTTGTTTCAAGAATATCTTATCTTAATATTTTAAAATATGAAAATCATATTTACTGATCCTTAAAAATCATTATCTTCGAAAGTTATATATTATTATACGTATTATATTTCATATGATTCTTCATATGATTTCATCATTTAAAATTAAATATATTAAATTATTATCAATGCATACGAGAAATTCCATCTTTTACTACAATCACTTTGAAAATCCAAAACATATAGTTGCACACTGTATTATATTATTAAATTTGTATATGTTCTTCCAATCACAAATGATTACACGTATATTAAATTGTGGACTGGTCTTATTTTTATTTTATCAGTCATAAATTATCTATACATTGATATTTAATAAATTCATTCATAGTAAATTATGTTAATCTCTCTTATTTCAAATATTGAAGTATCACTTCCACTATAATCTAAAGATTCAAACCTATTGTATTATTCATATTTTATGTTTGCATATTAATCTGAGATAAGTATAGTTTTATGATAGATGCAAGTTATTACAATACACGGATTATCATACGCATTCAAATGCATCCATTCATCATCGATATTCATTCCAGGTGGGGAAATCTAAACTTTGTCTATCGTATATGCTTATGTGCTTACGTTGATAAGTTACTGCTTACATCACAGTCATAGAGTATTACTCATAGTACTATTCACGAACATAGAGTATTCGTGGTACTGTTCACAGACATGTAGCTAGAGACCGTGACATGGGTACGGGACTGATAAAAAGCTCCTCGGGAATACTTGGATTGTAATAGGTCCTTAGAAGACCCACCATGCTAGTATATTTATTTAAGTCAGGGCACTTTCAAGTGTCGAAATTTTAAAGTAATCCTCGGGTAACGCTCACCGTACTTCATGATGATCATTCACAGACATGTTCACAGATAAGATTTACGTGTTGTTTGAGATTTATTGATGTATATACATGAGTTACAAATTGCATACAAATATTTTTCCACTGAGCCGTGGTTTGCTCATCCCATCATTTAAATATTTTACAGATTAAAGATGATAGAGTAGGAAGAGAAGCGATGGGTGATAAAGTAATAAATTGGTATTTATTTGGATTTATATTCATTAATTGGTATTTATTTGTGATGAACTGCTGTATGATTATTCACTAGTCTTAATTTTATATTTATTTTTATTTCATGGGAAGTAATTTGATTTAATGAAAATTTTTTCATTCTTTATTTTTACTTGAAATGAAGTATTATATATTTTATTGCATGATTATTTTATTTCTCAAATAAAGCCCTCATTTTAACTACACTAGGAAATATAATTCATTTTTAATTGTTTTAATTTTAGTTTAATTTAGCTGCAAACAACGTTATATTTAATTAAAATTTGTCAGTCTCTTTTGATTAAATCTTATTAGATTCGAAATTTTCTCTTAAAATGTAATTTATATTTTTATGATAAATTGGGTCGTTACAAATGGTATCATAGCCAATATGGTTCTGTAGACTTTTATTTTTTAAAATAAATATTTTTGTTCCACAAATTTATATGTGAACTTGTTAAGATTTTGAGCATTCCCTCCACTCCAGTCATACCACGTCAGCTCTCCAATAGGTAAAATCTTATTTACAAATTCACTTTTATGAGACATATTCATCGCATATTTGTGTTTTTATTTTCAAGACAGTATTCACTTATATCCATAGGAGACTTTTCACATATCATTATTGACATGTATTCACCGGAGATTTTTAAGAAATTTATCATTTATAAAATCATGACTCTGCATATTCATATTTTTATTACCAAACACATATTTTCACTTAAGCATTTATTGATATATTTTCATTGAAAATTTTTTCATAAATTTTCATTTATAAAATCATGAAATTATGCATATCATAGTCTTTTGAATATGAGATTTTTTGATAACATCATTATGAAGAGTAAAATTGAATTTTTTAAGTTATATTCAATGTATAATTTCGAGGACGAAATTTTTTTAACATGGAAGGAATATGATAACCCAAAATTTTTTATTTTTGTTTATTCATTATTTATATGTTAATAAATTATAAATTATTAATGTTTTCATTTTTGTTAATTGTTATCATAAATCATTTCATATTATCCATTTAAATTTTAAAATTTTATTTTATATTATCCCTCATCTTTAGCCTTTTTCAAACGTCCTCCATGATTTTCTCTAACGATAGTCCCTACAATTATATATATATATATATATATATATATATTCTACTTTCTTTTATTAATCACTTCTGCATCCAAACTAAATCTTTCATATTTATCATCGTTTCACTTCATCAGTTTCAAAATCCAGTACTTCATCAGTTTCAAACTTCACTGCACACAGGTGGAGAATCTTAACTTATCTATTGATTGTAAATGTCGTGTGTCTGTTGATGAGTCATTGCATAGTCCCACGATTATTTGTACTTTGCCGAGTACTGTCACTTATCTCATTTGTACTTTGTCGAGTACTGTCACTTATATTTATGATACTGTCATTTAACTCGTGGCAATAATTCATATTTATATGTGTTGATTTGTTGATGTTGATGCATTGATATTGATTTTAAACAGATTTGTTTCCCATTGAGCCTGTGGTTTTCCTCACCCCTTTCCTTTAGTTTATTCTTTTCAGCTTAGAGAAGCTGACGGGGCGTTACTAATGGATAGTGGATCAGAGTGCTCATCCTTATTTTTCATGAAATCTTATTTAAACGTATTTTAGATGTTATGCCTACTTTATTCTTAGACTTTTATGCTTATTTTGCTATTCATATTGTTGGGTACGTTATATGTTAAATTTACTTTTATTGAATTAGTATAATGTTTGTGTGATATTATTAAAATATTATCATCTTTATTTCTTCTGTGACTATTATTTATTACCCTCATCTATATTATTTATATGCATAAAGTTGTTATTATCATTGCTAATATTATATTATAATATCGTGATTTACTTTTCATAAAATTTCTAAATATTAACTATTTTAGCATTTTGATATATTCAAATAAATGACTTATTATTTAAGTCTTAATTTTTATTTATTTATTTATAGATATTAATAGGGTTAGGTTTATATAGCTTATTCTTATAAAGATTTTCTCAAATATTAGATATATTGGTTATGAAAAAGTCGGGTCGTTATAGGGATACTAGATCCAACCCTGTGCCCCTGGAGCATCCAGTTGCAGTAACCTAGAATGCCACATTTCAGGCGCTTGAATATGTTCCTCGCCATATAGACGATACTTGCGTGTTGGACATGTCCCCGGTGTTGCATTCTAACTTTATTGGAAGGCAAGGTGGCCATTTAATGCGGAGACATCTCATAATGTGTTGCCCGTGAAGACGATTGGTGTAGAAGTTCAGCAGCCCTTGCCCGTGCTCTCTCACCACTCTCTAGTGCATTCTACTCAATCCTCTAAGCACATGACACTTGTAGATATTGCCTAGGGATCACACCACTCGCACCACTCTCCGGTGCATTCTACTCATTCCTCTCAGTACAGGGCTCATTTAGATGTGGCCCAGGGATCTCACCACTCCCAAGAGCCCGAACAGTTGCATCATTCTCACTACTCCCACCACTTTCATCACTCGCACCATTTTCATCACTCTCAGCCGGTTGATACGGGTCCATTCGGCACATAGCCTAGAGGAAATGACCACATACATGATCCTAATTTTTCCCATCCTCCGATATTCACTCAGCAATCTACATACCGGGAGCATGTAGGATCTATAGCCGGTGTTGGGAGTAGTGAAGATGATAGGTGGACGAGATTGTATGGTTGGTTGAATAATTATAACTCTAAATTCTTCGATATTGATACGTACATGGCATTCCAAGCCGAGAGGGAGGCCAACAGAGACATCAGGTACAATGGATGGGATCAAAATTTCGATACATGGGATAGGATTTCGGGTCGATCATGGGACATCAAACAAACCATGCCAAAGACACGTATCATGATGCATCATGGGTAGCAGGAAATTTTGTCAAGATATAAAAGACCATTGAGAAAAATCTAAAGGAAATGGCCTGCATTATTTTTTTTGAAAAGAAAACTGACAATCTAATAAAATCAATGCTTACCCTACACCGGTGCCTACTGAATGGGGGTCATCTTCTAAGGATATACCTATTTCTACACCTATTGACTTAGCACAATAGTTCACTCCTCCAGCAGCATCAAGATCTAATTGGTGGTTATGTCAAGGTGCCTCCGTGTTAGTAGCTGATGGTGATCGGATCTTATGGTCTACGTAATCAATTTGGGTTCCATGTACATCTAACGCAACGGAATTACAGAAAGTACTACCTTTCACCGAAGACTGGTGGAGAAGTCTGAATCAGCTGCAGAAATGATATCTTGATCTTCTACTATATTCCTATGCCTCGTATAGACGTCGTGTGGGCGATGATCCTCTAGGCGATCCCAATCTGCACTCTCCCTCGAATATCCACGTTCTCTCTTATCTAATGAGAAATATGATTTCTTACTTCAGAATTGGTTTATGCATGAATAATCATGTGACTGGACTGCTGGGATGGCTTATTTATAGGATACAACAGGGACTAGGAGGAGAAGTTAGAGTTGGACCTCCTATTGGGCTTAAGCATCCAAGTTTAGCCCAAAACTTATACTTAATCCCAATAATAATAAATCAATCTACTAAAGAATTATTATTTCATTGCCACCCTAATCCCAAATTATGTTATGGACCCCTTCTTAGTATGAGCCCGTTTAACTCTCCGTGTTTAAAATATACAATACCCATTCATTAAATGAGTTACTGACAACTCAATTAATTAATATCTTATCCAAGAGTAGTACCACTCAACCTTATTATCATGCTGAATCAAATTCACCTATAGGGTTTACATGATAATCCTTATGAGCTTCTCAAGAGGACACCATCAGCCTAATTTATTAGGACACGAATTCCTCCTACAATCAACAACACATCATACAGACAATATTATCTCCCAACTTACCGAACATATTGATTTAATAATTAAATCTCATCCATTGATGAATCAAAGAAATAAATATTGAATTACGTACTGAGGTTATTGTATAGGGATTAAGAGTATGAACATTCATAATAATTGAGGTCTAATTCTTTTATATAGTCAGTATAAATCGAACAAACTCATGCGGTCCTGCTCAATACACACAAAGTGCACTAGTGTAATTTTATAGTCAAGATAAATTAATACCAAATCACACTACAACCATCCCGATAGATTATCCTCATCTATCTCGATTGTGGGCATCTGTTTATACTTTATAAAGAGCTGATAATATGATCTTCCATGCGACTCCACACACCATATTATCTACAATATAAAGTAAATGGACTATTGCATTGACATATAAATAAATTATAAAATGCAATCATTTGATCAATAATTCTCATTTCAAATATTGTTAAAACAATGTTCATACTAAAGATAGGCTTTTAGTATATAATCCAACAGTAGCAACCTCGTTGGAGGAGACTCCTGCTGCTAATGTACAAGATCCAGTCATAGAAGAGGAAATTGATGAGGGCCCGTCCAGTTCCTGTCGGCAGTACTCTGCTCCATATCATTCGAATCGAGAAATGCATCCTTCGAGACTAATTGTTCGTCTTACACGACGCATGAGGCATACACATTTATGGCCAAATAAAATGCTTTCAAAAATTCCAAGACTGAGTAAGAATACATCGTATATCCTTATACTTTTTTTCAGTGTGACATAAACATTTATCTTAACAATTTCTATAGGATGGATGTTGTTTTATGATACCCGGTTAAAGGAGACTTCTTTAGAAAGATGGATGAACCGGGCTTATGGCTTGAGGATGAGGTACGCAATTATCTTTATCTTTTTCATGTCAATAATATCTCTTTTGAATTGTAAATACTTCCGTTGACAGCATATCGATGCAAGCTTGAGGGTGCTCATGAAGTCACTTGCCCAGCTAAATCTCCGGTCTTTAAAGAGCTTAAACACATACGTCATTATGCCAATGGAGTTCGTTGTATGTCCAGTGTGCTTAAATTAAATGTACTCTTTATTTGACTATTTTTTTAATCTATCCTAAAATTGTGCTTGGATCGCCATTAAGCAGTCGTGGAACGAATATACTAAAAAGCATAAAGATAATGCAAGCACATGGTGCAAATTTTCAGAAGATACGTTGTCCACGTTGGAGGTGTAAGCAAACGGTTAATTAATTTCATGGTATCCTCCTGAGTGGACTCCTGGCGACCATGGAGTGACCACATGCCGAACGGGTAAGCCACATCGTTCGTTGAATGTATGTTTCTCTTAACGAAAATAGTTTTATAGCTTTGGTTGTTTGTGCAGATATTATTTATGGACTACTGTGACACCCACTATTATGCTTGTTGTGTGCACATACGTTCTATGATGTTTGCAGTTTATGACTCGTTGTACCACATGTGGGATGTGATGCGTATTTTCTTATCACGCAAAATTAATCCCCAAGTATTAAGGATATCAGTTGCAGCTTAAGCAAGCGACCAAGTTAAATATCGAACCCAAAGGACGGCGTATTATCAATTTAATTATTTATTAAATTAATTAAGACGAAAGGCAATAAAAGTTGGGATATAATTATTAACTACTGAACAATTAATTAAAATATCAAATAAAATAAATTAAGAACTAGAAAAATACGAAAGTGAATCAAGTAGGAAAATAGGTAGCTCTAGGAATCCAGTTTCACTCATTAATCTCCCTTTCGTGTATCAATTTCCAACTCTGCCTTATGAACTATGGATGCATCACTAAACCATGCAAATCTACTCTATAGACACAAGTAAATATGCGTGTAACATGTGTGAATAATTTCGGAGCAAGAGATATAATTTCACCCCCCTTCTAGGTACTATCAACATCAATTATTTCCCCGCGTGTTTGGTACTCTAACCCAATTTAGGTACTATAAATATATCCTCTTTATCCTACTTATTAACCCGAATTAGATTCAATTAAAAAGTATTCATATATGACAGTTCTAATGAAGCTTCGGAGTTCCCTCACTTAGGATCATAACATGGAATCCTGCTTAGCAGTGAACGCACTCAATCAATAACAAAGATATATATTCAGACTCTACATAACAGTTAAGAGTTAAAAGTTTATTTTATGCCATAACTTTCTAAAATTTTATATTTTGTCCCAAAAAATATATTTGTATTAATTTCGTACCATAACTATGAATTTACTTTCGATTTTGCCCAATTTTCACCGAAAACCTAATTTTTCATAGAAAAATAGTCACGTGCAATGCATGTGACTGTTTAATTTGGAGAAATTCGACAACTTTGCTGAGTTGGCCATTCAAACAAAATTGAGCCAGTAATTGTCCCACATTACACATGTCACTCTGTAATTAAAAAATTGAAAAATTCCCACCCACTTGAATACTAATTCTTTTTTTTATATTTTTTATTTATCTAAAAATTTAAAATAACATAAAAATATATATATAAATGAAATGGAATTAAACATAAATTCAAGAACAGTAATTGAACAACCTAAATTCAAGAAAATAAAATTGTATTTCCTAGAAATGAATCAAATTTTTGGTCGTCCTCGCCGGAGTTCACCGCTGCCTCTCTTTCAGTCAACCCCTCTTCTACTATCGGAAAAAAATATCGTCACAGTCCAGAGAATCACCGGCATCATTGGGATGAAGACAGTGGCGGTGAGGGGGAAGGCGGAGGAGTCGCGGAGGCAACAAGTTAGCCTTCTTGGATCTGGTTTTCCCAGAAACATCAGTGACTGACCCAATGTCAAATCTTTGTTGTAAGAATTCTCCTCAGAAGCCTTCGGTTTCTAGTTTCTTTTGAGGATTTGTTGCTTGTTGAAGATGAGAGTCTGGTGTGGTGAACGGTGGGGTAAGATGGAGGGTGATCGGTGCGGTAGTGCACTGGTGGTGATTGAATACGCAAAGGTGGAGGGTGAGCAGTGCAGTGGTGGTGGTGATTGAATTTGGGTTTTTGGACATAATTTTTTTAAAATTATTTATTAAAAATTATAATATTAATAAAATATTTAAACAAAATTAAGATAATGTGTGTCCAGGTGGAGGGGGAATTTTTTTTTAAAAAAAATTAATTAAGTTGTGATGTGGCGTGTGACATTGCAAAATAATTGGCCTAATTTTTTTTGGATTGCCACATCAACAAAACTCGTTGGATTCCCCCAAATTAAATGTGCATGTGACTATTTTCCGACAAAAAATTAGGTTTCCAGCAAAAATTGGGCATAATTGAGAGTAAAATATAGTTATGGTACTAAATTGATACAAATATCCTCTTTGGGACAAAATCTAAAGTTTTAAAAAGTTATGGGACAGAAAAACTTTTAACTCTAACAGTTAATGATGCATAAAATAACACTAGTATGAATTAATAAAGCATAGTCATATATAAACTAAACCACAAGTAGTGTTGTGTGGAGTATACACACGAAAGTTTATTTAATTTATGAAAACCTTCAAAACCCTAGACTATCAAAACGGTTTTAGCTCATGATGTTACGAAGAACAATCATGGGGGTTGGATAGATCTTACCCATAGCCTAGTGATGAGTCATAATTTTACACGATTATTTTGGATGAAATTCACTTCGTTACGCGTGAGTTGTGAATTATTTAATACTAATTACGACTTATATATATTATAGACTTATACTTAATTATTTTATTTCTTATAGAAATAGGCCAAAAATATAAGAAATTGTACAGTCACCATAATTTATTTTGTGTAACTGTTACAATAATTTTAATTGCTGGAAATAAAAATTTGATCAAAGAAAATAAAGGAGAGATTTGATTTGAAGAGCATAAGGAAACTTACTAAAAAGATTGGAGATGCAATGATCCTGGACACTCTTCAAGAAGGAAAGAATTAAATTTGGACATATATGGAGATCAGATATCATGCTACTTATACATCATACACGTTCATCATCAGAAGACACGCCTAGGGCAGAAGGGCAGATTGAGGACGCCTGAAGCACCACCATAGGAATTCAAGATCATCGATTTTGTCATTCCTACTTTTGTAATTTAATTATGTAATTTCGCTTCTAGTCCGAGGGTTGTGAACCTCCCGTAGAATATCTATTTGATTGTTTTGAATTTTATATTGCAAACTATTATATGAATTTATCTTATTGCATGCACTGAATCCATTTTATAATAATTTGATAATTGTTTAGACTGGCCATCTAGATTAATTGTTAAATTATTTATTGTTATTTCATGATCCATGATCCGTAATTATTGTGAGGATTGAACTGAGTAGCGAAATAGAGGAATGCCCTCTAGGTGTAATAAGATCTAGGTTGTATGATTCCTAGTCAGTTTTCATAGCCTAGTAATTCTAATATTTGGTGTCTTAATGCATTTGTGAGTTCGAATTCATAGGGTCACTTGTAAATAGTGTAATTTAGTGGTCATACCCTAAATTGCTAAACATAAGAACATTTCGGGTTAATTTGGTCGTACCATTAGCCTAGGAATTTAAGTTTGTATAATTGTTGGCATGTTTAATTCGTGCAGTTTTATGAATTAGGATATGGGAGGGGATCAAATCATTGCACTATGTTGTTATTTTATTTGTTCTCTTATTTAATTTTATTATTTCTTGCAATTTTAATTATTTACTTTCATGTTTATTAGTTGTTAGATTAAATTCATCCCCCCTTGTTACTTTCTTAAAAACACGATTAATTCAATTTAAATTCGATTACTCCCTATGGGTTCGACCCTTACTTACCCTACTACATTCTTTGTGGGTTTGTTTGGAAAAATTACAAATCATATTTTAGGTTTCCGGCGACAGCACGCTAAATTTTAGCGCCATTACCGGGGAGTAATCTTGAATTTTGTTGAATTTTTTGTGTTTTTAATTTTTATTTTTGAATTCTGCCCATCAGAGTACCAACACTGAACCCTTCAGTTTCAGGTCTACTCTATTTTTATTTTTCTATTTTTCTGGTTTAATCACGTTCTCCCACTACAGGTGTAGTTCTTATGGATCGGTATCATAGTTTTTATAGTCAGAATACTTACAGTCAAGGGTGGGATAACCCTCGTGATTCCCGATTTGTTGGCTATTCATACAATCAACCTTGTGAATATCAAAGGAGTGGCTACTATGAGCAAAGATCTCAATCTTTCAATGATAATGAATGCTATTATAAGGATGATGGGTATTATATTGATGAACAAAGTTCGAAGGGTTCTTTAGAGTCCTTGGTAAACGGATGGAAATTAATAATTTGATATTTCAACAAGGAACCCAATTGAGTCTTTGGAGTTTCGAGCGCCAATGTAGCCAATTAAGGACTGAGGTTGAATGTTTGGTGGCACAACAAAGTATAAACCAAAGGGAATATCATGAGGAGATCACCCAAGACGAGAATTTGAGATGGAGGCAGAAATTGAAAAGGATGAAGCTGCTGAAAATTCTGCATAATTGTTGCAGAAAATTCTGGTAGCAGAAACTGACACTGAAGCCTTCAGTGTTAGTTCTGCTGGAAACAAAAATGAGGTAAAACTGCCCGAATCAATTTCTATTAATTCTAATATTTTTTCATCTCAATGTAGGGTGCAAAAGGTTGCTGATCCTCAAGTAAAGGAGACATTTGAAGTATTTCCCATTGATGAGATTAAAGATCCTTTTCTTGAGGCGATCAAAAAATTTTCTGTGGAGCTTGACATGTTAAGACTGACCAAGAACCGTATAATTTTGAAGGGAGAGAACACTTCTTGCAAACCAAAAAAATTATTATATTGGTTTGAGCATTTTACTCCTATCACTTGAAAAGAAAGTGAACGTCGAGCCAACAACGTAAAGAAAAGGCGCTTGTTGGGAGGCAACCCAACTTAGATTTTTATTTTTATTTATTTTATTTTTCTTAATAAATAATATTATTCTATTGATGTGTGCTAATTTGTAGGATGTGCTAAGGAGTGAAGCTTTAATGGTGTTGATGATGATCTTGAGAGAAAAAAATCTCAACATGTGGTCAATTAAATGGAGCTTAACCCGGTGACTTCTTTCCACTCTTGCGCTTGATTTTCCCTTGAATTTATTGTGTTTGTTTGCTTGAGGGCAAGCAAACGATTAGGTGTGGGTAGGTTTGGTGTATTAAGTGGTATTTGAAATTGCAATATTTTTTGTTAGTGAATGTGCATATAGTATTTTATTTGATATCATATTTTCACACTTGTGCATATGTGAAGTTGGTTTTGGATTTATGGTGAGATTGTGCTTTTGATATGTGAAATTTTTGGCATGACAAGAGGGTTGAATTTAATACACCTATATAGTTATTGGATTTGTCTTATTATTTTTGTGACAAATGTGGAATAATTTTTTGTTTGAGAATTCATGGCAAAATTATCCTATTCTTGTGAGTTTTGAGCATTGAAGAGCTATCATCTATATAAGCACTATTATTTTCTAGATTGTGTGCAAATTGAACATGATATGTACATTCTAGAACTTGCTCCTTGAATGCATTTTGAGATCTTATATTTGAGCATGTGTATTTAAATGATAAAGGCACCTAAGCAACCCATCATTTGGACTTCTTTTTTGCTTACCCGATCATGCTAAACCTTATGAAAGCCAAGTTGAGCCTAGCCTTTTCTTTGTTGAATGAACATATTAAATTAGCCATGCTACATTTCTTTCTTGAACTCTTCCATTTGAACCACTACTATTTTGCGAATTGAAGAAATCATTGGAAATATTTGTTGTGATTTGATTTATGATGAAGGGGAGATGATGGTTGAGAAAAAGAAAAAATTTGAGAAAGGAAAAAATGGAGAAGAAAAAAAGAGGAAAAGAAAAGAAAGAGTGAAAGATGATAAAAAAATAGTTGAAAAAAAGTCTGGAGGCGGAAAGAATGAGCAGAAAAGAAGCTGAAATTTACTGCAGAATTTTTCTAAAAGTAACATTGAACCTTTCAGTGTTGCCCCTGTTTTTTTGAAATTGTGAAAAGAAACAGGTGTAGGTAGGGGGATGTGTTGATAAAAATTAGATTTTGTCAAAAGAAAATGAGGAAGTGGTTGTGGAAAACGTTGAGAATAGCATGATGTTTTACTTTGATGTACGTTTTACATGATTAACATAATTTGCAAAGTGGTATATTTAGCCTTTCTAATCCTTTTTGTCTTACCATATCCCAAGCCCCATTATAACCATTTAAAAAGTCCTTTCGAAATTTGCACAACGCTCATTGAACTTGGTGGAATTTTGATTTGGGAGCAAGCCTATGATAATATCTTGTCTTTTTTAATTTTGAGTGTTTTGTTACCCATTACATATACTTGAGCGTTATTGAGCGAAACAATGTGAGGCCATGAATTCTTAAATTTCATAATTCTACATAAGTTGCAAATAATTATAAGGCATTCTATCACTCATTTGTATTTGGTGCACCTGATTTGGTCTCTTTTGAAAATGTCATTGTTTGCTATCACTTGCACATGATTGTCATTTTTCCTATACATTATTTTGGTCTTGTTTTGCCTGAGGACAAGCAAAGGTTTAGGTGTAGGTAGTTTGATGAGTCGTAATTTTATAAGATTATTTTGGATGAAATTCACTTCTTTACGCGTGAGTTGTGAATTATTTAATGCTAATTACGACTTATATATATTTTACAGACTTATACTTAATTATTTTATTTCTTATTGAAACAGGCCAAAAATATGAGAAATTGTACAGTCACCATAATTTATTTTGTGTGACTGTTGTAATAATTTTAATTGATGGAAATAAAGATTTAACTAAAGTAAAATAAAGGAGAGATTTGATTTGAAGAGCATAAGAAAACTTACCAAAAAGATTGGAGATGTAATGGACCTGGACACTCTTCAAGAAGAAAAAAAATAAATTTAGACATATATGGAGATCAGATCTCACGCTACTTATACATCATACACGTTCATCATCAGAAGACATGCCTAGGGCAGAAGGGAAGATTGAGGACGCCTGAAGCACCACCATAGGAATTCAAGATCATCGGTTTTGTCATTCCTACTTTTGAAGTTTAATTATGTAATTTCGCTTCTAGTCCTAGGATTGTGAACTTCCTGTAGAATATCTATTGATTGTTTTGAATTTTATATCGCAAACTTTTATATGAATTTATCTTATTGCATGCACTGAATCGATTTTATAATAATTTGATAAATGTTTAGACTGGCCATCTAGATTAATTGTTAAATTGTTTATTGTTATTTCATGATCCATGATCCGTAATTGTTGTGAGGATTGAATTGAGTAGCGAAATAGAGGAATGCCCTCTAGGTGTAATAAGATCTAGGTTGTATAATTTCTAGTCGGTTTTCATAGCCTAGAATTCTAATGTTTGGTATCTTAATGCATTTGCGAGTTCGAATCCATAGGGTCACTCATAAATAATGTAATTTAGTGGTTGTACCCTGAATTGCTAAACATAAGAACATTTCGGGTTAATTTGGTTGTACCATTAGCCTAGGGATTTGAGTTTGTATAATTGTTGGCATGTTTAATTCATGAAATTTTATGAATTAGGTTATGGGAGGGGATCAAATCCTTGGACTAGGTTGTTATTTTATTTGTTCTCTTATTTAATTTTATTATTTCTTACAATTTTAATTATTTACTTTCATGTTTATTAGTTGTTAGATTCAATTCATCCCCCCTTGTTACTTTCTTAAAAACACGATTAATTCAATTTAAATTCGATTAATCCCTGTAGGTTCGATCTTTACTTACCCTACTACATTCTTCGTGGGTTTGTTTGGAAAAATTACAAATCTTATTTTTGGGTGCCAGCGACAGCACACTATCTGAAAAATCAAAAGATAAATTAGGAAATGAATAAAACCCTAGATATGGGAGTCGTCACGTCCTTCTCCCTCTTGAATCCTCCTCTTGATTCTTCTCTTGATTCAGCAGACGAATCTTCAAAGTGATGGATGGATGAAGGGATTGATGTGGATGATGGATGGTTCGGGGGTGATCCCCCTTGTGGGGTGTAGGATGATTGTATTGTGATCACATGAATAATGATGTAAAACATATATAGGTATGAGAAGGGAATTAAATAAGAAAATAAAAGATATGGATGAATCATGGAAGATTATGTGATAAGGAGATTAATTATGCTCCAAGAAATAGATAATTTTCGAAAATTTACGGTAACTCTCGCTGGCAGCTACGCGACTTCACGATTTTGAGCATAAGTTTCTCGTTCAAACTCCGATTTTAGTGATTCTTCTGCTCACTCGATCCTCTTTTCCTTGAATTTCTATAGATATAAATATCTCATCGAAATTAAAACATTTGAAGATATAACAAGTCATATAAAGTGGAACAGTCGTGCTGAGTGGAAACAGCCTGCGCGACGTCGCCATTTCGTTCATAACTTTCTCGTTTGGACTCCGATTGAGGTGTTTCTTACGTCAAAACGATCCTCTCTTTTGTGGCTTTCTAACCATATATCACACTTCTACTTTTGAGCTCTAAAAAAATATAAAAAAAATTATACAAATTGGATGTGCGTTTTTCAGCAATATTGCACAAGTTACACCTTTTCTCAAACTTTGCACTTTTGATCCTTTTTCCACCTAAAACACAATAAAATATCTCAAATACACCATTTTCTTACATATATCAAATATAAGACACTTGTGCTAATATATAACAATAATTCCCATCAAAAGATGTTAAATTGGACACTCAAACATGCTAATTTTCGCTCTCAACAATCTCCCAAACTTACCCGTTGCTCATCCCGAGGCAACAAAATAAAAATAAAGAGAAAGAAAGTAAGAAAATTAGCAGGGAAATAAGGACTATGACCAATACATCCTTCAAAATACAATTGTCCTCAATTTAGTTCATGCAACTTTTATTACATGTAATAATCAATTCATAGCATACAAGATAAGACAATCACCACCAATTCAAATACTCCATTGACATATTCTCATGGAAAGTATATATCACTCGCACTCAAGTATAAAAGATGTACACTTATGGGTTAAGGTGTCTACGCTCAGATTCAATTCAAGTGCATGCGTAACCATAAGCTTGCCAAAAGTCTCAAACTCTCCACCACTAAAAATATGATTCGACAATGAGATCAAAAATGACTTTTCTTTTAGATGTAATGTTGGCTCTTTGGTTAAAGTAGGAAATATATGGACAAATGACTAAAAACTCGGATCAATCAAGTCGCGATCCATCATGATCTTTCATTCTTCTTAATCACTTCAATTAAGCACACATCATCCTCAACTCTTCAACTTTATTTTTTCCTTTCTAGCACAACATTTTTTCTTTTTCCTTTCTTTTTTTTTCTCAAGGTACCAGTTTTGGGTACTACCTCTCGCATCCTCCATAGGGTATTAGATTTTAGCACTACCCTAGGGTGTTTGATTCAATGGAGTACTAGATTTAAACACTACTCCATTATTTTCTTTGATGCATTTTCAAGCTCAATCACTATTTCAACACCAATTTTATTTCTTCCCAAGCTGTTATCAAATTATATCAACACATTTTGAAAAGTCATTAATTCTCTTCATAGAATCAATGCTCAAAAAAATCAGAAGCTCAAAGTGGTTATTTCTCGTAGGTTGCCAAAGAATGAGGTTTTTAGGCTCAACGGGGCTAACTACGGAAAATATTATTCGGTAGGAAATTATTTGGCTAAGTGACTCATATATTCAAGGATGACCTTAAATCATCTCTCGTCATTCAACACACATGTAGTTTCAAGTAAGACAAGAGGCAAGTTCTTGAATACACACACAAGAACGATACTCACCAGAAAGAAAATATCATGTGATTATGTACATGATCAACAAGGATCAAAATCTCACATAGGTTTTCAACAGGGATAATTTTAGATTTAGTCCCGTAAGAATTGCTCAATGCCAAAAAGGTCCCAAAACTGGCAGATTTAGTCCCATAGGAATTTTTTATCAAAATCTGTTAATAGTTGACGAAATATTCCCAAAACTGGCAGATTTAGTCCCATAGGAATTTTTCATCAAAATCTGTTAATAGTTTACGAAATATTCTGAACCATTAACAAGACCAAAATGGACTATGTCTACTTTGAAAGACAGAAAATAATATAAATTTGATAGTTTATAATAATATAAGTTAATTTGGGATGAAAATTTTTGAAAATTATGATTATAATATTCTTATGGGACCAAAACCGCTAGCTATGGGACTAGTGTATTCCTACGGGACTATAATTGAATTGAATAAATTCTTATGGGACCAAATGTGATATTTTTCCATTTTTAACAAGTAACAGAGCACTTTCATGGTAAGTAATATCCCACAAGTACGCATAGAACTTCATACCACAATATAACTCAAGTACATTTCCTTCATCAATTTCAAGAGCATATGAATTTCAGGCACAATTTAAGAATATAATCTCATGTGGATCACCAAAACCAAAATCAAAGAACTCAATCCTTCTACACCATGAATTAAAAGCGCACATAAAAATTAGAATAAGAAAACGAGGGCACCTGATTTTTCTTCTTCAACATATGCACGAGTTCCTAGAGTTGTTCAACTCGATCAGGTTAAAGCCTCAGTTTACCTGTTTCTATCATCAAAGTTCAACGTACCTCATCATCACAGGATTCATAAATAATAATATAGGAGAACTATAAGAAAGACTCAATTGACTACTAATCAACTCCACACAAGTAACACCAACATGACACATTAAACATTAGGTAAGTTGCAAAAAAATTAACATATCAACACCCGTTAAAGTATTAATATGCAGCTAAAAATCAACCTCCTAACAAATAAATAATTAACAAAAGGAAAGATTATACGTTCGGTGCTCATAAGACAAGGTAAGTATATCACACCTCCAAACTTAGTAAAAACGTAAGTCGAAACTAAGTTTGAAAAGAGATATAATTGCCAAAACGTGAGCACCTAAAATATAATAACTCTTCACTCACATTAAAGAAATAAAGCAATAAAAAGGAAGGGCAAGCCCCCAACAGGTGCTCATATTTAACGTCGAAGAGTCATGATAGTTTACCTCTTTTTGAACTACTGGATCGAAGGACGGTCTTCTCGCATCCTCACCTTCAAATACTTTCTTTCCCTCTTCTTGTCTACACTCAGCACCTCACCTTTCTTAGTCACAAAAATATGATTCTTGGATTTACCTTCCTCCCATGGATGTCTAGACACCTCCTTATCAATCTTCCAATCAAATTCAGAGTCATATGTTCTATTAAATCAAGATTAAACAAGTTAGAAACCACATTTATGCTCTTGCAAGATTGAGTCTCTATGGGCATCTTTAATGTTTTATCAAGAGAGAAACCCACATCTTCCTCATCCATCTGCAGTTTAATCTTCTCGGCTCTCAACCTATTTGCTCTTTCCCACTTCTTCTCAACTATAAGCTCAGTATTCTACTCTTGTGATGGTACTGGAGTGTTATAACAATAGGTATAGCATTCTACGCGAAAAACGGTGTTGGATGGGATGTTTCGATCTCGATTCAACCTTAAGTGCTAGTCAAACCAAGTATATAATGCTCGAACCGAACATCAGAAAGTTCAGCATCTTGCATACAGGTCGGTTCGACCTTTAGGGTTGGTCGAACCAAGGCTGTGTTGGTCAGACTAGACATTAGAAAGTTTAGAGTCCTACGGACAGGCTGGTTCGACCATGATTCGAGCTTCAGGGTTGGTCAAACCAAGTCTGTACTGGTCGAACTGACCATCAGAATGCTCCGAAGGATGCCCAGGTGCATGGTTCAACTTAGTTGATATGGTTCGACTGATGTTTTGGTCGAACCATGGTCAAATCAAGCTTCTAAAGAAGCTCCAGAATCCGTTTTCAACATCATTGGTCTCTCATACTGCGATTCGAACCTCAACGTGATGGCTTCACACTCTTTCGAGTTCATTATGCCTTGAGACGGGAATATTCCTTTCTCCAATGTTTGTGTCAATTGATTCACGTTCCCGGCCATCTGCCCCATCATCAAAGTAAGGCCCTTCAACTGCTTAGACAAATCTGCATGATTAGCATTCATAGTAACCTCAAGACGATCAACCCTTGTATCATTCCTAGCCATGTATCAATTGAAGGTATCTTCGACACTCTTTACTTCTTGTTGCTGCATATTATGACCCCTTTTTGCCAACTCTATAATCTACCTCTGCTGAGATTCTTGTAGCTTGTTGATTTTAGCTAAACTATAAATGATCTCATCATTCCTAATCGGCTTTACCGTTTGATGTTCAACCAGTGCTACCTTGCCAAGTACATATGATCCTCTTTCTCTTTCTGTAAGCCAGTCACATGAATTCATAGAGATGTCTTCAAATAATTTTCTACTTCAAGTGCTGTTCTAGATAACAACGCTCCTCCTGATGATGCACCAATAAGAACACGCGACTCACAATCCAATCCATAGTAAAAGATGCTTATGTACTGAGCCTTAGACATCCCATGTTGTGGGCACCTCCTGATCATATCTTTATACCTATCCCACGCCTCATGAAATTTCTCACCCTGATTTATAACAAATTGGGTGATGTCTTGTGGGTGGCATGTACCTCTCCAAGAACATCTACTGCAGTTGGTCCCATGTAGTGCAGTTTGTGGCATCAAGAGTCTCATACCAAGCTTCTGCCCTATCAATTAAAGAGAATTTGAATAAGACGATCCGCCTAGCATTGTCATTAGCTCCAATATCCTTCTAAGTCTTTGCATAACCAAGGAATCTTTTGAGATGCTGATATGGATCTTCAAAACAACCTTTAGAAAATGGATTCTTCTCTACCATGTTAATAAGAGCAGGATGTATCTCAAAATCATTATCTTCCCCCCTTACTCCTATCAAACCCATATTGTCAATTCCATCGTACTTAAAAATTTCACGTACGGCAACATCATCTGAATTCTGCCTTGCTCCGGCCATGTTTAGCTCAATGTGTTATTTCTTCTTTCCTTCCTCTCATTTTCCTAGTGCACAAGTACCTCAGAAAAATTCAAGGTTAGATAGAAATAAATAATTACAAATAAAATCTTAGTCAAACTAGAAATAATAAAATTAATAATAGCAGTCGTCCCCGGCAACGGAGCCAAAAACTTGATGCGCGTTTTCTTTGCACGTAAAATTAATACCCAAGTATTAAGGATATCAGTTGCAGCTTAAGCAAGCGACCAAGTTAAATATCGAACCCAAAAGACGGCGTACTATCAATTTAATTATTTACTAAATTAATTAAGACGAAAGACAATAAAAGTTGGAATATAATTATTAACTACTGCACAATTAATTAAAATAGCAAATAAAATAAATTGAGAACTAGGAAAATACGAAAGTGAATCAAGTAGGAGAATAGGTAGCTCTAGGATAATCCAGTTTCACTCATTAATATCCCTTTCGTGTATCAATGTCTGACTCTGCCTTGTGGACTATGGACGCATCACTAAACCATACAAATCTACTCTATAGACACAAGTAAATATGTGTGTAACACGTATGAATAACCTCGGAGCAAGAGATATAATTTCACCCCCTTTCTAGGTACTATCAGCATCAATTATTTTCCCGCACGTTTGGTACTCTAACCCAATATGATCTCCTTTTATAAGTACTATAAAATTATCCTCTTTATCCTACTTATTAACCCGAATTAAATTCAATTAATAAGTATTCATATATGCCAGTTCTAATAAAGCTTCGGAGTCCCCTCACTTAGAATCATAATATGGAATCCTGCTCAGCAGTGAACGCACTCAATCAATAACCAAGATATGTATTCAGACTCTACATAACAGTTAATGATGCACAAAACAACTTTGAGTATGAATTAATAAAGCATAGTCATATATAAAACTAAACCACAAGTGGTGTTGTATGGAGTATACACACAAAAGTTCAATTAATTCATAAAAATTTTCAAAACCCTAGACTGCCAAAATGGTTCTAGCTCATGATGTTACGAAGAACAATCATGGGGTTTGATAGATCTTACCCATAGTCTGGAAAATCACAAGATAAATTAGAAAATGAATAAAAGCCTAGATGTTGGAGTCGTCGCGTCCTTTTCCGTCTTGAATCTTCCTCTTGGTTCTCCTCTTGATTCAGCAGATGAATCTTCAAAATGATGGATGGATGAAGGGATGGATGTGGATGATGGATGGTTGGGGGGTAATCCCCCCTTGTGGTGTGTAGGATGATTGTTTTGTGGTCACATGAATAATGATGTAAAATATATATAGGTGTGAGAAGGGAATTAAATAAGAAAATAAAAGATATGGGTGAATCATAGAAGATTATGTGATAAGGAGATTAATTGTGCTCCAAGAAATATGTAATTTTCAGAAATTTACAGAAATTCTCGGAAATTCTCACTGGCAGCTACGTGACTTCACGATTTTGAGCATAACTTCCTCATTCAAACTCAGATTTTAGTGATTCTTGCGCTCACGCGATCCTCTTTTCCTTGACTTTTATGAGAGGTGTGCAATGGTCAGTTTGGTTCACCGAACCAATCAAAATAGTAAAACCAAACCAAAAACTAATTTTATTTTACAAAATTAAAAATCGACCAAACCTGGAAAAAATTGAGCATTGACCGAACCGAATTATTCAGTCGGTTATGAAAGAAAACCGAACCGAAATAACATTATTTCAAAAGAAAAATTACATATTTAATATAATATCATCATGGTTTGTTCTTGTTCTAATTTCCAAACCTTGACAATTGACAGTTTCACACAAGCAGATAGGATTCTAGTTAGTGGGTTATACTCACATTACAACACTACATAAGTTTAGTAGAACACAAATCCAAATCATAAACTACATAATTCAAAGAAAGATGCAAGGAATTCATCAATAACCATAACATTCCAAACCAACAAATCACTAGAGTCCTTTTGGCAGCCTTCTTAATTTTCTAAGTGTTGGAATGTGCCAAAGTCGTCCCAATCCCAACATTAGGCAAATCTGCAAATTGTAATTAAAAAAAATATTAAGACAAATTATAATAAGAAAAAAGATATGAAGTAATAATGAGCTAATGATTTTTGTTATTAAAAGGATACCTTTCTCAAATTTCTCAAGTTCCTCCAATTGCTCTTGAACCTTGTTATTTTGTGAATCTCGTATCCAATCTTGGGAGCATACCAAAGCTTCAACAAGTCTAGGAGTTAAAGAACTCATAAACTCATCTAGTACCCTTCCACCGGTACTAAATGCAGATTCTGATGCAACGGTAGAGATAGGAATAGCAAGCATATCACGAGCCATTTTTGAAAGTATGGGTAACCTTTCAGAATTGGTTTTCCACCACTTCAGGAGATCTATTTTCCCACCCCTCACACAACTCTCATTCAAGTACATGTCTAATTCTGTTTTCCTAACACCACCACTCTCTATTCTCAATTTCTTAAACTTAGCCTTTTTCAACAAGAAGGAATCACAATCATCATATTCACTACTAGAGCTTGAAAGACTACTAATTCCACTTGCACTTGATTCACTTTGTGGTTGATATTTTTGTTGGTATTCTTTGAATATCTCACCAAGTTCATGCTTCAAATTTTGAGATATAATTGCACCATTTTCATCCCCATAAATATCACCCAAAGAATAATCAATATACTCAAACTAATCACGTGGATCAAAAACATGAGCCCAAAAAATTAGCTTGTTCATTTTTTGTGGATCCCTCCAATACTTGTAAAACTTTGTACTCATTGATAAACCTAATTTTTTCACAAAAAGTTCATCACTAGCCTTCCATTCACTCAACAAGCCATACAATTCAGTAATTTTATTAAAGAAAGTACTAGAGGTGACATATGATGATCCTGAAATACGCAATGTCATATCATAAAAATGCTTCAATAAATCTAAAATCTTACGAACTTGAACCCAATCAGCAGCCTGAGGATACCCCTTTTCTCCCAAATCAGTAGCATAGTTGGTTTCTTCCAACTCATACTTTTCAAAAGCTTTCTAAAAAATTTGAGCTGTTTTTAACATAAAATAGGTGGAATTACACCTTTTAGACACATCCAAACATAACGAGCTCTTTTTTTCAATCCCTTCATATTCTACACATTCTTTAAACTTTTTGAGTCTAGCAGGAGAATTCTTAATATATCTCTTGGCATCCATCACACGTTTCACTGAAGGGTCTACATCTTTCAAATCATCAGAAATCACCAAATTTATTACATGTGCAATACACCTCATGTGAAGATATTGATACTTTGCCACACAACCTCCCCCATTCATCAGCCTTTTTTTCAAAAATTCAATGGCCTTATCATTCGAACTTGCATTGTCTACAGTGATAGTGAATATATTCTTTATCCCCCAATCAAGAATACAAGCTTCAAGAGACTTTCCCAAGTATTCCCCTTTATGACTAGTAACAGGCACAAAATTCAAAATCCTCTTGTGTAAATTCCAATCATTATCAATAAAATGAGCAGTAACACACATGTAATTAATCCTCTACAATGAAGTCCATGTATCAGTGGTAAGACAAACACTTTGACAATTTTTTTTCATAAAAGACTTCAAATTAGTCCTCTCATCCACATACAATTGAAAACAATCATGTGTGACCGTCCACCTAGAAGGAATATTAAACTTAGGACATGTTGTGCTCATAACATCCTTAAACCCCTTTCCTTCCACAAACTTAAATGGCAATTCATCTACAATAATCATTCGTGCAATAGCTTTCCTAATCGCTTAATAATCATACTTCCAATTAGAAAGCGTACCTACTTTAGCCTTACCCTCATTATTTTCAGGCTGCAAATTTAGTAATGCCTGATGAGCTTGTTCATTTTGAGGATTTTTATTACACGAAAGCATGTGATTACGCAATGTTGAAGTACCATTCAGCTTTGAATCACTTTTATAAACATTAGGACAATACTTACACTTAGCTGATGTAAATTTGCCATTTTCATCCTTGGTCTTGTCAAAGTGATTCCACACAATTGATCGGCCTTTTATTGGTTTTCTCTTCAATGTTGATTGTGCATCTGCTGTATTTGATAGTTGAACTTGAGATGAATTTTCATTAACATCTTGCATAGGCTCATCTAGGGAATTGTTGCTTCTTATATGCCCATCCAATTCTTCTTGTGAGCTCGTCATCTATTAAAAAAAATTCAGTTAAAAACAAGAGATACTCTATTAAAGCCATATGACGAATACACTCCCATTAGTGTTTCTCTACATTAAAATTTCAACTTTAACAACCCAACCCTCCCTTCTCTAATCTACTGTTTATTTTCCATGAAAGAGGCATCAATAAGATCAAAAACAAGTATGACATTCTAATTGATACTCAGCATTACATTTGCTGATTCATATCATCAAAAGGTGGTCTTTTTCCCTTAAAACATCTCAATTGATGTCAGATTACACACATCTCATTTTACTAATTATTCCACAGAAACAAGAACAATCACAGGGTAAAAGTATATTCTGATCGAAACTCAAGAGTGCAAGAGCAGAGGTTTCATTCAACATTCTTGAAGCAAATCTCCAAACCAGCAAAAGATAGTATCATTTTGTATCATCTACAAACGTCGAATACAAAGAGGAAAGACGAACAAGAAAAACTTGTGGGATGAGCTGAATCAAATTCAAACAACCACTTTAATTGTTCGATAAAATGCGCAATCGACAATTAAAAGTTAAGATTTGATTCAACCCTTAACGGAATTGGATGAAGAAATGCTTACCGGGGGTCTGTCGTAGACTCGTAGCCGTTAACCTTCACCGGAGCACAGAACCATCCAGCCTCCTTACCGTGGTGTAGACTGAAGAGTGAAATGAAAAGTGATTGCGTCTGCGTGCCCTAGTTCAGTTCAGCCTGTTTAATGGCATTTAAGTTTTTGGGCAGAAATAATATTTATTTATTTAAGCCCACCTCTATTTGAAGCCCATACAAATTATTAAGCCCATATATAAAATATATAAATATAAGTAGCCCTCTATTCGGTTTGGTTTTCGGTGTTTCAGTTTTGTAAAGTCCAAAATTGACACCGAACCGATATTCTATTTTTTTTATTTTTGAAAAACCAAAAACCAAAACGTAGAGAAAAAAACCGACCGATTTTTATTTTTCGGTTCAGTTTCGGTTGGTTAACCGACTTCAAATCGAAATTTTTACACCCCTACTTTCTATCCATATAAAGATCTCACCAAAAATACAACATTTGAAGATATAAAATTTCATGTAAAGTGAAACAGTTATGCTGAGTGTAAACAGCTTATGCGACGTCAACATTTCGATCATAACTTTCTTTTTTGGACTTCGATTGAGGTGTTTCTTATGCCAAAACGACCATCTTTTCTGTGGCTTTCCAACCATATTTCATACTTCTAGTTTTGAGCTCCACACTAATACATAAAAATTACACAAGTTGGACATGCGTTTTCCAGCATTCTTGCACAAGTTACACCTTTTCTCCAACTTTGCACTTTTGATCCTTTTTCCACCTAAAACACAATAAAACACCTCTTACATATATCAAATATAATACACTTGTGTTAATATATAACAACTATTCCCATCAAAAGATGTTAAATTGGACACTCAAACACGCTAATTTTCACTCTCAACAGGATGTTGACCCAGATTTTGAGGAGCGCTTGAAGGAAGACACCCTCTCCTTTCGGCGTATTATTCCATTACTGATGTGTCGAAACAACTGCATATTGGAGCATACAGATCAAAAGTAACATCATACATTAAAGTGGTGCGAGTGCAACCACATCATTGTTACTAACAAGAAGACAGATTGTGCTGTGGACAGGCATCCGCGAGAACAATACAGAGTCTACTAGATCTCGAGAGGAACTGGGTATTTGAACCGCATCTGATGGACTACATGCATCATTTATCGAGGCAGAGATTTTGTGGAAATATAGCGGATGAGAGCTTAGACAATATGGGTAGGAACGAGTAAGCATCAGACTTATTAATTTGTGGAACAACTTAATCACATTATGTGTTTATGGATTATTTCCAGAATGACAAATCGGTTAATTTTTTTTTTTTAACTACTTCATTACAAAATCCATATTCATCCAACATACTTAATACAAATTTTGAATTTGCTAACATATAAAAAATATTAAAAAATGGTTCAAATGCACCATTTTTGCTTTAAATTACGCATCATTCGGGCTTTTAATTGGAAATTATAATTTTGAATTGTTAAGATGTAGTAATATCGATTAAATGGTTCAATTGCACCACTATTGCTATTAGATTACGCATCATTCGAGCTTTACATTAAAACGAATATTCTCTTCATTAAATAGAGTCATTTTGAAAAAAAAAAAAAGAAAAAAGGAG
Organism: Pogostemon cablin; assembly: GCA_023678885.1. Taxonomy (NCBI): domain Eukaryota; kingdom Viridiplantae; phylum Streptophyta; class Magnoliopsida; order Lamiales; family Lamiaceae; genus Pogostemon; species Pogostemon cablin. The sequence goes on along the minus strand of CM042965.1, from coordinate 16,904,711 downwards.
GAAATGCTATCATATTGCAGATTATTTGCCATTTAGTGAAATGAAGTTGTTTTAATTTATTTTTTTTTACTTTTAAAATCGGCCAATGTTATTAAATGAGAATCAAGTTCTCTCCATCATACTTGTTTTATAATGTCTTGAGGTTGAACAATCTGTTAACATTGATGTGTTATAAGCCTTCTTTACTTTTTGGTCATTGGGTTGAAAATTATTAACATTGATGTGTTATATTCCATTTCTATTCGGTCTTGGGTTGAAATAATTGATAATTTTGACGTTTATTTAAACTATTTCTATTTGGTTTGTAGATGAAAAAAATTGTTAATTTAGACGTCTACTTAAACAATTTCTATTTGGTCTTTGGACTATGTTTATCCACGATCGAAATGTTGGATCGTTCGTACAAGACAAAATAGTAGGAATTAAAAAAGAAAAAAGAAAAATAAAAATAATACACTAGCCGGTCGCAGATTGAAGTCATGACACATGTACTACAACCATCACTTAATCTAATATTGTGACAAATGTCACTACATCATTGGTTCCAAATAATTTCTTTTATATAATTTTAATTCTAAAAAATAATTATACAGGTTTAAAATAAAAATTAATTAAAATTCTTATTTTTTTTAATTTATAAATATATATATATATATATATATATATATATATATAAACAGAAAGGTTGCCCAAAATATAAAATATATATATATATATATATATATATATATATATATATATATATATATATATATATATATATAAACAGAAAGGTTGCCCAAAATATAAAATAAAGAATTTTCCCACCAAAAACACTTGCTATAAATAGAATGTATTATTTTTATTATTAAATTTTAAGAAAAGATAGGAAATTGAAACGGCTGACCATAGCTTAATGTACATAAATATGTGTGAGTTAATTTTTCTACTAGTATAATCTATATTCTTATATATTAAAACAAAATAACTTTTCCAATTTAAATTTGTAAAATGTGAGGTGTCAAATTGTGGTAAGTTATCATTTATAATTTTATGAATTTGTGAGGTGACATAATGTAATTTTGTTGGATAGTTTTGAGGAGGTCATAGGTTCAAACCTCAATAAGTGTATTTATTTTAAATTATTTATTTATGTATTTCCTTAAATGATAAGTTTAAAGTAGATATGAATGTATTATAGGATGGGCTGAAAATTTAACTAAAGAAAATAATAATAAATGGACTTATTTTTTTTAAAAAAGTTAACATTAGCCTAATTTTTATAATTACAAAATGGATTGGCTTGAAATCTATAATAAGAAAATTATGCATGTACTTTTTTTTATGTCAATGTAAACCTAAACTTTACATTTATTCAAAATTAATAGTTTATATTCATTCATGATTTATTTGAAACATCGTATATAATTAATATTTAAATTAAAATTATTACAAATAATCATATTAAATTAAATAAATTAATATTGCATATCACCGTAGTTATATCATTATTTTGCTATTATAAAATTTATTTTTTAATAATTAATCAAATTTTATTAAATATGTATTAAAATTTTATGAAATAAATAATATATCTTTTTACGTTTTCTTTAATTAAAAAAATTAATTAATAGAAGCCCGTAATTTAATTATGGTTGTCTTTAAAAATTACTTTGAAAAATTCATATCTCATATAAATAATAATAATAATAATTAATTGTAAAGGATAATATATAGTTTTGGAATTTCTAATGTTTAAAATATTAACTGATGATTTACTAATTTAAATGTAACTAATTAAAACGGATAATATATAGTCTTAAATTTTCTAATTTTTCAAATATTAACGGATGATTTTTTTTTTCACTTTTCATGTAAACCAAATATTTTAGTTTTAACAATATATAAAAAAATGGTAATCAAACTTATTCAGTTCAAATTAATATAACTTTGTTTAGATTAAAAAAATATGGTCAATGAGGCATTTACATCAACAATAAGATTGATTCTTTATTATTATTATAATTATTATAATTTAATCGGTGAATTGATTGGACACTTAATTTTATATTTTTCTTTACGTACAAATCATTATTTTAGTTATAATCAAATTACAAAACTTAATATTTTTCTTTATGTACAAACCATTATCAAATTTAATTATAATCAAATTACAATAACTTAATATGTAATGCTAAATTAGATAAAAACATGATCAATAAAGTATTGAATCAATCAAAAACAAAATAAAAAAAAATTATTTTGTTTTTTTAATTGTGCATACCAATTCTTAAACTATTCTTATTATTACTATTATTCAATTATGAGTTTTATATATCCTACTCATAATAAGTTATGATCCTAATAAATATTAGATGTTCTAATGCTCTTTTATAAAAAATTAAAGAAAATTAAAAAACTTTTATTATTATAAATTAATATGTTTGATTTCTATTGAAAATATAAAATTTAAAATAATAAATAAATAATAAAACACGAATAACCGTGTCGCACGCAGGCACTGTACTATTATATATATAAAACACAATAGTACTACTTTTAATAACTTCCCGCAAAAATAATATACTATAAATAGAAAGTTGTTAAAAATGTTAAAACAAAAATATCCACCTGTATTTAAAAAAAATCCAGCAGTAACATGTATGTATACTGTTCACGCGCATACACTTCGAGGTAAATACTCTCTCTAATTAACTGTAAACTCCGCCCTTAAAAAAATGAAATTGAGGTTATTTAACAAATTAATTAAAATTAATAAAATATGTACTCCCTCCGTCCCAGGAAAAATTGCACCCACTGGCACGAAGATTGCACCCCCTTTCCTGGCACGAAGATTAATAAAGTGGTGGCTTTTAGGGGTATTATGGTATTTTTTTGTAATAAATAAATTATAAAGTATGTTAAGTGTGTTAGGTAGTAGTGATTTTTTTGTAAATAAAGTGTATGGAGAATGATGATTATATTTGACTTTTTATTTTTTTAAGAATGTGCAAACTTTTGTGGAGCCATCCAAAATAAAAAGTGTGTCCATTTTTTTCTGGCACGGACGAGGAAGTATAACTTTATTTTATTTGTTTTTTTCTATTCATATCCTATTTTATAGTTCCAAAATTTTCCTGTCATATTTGAAAAGATGGAGGATGGATTCATTGCGTGTCTCGGGAGGTGTACACGCCTATTCTATTTTTTTTTCTTTGGTAAAGTAAATGCTACACATCTTAAATGTTCTATCTGACACTTTATTAAAAATAATAGTAGTAAAAATAATGAGTGCTAAAAAATTAAAATAGCAATTCTTTAAAAAAATCACCATCAAAAGCATCAAAAGTGTTTTTGTTAAAGCAATATTACCCAAACTTCTCAAACAACATTCTCATTTTGAGTTTATATATTAATGGTTTTAGAGAATATATAGCGAACCGTTGACAAATATATATATATATATATATATATATATATATATATATATATATGATGAAAACTACATACTAGTGTTTGATAAACACTAGGAAGTGTTGAGTGTGTGTTCAAGATCAAGGCTGATGCTGATGTATGTATGAAACGGATGCAGCAACAACAGCCAACCTAAATCAACTCAAATCAGCAGCAATTTGATACCAAGTGTGCAAGTGGGGACCAGGGTGATTTGTAGCTGTTGTACAGGTGACGTGTGAGCGGGTTCTGGAAGATTCCATACATGGATGGATAGCTCATCACGCAGGGTATGTGATGGAGTCAGTTGCAACCGCAAAGATTCATTTTAACCGCTTGAAAATCCAGCTGGAAAGTGGTTACACGAGTTGGTCCTGTAACTTTCCTGTGCATGCATAGAGTGTATATATTGATGTAATCTATGCATGAGCTCATTGTAACATGTTTATTCTCTCAATCAATAATAGATCTATCTCTCACAGTGGATGTAAACTTGTGCAAACAAGCTGAACCACTATAAACTCTTTCTTCTTCATACAATCACACACACACACACACTTTTCAATATTGTTATCATATGTGATCAATTTCTTGTGCTCAATCCATTGTATTGATTGTTAATTCTTAGAGTAATTGTTGGATTACTTAGTTAGGATCTTCATCCGTGAGAAAGTGGCGCCGTCTGTGGGAAGCTAGGCCACAAGATCAGCAATCAATAGAAGGAGAAATCAAGAAGCAGTTGAAGGAAGTTAACACCATGGTTGCAATCAAGTTTGATATTGAGAGGTTTACAGAGAAATCTGACTTCGATTTGTGGAAGATCAAGATAAGAGCTATCTTGGTACAAGAAGTATTAGCAGATGCCATTAAGGAGAAGCCTCCAGCAACTGCAGAAGCTGCACAAACAGTTATAGAAGCCACTGCAGAAGCTGATACTCAAGAAAGAGCATTAATTGCCATTATATTATGTCTTGGTGATAAGGCTTTGAGAGAGGTACAGAGAGACATCTACAAGAGCTGTATGGAAGAAACTTAAAGATCTGTACATGGTAAAATCTCTTGTTAACCGTTTATACTTAAAACATAAACTATATTCCTTTAAGATGGTTGAGGATAGATCAGTTTTAGTGCAGCTTGATGAGTTTAATAAGGTATTAGATGATCTAGAGAATGTTAATGTTAAAATTGAAACAGAAGATAAGGCCTCAATATTGTTATCAGCTCTCCCAAAGTCCTTTGAAAGTTTCAAAGACACACTTCTGTTTGGAAATAGAGAAACTATAAGTCTTGATGAGGTTGAAATTACTCTGAAGACAAAGGAGTTTCAGAAAGTTTCTAAAGAACAGGAAACATCAGGAGAGGAATTAATGATCAAGAGGAATGATCATGGTAAGAAGAATAACAAGAAAGGCAATTCTGATTCAAAGAAACAAGGAAACAAGACTGATCAGTCAAACTCAGATAAGGAGGGAAGGAAGTGTTTTCACTGCCATGAACCAGACCATTACAAGAAGAACTGCTACAAGTACAAAGCAGAAAAGAAAAGGAAAACATAAGCTGGTAAAGATGGACAACAAAGAGTGCAAGCAAATCAAGTGGTAAACAATCGGAATCAGGCTACTGATTATCTTGAGGCACTGCTGGTTGGATCATCAAAAGGATCCATGGATTGGATCCTTGATTCAGGATGTACATTCCATATGTCTCCTATGAAACATTGGTTTACTGATATTAAGTTACAGAATACTGGATCAGTATTGTTAGGGATGATCACACATGTCAGATCAGAGGTATTGGATCCATCAGATTGAGGATGCATGATGGAGTTACTAGAATTCTGACAGGTGTGAGGTATATCCCAGAACTCAAGAGAAACTTGATTTCTTTAGGTATCTTAGATGCTTCAGGCTATGAGTTTAGATCAAGGAGAGGGGTACTCATTGTTGAGAAAGATGAGTATGAAGTGATGAAAGGAATCAGAAAAAATGGATTGTATATTCTTGATGGACACACAGTGGTTGGACAGAATTTTGTCTCAACTGGAAGTGATGAAATTCACTTATGGCATGGAAGACTAGCTCACATAAGTGAGAAAGGATTACAAGAACTGTCAAGACAGAATGTTATCAATATCAGATCAACAGACAAGCTGGATCAGTGTGAGGATTGCATTTTTGGCAAAGCTAAGAGGCTTAAGTTTGGTATTGGTGAACATACAAGCAAATCCAAACTTGATTATATCCATTCAGATCTGTGGGGACCTGCAAGAACACTAACAAAAGGTGGAGGCAGGTATTTTATTTCATTTATTAATGATTACAGTAGGAAGATATGGATATATATACTGAAATCTAAGGATGCAGCTTTCATTACTTTCAAGAATTGGCTAACTGAGGTAGAGAATAGTTGCAATAACAAGATTAAGATATTAAGAACTGATAATGGTCTTGAATATTGTTCTGATGAGTTCAATAAGTTTTGTAAGGAGAGGGGGATCATAAGACATAAGACAGTACTAGGTACACCACAACAAAATGGTGTTGAAGAGGTTAAACCAGACTTTACTTGAGAGAGTAAGGCGTATATTAAGTAGTTCTGGTCTTTCAAAAGATTTTTGGGGAGAGTTGGTTAGTACAGTAGCTTTTCTAATCAATAGGTGTCCATCAACACCTCTTAAACTCAAAACTCCTCAGGAAGTATGGACTGGAAAAGTTGTTAATTATACCAGTCTCAGAGTGATTGGTTGTCTAGCTTATGCACATGTTAAATAGGATAAGCTAGCTCCAAGAGCTATCAAGTGTGTCATGATTGGATATCCCAAAGGTGTTAAAGCTTACAAACTATGGAACATTGAAGGTAAAAAGATTATGATAAGCAGGGATGTTACCTTTAATGAGGTTGTTATGCCATTGAAACCTCAAGATCAAAGTAAGTATGAAGCTGAGCTTGAGGTGGAGCCTATGGACAAGGTTCAGAAGGATCTGTTACGAATTGGAGAAGAGACAGTGCAAGATAGAACTGGTTCACCATCTGAAGATGATCAGATCACATCTAATACTGATGAGCTGCTCAACAGCTATCAGTTGGTAAGGGATAGACAAAGGAGGTCTATTAAGACTCCAGCTAGGTTTGTAGATGCTGATATTGTGTCTTTTGCATTGTATTCTGCAGATGATATTGATTCATATGAACCAAGAAACCATCAGGAAGCAATGAACAGTAAGGATAGTGCAAGGTGGAGTGCTGCTATGCAAGAAGAGTTACTTTCATTGGAGAAGAATCAGACCTAGAAAATTGTTCAGAAACCAAAAGATCAGAAGTTAGTGAGCTGTAAATGGATTTACAAGAAAAAGTTCTCACCAGAGAGGACTGATGGTGTCAGGTTTAAAGCAAGATTAGTTGCCAGGGGTTTTTCTCAAATGGAAGGCATTGATTATACAGAGATATTCTTTCCAGTTGTGAAACATTATTCCATTAGGATATTGTTAGCATTAGTTACTCAGTTTAATCTGGAATTGCATCAGATGGATGTGACTACAGCCTTTCTTCATGGAAATTTGGAGGAGAAGATCTATATGACAATTCCAGAGGGAGTTTCAGTTCAAAACTCAACTACTAAGGCTTGTTTACTTCTGAAGTCACTATATGGATTGAAACAAAGTCCTAAGAGATGGTATCTTAGATTTGATGAGTACATTATCAAGTGTGGTTTTGAAAGAAGCAAGTTTGATAGTTGTGTGTACATCAAACAAGACAGTGAGTGGTATATTTTCTTATTATTATATGTTGATGACATCTTAATTGCTTGTAAGTCTATGGAAGGAATCATAGCTGTGAAAGAAATGTTGAAATCAGAGTTTGATATGAATGATTTGGGTGAAGCTACTGTTATACTGGGAATGGAGATCAAAAGGGACAGATCAGCTGGTTCTATAGTACTACATCAGAGCTTATACTTAGAGAAAGTTCTCAAGAGGTATAATATGGATCAAAGCAAGGCTATTACTACTCCTATGAAGCAAGGGTTGAGTTTATCAGCTCAACAGTCAGCCAGAACAAGTGAAAAAGTATCAGAGATGGAAAGGATTCCTTATGCTAATGCAGTTGGCAGTCTCATGTATGCAATGGTGTGTTGCAGGCCAGACTTAGCTCATGCAATGAATTTGGTGAGCAGGTTTATGGGGAATCCAAGGAGAGATCACAGGGAAGCTGTTAAGTGAATTCAAAGATACATCAGAGGCAGTTTAACAACAGGTTTGCATTATAATAAGTTTACTTCTAACATTGATTTTCTTACAGGTTACGTAGATGCTGATTATGCTGCAAACTTAGACACAAGAAAGTCACTATCAGGCTATGTATTCTGCTTGTTTGGTACAGCTATCAGTTGGAAATCAGCACATCAGTCAGTGGTTGCATTGTCTACAACTGAGGCTGAGTTTATTTCACTTACAGAGGCAATAAAAGAGGGCTTGTGGTTGAAGGGAATTTTGTCTGAATTTGGAGTATTACAAGAGTCAGTATTGGTGCATTGTGATAACTCTAGTGCTATACACTTGTCAAGACATCAGGGTTATCATGAAAGGACAAAGCATATCGATGTAAGGATGTATTTTGTTAGAGACTTAGTTGAAGGAGGAAAAGTTGTTTTTAAGAAGATTGAAACAGCAAAGAATCCAGCTGATTTTCTCACTAAGGCCTTGCCTAGTTCAAAATTTGAATTATGCAAGAGTCTTATCAATGTGTGCTGAACATATCAGTGGAGAGTTCAGCTACTCTCATAAAAGTAGTGTACAAGTTTGATGTCTTGATAAAACAGTGGAATGAAGAAGTGATTGAGGTTAATTGAGTATGAAGTTTTAGGTGGAGAATTGTGATGAAAACTACATACTAGTGCTTGATCAACACTAGGAAGTGTTGAATGTGTGTTCAAGATCAAGGCTGATGCTGATGTATGTATGAAACGGATGCAGCAACAACAGCCAACCTGAATCAACTCAAATCAGCAGCAATTTGATACCAAGTGTGCAAGTGGGGACCAGGGTGATTTTTAGCTGTTGTACAGGTGACATGTGGGCGGGTTCTGGAAGGTTCCACACATGGATGGATAGCTCGTCACGCAGGGTATGTGATGGAGTCAATTGCAACAGCAAAGATTCGTTTTAACCGCTTGAAAATCCAACTGGAAGGTAGTTACACGAGTTGGTCCTATAACTTTCCTGTGCATGCATAGAGTATATATATTGGTGTAATCTATGCATGAGCTCATTGTAACACTTTTATTCTCTCAATCAATAATAGATCTATCTCTCACAGTGGATGTAAGCTTGTGCAAACAAGTTGAACCACTATAAACTCTTTCTTCTTCATACTATCACACACACACACTTTTCAATATTGTATCATATGTGATCAATTTCTTGTGCTCAATCCATTGTATTGATTGTTAATTCTTAGAGTAATTATTGGATTAGTTAGTTAGGATCTTCATCCGTGAGAATATCAAAAGCATCGAAAGTGTTTTTCTTAAAACAATATTATCCAAACTTCTCAAACAACATTCTCATTTTGAGTTTATATATTAATGGTTTTAGAGTATATATAGCGAACCATTATTGACAATAGATATATATATATATATATATATATATATATATATATATATATATATATATATATATATATATAAAAGTAGAAAAGTCTACTATAAATAGAAAGCAGGTATTTTCGCGCTCAAAATTTATTTTTAAATATGGAAATATGATTTTAATACCAAATTTCTTTTTTAATATAGAAACCTATATTTTATATCTAGAGCTGTCAAAACCCGCCTCAACCCGCGCATTTAGCAGGCTTAGGCGGGCGGGCATAGACGGGTTGCGGGCTAGAAATATTTGGCCCAACCCATTCAGAGGCGGATCGCGGGCTATAGCGGGCCAACCCGCGAATTTTTATTTTTTTTTCTTTTTAATTAGGGATGATATTATTAAAATAAAATAACAAAATAATGGTACAAAGTACTATAATATCAACATAAACATGATATCTATAGAATCTGCATTTTTACCAACCACTCGCTTCACAAAAAAATTCCAAATATTTGAAAATTCCCTATCATATATATTAGTATTACTTTAATTCAAATCGACAAACTCCATAATTTTTTTCTTCTAATTTGTAAGAATATAAATACAAACACAAATATTAATTACCCCCAAACAAAATAATTACCTAAACATAATCAGCATTTTTTTTAAAATTTCAATCTAAATCAAGAATTAAAAAAACATATTTAGAGCAGTAAACTTTTGTAAAACATAATACACGAAAGATAAACTTTAGGCATTTCTCTTGAGTTTGACATGTGGCAGGCTTAGGCGGGGCGGGGCGGGCCAAACCCGCCTCAACCCGCGCATTTGGCGGACTTAGACGGGCGGGCCTAGGTGGGTTGCGGGCTAAAAATACTCGGCCCAACCCACCAATTATATAGGCGGGTGCGGTTCGGTCTGACGGGCCCAACCCATTTTGACTGCTCTAAATTATATCAAACAAATTGTTGCTAGAGAACTTGAATCAATTCTGGTATTGGGAGCAGTGGATATGGCACACACGCAAGTACTAATGCATAATGTTTAAGGGGACGTTATTTGCACCCGAAATTACTGAACATACCCCATTTTTATGTATACTTTAAATTAAGACAATTTTGTCCTTTTCATTAGTAGAGGGGACTTTCAATACCGATCCATCATCCATAACTTATCTTTGCCAACTGTGGTGGTTACTCTTATCACCTCAATCAACTTTCTGGTCACTATTTTATACTTCATGTATATCACCATCACAGCGGTTGTTACCATCGCTCATGAGGAAAAACTCCTTTGAACAAAATATCCAATTTTAAGGATCAGAGCAATCCAATTGAGCGATCCTTGTGACTCTGTAAATCTGAAATTCATATACTAATAATTCATCTATCAAATCAAATCCCTCCACAGCATTATCATATAAGAATTTACAGTGTTGTAAAAATTAATATAAATTTCAATATTCATCAAAGCAATCAACCAAGTCATTCGTAATCTCACATTTTGCAGTCACCCACCTCCTAAAACTGGACACATTCACAGAGAGAGAGAGAAAGAAAGAGAGGGGAAGAGAGAGAGAAATATACATACATTAATCTATTGAAGCTTCTTTATTCCAGGAAATGAAGAAATGGAATAAGAGCATCATCACTGCTAACAGGATCTGCTTGTGTTAAAAGAGTTTGCATAAAGATTCTGACATAAAAAATAAGAACAACGATGAAAGTTAACAGAAGAAGAAACATGCATTCCGCCGTCTTCTTTTAAATTTAATTGAGGTTCTGATTCACAATTCAAAGAACAGTAAGAAATTTTTTTTAAAAAAATTCAAAACATTTACAACAAATTAGTTTAATTGGCCATCGGATTATTTTTTCTTTCTTGAGTTGCTGCTTTTGCTTCTCTACGAGCTTATCCATCGCTGCTTATACTACATCCAATACTCCGATGAGCACCACAAACATCTTATTTTTTCTTAATTTTTAATGAACAGGTATGTTTAGTAACCGTTTTTAATGAATGGTGTATGTTTAGTAATTTAGGGGTATTAATAATTTTGTAAGGGTATTTTAGTCTTTTAATTTAAAAATATTTTAGTTTAATATTTTTATGGGGTATATTTAGTATTATCGGGATTGCAAATAGACACCCATTATTTTTATTGATTTCATTTTAGCCCACTGAGGCACAATTGAGCATATTGTTCTAGAAGCAGAAAATTATCATTTAAATAATAATATTTGATACACATGCATGTAAAGCACTCAGTGATATTTTTCTATTCACTTCTTTTATTTACGGCTGCAGCAGGTAATGCCATTAGGGCACACAATCCACTGTTATAGAATATATCAATAGCATTTAAACTCCACCCTACTGCAGCAGTTATTTCAATTTTAAATTAGTAATAAAAGGTCAAGCGTTTCTCTCACCAAATCACCTGTGAACGGTAATAAATAGTGCATTCCAAGCATTTACTTTCACCATATTATTTTTCTAAATACCCTTCTAATCTGTAGGTATTTAACCATTTTATTAGTTTTTATCTTTAGACTTCTATCTAACCGTTTCTATATATCATGCGGGACTCCTATTAGTTGGAAATATTCCTTATCCCATCAAAGTAGAGTCAACTCCCCAGTGGCATCAATGATGTCTAATTTAATCTTGTACCTATTTTATAATGTAAAAATATTAAATCAAAGAATTTAATGACACATGTATAATGTCAAAAGAAAAAAAATGTGAAGAACTTATACCTCATATTTCCTGTTGTTTCAGTTTTATCACAACGCTCACAATACTAAAGATCCCTACATAATTCTAACTTTTTTGGGCAGTTTTTGCATGACAATACCACCAATCAGCAACATTTTGAACCTCGACAATTTCACCATACACCCAAAAACTTACAAGCTACAATAAAACATTATAGCAATGCATTATTAAATCTAAATGATATAAAAATAGTCTAGGATCCAGGTATGTGAAACACCAGTTTATTTTTCTTGAGCCGATCTATACTTTTCATATTTGCTTGACCACTTAACAATTAATTCCTAATAACACTCATTGATGATTGTGCAATTGTACTTGCAGAGATTAAGTCACTGTTTCTTGTACCATCCTTCAAAATATGTGTTCGATTGAATCAAATTTGCAAAATAAGTTGACCATATCAGAAAGTCTACACTTTGATTAGGCTTACATTGACTTAAAGTCCAAAATTTCTGGGACATCTCCATCCAATATCATTTTTGATATGTAATACATGTTGTATGCGTTTACTTTCTTTTTTGAATGATAATTATATTTAGTAATTAAATACAATTAAATACTTCAAAATATGTGAAAAGGCAGAATATATATATATATATATATATATATATATATATATATATATATATATATATATATATATATATATATATATATATATATATATATATAAATTCTGTAAATGTGTATGGCAATACCTCTAAAAACTTTAACACGAAATATTTGGAGAATCACAATGATTGGATCAAAGCCCCCGTAGTTGATATGGGACATCAGTTCATCAGCTCTATCCCCCCACAATGTACATGGTAGTTGGTTCTTCCTATAATACATGATAAATGGAAAAACACATTGAATGATTAGAATTACACAAATATTATATATGGAGTATTATAAATATTAAAATTTTATATTACGCATTGTCTTCCAAAATGATATCCATGAGTTTTGTTGGTCCATCCTTCAAATCCTTTAATTGAGGAGGGCTCCAGCTAACAACTTTTCCAGTTATATCTTGTAAAAAAAAAACAAAAACACTTATCAGCAAAATCTATTTAATATTATTTACTTTTTTATATTCTCAATTTACCAATAAACTTTGTATCATCCAACTTCTTTACACATTCAATCTCTTGAAATGGCTGAAAAGCATATTTTTTTTTATGGGAACCCCTCATCAAACAGCTCAATAACTTGAGTTCGACTGAGAAATAATATTTTGAATTTGTTACTTGTCGTTTTGTACTTCGTTGTATTGTTGGTAACAATAAAACAGCGTATAACATAAGTTCGTCCTTCAGTTAGAATGGTGCAAAAGTTGGAATGAGATCTCACTTTACACTTGCATGAATTTGATCACCCTGCATATAAGTTACTGTTAGTAAATACTCCCTCCATCCCACAAAGTTTGCATGTCTCTTCCGGCACGGAGATTAAGAAAAGTGATAACTTTTAGGGGTATTATGTATTTTTGGTAAAGTGTATGGGGAAGGGTGATTGTGTTTGACTTTTTGCTTTTTTAGGGATGTGCAAACTTTTATGGGACAACCCAAAATGGAAAGTGTGTCATCTGAAATAGGACGGATGGAGTATGAAACTGAAAATGTCCAGTTGAATTCTCAATATTTATTTTTTTCAAGGTTGAACAGTGTGTTGGCTAATGTATTTATCAATGTTTGATGCCATGAAACATATTACTGTCATTTTACATGTATTGTTAATACTTTCATCATTCTAAGAATTATTTGAATGTATAAAATCAGTATATAGAGTTCACAAGCTTCTATAAACATGAGATTATGGAGATCACTATATGGATGCATAAACATCAGATTCACTAACATATAGAATGTAACATGTTTATTATTTCAGGTTAGCCTATAAATGTATGGACATCAGTTTCACCCACATAAATGTAACACTATATTTCAACCTTAGTGTCATGGAAGATGCACTCAAAGCTGAAAGATTGACCCTTTCCTCCGTAGTCAGGCACCTCATAGAGCCTAGCAACACGAACCTTCATTGTCCAATATATTTTTGAAGGAATGATCTCTTTAATAAGAGAAAACAGTGGAGCCATTTTATTATGTAATTGATAGAGCTAGTAAGATTTCAAGAGAGTGTCTAGGAGCTCCTTTCTACTTTTATAGTAATCTTTTACATGGTGTTATTTTATTCCTGCAGAAGTATGATAGCCACGATCCTATGTCAATTTAATTAAGCAAGTCTATCTAATTCATTTTAGTAATTAGATGAATTACATTAAATATTAATATAATATTATTTGAAGTCATGCAGCTTCTGCCATTTTTATATTTTTATATGTACTTAAGGCATGCATGATGTTTACCTAACATTTGGACTTCTTTCCCGAAGTTGTGGTCTTACACTGTATGCACAATAAAGTGCTATATGATCATGTATCAATGTTGACTGTGCATTTTGGCGGGAGTTTTTCTTGCTACAACTATCCTACTTTTATATATTTATAGATAGATGTATTATTTCTATTATTAAATTTTAAAAAAATATAGAAAATTTGAACGGCTAACCACAGCTTAATGTACATAAATATGTGTGAGTTAATTTTTCTATTATTATAATAAAATTTAAGAAAGAAAATGAAAAGTAAAAATGCTGGAAATATTCATTTTAAAGTACATTTGTGAGTGTGCCACCGATCCAATAGCCAATGAGGTATAACAATTCAAATTCTCTTGTAACAACAAATTTTGTATTTATAATAAAATAAATACAAATCAAGTACAAGGATAATACAGACGGATTAAACTTGAGAATTTAGGAAACAGACTCTATTTATCCTCTGATTCTTCTCTCGAACCAATTTGGCTTGACTTTGACTTGTGCGTGGACTTGACTTTGACTGGAGTGTATGTCGACTGTGTGGACAGCGTGTGTGTTGAGCCGAATCTTCAGATGAAGCTTATCCGAACTCGAATGTGTAGTCTTGTAATGTTGATCCGGAGGCGTCGAGCCTTTGTTTGGATTGAACGTTGACTGGAGAGCTTTCTGTGGAGTAAGTTATTGATTGGAAGAACGCCAGATCAGAGTGGCTTGAAACCTTTATCTCTTATCGAAGGCGGTTGGCTGGAAGAACGCCGGATTAAAGGGGCTTAGAACCTTGATCTCAGATCACAGGCCATTCTTGGCCTGAAGATGCTTGTAAATCTCAAGGGAGCACCGCTCGTATTCTTGATATCTTCAGAAGTGTCTGCATCTTCAGATGTTTTAGTGTCCTTGGAATGAATGAAGGAGGACCCTCTATATAGGTGGAGGGTGAGGATGCCCCATAAATAACTCGCAGTTTGATTGGTTCAGAGCTGATTTGACCTAATCCTATGGGCTTGGGCCTTCCACTTGCTTAGGCCTCTAGTCAGACTTGTCTTGGACTTGTCTTATTTAATTTAAACCCCATTTAATTCGTTTGGGTTTAAATTAATTATTAATTATTTATTAATCTATTTTAGGAATTTATTTATTTAAATTCCATAATAAATAAATAATTAATTGATAATTATTGTATTAAATTGCCACATATTTTCCTTTAATAGGCAATAAAATCCAAGTGCCTACAAATGCCCCTCGCATTTTGTTCACGAACGTTTTTTTGTTGAAGTGAACAAATTACGATAATCCATTCTTGATCAACATAATTGAATTTTATTGCTTTTCCCACCAACTTGATATGAATAGCTTGAATTATGACTGAACTTAGTAGAGTACTAAGCTGCCTACATACCTCTTTGAAGAGGATCAATCATAATGTAGTTTAAAGGAACATGATTTAGTTTGAATATGGGGGGTGTCGTACACATTTTATACTCATGCGGGCCAGGAGTAACATGCAGTTTAGGCTCGTGCGTCGAAGAGCGTTGAACTTGAATTTGTTGACATTTTATACTCGTGTCAATGAGCCTTATGTAGACAGTTTTCGCTCGTGTCGGGGAGCATTGTGTGTAGAGAATTTAGTCTCTTCTCAAGGAGATATGATTTGATATGTAGACAGTTTTAGCTCATATCAAGGAGCGTAACTTGAGGATTTTAGATAGTTTAAAATCGTATCAAGGAGTATGGTGTGGATATTTTTAGCTCGTGTCAAGGAGTGTAGCATATAAATAGTTTTAGCTCATATCAAGGAGCGTAATGTATGGGATTTTATATAGTTTTAGCTCATATCAAGGAGCGTAATGTGGACTTGAGAGTATAAGATAGTTTAAACTCGTATCAAGGAGCGTAATGCAGACAGTTTTTTGCTCATGTCAAGGAGCTTGACATGGGGCCTTTTAGATAATTTAAGCTCGTATCAATGAGCGTAATGTAGATAGTTTTCGCTCATGTCAAGGAGATTTGACTTGAGTTTTTCAAGCGTTCATTGCCCCTAAGCTTGGGATGCGCTGCTTTCTGTTGCTTCAACTTTATTTATGTGAATTTTTATAGAAACGCAGTCTTTATTTGTAGTTCCTCTTCCATGAGCTCATCAAAAGGTATGTCTTCAAACTCATAAGAGTCTTGATTAGAGGGTCATTCGATGTCATTTGATGACAGGCTCAACTCCATGTCGTGAGCTCTTGTAGCTAATTCTTTAAAAGTTTTAGGCTGAATTCCTTGGAGTATGTAACGAAGATTCCATTGCATCCCTTGAATGCATATTTCAATAGCAGAAGTTTCTGATAGTTTTTCTTTGCAATTGAGGCTTAGGCTACTTGTTGGTGTAATCGATGCCATATTCTTCATCACTTTGACAAGTATTTGTACGCTCCATTATGCTAACAGTTCTTCGTGTGCTATAGAAATGATTGAGGAATACTTTTTCCATTTGCACCCAACTATCAATAGAGTTAGCTTCCAAATAAATATACCAATCGAAGGCTTTCTTTTTAGAGATCGGACGAATTGTCTCACCATGTTATCTCCATAAGTCCCAGCATAATTGCATATCTCAACAAAGTGCGCCACATGTTGTCTTGGATTGCCTTTGCCATCGAATTGTTGAAACTTGAGAGGCTGGTAGTCAATTGGCATCCTTAAGTTGTCAATCTTCTTTGTATGTCGCTTGGTGTAGGTTGAAGAAGATTTGGAGCTCCCTTCAAACTTATCTTTTATCGTCTTTATCACAATGTTCTTTAGTTGATTGATAGGAAGCGTTCCGTCAATTGAAACTTGTATCTTATCCTCAGCTGGCTTTTTTGCAGATGGATGGTGTTTTGCGGAGTCCTCCTCCTTGTGTTCATCCTCAACTTGTTTCTTATTTGTATGGCTTGTCTCCACATTATCAATTTTCTTCATAAGTATGGAGATCTTTACGTCTTGAGCTTCCATGAGTTTGTTGAGTCCTTCATTGGCTCTCATCATACTCGCGAGTTGATCCTCAATAGTCATAGCACTTGTCATCATCACTGTAGCTTCAGTTGAGGCAGGTGGTGAGCTTGGCGTGGAGCGAAGAGTTGAGTAGGCAGAAATATTTTCACCACCTTTGTTGTCGTGCGATGACTTATTGAGAGTAATTCCAACCATATGGTTTGTCTCTTCGTGCGATGACTTATTGAGAGTAATCACAACCATATGGTTTGTCTCTGAAGAGCCTTCGGGCATACTTCTTGTAATGACTTCACCATCGTTAGTCTGCAACTCTGAAGGCATTGAGGCAGTAGACCTTCTTATCGTAATCTTTAATGGAATCATCATTTGAATCTTCACAGCTTGCAGCTCTGAAGGCTTTGAGGTAGATGACCTTTTGATCGCGATCCTAAGAGGAGTCATTTTTTGTGCTTGTAGAGATAAGAGATGAGAGGTAGGGATGGTCCCACTGGGCGTGCCAAAATTTGTAACAACAAAATTTATATTTATAATAAAATAAATACAAATTGGAGTACAAAGAAAATTTCAGATGGATTTAATTTGGAGAATATATAAACGGGTTACAATCTCAATCAATCCGCTGATTCTTCTCTCGAACCAATTTGGCTTGACTTTGACTTGTGCGTGGACTTGACTTTGACTGGAGTGTATGCTGACTGTGTGGACAGCGTGTGTGTTGAGCTGGATCTTCAGATGAAGCTTGTCCGAACATGGATGTGTAGTCTTGTAACGTTGATCCTGAGGCGTCGAGCCTTTGTTCGGATTGAACATTAACTGGAGAGCTTTCTGTGGAGAAAGTCGTTGATTGAAAGAACACCGGATCGGAGTGGCTTGACACTTTTATCTCTGATCGGAGAAGATTGGCTAGAAGAACGCCGGATCGGAGGGGCATAGAACCTTAATCTCAGATCACAGATCGTTCTTGGTCTGAAGATGCTTGAAGATCTCAAGGGAGCACTGCTCGTATTCTTGATATCTTCAGAAAGTGTCTGCGTCTTCAGATGTTTTAGTGTCTGTGGAATGAATAAAAGAGGACCCTCTATATAGGTAGAAGGTGAGGATGCCACATAAATAACCCGCAGTTTGATTGGTTCAGAGCTAATTTGACCTAATCCTACGGGCTTGGGCCTTCCACTTGCTTAGGCCTCAAGTCAGATTTTTTTGTCTTGGACTTGCCTTATTTAATTAAAACCCCATTTAATTCGTTGAGTTTTAAATTAATTATTAATTATTTATTAATCTATTTTAGGAATTTATTTATTTAAATTCCAATATAAATAAATAATTACTCCCTCCGTCCCGTTTTAATCTTTACATTTATTTTTTGCACGTTGACGAAGGAGTATAATATTTTAATAGATAGTGAGTGGAAAGATATAATATTTAATGTAAAGTGGGTAGGTGTATTAGTATTAGATGATATATTAATTATTTTAGGTGGGTCCCATATTCCAAAAAGAAAAACGTAAACATTGAAATGAGACGCGCAAAATAGAAACGTAAAGATTGAAACGGGACGGAGGAAGTAATTGATAATTATTGTATTAAATTGCAACATATTTTTCTTTAATAGGCAATAAAATTCAAGTGTCTACAAATGTCCCTCGCATTTTGCCTTTGTGTTGAAGTGATTAGATTACTCTCTTTATAACTAATTAGGCTACTCTTTATAAAAAATTAAGTTACTCTTTGAAATTTATAAGGTTACTCTTTATAATGAATTGGATAACTTTTTGATTTGAGATTCCAAATTTTTAACAATAAAATCTTTCTAATAAATTATTTGAATTACTCTATACAAATAATTAGGTTATCTTTGAAATTTATTAGGTTACATTTTATAATAAATTAAATTACTCTTTGATGATGAATGAAGGAAAACAAACACAATATTGGGATGATCTGGTGCCTTTCATGCTACTTTGTTCACAGCGTAATATCCGAGGAAAATTAATTTTCAAGAACATGAATAAAACAATTCAACAAATAATGGTGTAGCTGTATTGCCAGAAACATTGTGCTCATAGAATTAACTTGGACTACTCCCAATGCTTGTAGCCTGTGAAGGCTTTGAAACTGAATAAAAAGTGGCTCTATAGGATGAAGAGCGACTAGCTGGGGAGAATTTCCTTTCCATAGACTAAATCATCCAAAAGATAAATAAATTATTAGATATGTTTCACATGAAGATAATTTCATAAAATAGCAAAGTTAATAATCAATCCAGTTTAATAAATACAATCTATTAATCCAAGTTTTTATCAAATCAGCAAAGTTGAATACACTATAACCAAATGATAAAACATTCAAATACCACCATTCAAGACCATAAAAGGGGTAATTTGTTCATCACACCCCATAATAATAACTTGAATCTCATAAGTTGGCACCCAAGTATTCACACTATTTTATAATCCCAACTTGCTATAGCAGAAAATGAAGTTAAATAGTCATGTTTATAACCATCAAAAGTATCAAACTTCTACCCTAATTGATCACAAAAAAGTTTAAGAAAGAACATTTGGAATCTAAATAAATAGTGTAATTATTTTGTCAAGATGCCAAAGTTTGTCCAATCACACCATAATCATAGGATCATACAGGAAAATAGACACAAAACTCGTTCACAAATGGAAAAAACTTAAATTTAATAAAGAACACTGGTTCCACCTTCGTCAACATAGAGCAGGGAAGGCTCAGCGATGCGGCGACGATGGGTGTAGGGTTGGGAAGCGTTGCGGCGGAGCCACTGCTGACGGGGCTAAGAGTGGGCTGGTTAAAAACTGTCGATTAACCACGAAATAAAGATTGAGCGCAGGAATAGTAGTGCACAATCTTTGCCCATTCATGGCATTGAATCCAAACCCTAGCTTTATTCAACCCTTGAGCTCCTTCAGATCCTCATCCGTCATATTATCCCCCTTCTTCTTCCGCTCCTGGTGGAGGAACTGGTGGCGCCACCTCTCCCACGCTATGTTCCAGGGGACATCGTACATCGTCAGCTGTCTGTACAACGATCTCTTCCTCATCCAAATACCCAATTGGCGGGCATTGAGAAACACACGAAGGAGACGGCGGCGGTGATTGCTGATCAGCTGTAATTCTAATTTAGGGATCTGACATCTGATCGATCGATGGAGGCAGATCTGAATAAATTAATGGTGTCTCCGATGAAAAACTCAAACTGTAAATAGGTATACATGGAAAAGAAAGGGGAGGCGGCCGTGGCGAAGGAATGAATGAGAAATAAAGTCAAAGGGAAAGAAGGGAATCCGATTAGATTTGATCCAGCAGAAACCAATAACCCGCGAAATTCGATAAGGTTGTGATTTGGGATCCGATTCTATGAAATATACATGGAACCGATTCCTCCACAGTGGTTCTCATATACCGCATACCGCATAGATAAAAATTGTTGTGGTGGAGTCCATTGTACCACAAGGCTTTTTTTTTAAAGTTCATAGAACCGGACCTTTTAATTAGAAATTGGGTCAAGTACATGGGTAAATCAACCCGATTCCAATTGTAGACACCACCAGTCCCTAAATTCTCTGGATTTGAGAATGTACGACTGCATCGGCGGAAAAAGAAGAGAAACACCAGGCGGTGCTGAGGTCGAGTACCATGCCGCTCTTGACGTACTTGACGGCCTTGTCGGCGGCGAGTTTCTTGGGGTCGTCTTGGGTGAGGACGGGGGCAGAGAGGGCCTTGATTGAGAGGCGGGAGGGGGTGGGGCGGAGGTGGATGCGGGTGAGGGCGAGGGTGTGGCGGCGAAGGGTGATGGGGGAGAGGAGGGATAAGGTGGCGGCCATTGTTGTAGGGAGTGGGGATTGAGGAGGGTGAGTAAGAGGAAGAGAGAGAAAGGGTGAGAGAAAGAAAAGGCATGGGAGAGAGCGAAGAGAGCAATGTAGTTTACAAAGTAGGAGTTTTGGTTGGGATGACCAGGTAACTAATTTTAAATATTTTAATACATAAATTAGTTTATTCTTTTCTAAAAATTAGGTTACTATTTATAATGAATTGGGTTACTACGAAAAATATGTTATATTCATATGTTTAGCATGTTGAAATTTTTGTTGTTGATTCACAAGATTATTTTTTCTATAAACTGAATTACTCTTTATAATAAATTATGTTACTCTTTTCTATAAATTGGATTACTCTATATAATGAATTGAGTTACCAACAATATTTTGAATTACTCGTTGTATTCATTTGTTTAGCGTTGTGTTGAATTTTTGTTGATTCACAAGATTACTCTTTTCTAAAAATTGGGTTCTTTTATAATAAATTAGGTTATTTTTTTCTATAAATTGAGCTACTCTTTTTAATAAATTAGTTACTCTTTATAATAAAATTGGGTTAATATACCCTTTATATTAATTTGTTTATATTCTGTTTTGTTTCATCAATAATGTTACTTTTTTCTATTCATTGGGTTGCTCTATATAATGGATTAGGTTACTATTTAATTAAAATAACAAAAATAAAATATAATAAATTGGATTGCTCCTTATAATGAAATAGTTTTATGTACATTTGAAATTCAGTGTTTTGTAATGTAAAATGCATTTAGATGGATCAGGATGAAATACAATTAATTAAAAAAAATATGGTTTCCTAAAAGCAAAGCCAACTATCTGTTAAAGTGTATCCGGCCACCTGCCCGTTATGCATATATAAACACTGGAGTACTTTTATAATTAGAAAACCAAGATTCTAACGGAAAAAAATAAAAATGATGGCTCAATGTAAACCTTCCTCTTCACAAAACTAATGTTGTGAAGCTTGTTATTGCTCCAAACTAATAGATTTGTTGTTAGTCTCGACATACTCACTACTCTTGCAGCCATCTTAAATCCACTTGACAAGTCAAGGTTTTGATGTTGAAATTAGACATGCATATTTTAACCGGAACTGCCGGTTCAGAACCGAAAACCGGCGGTTCCAACCGGAACCGGAATCGGCAGTTGCAGAACCGGTGAAAACCGAATCGAAACCGGCTATATATCGGTTCGGTTCTGGTTCTTTATTTCGTGAAACCGGAACCGGCGGTTTCCGGTTGGAACCGGAGATTTTTCAATTTTTTATTTTTTTTTATGCTTTTAGGTTGAAAAACAAAAAAAAATAATAAAAAAAATTGGAACCGGCGGTTCCAAACCGGAACCGAAACCGTCCTACCCTCGGTTCGGTTCCGGTTCCACATTTTTCGGAAACAGAACCGGAGGCTCGAAACTGGAACCGCCGGTTTGGAACCACCATGCATGTCTAGTTGAAATGATAACCCTGTTCTTTTTTCAACCTTTTCACTATGTAGTTTTGACTCCTCATGTTCTCTTTCTTCTCTCCTTCTGCATTGAATCAGTCAACATTAGATATGTAGTTGGCAATATCATCCAACTTAGTGAATGATTTCTTGGCAGCAAATAGGAAGTCCCAATATAGCGCCATTGATTCCCTGATGATTTCTACAAGCATTTCAATTGAAACTGCACATGATTCCTCCCATACCAACAAATGCCCCAGTTGATACATCATTCACAACCCTTAACCACAATTTCAACCATCAACTTAAGAGAGAGAGATGAGAATCATCAACACATGACCAGCCACCATTGCAGGACTGCCGTGCTAGCCTCTATTATCTTCATTCGTCAAAATTCAACAATCTCCACAAATTAGACATCAAAAATTCTAGAATATTCATGCATGATCATCATCATAATGTGATTATATATACCTTCGTAATAAGTAGTGCCCATTTGATTCTTAGAATAAAACCCAAAGCCTTACCACGGACATATGATTTTCTGAGGGAAAGATTGAAATTTTAGAGAAATCAAAATGCCTAATTTCATTGTTGTGGATGTCCCAGGAGAAGGTGAGGGGACCATATATAATCATAAATAATCATAAGTTATCATGTAGTTCAAGTTGTCGAAGTAAATAGAACAGCTTCCAATTGCGACTCACTGAGTCATAAACCTCCGGTGCAGTCACAATTAATCAGCCTGTGTCGCGGCTGCATTGCTCTGAAAAGCGAAGAACAAAATATCTGCCAATATCACTCAAGGGAACTCCGTTTAACATGTCAGCAAAATACAATTCACTGGTTGTATTAGGCTGCAAGAATTCAGTGTGGTTGCGCCCTAATAAAACGACAGCAGGGGGATGTAGTGCATTGTGTGATGCTGATTCCACAGACACTAGTTGTAGTGGAGTTAACTGTTGCCACACACAAATTCCAGAACGACTCTAGGAGCTTCACTACACTTACCAAAGCATTGAAGCTGGAAACAATAGCTTCTGTGGGTATGTTTTCCTTGTTGAAATGAAATGGCTGCAAAATATGGATTACAATAGCTATAAAGTCTAATTGCTTATCTGTCAAATCCATTCGACCTCAAATTTTGATTTGTGCCTTTGGTGCTCGAGTTGAAACGCACGTCCATCTGCACAGCTCCTAATTCGAAGAATCGGTATCGAAATACAGCAACCTATGCTCTGACGACATGGGTTACGAATCTTCGATTGTCGAAAATGAGGAACCTGTATAATGTATTTATCCACAATTAGCCCATTTAAAATATGGACAATGCTCTTCGGATCAATTTGATCCGGATCAATTGCATTTATTCTCTATAAAAATACTATTATAACCTTCATTAATTATTCTTTCAATTTAATTAAATCCTAATTGGCTATACAATGTCCTCCAATGCTTTACATATTTCGAGAGTTTATAACATTTATTAAGCACTTAATATTTCCATTGAATGTTCATATGTACAGTCATGTATATATTATATATATTCAAATTATATAATTATTAATATAATGGAATATAATTTCATTCGTTAATGTTATCTATAAATTGATATATACTCCCTCCGTCCCATAGAAGTTGACACACTTTCTTTTTTTGTTTGTCCCACTAAAGTTGACACATTTCATTTTTAATACATGGACCCACACAAAAAACAATTAATCTATTCTCATGGGCCCCACATATCACCTCTAATACAACTACCCACTACACATTAAATATTATTTCTCTCACTTTACTTTACTCCACTTTGCATTAAATTATTATACTTCTTAATCTCCGTGCCCAAAAAAAATTATACCAACTTCTATGGGACGGAGGGAGTAGAAGTTAACAATATAAAATAAGAATTAAAATAACAACCACACATTAAAAATAGTGAAACTGGAGAAAGGGAAAGACTCATGAATTCATTATATAAGTTCTTATTAATTATTCACATTTTTTTTATTAATAAATAACTTTTAAATAGACAAAATAAAATATTAGAATAGTTAAAATATAATTAATAATTTATTAAATTATGATAAAATTTGAATTATAATAATTCTGTAAAGACATACTGTGATGAATCGTATCATATTTTAATGAATTATACTCTATCAACCTCAAAATTATATAAATATTTTAATAATCACATATCATACTATTTTAAATCATAATTCAATAAATCACTCATAATATTTATATATAGGCATAAACTTGTGTTAGAACATGTTACACAATGAAATCCGTGAAATAATTAGTGATAACATTTTAATTTAAACGATTGGAGCATCTTAAATGATAATCGATCAAATAACTATTTTATAAACAATTCGTAGTATAAATAAATAATAATAACTATTTTTATATTAATAAGTGATTATTATTAAAAAATAAAAAAATAAGACCGTCTCATTATGGAATTGTCTCGTATAAAGGTTGCTCTTATATACTATGTGTTAGGAATTTCACCAAATAGCAATGCAATATATATTTTTTTAATTAACGGATTAAATACCAATAAATAGTCAATAAAAGTAAAATTTGTGTTCTATCAATAAAGTACTAACAATTTTTTCAATGTTTTCCTCGGTGGAATAAAATTCGTTGTTATTTACTAACGGAATCATTAGGTAAAATGCAAATCAAATTATCAAAGAAAATAACTACCAACGGGCTTAGAAATTTTCAAGTAAAAAATAACCAACCATCATTAATTTACCACTAAAAATTACCAAGAAATTTCGCTGATAAAATTTATAAACCAACGCTTTATATCATCTAAAATTACAAACGAATTTTGTTTTTAATATGTAGATAAATCAATTTAGCATTAATGAAATTTTAACTTTTCCCAATAGAGTATTTTACTCATGTTTTTAGAATCGGACCAGATCTAGTTCAATTGGTTAAACCAAAATTCGAATCTGGATTTGAAACTAATTCGAAATACCCTAAATAACCATTTTTGCAGTTGAATCGGTTTGGACCAATCAATACCAAAAAAATTGATTGAAATGGTCCAATAAAATTTTGATTTATTTTTTTATTTTTTATAAGAGAAAAAATTAGTATGGCAAAATTGTGGACCGGTCAAATTTTTTTTAGTGTGGTATTTAAAATTATATTAACAATGCCAAAATATGTCTATAATTTTGAAAGTCCAAATATATAATAATATAATTAAAAATTTATCTAATATTGAACAATATTACAATATTCATTACTAATCCACAATTTTGAACATGATTGCATACACCAGTATTTAAAAGGTTTCTTATGTGGCAATATATATTTTTACATTTAAATTAATATAATCAATTCATTTGTATAATTTATTAGGATATAGTTATAAGTAAATTATTTTTGTATAACATATAGATTATTATAATTATAAATTTTTTTGTTAATTATATGTTCTATATATAATATATATATTTTAGATGGTATAAAATAATACTTCTATCGTTTTTTTTTTTTTTTGATTGAGCAAAATAATGAAAAAAAATGTGTAATTTCTTTTAGGGTATGATTTTTTTTCAATAATGAATAAATGATGGAATACGTTAAATAGGGGGGTTTTTTTTTCTTAAAAAAGTGTAATAAGAGTGTTGTTATTTTGACTTATTTATTTTTTTAAGAAAATAAAATCTTTTGTATAACGGATTAAAATATAGAAAAAGAGGAAAACTTTTCTAATAGAAAATAGATACGGAAGATTAAAAAAAAATGTGATGTTCCCCCTGTTATTTATTTATTCGATATATAGCAAAAGCATTTTAAAATAAATGATAATCACTGGCTTGGCACGTCTTATTTTTTAAAGACAAACACTAGGGTGGAAAGTCCTTATTTTTAAAAATTTATGGAACCGGATCAATTCCGCTAATTGGATCCCCAGGCTCCCCAAATCATGCCCAATCCTTTTCCAAATCATGCCACATCACAGATACAACCAAATTTTTTCTCCGCTCTTCCTCCTCTTGTCTTTCTCTCTCCCTCTACCGTCTTCCTCCTCTTTCTCCCCATGTCTTTCTCTCTCCCTTTCTCACACTCGAAAATAACTTCCTATTATCTATCATGTTAATCTTAATAATATTCTTTGCAGTGGCGGAGGATCCGAGCTGTGGCGTCGTTTTACACATCCTCCTAATCGGGCATTTCCCGGAGGACATCTCGGAATTCCGGGTGAAAGCTCGTATGAGGCAGAATTCGAAATCGTAGTGAAATTATGCTACATTAGCTTGGAGGATGCGAATTTGGATTTGGATTGCGGGACATTAATGGAGGAGAGATTGGCCGGAAAGGAAGCGGCGGAAGGGGGCGGTGGCGGCGAGGGTAGGAGGGGAAGAAGAGAGTGTTGTTTTCAAAGTGATTTATTCATGCCACCGCTTCTGATCTATAGAGTATTTAGACTGGATCAATTCAATTAAAATCCCTGCAACAAAGAGAATTAGAGCATGTTCTCTACGAGTCAGAAAATTAATTGAACAACAGGACATCAAAGTCTAATGGTAACCAATCGAACAGGGATGTCTTAACTATTCATTCCTCAATATAAAGAGGATTGCACCGAATAGAACAAAGCAACGATTAAGATTGCAACTACAGAAGAAGAAGCAATAATTATACATACAAACCAACCTTGGAGTTTTCTGAGGGCTATGAGACAGAAGATCTAAAGAGTGAAGAATTGAGTAGTGATTTTCTTCAAACTTATTGTTCAGCCTTGACACCATGAATATCTACTTAAGTTCTCCGGTGAAAGAAGTCAGAGTCGACGGATGATGTTTGAACAATGAAACATGAGGCAGTCTTCCCATGTTGAAAATTTTGTTTTAATTCATTACGTTACTATTTATAATGAACTGTGTTTATATGAATAAGTTTTTTTCATTAATTTTATATTGATTTGTTTGTATATTGTTCAATATCTTTTAGGTTATTTTTTTATTAATTAGATTACTCTTTATAATAATTTGAGTTACTCTTTAATTTCATATTCGAATTTTAGAAAATAAAATATAATTTGATTACTCTTTAATTTATTTATTTCAGAAAATAAAATATTATTCTATTTGATTAGCATATTTTAAGTTACTATTTTCTATTAATTGAGTTACTCTTTTTAATAATTTGGGTTACTTTTTAATTTCATATTCGAATTTTAGAAAATAAAATATTAATTGTTCTATTTGGTTAACATATTTTAGGTTATTTTTTTATTAATTGGATTACTTTTTTTAATAATTTTGATTACTCTTTAATTTCATATTCACATTTCAAAAAATAAAATATTGTTCTATTTAATTAATATTTTTTAGATTAATGATTTTTTAAAAAAAAAGTGAATATCAAAAGTGCCCAATTAACATTGTCCAGAACATCAAAAGTGCCAGAATATCAAAGCATCTTTCGCATCGTCCCTCAATTGGAACCATACTTAAGATCCTCTTTTATATACACAACAATTTCAAAAGCTACAAGTATATATAAAGCTCTACCTAGTATTCACATTGAAAACCCCCTCTGTTAACTACATTCATCATCACCCTTAAACCTTACATTACACTCTTTTGAGTTTGCTCGTCTTAACGTCGTTGTTGGTGTCATAGGAGATCCTTCTTTTGACGGGGATGTACAGCTGCTCTGCAAACGTGTTGATGGACATTTTAGAATCCTTTTTATCTGCATTTTGGTCGAAGAATCACCCTCTTCGTTGTCTCCTGCTTCATCATCTTCTTGATCCTTGCTAAAAGGACTATCTATTGTGTGAAAGTCTCATCGCACACTTAATCTTCTCGTGCCTCTGGGAAGACGAAGCATCCGTTAGCCCTACAATTTTTTTGATTCCAAGAACCTTACGACCTAACTCAGCCTGCTCAAAAGTCTTGCATTTCGGCTGCTTGAGAATCTTAGCAGCCATGTAAACAATACTTGTTAAGCCCCAATTCTTCAAAAGGAAACACATGATTCTTCTCAGGAATCCAAAAATCGACGAAGTGAATTCTCTTGTCCGAGAGGGATTTCAGGATTGGGGGAGGAACAGATTTCCCTTCAAAGCTGAGAATTACACAACCAATACCAAAACACAACAGCACGAGCAGAATAGATGGATCGCGAGATTGACACATAATATCAAAATTCTAATAGTTCCTGTGGGCTTCAACATCACACTTGCATAAACCAACACTACTTATGGGGGCTTCTGTTCCGTTTGCCATGTCTATGGTGTTAGAGTGATTTGATTATGTATTAAACGATTATCCTCTCTAACGCTTTTAGATGAGGTGGTCGTTTAACATGGTATCAGAGCCCATGGTTAACAAAGGTCCAAAGGTGCCACCTATTTATGAAAAAATTGCACATGCAATACTTGAGACAAAAGTTAACCCCGCCTGCATGTGAGGGGGCGTGTTAGAGTGATTTGATTAAGTATTAAACGATTATCCTCTTTAACAGCTTAAACTTTTAGATGAGGTGATCGTTTAACATATGATTCTCAAAATGAAGCAAAAATCTTTGCTTCTATCATTTGAATTGAATTTTCTCATGCCAAATGACTCATGAATTACTCATGAGTTGCCTGCAGAACCCTTCCTCTCCAATGGCAGATACAGGAGAACCAAAGGATTCTCATTCAATTCTAGAGATTTATTTACATTTGATGATACAGGAATATCTTTCAATTTCCTAATCATTGAATTTTGATTTGATTGAAATAGCGACAACAACGCGGGATTGGCGATAGGGGGCGGGTGACTTCGATGAATTCCCGAGATACGCCGGCAGTGGTGTAACAGCAGCTGAGGCAATATTTGGAGAATCGGACGGAGATGGGGCGGCAGTGGAAGGTGGAGGAGCAAGAGAAGAGAGGGGAGGAGGACAGAGATAGATTCACTTTTAAGTGTTTGGGAAGAGAGGATCCTAGATTTTTTTTTTGCCCGTTTAGCTTGTAGAGGATCCGAGAAATATTTTTTTTCCCATTTAGCTTGCACAAGATCTTGTCCTAAATTTAGTTTTGTGGAACCGGTCCCATGCTAGTTGCTCTCACTATAATAAATAATAGTACCTGATATACATTTAATATTGCAAAGTGAATTAAATGTGTGTATATATAAACCGATGGTAATTTACCGTACTTAATTAATGACAAGAGAGAGAAATAAATAAATTTAAAAAAATAGAAATATCAAGTTAAAGGGTATTTTTGTCTTTAGATTATGTTAATTAACTGAAATGGACAATTATACCACTACTGAGCTAGATCAATTAGATCCAAATAAATTTATCCTTAAAATATTAGGATTCGGTTCTACCAAATTTTGGTAGGACCAGTTTACCCTAGTCTTTCTCCTTGTTTACTTTTAAAATTGTTTTATTTTTAACTTAATTTATACTGTTTATTCAATACTGGTACATTCAAATTTACACACGTTTTCAATCAATTAAATAAAATTCAAACAACCAGAACTTGTATTTTAAAGCATTTAGGGGCCGTTTACTTGCAAGGGAGGCGAAAATAGAGGTCTAGAAAGTATTTTTCACGTTAACTCTCATAGCTCTTTCTTATCCATCCAAAAAGAGGGGATAACGTGACCCATTGCACTGTGGAATCTGTGTCTGGCCAACAAAGGCCCGTGTAACTTTCAAGAAAGGTTCACCTTAAACGTGATTACATAATGTTAAAATAAAGTTAACCCTCCCTTAACCCACGGTATAAACGGCACCCTAATGGTTTATAACTTTATGCATATTTTATCTATGCAGTTAATGTTATAGCCTTAAAGATTTCATGTTGATTCTCGCCATGTAATATAATTTTGTCATTATAGTTAATTGGGATAAAAATTTATTTAGTCTCATAACTTTCCTCATGCTCTATTTTAGTCCCAATAAAGATAAGTTTGTCAATTTAGTCCCACCGGTGAAGAAATAGGGCCAAACACGTCCTATTTTCGTCGAAAAATGCTGACATCACCAAAAAACGGCATGTGATTGTCACGTGATAATCAAAATTGCCGATTTATGATCGGGACGATGACATGGCGCCCTGATGGCAGGTGAGTCAACAAATTAAATGTTATTTTAATGCACACAAGCCATTTTTATTTTTTAAAATTTTAAATAATTAGAGAACAAAATTAAAACCAAAAAATGTATTAATAATATTTCACATAGTTAAGCTGGCTTGCCTTAGCATTAATAATTCTACATTCTTGAATTCTAAATCGTTTTTCTGTTTGATTTATTTTCTTTCGTATTAGTTTAATTATTAATTTCAGTTTCTAATTAAATTATTCTCAAAAACCCTGAATTTGTCTTACACTATTGTCATACATAGAATTAATTGGTAGATCTAGAACTATCTCATGGGTTCGACACTTGACTTGGTCACACACACTACAATTGATCCCTTACACTAATACACTTGAGGGTGAAATAAAATTGTAAACAGTCGGCATATTGAGGTTGAATTAATCTTCTGGTTTATTAATTAGATTTTTTTGTACGTTTTTT
Source organism: Pogostemon cablin (assembly GCA_023678885.1). NCBI lineage: Eukaryota > Viridiplantae > Streptophyta > Magnoliopsida > Lamiales > Lamiaceae > Pogostemon > Pogostemon cablin. The sequence goes on along the minus strand of CM042965.1, from coordinate 16,873,700 downwards.
GTTTTAATTTTATTTTCTAATTATTTAAAATTTTAGAAAATAAAAATGAATTGTTGGCATTAAAATAACATTTAATTTGTTGACTCACCTGCAGGGCGTTACGTCATCGTCCAGACCAGAAATCGGCGATTCCAGTGATGTCAGTTTTTCCAGCGAAAATAGGACGTGTTTGGCCCTATTTCTTCACCGGTGGACTAAATTGACAAACATATCTTTATTGGGACTAAAATAGACCATGAGAAAAGTTATGGGATTGAATAAGTTTCTGTCCCGCTGACTCACCTGCAATCAAGGCGCCACATCATCATTCCGCCCGAAAATCAACGATTCCGGTTGTGACGTGGCCGTTTTGATGTTAGCGTTTTTCGGCGAAAATAGGACATGTTTAGCCCAATTTCTTAATCAGTGGGACTAAATTGACAAACTTATCTTTATTGGGATTAAAATAGACCATGAGAAAAATTATGAGACTAAAATGGTTTTTATCTGTTAATTACATATCTTAACTTTGTGATTCATGGCATATCAAAGGATATACTAATTATTTTTTAACCCATAAAGGAGAAAGGTGAACATAAACCATGTTTTACAAGAGACAAGGTCTAATAACAATATCTCAAACCGAAGAAATGAGAATGGATAAAATATTTCATAATTTAAGATATTAACTTGAAAAAAATTTGAAGGCCAAAACAAGAAGATAGCACGCAAGGGTATACATAAGCATTTACCTAAAATTTAAAATTAGAGTCTGTGCATTATGCAGTAATCTAGTACATCTAGGAACAGAAGAAATGACCCGTTAACATATATATCAAGTCTAGATAAACCATATCATTCTGCACATATGTTGTACAATGTAAAATGTTGAAGTTCAAATTTCAGGTTAGCTTCTGTTTCGGTCGTTTACCCAGTTTTGATCGCCGTTGCTTGAATAAATGAAGGTACAGCTTCATCCATAAAAATGGATAGCAAAATAGCAATGCCTGCAAAGACAAATATATAAACCAAAGAAAGATGTAATGATGATAAGACCATCTCAAATATGCGTTCAGTGTGACAGAGGAAAAAACAAAAAAAACTTTCCATAGTAGTATAAGATGGAGCAATTTTATAAGGGTTAATTGCAAAAAAAACCACGAATTTTAATTCTATTGTGACTGAAAGTGGTTATATTTTTTGAGAAATTGGGCATGTATCACACATCCTTGAGGGGTTTCTCACAAGTATTTGTATAATCCATAGAGCTTATGATGACATTAGACAAAAATGATTTTGGATGCAAATCAGACCCTTATAATATCAGACACAAGCTTATGAGTCGAGGGATGGCACTATAAAAGAACGATGCCTTTTTCCTTCCCTTTTATGATCTGACAAGCGGAATATGCTAGCACATGTATGACGCATGAAGATTGCAAATTCATCATTTAAGAAGGGGATAACATCATTTTTAGTCCCCCAACTATACCCATCTTCAGATGCAGTTCCCCACATTTCACTCCCATCAAGTTTGGTCCCTAAAGTGGCTCATTTTTTACGTATTTAATACCACCTCCACTCTCTGTTAAAAACCTAATGGAGCCAAGTTATCCAAAATCTTCATTCCAAATTCATGGGGAAACACAATCTTCTTTGTATCTTCACCAATTGTGTTTCCATCAGTGAAAGTGGAGTTTAGAGAAAAGGGGAAAATGAAGAAGAGCTAGACATTGAATACCAAGACAACCTATTCGATTTTCCACCCGACCAAGAAAACAATGTGAATTTGAAATAGATGTGGGCAGATGCTCCACTAGGAATGACTAAACCGGGTTGGGTCCGCTAGATGTTGATGAAGACTAGGTGGATGTAATAGTTAAGAGGCCAAGGAGGGTCACAACCAGCCCATTGCCCTTTATGTTCTGTAAAGGAAGCCTAATCCAGCGATTCCAGATAATCATTATAATATTTGGGAATACTATATTTGTGTTGAAGAGATGGATAGGATCATAGAGTGAAGAAATGCTGATCTGAATACATACCTTGACGAAGTTATAGTAGCTGAAAGGGAGACTGTCTGCATACATGTTTTCTTTCTTTATGAATGGCAGTGCTTGGTACATGAGCCACACTACATCAAATATGTGCAACGAGTTTAATCCAGGTAGGCAAAGGATGCCTTGGCGGAAGCATTAACAATAAACATGGTCGAAGGAGCATGTGATATGGGTCTTGAGTAGTTGAAAAGCTTACTTTCACCAGGAAAAACTCCGATAGGGTACAAGATAATGAATGCATTGTACCTAACAAAATAACCATAATTTAAGTTCATACAATCTTGTTTCCAAAATTATTACTTATCCACCATGTGAGTAATAAGAAATCATACCTGATCAATGTGATCCAATTTGGCGAGCTCCCAAGGCAGTACAATGCATAATGCGAGTACCTGATTACCTACAAAAGATATACTATATAAGAAGTCTAATGAGATTACAGTATTCACAGGAAAGAAAATGGAGGATGTTAGGTAAAGACATCTTTAAATCTTGTAAGCCAGTGAATAACTGCCAAGGAAGGCTTAGACCTTTTTGAATACCTAAAGTGATACAAAGTCTTGACTTTGTGCGATCATAACCAGAAGCAAGAATATTCATGACCTCTTTTTTTTTTTTTGAATAATTCATTTAAAGACTCTCTACTTGTGATCATACTACGACAATTCCAATAATCTAATTGATCATACGAATCTTCTGCAATAATAATTTCTAGCTCCCCTAATGCAAGACCAATATGCCTGGCGTGAGAGTAAAGCCTATGGTAGTCCGTCGTCCCATAACGCCACACGCAGTTACAAAATAATGGGCATTGAGATAATCACGAGAATTTGTAGGTTTTAAAGCTTTATCTAATTAACATATTACCTTTCGTTCCTAAGTACCACTCTTTCTGTTAGTCTACTAAAGCGTGATAGAAAAACTCTTGCAAAAGGAAATTACTAAGTGATCACAAAGTTGAGTACGAAGAGTAGTGATACAGTAACATATCCCTAGCTCACATCGATTATTGGTGTATAATGTGTGACATTTGTCTATGACACAATATACCACTCCTACATCAAGAGAAACCAAGACTCCCAACTCACCTCAGATAAGCTCCAAGCAACAAATGTTATGAAGAGTGCCGGTAGTTCCTGGACCTATATCAAGAAATTGAATGAGTTTCTATCATTTCAAAATGAAATTCCCACAAATATACATAATTAGTTCATGTGCATCAGCATGTTTTATCCCTCTGAATATGGTCTTATTCTTTCTATAAATACCAGACAGCAGGTATTTTGTTACTTAGATTACTTTTAGCTGTCAGTTTGAACAAATAGAAACTTCTCCCATGAAATTGAAATATTAATTCAAACATAATGCAAATATAGAACCAAACAACTAAATAGACAAACTCAAAACTATTTCATAATTTACACAGTTGTCTGAAATGTTGACTAATATATGCCCAAAACTCATGCGAAATCCGGGGTGACATTTTCTTTTCAGAACAAACCTCATGAATTCGACAAACGATGGCAAGCAAAAAGTGAGTTCTTCCACCCCATTGCATCAGAGGAAGCAGGACACCACTTGGAACAATTCCTAGAATTTGGAAAGCAAGAATTCAAATGAAAAGAAAATTCATAGATATTCAACTTTCAAATATAAAACAACACTGCTCTCAAAATTTACCTATAGCCCCATGAATAACTTCCAAGAACGCAATACTTTGCAAAAGGCCTCCACACGAAATCAAGAACAAAAAAAAAAACATAAATACTCCCAATTCAAAAGACAGCTTACAGACATAAAATGTACATCCAATATCATCAGCTTACTCACAGATTAATTCACCCGCCGAAGAAAATGCTCCATTGATTGAGTTGGTGAAGAAAAGGTTGCTCAAAATTCTGAAAAGAGATAAAGCCCTGGGAATTGAGCGAGTGAATGGTCGTCACTTAGTAGGTCAAAGTATAGAGAGAGAGAGAGAGAGAGAGAGAGAGAGAGAGAGAGAGAGAGAGAGAGAATTACCATCCCAATGTCTGCAAGAGATTATAGCAGAAGAGATACAAGTTTCGCAGTTGGGACATCACGAATGCGAGGAGTCTTGTAGATAAACTCTTGCCGTCGATTTTATAGACCACTCACCAATAATCTTCATCATCCAAAAACAATTGGCAATGGAGTTATTTATCTTGTTATATTTAAAAATCATATTTATATATAGACAGAAGGATATGATTACATTTTTAAGCAATTCAACCAAAAGACTTCAGTTGAGACTTGAGTTATGAGCAAGCAATGAGAATAAACTCAACAGCAAACAGCACAAAGAAGCCTCACATATTCTTTCCATCCACATATTTTTCATCTTTAATTAGCTTTTAATCTTTCGATTACCAATTACCTTTGCAAAACCTTTTTGATATTCACAGACGAAGCAAGAGCCAAATCGAAAACTGAAGAATCACAATGACAAAGGATTTTACCTGTTGCAAGTCAGTTGGGTATTGAATGGTGGATGCTTGACCTGAAATGGGTCAGGAGCGCCGCCGTCGGTGGTGGAGCAGAACTGATTTTTCGGGTCGGGTTTAGTTTAAGAATTGAGCTGTAATTGGGTTATTTGGGTATCGTGTTGTTGACTGTTGACTTGGACGTGAGTTTCAAAGCCCCATGATTGAAAATACTATGCAATATAAATCGTTAAACCTTTTGTGGCCACTTTTTCAATCATTCAATATGGAGTAAATTGTTAAATTTTGTGAAAATACATCTGCCCACTTTCAAACGAGTATAATTAATACCCAACTTTATGCTGGTTTTCTAAAATTCCCTTTTATCACACAATGCTGTCATATTAAAAAATAAAAAAATAAGAAATTGAGTAGTTGCTCAATTATATATATATATATATATATATATAAATTTATTTTATAGCTTAAATATTAAAATATTACAGTTATATTTTTAATGTAGTGTATTTTTATACTCCCTCCGTCCCTTGGTAAGAGTCTAATTTGATTTTGGGCACGTGGATTAAGGAGTATTACTATTATTTAATATGTAGTGGGTAGTTGTATTAGTGTGTGTGTGTCTCATGTTTTAATTGTATTAGTGGGTGTGGGTGGGTTCCATATGTCCAAAAAAGGAAATATGATCCTTTGGGTGGGAAAACCAAAATGATAAAATGAGACGGAGGGAGTATGTAGGTGAACTTTAATGCATTGGTTAAAGTCATTCCCTCTGGCTATATTTAAAAAAATAATACTCTCTCCGGCCAGCTATAAAATATCAATTTTACTATATTTAACGTTAAATTAAAAAGTTTCTGTTTCCATTTAAAGAAAAGTAAGGTCTCACTATTACTATCACTGAACCCCTTAAAGTTATGGTATTTACATGAATTCATTAGTTTAAAATTATCTAACAACATTACTAATCCTGACTTAACTAACATTTATTACTAATTATACAATACATTTAATAGTCACACCATAAAAAAATCAATCAGGGTATGAAAACCATAATTCTCATTTGAGCCGCTCTCTTCAATGAACTTTATCTGATTCATCGTTTGTTCTTCAGCGATGGTCTTTCTCTCTCATCGACTACTCTTTCTCGTCTTCTTCCCTGTAAAATTATCATCATCGTCCCTTCTGTACCGCTTTCCTTTCCTTATCTTGAAAAAGATATGGATCCTAAAGCCGATTCAAAGTCTATTTCCAAGGTGGTGTCACCGGTCGATTCACCGTCAAAAGCGATTTTCGGCGAAATATCTGATGTTGTGTTTGGATTGAGTCATTTCAAATCCAATGGATTTGAAAATGAATGAATTTTAATTATTCATTTGAATTCTATTGTTTGGATCAATTATGGATTTATGAAGAGATTTTCAAGTCCATAATTCAACATTTATTTTCTAATTTTTAAAATATAACTTTATATATGTTATATAAAAATAATGAAATTTTATTATATTAAGTATTAAAATTTTAAATTTTATTTTAAAAAATTTGGTGAGGGTGGGGTGGGATAGACCGAGTAGTAATATTTTTATTATTTAAATATTAAAATCTAAAATTTTATTTTTTTAAAAAAATTGGGGTGGGTGGGTGGTGGCGGGGGTGGGGTAGACTGGGTGGTAATATTTTTATTGTTAAAATATTAAAATCTAAAATTTTGTAAAAAAAAAAATTAGTTTGGGGGTGGTAGGGGTAGGTGTCGGGGTGAGTGGGGTAAGCTGGGTTAAATTTTTTAAAATAAATAAATATATATTTATTTATTTATTTAAATATTTTATTAATTTTATATACTATTTTTATATATTAATATATCAATTACACAACGGAAGGATTTCAAACGACGCGGTTTGAGTAAGGATTTGAAAATCAATTTAAAGCAACTATAAAAAATCAAAATTAAATTCATAATTTGAAATTCATTGATTTAAAATATTGGATTTAGAAATTCATTAATTCTAAGTTCCACCCAAACACGAAGGAGGGATTTGAGTGAGAGATTTATAAATACCTCCTCAAATCTCTCCATCTAAACACAGCATAAGATTTCTTCGTTCTCCTACTATGAGGCTTGTAGATCTACTGTGCTCCCATCTTTCTCGAGCTTATACGAGTCTGATGCCTATAGATCTACTGGGCTCCCCCTCTTTCTCGAGCTTATTCGACTTTTATTCTTGTAGATCTATTGGGCTCCCAGCATTCTCAGCCCCTTCCGATTCAGATCTGAATCGATCAGTTGTCTCAAAATCTGCTGAGATATACACAGGGCTTGTGGTGCCTGATTCCGAGGACCAACTTTGACCCTAAATACGAGGGAATGGCGGTGCTCGACTCTGAGGAGGAATCGGTGAGTGACCCCGTGATCGCGTCGATGCCTGATTGCCAATCCAGCAAAAGTTTTATAAAGGAACGCAAGCACCAAATTCGGATGCTAAAGATATTGTGTCCTGCGACCTTGAAATTTCTCGAATACTCTGAGGTATAAAACCTACTCTATTATTAGCTCATATGTGGGATTAGACATTCATAAACTAATATGATGATGTTTCTGTGGGTTGAAATAGTATGAGCATATTGAATTTGTCACCATGCATATTGAATTAATCGTGTTTTTAAGAAAGTAACAAGGGTAGTTTGGATTGAATCTAACAACTAATAAACATGAAAACATAAATAATCAAAGTTGCAGAAAATATAAAAATAAGATAAACAAATAAAATTGAAAACCTAGTTCAAGAATTTGATCCCCTCCCGTATCCTAATTCATATAGATGAAATTCCTAAAACACCAACATGTTCATAAATTCAAGCCCCTAGGCTAACGGTACGACCAATTAACCCGAAATATCCTTAAGATTAATAACCTAGAGTACGACCTCTAGATTAAACTATTCCCGAGTGACCCTATGGATTCGAAATCGACAATGCATTAAGATTTAGATATTAGGACTACTAGGCTATGAAAACGGGGGTAGCGAATCATACAATCTAAATTTCGTGATTTCAAGAGGTACTCCCTCATTTTGCTACTCGATTCACAATATTATAACAATTACGGATTATAATATATAAAATAGCTATTGAACAATCAATCACCTATTGAAAGGGGTAGTCTAAACAAGCAATTGAAAAATCATAATTCACATCCAAGCCAATCACAAAATAAATTCATAAAACAGGGTTGATAATATTATTCCTAATCAAACATGTAATTATTCTACGGAGGTTCACAATCCTCGGACTAGTAAATAAATTACATAATAAAAATTAAATAAAATAATTTAAAAAGCTAAACCGATGATCTTGAATTCCTGTGGTGGTGCGTCTCCTGCTCTCCCAATCTGCCTTCGCGTGGAATCCTGCCTTCCAATGTGATAGAATAACCGTGGTAATCTCCAAGACTAAAATAAGAATCCTGAATTAATTTATCTTTGACCTTCCATTCTGAAATGTATCCAAGTTCATTGTATCTTTTCTCCCTTTGGTAAGTTTTTCTTTTACTTTTCAAATCAAATCTCTCCTTATTATAGCTTGGTTAACTCTTTTAATATCCAGCAGTAATAATTATTGTATCAGTAACACAAAATAAATTATGGTGACAATTTTGGCCTGTTTCATTAAGAAATAAAATAATTAAATCTCAATTGTATAAAATAGAAATAAATCGTAATTACACTAAATAATTAACAACTTACGCGTAAAGAAGTGAATTTCATCCAAAATAATCGTGTAAAATTATGACTCATCAAACTACCCACACCTAAACCTTTACTTTTCCTCAAGCAAAATAAGACCAAAATAAGATATAGGAAAAATAACAATCATGTGTAAGTGATAGCAAAACATAATAAAAATAATAATAATAAGTTACGTATTTGAACTTTTTAAATATAATTTTACATACTGATTACAATTACTGTTATATATTTAATATATATACCAGAAGCCGTGTAGTACATATTATATAATGATAAATATATTAATTATGATAATATGTCATATATGTATGTATAATATATAATTATTATAGTATACCAGTACGAAATATATATATAATAAATATGAATTGAATTAAAATTATGAAATAAGTAATGTATCAAATTGAAAAAATAAAAGTTGTGATATAATTGAAAGTATTAAATAGATCGCGTATTAAATTGACAAAAATAAAAGAGTGAGGCTTGCGTGCGCCCGAGCGCACGGGAACACATTCCGTGCGCCTTTAGAAATTTAGTATTATGGGTAATGGTACATTGTTTTGGTCTAAAGGGTATGCACTTTAATTAATAAAAGGTACACCATTTTGTTCTAAAGGGTATACACTTTTCATTAATATTTTTTTTCTTTAGAAAATAAAGGGTACACATTTTTATATTAAAGGGTATACAATTTAACACAAAATTCTAAAGGCGCACGGAGTGTTGTCCATGCGCCCAGATACACACAATAATTTTCTTTAGAAAATAAAGGGTACACATCTGTATACTAAAGAGTATAAAATTTAACAAAAAATTCTAAAGGCACACGGAATGTGGTCCGTGCGCCCAGGTGCATAGGAGTTTTTGCCAAAATAAAAAGTGGTGATATAATTAAAAATATTAAATAGTTCGTGTATTGAATTGATAAAAATAAAAGGGTGTGATAGATTTGAAAACCCCCAATAAGATGGTGTATTTTTTAGGAATTAACCCTATTTTATATTTTTTAAAATAGTTATCACTTTCACTATAAAATGTTATTATTCTATAAAAGGCTATCACTTTTTATTTATATTATAATGAAATAGAATAATACTTTTTATTGAGTATTATTTTTTATTATAGTAATTATTTTATCCGTCTAATATAAAGTAAGTACGGTCTCACATTATTATTTACTTAAAATAAAAGTATCTTTTTAAGAAATAATACCTGATCTAAACAATTTTATTAATACGGGGTAAGATAAAAGTAAACCATATATCACCTCTAGATTTTGTAGTTCATGAACCTATAATTGGTTTCGAGATAGGCGAAGTAAGATAAGGTGGTATATACTCCCCTCAGTCCTTAGATAAGAGTCCAATTTTACTATTTTAATTGTCCCATTTAAAGGATCACATTTTCTTTTTTGAACACATGGGACCCACCCACACCCACTATTACAATTAAAACATGGGGTCCACATACCCACTAATACAATTACTCACTACACATTAAATAATAATACTCCTTAATCCACGTGCCCAAAAGCAAATGAGACTCTTACTAAGGGACGGAAGGAGTATAAGAATTGAGATTTAAATAAAGATAAGTATGCATAATATGAAAAATGAAAATTGTTTGATAAGATGTATTAAAATTAACATATAAAAGTTTTATGATGTTTGATAGGAGATAAAAGAAATAAGATAGATGTCAAATTACTTTTATAACCTTTAGATTTTTAATTGCAAATTTATGTAGAAAATTTTCCAAAAAAATTATCAATTCATTTTCACCGTACATGTTCTACCGTCTCCATCCAGAATGAATATTGAAATTTGAAAATTCATTATAAAATTAAACCCAAATTTTACTTAAAATTTATTAAAATATAAGATCATTCCAAATCAACCCAGCAAATTTACGAAAATTTAAATAAAATAGAAATAATAATTAAAAAAATCATAAAGATATGAAACAAAATCAATTGTCCAAATTGGGAATTGAATAGTCATAGAAATGTCATCTCAAGTGCTGATCCAAAACTAATTTGTTTCTTTTGCATCTAGCAATTGGAGTGTCTTTCTATCTCCTCCCGACTATTAGGCTCACAAACAAGGACTTTGGCAGAGATGAAATCAAAGTATAAGGGTAACAAAGGGTGAAATTATTTTCAATTGAAATCAATTATCAGAAGAAAAGAAAGAAAAATAAATTAATTACAAATCTTGTGAGGGAGAACACAACATCTCACAGCCTGCTAACAGCGAAGATTTTGACCTATGGTGATGGGACGATGCCGACGGAACAATGAGTAATAACGACGAGTGACGGCATGGGCATAATACTCAAGGTGGGTTGGGCGATTACAACGTTAGACAATTCTTCAAATTTGAAAGATCAACTTTGATAATATTAGGAAATGGATTGACGAGGCAAATGAAAATTACCAATTTTGCAGATGGAAATCAAACCCTAGATCCACCAGCTTCGTAGGAATAGAAGAAGACAAAAGTAATTTTGGTAATTACCCTCTCTTGTCTTGGTTTACTGTTGAATGCATAGTCTTAATACTATGGTTCAAGCCGTACAATTTATGTAAAGAGAACAGTATATTTTAATGGGCTTTCCCCTTTTTACCGAGCCCGTTAACAAGGGTACGGGTTGGACAAATTCACATACTACCCGCTACCCTATTTACCCTACCCTTACCCTACCCTATTACCTAAAAATTGAACATCGGGTAGGGTACGGGTATACCCGCTGGGTATGCGGATAATCCGCGGGTAAATGGATACCCGCAATTATTATAAAATATTATATGAATATCCTTCGTTTCTCAAACTTGTTCAATCCTATCCGTATTGAAATTAAAAAGTTTTTTTAAGTATAAATATAAATTTAGAATTAAATAATGTACTTAAATATTATTAATTAAAAACTAAATAAATGATGTAAATACGTAATGTAAAATTAAATAATATAATATATGTAATTTTTGAAAGTAGGAATATAAATATATACATACATAATTAGAAATATATAATACTCCATTATAATATAAATAAAAATAAATATAGTACTTGGACATAATTAATTAAAAATTAAATAATGTAAATATGAATATATAAATATGTAATGTAATTAAAAATGTATAACATAATATATATATATATATATATATAGTATTATATAAATATAATATGTAGTATAATATATAGTATGGGATAAAAGGGTCGGGTAAACGGGTATAAAAGGAGAATTCGTACCCTACCCTTACCTGCAAAATTTTTATCGGGTTCGGGTATTACCCTACCCATTACCCGATAAAGTCTACCCTACCCATACCCAACACCTCGGGTACCCGCGGATAACCCGATCCTGTGGATAAAATTGACATCCCTAAAGAGATATTATTTAAATAAATACCGTATCATAAAGGTAAAAACTTGTATGAGACCATTTCAAAATTTTCATTTCGTGAGACGTGTCAAAAGATCGTAGTTTTATTTTCTTGTGTAAAACAAAGCTTTTGGTTAATCAGTTGCGTCGTGTGGCTATGAAAGTTGGGTTTGAGTATTGTTTGGGGGTGGATTGTACTACAGGTGGAGGAGGTCGTAGTGGTGGTTTAGGTTTGAATTGGAAAAAAGAATTAAAAGTTGTTTTAAACTCATTTTTAACAGATGTTGCATGCGCCGGAAAGAACAAGTTACAGATGTTGGGTGTTGTGAAGCAAGCTGCCCGCATTAGATGCGGTCTAAAACTGGAAAAATCAAGGGCCGCAGTTGGTAAATTGCTAGAGATATTGAATCCACAAGGAAAGAAACCACTCACGCTGACAAACAAGAGCCATCAAAGCAACACAATAAATTAGATTGATTCAATTCCTTACTATTAGCACTTTACATTTATTTATTTATTTTGTAAATAATTAGTTTCCATTTAGCTGTGCATGTATTGTTGTATTTATAGATTATTCTTCACCATGCCTTCATTCCCATAACTTATTGGACGTTTGCCTTCCAAATAGTTGTTTATCTTATTAACCGTCTTTCAACCTCTACCCTCAATTACAAATCTCCCTACCTTAGTCTATTTACCCAACCTCCCTCATATCAATCTCTTCGCCAATTTGGGTGTCTCTGTTTTTCGTGGCTACGGCCATATAACTCATCCAAACTTGAATCTCGCTCTCGCTCATGGGTATTTCTTGGATATGACACAATTCACCACTCTTATTGTTGTTTAGATCGTCTTTCTAACAAAATATTTATATCACGTCATATTCGCTTCGTTGAAATATTTTTCCATTCTCTCAATAAAATCATATCACCGAAACTGCTAATTGTATTTACAATAAATGTAAAGTGCCAATTATAAGGAATTGAATCAATCTAATTTATTGTGCTGCTTTGATGGCTCTTGTTCGTTAGTGTGAGTGGTTTCTTTCCTTGTTGATTCAATATCTCTAACATAAATAAGTCAGAGCTTGTCGAGAATGGCTCTACCAGATTGTGAAAAGTGGCACACCATGAGAAGATATGGCATAAATGCTAAGAGATGCCCTCGAATCTCCTGTGTATTCAAGATGTTGGGGCTGTATAAGACTCATACGCAGCAAGGAGAGCTAGGATGAGAGAATAAGATCCACACATAGATGAAAAAAAAAGGGAAAAGAAAAGGAAAATAAAGAGGAATATGAGAGGATTCGTGAGGGGAGCAGGTCCGGCAACTCCGACCCTGCCCCCTCGCCAGAGGAGACCAACAAAGAGTAAAAGTGTAGAGATAAGGAGGAAAGAAATTCTTATAGAGAATGAAAATCAGATAAATAATTCTCGTATTATATAACACCTTAAAGTCGTACTTTAGTACATCATTCATCATACTTTATTAAATCATACTTTTATATGGGATGACTCATCTTATAACCCGTCTCATAAGAGATTTATAAGATATTCATTTTTCTGTTTTGGTCGTTCACTGTAAAGGTATCCATTTTTTTAGTAAAAAGAACACACACATGACTCACTATTAATCACTAATATAACTAAATATTTTATATAAAATAATAAAACTTCTTCATCTACATTTAAAAAACAAATAATTTCTTATTGATAGACGGAGGAGTATTTCTTTATTCCCACGGGTAAAAAATACTAGTAGTAAAGTATAAACATACGTGTTGTATTGTCTTCATGAATGAGATCTCAATCAATGTGAATGGAACTTAAGGCCCACTAAGCAATATTACGCTGGATAAGCCCACTAAGGGCGTATCAAACTTCAACTGGGCTAATCGGCCCAATAACAACGCATATAAATTGTTTTTACTTTTTAACTCGGATCTGCCGTTGAAAGAAGGGGAAAGTGCGTAAATTATTTCAAAAATTCAAGGCAAGTGAGAGAAATGGCTATGGATGTGGAACAAAGTGGAACTGGATTGAATTTTCCTTTCTGGAAGCCGGTACGGCGACGTTTCGGACCGGATGCCCCCTTCTTCGAGGGTGGTTGCATAGAAAGAGAACTCCTCGCTAAGCAGGTTCACTCTCATCTTAATTTAGAATGACATATTTGATTAATTTTGTTGCAATGTGATTTTTTATGGAGGTTTCGTTCATCGGAGTATCTATTACTGTGTGGAGGTTGGATTTGCGTGGTTAATTTCTCTGGCGTTTAAATTTTAATGTTGGGTATGTACTATGTGTTCAGTTTTTCGAAGCAATTCATGGCGTTTGTGATGTTTTGCTTAATTTCTTTGATGTTCATGACCACTCATGTACTGCTACTTTTCTAAATTTGAACTGATTTTCCTGAAATTCGCTGATGTGAAGTAGAGAAACTATTTGTAGCTTTACTGTATTTCATCAATTCAATTATGAGAGTTGCTTAACATCAACTGTTATCTAGTAGCTACACATGCATTGCAATACAGTTTCATTTATGTCAGACTTCTTCTCTAGGTTGCCTTGGATTTCACCGAGGAAGAAAAACAGCAGATACAAAGTGTCGAAGATTGGGGAACCAGGTATCATTTGGCTCCTTGTTGATCTAGTACTTAGAATTTCAAGTGCCTATAATTGTCAAATGGTATAATGTACTCCACAATCAGTCTTAAGATTGTACAGAAACAAAGTGAATGGGATGGTATCCCTGGAGTGTCCTATGACTCAATGGTTTTTATGACTTGCTCTCTTTCTTTCTTATATGTTGGTGAGTTTAATTAATTAATATTGGGAATTTATCTAATCCTTTCTACCTCTAAAACTGTTTTTTATCAGTGAAGTGTTTTGTCCTATTGTTGGTTGTGGAGCACGCATGAAATCTTTGGAGCACTTCGAAGATCACTATGGTGCACGGCACATGGCATCTTGTTCAGTCTGCTCACGAGTATATCCAACATCACGCTTACTCAGTATACACGTATCTGAAGTTCATGATTCTTTTTTTCAGGCTAAAGTTGCACGTGGATTCCCAATGGTAAATTCTTGCTTCCAGTGCCTTGTCCCAATAACATTTTGCCCTACTAGTATAACATCAATAGGGTTAAAGAGTAGAACTCTTGTAGTTGCAATGCAAGTTGAAGCTTAATAATGTTTTGTCGAGTCCCTACTAAATGTTTACCCTGTTGGAATTATGGGTTGCACTCACTCTGATTTACTCATAGTTTTCAAGTAAATTTTATCTTTCTCAATGTTATAGTTCTTTCTCTGTGGTTCTTTGTGTTGTTCTCTTTGTCTTCACTGGTCTTTAATTTGGTACAGTTGTATGTCTTCTTGGACTATGTTTTACAAGTATGTAATTATGCTTTGTAGTATGAATGCCTAGTTGAAGGCTGTGATGTGAAGCTTAAGAGCTACGAAAGCAGACAGCAGCATCTTGTTGACAAGCATAGGTTCCCCTCTTCTTTTGAGTTCTTCAAAAAGACAAAGCCATCGAAAAAACAGAGGCAGAAAGCCCAGCATAAACAAGCGCTTCACACGAAAGATGATTCCTCAACTGCAATGCAAGTCGAGGGAGAAGACATAGACAACCTTGTTTCAGCAGTATCGAGACTAAGCACTTCAGATTCTCCTTCATCTATCAGTTTTGGACGTCGCCATGCCCGCGGTCTTGCCTTCATCCCCCGATCCGTTCAAAAAGTGAGGAAACAGGGCACTAGGCTTGGTGACTACCAAAACAGTGATGGATAGTCGTCTTTGTTTCGTGCGAGGGCTTCTACAGTGTCTAATTATTTTGGTAAGCCACTGATCACTAAGTTTTACTCAAATTTGGCTGATTTCTGTATAACCATAAATTTCTTCAACATGAGAGCATGTATTCCATTTTTTATACCATCAGCATTAGTGGTTAGTATATCCCTAATTCCATAGTTGTTAAAAGCGAGAGGCGCACCTAGGCGCACGGACCCCTAGGCGCGCCTGAGCTACATTTTGCCCAAAACTGAATTTACAACGTATATACATAAATATATCCTACTTACAATCATATTACCTAACTAAACTAAGGTAAAAATCACATTATATCACATAATGATACATAATAACTCATAATAGTATTATAACACATAAAACATACACAAATAAAGTTCAAGTAGGCGGCAGATGGTAGAGGTAGGCGGTGGAGGTTAAGGCAGCCCACCTTTTTGTCTTTGTTTTTAAAGTTCAAGTACTAAAACTCTAACCTTAATTTTCTATTATTTCATTTTATAAGTGTGTTGTCCATTTTTATCTTAAAAACGTGTAAATCCTTTAATAATTGAGTAGCAACTTTAAAAACTTAAAAAAAAAAAAGAAGAAGAAGAAAAAAGTATGTTGAAGAGGAGCGCCTAAGGCGCACCTAGGCGCGCTCCTTTGATACATGAGCCTGGAATAACAAAAAATCAACAATCCAGGTGCAGACCCATGAGCCTGAGCGCCAAGGCGCGCCTCTAATAACTATGCCTAATTCCTTATGTTTAGCTTGACTAATATCAACAAGACATACTCTCTCCGTCCCGCAGAAAGAGGGTCTTTTGCTTTTTTGTACGTATATTAAGGATTATTATTATTTAATGTGTAGTATGTAGTTGTATTAGTGGGAGTGTGGACCCCATATTTTAATTGTATTAGAGGGGCTGTGTGGGTCCCATGTGTATAAAAAAAGAATGAGACCCTTTGGGTGGGACAACCAAAATGGAAAAAAAATCCTCTTTAAATGGGACGGAGGGAGTAGTGTATATGATTACGGAAAAGTGTCTGATGCCCACCGTGCTATCAATGAAGGTGATGATGACCCAACCAGTTCCATCAATGACTTAAAATTGAGCATTCTAAAATCATCTCCAGAGTAATTCTGAGTTATGTGATTGTAAAATGCACTTACTAGTAGTGCCAACTTAGTTGAACAGGTATACTTTAACAATTGGCCAACTCGTCTCACAATATTGATGTGTAGTAAGACTCTTTGGATGTGGCAACTAAAATGGAAAAAAGATCCTCTTTAAATGGGAAGGAGAGAGTAGTGTATACGATTACTGGTGTCTGATGCTATCAATGAAGGTGATGATGACCCAACAAATTCCATCAATGACTTAAAATTGAGCATTCTAGAATCATCTCCGGAGTAATTCTGAGTTATGTGATTGTAAAATGCACTTATTAGTAGTGCCAACTTAGTTGAACAGATATACTTTAACAATTGATCAATTCGTCTCACAATATTGATGTATAGTGAAGTGAGAGAAATAATATTTTAATATAAAGTGGGTAGGTGTATTAGTGTGAAGTGTGGGGTTATGGAGAGAGAAAAAGTTAATTTGTGTGGGTCCATCTACCAAAAAGAGAAAGAGAAATGTAAAGATTGAAATGAGACGCCCAAATTAAAAATATGTAAAGATTAAAATGAAACGAGGTGAGAATTGTGAAATGTACAGAAGGTGAATAGTAAAAGTGATTAAGGGAAGATATTGGAGCTGGGAAGATGTACAAATTAAGTCATTTTCTTTTACACTTTACAGTGAAGAATACTAGATTAGTTGTGGAAGTTGGTTAGGTGGATTTCAAATTTCTCTATTTTGTCTATTTATTTTAAATAATACTATTTTCTGCCTGATATAAAAAATAAAAAAAACTCACTCTTCACGTTTTTTTAATTTCTTTATTCATTACTCACAACAAAAAAATGGTAAAAGATTCAAAATAAATATCAATACATTATATTTTTCAATAATATCATCCTAACATTATATATATATACACTTATTTTATTATTTATTTATAAATAAAAAGATTAATGGTAAAAAACTAATATTTTTTAAAATAAATTTATACCACGGATGTGAATGTGAAGAGTCTAACGTATATACTTAGGGGTCGTTTGCTTGGGGTTATTAGTTAGGTATTGATACAGTATACCACGTAATATCACGTTTGTCTCGATGTATTAATAATACTTTCAGCTCGGTATTATTTCAGCCCGAAATTAATAATACATTTTCATTGGTATTGTGTATACCACCACAAGGGGTAGGTTACACAATACCACAATTTAATACCTATGTATTATACTTACTTTTACCATTATACCCCACTTCCATTATAAAAATAATGACATTAATAATAATAATTAATAATAATAATTAATAATCATAATAATATCAATAATAATAATAATAATTATTAAATAATAATAATAATTAATAATAATAATAATAAATTTAATAATAATAATAATAATGAATAATAATAAAAACAACAACAACAACAATAATAATAATAATAATAATAATAAATTAAGAAGAAGAAAGAAGAGAGTAAGTATGTCATTTACTTATTATTCCATTTGTTAATACTCAATAACAAACCTAAAATAACTAATACCTAGTTTTCAACAATCTCATTTTTTCATAATACCAAACAATAATACAATTAATCACAAGTCAAACAAATCTCATTATACATAATCCCTATATATCACATACACACAAGCAAACGACCTCTTAGGCCTCGTTTGATAGGCATTAATAATGGCATTTCATGTGAATAATATGGGCTTCTGTCATGTTTGATAGTCCATTTAAAAATTTTGATATATTATTAATTATATATTTTACAAAATAAAAAAATGTAGAAAATATTATAAATTAAAAAAATATATTCCCTCCGTCCATCACTAACGTATCCATTTTTTCATTTTGAGTTGTCAACTCTTAAAGTATCCATTTTCCGTTTATAATAAAAATGCCACACAATGACCCACCACTCCCCACTAATACTATTATCCACTTTATATAAAGAGTTGGTCTCTTATATTCTTGGATGCACAAGGTGTGTAAGGGTATAACATTTTGCTCTAAATGTTATATAATTTAATTAATAAGGGTATATTTTTTCATTGAAAATATCGACTGAACTATAAATAGTATCAATGTTTGATTACAAATATTAATTTTTTTTCAGGAAATAAAAGTACACATTCTTATACTAAAAGGTATACCAATTAATACTAATGAGTATAACTTAAAAAATACGGGATTTGGGGGAACGATTTTCCCGGGGCACACAAGTTTTAGCCTTATATAAAATAACAATACTTCTTAATCCACTTGAAAAAGCAAACGAACACGTTTGTGATGGACGGAGGAAGTATATAATTAAAGAAT
Organism: Pogostemon cablin; assembly: GCA_023678885.1. Taxonomy (NCBI): domain Eukaryota; kingdom Viridiplantae; phylum Streptophyta; class Magnoliopsida; order Lamiales; family Lamiaceae; genus Pogostemon; species Pogostemon cablin. The sequence continues at coordinate 16,854,832 of CM042965.1, read as the reverse complement.
TTCAATAAACAATAAAGGGGAAAGGCAACATTTATTGGTAAGGATATTGAACGGGCTGGACCTGACCCTGTAAGGCCAATTTTATAGGGCCATGGGCTAAACGAATCACGAGTTAAGCGGTTCATATTAACGGCCATCATTTATGCAGACATAATCCTAACCTTAGCGGGCCTCGGGCTTAACGGGCCACTAAAGGGTCTGTGATTCGCTATATTTTCACCTAGATTTTAGTATATTTTTATATCTATTTTCGTATTATTTTATCCGTATTTATGTGATTTTAGTTGTGTTTTATGTTTTTATTGAAATGTGTGAGAATGAGCTTAAACGTATAAAAAACAGGTAAAAATGGAGTCGGGAGCCGAAATGAAAGAAGAAGAACAGGGGCAGCTTAAGCACGACCCGTGCTCTGAACACGAGTTGTGTTCGTGCAGAAGCTCAAGGCGTATGCAGGGCACGGCCCTGTAAGCCAGGCCGTTTGTCAGCACCTGAAACACCTACACGGCCATGGCATGGCCGTGGCAACACACGAGTCGAGCTCAGTCTGAAGTCAATGTTGACCAGATAACTTGTCGCGACTCGAGCTGAGTTCATGCACACGACTTGAGTCCGTGCTAAAATCAAAAAAATATTAGCAACCTTCTAGAAGCTCCCAAGGGGTATAAATATCCCCAATTTCAACATTTGAGAGATTTTCATAGGGCTTTTACTGTTCACACATCAGACATAATTTTCTTCATTTTACACATTTACTTTCATCTATTCTTCATCCATATCATCTATCTTCATCCAATCATCAAAATCATCATCCAAGTGAGGAAAAGAAGCAAGGAAGAGAGGATATTTGCAAGGAGAGGAAGGAGATCACCATTGGAGCCATCCAAGGGAGTTTTCATCCAAACTTTGTATTGAACCTTATTATTTATCATGGTTTATAAGGATCTAAATGTCTATGTTGATTTTCTTATGAATATGGAAGGCTAATCTCCCTTGTGAGATTAGTAATATGGAAGTTGTTGGATAATTTTGGGATTTATGTATTTAAATTCATATGTTGATTGAGTTAATTCATTTTTTATCATTGATACTTTAGATCTTTATGTTTATGATGATTTGTGTGTTTTGTTGTTTTAAACATGTGATTAGATTGAGAAGTCAATTATGCATTTAGGATAATTAAGTGAATCATTTTATCATACACCTCATGTGCATTATAAATTTTAAAGAGATAGAGATATCCTTTAGGATTTAGAACCCTTTGATAGAACATTCGATTTGTTAGATCGAGAGGTCAATTGATCGAGTGAGGGGACTCTCCAATTGAACTTAGTAACTAGTTGGAATTGTTTGATTGAGAACCAACCCTTAGAACCATTTTGAGACCTTATTAAGGATCTATATCCTATTAATCTCGAGAGGGAGTTTAGGTGGAATTCGTGTTTGCCCTTAGTTATTAACCCATGACACATATAAGTTTGATGTATTGATCCTATTACCACTTTCTTAGTGTTGCTAATCTCACTTTCTCTTAACTTGAAAAACCACTTTCCCTCTATCTATCTTGTTTGTTTGATCATTGCTTGTTTGATTATTTTTATTCTACTTGTTTGAATAATCAATCCATTGATGACTCGTCTCTATAAAATTACAAGAAACATGAGATCGCTTGAGCTCTAGTACCTACCTCCCTTGGGTTCAATAAATTCTTTAGTTGGTCATCCCAATTACAAAATGGCTAATCAAATGGCGTCATTGCCGGGGAGGCAACGATTGCTAGTAGTTTAAAGAAGGAGCGTTTTGCGTAATCTTACTAGAGACATTTTAATTTTATTATTTTATTTGCTTTTGAAAATCTTTGTTCTAACTCTTTTTGTCTTTGAAGGTGTATGCAAACAAGGTCAAAAGGGAAACAAGTTGAACCTATTGATTTAGAGATTGAACACACTTTTTGGAGAAGGAGGAAGGAGAACAAATACAAAAATAGTAATCAAATGAAGAACAATCAAGAGAATGACCGTGTTGACGTTGAGCATGATGGAGAAGGTGTCCAAAATGTGCATGTGCAAGACAACGCACAAGCACCACAATTCAATGCCAACAATCAACAAGCCTATCCAAATTTTGGAGCTATAAACAATCAAGGTTTGCTTCAACAAATGATCCAACAAGCTCTACTTCAACAAGGTTTTCCACAAGCTTTATCCCTCCTCAACAAGCTTATGCGCCGCCACCACCACCTCCGGTACAACAAGGGCTCATGTAGATCCAAGGGTGATTCGGGATTTCTTTATACCAAGGGCAATGCCTCATATGATGGGTTCCACCAAATAATGCCAACAATTTTAAAATTAAGGCGGGTTTAATTTCAATGGTGAGAGATCAACAATTTTGTGGAACCCCGAATGAGGATCCTAATGCACATCTAGCTCAATTTATTGAGATTGCTAACACAATGAAGATGAATGGGGTGGGCGAGGATTGTATTAAGATGAGGTTATTTCCATTTTCATTGAAGGATCGTGCCCGAACATGACTTTCTACTATTACTCTGGATACGTGTAACACTTGGGATAAACTTGCAGAATTGTTCTTGAACAAGTATTTTCCATCTTCTACGACACTTCAAATGAAGAGCTTGATCACACAATTCAAGCAAATACCTCAATAGAGTTTTTATGAAACGTGGGAAAGATTTAAAGATATGGTTCGTAAGTATCCACAACATGGATTTTTGAAAAATCAACAAGTGAGATTTTTCTACTAAGGTTTGGTGAATGGTCAAAGAGTGTTTGTTGATGCTTCGGTCGGTGGATCCGTACTTGGAGTGACTCCAGAAAGGGTTATGAGAATTTTTGATGAGATTGCTACAAATGTTTATCAATGGCCATCGGAGAGATTAGTGGATGCTATGGGTTTAAGCATAGTGATCAAGAGCACCAATTTAGTGTTAAGAGTGCTAGTGTTGAGCCAAGTATGTCAAGTGTTGAAATGATAGCGGCGGAGATCTTAAGACAAATGAGTTTGAGCCAAGGTGTGAACAATCAAGGAGCTAATATGGTTGAAGGGCAAGTTGATCAAGGGGTGCTTCCTCCAAATAGTGTGAGTGGAGAATAATGGGCAATGTCTATGCCAAGGATTGAGGATGTGCTATACATGCAATGGAGAGGTTACCAAGGGAATTGCCAAAATAATTACTAAGGTAATTTCAACCAAAATCAAGGAAATTACCCCCTAGACAAGGAGGTTTCAACAATCAGAGTGGTGGAAGTTCTTTTCCACAACAAAGAAGACAAGACAATTTTTCCTACTCTAATTCTAACAACACGGTTGCTTACCCTCCGGGGTACCATCCGAGAGCTAAGACACCAAACAATGAGGGAAAAGCAACAACCGAAGAGCTAATTGAAAAGTTGATCGCATCAAACAAAGCTCAAGCGAAATCAAGAAGAGCTCAAGATGAAGCTTGGAAAAAAGCTGAAAAAGCAAATGAAAAAAGGCTCAAAGCTTTAGAATATAATGTTGGGCAAATTGCAAGTGTGTTGAGTACTCAACAAAAAGGAAAAATTTTGGCCACAACCGAAGTCAATCCGAAAGTGCAATGTTTGTTAGTTGATATGAAAGAGGAGCGAAATGATGAAGAAGGGTTAGTGGAGTGCAAGGTTGTTGAAGAAAATAAAGAGATAAGTAAGAAAAAAGATTACATACCCAAGTGGATACCTAAGTGGAAAAGGGGTGCAAGAGGAAAAGAAAGTGGAGGACAAGGCCAAAGAAAATGAGTACAAAAGTGACTATTGAGGTATTCCAATCACTCCATTCCCTATTCCCTATCAACAATGCTTGTAAAGGAGGAGAAGAAAAATGAGTTAGAAGAAATGTGAAGTCTCACAAGAAAAAGTATAAGGAGAAAAAGAAAGAAGAGCCACCCGAAGCAAGTGAGTCAGTGCACAAAGAAGGGTCTACAAAAGTTGGTGATCCGGGGAAGTTTAAAATCCCGTGTGATTTTGAAGGGAAAGAAACCCTTGATGCATTATGTAACTTGGGGGCGAGCGTCAACATGATGTCTCATGCTATTTTCAAGAAGCATGGAATTAGAGAGCTCAAGCCTACTACTATATGTCTTGAGGTGCTAGATGGAGCAATGGCTAAGCCCTTAGGGGTAGTTGAAGACATAGAGGTAAAAGTGAAAGGGCTAGCTTTCCCAGTCGACTTCATGGTGTTGGAAGTAAAAGCGGATCCTCAAATTCCACTCATTTTAGGAAGGCCATTTCTAGCGTCGGGAAGAGCAAAAATTGATGTTGAAAGAGAAGAGCTTTCCTTGAGCTCAAAAGGAACGAGTGTTACATACTTATATAATAAAGAAAAATGAACCAAGTCTCATTTGAAGCCTCCGAATGTGCTTCCGGATGATCTTATGAATCATGATTTTCTTTTCTTTGACAATTTAAATTCATTTCTTCATGATTATATGAAAATGTCAAGCTCTAACTTGTCTTCTTGTGATGTTGATAAGAAGAAAGCAACGGAAATCGATTGAAAAATTGACAAAGAGCAACAACTTTCTTGTGGAAGAAGAGAGAATCAACTATCATCCCTTCTTGAAGATGACTTGATGCTTGTAAGCAAGAATGGTGAAGTTGAGCTAGTAGATAAAAAGGTGGCCAAGCAAAGCTTCAAAGTGAGGATGCGAGGAGAGAGTGTGATGGACCAACACTTGGTCCAATAAGCATAAAATCCGTCTAGCTTGAAGACGTTAAACTTAGCGCTAAATAGGAGGTAACCCATTCTTTTTGTTGTTTGTATTTTGGCTTTGTAGGTGGATTGTGCTCGTGAGAAAATGCATATTGAAGACACGAGAAGTGCTTGATTTGAAGTGTTCAAGTATATCTCACCACTTTGTGCAAACTTAAAATTCAACTCTTGTTGCAATTTAAGTTTGGGGGGGGGGGTGGAAGTGCGTGGTGGACATACTAGAGTCGTTATGAGGCGTATGCTTCTCCACAAGAAGATCATTGGTGGAAACTACAAAGGTAAGTCCCACCACTTTGTGCAAACTTAATTCTCAACTCTTATTTCGATTTAAGTTTGGGGGGCAAGTGCGTGGTGTGATTCACCACTTGAGTGTGATGAACTTATTATGTTAATTGAAAGATTTTCTTGTAAAATTGGGTAAATTTTAAAATTTTTCTCATGAGTTTGGTTTGATTTTGGTCCGATTGGTTGCGTTGAAGTGCATGATTAGTCCGTATTTTTATTGCACTTGTTGAGCTAATGTTTTGATGAGTTTTTTAGCATAAATAAAGTGTATTGGAAGCACGATTCGAGTCCGAAAGCCCGTGCTAACCATTTCCACTACCAAATACCTTTTCAAGGAGTTCACTTTACCCTCTATCATTTCCATTTTCTTAGCATAATTGAATTTGATTTGGATTGCTTGGGATTAGCATGTTATTTTAATTATTATGTTTGTGGGAGGTTTACTTTTATAATTTAGGATTTCTTTTTCAATCAAAGATGGGGGTGTTTGTGAGCTTAATTGATTATGTATGTTATGAATGTGTGCTTCATTTTCTATGGTGGATGGAATTTTTGTTTTTGCATGTTATGCGTTTTTTGTTATTTCTTATTTGGTGTGTCTTTATTCTTATGCTTTGTGTTTATTTTTATTTTTGTCTAGGGTTGTTTGGTGGTTCGTTAAGGGATGTCGTGCATCATTTTTTAATGTGAGTGATGACATATTATTGTAATAGGTGATGACAAGTTATGATTAAGAATCTCTACACTTTTGAATTGTGACATGTTTATTTAACTTGTTCAATTTTGAGATAAATAAATGTGTAATAAGTTCCTTAAGGTCCGAGCATAAGCTTGTGAGCATTTGAGTCTCAACTGTGCATACATGGTATTTCTTCATGAGCGGATTGATTGAGTTTTGTAAGCTAGAACTTGCTCAAGAATTCGGGAACGAGCCCGATTAGTGGAGATTAGTGATATGATCTAAGGCCATCCTTGTTATTTATAGTCATTGCTATATATTCCCTTACCTTATACATCATCCCTAGTCAACCACTTTGAGCCTTTCAACCTATTAATTTCTTGTAAGTTAAGCACATTACAAGCCATGATTACCCACGTAAGCCTTATATACATACCTTTGTGTGGGTAATTGAGGAGATGGTGGAATGCAAGGTTTGATGAGAGCGCAAAAGAAGAAAGGAAATGGTAAGCAAACAAAGAAAAGGATAAAAAGAGCTTAAACAAGAAAGCACATGCAATCTTAAAACAAGAAAAGGAGCAAAACAACAACATAGTGCTCAAGAAAATCATGAAGTCAAAGGAAGGAAGCATGCATCAAAAGAAGCTCAATCCAAGGAACGGTGATGATTAGTTCGAGTGATCAACAAAGTTAAGAAAGGAAGATAAAGAAGTGAAGAAGTTGAGAAAATTGGTCATCTCTTTGATTACTTACACTTGATTAGTTACTATTACCCAAATTCTTCCTACCCTACCAAAAAGCCTATTATTACATCCAAACACAAAGAACTTTTTGATCACTAATGGAAAATTTGGTGAATTGTGAAAGTAGTCCGCGAGCAAGTTTATAGCGAGTCGAGCCAATCAGTTGATGAGTGTCGTTTTATCAAATTTGATAGAGTGTTGAGTGAAATTGATACCCGATGAGAGGCTTGGACCAAAAGGGACTATATTACTCTTTATTTTCTTTTAACTGAATTTGTTAAAATTTTGTGCATGTTATAAGTTTAGTGTTGTAGGATGACTTAGCATAGTTTGTAATTCTTATTGATATCAATGTGTTATTTCTTATGTTCGTTAGGTCTTTTCCTAGGTCAAAATCTCTCCTCTTGGTTTATCATTTTTGGTGTTGGGGGACGAGCAACACTTTAAGTTTGGGGGTATGATTGGCGATATTTTCACCTAGATTTTAGAATTTTTTTATATCTATTTTCGTATTATTTTATCCGTATTTATGTGTATTTTGGTTGTATTTTGTGCTTTATTTAAATGTGTGAGAATGAGCTTAAACGTATGAAAATCAGGTGAAAATGAAGTAAAAATGGAGTTGGGAGCTGAAACGAAAGAAGAAGAACAGGGATAGCTTAAGCACGACCCATGCTCTGCACACGAGTCGTGTTCGTGCAGAAGCTCAGGCGTGTTCAGGGCACGGCCCTGTAAGTCAGGCCTTGCGCCAGCACCTAAAATACCTACACGGCCATGGCATGACCGTGTGCAGCACATGAGTCGAGCTTAGTCTGAATTCGATGTTAACTAGAAAACCTGTCGCGACTCGAGCCGAGTTCATGCACATGAGTCGAGTCCGTGATAAAATCAGAAAAATATCAGCAACCTTCTAGAAACTCCCAAGGGATATAAATACCCCCAATTTCAACATTTGAGAGATTTTTGTAGGGCTTTTACTGTTCACACACATCACACACAATATCCTTCATTTTACACCTTTCCTTTCTGATGCGCGTTTTCTTTACACGCAAAATTAATCCCCAAGTATTAAGGATATCAGTTGCAGCTTAAGCAAGCGACCAAGTTAAATATCAAACCCAATGGATGACATATTATCAATTTAATTATTATCTAAATTAATTAAGACGTAAGGCAATAAGAGTTGTGGAATTAATTATCAACTAAAATAATTAAATTAAATAACAAATAAAATAAAATAGCACTAGAAGAATAAGAAAGTGGATCAAGTAGGAGAATATGTAGCTCTAGGGTAATCCAGTTTTACTACTTAACTTTCCTCTCAAGTGCAGGCCGACTCTGCATTGTGGACTATGGACGCATCATTAAACCATACAAATCTACTCTATAGACACAAGTAAATATGCGTGTAACATGTGTGAATAACCTCGGAGCAAGAGACATAATTTTATCCCCCTTTTTAGGTACTATCAGTATCAATTATTTCCTACGTCTGGAACCTAACCCGATATGATCTCCCTTTATAGGTACTATAAAATTACCCTCTTTATCTTGCTCACTAACCCGAATTCAATTCAATTAATAAATATTCATATATGATAGTTCTAATTAAGCTTCGGAGTCCTCTCACTTAAAATCATAACATGAAATCCTGTTCAGCGGTGAATGCACTCAATCTACAACCAAGATATATATATATATATATATTCACTCTATATACCAATTGAAGATGCACAAAATGACCATGAATATGAATTAAGAAAGCATAATCATATATAAAATAAATCCACAAGTAGTTTTGTACGGAAGACACACAAGAAAGTTTAATTAATTAATAAAATCTTCAAAACCCTAGATTTACCAAAACGATTCTAGCCCATGGTGTTGCGAAGAACAATCATGGGTGTTGGATAGATCTTACCCATATGTCTGGAAAATACAAGATAAATTAGGAAACGAATAAAACTCTAGATGTGGGCGTCGTCGCGTCCTTCTCCATCTTGAATCCTCCTCTTGGTTCTCCTCTTGATTTCACAGACGAATCTTCAAAGTGATGGATGGATGGAGGAAAGGATGTTGATGATGGTTGGGAGGTGATCCTCCTTTGTGGGGTGTAGTATTGTTGTGGCCTCTCTCTAATTCAATTCTAATCCCAATGATCAATAATGATGTGATCTACACCCCCTTTTATACTTGTAAGCTCTCTTTATTGACCTAGGATGGGCTTTTACTTGAGACATACGTCAAATTTGGCTAAGGAAACTCGAAATTACCAAAAATATCACCAGCGCCATTCTATTCGACCAAACCTTCTTTGGTCAAGCAACTCCTCTTGGTCGATCGCTGGTCGAACAACCTTTCTGTAATTTTTGGCATTTTGTTCAATCTGCTGGTCGAACGGATCTCCTTTGATCGAGCAAGCTTGCGCAGTCTACCGTTTCGCACATAACTTCCACATCCGACCTCCAATTTGAGTAATTTTTGTGCTCACGCGATCCTCTCATCCTTGACTTTCTATTCATATAAATAACTCCCAGAAACTCTTATATTTGAGTATATAAAAAGTTATGCAAAGTGGCACATCCATTTTGTTCGGCACACCTTGCGCGACGTTACCACTTTGATCATAACTTTCTCGTTTGGAATCCGATTGAGGTGTTCTTTACGCAAAACGATCCTCTCTTCTGTGAATTTCCAACCATGTATCACACATCCACTTCACAGCTCCACACGAATACAGAAAAATTACACAAGTTGGACGTGCGTTTTTCAGCATCATTGCACAAATTGCACCTTTACTCCAACTTGACACTTTTGATCATTTTTCCACCTAAAACATAACAAAACACCTCAAGTGTACCTTTTTCTCAAATATATTGAATATAAGACTATTGTGCTAATATATAACAACAATTCTCATCAAACAGGTGTTAAATTGGACACTAAAATATACTTATTTTCACTCTCAACACTTTCATCCATTCTTCATCCATATCATCTATCTTCATCCAACCATCAAAATCACCATCCAAGTGAGGAAAAGAAGCAAGGAAGAGAGGAGATTTTCAAGGAGATGAAGAAGATCACCATTAGAGCCATCCAAGGAAATTTCATCCAAACTTTGTATTGAACCTTATTGTTTATCATAGTTTGTAAGGAACTAAATGTCTATGTTGATTTTCTTATGAATATGGTAGGATAATTTCCCTTGTGAGATTAGAAACATGAAAGCTGTTGGATAATTTTGGGATTTATGTATTTAAATTTATATGTTGATTGGGTTAATTCAATTTCTATCATTAATGCTTTAGATCTTGATATTTATGATGATTTGTGTGTTTTGTTAGTTTAAACATGTGATTAGATTGAGAAGTCAATTATGTGTTTAGGATAATTAAGTGAATCATTTTATCATACACCTTATGTGTATTACAAATTTTAAAGAGATAGAGATATCCTTTAGGATTTTAAACCCTTTGATAGAACATTTGATTTGTTAGATCGAGAGGTTGACTGATCAGGTGAGGGGACTCTCCAATTGAACTTAGTACCTAGTTGGAATTGTTTGATTGAGAACCAATCCTTAGAACCATTTTGAGACCTTATTAAGGATCTACATCCTATTCATCTCGAGAAGGAGTTTAGGTTGAATTCGTGTTGGCCCTTAGTTATTAACCCATGACATATATGAGTTTGATGCATTAATTCTAGAGTTACCACTTTCTTAGTGTTGTTAATCTCACTTTTACTTAACTTGGAAAACCACTCTCCCTCTATCTATCTTGTTTGTTTGATTATTTTTATTTTACTTGTTTGAACAACCAATCCATTGATGACTCGTCTCTATAAAATTACAAAAAACATGAGATCACTTAAACTCTAGTACCTACCTCCTTTGGGTTCGACAAATTCTTTAATTAGTCATCGCGACTACAAAATGGCTAATCAGTCAGTGAATAAAAAATATATATATTAATACAATTTGAAACATAAATAAACATTAAAAATACATAAAAAGTAGTCCTAATATCAATAATAAATTATAAATTTATAAGTTTAAACGTAAAAAATAAAAAGAATTTTAAGATTCCGAATATGTTATATATTATTTATGGATTGAGATAGTTGATTTTCAATATTATTTTTAAAATATCTCTTATACTTTATTCTTAAATTATTTTATTTTAAAATAACAAAATAATAAAAATGTAGTAAGTTAGAGGAATTAAATTAATCTCTCTATCCCATTTAAGTCTGCACCACCATCTAGGCACGGATATTAAGAAAATTGATAGCTTTTAGGGTTATAATGATATTTTTTGTAATAAATAAATGATAAAATATATTGGGTGTGTTAGGTATGGATGATTTTTTGTAAATAAAATGTATGAGGAAGGGTGGTTGTATTTGACTTTTTGCTTTTTTAGGTATGTGCTAACTTTTGTGGGATAATTAAAAATGAAAAGTGTGTCATCTAAAATAAGGCGGGTGGAGTATTAAATATAATTATCTATAGAAAATTTTTGTTAATATACAAAAAAAAATTATTGATAATAATAATTTAATTATATTATTAATTATTCATTTTGTCCCGGCGCAGTGTTCACATGTATTATTACAAAAATATTTTACTTTCAACTTCTTTGACTTTTCTAACCTACATCCTGGGAGCAAATTTGTACATTCAATTATTAATTGCAAATGGGTTAAATTTATCATTAAACTTGATCTCATTACAACACCAAATCAAGAGGACAATCTGGGGGGCAAACCCAACACCACAAAACCCAAACTATTCCAAGAATGTGCATAAAGATGTGCTAAATATTCTTCAAATGTGCACTGGCTTGACGATGCCAAAATCGCACTAATTACTTTTTGCTCTGCAATGAAAAATTGAAATTTTTATTTGAAGAAGACCAAGTTCATGAGGTTCAAGAAAAGAATACCTGTCACCAATAAGTGAGAAAATCAACAGTAGAAAGCTAGAAAGTCATTAAAGGAATGAAGTAAAAAATGGAACAAACCCTTTTTCTAAAGAGAAAAAATTTTAACTGGTTTGCTAATTTAAATCTTGCTTTCAACTCCCACTTGAACAACTTTAACAGTACGGAAGAAATGCCCCCATTCCTTTATACATGTCTTCTTTTCCTTGTCTTTCATAAAAAAAATTAAATCTATTTACTTACTAGAAAACTCGAATTCCCAACGTTGGAATCACTAAAGAGATTAATATTCAAAGGGAATAAATTTGATGAATCCATACCCTGACCAAGGGAACAGAAGGCAGCAAACTGCATTTGAGAGTGGCGGCGTGGACAACAAGGTGGAAGAGGAGGAGACTGCGGCGTGAAGCTCGGTGGCCAATGCCGACAAACAATGGAAATTTTACCTCCAAGCGATAAATCGGCTCCAGATCGATCGGATGTATAGATGGAGAACAGATTCATCGCAACTTGGAGTGAGATCTAAATGAGAGAAAGAGAAATTTAGATCTAGGGTTTAGAAGTTAGAGAGGGGAAACTGATTTTTTGTGTTTTAATTTGGGTTGGGTTATTATTGGAATAAATTGTGATAAGTTAAATAAGTTTAGGAAAATAATTACGGTCGGATTGGTATTATTGAATATAATTATATGGGAATGAAATGAAATTATGAATGGAATAGAGATGTGAAAAGAATGATTATGGAATAATTATAATGATTATTCTTATGATTGATATTGTTTAGGAACAACTTAATGAATGAAGATCGCGTTTCTAAATTGATTCCAATTTTATAATTAGTATCTCACATTATTAAATAATTATTATTTTATTTGATCTTTAATGATTAAATTAAAAAAATAATTGAATTCTTCAACACTACATAATTTATTTTAATGATATAATTTTACAAAAAGTAAATCTTTTTTATTTTTAATATTTATCATGAAACTCACATGACATATAATTATAAATTTTTAATTTACATAAATAATACATATTATATTACAAAATATTTACTTAAAAAAATCTAACAAAATAATAATATACAAAAAAGTAATTGAAACAACACCATTCAAAATAAAATATTAACAAAATAAATACTAATAATAATTTTATTTAAAAACCTAATTTTTACTCTTCTATTAGAAACGATAATAATATAAAGTGGAAGAGAAAAATTGTAAAATAAAAGGTAAACAAAAATATAATATATATATATATATATATATATATATATATAAAGATAACTAAGGAATAAAATAGTTAATACTATGGGGGGAGTGGATGAATCTTCATTTCTTAAAATAAGGAATACTCATTCCCCATGGAATCGGCATTCCAATATATTTAATATTACCAATCATATGAATGAGAATGAAATTATGAATTATCATTCAATTCCTAATTCATTCCGTCTTACCAATTATACCTTAGTATTTTAAATGTGTAAAGATAAAATAACATTTTTGAAAATAAGGTGTCATGGGAGGTTATTTGTCCTGTACTATTTTTTCATTTTTAAGGTATGAAAATTGTATTGGGACGAATAAATGAGAAAATAAAAAAACTGTGTTGGAACGAATGGAGTATTTTTTTATAATAAAAAATTTAATCGGGCCAACCCTTTTTAACTAGGGCGAATTGATGATGATATAAAGAAAACCAAAAAAAGTAAAGGAGCAAAAGATGTTCAAAAGTTATTTTCAGGTTTCGGGCACCCGATCCGACCCGATCAAAATTACTCGATCGGTTCGGGTAATTTTTTAAAAAATTAGATTTCGGCTAACCCGAGCCCGAATCTATAACTTCAATTTGAGTTTCGGATATTAAATGTACTAGAATTACCCTATAGGGTACCCAAAGTATTTTATTTTATATAAACTCTTATATTAATTATAAAAAATAATTAGATGATTCATGAAATATTAAAATTTTTATCCATTCTTAATTTTTTAATCATAAAATATATTTATCATCTTTTAAACATTACTTAATTAAAAAAAAATTAATTTTCAATTATATTTACATAATAAAAACAAAAAATTGTACTATTGCATCCTTATCTCATCAAATTAAAATTTAAATTCTCCTTATATCATGAATTTTAGTTTGATTTAAGTTATCATATACTTTAATATATAATTTTTTTTAATTAGATTCTCCAACCAATCCAAAGATAATCGTTTACATTTTACGAGTAGATTAAGGAGTATTATTATTATTATATGTATAGTGGGTAGTCAGGGTGAGTATTTTACTTATTTACCCTCCCTTTTAAATTTGCTAATCACCACAAACTGTATGATCAGAATGAAATCACACATCATCCCCCCTTCAAATTTGCTAATCACATAAACTGTATTGATTAGAACGAAATCAAACATGTTTACATCCAAATCAAAATTCTTGTACAAAATTAAACTCTTACTTAACAAATTAATCTAGTCAAACTTATCCCTCATATTTTATAACTTTGTAATTCAGACCCAATTGCAGAGCAAAAACAATTAGTTTACTGATGCTCGAGAAACAAGCAACAATGAAATAAAAAATAATTCACGAATACATGGAGGGGTAGATGGTGAGGTAGATGGAGCAGATAAAACAAACAGAAACCTAATGCATGTATTAATTGTTTCTGTATTAATTGTAAACCAATTATTCAGTATCAAGCCTAATACTTTTTTGTTTCTCGGGTAGATGGAGGGGATGAAACAAGCAACAAAAACAATGATATTGAGCAAAAACAATGGGCAACAAAGACAACCCGAGAAAGTGCCCCTTGATTTATTCAAAACAAAAAACAGGCATGAATACTTGTATGAAATTATCAGCGCAGCATAATTTCTTCTTACTCTTACTCTCCACATCTCTTAACAGATCTGCAGAAGATTAAGAACACCATCAATTCAACCTTGAAGAACGCAAAGCTGGTCTACAACATTATTTTAAATGGAGGGAGCTCCGATGCGATCTTGATTATTCCATCGTAGATATCCGGCACTCTTGAATCGATTTGAACTTCGCTCTCTGTTGCAGAATTACCTTAATCAGAGTCGGAGTCAGAGAAGCTTGAGAACAAGGGGAACCCAATAGATCTACAAGCCTCAAAGCTGGAGAAGCTCGAAAACAGTAGAGAATCGCTTCCGACAATGATTCATCTACCGACAACACCATAGAATCAGAATCCACCTCGAGGTTCATATCTTTTTCAAGATAAGAAAAGGGGAAGAAGCAAAGAAAGGAAGAGGAGAAGAGTCGGAATCTGGGCGATGGAAGATTACAGAGAAGAAGAAAGAACCAAAGTGAGAGGGAGAAGATTTCAGAGAAAGAGAAGAGGGAATTTCATCGATGAGAGAGAGAAAATCAAATTAGATTTAAGTTTCTATTTTGATTATCTTATTTTTAATTATTTATGTGTTAAGATTAGATAATTAACGATAAATGTAGATAGTTAACTAAATTATTATTATAAATTAATGACATTCATGTAAATAGCATAACTTCAAGGGGTTGAGTGATAGTAATGATGGGACCTGACCTTCCTTTAAATGAAAATTGATACCTTTAAATCGCATGACAAATATAATAAAATTGATACCTTTGAATTGGCCAGAAGGAGTATAAATTTAAATATCACAACAAAATTAAAATATATTTAAATCCTAACATTAGTACAAAAATTCATATTATTATGATATGATATAAATTTATTATATTCTTTTATAATTATTTAAAAACGAAGAAAAATATGATAAAAGAGAACAAATAAAATATTGTCTCAAAGATAAAAAAATAAAAATAAATAAATTTATTTGAATCACACTTATTTAATTTATCATAAGAATACGTAGGAAAAAAAGAAAATGAGGTGTTTTTAGGTAACCTGAAATATCGGGTTCATAAAATGTCGATCCGGGTTCAAGTAATGCATTTTCAAACCCAAAATTTTGGGTACTCGAAACCCGAAAAACCCAACCCGATGCGCACCCCTACTTTTAACCTACGGGCTAGTTCTATAGGATCGCGAGCTAATGGGTCCGGGCCAAAAGAACCTTATTTAAACATGTCTCTACTTATATAAACATAACCCTTCATTTTCTTGGGTTAAACAGGTTAGCTCTACGGGCCTGGACCCTATTAACATCTCTAATTATTGGTGTTCTACGACAACAGTTTTGAAATGACAAAACTTTTTTCAGAGATATCAAGTACCAACTCGACCAACTGGTCCCTGTGGCTAAACTTGAGCACCACCTATCGAGGTCATCCCATATTCTGCTTTGGTTTCTTAGTCATTTGCCAATAAAAAATGTAATCAAGTCGAGCTTAGTCGAATATCACCAGGCTCGAGCTCGGCTCGTTTAAAATTTTAAGGCTCTTACTCAATTTGAATATTAATATTTTGGTTCAAGCTCGAAAAATTATAATTCACTCAAGAGAATATTCACCTTCAAGTGTAATAGATTAATTTTAGCCCGACATGTGACCAAGTTAAATTATTTAACCCACGGAATTAATTATAAAAAAATATATTTTGTATCATTTATAATTAAGATAACCAACTCAATAGGATATTGAGATCAACACGGGAAAATAAATAATGAAAAATAAATAAGATAAAGGACAAAAAACAATCACTCATGTTAAATAATAGAGTAATGAAAAAATAAATAATAAAATATTCTAGAACTTAGCTTATATTGATCAAGTGGGAAAGAATATTAGAGTAATGCCTAGAGTTGTTGAAAGTTGTAGTAGAGAATTTTAGACTGATTAAAGTGGCTAATCCACCAACATATTATTATTATTATTATTATTATTATTATTATTATTATTATTATTATAAATAGAACCATAAAGGTAACATCATATAATGAAAGTAAGAGTAAAATGGACAGTAGCTAAGCCGTGAGTGTAAGTACAGTAAGAGAGTACCTTGAGAAAAAGAGTGTATCACTACAAAGTGTGTCTTGAGTGTGAAAGAGTGCATTGTAAAATATTGTACGAGTCTTTCAATAAAATACTTACTTTCCCAACGTTCGATTCTACAATTACCCAACACAATTTTATCAAGAATGAATTTCACCTAATTCCAAGTAAATGTCCTACACAACATAAGACTAGCAATTCAACAAAATAAAAGGTTTGAAAAAAAAAGCTTATATGCCTTCATCTAATTCTTACATATCTTCAAAACATCAATATAACAAAATAAAACCAGAATATACTTGCAACTAAATTGCTCATTTAAGTAAAGAAAATAATCTCATAAACTTGAAAACTTGTAAGTCATTCTACAACCAAATATCAAATAAAATAAAATAACTAAAAATATCAATCATCCTACAGATAGAGATAATATCTTCTACTAGTAATGAAAAAGTTTTATTTCCTTTGGACAAAATAAACAAGACGTAAGACAACTACTTAATTATCATTGAGTTCTACTTGTTTGAGCTCATTATCTTCTTGACTTGATGAAGATGTTGTATGTTGAGAAGATGAATTTTCACTATGCTGAACCTGAAAAAAGAATTGTAATAATAAATTGTATAAATCACATAATTTAAAATAGGAGTAGTACTTGTTCACCCTCTTTGCATGATCTTCTATTATGTCTACGTCTACCACATTTCCCATACTTAATAACCCCATACTTTCTCTTAACTTTATGAGGATCCTTCTATTCTAAAATTGGTTTATATCTTTGTTTTTTGGCCTTCCAGGTAGTCTTCTTAACAATAGTTGATGTATAAACACATTATTAGTTTCGAGCAAAAAAATCAGAACCTGCCATTGAATTTATCTCGTACTCATAGTCCTTAAAATAGAATTCCCTAGTGAATATTCATTCATATAATTTTCTGGTCCACCCTTGATATACATTTATAGCTGTACAAGCATGCAAACAAGGCAACCCACTCAAGTCCCACAACCGGCAAGTACAAGTTTTGTTTTGAAGATGAACCATAAATCGTTGAGGCCTTAGACTGATCTCAAATAAAACCTCCCCACATGAAGCTACATGAAATTCAACTTTTTTAATATTTTTGGGCATATGATACTACTTTTACGCATCACCTTTCTTTTCTTTTTTCTCATAAATGCCATTATCTTAAACTTTATGTTATCATTGAGAATGACTACTGGATTATCTCTCCATTTTTTAATAACACTTTTAAAAGCATTCAACAATGCTATCAGATAACACATGACACTTGATGTGTTTTTGGAAATGTGCTCTACTCCATCTCTCAACACATGTGCGAATGACATATCCCCACACACTGTTATCTTTATCCTTCAACGTGTTTCTCAGACTCAGTAATGGTCTTGGATCTTGCTGCTAATCAGAATAATGATCTAACTTGTTCATCCTTCCATTTCTTTCAAAGTTGCTATATAAGTGGCGCACACAAAACCGTGATATGGAGAAGGGTACAATTCTTCTAATGCAGCAACAAGACCCTTAAAAAAAGGTGAAAAATTTTAGAAAAAAAGCACAAGTTATTATGAATTAATGAGAATATAATCAAAATTTATGTATTCACCTTTCCCTGATCAGAATTGAAAGTCCATTTTTCACTACGAGTGGATGCTTTCCCACTATCATTCAACAAGCTTGTTAAAAAACCAATGCCAAGTAATCTTTTGTTTCTGATACAACTATAGCATATTGTAATAGTCCTTTATTTTTACACATAAATATTATTTGAATGTATAGAATAGTAAATGATATAAATAAATGAAGAAATATATAAACCAATATCCTATACTCACTAATAATAGGATATTTGATGATGATAATAATAATAATAATAATAACAACAACAACAACAATAACAACAGTGCAGATACAAATGAAACGACAAAAATGTAATATGTTCAAAATAATATTCTTCCAAATGAAGTGAAAATCCCGCTTTATTCAGACAATCATTACGAATCATATCATTACAAATCTTAATGATGGGCTGCTGCAGATCTTACGAAAATGACAAAAAGGAATGTTTACAAAAAATGCTTCAACCTTCATTCAATCCGCCAACCGTTTCAGCTTCTTCTGCATATCAAATCTCTCTATCTGAACGTCGTTCACCTTCGCATATCAAATCTCTCCATCTGAACGTCAATCACCTTTGTATATCAGATCTATCTTATCTGAATGCCGTTCACTGTTCTTTTCTCTCCTCTTTTATTCTTCAAACACTACCCCACTGTTTCTCTCTCTTTTCCATACGCTAAACGCTGTTCTTCAAATATTGTTTTCCTCTATTTTTCTATCCAAATGTCATTTCTCAACTACTGCATCTCCTGCTCTCAGTGGAAGGTCTCATCTTTTTTACTTTAAAACTCACAAAAAGTTTCAGAGCGTGAAGGTAAACATTTCATATCTCTTATTCTTATGTTCTTCTAAAATACTTTTTCTACATCTGTAAATCTTTCCTATATTCACGATGACATTGGGTCTTTTCTCTAAACTTGCAGTGTTGAACCTCTAATCTCACGTCCGTAACAGTGCTAAACGTTAATGTGAATGGGCATTTTAATTCATCCTTACACCCTCCTCCCTCTACAGTAATACGACTCTATTCTAAAATCCCAGAATTCATAAAGTGTTTTTCTTTTTAAATTTTATATGATGGCAAAATAGGAACTATCAACTAGAAAGACTCGTCTCAACCAACATTCCCTAACTTAAACTGCAAAGGTGATTATCCTCTTACCTTATTTACTTGTAGATTGTATAGAATGGTGAATGAAACTTGTATATATGTACATATATACATCAAAATTATATGAAGGAGGAGGGGAATCGATAGTGATATGTTGAGATTTGGTTTTATGGTATGTGAAAATGGGAGCTAGATAAAATAACTAAATAAATATTTTTGATGTTGATGTAACATAAGTAGTTATCATAAAATCTGCACTGTAACTCCTATGTGATAAAAGATTATTTATGTTGAGGTTTGGATTTGTGTCTGTAACTCCTATGTGATACCAGATTATGTATGTTGAGGGTAGATTTTGTGTTCCGATGGGTATATATATTTATATAGATTAAAGTAAAACAAACATGTTGGATTTAATCCCTAAACCTATCTTATGTTTTGATCTTGGTGGTGTAATGTTAGTCGCAGATGAGTTTTCTTTTTTCTAAATCGATTTTATTTTCATAACTTAAATATTTATGTTTTCCTACTGTAGACTTATGAAGTGTTGAAATAAAATTACAGAACGCACTGTTAAAATACAAAGTGAGATATATACAGATTCCTTATTCCTTTTAAATCCGCATAAATTTTTAATAAAGTAAAATTGTATACATATCTTCATAAATTTCAAACATAACAAGATATATGATATTATAAATATATGAATCAAAATTTTAAAGGAATACTTAGTCATTTAGGATTTGTGTATATCAAAGAGTAAAAATACTGTAGATTCATTGCAAAAACTTGTTTCTAAATTTATTCATTTAAAACTAATGAATATGCCAAAATGTTCAACATGAAAGTTATTCACTTATTTGTCTACTATACTACTGTAAAATATCTTTAAAATTTATTCATTCAAATAAAAGTTATATCTTTAAAATTTATTCATTCAAATAAAAGTTATAGCTGTTTTACTAAGCTGTGGCAGTGCTGCCTACAGGAAAACCAAATTAAACTTCATCTTTTTCATTGGCCATTGAAACGAAGATTTACATAAAGGAGTAATGAAAATGTTCACCTATATGTCTAACATGTCCATATAAAACAGTTTTTGAAGTTGATAAATGTTTAGAGAGTTATATCCAAATTTTTCAAACATGATAACATTATACCTTATAAACCTTATACTAATTCTCGTACCTTATTTATTTCATAACGCTTATAGACAAAACTATAAAGAAAAATAAAAAAAAATATTAGGATGTCTTTTATATACATGCAAAAATTTTATACAGGTATACCAAGCTGGAAATTTTGGCTCCTAAACCCCATACTATGCCAAAACTGTGGAATAATGCTGGAATAACAACGGAGAATTGAAATCTTATTGTTATAAGTGCAAAAAAGGGCTGAAAATTGACTCCGGTCGTTATTGCTAGAGAAGTGCGCTCATTAACAATGGATATTTACTTCCATTTTTAAAGAACCGTTGTTAATGGCATATTTGTATTTTAATTTATTTTTTAATATATTTTAAATAAAAAAATTAGAATGATTTAAATTAGGAGTGTATATTAGGTGCACCCGGGTGTACCCTTGCACCCATATTTGTATAACTTTTTATTCTATTTTGTATACATGTTATTCTCTTTTGTATACGATGTTTTGTAATATTTGTGTACTTTATTCACACGTTTTTCATTAAAAAAATAAGCATTCATATGTGTATAACTTTTTATTCAATAGTGTATACATGTATTGTAATAATTGTACATTTTTTTACTCTCAATTTTTTATTAAAAAAATTAACAATTAAATTTTATACATTTTTACTCATAATTGTATATATTTTTTTTATACCGGGTGCACACTGTATTTAGCCTTAAATTAGAGACTTGGAATTTTTTTTTCAGTTTTCGTTTTCCTGCCCTAATCGTGAACATTTCACCCCATCGCTAATGTGGCTCCTTCCTGTAACTCTCAATTGTCCAGCTAATTCCAACATTTGGAGTGCCTCCGCAAGTGGATAGCAATCGGCGCCGCGTCGCCCTTGCTGTTCGTTCTTCTCCAGTTACTTTTTTCTTTTTAATTTTGTTTTTGAATCCTTCTTCTGATTCTAATCGAGAGTATTCTGGCCTTCGCTGTGCCTCCACCATTAACCATTCACAACCGCCGTTCCTGCTCTCGCTAAAATTTTTCGTCCATTTTTTTTTGTTTTTTCTTGATGAAGCTTTATCATTTCTCCTGCACTGTGAGACCAATTATCAAATAATCAGGCTATGAAAAATTTCTCTTGAATGCACTTCTCATATTTTCAATAGGGCACCATTGCGCGCCTCAGCCTCTAACAACTGTACTTGAGCAATATTTGAACTATGCATGTTTACTGTTTGAATTGAGGCTCCAACTTATTCCATTAGCGATTATTCAGATTTGATGGGTCTCATAAAAATTCTTTTCTTTGTTTGTAAGTATTAAATTTGTTTTTGTTTTTTTTTTTGGATTTTTATTTTTATGGCATATTGGATCTTTTCAAGATATGTTCTTTGATTTGTTCTTTGGGTGGAGAAGAGATGAAAGAAGCTACAGAAGCTATTAAGTTGTATCTCTTTCAAATGAACACATATTTTCTCTTGAAGTTTTAAGTTTGCATTAATGCATGCTACTTGTTGCTTAATTGAATTTCTTAAAATCTGTATGAACAATATGCTTTCATTGGGATTTTATAAGGTATAATTTTGTTGTGAATATTGGATTAGTAGGTTATCTATTATTGTATAACTATATTGTGAAATGTTTTGTGATGATTTGATGGGTGGATGGGTGGTATTGGGGAAGTATGAAGGAGATGGGCATGCTGTAGTAGGTTAAAGGGTACAAGTATGGGATTAATCGGCAGTATTAAGGTATAATTATATTATGGCCCTTGAGAACTTGTACCAAACATACTTATTTTATGTTCTTGCTCAGTTCTTGCTCAGTTCTTGTTCGTCGATGGTGAAGGTTGTATGTTCATATGTACAAGTTATGAGTTAATTTAACTGTTTTAATGCATAAAATAATGATAGATTAACATTAGATAAGTGATTTATTCTTGATTCTAGGCCCTTTTCAGTTTGCTACATTTATTGAATGCGAGCAATTGTGAAATATTCATTGTGCATTTACAAAGTACATTTATATCGAATTTGGTACTTTATTACATAATGCAATTACCCAGTTCATTACTATGACTCTCAAGTCTGGAGAACGATTTAATTTTTGAGGAATTTGCTTTTTACTCATAATTACTTTTTTATTTAGTGGTGTTACTTTAGCAGCAAATGCTGAAGCTCTGCAGGCAGCTCCGAAATCTGCAATTTAAAAACAACATGCTCACGGGGCAAGCATCATCAGTATTGAAGGAAGAACTCAAGCAGAGTTTGAATAAGGTAAACATGTATTTATCATATTTAATTGTATCATACTGGTAAATCTACTTTATAATTATATGCATACTAAGTGTTTCTTCTCATTTTTTATCACATGTACAAACTTTAAGTACTTCGTACTTTCATAGGAGGATCCTACTTTTTTCTAAGTGCATAAAGATAATATGGCAAATCAGAGAGAGCATTGATATTGTTACTGGATAATCTGCTTATTAGGCAACCACAGCCTGATCGACAACAACAACATTTTGGTGATTGCACTCTGCGCTCATCCTTTGGTTGTTAATTTTCCTCATATTGGTAAAAGTTTAATGGTTCTATCCTAAGAATTTCTGTTAATTTTTTATTTTATTATTCAAATGTATGATATATGTTTTGAACCCTTTAAAATCAATAATTAAACTAAATCTTATTCTCTAATTAATCCCATAGAATTACTATAAGGTACACAATTAAAGTGTTAAATGCTATCAATTTTTAATAAGTAAGTATATTAATTATAATTGGCTTTGTGTAACCTATAATGATCCACACCACTACTAGATTGTTGCGAGGGCCCACCAAATTTAATTTACGATTATGAAATTCAATCTGGTCTCATTTTTCTACTCTCTTATCTGAGCTACTTGCAAATTGATTAGGAAATAATAAATTTTTATTTTTTTGTTATTTCACACAAGTGAAATTAGATTTTCTGTATCATATTGAAGTTTCTCCACATTGTACGTTACATCAATGAATACTCACTATATGTTCATAGATCTGAGATTATGCATTTATAATAGAAATTAACAAGACACAAGTTCTTGTCTATAGAATGAATATATTCTTTTGTCTACTTGTCTCCTTCTTGAGTTATTTTTTTTCTGATTAGAGCGAATCCGTTTTTATTAGAATTGCCTTTTCAGGAGTCTTGTTATAAGAGTACTTGTGGTGTTGCAAATTCCAACTGTTGGTGTTGTGAGTTTATGCATAGACTGTGTGAATTAAATACTTGAGGTATTGTTTATGGAACACTATAAAATGAATGCTCTCAATGAAAGAGGTGATATATATAATTTTCTTCCTAACCTCCCTTGGAGAAACAAATTTGAGAAGATTTAAATCTTGGGCTCATTTGCAAGATTGAACTACAACTTTAGATAATTTGTTTTAAGATTCCAACTTCACTAGGATTAGGTTAGAAGACTTTGCTCAAACAAAATGAAGAAACATGCATTTCGACTTTCTGGATGCTTGGAGTAAGCACTTTGCTTCAAACAATTGTCTTGCTTTACAATATAGTAGTGCGGACGTATAGAAAAATCCCAGCTATTATTGTCGTGATATGTGCTGTCAATAAGATAAGAGGATTTAACCTATTTTTAACCCAACTATGTTTTATGCTGCATATTATTTTAAATAAGGAGATTTAACCTGTTTTTATCTTAGATAAGATGCTAGATATCAAATCCCACAGTAAATTATTTCTCTTTCCCCTCATGGTTTAAGGCTTGGTAAATGAGAAAACATGGAAAGTGCAAATTGAAATGATACAATCAATTGTAAGTAGCCTTATAATATTTCTATTATTTATTATTCTCATGATACTGTGGTTATATAAGTGCTTGATTTTGTGCTCCATAGTTCATTGGAAAAAATTATAGCGAGATAGATATTGATGAAGTGCGGAAAGAGTGGGCTTCATGCATCCAACAACACATGTAAAAGACTCATCTAGGAAGATGTAATTTTATAATATATCTTGTAATAAGAACAACTTATACGATTGTGCTAACCTTAACTTATGTCTTCTTTACCAGCCTTACCAAAAAACTAAAGTGTGTCTGAGAGAAAGGAGAACAAGATGAATGGTTTGTTGTTTATGTTTATGGGAAGAAGATATTTGTCAATCATGGATACATTATGATGTATTTTAATTATTGTTGGTGAATCGTATTGGTGAGGGAGATGTTGGGATGTTATATTCGAACGTATTGATGTTGGTTTCTGTATTTGGAGTTCAATTAAATTTGAATAAATTGATGTAAAAATTAGTTTATGTTGTATTGAAGCTCAAGGATTATGGCTATTTTATTATTTTCAGATTTAATTATTAAACAGGTTAAAATTTTGATAATAATGGGGATATAGCATACGATGACGGGCATAAACCGTTGTTAAAGAGAGCTATGACAACGGGGATTGCCCGTTGTTAAAAAGAACAATATTTTTAATAATAGTTTAACAACAACGGTATGTTACCTACGACAACGAAGATTCCCGTTGTTAAAATAATTTACAACAACGAGGATAAAACTAACAACAATGGTGATAAACCGTTGTTAAAAAGAACTTACGACAATTGGCAAAATTCCATTATTAAAAGTAAGGTACCTTTAACAACTTTTGAATTAACAACGGAGATTTTAAGTTACAACAACGGGTAATTATAAACCGGCATAGAAGAATCCTATTTGTTGCTCTTCGGGGAATCCGTGTTGGGGACACTTCCTTGGCATCTCTTTGAATCGGTCCCATGCTTCACTAAATGTCTCAAGTGGCAATTTCTTGAATTGAAAGATTTGCCCTTTAAGATGCAACATCTTGGATGATGGAAAATACTTGCTCAAGAACCTTTGTGCCAACTCTCTTCATGTGGTGTAGGATCCCGGTGGTAGAGTATGATACCAAGCCTTAGCTCTATCTCGTAATGAAAACGAGAAAAGCTTTATTTTAACAACATCCTCACTTACCCTATTTATCTTTATCGTGTTTGCCAACTCCATAAATTGGGCTAAGTGAGCATTTGGATCCTCCATAGTACCACCACGAAATTGATTTGCTTGCACCATGTTGATCAACCCCGTCTTTATCTCAAAATTATTCACATTCAATAGCGGTCCCATTCCATAATTCCCATATTACGGTTGAAAATGATCACGGATATTCATTCCCGCTCCATTGTTTCCATTTCACGAGGTTGATTTTGCTCCACCGGAGGATTATTCCTTGCTTCTTGTTGTGCCAACAAGTTTTGAATAATAGCTTGCATTTGTTGGTGTTGCAAGTGCATTTGTTGAGCATAAACTTGTGGCACATATTCTTGATTACCATAACCTCCTCTAGCATTATCACCAGCTTGAAAATTATTCAAATTACCTTCTTCATCAACTATGTTTGCATTATCCCTTATTTCTTCCATATTTTCTTCCGTAGTCTCTAACACTCTTCTTCTTTATCTTCTTAAAGTAGCTTCCAATTCCAAGTTCAAAGGTTCAATAGATTGAGATCTTGAACGAGTTTGCATGTACCTACAAAAATTTTCCAATTAGCTCTCCAAGTAACCAAGACAAGTAAACAAGTACCAAATAAAAGAAATATCCTTATCAAAACTAATCAACTTCAAACTCGTTACAACCTAAAGTTTAACATCTCCCCGGCAGCGGCGCCATGATTCTTAGTCGTATTTTTAGTAAATGTGAAGAGTAAAAGACTCTATCGTCGAGTAAACGCGTGACCAAGTACAAAATTTATAGTAATATCGTCCCAAGGGAAATGAAACTTAGGTTTATATCTGAATTTTCCATTGATTTGTGCTTTGTAAGGATGATAGATTGAAGATGTTGTATTTAAGACAATTACTTAATTCTATACTCAATTAACTAGAATTAATACTAACAAAGTAAATGATCAAACAACAAGCAAATGATGAATCGAATGGATGTAGAAGTCACTTGAGAAGAGAGCAAGGTTAATCATACTCATGGTTAAGACTTGAGCTAGATATGCATAACTCTTGCTGGTAATTTTCATTAACATGTGGATTAAAAGCAATCACAATTTTACCCCTAGTCCCTATGGCCAAGGCAACTAGATTCTCAACTCTTTTACAAGCCTAAATCTCCTAAGATTGGTCTTAATCTCAATATCCTTAAGGTACTATGATCATAAGTTGGTTCTTTTCACTCAATTTCTTAAGTGTCCCCCTGTGAATGTTCTAAGCTTAAGGAGGGTATGACTTACCTCCCCTTATACTAACTTGCATGCACAATTCAATGTATGATTCAATTAAACATCCACTCACAATATTGGAATGTCCATCCTAATACTATGAATAGAGAATTTAATCATACAAACATTAAAATGAAATATGATTGATATATCATAAAAGGAAATCCACAAATTAATTCAAATCATTACTCAAGTTCTACATATCTAACTCTTCACCTCAACCATTCATATGATTAGCCATACTATAGGACTAGCCATTAAACATGGCGATTAATTCAATACAAATCAACCTTTGCTCCAATTGAGCCATAATAAGAAGAAATTCAACAATTGAAAAGTAGATTGGCTTCCCTTGCATGGAAAGACCTCCCCTCCTCTTCAATGTATCAAACTCTTCAATCCTTGATGCTTCAATCTTCTCAAATGGTGGAAGGATGGATGGAATGATGGATTTATGGAGTGAAAGTGTAGATCAAATGGAAATTGGATGGATCTAGATGGTAGAAATAGATTATGGATCTAGTATGTGAGGAAATATGGTGTTTTATTGTGTGTAACTTCTCTCAATCTGATCTCTTCTAAAATTTCGCACAAGTCATTATTTTATATCACTAATGGACCTTCTAGAAGCTTCCGGAACTTTTTCAAATTGCACAAGTTTTTTCACCTACACGGCCCGTGTAGCAGCACACGGCCCGTATAGGGCACACCTACTTCGGCGTGTTGTGCGTGCTTTCGGACATGGCTCGAGCTGTAGTACACGGCCTTGGTCGCGGCCGTGCAGCATTTTCTGATGTAAGTACATGGCTTCTTCTTACAGGGCCATGCTACGCACACGGGGCGTGCAGCAACGCACGACCCGTGCACCAGCGCACGGCCATCCTCCTGGGCGAGCAGCGATTTCTAATGACAATACACGGCCACTTGTTACTGTTGGATTGTATACTAAAAGTCTAGCTTTAGTATGAACAATGTCATAACAATATTTGAAATGAGAATCATTGATCAAATGATTGCATCTTATAATTTATTTATATGCATGATGCAATAGTCCATTTACTTTATACTATAGATAATATGTTGTGCGACAACACGCGGAAGATCATATTATCGGTTTCCTTGTAAAGTATAAACAGATGTTCACAACTGAGATAGACGGGGACTCTCTATCGGTATGGTTGTAGTGTGGTTTGGTACTAGCTTGTCTTGGCTATAGAATCACATTAGTGCACTTGTGTATATTGAGCAGGACCGCTTGAGATCGTTCGACTTATACTGACTTATAGAAGAACTTGATCTCTGTTATTATGGAAGTTCGTGCTCTTAATCCCTATACAATAACCTCGACACGTAGGGCAGTATGTATTTCTTTGATTTATCAATGGGTGAGATTTATAAGTATTAAATCAACAAACTCGGTGAGTTGGGAAGTAGTGCTGTATCTATGGTGTGCTGTTAATTGTAGAAGGAATCCATGTCCGTCATAGGTTGATGATGTCCCCTTGAGGAGCTCATAAGGTTTATCATGTAAATCTTGCAAGTGGATTAATTTCTGGCATGATAATAAGGTTGAGTGGTACTACTCTCGGATGAGATATTAATTAATTTGAGTTGTCAGTAACTTAATTAATTAATGGGCATTATATATCTTAAACATGGGAGACTATCGGGCTTATAATAAGAAGGAGCCCAGAACATAATTTTGGGATTGGACGGGTAGTGCAGTAATAATATTTTAGTGGACTATATTATTATTATTGGATTTAATTAAAAGCTTTGGGCTAAGCTTGGTTAATTAAATTCAATTGAGGCCCAGCCCAATTTCTCCTCCTGGTCCCTGCTGTAGCCCAACTATATAAGTCATCTCAGCTCCTGTTAACCCTAAGTCAGTACCTCATTTGACAGTTAGAAAGAACAGGAGCAGATTGAGAGAATCCTGCGGATTGTTGCCCACACAACAGCAGGATTCGACTTGGGACATACAACAGAAGATTGAGAGGTGGTTCACTGCTGTTCATCCTCTACATCAATCCAGAAGTACGGTAAATATTATTTTTACTTCCGCTGATTTGTTTGCCTGTTATCTTAATAGATCACGTTGATCCACACGATCCAATTGCCAACAATTGGTATCAGAGCGTTGGTTTCTTGGTGAAACGTGATTTGCAAGGATGGGGTTTTTGTGATTATTTGATTAAATGAATACAATCTGGATTAATCACATGTTGAGCAGTCAGTCTGTATGTGAATATGTGATTGAAGTTTAACTTTATAATCGCATATTGCTTTGTGTTCTATGGTTGTGATTAGAAGTCAGTGTTTTTCTTCTTTGATTGAATACACGGTACACACTTATTGTTCATACATACACAAAGAAAATCCATCAGTCAACTGTATCCTTTGTATCACACACACACCCTGTTTGATGGGTGTGAAGCCGTCGGCGTGTGATGGCTGGAAGTCAGAAGTACGACCAGCGGCGCGTGATGACTGGTAGCAGGAGTCAGCCGACGGCGCGTGAAGGCTGGAAGACAAAGCGGTGGCGACTGCTCGGTGAAGGCTGCCTGTCGAACCAGTGAATCGAAGGAGCCTTTCCAGATCCAGAAGGGTCTGAGTTTTTCTGGAGTTTCAATGGCGGGTTCCAGGCTAATCGATGACTATCGGCGGCAGCGGCCGGAGTAGTGGTCGGCGACTGCAGTGAGGTGGGACTACATGTGGCGGCGCGTGGACATTGGTTCTGACGATGGCGTCTGACCGGGGCCGTAAGTCGACGGCTGATGGCTTCGATCGGACCAAATATGACGACGGTCATGGCTAATCAACGGCGAGAGAATGAGCGATGCTGTCGACGGCTGAGCGATAGAATCGAGGCGGCAGTCGAATGTGCAGGCCATGTTTTCCCGATGAGTCAGATGTCTGATTCATTTTGATCGTGTCTCCATCACTCCCAATTTCTGATCTGGTCTATCGGCAAAGATGGGACCAGAAGGCACGACTCCGGTGGGCTGACGGAACCACCACCGAATGCAGCCGGCACCGAGTCGTGCGGTTCTGATTGGAGTTGTGCACGGCAGATGGCTGGCGCCGTGTTGTTGCCCGGTCGTATTTGGTCTTCGACGAACGGTGGTGCTCGTGGCTTGCTGTCTCCGACAGCGCTGATGGCAGTGGCAGGCGGGTGCAGCTGGGAGCTGTACGGCGGCGGGCTGACGGTACGATCGCCGAGAACAGCGACGCCGGTGAATGGCTACGCGTGACAGCTGCGGTGTGGTTTCTTCTCGCGGCTGGAAGGTTGAAGCAGCAATCGGCTGCAATTTTAGGGCAGTGATGATGATTCCTCATGTTGGGCCTCCAATTTTATTAAAGTGCTTGCTGGGCCAATTTAAATGTTGGATGTTGGGCCCAATTTTATTGAGGTGGCAATGGGCTGTGGATTCTAGGCTGCTCAAATTTTAATTTGGTTTTGGGCTGTTGGGCCCAAATTTAGTTAAAATGATTTTGGGCTGCTGGGCCATTTTATTGCAAGTTTTAATTAATTGTGGGTAATGGGCCAAGCATGATAAATTAGTTATTTATTAATAGGCTAATTTTGTGCTAGTGGGCTTGGTGGAATTAATTTGGTTTTGGGCTAAGATTATAGGTCATGGATAATGGGCTTGATTAATTAGTTAATCTCCTGCTCATTTTGTGCTTATTTGTTGCTCTTGGGCCCAAATTGATTGATCCACTAATTATGCAATTAATTAATGTTATATAACTGATTAATTGATTTAATTGTCAATTATTGTTGTATATGTGAAAGACATGTTCTATGTGATTTATTTATTTAAATTGCTGTTAATAGAAGCATGTCTAATATGTATATTTTATCTGAATATTATATGCATGTTAAAAACCCTTGGTAATTAAATAACTAAGTGGGAGAGGGAATTGGTAATAAATTCCCGCGGCCTCCATTATTGGTTTGTTAGCAATGTGAATAGACTTGCGCGTCGGCATAAGAGCCTTCCTCCCCATCGGATGAGTTTATTCATGGATTGCTGGAACAGACTTCATTAAATAATTACGTTTGTAATGTGATGCATATGAACTTGCGCGTTGGCTTAGACCTTCCTCCCTATCGGATGAGTTTATATGCGGTTCACTGGTACAAACTTGTAATTGATGACTGTAGGAAGTTATCCGAGCGCATGTGTACTTCTCTATCTGTAAGGCACATAAGCTTGGGCCGCGGACTTGGGGTCAAATAATGGTGTACACTTAGATGTAAATAATAAGTATCCTCCCCATCGGAGTCACTGCTTTTATTTGCATGGCTAAAGAGGAACCGACTATTAATTATTTTGTCATAAAGTTAGGTTGACAAATGAAATTAATGGGTAAAACCTTCTCTTGTAAATGTTCGGGTTTGTAAACGTCCACACTATCGTGGCTTGCAGACTCACGGTGCTTGAGATGTCGGTGAATTTTATTTTATATTGTTTTGAGGGAATCAATATAAAAGAATAAAATTCGAAGATTTGATCGGTAAATTTATTTGTGATTCTCTGAATTTCGAATGGTTTTATTTCACTAATTATTAACTAATAGACATTATATTTACTTGTCCATATTAACTGATTAGAGAAGAATCTTGGTTTTGAAAATTACTGCTTAAGAAAATACATGTGTATTCTCACAAAGGACGTCTCATGATGCCTATTAAAGTCTCTAGTGAAGAGATGAGAGGTTCATAGAAATATGATGATCTCATGTAACTCTTCGGATACTTGAGTAAATTAAAAGGCAGAAGATCATGGTTGAATTGATGAATGAATTGGAAAAGCTTGGAATAGAAATTGAAAGGAAAACCTAAATCAATTTATTCTTCACAATTTGCCTGGATGTTTTGAGCAAGTTCTACCTGAAATATGAGAGGTTGTATATGGTGGGAAACTTCTAACAAAACATGTGGCAAAAGGAAAGCCATTTTCATCATAATGTGAACAAGTTTAATATCTTATTTACTAATGGTTTAAACATGATTAGTGATGGCATCTACTGACTCGAACAGTGTAGATACTGGAATCACTAAATGTTTATCACTAAGTAAGGATAAGATTGTTAATAACATGGGTAAAACTACAAAGGTAGTGGCTATTGCAGTGGGAGTTGTTTATTTATCTCATGATAAGAATAAACGATTGATTATGAGAAATTGTCTTTACGTACGTTTCATAGAAAGAATTTAATTTCGGTTTCTATGCATTAACAGATGTATACTTCATTTCATTTAAATGACATGGTCATAGTAATGAGGAATGAGGCTATAATCCGTTGAAGTACGATGGTGGATAAAAAGTATACTCTTGAATCATGAACATCCCTCAGATGCAATAAATAGTAATTAAATAATGCATCTTCTAATATAAGTAAGAGAAAGGAACCTTCGGAAATGAACTAAACATACATTTGGCGTCTATGACTAATTCATTTTACTTGAGTAGGATTCAAAAGTTGATAGGCGATAGACCGTAAGGTTTATCTGAAGTGGAAACTATCGGACTTGTGAGTCTTGCTTGGAAGAAAAAATGATTAACTGCCTTTTCAAGGTTGTGGGGTGTAGAGCCAAAGATATATATGTTGGAATTAGTTCATTCTGATTCAAGCGAACCTAATATTATCCAAGCGAGAGGTAGTTATGAATATTCGAAGATTATTCTGGAAACCAATATATTTATATGATGCACTGCATATCTAAGTTCTTTGATTAATTCAAGAATTGTAAGGCTGGTACAGTGAAGCGTCATGGAAAATATATTAAGTCATTACGATTCAATCATGATGGCGAATACCTCTTGGGATAGTTAAGAGCTATTGATCAGAAGTTGAGATTAAATCTCAAGTTAGCAACACCGGGTATGCCCCAAACTGAATGGTGTGGTGGATAGAAGGAATAAGGCTCTTATGGTTATGATTAGATAGATGATGAATTATTTGGAATAATTAAAATTCATTTTATGGATATGCCCTAGAAACAGTAATTCGTAAAACATTTGTCTGTTTGTGGGACATCCTAGAAAAATGAAGTGTGATTTATTTAGTCTAAAATATTGAAGGGTGATTGTTAATACAATCACTAGATTTTTGGATAAGAACTATGTAATAAATTACAAACCCATGTGTAAATTGTTCTAAAGGAAGTGAGAGAAAAACACAAAGTGTAAGTACCAATTGTACAAGAGGATATACCACAAGGTAAAGTGCAACGCGTGTCACGTTTGATACACAATTACATGTAGTGCCTTGTCGTAGTGGGAGGGTTGTATGACAACCCATAAATATATATTTTGGGAGAGTCGTGAGACTTGATCCCTAGTGAACATGGTATTATCCCACGGATACGACGTAGCACTACAAGGTGAAAATGCGGAATCTTAGTAAGTTGCAATGTATGTTGAAATAGAATCTACGGATTCTATATTAAGTCTGGGAACTTGTATGACCACTAAATGGTGTAAAAGCCATTGCAAGTGGTCAAAGGAAATAAAAGAGGATCATATGGAAAGGTGAAAACCTTGGAAGCAAAGCTGGTTGCGGAAAAGTGTACTCAGAAAGAAATGGTTCGATTATGAGGAAACATGTTCGCTGGTAGCTATGCTTATGTTGATTCGGATTCTTTTATTTATTGCTGCTCATATTGAATTATGAGGAACAACAAATAGATGT
Source organism: Pogostemon cablin (assembly GCA_023678885.1). NCBI lineage: Eukaryota > Viridiplantae > Streptophyta > Magnoliopsida > Lamiales > Lamiaceae > Pogostemon > Pogostemon cablin. The sequence continues at coordinate 16,821,592 of CM042965.1, read as the reverse complement.
CAAGACAACTTTCCTGATTGGAAGTCTTGAGGAAAACATCTATGTGAAGCAACCAGAGTTATTCATTGCAAAGTACTAATAACATTTTGATAGTAAGCTTAAAATTGTCCAGCGATGGACTAAAGCAAGCTTTAAGATCGTGAAGCATCTGTTTTTGATTAGGTAATCCAGTGGCATGGATTTAAATCAATGAGCGGATGAGTCTTGTGTGTTGTAAAGAGTGACAGAAACGTGGTGGTATTTCTTGGACTATATGTAGATAGTATCTTGCTCATTGGAGACAATGAAAGAGTATTATCGGGCGTATGGGTACGGTAAATAAAGCGGTAGAGATGAAGGACTTAAGAAAGGCAAAATATATCCTTTTGATCACGGTAATATGGATCACAAGAAAGGATATTATGCTTATCTCAAGTTTCATAGAATGATACAGTCCATACTCATTTAGCATGTAAATTTATCTAAGTGAATGTGTCTTTGAGACACAAGAAGAAGATAAAGAGGATGAAAGCGGTTCCTTATACTTCGGCGAATAAGGAAGCTTAATCTAAGGAATGCTATGAACGATGTTGGATATCTATTTTGCTGAATGCATGAACAGTGGGTATCAACGTAACCCGGAACAAGAATGATGAACTGTGGTAAGACATTTATAAAGTGCCTGAGAAGGACTGGAAATTATATGTGGACTTACTGGATAGATTCACTGCTTCTTGTGGATTACTTAGATTCAGATTTTTTAGTCAGATTGGACGACAGTAAATTCACCTCAAAGGTTATGTGTTTAATCTTAGGAAGCAGAGTCATAATGTGGAGGAGTGTTATATAGAAATATATTTCAGACTCCGGACTCCATCATGGAATGTTGATAAATTGGAGCCTATGAGGCAGCCAAAGTATCTATATGACTCTAGAGACTTCATGATGGACTTTGAAGTGTTTCTAAGTTTGCCCAAGGTAATCACAATTTACATTGATGATATTGGTGCAGTTGCAAACTTGAAGAAATCACAAGTCCATAAGGCAATTAAACACATGGAGCGCGAGTACCACCTGTTGCGAGAAATCGTATGATGAGGGGAAGGTTGTTGTCGCCTAGATTGCATCGGATGATGACATAGTAAACCATTTACAAGGACCTTAAGGCGAGAGCTTTTAGTGGTCGTGTAGTGGTAGTAGGAATCAGATGTATGGCAGAAGACATAACAACATAGTCTTTTAGTATAAGTGGGAGATTGTTGGATTGTATACTAAAAGTCTAGCTTTAGTATGAACAATGTCATAACAATATTTGAAATGAGAATCATTGATCAAATGATTGCATCTTATAATTTATTTATATGCATGATGCAATAGTCCATTTACTTTATACTGTAGATAATATGTTGTGCGACAACACGCGGAAGATCATATTATCGGTTTCCTTATAAAGTATAAACACTGTTCACAACTGAGATAGACGGGGACTCTCTATCGGTATGGTTGTAGTGTGGTTTGGTATTAGCTTGTCTTGGCTATAGAATCACATTAGTGCACTTGTGTGTATTGAGCAGGACCGCTTGAGATCGTTCGACTTATACTGACTTATAGAAGAACTTGATCTCTGTTATTATGGAAGTTCGTGCTCTTAATCCCTATACAATAACCTCGACACGTAGGGCAGTATGTATTTCTTTGATTCATCAATGGGTGAGATTTATAAGTATTAAATCAACAAACTCGGTGAGTTGGGAAGTAGTGTTGTATCTATGGTGTGCTGTTGATTGTAGAAGGAATCCATGTCCGTCATAGGTTGATGATGTCCCCTTGAGGAGCTCATAAGGTTTATCATGTAAATCTTGCAAGTGGATTAATTTCCGGCATGATAATAAGGTTGAGTGGTACTACTCTCGGATGAGATATTAATTAATTTGAGTTGTCAGTAACTTAATTAATTAATGGGCATTGTATATCTTAAACATGGGGAGACTATCGGGCTTATAATAAGAAGGAGCCCAGAACATAATTTTGGGATTGGACGGGTAGTGCAGTAATAATATTTTAGTGGACTATATTATTATTATTGAATTTAATTAAAAGCTTTGGGCTAAGCTTGGTTAATTAAATTCAATTGAGGCCCAGCCCAATTTCTCCTCCTGGTCCCTGCTGTAGCCCAACTATATAAGTCATCTCAGCTCCTGTTAACCCTAAGTCAGTACCTCATTTGACAGTTAGAAAGAATAGGAGCAGATTGAGAGAATCCTGCGGATTGTTGCCCACACAACAGCAGGATTCGACTTGGGACATACAACAGAAGATTGAGAGGTGGTTCACTGCTGTTCATCCTCTACATCAATCCAGAAGTACGGTAAACATTATTTTTTCTTCCGCTGATTTGTTTGCCTGTTATCCTAATAGATCACGTTGATCCACACGATCCAATTGCCAACAGTTACAGGGCCGTGTTCCGCACACGGCCTGTGTACAAGCAGACTGTGTCCTTCCGACTCTGTTTCGCTCCCGACTCTATTTTTGTCCATTTCTTGACCTGTTTTACACATATTTAAGCTCATTTACACAATTCTATCAAATTATACCACATTCCTCAAAATAAAATAACTCCACCAAAAGTAACACAAATACAGATAAAAATATCCAAAAATCCACAAATAAAGACACTAAAATCTAGGTGAAAATGACTATGATCAGTAATCCCCGTTGTTAAATTTATCTACAATAATGGGGATAAAACTAACAACAACGGTGATTCACCATTTTTAAAAAAACTTACGACAATGGGAAAAATACCGTTGTTAAAAGTAAGGTACCTTTAACAACTCCCGGATTAACAATGGAGATATCGAGGTACAACAATGAGTAATCTCCGTTGTCATAGTTTGATACAACAATGGGGATTCTATTAACGACAATTAGGATTCCCCATTGTGAAAGTTAAGATACGAAAATGGGTCAAAAACCATTGTTAAAGGGTTGATACCTTTAATAACTCTCGGATTGACAATGAATATTATTATCAACAACAACGGGAATAATCCGTTGTTAAAGATATCCACAACAATGAGGATTCCCCGTTGTTTAAATATATTTTGTTAATATTACAAGAATTAACAACATATATTTATTAGCTACAACAACGGGGATACACCATTGTTAAAAATATCTTACGACAATGAGTTTTCCACCGTTGTTAAAAGTCCAGACTTTTAACAACTGTCGGGTTAACATTGGAGCTGGAGGGGCTACGACAACGGGAATTCCCCGTTGTCTTTCCACAATTTTGGCATAGTGCTATTTTCATAAAAGAATTCTCAAAACTTAAATTTTTCTTTAGTAATCAATAATTTTTTATTATAATAAATACTCCCTCCGTCCGCCTCTAAAGTCCACATTTTCTTTTTACAAGTATATCAAGGAGTATTACTATTTTATGTGCAGTGGGTAGGTATTGTGTGAATTTTACCTTTATACCCCTCCATATAATTAACTGTTATTTTACTAATGCAAAATACTTTCCAGGAAAGAGAAAAAGTAAAGTACTGCTCCCTATTTTAAAAGTCATTGAACATTATATAGAGGTACATCAACCTATCAAACTTTACACGCTGCATTACAATTAAAATTAAAATCCTTGAACAGTACATAAGATTACATCAACCTATCATACTTAAAACACCGCATTACAATTAAAATTAAAATCCAAATCCCCCAAAACATTTATGGAATTCCCTCTAAATAAGCCAACATACCATGCTTGTCTTGTCACCATTCCCTCCAAAACACATTGCTAATTCCCTCATAATTTTCTAGATAAATATATTCACTTCTCTAACAACAACAAACAAAGAAATAACAAACTGATCAGAAATGGGAAAAAAATTTGAGCTGCAAAGATCTAAATGCCATTCAATTCTTGTTGGAAGGCTCTTCAAATGGCAAGGTTGCACATGGTAGATTCAAGTAAGCTGATTCCAAATTTTGTGTCGACAAAAAATTATTTACAAGACATGGACAAGAGCAAAAGAACAAATGGTAGCAGGTAATCCCATTTCATTACAGAATAGAAAAAAGGAATATGCATCTGTCAATCCTACTAAATTTGATAAAGAGAAGCTACAACTTATTGTGTATGGTAAGAGGGGAACAATAAGGAGCATTGCAACGGAGATGAAAGTAGATAAAATTACATTTGGAGAATGGGTAAAGAGGGGATTGATCAGATCCCATACCAATGCAATCAAACTAGCCCTCACACATAAGCACAAGATAAGTATGATGAAGTTCAGTCTATTGGCATTGGAAATGAATGCAGATAATAAAGTGATCAAATTCAAGAGCATGCAGCAAATTATTCACATAGATAAGAAGTGGTTTAATCTTACAAGAACCACAGAAAGATATTACTTGGCGCCAGATGAAACAGAACCACATAGAGAAAGCCAAAGTAAAAGTTTCGTCGCTAAGGTTATGTTTATTTGTGCAGTGGTAAGACCTTTGTATGGTTCAAGTGGAGAATGCCTATTTGATGGGAAAATAGTCATTTTTCCCTTTACTGAACAAGTACCAGCAAAGAGAAAATAGAAAAACAGAGAAGCTGGCACAACGGAGACTAAAGCAATGCAATCAATCACAAAGAATGTGACCAAAGATATCTTGATTAATAAGGTAAACTCTCATTAATCTGATTATAGAATTTATGTCTATATAATTTAATATTATACTATGCATCATTGAGTTATGAAACCTAAAATAAAGCTCCTAAATAAGAATTCATGCAAAAATATTTATTTTGTTGTAATTTATTTTAGGAGATACCAGCCATAAAAGCTAAATGGCTAAATGCAGTAATCAGAGACATTTATATTCAACAAGATAATGGCAAACCTCACATAGATGATAATGATCCAGAGTGGAGAGAGGCAGCAAGTTCAAATGGCTTTAATATACACATAGTATTTCAACATCCTAAAAGTCCAGATACTAATGAGAATGATCTAGGATGGTTTAGGGCTTTGGAGTCATTGGAAGTGAAAACTTCAACTAAAACAGTTGATGAATTGTTGCAAGCAGTCAACAATTCATTTGAGGAATTGTGTCACATTAAACTCAATGCAGTATTTCTAAGCCTACAAGCGTGTTTGAGGGAAGTGTTGGTTTGCAAAAGAGGGAATAACTATAAGATTCCTCACTAGAGAAAGAATGCATTATTAAGGGAAGGGATTCTTCCTACAGATTTAGAAGTGGAACTAGAGTTAGTTCAATCAAGTGTTGATTATCCAATTCAGGAGGAAGCGGAAGATGGCTTGGAAGAACTAATGAGTGATATTTTCACCTAGATTTTAGTGTATTTTTATATGTGTTTTCGTATATTGTTATCCGTATTTATGTGTTATTTGGTTGTGTTTTGTGTTTTTATGTAAATGTGTGTGAATGAGCTTAAACATATGATTTTTAGGTAAAAATGGATCCTAGACGTGATAAGGAAGATGTAGGAAAAAGCGGATCTCAATTCGGAGCCGAAACGAGAAAGTTATGATTAAAATGGTGACGTCGCGCAAGCTGTTCCTACTCAGCACGGTTGTGCTACTTTGCATGACTTGTTACACCCTCAAATATTGGAAGTTTTGTCAGATCTTTATATGGATAGAAATCCAAAGAAAAGAGGATCACATGAGCGCAAGAATTACTCAAATCAGAGATCGGATGTGGAAGTTATGCGCGAAACGGTGAGACTGCGCAGCCCATTTTACGCAACACGACCCGTGTTACGCAACACGGCCCTGTAAGCCCTAGCCGTTTTCTGACATAAAAAATGCCTACACGGCCACCCTGTGGTCGTGTTGCAGCACACGAGTCGTGTTGCTGCAGCATCAGAAACACATCAGAATCCTTCTAGAAGCCTCCCAAGAGGTATAAATACCCAACACTTCAATATTTTGAGATCAGATCCGAAATTCCACCATCCCCACACACCTCACACACCATTTCCTCCATTCTTCACCTTCACCTTCATCCATTCTTCATCATTTGGATCTACCTTGATCCAACCATCAAATCCTCCATCCAAGTAGTAGAGAAGCAAGGAAGAGAGGTGAATTGCAAGGGGAAGAAGAAAAATCACCATTGGAGACATCCAAGGGAGTTTTCATCCAAACTTTGTATTGAAACCTATTGTTTATCATGTTTTGTAAGGAATTTAATGTCTATGTTAATTTTCTTATGGATATGAGAGGCTAATCTCCCTTGTGAGATTAGCAATATGAATTATGTTGGATAATTTTTGGTATTTTGCAATTGAATGATTATGTTGATTGGGTTAATTGATTTTCTATCATTGATGCTTTAGATCTTGAGGTTTATGATGATTTGTGTGTTTAATTGTTTTAAGCATGTGATTAGATTGAGAAGTCAATTGCATATTTAGGATAATTAAGTGAATCAATTCATCAAACACTTCATGTGCATTATAGATTGTGAAGAGATTGAGAAGTCCTTCATAGTTTAGAACCCTTTGATAGAACATATCATTTATTAGATTGAGAAGTCAATAGATTATGTGAAGGGACTCTCATTTCAAGCTTAGTACCTAGTTGGAATTGTTTGAGTGAGAACCAATCCAATGAATGTCATTCCATATCATATTCATTCCGAGAGGGAGTTTAGGTGATCTTAGTGTTGGCCCTTAGCCTTTTTCCCATGACACATATGAATTCATTGCATGATACCTAGATTTTTCATGCTTTAAGTATTGTTAATCTCATCTCTATCTACTTGTCTCATTCATCCATCTTCCATCCATCTATCCTTTTATTTTATTGTCATTTCTTGATAATCTCCCCTTCTCGTTCATCTCTATAATACTATGACAAACACGAGATCGCTTAGACCCTAGTACCTTCCTCCCTGTGGTTCAATAATTTCTTTAATTGGTCATGCCCACTATATTATGGCTAATCAAATGGCGCCGTTGCCGGGGAGGCAACAGTTGCTAGTGGTTTAACGAAGGAGTGTTTCGATTGGTATTAATAGAGATATTTTTATTGCTTTTTATTATTTATTTTGGAAAATTTTTGATCTCACTTTTTCGTTTGGATAGGTACGTGAAACTACCTTGAGAGAAGAGGAAGGGGGATCAAAGCTAAAAATAGCAAGTTGGAAGAAGAATTGTAGTAAGCCTTGAGAAGAGCATTCAAATGGATGGTTGGAACAAATTCACAAATGTCTTTGATGATCAAAGTTATAGGGTTCCACCTCCACAATCAAGAGGCTACATGAATGAGAGCAACTATGGGTACAACTTCCAAATGAATCAAGATAGCTCTCAATACTACAATCAAGGAAGAAATAGAGAATGGCAACAAGCTTACAATGCAAATACATTCCATCCGTATCAAACATACACTTATTCTCCACCAAATCCCAACACCAACACTTCTCATCCATTCCAAAACTACGCCTTACTTGAATTATATACCCAAGTTACTTTGGAAGTGACAAGACAAATAAGGATGATGAATCAAGGTGCTTATGGTCAAGTCTTGTCTAGTTCAAGTTTGGGGGGTGCTCAAAATATGCAAGGTGTGTCGATTCCTAGTCCTATGGAGCAAGAAGAGTGGAGGATGCCTACGCATCAAGTAGGAGATGTTTCTTTCATGGGACTGGATGATTTCCAAGGAAATTTTCAACATAACTATGAAGGAAGTTTTCATGGGAATTATCCACCAATGCAAGGATGGAATTTTGACAACTAAGAGGGAGGAGACTTTCAACAAGTCGAAGAAGAAAAATCGTCTATAGACGTCTTGATTGAAATGATGATAGCAAACCTTGAGGAGAGCAAGAAAAGAGATGAAGCTAGTCTTGAGGAGAGAAAGAAAAGAGATGAAGAGAGTTTGAAGCCTTAGTGCATCAAGTGAGCCAAATTATAAGTGCTTTGACCAATTTTCAACAAGTTGAAGACCTTGAAGGAGAAAGTAAGGTTGAAGAAGAGCTAGAGGAAGAAAAGAATTTGGGAGATGTAGAATCAAAAGAGGTATTCGAATAGCCTGTTGAAGCACATGATGTTGAAGAGAAGGAACAAAGTCAAGAAGCAAATGATGATGACTTGAAGAGTGAAATGAGCATTTCTAAACCTTTAAACTCTTTAAGTTGCTTTGAATTTGATAATATTATTTACATTGACTTTGTCTTACCCATTGATTTTTCTCATATCCTTAGAAACAAAAGAGAACTTGAAGAGATGTTGGGGGTCTATTTGGTAAGGAGGAATAAGTGGTTTTCAAGAATGGAGAAGGCAATGGAGTGTAAGCTCAAGAGAGTCGAATTTTTGAAGCCATGCTCAAAGGATGCAACTGAGGTCGTCACTTGCCACAAATGCCTAATAGAGGAAGAAGCACAACGGTTAAAATTTGATGGCAAGGACGAAAGATATCCGTGGCCATTCCGATGAGTTCTCCATATCCCGTCCGGCTTGAAGACGTTAAACTTAGCGCTAGATGGGAGGCAACCCATCATTACCTTTTATTGCTTTATTTAATGCTTTCAATAAGGTTGATGGATTTGTTTGTTTGCATTTTTGGCATGTAGATTGATTGTGTTCATGAGGAGAATGTGTATTGGAGAAACGATAAGTGCTTGATTTGAAGTGTGAAAGTAAGTCACACTACTTTTTGCAAACTTATCTTGAAACTCTTGTTTCAATTTAAGTTTGGAGGGATATGGCGTGGTGTGGCATACTTTGTTTTGAAGGCATATACTTTTCGTATTTTTGGGCTAATTTTAAAATTTTTCTCATGAGTATTGTTTTGATTTTGGTATGATTGGTTATGTTGAAGTGCATGTGAATCCATATTTTTAATGAAATTGTTGAACTAATGGTGTTGTATGAGTTTTGAGTATGAATGAAGGGTATTGGAAGCACAAATGGAGCTTGAAGTTAACGGTTTCCTTACCAAATGACTATTGAGGGAGTACTCTACACCTTATCACTTCTAGTTGCTTGACATATTTTGATGTGAATTGATGTGATTAGCATGCTACTTCATTTGTTATGTTTGGGAGGTTTCCTTTTCAATCAAGGTTGGGATGAATGTGAGCTTAAATGTTATGGATGATATAGAATGTGTGCTTTATTGTTTAATGATGGTGATTTTTATTTTTGCATGTTATGTGTTTTTGTTTTGTTTCTTGTTTGTTGAGTCTTTATTTTATGTTTTGTGTGTTTTCTTATTTTTGTCTTGGTATGTTTGGTGGTTTGTTTAGGGAGGTTGTGAGTCATTTTTGAATATGAGTGATGATATGTTGTGGTAATAAGTGATAACAAGTTATGATTAAGAATCTCTACACTTTCGAATTGTGACATGTTTTATTTAACTTGTTCAATTTTGAGATGAATGTGGTGTAATAAGTTTCTTAAGGTTCAATGCATAAGCTTGTGAGCATTTGAGCCTCAACCGTGCATACATGGTTTTTCCTTCATGAGTGGATCGATTGAGTTTGATAAGCTAGAACTTGCTCAAGGACTATAGGAACGAGCCCGATTTATGGAGATTAGTGAAATGATCTAAGGCCATCCTTGTTATTATAGTCATTGCCAAATATTTTCATACCATGAACATTATCCTTAGTTAACCATTTTGAGCCTTTAAGCCTATTTCTTGTGAATTTAGCACATTACAAGCCATGATTACCCACGTAAGCCTTTTATATATACCTTTGTGTGGTGATTGAGGAGATGGTAGCTAGAAAAGATTGATGAGATGGTAAAAGAAGGAAAAGAAATGGTAAACAAGAAAGAGAGAAAAAGGATGAAAAGAGCTCAAGAAAGAATGAACATGCAACCTCAAAACAAGAAAATGAGTAAAGCAACAACAATATGCTCAAGTATTTATAAGTTTAAAGAAGGAAACATGCATCATAAGAAGCTCAATCCAAAGGAGAAAGTTGATGATTAGTGCTTGTGAACATTAAAGACAAGAAAAGAAGAAAGAAAAGTGGAGAAGTTGGAGAAATTGGCCATCTCTTTGATTACTTACACTTGATTAGTCACTCTTACATATATTCTTCCTACCCTACCAAAGAGCCTATCATTACATCCTTAATAAAAGACCTTTTTGATCACTAATGGAAACTTTGGTGGGTTGTGAATGTAGTCTGCGAGCAAGTTATAGCGAGTCAAGCCAATCGGTTGATGAGTGTTGATTAACCCTACTTCAAAGAGTGTTGAGTGAAATTGATAAACTTATGTGAGGCTTAGACTAAAAGGGACTATATTGCACCTTATTCTCTTTTGATTGAACTTGTTAATTTCTCATATCATAAATCTAATGTTGTAGGATAGCTTAGCATAATTTGTAATTCTTGTTGCTAATGATGTGTTATTACTTGTGTTCGTTTAGTTTTTTTTGCTAGGTGAAAATCACTCTCCTTGGTTTATCATTTTTGTTGTGCGGGGACGCACAACACTTTAAGTTTGGGGGTGTAATGAGTGATATTTTCACCTAGATTTTAGTGTCTTTTTATATGTGTTTTCGTATATTGTTATCCGTATTTATGTGTTATTTGGTTGTGTTTTTTGTTTTTATGTAAACGTGTATGAATGAGCTTAAACATATGATTTTTAGGTAAAAATGGATCCTAGACGTGATAAGAAAGATGTAGGAAAAAGCGGATCTCAATTCGGAGCCGAAACGAGAAAGTTATGATTAAAATGGTTACGTCGCGCAAGCTGTTCCTACTCAGCACGATTGTGCTACTTTGCATGACTTGTTACACCCTCAAATATTGGAAGTTTTGTCAGATCTTTATATAGATAGAAATCCAAAGAAAAGAGGATCACATGAGCGCAAGAATTACTCAAATCAGAGATCGGATGTGGAAGTTATGCGCGAAACGGTGAGACTGCGCAGCCCGTGTTACGCAACACGACCCGTGTTACGCAACACGGTCCTGTAAGCCCTGGCCGTTTTCTGACATCAAAAACGCCTACACAGCCACCCTGTGGTCGTGTTGCAGCACACGAGTCATGTTGCTGCAGCATCAGAAACACATCAGAATCCTTCTAGAAGCCTCCCAAGGGGTATAAATACCCAACACTTCAATATTTTGAGATCAGATCCGAAATTCCACCTTCCCCACACACCTCACACACCATTTCCTCCATTCTTCATCCTTTGGATCTACCTTGATCCAACCATCAAATCCTCCATCCAAGTAGTAGAGAAGCAAGGAAGAGAGGTGAATTGCAAGGGGAAGAAGAAAAATCACCATTGGAGACGTCCAAGGGAGTTTTCATCCAAAATTTGTATTGAAACCTATTGTTTATCATGTTTTGTAAGGAATTTAATGTCTATGTTAATTTTTTTATGGATATGAGAGGCTAATCTCCCTTGTGAGATTAGCAATATGAATTGTGTTGGATAATTTTTGGTATTTTGCAATTGAATAATTATGTTGATTGGGTTAATTGATTTTCTATCATTGATGCTTTAGATCTTGAAGTTTATGATGATTTGTGTGTTTAATTGTTTTAAGCATGTGATTAGATTGAGAAGTCAATTGCATATTTAGGATAATTAAGTGAATCATTTCATCAAACACTTCATGTGCATTATAGATTGTGAAGAGATTGAGAAGTCCTTCATAGTTTAGAACCCTTTGATAGAACATATCATTTATTAGATTGAAAAGTCAATAGATTATGTGAAGGGACTCTCATTTCAAGCTTAGTACCTAGTTGGAATTGTTTGAGTGAGAACCAATCCAATGAATGTCATTCCATATCCTATTCATTCCGAGAGGGAGTTTAGGTGATCTTAGTGTTAGCCCTTAGCCTTTTTCCCATGACACAATGAATTCATTGCATGATACCTAGATTTTCCATGCTTTAAGTATTGTTAATCTCATCTCTATCTACTTGGCTCATTCATCCATCTTCCATTCATCTATCCTTTTATTTTATTGTGATTTCTTGATAATCTCCCCTTCTCGTTCATCTCTATAATACTATGACAAACACGAGATCGCTTAGACCCTAGTACCTTCCTCCCTTTGGTTCGATAATTTCTTTAATTGGTCATGCCCACTATATTATGGCTAATCAAATGGCGCCGTTGCCGGGGAGGCAACGGTTGCTAGTGGTTTAACGAAGGAGTGTTTCGATTGGTATTAATAGAGATATTTTTATTGCTTTTTATTATTTATTTTGAAAAATTTTTGATCTCACTTTTTCGTTTTGATAGGTACGTGAAACTACCTTGAGAGAAGAGGAAGGGGGATCAAAGCCAAAAATAGCAAGTTGGAAGAAGAATTGTAGTAAGCCTTGAGAAGAGCATTCAAATGGATGGTTGGAACAAATTCACAAATGTCTTTGATGATCAAAGTTATAGGGTTCCACCTCCACAATCAAGAGGCTACATGAATGAGAGCAACTATGGGTACAACTTCCAAATGAATCAAGATAGCTCTCAATACTACAATCAAGGAAGAAATGGAGAATGGCAACAAGCTTACAATGCAAATACATTCCATCCGTATCAAACATACACTTATTCTCCACCAAATCCCAACACCAACACTTCTCATCCGTTCCAAAACTACGCCTTACTTGAATTATATACCCAAGTTACTTTGGAAGTGACAAGACAAATAAGGATGATGAATCAAGGTGCTTATGGTCAAGTCTTGTCTAGTTCAAGTTTGGGGGGTGCTCAAAATATGCAAGGTGTGTCGATTCCTAGTCCTATGGAGCAAGAAGAGTGGAGGATGCCTACGCATCAAGTAGGAGATGTTTCTTCCATTCATCTATCCTTTTATTTTATTGTCATTTCTTGATAATCTCTCTTTCTCGTTCATCTCTATAATACTATGACAAACACGAGATCGCTTAGACCCTAGTACCTTCCTCCCTGTGGTTCGATAATTTCTTTAATTGGTCATACCCACTATATTATGGCTAATCAAGAACTAATAGAGAGTGTGGAAGGATTGGTTTGAGACATTGTGTGGTGTTTTGGAGGGGCAGAAAATATGGATTATATTTTGTAGGTTCGGAATAGATATTATATCTTATTTTCCAGCCTTAGGAAAGAAATATAGGATGGTTATTTTGTAAGTGGGAAGAGTTTTTTTATGTATAATGTGGAAGGAGGTAGAATCTTAACTATAGATGTTTTCTGGCTGAAAAAGTGATTGTTTAATGCTAGAAAACAAGCTAATTTAGTAGTTTGTTTAAGCAGTAAAAAATCTGCCCCATGATGTAAGTATGTTTAAACTATGTTATTCTACTTTCGAATCATAAATTCATCATAGAGTGAGTGAGCAACATCATAAAGATCATAGAAAAAAGAAAATAGAAATAGAGCTTAAAACATTGTTGGACAACAGAAATTGAAAGTTGAAACATTCAATTTATAATAAGGATTTGAATTGAGGTAATTTGTAAGTAAACAAATTTTATTTAGTCAATAGCTTTTAACATGGGGCTATTAGCATATTTCTCATTCATTTTCAGATTTTTTTAAATTTTAAATTTTAATTACAAATAACAAAAGTAATGTTTAATCTTTGACATTCAATTTATCAAGTCGATCCACTATTTTTAAATAAATTCTTAGGTGGAACACCCTTGAAATAAATAATAAAAAAGAGACACAATTTGATAATTTAAGACACTAATCAAGTTTAGAATACCAATAATTAGCAATTGTACCAATAATACCAATAATACAAGATCAAATTTAAGACACTAATTTAAGACACTAATAAAGTTTAGACACTAATCTAACTACTAGAAATAAAAATAACTATCAGTTGTTTCACTTAAACTGCTATAATACCAATAAATCTTTCCACAAGGTAAACAAAATCAAATTTCATCATAAACTCTTTATGCGAATGACAACATACAAATAAGATAGATTCACAATTTAAAAATAGTCATTTTAATTTTAAAGTCTTTGCAAGTAGAGTAGAATATGAACAATCCATGATTAGAGAAAAATCTTAGCATTTTTTTATATTGCCTAACCAACATACGAAGCACACAGGTTTCACTTTACATTAGTATTAACAATTGATGAGTGATATTTTCACCTAAATTTTAGTATCTTTTTATGTGAGTTTTCGTATATTTTTATCCGTATTTTATGTGCTATATGGTTGTGTTTTGTGTTTTTATTGAAAATCCATTGGATCTACAATCATCCTACCATCAAAATCATCATCAAATTGAAGAAAAGAAGCAAGGAAGAGAGGAAGATAACAAGGGAAGGAAGGAAATCACCATTGAAGTGACATCAAGGGAGTTTCCATTCATTTCTTGTATTAAACCTCATAGTATCATCATGTTTTGTAAGGATCTTAATGTCTATGTTCATTTCCTTCTTAATATGGTAGGCTAATCTCCCTTGTGAGATTAGCAACATGAGAGTTGTTGGATAATTTTGGGGATTTGTGTATTCAAATTCATATGTTGATTGGATCTATGATTTTCTACCATTGATTATTAATTGCTTGAATTGTATTGATGATTTGTGTGTTTAGTTTTTCTAGATATGTGATTAGATTGAGAAATCAATTATATGCTTAGGATAATTAAGTGAATCATTTCATCAAACACTTCATGTGCATTATAGATTGTGAAGAGATTGATAAGTCCTTCATAGTTTAGAACCCTTTGGTAGGACATGTGATTGGTTTGATCGAGAGATTGATTAATTGTGTGAAGGGACTCTCATTTAAGCTTAGTACCTAGTTGGAATTGTTTAAGTGAGAACCAATCCATTGAGCTATTTGATATTCATATCCTATCCATCTCGAGAGGGAGTTTAGGTGATTTTAGTGTTGGCCCTTAGTCATCAATCCATGATACATATGAGTTTGATTCATAATTCCTAGAATTACCACTTCTTGATTGTTGTTAATCTCACTTTTAATCAATTTGGTAAATCACTTTTCATCCATCCATCTTGTTGATTGATCATTACTCGCTTTGATCACTTGTCATTTAATTGTTTGCAACCAATCTTATTGATGATTCGTCTCTATAAAATTACAACAAACGTGAGATCGCTTAAGCACTAGTGCCTACCTCCCTTGGGTTCGATAATTTCTTGAATTGGTCATTACCCACTAAACTATGTAATTAAATTTGTGGATATTTGTAATTAAATTCATATGTTGATGGGGATATTTGATTTTCTATCATTGATGCTTACATATCTTGAGATCTATGATGTTTTGTGTGTTTGATTGTTCTAATTATATGATTAGATTGAGAAATCAATTATGTGCTTAGGATAGTCAAGTGAATCATTATATCAAACACCTCATGTGCATTATAAATTGTAAAGTGATTGAGAAGTCCTTTATTATTTAGAACCCTTTGATAGAACATGTGATTAGTTAGATTGAGAAGTCAATTAATTATATGAAGGGATTCTTTAATTGAACTTAGTACCTAGTTGGAATAGTTTAATTGAGAACCAACCTTTGAGCTATTTTGAGATTTTGCAAATGATCTACATCCTATTCATTTCGAGAGGAAGTTTAGGTGGTATATGTGTTGGCCCTTAGTCTTAACCCTTGATACATATAAGTTTAATGCATGAGTCCATGAGTTACCACTTCATTAGTGTTGTTAATCTCACTTCTACTCAATTTGGAAAACCACTCATTCATCATTTTATCTTGTAATTTGATATTTGCTTGTCTACTTTCATTGGTTTTCATTTAATTACTTGTTTAATCAACCATCCATCTATGATTCATTTCTATAAAATCATGATAAACGTGATCTCGCTTAAGTGCTAGCATCGACCTCCCTGTGGTTCGATAAATTCTTGAATTGGTCAACCCGACTACAAGTTATGGCTAATCAAATGGCGCCGTTGCCGGGGAGGCAACGGTTGCTAGTAGCTTGAAGAAGGATCGTTTTGAGTAATCTTAATAGAGATATTTTATTTTATTTTATTTGTTTACTTGTATTTGCTTTGTGAAACCTTGATCTAACTTCTTTTGCTTTGAAGGTGTATGCAAACAAGATCCAAGGGGAAATAAGTAGAACCTATCGATTGGGAGATTGAGCATACGTTGAGAAGGAGAAGAAAGGAGAACAAAAATAGTGAGCGAATGGAGAAATTTCAAGAGGATAATCGTGTGGAGATAGAGAATGATGGGGAAGGAGGACACAATATGAACGTCCATGACAACGCACCTCAATTCAATGCAAATCTTCCTCAACAAGCCTATCAAAATCATGGAGCTATGAACAACCAAGCTTTGCTTCAACAAATGGTGCAACAAGTTTTAAGGCAACAAGGCTTTCATCAAGCTTATGCTCCTCCGCAACAAGATTATATGCCGCCACCACCACCACCTCCGGTGCAACATGGAATGCAAAATGATCAAAGGGTGATCCTGGATTTCTTCATGCCAAGGACAATACCACAAATGATGGGACCACCAATTCATGCCAACAACTTTGAATTTAAAATGGGCTTGATTTCATTGGTGAGAGAGCAACAATTCAGTGAAACTTCGAATGAAGATCCTAATGCTCATCTAGCTCAATTCATTGAGATTACTAACACCGTGAAGATGAATGGGGTGAGCGAGGATTGCATAAAAATGAGGTTATTTCTGTTTTCTTTGAGGGATAGAGCTCGAACATGGCTCTCCACTCTTACTCCCGGGACGTGCAACACATGGGACGAACTTGCACAAATGTTCTTGAACAAGTATTTCCCACCTTCCAAGACACTTCAAATGAAGAGCTTGATTACTCAATTCAAGCAATTGCCTCAAGAAAGCTTTTACGAAGTGTGGGAAAGATTTAAGGAAATGCTACGCAAGTGTCCTCAACATGGATTTCCGAAAAATCAACAAGTAGGGTTTTTCTACCAAGGTTTGGTAAATGGTCAAAGAGTGCTTGTTGATGCTTCGGCAGGTGGATCCATACTTGGAGTAACTCCGGAAAGGGCTATTTGAATTTTTGATGAAATTGCTACAAATGTCTACCAATGGCCATCGGAGAGGGTTAGTGGATGCTACGGATTTGAGAGCTATGATAAAGGGCAACAGTTTAGTGTGAAGAGTGTGAATGTTGAGCCACAAACGCCAAGAATGGAAATGATAATAGCGGAGGTAATGAAGCAAATGAGTTTGAACAAAGGAGTGACTAATCAAGAAGTTAATATGGTTGATAACCGAATGGATCAAAGTGTGCTTCCTCCAAATGGTGTTAGTCGGGAACAATGGGCTACAACAATGCCACGTGTGGAGGATGTGCAATACATGCAAGGAAGAAACTACCAAGGTAATTATCAAAATAATTACCAAGGTAGTTTCAACCAAAATCAAGGATACTATCCACCAAGGCAAGGAGGTTTCAATGGTCAAAGTAGTAGAAGCTCATACCCACAACAACAACAAAGGCAAGGAGATTTCACTAGTCAAGGAAGTGGAAGCTCTTACCCACAACAACAAAGGAGGCAAGATAATTTCTCTTATGCAAACCCAAGTAATGCGGTTGCTTATCCTCCGGGGTATCATCCAGGAGCTAAAGCGCCAAATAATGAAGGGAAGGCGACTACCGAAGAACTTCTTGAAAAGTTGATTGCTTCCAACAAAACTCAAGAGGAAAATAATGAAAGAAGATTCAAAGCCTTGGAGTACAATGTGGGACAAATGGCAAGTTCATTGAGTGCTCAACAAAAAGGAAAGTTTCCGGCCACAACCGAAGTGAATCCCAAAGCTCAATGTTTGTTGGTTGATATGAAGGAGGAACGAAAGGTTGAAGAAGGGTTGGTGGAAAGCAAGGTTGTTGAAGAAATGGAAGAGATAAGTAAGAAAGAAGAGAAGGGGCATATATGGATACCTAAGTGGAAAAGGGTGCAAGAGGAAAAGAAAGTGGAGGAGAAGGTGAAAGAAGAGGAGTACAAGCGTGACTATTGGGGTATTCCGATCACTCCATTCCCTATTCCCTATCCACAAATGTTTGTAAAAGAGGAGAAGAAAAAGGAATTTGAGGAGTATGTCGAATCGCTCAAGAAGAAGTATGAAGAGAAAAAGAAAGAGGAGCAACCCGAAACGAGTGAGCCGATGCAAAAAGGGGGGCCTAAAAAGGTTGGTGATCCGGGGAAGTTCATAATCCCGTGTGATTTTGAAGGAAAAGGCACCCTCGATGCATTGTGTGACTTGGGGGCAAGTGTCAATGTGATGTCTCATGCCACGTTCAAAGACCTTGCAATTGGAAAGCTAAAGCCTACTACTATCCGCCTTGAAGTGGTAAATGGCGAGGTTGTGAAGCCACTTGGGATTGTGGAAGACGTTGAGGTCAAAGTAAAGGGGCTAGGTTTTCCGGTTGATTTCATGGTGTTGGAAGTAAAGGCGGACCCTCGAGTTCCACTCATTTTTGGAAGACCATTTCTAGCCACCGGAAGAGCAAAGATTGATGTTGGGAGAGAAGAGCTTTCTTTGAGCTCAAATGGAGAGAATGTCACATTCTTGTGCAAGAAAGATAACGGGATCAAGCCTCATCATACAAGGCCTCCGGATGATTTCGATGATCATGATTCTCTTCTCTTTGACAATTTAAATTCATTTCTTCATGATTATATGAAATTGTCAAATGCTAATTTGTCTTCTTGTGATGTTAATAGGATGAAAACATCGGAGCTCGATTGGAAACTTGACAAAGGAGAAAGAGGAAGTCCACTAGAATCACTTCTCAATGACGATTTGATGCTTGTAAGCAAGAATGGTGAGGTTGAGCTAGTGGACAAGAAGAGGGCCAAGCTAATGTTCAAAGTGAGTATGCGAGGAGAAAGTGGGATGGACCATCCTTTGGTCCAATGATCGTAAAATTCCATCCGGCTTGAAGACGTTAAACTTAGCGCTAAATGGGAGGCAACCCATTCTTTTGTTATTTTGATGCTTTTTGTTGATTTTGGTCTTGTAGGTGGATTGTGCTTGTGAGAAAAATGCATGTTGAAGAAAGGAGAAGTGCTTCATGGATTTGAGTAAAAATGTCACCATTTGTTGCAAACTTAATTCTCGACTCTTGTATCGAGTCAAGTTTGGGGGGAAAGTGCATGGTGAACATAGCTTGAGTCGTGTGGATGCGTTTACTTCTTCACAAGAAGATCATCAATGGAAACTACAAGGGTAAGTCCCACCACTTTTTACAAACTTAATTCTCACCTCTTAGTTCGATTTAAGTTTGGGGGGAGAGTGCGTGGTGTGACTCACCACTTAAGTGTGTTTGATATGATGATATATTGATGATGATAGGTCTTCTTGTAAAATTCACACCCAATTTAAAATTTTCTCTCATAAGTTTGGTTGGATTTTGGTATGATTGGTTGTGTTGAAGTGCATGTGAATCCATATTTTTTAAGCAATTGTGGAGCTAATGGTGTTGTATGAGTTTTGAGTATGAATGAAGGGTATTGGAAGCACGAATGGAGCTTGGAGAGAACGCTTTTCTTACCAAATGCCTATTGAGGGAGTACTCTACACCTTATCACTTTTAGTTGCTTGACATAATTTGATTTGGATTGATGTGATTTGCATGCTACTTCATTTGTTATGTTTTGGGATGTTTACTTTTCGTAAGTTAGGATTTCCTTTTCAATCAAGGTTGGGATGATTGTGAGCTTACATTGTTATGGATGATTGAATGTGTGCTTCATTTTTCAATGATGGTGATTTTTATTCTTACATGTTATGTGTTTTTGTTTTGTTTCGTGTTTGTTGAGTTTTTATTTTATGTTTTGTGTGTTTTCTTATTTTTTTTTGTCTTGGTATGTTTGGTGATTTGTTTTGGGATGTTGTGAGTCATTTTTGAACATGAGTGGTGATATGTTGTGGTAGTAAGCGATGACAAGTTATGATTAAGAATCTCTACACTTTCGAATTGTGACATGTTTTATTTAACTTGTTCAATTTTGAGATGAATGTGGTGCAATAAGTTTCTTAAAGTCCGAGCACAAGCTTGTGAGCATTTGAGCCTCAACCGTGCATACATGGTTTTTTTCTTCATGAGTGGATTGGTTGTGTTTGATAAGCTAGAACTTGCTCAAGGACTATAGGAACGAGTCCGATTTGTGGAGATTAGTGAAATGATCTTAGGCCATCCTTGTCATTTATAGTCATTACCATATATTTCCCTACCTTGAACATCATCCCTAGTCAACCACTTTGAGCCTTAAAGCCATTTTATTGTGAATTTAGCACACTACAAGCCTTAATTACCCACTTGAGCCTTACATACATACCTTTTGTGTGAGTGATTGAGGAGATGTGGTTTAGAAAGGTTTGATGAGAATTGTGCAAGAAAAGAAAAAAAATGGTAAGAAGCAAGGAAAAGGATGAAAAGAGCACAAACAAGAATGAACATGCAACCTCATGACAAGAAAATGAGCAAAGAAGCAACAATAATATGCTCAAGTACTTAAAAATCCAAGAAAGGAAGCATGAATCATAAGAAGCTCAAGAAATCCAAGGAAGTTGATGATTAGTGCTTGTTAGTATCAAAGATAAGAAAGAAAGAAGGAAAAGTGGAGAAGTTGGAGAAGTTGATCATCTCTTCGATTATTTACACTTGATTAGTCACTCTTACCTATATTCTTCATACCTTACCAAAGAGCCTATCATTACATCCTTAATGAAAGACCTTTTTGATCACTAATTGAAACTTTGGAGGTTTGTGAATGTAGTCCACGAGCAAGCTTATAGCGAGTCGAGCAAATCAATTGATGAGTGTTGTTTTACCCTATTTTAAAGAATGTTGAGTGACATTTATATCCTATGTGAGGCTTGGACAAAAAAAAAAGGGGACTATATTACACTATCATTCTCTTTAGATTGAACTTGTTAATTCTTCATGTCATGAATCTAATGTTGTAGGATGACTTAGCATAAATTGTGATTCTTATTATTATTTGTGTGTTATTACTTATGTTCGTTTAGTATTTTCCTAGGTGAATATCACTCTCCTTGGTTTATCATTTCGTTGTGCGAGGACGCACAACACTTTAAGTTTGGGGGTGTGATGAGTGATATTTTCACCTAGATTTTAGTATATTTTTATGTGAGTTTTCGTATATTTTTATCCGTATTTTATGTGTTATTTGGTTGTTTTTTGTGTTTTTATGGAAATGTGTGTGAATGAGCTTAAACCTATAATTTTCACTTTTTATTTGATGCTAGATATGATAAGGAAGACGTAGGAAAAAGCGAATCTCAATTCGGAGTTGAAACGAGGGAGAACGAGCCAAAACAGTGAAGAAATACAGGAGCCAGCACCAACACGGGCCGTGTAGCCAACACGGCCCTGTAAGCGATGGCCGTGCGGCGACACCTATTTGTTCAATACGGGCACCTTAAGGCCGTGTCCAGTCGCACGAGTCGTGTTGGCAGCACGAGCTGTGTCATCAACACGGCCCTGTAAGGAGAGGCCGTGCGGCAGCATCAGAAGACACAACACGGTCACCTTGTGGCCATGTTGCAAAGCACGACTCGTGCTGTGTAAAATTCTAGAAAAAAATCAGAATCTTTCTAGAAGCCTCCCAAGGGGTACAAATACCCAATACTTCAATATGTGAAAATAAGATCCGAATTCCAACCCTTCCACACACACCTCACACACCATTTCTTCCATTCTACACTATCATCTTCATCCATTCACCATCCATTGGATCTACAATCATCTTACCATCAAAATCATCATCAAATTGAAGAAAAGAAGCAAGGAAGAGAGGAAGACAACAAGGAAAGGAAGGAAATCACCATTGAAGTGACATAGAGGGAGTTTCCATTCATTTCTTGTATTAAACCTCATAGTTTCATCATGTTTTATAAGGATCTTAATGTCTATGTTTATTTTCTTCTTAATATGGTAGGCTAATCTCCCTTGTGAGATTAGCAACATGAGAGTTGTTGGATAATTTTGGAGATTTGTGTATTCAAATTCATATGTTGATTGGATCTATGATTTTCTACCATTGATTATTAATTGCTTGAATTGTATTGATGATTTGTGTGTTTAGTTGTTCTAGATATGTGATTAGATTGAGAAATCAATTATATGCTTAGGATAATTAAGTGAATCATTTCATCAAACACTTCATGTGCATTATAGATTGTGAAGAGATTGAGAAGTCCTTCATAGTTTAGAACCCTTTGGTAGGACATGTGATTGGTTTGATCGAGAGATTGATTAATTGTGTGAAGGGACTCTCATTTAAGCTTAGTACCTAGTTGGAATTGTTTAAGTGAGAACCAATCCATTGAGCTATTTGATATTCATATCCTATCCATCTCGAGAGGGAGTTTAGGTGATTTTAGTGTTGACCCTTAGTCATCAATCCATGATACATATGAGTTTGATTCATAATTCCTAGAATTACCACTTCTTGATTGTTGTTAATCTCACTTTTAATCAATTTGGTAAATCACTTTTCATCCATCCATCTTGTTGATTGATCATTACTCGCTTTGATCACTTGTCATTTAATTGTTTGCAACCAATCCTATTGATGATTCGTCTCTATAAAATTACAACAAACGTGAGATTGCTTAAGCACTAGTGCCTACCTCCCTTGGGTTCGATAATTTCTTGAATTGGTCATTACCCACTAAACTATGGCTAATCAACAATCAACCAACATTCTTCAACAAACAACTTCACATAACAAATTGTAAAATCACCCAAATAAGCAAACCATTTACTCCATTGAATATATGCAGTTTTCACCCTCAAAATAATATTATCATTGTGTGATAAAAAATGCACAATCAGTGACATGAAAAAAATTAACAGTCTCCACAAATCGGATCTTTAAAATATTTGTAAAGATAGAGACCGAAGGCACAATCAGTGTCTCCTAAATATTTGTCTGTAAAACCCTAAATCTAAATGCACATTGAAGAGTGAAGGAATAGCTATTGTACCTCATCATCATATTCGGGTAATTTTGCCAATGCAGAGCAAAGAATCCTTAAAAATCAGATCACGAACACATAGACAGGGACCGAAGGCATTTCATGGGACGAAGAAGAGATGGAGCCACCGACCGCCTTATCTTCGGAGTCTGGCACTACCAGCCCTTCATATATGGAGTCACCAACCGCCTCATCTTCAGAGTCCGACACTATCAGTCCTTCGTATATGGAGCCACCGACCGCCTCATCTTCGAAGTCCGGCACTATCAATGTTTCATATATGGAGCCACCGACTGCCTCATCTTTGGCGCCCTGCACTTCCAATAGTGAATCGACCTGCATCGACACCTATTTACTGATTCCTCCACTTGACAGAGTTCATAATAGAAACTATTATGAGGGTTAAAGATTATTATGAGAAAGACAAGATTTCAGGTGAGAGTGTGGTGGTGATCCGATTCGAAGAAAGGCGGCATTTGGGAATTTGGGTTTCCAAAGAGAAGGTCAGATTATGGGTCTTTGGAATTGAGTGATGAATTCACGATATGTTGTGTGAGAGGGATGATTAATATTTTAATTAAGTTTAATTTAAGCCCATTAATGAAGTTTAATTTAATTTGTGAATTAATTTGAAGAGTGACATATGTGTAAATTTGTAAATAAATTAAGGGTTATAATTTTGTATTGGTGGGACCCTCACATTCCATTAATAGAAATGTGTACCTTGCCGGCGGATGCCCAAAATGGCAAAATGTGGACCTATCTGGCGGACAGATGGAGTATATGAAAATCCCTAAGTGTGATCTAAATATTAAAATACTCCCTCCGTCCACTGTTAATCTATCAATTTACCATTTTGGGTCATCCATCCTTAATCTATCAATTTCTCTTTTTGGACTATGGGACCCACACCCTCCACTAATACAACTACCTACTACACATAAAATAATAATACTCCTTAATCCACATACAAAAAGTAAATGGATATATTGAGGATGGACGGAGGGAGTAATATTTAGATGAGTGATGTCTTAGGGACCTGTTTCACATGAGTTTAGAAAATTTCATAATAATTTCTAATATATACTTAATTGTGTACTAAGAAAAAATTAAATGTTTTAAGGTATCGAGGTTGTGAGGGAAACTAGCAGCGACAAAGCTCGTCCTCAACCTCTACTTTAAATCTTATTCTTGTGTGACTCGTTCGTTAAAAAGGTGTGCTTACTGTTATGATTTCTATATTGAACTTGATTTACATTAATTGATGTTATGAATATGCATGAAAACTTTACCCAAGACTGGTGGGGCGGGAACCTATATGTACAGATGACATTATTGTATATAATGAAAGACGAACGCGTTTGCATGACTTTGACGTATTAAATAATGAGCACCTTCGGGTGACTTTACGTATTAAATAATGAGCAACTTCGGGTGACCTGACGAATTGAATAATGAGCTCTCTCGAACGACTTGACTATAAGTTCATACCCTTTATTTTTAAAGGTTAATGAGGTTCATTTCTCAAGAGATGAAGTCATTTTCAGTTGTGAAATCTAACAGTAAATCCCCCACTGAGTACACTCTCATGTGCTCACCCCACTATATTTTTCTTCTACAGATGATGTGGCATAGATGACGAGGTGAATGATGAGTCGAAGGGTTGGTTGCAGCTATAAGTACTACGTGGTTTAATTAAATAAGTGTTGAATATGTGAACAATCATTTTTGAATTGTCATTATGCATAAATCACTGAAAGACTTTCGCTACTTAATTTCTAATGTTTGTTTAAATTCTAATTATGGTTTAATTAAACTCTCCTTTTATCTTTATCATGAATTTGAATGCGATTATTTTATTCTAGCTTTGAAAAAAATCACTTTTAAATCTAAATTTTTTTACATATAACTAAAATTGGGACATGACATTTATGCCTAACACCCATCTTCAAGCCAAACTTAATATCTTAGAGATAAAACCACTTGACATTTTGAATTTATTAGTTGCTATGAAATTAAGAGAAGAACAAAATGAGCTTGGTTAATTTTTCTATAGGACTGCTTGTTTGGTTCCTTTTAAAGCTGAGTGTTTGAATTTTCCAAACATCTTTTTCACGTTTTAATCTTGTACTCCCTTATTTCTCTTTTTCTTTTATCTTTTATAATATTGCTTAGATTAATAAAATTGGGAGGTGACACATATGCATAATAAAGAGATTATTGTTGCCATAAAGACCGACTGCTGCAAGAAGTTGGCCACGATAGTATCCAGTCAAATGACATCCATCTAATGCATTCAATGGTCGACATCCAGCGAGAAAACTTTTCTTACAAGCATCTATACATGTATAAATTCTATCAAATCTTGAAAGTCTATCCTCACAGTTTGGAGTGAACAACTATACGGAAGATCCTTGATTAGTCCTGAGCAACTCTTAATAGTAATATGAAACTTAGAGTACTGTTGAACAACATCTCCATCACGTAATCAAAGAGTATACGCTTTCACTCTATAAGCCTTTGAAATGATGATTGTAACTTTATATTTCTCGGATATAAAAGTTCTCAATTCCTGACAAGTCATTTTTGAGTGATTTATGAAGTCCTAAGTCACCATGTTACCTAACCACTTAGTATCTACAAATCTTTCTTTAACTTTCTCCTTTTGACAATCGTGACAATTGATGAATGTTTTCATTTTAAATATTTCTGAATTTCCAACCTTTGAACAATATATAAGCCATGGACATCTTTCTACACATTTCACTCCAATTTAATCATAAAGTATAAGGATATCAATTGTAGCAGCAAGTACCCAAGTTAAATTATCGATCCCACTGAGACAGTTAATTATTTATTTATTCTAGAATACTATTTAAGAAGAATTGAGTAATTTCCAAGATTTTGTTGTGAATTAATTAACTAAATACTGAAATAATAAATTGTTGAATAATTAAAATAAAGGAAAAATAAGCAAGTAATAATCAAGGGATAAACGACAGTTCTAAGATATCTAGTGTATACCAATTAATTCGAGTTACTTGACCTTCAATTGCTCATTCATGCAGTTTCAATGAAAATACACCACATAACCCTGTTATCCCACCGGATATGATTCGATTCTTAGATAACAGTTTCTTCTGATTTAAATCCTAAGGTGCGCGAATATTACCAAGCCTTATTCCTAGATACTAATCAAAGCAAACGACAATACCTCCGGATGGTAAGTTCGACTAACAAGATATTCTCTGGAATTACTACAAGGTTCTATTCACTTTCTACTTGAATGTCTAATTGCATTGTTCCACTAAATAATTCAAGTATTTGATTTACCAGTTCATGGAATTAAAGTGTTTATAGCGGAACTACTTAAATCCCTAGCAGATAGACAATACCAATCATGAACGCACACAAGCTAACACAATAATTCAAGCATTATGAAGACATTACAAAACAGATAAGAAAGTATGAATAAATTAAGTAAAATCAAACTATCAACTGCATAAAATCCTAATCTTTGGTCTAAATTCCCAAATCAATCAAATCAAACCATCAAGCCCTAGAATTGTTTAAGAAAATTAGCCCATGAGGTTACAATCAACTCTCATGGCTATGCAATTCATATCACAAATCAAGATAATAGGAAAGAAAAGTATAGAGACATGAAACCCTATCATAAGCGTGAATCTACGTTCCTTCTCCGTCTCTCCGATCGTCCGATCTCCCTTAATTAGTACTTGAAACCACTCGAAGATAGATGGAAGATGCAAATTCAGATGTGAATATGATGTGTAAGTGTTGGTGGAGTGAATTGATGATGGGTTATGGATGTGTTCTCTCCAATTTGTGTATTGATCTCCCCTTTTATGTGTTGGACTGATGCAGGTTTGTTTTTTCGACGATTCTGCTTCAAAATGCGATTTGAAGGGTATAAATATAGTGCAGAAATAAATAGGCTGCGACTGGGCTTAATTCTGGGCTGCTCAGCCCCCAGCTCAGCTCCAGCTGGGCTTTGAGCTAGCCGAGCGGCATTCGAGCCACACTAGGTTGACCTGCCACGTCAGCAGGGACCCACCTAGACCCCACTTGGCTCACTTAGCCGGTCGACCAGCACTAGCTCAGCCCGAGCGGCTACCTGAGCTGGCCTGTTCCGTCTTTGCTCTGCTCCGCTTCCGATTCTGCTCTGTTTTCCCCTATTTTCTGTCTTCAAACTCACAAAAACACCTTAAGCCTCAAAATCGTGTGAATATAAAACGTACACAATCCCATGCAAAAATAATAACTTTCCTAAGCAAAATGGTATAATGTGCACACATAAAATGCGTAAAATTCCACTCTCAACAAACTCCCAAACTTACATGTTACTTGTCCCGAGGCAACAACATAGAAAACAAATAGAGTAATTGAGAGAAAATTTCACAGTAGAAGACATCCAAGACAATATGACAATTCAAAAATCATACTTCCAATACAAGATAACCATCCATCTAAATACATACAATTCAAATCAACTACTTCACTTTTTCGAAATGCTCATCCACCCATTCTCATGGGTAATATTTACGCTCAACGCTCAAGTGCGAGATATACACTATAGGGTTAGGTTTTTACACTCAAAGTCAATTCAAACACATGCGTAACCATAAGCTTGACAATCATCTCAACTCTTAACTAAATGAATAATTTCGACAATAGGATCATAAAGGTCTTGCATTAGGGTGTAATATTGGCTATTTGATAAAGGTAGGAAATATATGGATTAAGTGACTAATTTACTAGTAGAGAATCAAAGAAGACTTACAACATTTTAACAAACAGCTTTTCTTTCTTCTTTCTCCTTCAATGCTCTTCAACTCTTCTTGCAATTCGAGTTCCTCCTTCACTTTTGAACACCAACTTTCTTACTTGAATCTTCTCTTTTTTTTTCTTTTTTTTCAAATAAGGGTACCAGTTTCATGCACTACCCTTTTTCATGGGGTACCAGTTTCGGGCACTACCCCCTCATGTAAATTTTAACCATTTTATTCTACCATTTTCATCACCTCCAAATTATTTTTACTCATATTCTTCTTCATAAGACTCCAACTTGATTCCTTCAACTCTCTACTAGGCAGGAATTTTTCTAGCAAATGGATCAATTGGCTAATCATGTAGGCTTCCAATAAATAAGGCTTTAAGGCTCAAAAGGGTTGACTACGGATAACTTCATTAGGTAGGATAATAATTTGGCTAGTGGCTAATAAATAACAAAGTTGGCCTAAGATCATTTCCTATCATCTAATCAAACACATAGCTTTAAGCAAGATGTAAAGCCAAGTTCTAGAATACGTATGTACGAACGACATTCATAATAATAAACTAAATCATGCAATTTGTCATGATTTCAAAAGACTAAAAAATCTCATACGGCTATAGGAATGAACGAGCAATCCTAATAAAGCTACATAGCTAATCTTCCTTGCACATGATCAATTTTCAAAAATCTCAATATCTAAGTACAACATCAAATTATTTCTCATCTTAATACATCACGAATCAATAACACACAACTCCATGACTCAACGGACCCCTAATCAATAATCAAATATCATCCATCACAAAAACAGTACAAATAGCAACAGAATAATCATATTGATGGGTGTTTTCTCAACACACAATTAATCCCCAAGTATGAAGGATATCAATTGTAGTCTCGAAAGGTGACCAAGTGAATATCGAACCCAAGGGACGACGTATTATCAATTTAATTATTATCTAAATTAATTAAGACAAGGTAATTACGTTTTAATGGTTATCTAACAACTAATATGCTGGAAATTAAATAACAAATAAAATAAACTATCACTCGAAGGATACGAAAGTGGATCAAGTAGGAGAATAGGTAGCTCTAGGATAATCCAGTTTCACTAATTAACTTCCCTTCCATGTGTCAATGTCCGACTCTGCCTTGTGGAATATGGACGCATCACTAAACCATGCATATCTACTCTATAGACACAAGTAAATATGCGTGTAACACGTGTGAATAACCTCGGAGCAAGAGATATAATTCACCCCCCTTTCTAGGTACTATCAGTATCAATTATTTACCCCTAGGATTGGTACTCTAACCCGATATGATCTCCCTTTATAGGTACTATGAAATTATCTTCTTTATCCTACTTATTAACCCGAATTCAATTCAATTAATAAGTATTTATATATGATAGTTCTAATAAAGCTTCGGGGTCCCCTCACTTAGAATCATAACATGGAATCCTGCTCAGCAGTGAATGCACTCAATCAATAACCAAGATATGTATTCAGACTCTACATAACAGTTAATGATGCACAAAACGACCGTGAGTATGGATTAAAAAGGCACAATCTTATATAAAATAAACCACAAGTAGTGTTGTACGGAGTATACACATGGAAGTTAAATTAACTAGATAAAACTTTCACAACCCTAGTTCTACCAAAAAGGCTCTAGCCCATGATGTTGCGAAGAGCAATCATGGGTGTTGGATAGATCTTACCCGGATGTCCGGAAAATACAAGATAAATTAGGAAACGAATAAACCCTAGATGTGGCGTCATCGCATCCTTCTCGCTCTTGAATTCTCCTCTTAGTTCTCCCCTTGATTTCACAAATGAATCTTCAAAGTGATGGATGGATGGAGAAAAGGATGATGGTTGGGGGTGATCCCCCCTTGTGGAGTGTTGTATGTTGTGGTCTCTCTTCTCCTCTCTTGTATTGTGTTGTGTTCCTCCTTTTTTTTATGATGTGATCTACACCCCTTTTTATACTTGTGAGCTCTCCTTTAGGTCTTGGAAAGGACCCAAATTTAGGCATATGTCAAATTTGGTAAGAGACATGCGTTAAATTTGGTAAAAGAGATCCGGATAAATAAGGTAGTTTTCGAAAATTCTAAGAAAATCTCGCCAACAGCTGCGCGACTTCACGATTCTGAGCATAACTTCCTCGTCCGACCTCCAATTTGAGTGATTTTTGCGCTCACATGATCATTTTTTCCTTGGATTTCTCTGAATATAAAGATATCACCAAACCTCCAAGAATTGAATCTTTAACAAGCCATGGAAAGTAGCACATCAGTTCTGTTCGGCACAGCTCGCGCGACGTCATCACTTTGCTCATAACTTCCTCGTTCGGACTTCAATGATGGTGTTCTTTACGCCAAAACAACCCCCTCATATGTAGCTTTCCAATCATATATCACAAATCCAATTCAGAGCTCCACATCAATACAGAATAATTACACAAGTTGGACGTGCGTTTATCAGTATTCTTGCACAAATTGCATCTTTTCTCAAACTTGGCTCTTTTGATCCTTTTTCTACCTAAAACATAATAAAACACCTCAAGTGCACCTTATTCTCATATATAATGAATATAAGACCATTGTGCTAATATATGACAATAATACTCATAAAAAGGTATTCAATTGGACACTAAAACACGCTTATTTTCACTCTCAACACATATCATACATGCCCAAATCAAAAGAACAGAACCCTAACAAATATCCTATCACATGACTAAAAAAAAATCAGAAAGGTGGGAGTAAAGAGACACAAACACTATCAGCTACCACTGCTCATAATAGATCATCAGGATCAATGCGCCATGCGTTGAAGTCCTCACGGATCTCCTCCAGTGTCCTCACTCTCTCCAACACCTAGTTGAGCGTGTTATTCAGTGCTCCAATGTGAATGTTGGTAGCTATTTGAGTCGCGTTGAACTCTGTCAACTGACGGCGGATAGCGATGTTTTCTCCTCTCCTCCTCCTGTTCTCCACAGACAAATGTGAAAAATGAGCATGCATACCTTGTGCCTGCTGGCCGTACCATGAAACCATCGGCTCCCATGCCTCAAAACCAGGAGGTAATGCAGGTGGTGGCAAATCATACAGGGGATAGTGGCCTACTCCCGGGAACAAGGGCTCTCCCCCAAACTGTGCTTCTCCTGGAGCTCCTCCATACTGCTCCTCTGCTCCACCACCATAATCCTGATGTGTCATCTCATTATCAGCTCCTCCAAACTCAAACCCTTGATCACCTCCAACATAGACAGGAGCATCCATAGCCATCGGTTGCGCAAGTGCTACCCGTGTGGCCATTCTCCAATCTCGATCTTCTTGTATCGACTTGATAAAGAAATGAACATAATTTAAAATGAATGATTTTATTAAATACCAATATATAGATATAATCTATGATTGATAAAATAAAAATAAGATTAGAAATTTAATATACGTGTAATCTTTTATAATTGAAAGAATATATCTAAATCTAATAATATAATAAGGTGTACAACTATATGTTTTGGATTTTCAAAGTGATTATAGTAAAAGCTGGAATTTCTCATATGCACCAATAATAATTTAATATATTTAAATTTAAATAATGAAATTATATGAAAATCAAATGAAATATAAAATATATAGTAATATATAACATATCCGAAAATGATGATTTTTAAGGATCAGTAAATATGATTTTCATATTTTAAAAGATTAAGATAAGTTATTCTTGAAACAATTTAAGCAATAATGAAATATTTATAATAAATATTATATCATACATATGAATGTAAAAATTATACAGTAAATTTAAAATATTAAAATATATGATATATATGAAAATTAGAATATTTGGATTCCTTAAAATATTTATTTATAATTTCAAATCAGAAAGAAGAAGTTAGAACGAATCATACATTGTTGTGATATAAAATTAATATAAAATAATAAATATTCTTAAATTAATAAAAATATTGCAAAGAACTTAAAACTCCTTATTTTACGAGATATAATAAAATTATAATAATTTGAGATCATTAAAAATAGTTTAGAGATATTAAAAATGAAAATAGAATAAATAATAGTTCATGTACAAAAATCAGCATATATTTAATTTAAAATAATTTAATTATTTATTCAATAGGATATTTTTACTGTGCATCATAAACACTGTAATATAAAACTTATAAAAATATAATAATATTTGAAGATCTCTAAATCTTTTATTTGTAATTTTAAATTATTAGTAATTTCATGATCTAAACTGAATGTACTAATATTGTAAAATTTGTATTAAATAATACAATACTCCAAATAATATAAAATTATCGTAGATTACCAAAAACACCACAAAGTATAATATATACAAAACTAAATATTTTTAGAACTCTTTAAATATGCTTTATAATTTCTAAAATGAAAACATAATATATTTAACAGTATGATTAGAAACATTAAAAAAATTAATATAAAATAATGTAATCGTCCTTTCAGCATGAAATTTTTACAGAACATCAAAAACTTCATGATAATTCATAACATATCCAAAATCCAGATCGGTTAGAAAGGTATAATTATATATAATTCGAATTTTCTAGTCACGTATCTATAAAATTTCAGATTCTGCAGGCATATGTATAAAATTCGTATAAAATAAAATATGAGTCCAAATATCATGAAATTTTAAATACAAGACATGTAATTTATGTCTTATTCATTTAATATTTAATTTACATTAAAGACATGTAATTTATATCTTATTCATAATTATCATTTAGAACATGTCATTCTACATCTTTTTCAAAGTCATTTTTTATAGCATATTGCCATGAACATATCAATAAGTGCATCTTATATTTCATTTCATGATTCACCTTTCAAGCATCAAGCATAAAATATTACAATGACATGATTCAAGTTTCTCAGGATATGTTTTAAGTATCTTCATGGCATAGTTATGAAATATTACAATGACATGAATCAAGTATCTCATGAAGGGATTCTAATACCTCAATAACACAGTAATACGATTTTAAATATTATTCCTAGTCATTTCATATTTCATCACATGAAACATGAGACATGATTTTCAAATATACTTTTACATATTGATTTATTTCTTCAAACAAATACAAAATATTTGTCTTTTAATTAATATCTTGTTACAATCTTTAAGAGTCACTTGATCATAAGTTTTGTTCATAAATTTCAAACTAAATTTTAGTATCAAGCTGTGTTATTTTATAAAATGATCATTATTTCATCTGCAATTGTTTAACCATTTCCACTTCGTTTCAAAATAATGTAAGCAATGAAGTACTCTATGTCATAAATCCCCTTATCAATATTTCCATTACTTTTAAATATTCAAATTCTAAAGTTTTTAAGTTATTTAGATTCCTAGAGTTTATTTTTACTTTTCAATTATCAAGAAAATTATTTTAATGAAAAATATATATGTATATATATACACATTCAAGCATGATTTTAATAATATTCATGATTCATAATTAGTATAAGTTCAAAATTATTCGATTTTGACATAAAATTTTCGAATTACAATTTTCTTGATCATAGTTTTTAATCTCAAGTTTATAATATAAACCTTCAAAAACTATAATTTAGAGATTTTAAATCTTTTCATCTTATCATTTTCCATAGAAAAAAGTTTAAATGTAAAATTTTAACTTTTAAACATTTAAGTATAAAATTTCATATGTTACTTAAACAAGTTTTCAAATCTTCAATAGATACGCGGGACTAATTGTTTCAAAATGTTACCTTAAACATTGATATTTCACTATTAAAAAAAACCATCGACTCCTTGCAACTTTGATTTCATAAAATTTGAATTCAAATCACAAGTTCTTTATTCATAATTCGAAAATTTTATTCATTTTGAATGTCATTTCAAATTTACAAAATTTCATATTTTATTATTATTCACAGTTGTTCATTAAAAAAAAAGAAGAAGAAAGCAAAGGAATTATCATTTTACTTTTATCATTTCATCTCCAAATCTTCTTAATATATATATATATATATATATATATATATATATATATA
Organism: Pogostemon cablin; assembly: GCA_023678885.1. NCBI lineage: Eukaryota > Viridiplantae > Streptophyta > Magnoliopsida > Lamiales > Lamiaceae > Pogostemon > Pogostemon cablin. The sequence continues at coordinate 16,787,783 of CM042965.1, read as the reverse complement.
TATATATATATATATATATATATATATATATATATATATATATATATATATCTATTTGAAGTATACCTCAAATGAATGAATTTATGTCGAAATGAAGTTTTTTACAAAAAAAAAGTGGTTTAATTTTTCACTAGAATGTATTGATGTTTCAACATAGTTGACTTTTAATTTATTTTAGACTTAAATTTCACTTTTCAAATTACATATTTATCATAAATCTCATTCAAAGTTACCATTTTAAACATGACATCACTAATATGTAATCAAGTTTATATGTATCATTCAAGATTTCATATTTATACATCAAATATTTCAGTGATATGATTCATGCATTTTAAAGACATAGTTATACGCTTATGCAGTTGTGCATCTCATTCAACACATACATTTACACGAAACATTAAATATAATTTCTAATATACATTTACATGTCATAACATTTCTTTTAGCATTTCTTATATGTCATATAACTTCCATAGTTTACTTAAGTGGAAGAGATTTCAAAATATTAATTATTTTCTTCTAGCTTAAAATTTATAATTCATTTAATCGTTCATTATTTTATATTTTGAGTACTTTTGGATGGTACTTTATTTTCTAAAACCTTAAATCTTCCAAAGACATCATACCCTTTTTTTTTTTAAGAAGAAAGTAAAAGTTTTCATTGTTTTTATGTAAGTTTAAAAAAAAAAGAGAGGGCATACATAAATTCTTCACATAATCTCTTCTTCTAAAATGCATTCAATTTTACAGTTGAGCACAAGTATTTTATTTTCAAGATTTGCAACCTCCAATATAAATATTTCATAATGCTTCAAGTATTATGTACTCATTATATTTCAATCACTATTTTAAAATCATCAAGTTTGATTATATGCAGAGCAAAATAAAATCAATCAATGAATATTATTATTTCAAAAAAAATAAAAAAGGGTGGATTTTATTATTTCTCCTCAATAAAACAAAAGTTAAGTTATTGAAATATTTACAAAGGTAAAATATTTATATATAAAAAAGTCCATAAATTCATTCATACATATACTCTTCACTTATAATTTATAGTATTCTGAATTTCGAGGACGAAATTATTTTTAAGTAGGGGAGAATGTAATATCCTGATATTTTTATGTATTTTTAAATCATGATAAATATTTTTATTTAAAGCCAATTAAACTTTTAGTTATTCTAAAAGGGTTTAACTTTAATCTTTTTCACTTCATGATAATAGTTTTTTTTTTAAAAAAAAAGCCCAAACTCAAGTAAAAAAATAAGCCCAATTTATTAATATTTACATTTAAAATAAAGGAAAGGGATCTATCAGTTTTTTAAAATTCGTTCTCTCAATCGTCGTAACAGTTAGGGTTTACGACAGAAAGAACAGAGATAAACTTTTCTTCACTTTCTCTCCATTTTAAAATGCACACACAAAACCCAGACATTTCAATAATCAAACATCCATGGGAAGAGATTTTCAGATTTCAACCCTGTTATACATTCAAGGTAACTCATTCTTAAAATTTCAAAACTGTATCTATTTATTTTCAATGGGTACAAAATTTTGATATGTTATGTAACACTGAGTTTTTGACTTGTATTTAAAACTTTATGGTATTTGGACTCATATTTTATTTTATACGAATTTTATACATATATGCCTGTAGAATCTGAAATTTTATGGATAAGTGACTAGAAAATTCGAATTATATAATTATACCTTTCCAAATGATCTGAATTTTGGATATGTTATGAATCATGAAGTTTTTGATGTTTTGTAAAAATTTCATTTCGAAAGGACGATTACAGTATTTTATATTAATTTTTAATGTTTCTAATCATGCTTTCAAATATGTTATGTTTTCTATTTAAAAATTATAAAGTATATTTAAAGAGCTCTAAAAATCTTTATTTTCGTATATGTTATACTTTGTGGTGTTTTTGGTAATCTAAGATAATTTCATATCATTTGGAGTACTGTATTATTTAATACAAATTTTACAATATTAGTACATGGGGCCAGCTATTCGCACCCACGAAATTACTAGATGTACCCCATTTAATAAATATACCCCAATATTTTAATAATATGTATATAAATATTACTAAACGCACCAAAATTAAGACCATTATACCCTCACCCCTTTATCTTTATTTTTTTAACAAACAAAGAAAATAAAATTTGAGCTAAGTCAATGCAAGCGGTGCAAGGAATGGATATCCAAGGGAAGTTCGTGAAATTCATAGCGATCAGTAATTACTTAGAAGATAACATCATACCATCGCTCGCTGTAAATTAGAAGAGCAGATATTGAAGAAGAGTGATCTGGATATGATGCGCAGAGATTCGACAATTTGATAATGCATCGGGGTTTCATTCGATTCCGACGACGTTCATGTCCTTGTCACCAATATAGTTAAACCTAGTGTTATCCACTGCAAATCCTCCAAATTTGATAAGAAATCAAGAACCCTAGAAAGGTTTCCCTTCAGCCATAATATCTATATTTTATAAGACAGAAATTAAATGCACCGTATTTATTGTATAAAAGAAGCAATCAATATCATCGATTTTGTATGTATTGTGATTTAACAGAAGAAGACAATCATAAAAAAATTATAGTTAATGTAGGATGGATAAGTAGTGGAATCATAAAGTTTTTTTTCTTTTGATTTTGCAGTTGTAAATGGATGGCTTTCGCAGTTGCAGAATTATTAGTTTTGATCATCTCTCAACAATCATCACCCACGCCAAAATCAACTCATCCATCCCGTTCCAATTTTTCAAGCCAAAGAGGTTGACTGTGAGGAGTTCTGTTCCTCCGAAATGATTTGTGTTTAAAAAATTAATTTTAATTATATAATTTTATAAGGATGATTATTTTTATTATCCAAGGAAATTTTAGTCCTTAATATATATGGGGTATATTAAGTAATTTTTGGGGTGCAAATAGCCGCTCCCTTAGTACATTCAGTTTAGATCATGAAATTACTAATAATTTAAAATTATAAATAAAATATTTAGAGATCTTTAAATATTATTATATTTTTATATATTTTATATTACAGTGTTTATGATGCACAGTAAAAATCTCCTATTGAACAAAAGAATAAATTATTTTAAATTAATTGTATGTTGATTTCTGTACATGAACTGTTATGTATTCTATTTTTATTTTTAATATCTCTAAACCATTTTTAATGACCTCAATTTATTATAATTTTATTATATTTTGTATAATAAGGAGTTTTAAGTTCTCCGTAATATTTGTATTAATTTTAAGAATATGTATGATTTTATATTAATTTTATATCACAGCGATATGTGATTCGTTCCAACTTCTTCTTTCTGATTTGAAATTATAAAATAAATATTTTAAGGAATCCAAATATTCTGATTAAGTCTAATGTATAATTTTCACATTCATAGGTATTATATAATATTTATTATAAATATTTCATTATTGCTTAAATTATTTCAAGAATTACTTATCTTAATCTTTTAAAATATGAAAATCATATTTACTGATCCTTAAAAATCATCATTTTCGGATATGTTATATATTACTATATATTTTATATTTCATATGATTTTCATATGATTTTATTATTTAAATTTAAATATATTAAATTATTATCAGTGCATACGAGAAATTCCATCTTTTACTATAATCACTTTGAAAATTATAAAAAAATTTCATGTTTGATATTCTCATGTCTAAATGTATAAAAAAAAAGATGTTTCTCTCTCTAGAATTTTTCTCCCCATTCTCTCTAAAAATTCTTCCCTGTAATTCCGATCTATCATCGTTGCTCCACCATGGAGGGGCCACCGCCCGTCGAGGGCACTTCTATGCCCCCCTCCATCTGAACAGATCGTTGGTCAGACTGCCTTCTCTACCAATCCATGTTTTAACGAATTACTGCATCGCAATCGAGAGTACGCTGGACGGCAGATGCCGCCTAGTGATGGCTCCGACAAGATTAATCTCGGTTCACGCCCTACCACTGCAAAGTCTTCTAAACGACCTGTCCCTGAGATTCAACCATCGAACCCTAACTTGTAGAACAATCCTCATGCAAACCCTAGCAAAAAGGGTTTCTCTCCTAACCCTACATCACGTGGTGCCCCGCCCGATTATCATCAATCACATGGAGATACCGCTGATCGTTCTTCACCGATCAAATGCACAACTGGTTCTAGTTCTTATGCAGCGAAGGTTGGCTATGATGTCAACCCTGTTTTCCTTGCCAAATCGGCCATATGCAAAGGGCCTTTCTCCGGCCCCGTGGCGAGGCCAATTGATAAAACAGGTGATATCCCTACTCTATCAATCTCTAATGAATTTTATGAGAGTCGTAAAAAGATTTTCTCGCAATTTGTTATTGTTAGGGTTCTCAATCCCAAGGGATCAAAACCACTAGTCCAGATTGAGATTGAAGCTTTGTTTCGAAGGATTTTCTCAATTCCAGAGGTTCTGGAAATTCATACTGGACACGGATTTTACACATTGCTGATACCTGATGATAACATTAAGGTCCAGATACTAAAAAAAAAGATTTTTTGAGGATGGCAATATTCAACTACGTGTTCAACAATGTACACCGACGTTTAATTCTTACAAGATTAAATCGTTGCTGGTGTCTATCTGGATCAGGATATACGAGCTTCCTATGGAATTGTGGCATGAAGAAGTAATAAAGAACATTACGATGGCTGTAGGGGTTCCCATCCGAATTGATGACAGATAGCTGGACGGCTCCATAGGGTTTTTCGCCAGGGTTTAAGTGGAAGCTGATATTTTAGAAGCACTGCCGGAGTCTATGAATATTGACACCTCAGAGTCAATTATCACAATATCTTTCGGGTATGAAAATATTCCAGAATATTGCACATCCTGTCATATTCTTGGACATGGAGTGGGAACATGCCTAAAAAAGAGAAAAGAAAGGAGGCCCAAAAAAGAGCTAAGGATACCCGAAATTCTAAAAAAGAACCTGATGGCTTCCACAGTCCAAAGAAGGCCTGGACGAAGAAAGACCAAATTCAGAAACCAGTGGCAGTGTCGAATTCCTTTCAAGCACTCCTGACTGAAGGCGAGGAGGGTCAGGAAACTGGGAATGATTGTGATATTGAATATCAGCACAATGAGATTTCAGAGGATAATAATGTACTCAGTGATATAGAGAAAAGATCGGAACATTAGACATTTGATGATAGTGGCCTGAAGGATATTGAAGAATCTAATGAACTTGCGCTGGTGATTAGGGAGGAAGAGCCAATACCTATTGTAATTGCTAGCCCGTTGAGAATCGAGATGGCTATTTCTACAGTGTCTTTAGTTAAAACAGCCACCAGTGGTTCAAAATTTGTAAGGCCGGAAGCGCCTGTTACTAGGTCGCAGACACCAGGGGTTAAGCACGTAGAGGCAACAAATACAAAAACTAAAAATATAACTACATCTGCCTCAAAGACGTGGAAGAATTTAAAAAATGACCCGCCGAAGCACGTGAAGCAAACCCGTAAGAAATGAAAGCCTTATTTTGGAATATTAGGGGAATTGGGAATGATAACTCCTAGGCGGCTCTTAAAGAGCTTTATCTTCTCCATAGTCCCATATGGTTAGCCATTGCAGAACCTAAGGTTTTATTCTCATCTATCCCTTCTTACTTTTGGCGTAGTCTGCGTCTTGATTTTGTTGGTTATAATGATAGAGAGAGCCTTCGGCCAAATTTATGGATTTTTTGTAACCCTCTACATGTCTCCAACATTAGGAGAATTTTTAGTTCATCTCAAATAATCATTTTCGACTTTACTTTTGAAATGGTGGATTATAGATATGGTTTCGTGCATGCTAGTAATGAGTACACTAAGAGAAGGGAGCTTTGGCTAGACATATATGCATACCTGGAGCAATCTATATTCATTATGGGTGATTTTAACACTACAGTGAGGGTTCATAAAAGACTCAATGCGACCAGGAATGACAATCTAAGTTCAATCGAATTTAGAGAATTTTTGGAAATGACTGAGCTTCATGATTTGGAATTGCATGGAGCTCGTTATACATGGGTAAGCAGTGTAGCTACTAGGGTAATGCAAGTTTCTAAGATTGACAGGGTACTTCTAACAGATGGAGTTATTGATAGATGGGACTCGGTTGTTGCCAACACACTTCCCAGACACTCCTCGGATCACAACCCTATTCTCTTGAATTGTAGTAGAAATGCATACTCCCCGAAACCTTTCAGGTTTCAGTCGATGTGGCTGCAAGAAACAGGTTTCTTTGTCATGGCAGCTATCTCTTGGCAGAGCCAGATACGGGCTGCCAATCCAATTTCTCGGTTTGCTGCCAAGCTTTGGCGATTGAAGCTAGCTATTAGAAATTGGAATCCATCAGACTTTGGAAATATCTTTGATGTGGTGGAAGAGGCCATTAATAAGTTACAAGATGTTCAGAACCGAATTGATCATGAGGGAGACAGTTCAGAACTATTTGCGGAAGAGGTAGACGCTCACTTGGCCCTTAATTTGAAACTGTTAGAGAAGCACCAGTTCTATGCCCAAAAACATAGAGCTTCTTGACTTAAGGATGGTGATCACAATACGGATTTCTTTCATCGTAGTCAATGGTCTATCAAAACTAGAGCTAGTATTAAATCGATGTTGATTAATTATGAGATATCAGAGAATATGGGGGATATTGAGAAGCATGTGGTGGATTACTACAATAATCTCTTCAGCAGCCCTTCGGACACACCTGATTTTGGAGTTTTGGATTTTATAGATAGAATCATTGATGACTATGATAATCAGGCTCTAATACAATTGCCCCTCTTGGAGGAGATTAAATTTACGGTGATGGACCTATCAGCTGACAGCGCACCGGGAACTGATAGGTATGGTGGATCCTTTTATTACAAGTGCTGGCACATCATTGGAGATGACCTCGTTTTTGTCGTGCAATATTTCTTCACACGGAAGATGATCCCTTTGGGAATTAATTATAATTTTGTGGTTCTCATTCCCAAGATAGAGGAAGCAAATAAGGTGGAGGACTTCAAGCCAATAAACCTCTGTAATTTCTTCTTCAAAGTTTTTACAAAGATTATTGCAAGTAGGCTGGGACCTATTCTTCATAGGAAGTTGGGAGCTAATCAGTTTGGTTTTATATCAAATCGTAGCATCTATCACTGCATCGCACTAGCTTCAGAGAACTTTAACTGTCGTAATAATTCAATGGCAGACAGTGTTGCTTTTAAGATTGACATCAGAAAAGCATTTGACACAGTTAGATGGTATTTCCTTATTCATGTGCTATAGAGAATGGACTTTTCTGCACATTTTGTTGAATTGATCAGGGCTATATTATCATCTGCCAAGATTTCTATCTTGATCAATGGATCTCCAAAAGGATTTTTTGGATGTGGAAGGGAGTGCGTCAAGGAGATCCCTTGTCTCCTTTATTATTCTGCATAGCTGAAGAGGTGCTTGGTCTATGGGTACAAAAACTTAATATGGATGGTGTTATATCTAGGCCAGAGGCAATAGGGTTTGCTCTTTGCCCTCTTATCTGTTTTATGCTAATGATATTCTAATATTTTATAAAGCAGATGGATCTTCAATTGATGGTTTGAAGAGAGCTTTAGTCGGATATGCTAATGTATCTGGCCATGTTTCAACCCACAAAAATCGAAGGTGTTCTTTGGGAAGCATATTTTGGAGTCGATGAGAATATACATCAAGGAGGTGTTGGCTATTCCGGAGAGTACTTTACCTTTTAAGTATCTTGGCATTCCAATTTTTCGGGGGCTCCTAAAAATGCATATTTTAAGGAGGGAACGGATTATATACTTTTTAAGTTCAATAGATGGAAAGGTAACACGCTTTATATAGCTTAGAGAATCTGTCTAGTTAACTCTGTGATTATTTCATCTGCAGTTCATACTATGATGATATATAAATGGCCTAGATACCAACTCAAGAGAATTTAGAAAGCATGCAGGAATTTTATATGGTCTGGGAATATTTCTAAGCAACATCATTTCACGGTTGCATGGAATCGTGTTTGCTGCCCACTTGATGAGGGGGGTTTGGGGGTTCGTTCTATTAAGGCGGCTAATGAGGCTTACTTAATGAAGTTGTCATGGGATGTTATAAGTGGGGAAGCGCCTTTGGAACTTATTCATAACAAGTGGTTTGAGGGGAGTAAGTTGAAAAATAATTACATCCCTTCCTCTATTAGATCAGCATGTGTTCCCCATATATCATCACTTATGAAGGAAGAGGTGTGGATTATTGGCTACGACTCCAAGGTTCGATTCTGGCATGATAACTGGATAGGTAAATCGATTTCTGATTTGATCGGGATTCCAATGGAGTATAGGCATTATTATGTGGAAACCATTGGAGATTATCTCTACGATGGAAACTGGCATTTTACGGTTGAGTTTACAGATGATTACCCTCATATAGTAAATGTCATTCTTGCAACACGTATGTCTCCTAATCTTGATGACCGCCAATTCTGGAAAAATTCACTGCATGGTGATGTTACATCCAAGCTTGCTTATGCTCATCTACGGCCGACTTTTCCAATGCCAAATTGGGGATCTTGGATTTGAGCCCAGTATATACCAGCTCGACGTTCTATTATGCTTTAAAAAGTAATTAGAGGAGTTATTACTACATGGGATGTTTTGGCTAGTAGAGGATTTCATGGTCCATCACGCTGCTACCTATGTGAGTCTGAGGTCGAAACTATTGATCATGTTTTTGTTCATTGCAGAATTTTCTCACAGGTTCTTCGATATATATTGGTGGGTTTTAGTTTTGAGGGTAAACTCCAGCTAGATCAGAGTTTTATTGGGTGCTGCTCCAGGAAATGCGCATGTCTGGAAGCTCTCAGATAATGCTTCTATGGAAGGCTGCTGTGGTGTCGTACTTTTAGATCATATGGAGCACCAGAAAAGATATGATGAATATGGAACTAGATAAGGAAGGGAAACACAAACCATTAAGGGTTTCTAGTATTATCTCCATACTTGCCTCACTTGTTAAGGAGGCAAGCACACTCTCTCCGGGCACCATGTATAACACGGTGGAGGATTTGGAAGCCCTAAAGTACTTTGGCGTTCGAGGAGCACCCATGAAAGTTCCAAACATCATATCTCTTCGTTGGCAGCCTCCACCACCGGGATAAATCAAAGTTAACACAGATGGGCATGCTTCATGTGCCCCGGGAGTTATATCAGGCGCAGGTGTTTTCAGAAACAGTAGAGATTTTGCTAGGGGATGTTTCACATGTGGATATGGACATGGTTTTGCTTTTGAAGCGGAATTGGCAGCAGCATTTATGGCTATTGAAATTGCTCATGATAAGAGGTGAAATTCATTATGGCTAGAATCGGACACAACATATGTTGTGTATTCTCTCCATGATCCATCTCTGAAGATTCCATGGAGACTCTTGGCAAGATGGAGAAGAGTCAAAGACATTACAACAGCTATGAATTTTCGAGTATCACACATCTTTAAAGAGGGGAACATAGTTGTAGATGCTCTATCAGACGTGGGAGGAGATTTGAATTGGCACGACTCGGCTTCTAATTTTGTTCATCACCTCATGTTCAATGATATGAATTTTGAGTACTTTAGATTTAAATAATTAGCTTTTGCCCCTTGTGGCTTGCTTTCTTTTTAACATCTTTGTAACTACTCTCGGTTTTCTTTTATATTACATCATCTATTTGACTATAATCACTTTGAAAATCCAAAACATATAGTTGTACACCTTATTATATTATTAAATTTGAATATGTTATTTTAATTATAAAAGATTACACGTATATTAAATTTCGGACTGATCTGATTTTTATTTTATCAGTCATAGATTATCTACACATTGATATTTAATAAAATTATTCATTTTAAATTATAAAATTTCTTTTATTTCAATTATTGAAGTATCACTTCCACTATATTCTAAATTTTCAAACCTATTATATTATTCATATTTTATGTTTGCATATTAATCTGAGATAAGTATAATTTTATGATAGATGAAAGTTATTACAAAACACGGATTATCATTCGCATTCAAGTGCATCCATTAATCATCGACATTCGTACCAGATGGGGAAATCTAAACTTTGTCTATCGTATATGCTTATGTGTTACGTTGATAAGTTACTGCTTGCATCACAATCATAGAGTATTACTCGTAATACTGTCTACAGACATAGAGTATTCATATTATTATTCATAGACATGTAGCCAGAGACCGTGATATGGGTCCGGGACTGATAAAAAGGTCATCGGGAATATTTGGATTGTAAAAGGTCCTTGGAAGACCCACCGTGCTAGTACATTATTTAAGTCAGGGCACTTTCAGGTGTTGGGATTTTAAAAAAATCCTCAGGTAACCCCCACCGTACTTCATGATCGATCATTCACAGACATGTTCACAGATAAGATTTACATGTTGTTCATAATTTATTGATATTTATATGTGAGTTATATATTGTAGACAAATATTTTCTCACTGAGATGTGGTTTGCTCATCCCATCATTTAAATATTTTATAGATTAAAGGAGATGGAGTACGGAGAGAGGCGATGGATGATTAAGTAATTAATTGGTATTTATTTGGGTTTATCATCTAATTCTTTACATTCATTAACATGTTTACTGTGATGAACTGTTTTTTTATTATTCAATAGTCATAGCTTTATATTTATTTATATTTCATGAGAAGTAATTTAATTTAATGAAAATATTTTCATTGTTTAGTTTTACATGAAATAAAGTGTTTGATATTTAATTGCATGATTATTTTATTTCTCAAATAAAGTTCTTATTTTAACTACGCTAGGAAGTATGATTTATTTTTATTTGTTGTTATTTTAATTTAATTCTACTGCAAACAATGTTATATTTTAATAAAATTTGTCAGTCTCTTTTGATTAAATCTTATTGGATCTAAAATAAATTTCTCTTAAAAGGTTATTTACATTTTTATGATAAAGTGGGTCATTTCAAGTTAGTTCTATACAAACGTTGAATATTAGTACATTAGTGTACACTAATATTAAACGTTGAATATTAGTTTTGATGTATTGTACATTAGTGTTCAACGAAATTATTATTTTGTATAAACGTTGTGAACAAGGGTAATGTTGGGAGAAAAAAAATCGTTATGTATCCTGCAGTAATTATATTAGATTAATGTATTTATTAATAATTAGGTTGTAAATATACATACCTATAATTAATAAACCCTAATATATTTGACTATTTAAACTTTAGTATATCTACGAAATTTGAAAAGAATTTATTAAGTTTATTTCTAAATCAATTCGCTACGGTCCAAGTGAACTTCATTCATTTGAGTTAGCAATTCAATTAATTTATTTTTCAATTTTAAATTATTATTATTAAATTAATCAATCCATTTATTTTTCAATTACTATTATTATTAAATTAATATTTAATTAACTATAGTCTAAACTAATGTATCATGACAATCAAGTGTAGTCTAAAGTAATGTATAATTACAATAGAAAATGTATTAATAGGCCAATGATCTAATAATATATTAGAATAGATGACATTTTATAGAAATGTATTAATAGTTAAAATGTATTATTAATAACTCTTACACTACACATATACATGACATAAAAACTCATTTTTATAGTAGTAATTTGTTACTATGTCAATCACTAAATGTGGATACTATGATTTTGGATATCCTTTTACATTTTGGTGTTACATCTCATGTTATACGAGTTAGATGAGTGACAAGTATTCAGAGAGGAAAATCTCAATCTTTCCCCTTAGGGTTGATTTTTAAGGTATAGATTATTTTATCTTACATGTCAATCATCCAACGGTTTCTAACAGGGGATGTAGCACCAAAATATAATGGGGATCTATTATTCTATATGTATTTCATCTTCTACATTCGATACATCAATCATACATGTTTTAACATCTATACTTATACTACATACAATACAAAAAGACTATTTTTTACCAACGGAATATTCCATTGATAAAAGTCTTAATTTCATTGTTAAATTGGCTTACCAACGGATTAGCAATGAAATCCGTTGGTAAATAATTCCGTTGGTATTACGTTGCTAATAATTTCATTGGTAATTTATACTCCATCCGTCCGCTTCTAAGGTATTCATTTTATTATTTTTGGCGTCCGCTTCAAATGTATCTATTTCCCCTATTTAGTAAAAAAGTATACAATATAGCCCACCACTTCCCTCTAATACAACTACCCACTTTACATATAATAATAATACTTTTTAATCCATGTGTAAAAAGCAAATAGATACCTTAGAACTGGACGGAGGGAGTATAATGATTCCCTTAATAATCTGTTGGTTCCATTGCTAAAATAGAGAATAAATTCGCTGGCATTTCATTGCTAAAACAAAAAAAATATCATTTTTGTTGCTAATCCATTGGTAATTATCAACGGATTGAATTCCGTTGATAAATTCGATTGCTAAAAAATATTTTTTTTTATAGTGATATAATTTGACACTAGTAAAAATAGAAAAAAATACTCCCTCCGTCCCGGGTATTTTTACCCGTTTGTACGGGCACGGAGATTAAGACGTTTTATTTTTTTAATATATAATGTAAGAAAAAGTAGGGATAAATTAGTAATTTAAAAAGAAAAAGTGAATAAAGTTATTGGGAATGATGAATAAAGTGTAAAAAAGTAATTAAAGTTGTTGGAATTGTAAAAAGTAGGTAATAAAATATTATGTATTTTTGCCAAAAATGGAATGAGTAAAAATACGTGGGACACCCCAAAATGGAAAGTGGGTAAAAATACGTGGGACGGAGGGAGTATTGAATTGTACAGGTAGTAGGTTGAACTAATGAGTGGAGTTATTCAAACAACTACAATCAAGACTATAATATAGAAGACCATCCAAGATAATTGGGTATTTATAAGATTTTATGATTATTTATTTATTGTATGTATATTAGAATATACAACTTATTTGAAATAAATATTTTTTTTCTTTTTTTTTAAAATAATAATTTGAATATATTATTATTGTTGGATTTTGTATAGTTTATTTAGTATTAGTTATTCATTGTGATGGACACAATTCTTTTAATTATATAAAATTTTAAGATTATTAATTAAATTCTACTACGATGTCATTAAAATCATATTACAAATTAGTCTGATTAAAAAATATCATTTATTTAAAATTAATATATTTTAATATAAAAAATTCATTTCAATAAATTTATTGTTATTTTAATTTAATTAATTTTCTACATGAAAAGTCAAATTACTTAGTCAAAGAAATATAAATTTACTTCATATGCAAATAAATGTCCTAATTAACTTAAATCTTCATATCACATTATTTAGTTACATTAAGGTATTGTATATTCACATTATATGGAGTATAATATTGAATTATTACTCACAAATTACAATAATTGCTGGAAAATAAAATACTCCCTCCATTCCTAAACATTGTTCACCTTTACTGTACCACAAATATTGAGAAAAATTTTTTGACTAACTTTATTAACTTTTAGGGGTAATTTGGTATTTTTAGGTAATAAATAAAGTTTAAAGTATGTCATGTGTGGAAATAATGGATGACATTGAAATTAATTTATACTTTGGCAAAAACTTATATATCTCCGGGGGCATAAGAGACAACTCTTATACTTTTAAAGTGTTAGATTAGAATGATTTTTTTTTTGAGGTTGAACAATTATGTGGGACGAACAAATGAAAAAAAAGTGAACAATTTTTATAGACAAAAGGAGTATTTTATTAATCATTACTTTATTATTAATTAATTTTAAAATTTATTTAAATTATCAATACTATTTCAAATATTTATTTTAGTATATTAAATTAATAATATAATTATAAAAAAATAACAACTTATTTATCCGCGGTTTCATACTAATTTTAATATGTGCATTTAGCAACAATACTTAAAAATGTGGTCTTATTTTGCAATTTCTCGAAGGTGGGGATTAATTTGCAATATAAATAAAGTTCATGGTTTTTTTACAATTAAATTTTGTGGGTTTTCTTGCAGAAAAATATTAAAATATGATTACTTTAATTTAATTACAAAATATTTGACACTATATTAAGGCAAAACCTTGCGTGCACCCGGATGCATGGAGCTAGTTCCGTGCAACTAAATCCAATTTTATAGCCTTTAGTATTGAATGTTATACATTTTAATAAAAGAATTTATATTTTTTATTTTTCAGGGGAAAAAAAGTCAAATTTTTATATTCATCATATTTTAACCACTTTTTAATTGAGAAAATAATAATCTTTAGTGTATAACCTTTAGAAGAAAATATTATACTTTGTACACCTTGTGTACCCAAATATACAAGAGACCTAATCTTATCTTAAATAAATAATCATATCAATCCATTAATCTCATCAGTAATTTTTTTACTTATATATATTATTATAAATTAAATCATATCTCAATATATACTCCCCTATCCCATATTAAATTTCACACTTTCCATTGTCATCTTATCCACATTAAACTTTTTCACCTAAAAAATATTACATCATATCAATTCTCAACCTTAAAAGTATATTTTAACTATAAATTTATCACTCTCACCTAACACATATGATACTTTATATTTTATTTCTTACTTAAAAATGCTATATTACCCACCAAAAATTAATACATCATTCGTTCCACGTATTTTTACCCGCTTTCCATTTTGAGTCGTCTCACGTATTTTTACTCATTTCATAAATGGTAAAAATGCACTCTAAATCTTACCTACTTTTTACACTTTATTCATCAATTCCAATAACTTTATTTACTTTTTTACACTTTATTTATCATTCCCAAATACTTTATTTACTTTTTCTCTCAAAATTACCAATTTATCCATATTTTTCTTATATTATACAACACTTCTTAATTTTCGTGCGTGAAAATACCTAGAACATAGGGAGTAAAATTGATTAAAAAGTACTCTCTCCGTCCCATGTATTTTTACCCACTTTCCATTTTGAGTTGTTCCACATATTTTTACTCATTTCATTAATGGAAAAAATACATAATATTTTATTACTTAATTTTACACTTTATTCATCCATCACAACAACTTTACTTACTTTTTTACACTTTGTTCATCATTCCCAACAACTTTATTTACTTTTTCTTTTTAAATTATTAATTTATCCCCACTTTTTCTTACATTATATATTAAAAAAAATAAAACATTTTAAGCTCGTGCCCATACAAAATGGGTAAAAATACCGCTACGGAGGAAGTATCTCCTTTAATTTTCGTATTGAATGTGGGATTGCAGCAGTAATATTTTTGAAAAAAAAGATACGTACAATCAATTAAATTAAGGATTAATGGCTATAATTATTATTGATTGTGCAGAAATTTATGAGTATGCAATAATTTTTAAGGATTGTATAAAAATTTATACACGTGTAATAATTATGTGTATACTTTTTTACATGTGTGTAATAATTATTAATGGATATGCAAAATTTTGCGCAAGTTTTAGAATTATGAGAGACTGCACACAACCAAAACATTATATGTTTTGTAAAAAATGTGAAATAGGAGTGATAAATTAGAGTAGATCCAAAAAAAAAAAAAAATAAGATCATCCAAAGAAAACCCTTAACATCTCAAATGTAAGAGATCTAAATCTAAATTTGTTAGGTATATTTGGATTTCGATATAATATGTTAATTTGAAAATATGATAAAAATAATAAGAATGAAACTTGAGTCAGAGTCAAGAATTACACTCTTTCTTCTTAAGATGAAATTGTCCTGCTTTGGTGCTTACGGTTTGACGGCAGTCATCTCCAAGATACAACAACTCAAATCTTGTGATAGTAGCACTACAAATCACAAGATACAGTGGACAAACCGATATTATGAACTCACCTTAGGAATATGACAACTTGAAAATACACTATGAATCTAATAGGCATAATAGACATCCTTTTAAGGTGACTTTTCCATTCACTACAATTTTCCAACAAAATCACCATAAAAATTAATTTCTGACCCATGCCAATTCACTATCAATTTAAAATAATTAATCCAAATCTTTCAAGGATTTCATAATACATGCGCTCCTGAGATTAAACACAGAACTCGCTTCCTTGTTATTTGAAAGTTTGGACGCCTCTGATCAGAATAAATTTAGCCCACCTTATAATTAAAATCTTCCTTATTATTTGAAGTTTGGACGCCTCTGTCTAATCAGAATAAACTTAGCTCACCTCATAATTAAATTTTAAATCCGCAACTGGTATTTATTATATATAGAAAATAACATTTTGTCGTATAGAAGAGTGAAACAGAAACACAATTTCATGTAATCGTTATGACAAAAACCTAAAGAAAGAATAATTAAAAATGTTGTACTTATGATGTAGTCGTACTTGTGATTAGATTTTTTTATTTTTTAACAGCAGAACATGAATTGATTAACCTAAATTACTAATTATATGTGCAGATAGTAATATGGGTTGGAATACCCAAGTTGGTGGAAAAGGGATCAACGACGCAGTGATGACGGTGTTGCTCATAATGTTTGTGTTCCAATATTTGCCCAAAATATACCATTCCATTTGTCTCCTCCGCAGTTTGCAGAACCTCTCCGGCTACATTTTTGGCACCGTTTGGTGGGGCATTGCTCTTAACTTGATTGCCTATTTCGTCCCTTCCCACGTGAGATATATGCCACCTTACTCTATTTCTTTTAGAAGAGAGAATATTTTATAAAATAAAATTATTTTTTAATATATAAAAATTAGTCATTAAAAAGATAAAATATTATTCTTGCAAATGAAAAATATTATTCATTTCTTTAAGAATATAAAAGATCATAATAGATTAGAATTTAAGGAATACTAATATTTTTTATTTAGAAAAATAATAATTCATCTTTTTTAAAGAAAATTTTTATGTATTAAAAAATAATTTCAATAAAATTTGAAAGCAAGGTGACTCGATTCCGTGTTTGTCTTTCTTTTATTTATTACTTAAATCAATAATCCCGTCTTTGAACTTAATTTACATTTATTGTTTGCATAGGGTGGATATTAATAAAGGGCAAAGAATTTTGTGAGAACATCTCACGTGAGCTTTTACGTAAGACGGATGAAAAGTGATAACTTTAATAATAAAAAGTGATATTAAATTAATGAAAATTGATAATTCAATTTCATAAAAAATTTATAGTGTAAATGAAAAGTGATAATACTTTATAGTGAACGTGATAATATTTTATAGTGCATATAATAACTATTTTATAAAGTGTAAAATGGTCTCACGTGAAATAGACTCACACAAGACCTACGTACCCTTGATAAAAATAATACTTATTTATTTATTTGGGGTGATTTTTTTTATTTTTTTATAATACATAATAGGTGATTTTGAAGTGCACCGGATGTATCAGTCTACCTTAGAGTTGATAGGTTTAAAATAGGATATAATGTGAAGTTATTTTTTTAATTTAATTATTTTATTTTATTTTATGGTAAACATAAAATTAAAACTTAATCTAATCTAACAATTAAAATCATTGCGATACAGTCTAGTTATATATATATATTCCGATTAATTATAAATTGGAGCGGGACGAATCCAATCGGTGTAAACTTGAGTCTCTTCTAGCCACTAAAAACTTGTTTCAAATTAAATCGCCATAGCAAATGGTTTAATCAAAACTATATATATATATATATATATATATATATATATATATATATATATATATATATATATATATTTTTTTTTTTTTTTTTTCAATTGTAGTATTTTTTTCCCAAATATAATTAAATAGAATATCGTCATTTTATTGAAAATAACAAAAACATCACCTTTTTATTTTCATGCAATACTAAACCTTTTTTTTTAAAATATATATTAATTAATTTCCCAACTATGGGAAATTATGATCCAATTATTGCCTCCAGTGCATTTAAATGCATCATGTCTCTAAAGTGATATTTAGAAAAAATGTGATAATGTCAAAAAGTAGTCATTCTTACTTAAAAGTAATTTTAAGTGGCCACATGTCTTAAAAATAATTTATTCTAGGCATTTTTATTGGAAGTGACGAAAATGCTCTTGAAATGGACTCACTGATCATATGTTTGAGGAATCAGATTCCTCATTTTTTTGAACCAAAAGTACCAAAAGTACAATTGAGGAATCCGATTCCTCTCTTTTTCTTTAAAAAGTGCCAAAATACAATACCTAGTACTATGTAGGCATGTGCTCCCTCATATGCTTACAAAAAATGAGGTAATATATAATGCTGGTACGAGCAATGTGCTCCCTCATATGCATACATTTATTTCTCTAGTTTTTTAGAGGTGTGAGAATTTGGGGAGCAAGTATACAAGGTATGTGTAAATTTTTTTGTACAGTCTATTGAATGCATTACTTTATTGTACTTACATGCCTCATGAGTGTATTTATTTATTCAATATTTTTCCAGTGAGAAAAAGTATAGGCCGAATAGAGGCTTCTGCATAGGCCGAATAGAACAAACATATTAGCCGAATATAATAGATGTAGGCCGAATAGAAGAAACTTTTAATCCGTATTAAATTTTGTACTTTTTTGTGCACAAGTAAAATACAGGCTGAATAGGCAAATGAGTGTAGGCCGAATAGAATAAAATTCTGGGCCGAATAGAATAGCTGTAGACCGAATAGAAGAAACTTTTAATCCGTATTAAATTTTGTACTTTTTTTATGCACAAGTAAAATACAGGCAGAATAGAAAAATGAGTGTAGGCCGAATAGAACAAAATTTTAGGCCAAATAGAATAATTGTAGATCGAATAGAAGAAACTTTTAATCCGTATTAAATTTTGTACTTTTTTGTACAAGTAAAATACAGGCCAAATAGACAAATGAGTATAGGCCAAATAGAACAAAATTTTGGGCCAAATAGAATAGTTGTAGACTGAATAGAAGATTTGTTGACATCTTTAAAAAATATGCAGATGAGTTATAAAAAAAGTTGGGATGTGTTGGGGTGGATTTTGGGAAGGGTTACTATACAATAGTGGACAGGTGAACTGGTTATTCTTGCGGGATAACGATCTGTATTATAATAGTTTGCTAATAGAAATTCATAACATAGTACAAGCTGATTTGAGTTACTGAGGTTATGACGTTCATTCTCAAGCTGAGTACGATGTCCGTTTGTCCAAGTATAAGATAAAGAATGATGCACATGTGGAAGACATTTTCAACTGTGTTGATGTAAGAATGGTGTAAGTGGCACTCCAGTCTATCGCGGGCAATGCATTCGTTCAATATTCTGCACAAGGTTCAGGGATTAGTTTGGGTTCAGGAACGGGTTATGATGATGGAAGTGCTGGTCCGAGCAATGATCCACGTACAAGGACACAATCTAGTGCTAGGCCAGAATTTGATTTGAATGAGAAGTACAGTCCGACGTCAGAGCTACAGTGGTTTAGTTTTAGAGAATTTCTAGATGCTGAAGCTGATGATAAAGTTGGTGAGTGTGAGGATGATATTGGTGATGATAATGATGATGTTGAATTCGGAAATAGGACTGTCAAAGAAGAAGATGAAAGCAACGAAGATGATATATACTAATCAGTCTTCTAGCAAAAGTGATGGTGCTGAAGAGAAAAGAATCCAATTGTATGAAGAAATTTGTTATTACATACGTCAAAAAGGTAGCCCTAGCTTTCTAGAGTCTATTAGTCGTGACTTGCCCCATTCTGAAATGCAGCCAGAAGATTTTCATAGTCCACAGCAGACCACCCGTCCTTGGTTGAATCCAGGTATCATATCAAAACTTTGTCTTTCGAGAATAGAACTAAAGTAATTTTCTAACTTAAACTGATACACATGTTATGTTCATAGGCATTCCAGATGACGCTGACAGAGAAGATCATTTGACTGGCCCTGATTTTGATACATCTGGCATCCTTCATGAAAAAAGTGTATTTGATTCGAAAGAGAAGTTGCAGATAGCCGTAGGAATGTCTAACTTGCGGAACGGAGTGGAGACCAGTGTTGAAAGATCTAACTCGAACAAGTACAATGTGGAATGTAAGCTAAAGGGTAAAACATGTTGTCAATTTGTGATGCATGCAAGAATGAGCTATGCGTTGTGGAGAGTGATTAAATTGGTTCAATATCACGGTTGTTTAAATGATCTAGACAGGTCCGCTCCAACATATGTGTCATCCAAGATAATGGGGCAATATTTTACTGCTAGTTTGATAATATACTGGACTCCGACCCCAGGGGATGAGAGTAGAGATCAGGAAGGATTTCGGGTTCGACACTAGCTATAATATCGCGTTAAAGGCTAAACACCTGGCTGTTGGACACACATACGGGGATCACAACAGTTGATTTCATATGCTCCCTGCGTATATGTATCAGTTGGAGTTGGCAAATCCCGATGCTCACACCAGCATCTCCGTTGGTGAAGATGAACGTTTCAGGTTTGCATTTTATGCACTTGGAGCATCCATGCATGAATTTCTTGAGTTTGGTCGTCCAGTCATTATCATAGATGGGATTTATATGAAGGGAAAGCACAAAGGAATTGTGTTCGTCGCAGTTTCGAAAGATCCAAACCATCAGATTTTTTCACTCACCTTGGACATTGGCGATATTGAGAACAACACGTCTTGGACGTAGTTTTTAACAAGGCTAAAAGAGGCATACGAATGTTCACGAGATATTTTGATAATTTTAGACGGACATCGCAGTATCGTACATACTATATCTACTGTCTATCCCGATGCACATCACGGTATATGCGGCTATCATTTAAAGAATAAATTGGCTTGTTATGGAAAGAACGTTATGTGTAGATTCCAGAGTGCGATGGATGCATACCTAATGAGAGATTTTGATCGGTTAGTCTTCCATCCAATTCTTCGAAATTTTATATTTACATGTCATCATTTCAATGGATTTTTTACTAATGTTCCCCCTTCCCACTTGTTATTTGCAGCTGCAAGACCTCCCTGAGAAGTGGCCGTTCGCATGAGTTAATGGACTTAGTTGAGTCGTGGGAATATGAGAAATGGGTAAAGGTCCATTGTCCTGTCAAACGGTATGAGTTTATGAACTCTAATGTAGCTGAGTCGTATAATAATGCCATCCTCTGGGCACACAAGCTACTTGTATGCATACTGTTAGAGATTGCCCCGCACAATCACTGAGAGGTAGTTTTACGATCATCGAACTCAAGTTGAGAAAGAGAGTACCATTCTCTGCAAGCGTGTCCATGACGAGTTAGTGAAACTTTCTCGTGTTGCCAAAAAGCTACCCATATCGAGACTTATTGGCAATAAGTGTGCAATCAAGGACGGTGATGAGATTTTCACTGTGAATTTGAACGCTCGTAGCTGCACATGTGAGAAGTTCCAAAAAGAACTAATTCCAAGTATTCATGCTATGAAGGCAATCAAGTACATAGTTATACGTCTTACTTGTATAGATCGCCTGAATCACTGATCTTATATTATACTTTCTTCAGTAATTGCAGGTTGGCAGCTAGTGGCTTCGTGTCTACCATATTCCATCGCAGCAGTGTACTAAGAATGTGGGCCGGTCCAATTATGCATGTTTCGCACTATACTCAGTGGGACACACCTGACGGAGTCCAGTCAAATCGTGTCAACCCCTCGCTACCATACAGGCAGGCCGACTGCCCACGACAATCTCGGAAAGGTCAGGTATGGAATGATAAGCGTTTTCTCAATACACAATATAATCCCCAAGTATGAAGGATATCCATTGTAGTCTCGATAGGTGACCAAGTGATTATCATACCCAAGGGACATATTGTTATCAATTTAATTATATTTTAGTTAATTAAGATTATGTTTGGCAAATTGGTTTGGTATTTTTACGAAATTAAATAAAGAATAACTTAAATAGCAAATCTAATAAACAAGCAATAGAGAAAATTTGGTTGTGATCAAGTGAGAAATTAGGTAGTTCTTCGTGCATCCAGTTTTACTCGTTAATTTCCTTTCTATGTGTTGTTGTCCGACTCTGCCTTGTGGTTTATGACGCATCACTAAACCATGCAAGTTCACCCTATAGACACAAGTAAACATGCGTATGATACGTGTGAATATCCTTAGAGAAAGAGATATAATTCACCCATCTTTCTAGGTACTATCAGTATCAATTATTTCCCCTGCACTTAGTACTCTAACTCGATATGATCTCCCTTTATAGGTACTATAAAGTTATACTCATTATCCTACTTATTAACCCGAATAATATTCAATTAACAAGTATCTATATAAGATAGTTCTAATAAGACTTCGGAATCCCTTCACTTAGAATTATAACATGTAATCCTGCTCAGCAGTGAACGCACTCAATCAATAACCTAGATATGTTTTCAGACTCTACATAATAGTTAATGATGCACAAAACGACCGTGAGTATGAATTGAAAAGGCACAATCTTATATAAAATAAATCACAAGTAGTGTTGTACGGAGTTTATACATGAAAATTTAATTAACTCATAAAACTTTCATAACCTTAGAACTACCAGAGCGGTTCTAGCCCATGATTGATCTAGGAACAATCATGGCTAATTGGTATGATCATAAAACTTTTATACTCATGGAACCTCCTTATGGGCTTAGGATGAGCTTTTACTTGAAGCACACGTCAAATTTGGTGAAAGATATTCGGAACTACCATAAATAGAAGTAGCGAGAATCTGTTCGACCAAGCCTGACCTGGTCGAGCAAGGCCTTCAACTCGAGCAATGGTCGAGCAAGCTCTCTATATGTTTTTGCACATTTTGTTCGACTTCACTCATATTCTCGACCAAGATGATTCTGGTCGAGCAACATCTCCTAGTCGAGCAAGCTCTCTGGACGAATCTACGTATTCTGCTTGGCTTGGCCACCTTGTTTAACCAAAGTGACGATGGTCGAACAAGGCCTTGGGGTCGAACGGCCTTCGAAAATTATCTCAAAAATCGTGTCTTCCAATTCCGAGCCCTTTCTACCTATTTTTCTGTACAAATATGCTCAAAAAGCCCTTGTAACTGATTCGTGACTTTTTCATAAACATACCGATTTGTCTGAATAAAAGACTCTATCGTACTCAATTTTCACGAAAATCAGAGCACAAAATACGTAAATTTACACTCTCATCATGGAGTCATCCAGGAGACATCGCAAATAATATGTTTGTTCGCACTGTCGACAACCAAGTCACAATTGAATAAACTTTATTGATGCTTCATCATCGAACAACGGTCCAACTCTTTCTTTGACGGCTGCATCTAATCCCTTGTCCGTAGATAGAAAAAATGTGGCATTTGTGGATAAACTGGACATACTCGTCTACGTTGTCCTTCTCTGTTCAACCAGTAGACTACAATTGTTATTTTTAAAAACTGGCCAGATTTAAATAAAGATAATTCCAGTTCTTACTTTCCTAAGACTATTAAATTAGTTATCCGTATAAATATAATAAAAATCATAACATATCAACGGTTATCAATATGAATTTTCTTCAATCAAATACACTATAAGTCATCCCTTTTATTAGTGAACTTCAAAAATAAAGAATAATTTATGTCACATGAGATAGATGTCCATCATGCTGTGTGAAATAATGGTATCTAGCCAAAAGATTTGGAAAGCAATGTGCCTCTGGTAACGCATCATGTACTCAGGGGCATCTCAGCTGTAGTCCCTTGATAATAATCCCTCTATAGTCCTGAGACAAGCAGGGCCGCAGCTAGAGGAGTCCTCTTGTTTGTAACAATACTCTAACCGAGCTGGAGTCAACCTCATATGATGAGGAACCTGTCCATTACGATGAATCTCGCGCATCAGAGCTGGAATGATCCGTCTAAATGGTAGAGTCTCCACTATCTGATGCTCCTTCATGTCGGGCTCGGCATCCTATTTATACTGGAATGAGTCAAAATAGTAGAATGTCATGTCATTTGTAAGCATGAAACAAAGGTAGTAGTGCCCAACCGTATGGAGTATGAACATAATTTGCCATGAAATTCAGAACAATTCATATATTAGATGTAAAACACTTGTATAAATTAGTAGATAAACGTATTAGATGTAAAACAAGGATTAAGCTGTAATACCACGTCGCAGTCTGTCCATCACCTCGACCCCGACCACACGGGAAGTCTCCCTGCTGCATACTCATGAAGATCTATCAACAGTTCATCGGCGATGTTGGCAAATGTCGATCTATCATCTTTGTACACAAGTACAGGAGAAATTATTTCATAAATTGGGAATATGTTTGTTACTTACAGAGAATTGCATGTCCAGAATGCAGTAACGGCCAGCCTTCTGATGAACGTGTATGCATATGGCCGCCGGTCACTCGGATAATAAGTGGAGGAAAGCATCCAGGTGCTAGAACATATTCAATTGTATTAAGGAATAATGTGAAGTAATTAAAATATTAAGTATACACATGAACACTCTTTCACTCACCTGTTCATCAAACTAAACATTGGGGTCCTCGAGTTCTTGGAAAAAATCCTTACTTACTCCGTACCCAAGTCTAACGTCAACCCTAATTCAAGAATTGTTAAACAACAAGCACATGTATTTAAATTAACTATGAAAATGTTAAAAGAGTAAATTAACACTTACAGATGACTGTTGTTCTTGAATTGCTCATACAGCTACGACATGCGCTCCTGCTCAGTCATTGTGAATGGTGAAAGTAACACTGCACTTAGCTTTTTGGACCGAGCAGGTTGCATCAAACCAGAATGAACAACACCCGGTGTCAGAGCCACAGCACTCCCAGGTTCCACCACACTATGAGTGGAAGATCTAACCCCTGTTCTCGAACTAGATGGCTCATACTCAGACCTATTGCCGTAAGTTCAGCAAGGAGGCGCCTAAACTCCTCCATAACCGCAACTCGGAAGTACGCATGTGTTTGATTCATAGACATAATGTGAGATGCCAGCTGGAAAAGGTACTCATCCTGATCATCCAGCCTACAGAGGATCCTTTCCTTGAATGCCTGATCATATTCGTCGTCGTCACCCCTCCTACTCCCACTAAACACTGGGGAGCATCCACTCCAGTATCAAAGTGACGCTGTCTATCATGCTCATCTACAGCTCGATCATGCCATCTATGTGTGGAGGAAGGAGGAATATGATGGGTGGGATGATAAGAACTAGCTCATCGAACCACGACTCCCCTGAATCATGTCCCCCTTGGTCAGGGCTGGAAGTAGACATCGGTTGGTATGCACCAAGATCCCAATTAGACTGCCATGCTGAAGGATCTGCCGTGTTTCTGACCTGCCATGAATCCTCATCAACCACTTGGGCATAATACTGCTGATGCTAAGGATCACGAGTGGGATTGTAGGCCTTCCCCCCATTCTGCTGGTTCAAACATGAGAATGCAGTCTGTCGAACGACCTTTCTTTTGGGATTAGAAAACTTCTTGGTGTACAACTTTATGCATAAACCCTCCAAAGGATCATTTTTCTATGCCAATCCAATAATCGGCTATGCTCTCATCGGCGAGATTCCCGAGAAATGCCACCACTTCAGGATTCTTATTCAAAAAAGTAAAACACTTAGATATAATACCACTGATTAAATGTTGAAATTTCTCAAGTATTCATAATAATTGAGATTTCATACCTGAGAAAATAGCTTTCTCACAATGCTCTTCGTCGTACGAAACACCCATCCCAAACAAAGTGGCCTGTTATTCTCCCTGTCGGGTGGGACAGCCCCATATGGTACAGCAAGGGCAGAAATACGCTCATACGCCCAAACCTGTCACAAGTAAACTGCAATTTTTAGATTATTACTGTTGCATAAACTAGAATTAAACTGGGATAAGATAACTAAAAAGTTTCAGTAATCTACTACAACGCATACCTGGAGCGCAAATGTGCACCCGTAAAAGTAGTATTTGTACGTATTGGGGTTTGCTCCCTCAGAAAGTATGGTCAAAATGTTGTCCATGAAGTGCAGTAGAGTCATGTAACTGACCTGGCCCCAGGGGAATAAATCCCATCTGCGACTGTCCTCTACTAGTACACAAACCCAATTGTCTACACTGACCTTGATAACGTCCAATTCCAAGAGAAAATAGTAGACCAACAGAACTTTAGCAACCTTTACCACGTCCTTGGGGCTATCATTAAACGTATAACCTTGAAAATTTGGCAATCTCGCTTAATAATGGTTTCGGTATTGCCCATAATATGTATCGTAAATCCCACCAGGCGGGATATTATACATCATGTTTGGATTAAAGCCCACTCGATCCCGGAAGCAGAGTCCCATAATCCTCATGAACTCTACCCTACCAAATCTAATGCACACGTTCCTAACCTGAAAGAATCTAGAAGTTAAATCTTCCCCACTAACTACAATCTCTCGTGTCATCAAACCGTGGATATTAGCATGCGCATTTCAATTGTCGTCAAGATCCAAAAAATGACCAAAACATGACCTCCTGAATATTTGTTCGGCATTTTCCCCAAAGCTCTGATAACTTTGTATGGATCATTCCCATAACAGTTCCCAGTTTGCAGTAATTACGTATACTACAATTCTGCCCCTGCATACTTGGACGCTTCCACTCACCCTGCACAAGTAAGATTTTTTTAAATAATTTGTAAGACACAACATATCTATCTATTCTAAGACAATTCAACCAGTCTACTTAATTTAGTGAATAATCATAATTACAAAAATAAAATAACAATAAGGCACACTAAACTTAAAATTTTCTTATAATTATTGATTGCCTATTCGGCCTATCTTTATTCTATTCGTCCCACATATTTACACTATTCGACCTACTTCAGAGTGCAGTATTCGGCCAACTTCAGATTTCACTCCAAACAAATTATTTATTCTATTCGGCCTATATTTCTTTATATTCGGCCTACACTTTATTCTATTCGGCCAACCACAGCTGTTCTATTCGGCCTACATATGTGCCACATTATTCCTGCTATGATTTGTTCTATTCGGCCTAGAGTTATTCTATTCGACTTATATTTTTGTTCTATTCGGCCGATCACACTTGTTCTATTCGGCATACGTACGTCTGGACCAACCACAATTTGCTCTATTCGTCCAATATTTGTTCTATTCGGCCTATATTTTTGTTCTATTCTGCCTATCTCAGATGTTCTATTCGGCCTAGGTCTATCACATTATTCCTACTACACTCGGCCTATAATTGTTCTATTTAGCCTACATATTTGTTCTATTCAGCCTATGTCAGATGCTCTATTCGGCCTACAAAATTTTTTCACATATTCAAAAAAAAATACTCTCACTGCGGTCCTACATTCTAAAATGATGTATACACAATAAAGTCACATTCTATACAAGTAAATTTCCATCATTTAAAATGAACAAAATCACCAAATGTAGGCAAAACATTATACACAATTAAGTCACATTCTACATAAGTAAATTTTCACCATTTAACCATGAACAAAACCACAAAATGTAGGCAAAACATGGAAAACGGCTACTACAAACTCCAAAATTAAATGAAATAAAACTGCTTTTATACGTACCCGAAAATGCGCCATTGACAAATCTCACCGGAATCCGCCCTCGTCCGGAAATGCCTGTTCTGGTCGATGGAGAAAGGGGGACTGCAAATGGAGAAGAGAGAGTGAGATAGAGGGGACCGCAAATGGATGGGATGCACTGTGGTTTGGGATGAAAAGGAGAGAGAAAGAGAGAGGAATTTGGGACGAAATTGAGAGAGAAAGAGATAGGAGTTTAGGATGAAAATAACGTTAAACTTTTGGGATAAATTTTAAATTTTAAATGTACTCCCACCCACCCCATTTAATGTGGTCAACACTGACATAATGATGCCCCCATTATTTTCATCCTTTATCCTGACAGTTATGGGGTAAATTGGGAAGTGCACTTAATAGTGACTAGTAAAAATTATTTTTAATGGAGATGACTATTTAAAATTGTACTCAGTGAATAGTGGCTATTTAAAATTTGTACCCAATTAGAAAATTTTACTATACAACATAACTCCATACCATATAGTAATAACCAATAGGTCATATAAATATCCATCATGTAAAAGAGTGATACTCATCCCTTTATATATTTGTTTTTTTAATGTAAATTAAAAAATATAATATTTTAATATGTAATGGGTTAAGAAATATATTACTCCCTCCGTCCCGGGTATTTTTACCCGTTTGTGCGGGCACGGAGATTAAGATATTTTATTTTTTTAATATATAATGTAAGAGAAAGTAGGGATAAATTAGTAATTTAAAAAGAAAAAGTGAATAAAGTTATTGAGAATGATGAATAAAGTGTAAAAAAGTAATTAAAGTTATTGGGAATATAAAAAGTAGATAATAAAATATTATGTATTTTTACCAAAAATGGAATGGGTAAAAATATGTGGGACACCCCAAAATAGAAAGTGAGTAAAAATAAGTGGGACGGAGGGAGTATTTTAATGTGTATAGTATATGTATATTGATGTTTTCTGTGGACTTAGAAATATTAATTATTTTGTGTGGATAAAAGGGAAACATATATCTTATCTTAACAAATTAAAATGACAAAATGTGTATATATCTTAACTTGTGACGGAGTATATTGCAACAATTAAATTAAATAGATAATGATGGATTATTTAATAAATTAATATGATAGGCTGTGGGAGCATGCTGATACTTGCTAGGGATCCAAAGGGCAGCAAAATGCTTAAAGGAACAATGCATGATGGCACAAAGTTGCACTGAGAGAATGATGGCATGCCAAGAGTTTGTATACTACGGCATAGGAGATGTTGTAAGAGATCCGACAAGATTAATTTGGGGTGCAAACAAGCATGCACGTTCTACTTATCTTGAAAATTACGACAACTTCAACTATGGAGCTTATAAGTGGACTGTTCAACTTGTCACTAACAACAACCGTTTGGAGAAAATACTTTTTCCTATTTTTTGGAGCCTCATGACTCTCAGGTACTTTACTTTTCATAGCACTCAAATACTTCTCCGTCCCAAGAGATCATTTACCTTTCCTTTGTAATGATGCCCTGAGACGGAGGGAGTACTTTTGATTTGGCTGCTATCGGTCCTTGATTGATGAGTAATTAGTTGATACATTTTTGCATGTATATATATTATAAATGTATTCTTTATTTTGTTTATAGTTGGATAATTATTAGAGACTATATAGGATTGGATATTGTACTGATGGTTTGTGAATGGAACAGTATTTTGGGAACCTAGAGAGCACAACAAATTGGTTATAAGTGGTTTTCATAATTATTGTTCTCCCCACTTGGCTATTGTTGGTGACAATGTTAATAGGTAACATCAAGGTAATGAATGAATTGATGACGAGGTAGAATGTCATGAGACGCAGATCCTCTGTAGTAAATGTACTCCATTTCCCCTCACTAGAATTACTGTGAGGGGAATCAAAGTGCAATTACAGGAGAAGAGAGGATCCACATCCCATGTCATGGTATGTAATGTTCTAGTGTGGAAGATGAATTGATGTTTACACATGGGGAGATCATGCGGTGAAGGTGTTCTTGCACGCGACGACCTTATAGAAACAAGCAATGTAGTTGAAGATGCGGAATATAGAGTGGTGGATGAGGAAAAGATGACTACCGCAGGCTTTCAGGCAGAGAGTCCGAAACTATGAGAGACAGCGATGGGCTGCCATGCGTGGCGTGGATGAATGCGAAATGACGCAAAATCTCCCTGAAGGCCTTCGCAGGGATATCAAATATCATTTATGTTTAGATTTGGTCAGACTGGTATATATATATATATTACTCCCTCCATCCCAAAAATACTTGCACACTTTTCTTTCTATTCCGTTCCAAAAAGACATGCACACCCCAAAATGGAAATAATACAATCTACTCAAAATCAACTATATCATATATTTTATTCAATTAAATTACCTAAAAAAACTTTTACTTTTTCTAACATCCTTACAACAAAATTTTTTTTCTTAAACTACGTGCAAGTATTCTGGAGGCAGTACAAAGGAAAGGTGAAGATGATATCTATAAAACTTATTTGTTATCTTATCTATTCGGTAATGTAGATATAAATTAAAAAAAATTACAAATCTTATTTGTTAGATTGTTGCAACTGAACAGATAAGATAAATGAATTATTTGTTCTGTTCGGTTGCTGTAACCGAACATATAAGATACATGAATTCTTTATTTTGTTCGGTTGCTGCAACCGAACAAATAAGATGGATATAAAATCACAAATCTTGTTTTGTTCGATTGTTGCAACTGAACAGATAAGATAAATGAATTATTTGTTCTGTTCTATTGCTGCAACCGAACATATAAGATAGATAAATTCTTTATCATGTTCGGTTGAGTATTATATAATATCAACTAAGTGAATTAATTAATTCATTTCTCAAGTACCTTTATTCCAGCACATGGATAACCTTGTTCTAGAGAACATATGTGATCGTATTAAGTCCCTCATATTTACCAAGGGAGAAACTGTAAGTCCCCATGCATTGCATGCATATCAAAATAGATATAAACTCCATATTCAATTACACAAACACTTGTGTAAATTGGATTCACGGTATAAACCCTGTGATCCCCCTTCCAATTCTATACGCATTGCATGCATATCAAAATAGATATAAACTCCATATTCAGTTACACAAACACTTGTGTAAACCGGGTTCACAGTATAAATCTTATAGTCTCCCTTTCAATTCTATATACCTTATGTATTGCTAAGGTGTTCAAATTAAGAGGGACCACAGGATTTATAAGAATTTATGATGTAAACCCAATTTACAATAGACTACCTCTATTAATTAATGTAACGAAATTGGGTATATATTAATCATTAGATTACAAGAGAAAGCGATCAAGTACAAAGAATGTTGTTCATAGTCAGAGGACATCTCCAAAGCAGCCAAGTTCTCCGGGATGGAGTAAAGAGCTGCTGCATGTTAGGGCCGGGGAATTTCAGCGGAGACGAGCTTCGCATGGTGCCTCAGGAGACAATTCGTCAAAAGGCTTGCTCCATCATCATCCTCACTCATAACACTAGAAACAACCAAAGCATTCGGGTTAGATGCGGAGGATGTTAAGTACGTTACGCAATACTTTCGTTACACATTCGTAAACGAAAAGGTGAAGAGAAGTGCACGGTACTACTCCCCTGGATGGCGCACTTGGGCAGCTGTTGCCATCCAGCTTGCCTGGAGAAGATTTAAGCATGCATCGATTGACACTCACTTCCCTTTCTTTTATAAGGCCACGAAGACCTTTGCTCAGGTGTTCCTCACTTGGGGAAGACAGACTTAGGCTTTACAGTGTCTTGTTGACTTCTCCTAAGCCTAATCAAGATGATTTTGATTTCTGACTTTATAGCTGACTAATGTATTGGAGGATGGTTAGTTAGATTGTAGAATCCTACACTAATATTGGTTGAACTATAAATGCTTTGGTTGAGTATTCATCTTCTTTGCCTTACCACAAGCATATGTGTTTTAGAATAGTTATATCCGAAGAATTTATTAAACATACATCAAACTTTGTTTTCTTATTTATCTTTCCCGTTTTGTGTTTAGGGAATATATCTAACATGTATGTAGTTTAGTTTAAGTTTCAAGGATCTACATTTCATCCACGTGCTCAGTTCTATTTATCTATTTTTTTATAAATATTATCTTTGTAATGATTTAAAAATTTACAGTATGCCTCTACATGGATCCAAAGAAATTTCTTGCTGCCATAGATGAAGACATGGATCCAACTATATTAAGATGAGTAGTGAGTACATTCGTAGGTGACATGGGAGTGGAACTACATATACTTGGATAAATTTGAGCATTATATACTTTGCCTAAAATACACTTGAATTTCAGGTATGAAATAAGACTTTCTCAACTGCCAAAGAATCATTTAAGGCAGCTTCTGGAGTAAATATTGAACGTTTATTTATCTAATTCAATGAGAATAATGTTCTACTGTTATATAATTTCTCATGTGGTGTTATAGACTATCATTGTAAAATACTTATTGTGTTTTTTCTAACTTTTGGTTTGATCCAAAGATGTGTTATCTAACTGTGTTATTTCTTTTTGGCTTCTAGGCTCTAATTAGGATAACAGACCTTACTGGAAAATACAGAGACCTCAATAACAAGCTAAAGGATGAATGTTCATGTATTAAGTTTTATGTATAAACCTATAGTGATAATGGCAATGGTAATAGTTGGTTGATCCCAATAATTATGTTAAAAAAAAAAATTATTACATTGATTTTAGTTCCTTAATTTTTTTTTAATAGATGTTTTAAAATATCAAAAAATTCTCAAGTGGAATATTTTTAAGGAAGTTTACAAAAGTTTGTTGCTATATATTATGCTTGAAAAACATGATTATAAATTTATTATTCATAGGGACACCAAGAGGCAAGAGGTAATTATTTCATTTAACGATTTATTAACTCTTAATTTCAACTTTATTAATCCATTTCAGAGAAGAACAATTTATACTTAATTAATAATTAAATATAAATAAACAATAGGACTAATTAACAATACAATACATTACATTTTTTTTTAAAAATATATATCATGCGGTTAATTAATAAAAATAAGCTTTTACTCCATTCCACAAAATATAAATAAATACTCATTTAGTCCTGCATCAAGGGTAGCATTTTTTTATTTTAATTCTTTTTAAGTTAAGGTTTGCATTTCACATTTTAATTAGTTCTAAGTTAAAGTTTGCATTTTATTTTTTGACAATTGAATTCCATACAAAATAATTAATTACAACAAAGGGCTCATATGTCATATTAATGCAATTATTCAATACGCATTAAATATTATTTCTCAACCCACTATCTATTAAAATATTATATCTCTTAATTTATAAGTAAAAAAACCATAAGTTTTAATTCGCGCCAGAGGGAGTATTATTCTTAAATAAAATGATATTTAATATAAATATAAGAATTAGCAGTAAAACTTTAAAAAAATTAAAAATTCAAATAAATATATGGAAATAAATTTTGTATAATTAATATAAAAATATAAATTTAAATATAAAAATAAATATTTATCGTATATTTCATTCCGTGCAAATCATGATACGAGTAGATTAGCATGGTAAATATCTATCATAGGTGTCTCCTAATACCTTTCTTCCACAATCTTACATACTTCAAAAAGTTATTTTAACATGATTTAAATATATATATATATATATATATATATATATTTGTGTTTATTTTCAAATTAGGTAAAGGATGTGGGTAGGGCAATAAAGGAGGAGGACATTAATCTTTCCTTGAAAGAGTTGGAGTTTAAAACCAAAAATATTCAACAACTTTTTACTTTTCTCAAAATTACTTAAAGTTTTCGATTTAATCCCACAACTTTTTCTAAAGTTTTGATTTCGTCCCATACTTTATTTTTTCTCCAAATACGTCTCATAACTTTTGAAAATTTTCAAAAACCATATCAAATTTTAGAATTATGATGGCAAAAGGGGTGGATGTTAATTAGCAAAATTTTGGAAGATTCTAAAATTTGGGATGATTTTAGAGAATTTTCTAAATTTATGGGACTAATTTGTAAAAAAAAGTATGGGACGAAATTGAAAATTTTGGAGAAATTGTGAGACTATATCGAAAACATTAAGTATTTTAGGATCGTTTTGAGAAAAGTAAAACACTACTAAAAAAAAAGTCTTTTAGTATCAGGTATTAACTGATACTAAAACCTAAATAAAAGACACTAATGATATTTGGTATCCATAATTTCCTCTGTTACCGTTCCAATATTTATACGGGCGTTGCTAAAGATATAATATTGACAAATTTTTGTCCGATACCAAATACAAGTCTTTAGTATCAGTACTTTAGTAGTATCAATATTTTATATCAATAGTGCGTGATACTAATAACTATGCATTAATATCATATAATATATTTCCGATAATGTTCACTGCTGGTATCAGTACATAGCTATTGATGCTATAATTATCTTTTGTATCTTATATATAACGGATACAAAACTCTATATCCTATCCAAAGGAATCTTGATTTCTTTTTGAAAACCTAATTCATGCATTTATAAATTTATCTAATAAATACCTTTAAAATATGCAAATTTACAAATAAATCAATAAAAGATCATTTATACATTGTATATATACCAGTTATTCATCAACAAATACGAGATGACAGTGGCAAAAGCAAAAATAAATAAATAAATAAATAAATAATAAACATGAATTTCACAATGCTTGTCCTAACTTTTCCTACCATACTGCTTCCAAAAACAACTTTTGAACTGCTTCCCATGTAGTCTTCAAGTTTATCTCAAAACTCATAGCCAATAACCTATAAAGGCACAACAACATTCACTTAAACAACAAAATACTACTCAAGTGGTACCAGCAAAACATACCAAGAAATTCCTATCAAGAAACAAAGCTCTCTCTGTCTCAAAGTAAAGATAAGGTTTTAGAGTTTCAAACCTTGAGGACCTCCAAGAAGATCAAGGGCATTTATTGAGCTGGCGATGCAATTCTTCGGACCGCTGTCATGCCTCATCTTTAATTTGGAATTAATGTCCTCCTCTTATCTTTACTTTTACCATCCAGACTAAAAAACATAACAGAAACACAAGTTCCACATTCATCCTTGAAACTGATCCATGAATGGTAATCTTGCCCAAGTTATTTCATAGCAAAAACAATAATTTGAGAAGTTTACAACGTATGTCATGCAAGGTAAAATTAAACAATAACAAGCTGTCAATACAAAAATTCCATAAGTAATACACAACATGAAAATATAAGAAGAGTATGACTAATGAGAAAATATGGAGAAGAGTATGGCGGACCAAATGAAATGAAAACTGTATAAATGTAAACTGAAACCTGATAAAATAGTTTTTTCTCACTTGGGGCTTGACATTCTCTTCCCCATGAGTCAAAAGCAACCTGGTAATTCAAATAATTAGATAATTTATAAGCAAACTGAAGGAAGCTAATAACCTCACATTATAAGCAAATCTTACCATGGAGAAGCTTATGCCTTTACCATGGAGGGTAAGAGAGAGACAAGAATAAAATCTGCAAAAAGAGTGAGCATTAGAGTGAACTATCCCAAAAACACCACACTACACATCAGTATCCCATGAATACGTTTTTATTCCCATATCAGCGACTATCATTTTATTCCTTTGTTAGTGAAGCGAAGCAAACAATCACTGCAACCAAAACATAAAATATTTTAGAAAAATTAAGGGCGAGTAGGAGTAATACAGATTTACATGCACCTATAAAAATAATTCTATGACAAAAGAAAGATCCAGAATGAGCATATAGAGTTAGTTATACATTTTACATGTTCAAAACCATGGGCTCACAATGCAGAATCAGCTTGTAGAGTTTCGGTGATGAACGTTGCTTTAAGCCTGCTTTCACTCTAAAAATCTCTCTTTGCCCTGCTGTAGCTTATTCACCTCCAACGTTAATGTATAGTATATGCTTGTTACGAAAACTAACTTGTAAACATAAAAAAGATTGATTACCTTGTACACAACACCAAAGCTACCTTCTCCAAGTTTATGATCTTCACTGAAGTCGTTCGTTGCTTCTTTCAAATCCTTGTAACTATATACGATAAATCACTGTAATTCAGCTTCCCCCAAAATATTACCTGTAGGATCAACATATATGTTAAGGGCATGAATATAGATGAAATATTACCTGTAGCTATCATAGACTCTTAAGATTTTAAGCAACTAAAGACAAGTACACAACAGAATATAGATGAAATATAAAGAGTATGATTTAAAGCTCATAAATCTAAATTCAATTAACAAACTATCCTGTAGAAAACAAGATTGATTGTTAAAAAAAAAACTCAGTACAAGAATATAGCATCTACCTTTTCAAGCCTGTGCAACAAGTATGTCTTAAATTGCCTAACACCCCTTGTGCTTGATGTGGGGTCTGCTCGAATGCATGAAAACGACCTGACGAAAAGATACTTTAAGAAAGAGAGACAAGAAGAAGAGCAACTAAACTCTTACGCATATCCTCCTGGAAATATAAACAATCCATCATAATAAAGAAAATTTTGATAATGTTGATAATTAGATGAAGACAAAAAGTATATTAGTTTCATAAGTAACTCATGCAGAGTAAACCCCACAACCAAAAAAGAAAAAACAAAAATTTTCTGTATATTAACTGCTATTCATAAGAATATGAATTTCCTTACAAAGTCCAGCTTTCCACTTACTAGAAAATTAAAATTTAAACATAAACAAGAAATCTGTAGAATATTAAAAGCAATGAAATGTACCATACATCCAAATATGATAGAAAGCTCGTTGTTCTCTTGGACAATCTCCAATAGCTTGATGATATTAGGATGGTTTAGTTTACATAGAGACTGAAAAAAAGAGATCAAAGGACAGTTAGCTTTCCCGATTAAAACAACTACCTATATCCACCAAATTTTCCTAAGAGTACCTTTCTTTGTTGTTAGTAATAAGCCCACCATTTAGTTGATTCGCAAACCTTAACTTCTCGCAGGTTTACATATTCCTCCCAGTAATAGAACTTTCTCTTCATTTTCTTGACAGCAACCTGGAATGTAAATATAGAATATAAGATATGCACCTAGAATTTTAAAATATAACCAGCCCATCTCCTTTAATGAACAACCAATGACTATTACTTGTAGTATAGTCTCATTAGGTAAATCATTTACTCAAAATCGAATCCTGAATTGGTTTAACACACCAAACAAGAGTCTAATAATATCTCCTAAGGATGAACCTGTAGTTAGAAGGGAAAAAGAGTTAAATACAATATTTTACTTTGACATTTTCCAATGGAGAGTTTGCATTTTAAAGAGATAAATGTATGAAAATATATCTAGAAACCAAGCACACAAATGATTTGGAGTCTAAAGACTTCAGCAGGAAATGAAAATGCAATATGTTTCAAACAAGAAGGCGAGGACTTTACCCAACCCGCCAATGGATTACTGTTCCATCAAAACTCCCACAAACAAAATACTCCTCATGAAAAGGGTGCCAAGCTAATGCTGACGGCGAAAAAAATAAAGTCATGAGTATCTTAGAAATGAGAGACCATAAAAAGGGGGAGGATGAAGAAGGAGCACTGTGCACTGTGAATACAGACATCGATATTAGAGAACAGTCAAGGGCAAGATTGCTTCAAAGACGAATAATTGGCACAAACTACATGGTATTCTTATATGCCTGTAAAATTTGAAACAAACAGAATGACTAAATTAAGAGCATAGAACTAAAAAACAGTTTGCGTAGAAAAAGCAAGTCAGATTACAAACACATTTTCCATTCATTCAAAAGTGAAGGAATCTGAATATAGCACATATTATCTTGACTATCTCTAGCTCCCTCCTTGTCAAGAATATGATATATTAGCAAATTAATAATCTTCAAAACAGGGTACCAAAGAATCTTACGTACATGCCGACTAACCAAAAAATGCTGATCATTAAGCTCAATGTTCATCTGATCCTGTCCCCCAAGCTGAGACAACACCATAGAGAAAATAGAGACTAAAAGACATTACCATTGATAAAAGTTGAGCAACCAACAAGGGGATTAAACTATGAAGCAATATATTCAACATTATATGTCGATTCAACATCCACAGACTAAGTAGATGAAGATATATATATCTATATATAATAGGATAATTTCCTCAAAGTAAGAGAACCAAAGGAAATAGGATACTGACAATTTCCTAGGGCTTCTGTTACACGAGCTCCCTCGACAGATAATGCGGAAAGTATTAAGGCGACCACGGCTATGTTACAATGGATGCGATAACTCAGATCCCGCCGACGTCTTCCCCTCCGTTCGCTCAGGTTGATAACCTAAATGGCAAAATTCATTCAAAAAAAAGGATGCAAACCAAAGAAATAATGTTTTCCATAGATGCAAAAGAGAGTTAGAGAGGAGAACATTAAACAGAGTAAGAGAGAAGAGACAAATCAATGAGAGAAGCACCGGAGAAGAGGGAATCACTACTTCAATCACAATTTAATCGGCAAATATTCAGAATACAATTCAAGCCTACCAAATACGAACCCAAATCTGAGAAAATTGACACCGGAAGAACCCAAATCAATTGTATCAATCGATTTCAATCTGGATTTAATCAGAATTTTAGAACTAAATAAACACCAATAGATTAAATGCAAAATAAAAGGAGAAATAAAAATAAAGAAAGAGAGAAAAGGTAAACCGATGTGAGAACCGCAGAAGAGGTAATCACGACTTCAATCTGGATTTAATCGGCGGCAACATTCATAGCGCAATTCAAGCCCACCAAATACATCTCCTAAGCAATTAACTCTGAGAAAACTGACAAGCAGAAGAGAAGTAGTATATTAGCATTTCAATCAATGTGAATAGCAGTAAATTCACTTTTTTTTTTCCAAATCCTAATGAAAGAGGGTAAGAGAAGAGAGACAAGAGAAAGATCGCACTGCCGAGATAATCGCATCTTCAATACCCTGGATAAGCAATCGAGAGAGCGAATTGAAATATACAATTCGCTCGATGAGCAACCCCATTAAAGAATCGCTCCGCCGCGGAAATGATGTGCTCACGGTGGGAATAACGTTTTAGGGATTTTCCTTTCGTTCCCTTTTCTCTCTTTTTATTTTTTAATTTCTATTTATATCAGTAGACGTGGAGATTCACATTTTTCAATGGCCTTTCGCATCCATAGTTATCGATACAAAAACTGGCATCAATAATTT
Organism: Pogostemon cablin; assembly: GCA_023678885.1. Taxonomy (NCBI): domain Eukaryota; kingdom Viridiplantae; phylum Streptophyta; class Magnoliopsida; order Lamiales; family Lamiaceae; genus Pogostemon; species Pogostemon cablin. The sequence continues at coordinate 16,748,868 of CM042965.1, read as the reverse complement.
TTATATTGAAGGACTTAATTTATGGCATCATATATAAATATCTGATTATAAAATAAATTTGTATAAAATATATGTTGATACTAAAAACAGAATAGTATCATTAAGATATCAACTGATGGTGATTAAGCTGTTCACTATCCAGCGAAATAATTAGATACAATTTAATTATATATAGTATCAATTGTTTTACTGATACTATGTTCGATAGTAAAGCCCCTTATTTAGGTAGTGAAAAGTTGTGGGATGTTCTTAGTTTTAAACTCAAAAGAGTTGTCTTTTGATGATAATAACTGCCTTTTGCTTCAACGTTCATGCCGTTGAGTTTAAGACGGGTCAAAGTCAAAGTTTTAAAATTAAAAAAGAAACCTTTTTTTTAATCTAAATGGAAATTATCTACAAGTTTTTAGAATTCATATAGATATATTTTTGCAATAACTAAAGTGAAGTTAGTCCACAAAATCCAAATTTTACATGTGAGGCCGATCCTTAACCTCATCACCTCCATCTTCCCATTTGCTTGCCTGTCGCTGCTGTTTGTTTTAATTTTTTTTCCTTTAAAAAAATAATTTTAGGGATATAATTGTAATTTCAACTTATGATTTATGGTATATTTTATCACTAAAATTTACTTATTATTTATTCATAGGGTTTAAGATAAATTATAAGGGTATAATTGTAATTTCACCCCTATGGTTTAGAGTATATTTTACCCCTATGGTTTACGGTTTATGATATAATTGTAATTTCACCCTTATGGTTTAGGGTATATTCACCCCTAGGGTTTAAGGTTTATGGTATAATTGTAATTTCACTCTTGTGGTTTAAGGTATATTCACTCATAGGGTTTAGGATTTAGGGTATAATTATAATTTCATCCATAAGGTTTAAGGTATAATTGTAATTTCACCCTTGTGATTTAGGATATACTTTAACCTAGGGTTTAAGGTTTGGGTATAATTGTAATTTCACCCTTGTGGTTTAGAGTATGTTTTATTCCTAGAGTTTAGAATTTAGAGTATAATAGTTATTTAAGTATAATAAATTAAAAAAAAACATTAATGAAGGAGGAGATATATTAATTAATAAGACCAAGGACCACATGTTCACCAATTCATTTAGTGGGATTGGTTCCACCCAAATTACACTCATATTTTTATATTTGGGCCCCTAAGGACCTAAATAGTTATAATATTTTTCAGAGCTAATTTTAGTTATTAAAAATATTTTATATTATCTATAAAATGAAAGCACAACCATAATAATTTGTAAGAATTATATTTTAGAAAAGTATGTAGAAATGTATAATGAATTATTCATGGATAAAAGTAATTGTAAGCAATTAAAATTCACGGTCCAATCAAATAGCGACACGTGGATTTTATTGATTAAATATCAATTTTAATTTATTATATTTTATTTTGGGGATTTAATAAATTAATTCCTAAAATAGATTAATAAATAATTGATAATTAATTTAATACCCAACAAATTAAGTAGGGTTTAAATTAAGCAAAACTTGACCCCTAAGTTAAGTAAAGCATGGAAGGTTCCAGAATCAGGTCAAATTAAGTAATGACCAATCAAGCTGTGATATATATGGAAAGGCCTAAGCCCACAGAACCAGGCCAAATCTATCTTGGACCAATCAGATTGCAAGTTATTTATGGGACATGCTCATCCTTCACTTATATAAGGAGCCCTCCTTCATTCATTACAGACACAAAAAAAAATACTTGAAGACATAAACGCTCTGAAGAGATCAAGAATACGAGCAGTGCTCCCTTGAGATCTTCAAGCATTTTCAAGTCAAGAACGACAAACGATTCGGGATTAAGGTGCGGAGCCCCCTAAATCAAGCGTTCTTCATATACTGAGTTCTTCGGTGTTCTTCACGCCAAGAACAGCATACGACCCGGGATTAAGGTGCTAAGCCCCCCAGATCGAGTGTTCTTCGGATCAAGTATGTTTAATGCAAACAAAGGCTCGACACTTCTGGATTAACGTTATAAGGTCCCAAATCCGAGTTCGGACAAGTTTCAACTGAAGATCCGACTCAACACAAACAGTCAACGCGGTCAACACACAAGTCAAGTCAAAGTCAAAGTCCAAATTGGTTCGAGAGAAGAATCAGAGGATTGATAGAGATTGTTCCTAAATTTTTAAGTTCAATCCGTCTGGATTATTATTGTAATTCTTTTGTGTTTATTTCATTATAAATACAAAAAATTTGTTGTTATAAATTTTGGCATGCCCAGTGGGACAGTCTCTACCTCTCATCTCTTCTCTCTACAAGCTCAAAAGTACGATATGACTCCTGTCAGGATTACTGTAGGTAGGGCTGCTGCTTCTAAGCTCTCAGAGTCATTGACTGAATATGTTGCTGTTGTTACAAGGACTATGTCAGAAAAAGCTCATTCGGAAGCCTCATCTGGATCCAACCCTTCGGTTGAGGAGGCTTCGAGAAAACAACTACCTATGAAAGATGATAGTGATGAAGATTCTGCATCTTCAAACTCTTCATCTGACTCCGTTGTAGGTCCAGTAATGATGGCAGGCGCCTCAACTATTGAGGAGCAGTTAGCAAGTATGATGAAAGCTATCAAAGGGCTCACAAAACACATAGAAGCTCAAGATTCAAAAATCTCCCAATTGATGGAAAAAAGAGACGTCGCGGAGACTAGCCGTGCAAACGGAAAATGAGTCATGGACGATAGTGAAGTGGAAGAGGTCACAAGGCGCCAAACTATTGAAAAGGAGCAAACTCAAGGAACGTTGCCACTTTCAGCTGATGGAATGCTCCAAGTGGATCAACTCAAGGATATTATACTTGGAATAATAAAAGAAAGGTTTGAGGAGAATTCCAAGCCTACTGTTACTTATGTCAAGCCATACACGAAAAGAGTGGACAACTTGAAGTTGCCAGCTGGCTACCAGCCTCCCAAGTTCCAACAATTTGATGGCAAGGGAAATCCGAGGCAGCATATAGCACACTTTATTGAGACTTGCCATGACGCTGGTACTTATGGAGACCATATGATAAGGCAGTTCGTTCGCTCTCTTAAAGGAAATGCATTTGATTGGTATATCGACTTGCAAGCTGAATCCATTGATAGCTGGGCACAAATGGAACATGAGTTCCTTAATCGTTTCTACAGCACGAGGAGAACTGTTAGCATGACTGAGTTAACTAATACTCATCAATTGAAGGAAGAACCTGTGATTGATTATATCAATCGATGGAGAAATTTGAGTTTAAATTACAAGGACCGATTATCCGGAGAGTCTGCTATTGAGATGTGTATCCAAGAGATGGAATGGAATCTCCTTTAAATACTCAAAGGAATTCAACCTAAGACTTTCGAAGAGTTGGCTACTAGGGCCCATGACATGGAATTAAGTATGGCTGCTAGTGGAATCAAACATTCACCGGTGTCGGACTCCTACAAGTCTAAAGATAAACAAGATTTCAAAAAGGGGGGCAAGTACTATGCTAAAAGTTCCAACAAAGAGTCAATGGCCACAAATATTATGACGATCAAGGTTCGAAAGAATAAAAATGATAAGAAAGATAAAGGGAGGCAAGTTGCCCAAGAGTGGGGGCAAAGAAGGTCAACTCTGAAAGAGATGCAAGAAAAGGAGTATCCATTTCTGAATTCAGACATTTCTGGTATATTCGATGATCTAATGAAGAACAAACTCCTTGATCTTCCTGAGATGAAGCGTCCAGAGAAAGTCGGTCGAACTAATGACCCAAAATACTGCAAGTATCATAGGTTGGTGAGTCATCCAATTCATGATTGTTTCGTTCTTAAGGAAAAGATCATGCAACTAGCTAAGGAAGGGAAAATCGTGTTAGAAGATGAGGCAGGCACAAACTTCACTTCTATAAAAGAAAGTCATGATGAAGGCTCATGTCATGTCGTGAACGAGGACAATGAAAGCGAACAACTTGAAACTAAGGGTAAAGCTTACTCCATGAAGGTGACCTTCACGGATGAAGATATGTTATTGTGTATGCAATCTCATAATCGACCTCTATTTGTAACTGGTTACACTAAAGGGATGCGAGTGAATCGCATACTTATTGATGGAGGTTCGGCAGTGAACATTTTATCCTTGAGAATGTTGAAGAAGATAGAAATACCAATGGATGAACTCAACCATAGCCGATTGATGATTCAAGGGTTTAACCATGAGGGGCAGAGAACTCTCGGCACAATAGTTCTTAATTTGCTAATTGATGAGATGAAATCCACAGTCCTCTTCCATGTTATCGATGCAAAAACTTCGTACAACATGCTTTTGGGGCGCCCATGGCTACATGAGAATGGTGTGATTCCTTCCACATTACACCAGTGCTTCAAATATAGTGAAGATGATAATGTGAAAAGGGTGTTCAGCGACGACAAGCCGTTTACTAAAGCTGAAGCTTACTTTGCAGATGCTAAATATTTCTTCAAGAGTACAAATGAAGTGAAACGTGAAGAAGCCCCAGTGCAAGATAATGGGGGAAATGAACAAATAAAGGATGAGAAAGGTAGTACATCATCTGCCACTCTTAAGAACAAAGGCAAAGGGCTTGAGACCTCAGAAGAGTTAACGTTGCCTTTAACAAAAATTGATGCTAGTAAACTTTCTTCTCCACCACTCAAAGGATTCATACGTCCTGTTGAAGGAGCAAAGACCGAATACGGTGAAGTGTTTGAAGCCGAAATAACCAAGTCGTATAGTCCACAAGCTTATAAACTCCTTATGAAGGCTGGTTACGAACCGAAAGAAAAGCCGATTACGGGAAAGTTATATCAAGAGACCATCAATCCTCCAAAGCACGAGCTTAATGCTACTCAGAAAATATTGAAAAATAGTGACCCTACTTTCAAGAATGCTAATCCAGGTTTGGGATATATCCCTCAAAAGCCAGTTCGCATTGCAATCAGAAGAGCAAGTACAAATTATATCACCGAGGAAGAAGCTTTATCCACGAAGGATATGTTTGACGCAAGTAGTAGGGAAATCAAGAGAATATCTATTTTGAAAGACTTGGGAGTGTCTTTGAAAGGCTTGGACCATGTAATGGAAAGTGTATGAGGCAAAATCATGTCAAGTCCCTTAACCTTCGAAAACTTCGGAGTAGAAATCCTTCTTGCATCAAGCGGCGAAATATCTTGACTGTCTCAAGTGGAAGAGTATTGAAAGCTAAGGTGCAAAGAATCATCTTTACAAAAGATGATAGTGATGATAAAGAAAGTGTAGCTTCTACCAACCATATCACTGCTCTTGATGATTCCCAAATAGAGGAGGTAGATGCTGAAGATGCCCCTCCACAATTTGAAGAAGGAGTGAAAGCCATTGTTGATGAATTGAAAGAAATCAACTTAGGTGATGAAAATGATCCACGTCCTACCTACATAAGTGCTCTGCTAAATGTTGATGAAGAAGAAAAGTATATTAGAATTTTGTGAGAATTCAGAGATGTCTTTGCATGATCGCATAAAGAAATGCCAGGCTTAGATCCGAAAATCGCAGTGCACCACTTGTCCATTTGAAAGAGAACTCAGCCGGTTAAACAAATGCAGCATCGATTTCGACCAGAGTTGATTCCTTTGATTGAGGACGAGGTTAATAAGCTTCTTGAAATAGGCAAGATCCGAGAAGTCAAATATCCTACATGGATTTCCAATATCGTGCCGGTAAGAAAGAAAAATGGGCAACTCAGAGTATGTGTTGATTTTCGAGATTTGAATATGGCATGTCCAAAGATGACTTTCCATTACCAATTACTGAACTCATGATTGATGCAACAACGGGGCATGAGGTCCTTTCATTTATGGGTGGGTCATCTGGCTACAATTAAATTGGTTTGGCTCCTGAGGATCAAGAGAAGACAGCCTTTCGTACTTCGAAAGGGATATATTGCTATAATGTTATGCCATTTGGCTTAAAGAATGCTGGTGCCACTTATCAGCGAGCCATGCAAAAGATATTTAATGACATGCTTCATAAGATTGTCGAATGCTATGTTGATGATATTGTGGTGAAATCAAAGGAAAAGAAAGATCATTTCCATGATCTAAGGCGAGTGTTTGAACGATTAAGAGAGCATCAACTCAAGATGAATCCGCTCAAGTGTGCATTTGGAGTTTCATCCGGAAAATTTCTTGGGTTTATTGTTCGCCATCGAGGGATTGAGATTGAGAAAGCAAAGATTGACGCAATCATGAAAATGCATGTGCCTCGGAACATACATGAACTCAAAAGTCTGCAAGGAAAGTTGGCATACTTAAGGAGATTCATATCAAACTTAGCTGGCCGATGCCAACCATTTAGTCATCTCATGAAGAAAGACAACATATTCGAATGGGATGAAGCTTGCAATAATGCTTTCAACAGCATTAAAGAATACTTGATGAAGGCACCAGTGTTGAGTGCTCCAATACCGGGACATCCATTAGTCCTTTATCTAGTTGCTCAAGAGCGTTCTGTGGGAGCTTTACTTGCACAAGAAAATGATGATGGTAAAGAAAGAGCTCTATATTATCTAAGTAGAACCATGACTCCAAACGAGTTGAAGTATTCACCCATTGAGAAGATCTGCTTATCCCTTATCTTCATGATTCAGAAGTTGAAACATTATTTTCAAGCTCACACAGTTCGGCTAGTTTCGAAAGCCAACCCACTAAAATTTGTCATGTCAAAACCAGTACTCTCTGATCGGCTTGCAAGATGGTATCTCCAACTTCAATAGTTTGAGATCGTGTACGTCCCTCAAAAGGCTGTAAAAGGACAAGTGTTGGCAGATTTTCTAGCTGATCATCCAATGCCTGCTGAATGGGAACTATCTGATGAACTCCCCGATGAAGATGCTTTCACTGTGGACATAGTTTCTCCTTGGAAGATGTATTTCGATGGAGCATCTCATAGAGAGGGAGCTGGTGCGGGAATTGTGTTTGTAACATCCAGTGGTAAAGTTCTACCTTTCTCATTTTTCTTAACAGAAAATTGCTCTAACAATGTGGCTGAGTATCAAGCACTCATACTTGGTTTGGAAATGGCTGTCGATATAAAGCAGCTACACCTTAGAGTGCATGGTGATTCGCTATTGGTGTTAAATCAACTCCTTGGAGTGTATGAAGTGATGAAGCCTGAGTTGTTCCCCTACTACAAGTATGCTCAAAAGCTTATGGGTTATCTCGGTGATGTTGATATTAAGCATTTGTCTAGAAGAGAGAATAAGCAAGCTGACGACCTCGCTAAGTTAGCATCAACTATAGCTATGCCAGAAGTGCAAATTCAAATACCGGTGTGTAGAAGTTGGGTTGTACCACCACTCTTTGAAGATGATGATTATGAAGAAGTTGAAAATCATGTGGTTGAAGTTTTCAAAATTAAAGAAGAGGATTGGCGCCAACTACTCGTGGACTATTTAAAGTATGATAAGTTGCCAAGCGATCTACGTTAAAGGGTTGATATTCGACGTCGAGCGCCTCGATTCATTTATTTCAAAGGCACACTATATAGAAGATCATTTGATGGAGTTTTCTTGAGATGCTTGGGTAAGGAAGAAGCTATTCAAGCGATGGAGGAGGCTCACTCCAGAATTTGCGGTGCCCATCAATCCGGACCGAAGCTACGTTTCAGAATTAAGAGGATAGGCTACTATTGGCCGACAATGGTGAAGGATTGCATGGATTTTGCACAAAGATGTCAAGCTTGCCAGTACCATGGAAATCTGATTCATCAACCTCTGGAGCCTTTGCATCCGACAGTCGCTTCATGGCCTTTTGATGCTTGGGGTTTAGATGTGGTAGGTCCACTTACAAAGTCTTCTAGTGGTCATCTCTACATTCTTGCTGCAACTGATTACTTTTCAAAGTGGGCTGAAGCTGTGCCTCTGAGGGAAGTAAAGAAAGAAATGTTGCTGATTTCGTTCGGATCAACATCATTTATAGATATGGTGTCCCGCGCTACATCATCACTGATAATGGAAAGCAGTTCAGCAACAGTTGGATTGATAAGTTGTGTGAGAAGTTTGATTTCAAGCAAAGAAAGTCATCAATGTACAACGCAGCTGCCAATGGTCTTGCTGAAGCATTCAATAAAACTTTATGCAGTTTATTGAAGAAAGTGGTCTCCAAGTCAAAAAGAGATTGGCATGAAAGAATCAATGAAGCTTTATGGGCGTACCGCACTACCTATAGAACATCTACTCAAGCCACTCTGTATTCCTTGGTGTATGGTGTTGAGGTTGTTGTGCCTCTTGAAAAGCAAATTCCTTCTTTGAGGATAGCCATACAAGAAGGCCTCACCGAGGAAGAAAATGCAAAGTTACGTCTTCAAGAGTTAGAAGCGTTAGATGAAAAGAGGTTGGAAGCACAACAAAGACTGGAGTGTTACCAATCTCGCCTTTCTAGAACGTACAACAAGAAAGTGAAGGTACGTTCTTTTCAAGTTGGTGATTTGGTGTTTGCTGTGAGAAGACCTATAGTAGTCACCCATCGCGTTGGAAATAAGTTTCTACCTAAGTGGGATGGCCCTCATGTTGTGAAGGAAGCTTACACAAATGGCGCATACAAGTTGATCTCAGAAGATGGCGTGAACATTGGCCCCATAAATGGAAAGTTCTTGAAACGCTACTACGCGTAAAACAAATACATGTACAATGCTCCATGACGTACGAGCCTAAACTGCATATTACTCCTGGTCCGCATGAGTATAAACTGTGTACGACACCCACCAAAGGTAATTATATGTGGTTAAACTATTAATTCACCCCACTCAGATATTTTAAGTGGTTAAAGCATTAAATATCCTACTTTGTCTAAAGTGGTTAAAGAATAGTCACTCCTGGCCCGCATGAGTTTAAACTGTGTACGACACCCCCCATTCAAAACCAAATCGTGTCCCTTTGAACTACGTAATGACTTGATCCTCTATATAGAGGTACGTAGGCAGCTTAGCATTTTGTTAAGTTCAGTCATGTTTCGGTTTGTTCACATCAAGTTTGTGAAGCAAGCAATAAGTTGAAGTATGTAAAACAGCGAGTAAGTATCAGACATAGTGATGTAAATTAAAGATCTAATGATGGATAACAAGAATAAGAGATAAGGGATAAAAAGCACTTTATTGATAATATCATTAAGTGATCAAAACAAAATGGGGGTATTAAGGTGAATTGGTTTCAAAAGAAATTAATGAAAAATATCCACAGTGGATAGCTCCTCTCGAGCGTCTGTCAAAGCTTGCGTAACGCTCTTCAATTCGTCAGCAATGGAATCTTCTAAGATCGGTGTTTTCTTCAGTACACTAATATTCCTTGCAGCAGTTTGAGCTCCAAGCTTTGCGCTTTGAATAGATTGGCGAAGACGTTTAGCTGTTTGTGACATGGTTTCCTTCTCCTTCAGTAGAGTCTCGATCTTCGTTTCAATCTACTTCAACCTAGTTTCAGATTCTTGCAGTAGCTTGGTCTCTGTAGCCTCTTGGTCTTTGTATTCATGGGCGCGCTTCTTTGCATCAATTAGACGCTTTTCAATGTCTTTCTTAGTTATTCCATCAGCAAGTTTTATCTTCATGGTGTCATATGCATCGGCTTTATAGAGTAAGAAATTGAATGATTGTTCTAAAGCAGATCCGTCAATCCCTTGAGCGCTTTTGAAGGTGTCCACCATCTTAAGCCCCTCATTCCTCATAGAAGATAATGCGTTGACAGGGGTTCTTCTTAGTTTTTCTTGAAAGCGTTTCCACACTGCCAAGTTAACTAGTTTCCTAGCATCCATAATCTCTTTATCAAAGACAAATTCTGTAATGTCTGGAGCTTGGACCACAGAAATTAACGGGGAAGATTCATTCATGATAGGAGAAGTGTGATCCGAAGGGTCATCATCAATTAAGATTTCTGGGGCTGCAACAGAGGTTGATCCTTCTTCCTCCAAGTCATCGTAATCATAACCAAAAACAGTATGCATGCACTACAAAAAAAGGGAAAAAAAGAGATGGTAAGAAAATATGTGCAAGAATGGATGTATATGAATTATGATCAGAAGGGATTACAACCTTAGCTTTAGTTGCCGGGGTAAGCATCGGAGATTTGGCTTTCTTGATCCGCTTCGGGTTGTGGTCGGTTGTGCTTGTTGGATTGTATACTAAAAGTCTAGCTTTAGTATTAACAATGTCATAACAATATTTGAAATGAGAATCATTGATCAAATGATTGCATCTTATAATTTATTTTATATGCATGATGCAATAGTCAATTTACTTTATACTGTAGATAATATGTTGTGCGACAACACGCAGAAGATCATATTATCGGTTTCCTTATAAAGTATAAACAGATGCTCACAACTGAGATAGACAGGGACTCTCTATTGGTATGGTTGTAGTGTGGTTTGGTATTAGCTTGTCTTGGCTATAGAATCACATTAGTGCACTTGTGTGTATTGAGCAGGACCGCCTGAGATCGTTCTTCTTATACTGACTATATAGTAGAACTTGATCACTGTTATTATGGAAGTTCGTGCTCTTAATCCCTATATAATAACCTCGACACGTAGGGCAGTATGTATTTCTTTGATTCATCAATGGGTGAGATTTATAAGTATTAAATCAACAAACTCGGTGAGTTGGGAAGTAGTGTTGTATCTATGGTGTGCTGTTGATTGTAGAAGGAATCCATGTCCGTTATAGGTTGATGATGTCCCCTTGAGGAGCTCATAAGGTTTATCATGTAAATCTTGCAAGTGGATTAATTTCTGGCATGATAATAAGGTTGAGTTGTACTACTCTCGGATGAGATATTAATTAATTTGAGTTGTCAGTAACTTAATTAATTAATGGACATTGTATATCTTAAACATGGGGAGACTATCGGGCTTATAATAAGAAGGAGCCCAGAACATAATTTTGGGATTGGACGGGTAGTGCAGTAATAATATTTTAGTGAATTATATTATTATTATTTGATTTAATTAAAAGCTTTGGGCTAAGGTTGGTTAATTAAATTCAATTGAGGCCCAGCCCAATTTCTCCTCCTGGTCCCTGCTGTAGCCCAAGTATATAAGTCATCTCAGTTCCTGTTAAACCTAAGTCTGTGCCTCTTTTGACACACGAAAAAAAAAAACAGAGAGCAGAATGAGAGAACTCTGGGGATTGTTGACCACCCAACACCAGAGTTGACTTTGGGACATACAGTAGAAGATCAGAGGTAGTTCTCTGCAGTTCATCCTCTACACCAACCCAGAAGTCAGGTAAACATTTTTATGCTTCCGCTGATTGTTTGCCTGTTAATCCTAACGGATCACGTTGAACCGCACGATCCAATTGCCAACAATTAGTATCAGAGCGTTGGTTTCGTGGTGAGACGTGAGACGTTAGATTGGGGTTGTTTGTGATTATATGATTAAGTGATTTGATCTGGTTATAATCGCATGTGTTTCGTGCTTCTTGTGATTTAATTATCGGTGAGAACATGATAACAAGGGTTTTGGAATTATTATTGTATTATCCATGAAATCCTTTTGCTTTGTTGCCTGTACACTTTCATCCTGAACACCTGGACATCACACGCACACAACTGTATGATGATGGTAGGGGCGAGAAAGAAAGATTGTACAAAGCCCTGATGGCTATCGGGCCAACGTTGATGGTGAGAAAGGATCGTGTCGGGCTGGTGAAGGTTGGCCTACACGATGAGCAACAGAGGCGTCGAGAGGCAGTGACTGGACACGTTGACTAAGACGGAGGCACCGATGAAGGCCCAGTTTCAATGGAGGCTATCGCAAGGTTGTGTAGTGATGGGTTAGACATATTCAGCGTTGGTGAAAGACAGCAGCAAGGCTCGATCTCGACAGCACAACTTGGCGGATGATCTGGGAGTCAACTGGACGTCCCAGTCAAGTCACAAGCCACTTCCGATCGGGTCTCTGCAACATACCAGTCGAGTCGCTGCTGCAAGTTCCGAACGATTTCCCTGATGGCCAGGGTGAGTCTTGGCGATGCCTGATTGTTGACGTCTGGCGGCGCCTGTCTCGACTGATGCTGCGATTGCTAGGCTGAGCGCGGTGGTTGAGTGGCAGAACTTCAGCTTGAATTGGCAAAATCGTGGCGGATCGGCGGTGCTGCGAAATGTGGGCTGTCAGGGCAAGTCGATTCCGGCGGTGAGTGATAGTGAACGATCGGGCCTGCCAAGGCCGGCGATTGGTAGCAGCGTCGGATCTATCTCCTGGCGCGTAGGACGAAGGCTGAGAGCTTCTTGGCAGGCGGGCGCAGCTTTGGCTCCACGGCAATCGGCTGGCGGCGTGCTATTTGGGACCTCAGCAGATTGCAGGCGGTCATCGTCGGGCACTCTGAATTGTCGACGGTGTCGTCATCTGCTAGCGGTGCAGGTCGACGATTGACGGCGCTGGGCATGATGGTCACGGCTGGGTCAGACGTTGATGCCGGTGACGTGTGGGCGGCTGGATTGCAGCTGATGCCGGTGGTGCCGTCGTAGCGGTGAACGTTGGTGCTGGGATAGCTAGTTGCGGCTGTCAAATAGGGCAGCAGGGGAGCTGGGCTTATGGGCTTGGTGGCTCATTTTAATTGGTTTTGGGCTTGGTTTGCTGGGCCCAATTATTAATTGAGATGTTAATTGGGCTTATTTCTTATAATTGGTTTTGGGCTGCTGGCCCAATTTTATTAAGGAGTTTATGGGCCCAATTCAGTAATAAATAAAAGGTTGGCTCAATTTATTTTAATTTGGTTGTTGGGCTTAGGGGTCCAATTTAATTAAAATATATTTTGGGCTGCTGGACTATTATTTTATTGCTGGTTTTAATTAATTGTGAGTAATGGGCCAAGCATAATAAATTAATTTTATTAATGGACTAATTTTGTGCTAGTGGGCTTGGTGGACTTAATTTAATTTTGGGTTAAGATTATGGGCCATGGATAATGAGCTTGATTAATTATTTAATTTGCTGCTCATTTTGTGCTTATTTGTTGCTCTTGGGCCCAAATTGATTGATCCACTAATTATGCAATTAATTAATGTTATATAACTGATTAATTGATTTAATTGTCAATTATTGTTGTATATGTGACAGGCATGTTCTATGTGATTTATTTATTTAAATTGATGTTAATAGAAGCATGTCTAAATTGTATATTTTATTCTGGAATATTATATGCATGTTAAAACCCTCGGTGTTAAATAACTAAGTGGGAGAGGGGATTGGTAATTAATTCCCGTGGCCTCCATTATTGGTTTGTAAGTGATGTGAGTAAACTTGCGTGTTGGCAATAGGCCTTCCTCCCTAACGGATGAGTTTATTCACGGATCACTGGTACAGACTTCATTAAATAATTATTGTTTGTAATGTGGCGCATAAACTTGCATGTTGGCAATAGGCCTTCCTCCCTAACGGATGAGTTTGTGTGCGGTTCACTAGTACAAACCAATAATAGATGATTGTAGGAAGCTATCAGAGCACGTGTGTACTTCTCCAACTGTAAGGCACACAAGCTCGCGCATTGGACTTGGGATCAAATAATGGTGTACACTTAGGTGTAAATAATTAGTATCCTCCCCAACGGAGTCACTGCTATTATTTGCATGGCTAAAGAGGAACCGACTATTAATTATTTTGTCATAAAGTTAGGTTGACAAATAAAATTAATGGGTAAAACCTTCTCTTGTAAATGTTCGGGTTTGTAAACGTCCACACTAACGTGGCTTGCAGACTCACGATGCTTGAGATGTCGGTGAATTTTATTTTTATATTATTTTGAAGGAATCAATATAAAAGGATAAAATTCGAAGATTTGATCGGAATATTTATTTGTGATTCTCTGAATTTCGAATGGTTTTATTTCACTAATTATTAACTAAAAGACATTATATTTACTCATCCAAATTAAATGATTAGAAAAGAATCTTGGTTTTGAATTTTACTGCTTAAGAAATATACATGTGTGTTCTCACAAAGGACATCTCATGATGCCTATTAAAGTTTCTAGTGAAGAGATGAGAGGTTCATAGAAATATGATGGTCTCATGTAACTCTTCGGATACTTGAGTAATTTAAAAAAGGCGCAAGATCATGGTTGAATTGATGAATGGATTGGAAAAGCTTGGAATAGAAATTGAAAGGGAAACCTAAGTCAATTTTATTCTTAATAATTGCCTAGACGTTTTGAGTAAGTTCCACCTGAATTACAAGAGGATGTAAATGGTGGGAAACCTCTGACAAAAACACGTGGCAAAGGAAAGCCATTTTCATCATAATGTGAACAAATTTAATATCTTATTTACTAATGGTTTAAACATGATTAGTGATGGCATCTACTGACACGAAGTATGTAGATACTGTAATCACTAAATGTTTATCACTGAGTAAGGATAAGATTGTTAATAACATGGGTAAAACTACAAAGATAGTGGCTATTGCAGTGGGAGTTGTTTATTTATCTCATGATAAGAATAAACGATTGATTATGAGAAATTATCTTTACGTACATTTCATAGAAAGAATTTAATTTTGGTTTCTATGCATTAACGGATGGATACTTCATTTCATTTAAATGACATGGTCATAGTAATGAGGAATGAGGCTATAATCCATTAAAATATGTTGGTGGATAAAAAGTATACTCTTGAATCATGTACATCCCACAGGTACAATAAATAATAATTAAATAATGCATCTTCTAATATTAGTAAGAGAAAGGAACCTTCGGAAATGAACTAAACATACATTTGGCGTCTATGACTAATTTATTTTATTTAAGTAGGATTCAAAAGTTGATAGCCGATAGACCGTAAGGTTTATCTGAAGTGAAAACTATCGGACTTGCGAGTCTTGCTTGGAAGTAAAAATGAATAACTGCCTTTTCAAGGCTGTGGGGTGTAGAGCCAAAGATATATATGTTGGAATTAGTTCATTCTGATTCAAGCGAACCTAATATTATCCAGGCGAGAGGTGGTTATGAATATTCGAAGATTATTCTGGAAACCAATATATTTATATGATGCACTGCATGTCTAAGTTCTTTGATTAATTCAAGAATTGTAAGGCTGGTACAGTGAAGCGTCATGGAAAATATATTAAGTCATTACGATTCAATCATGATGGCGAATACCTCTTGGGATAGTTAGGAACTATTGATCAGAAGTTGAGATTAAATCTCAAGTTGACTGCACCGGGTATGCCCCAAACTGAATGGTGTGGTGGGTAGAAGGTATAAGGCTCTTATGGTAATGATTAGATAGATGATGAATTATTTGGAATAATTAAATTCATTTTATGGATATGTCCTAGATACAGTAATTCGTGAAACGTTTGTCTGTATATGGGATATCCTAGAAAAATAGAGGGTGATTTATTTAGTCCAAAAGATCGAAGGATAATTGTTAACTCAATAACTAGATTTTTGGAAAAGGACTATGTAATAAATCACAAACCCATGTATAAGTTGTTCTAAAGGAAGTGAGAGGAAAACACTAAGTATAAGTACCAAGTGTACAAGAGGATATACCACAAGGTAAACTGCAACGCGTGTCATGACTGATACACAATTACATGTAGTGCCTGGTCGTAGTGGGAGGGTTGTTTGACAACCCGTAAGATATATGTTTTGGGAGAGTCGTAAAACTTGGTCCCTAGTAAACATGGTATTGTCCCACGGATACGACGTAGCACTACAAGATGAAAATGCGGAATCTTAGTAAGTTGCAATGAATGTTGAAATAGAATCTATGGATTCCATATTAAGTCTGGGAACTTGTATGACCACTAAATGGTGTAAAAGCCATTGCAAGTGGTCAAAGGAAATAAAAGAGGATCATATGGAAAGGTGAAAACCTTGGAAG
The DNA here is from genome assembly GCA_023678885.1 of Pogostemon cablin. Classification (NCBI taxonomy): domain Eukaryota; kingdom Viridiplantae; phylum Streptophyta; class Magnoliopsida; order Lamiales; family Lamiaceae; genus Pogostemon; species Pogostemon cablin. Next base: position 16,733,024 of record CM042965.1, on the reverse strand, counting down.
CAAAGCTGGTTGCGGATAAGTGTACTCAGAAAGAAATGGTTCGATTATGAGGAAACATGTTCGCTGGTAGCTATGCTTATATTGATCCGGATTCTTTTATTGCTGCTATGAGGAACAACAAATAGATGTCAAAGACAGCTTTCCTGATTGGAAGTCTTGAGGAAAACATCTATGTGAAGTAACCAGAGTGATTCATTGTAAAGTACTAATAGCATTTTGATAGTAAGCTTAAAATTGTCAAACGATGGACTAAAGCAAGCTTTAAGATCGTGAAGCATCTATTTTGATTAGGTAATCCAGTGGCATGGATTTAAATCAATGAGCGGATGAGTCTTGTGTGTTGTAAAGAGTGACGGAAACGTGGTGGTGTTTCTTGTACTATACGTAGATAGTATCTTGCTCATTGGAGACAATAAAAGAGTATTATCGGGCGTATGGTTACGGTTAATAAAGCGGTAGAGATGAAGGACTTAAGAAAGACAAAATATATCCTTTTGATCACGGTAATACGGATCACAAGAAAGGATATTATGCTTATCTCAAGTTTCATAAAATGATACAGTCCATACTCGTTTAGCATGTAAATTTATCTAAGTGAATGTGTCTTTGAGACACAAGAAGAAGATAAAGAGGATGAAAGCGGTTCCTTATGCTTCGGCGAATAAGAAAGCTTAATCTAAGGAATGCTATGAATGATGTTGGATATCTGTTTTGCTGAATGCATGAACAGTGGGTATCAACGTAACCCGGAACAAGAATGATGAACTGTGGTAAGACATTTATAAAGTGCCTGAAAAGGACTGGAAATTATATATGCACTTACTGGACAGATTCACTGCTTCTTGTGGATTACGTAGATTCAGATTTTTTAGTCAGATTGGACGGCAGTAAATTCACCTCAAAGGTTATGTGTTTAATCTTAGGAAGTAGAGTCATAATGTGGAGGAGTGTTATATAGAAATATATTTCAGACTCCGGACTCTATCATGGAAAGATGATGAATTGGAGCCTATGAGGCAGCCAAAGTATCTATATGACTCTAGAGACTTCATGATGGACTTTGAAGTGTTTCTAAGTTTGCCCAAGGTAATCACAATTTACATTGATGATATTGGTGCAGTTGCAAACTTGAAGAAATCACAAGTCCATACGGCAATTAAACACATGGAGCGCGAGTACCACCTGTTACGAGAAATCGTATGATGAGGGAAGGTTGTTATCGCCTAGATTGCATCGGATGATGACCTAGTAAACCATTTACAAGGACCTTAAGGCGAGAGCTTTTAATGGTCGTGTAGTGGGAGTAGGAATCAGATGTATGGCAGAAGACATGACAGCATAGTCTTTTAGTATAAGTGGGAGATTGTTGGATTGTATACTAAAAGTCTAGCTTTAGTATGAACAATGTCATAACAATATTTGAAATGAGAATCATTGATCAAATGATTGCATCTTATAATTTATTTTATATGCATGATGCAATAGTCCATTTACTTTATACTGTAGATAATATGTTGTGCGACAACACGCAGAAGATCATATTATCGGTTTCCTTATAAAGTATAAACATATGCTCACAACTGAGATAGACGGGGACTCTCTATCGGTATGGTTGTAGTGTGGTTTGGTATTAGCTTGTCTTGGCTATAGAATCACATTAGTGCACTTGTGTGTATTGAGCAGGACCGCCTGAGATCGTTCTTCTTATACTGACTATATAGTAGAACTTGATCACTGTTATTATGGAAGTTCGTGCTCTTAATCCCTATACAATAACCTCGACACGTAGGGCAGTATGTATTTCTTTTATTCATCAATGGGTGAGATTTATAAGTATTAAATCAACAAACTCGGTGAGTTGGGAAATAGTGCTGTATCTATGGTGTGCTGTTGATTGTAGAAGGAATCCATGTCCGTTATAGGTTGATGATGTCCCCTTGAGGAGCTCATAAGGTTTATCATGTAAATCTTGCAAGTGGATTAATTTCCAGCATGATAATAAGGTTGAGTGGTACTACTCTCGGATGAGATATTAATTAATTTGAGTTGTCAGTAACTTAATTAATTAATGGACATTGTATATCTTAAACATGGGGAGACTATCGGGCTTATAATAAGAAGGAGCCCAGAACATAATTTTGGGATTGGACGGGTAGTGCAGTAATAATATTTTAGTGGACTATATTATTATTATTAGATTTAATTAAAAGCTTTGGGCTAAGCTTGGTTAATTAAATTCAATTGAGGCCCAGCCCAATTTCTCCTCCTGGTCCCTGCTGTAGCCCAAGTATATAAGTCATCTCAGTTCCTATTAAACATAAGTATGTGCCTCTTTTGACACACGAAAAAAAAATAGAGAGCAGAATGAGAGAACTCTGGGGATTGTTGACCACCCAACACCAGAGTTGACTTTGGAACATACAGTAGAAGATCAGAGGTAGTTCTCTGCAGTTCATCCTCTACACCAACCCAGAAGTCAGGTAAACGTTTTTATGCTTCTGCTGATTGTTTGCCTGTTAATCCTAACGGATCACGTTGAACCGCACGATCCAATTGCCAACAGTGCTCTCATTTGAATGCGAGAGACCGTTCTTTCTCTTTCCTGCTCCATTAGATCTCCCTACAATTACCTTTCGAAGGGGCGGGATCTCTAGCGGTACAGCCTCCTCATCAGCTTTTGCATTATCTGTATTATTGATGATGTCAACTTCTTCTTCCACATCCTGGTTAGGAGCAGCATCAGCTAGCTTCAACACATTATCCAAGAGGTAGGTGCCATGAATTTGAGATAGCCACTGTTCGTATTTTGGGGAGCAAAAGTTTTTAAATTCTGAAGGTGCGCATGGGAAAGTTGCTGTAGATTGAGAATTACACAAAGTGCATTGCCTCCAATATTGAAGTCCTTGTTCTAAGGTGGTCTCTCGAATATCTGTTTTCATTCTTCCTGGAGTATCTTGGTAAAAGCCGAATTGGCGACTAAATCGATGTGGTTTGTAGGGTTCAATAAGGAAGCCTCCATTCTGTCGCAAGGTAAGATAATTGGTACGAATAGCAATAAAGTAGGCTGATGAGAGTGAAAATAAGCGTGTTTTAGTGTCCAATTTAACACCTTTTTGATTGATATTCTTGTCATATATTAGCACAATGGTCTTATATTCATTATATGTGAGAAAAAGGTGCACTTGAGGTGTTTTGTTGTGTTTTAGGTGGAAAAAGGATGAAAAGAGCCAAGTTTGAGAAAAGGTGCAATTTGTGCAAGAATGCTGATAAACGCACGTCGAACTTGTATAATTATTCTGTATTGATGAGGAGCTCTGAATTGGATTTGTGATAAATGGCTGGAAAGCCACTGAAGAGAGGGTCGTTTTGGCGTAAAGAACATCCCATTCGGAGTCCGAACGAGGAAGTTATGAGCAAAGTGGTGACGCCGCGCGAGCTGTGCGAACAGAATTGTAGTGCTACTTTCCATGGCCTGTTACATATACAACTCTTGGATTCCTTGTGATTTCTTTATATGGATAGAAAGCCAAGGAAGAGAGGATCGCGTGACCGTAAAAATCACTCAATTCGGAGGTCGGATGTGAAAGTTATACACGAAATGGAGAGACTGCGCAAATCCAGTAGCAGGGTTCGACCTGTGGTTCGACCTGTGGTAAGTGGTTCGACCTGTTTGACGAGGTCGAACCTGCGCTTCGGGAACTTACCAAATCCGTATTTTCGAGGCCAAAATGCGTGGGATCACTTGAAAAGCCCATTCCAAGCCCTAGAGACGTGATTACAAGTATAAAAGGAGGCTCATGCAGTCAAGAAAAACGTCACCAATCACCGAGGAGAGGCCACAACATACAACACCCCACAAGGGGGGATCACCCCCCATCCATCATCCACTTCCTTTCCTCCATCCATCCATCATTTTGAAGATTCGTTTGTGGAATCAAGAGGAGAACCAAGAGGAGGATTCAAGATGGAGAAGGGCATGAAGACTCCATATCAAGGGTTTATTCGTTTCCTAATTTATCTTGTATTTTCCGGACATCCGGGTAAGATCTATCCAACACCCATGATTGTTCTTCGAAACATCATGGGCTAGAGCCTTTTTGGTAGATTTAGGAGTTTGAAGGTTTTATCTAGTTAATTGAACTTTCATGTATACACTCCGTACAACACTACTTGTGGATTTATTTTATATAAGATTGCATATTTAATCCATACTCATAGTCGTTTTGTGCATCAATGATCGTTGTGTAGAGTCTGAATACATAACATGGCTATTGATTGAGTGCGTTCACTACTGAGCAGGGTTTATTGTTATAATTCAAAGTGAAGGGATTCCGAAGTATTATTAGAACTGTCTTATATGAATACTTATTAATTGAATTGAATTCGGGTTAATAAGTAGGATAAAGAAGACAATTTCATAGTACCTATAAAGGGAGATCATATCGGGTTAGAGTACCAATCCTAGGGGGAAATAATTGATACTGATAGTACCTAGAAAGGGGGGTGAAATTATATCTTTTGCTCCGAGGTTATTCACACGTGTTACACGCATGTTTACTTGTGTCTATAGAGTAGATATGCATGGTTTAGTGATGCGTCCATATTCCACAAGGCAGAGTCGGACATTGACATATGGAAGAGAAGTTAAGTAGTGAAACTGGATTATCCTAGAGCTACCTATTCTTCTACTTGATCCGCTTTCGTATTCTTCAAGTGATATTTATTTTATTTGTTATTTTAATTACTTGTTTATTAGTTTAATAATTCTAAACCTCAAACTATATTGCCACACTTGTCTTAATTAATTTAGTAAATAATTAAATTGATAATACGCCGTCCCTTGAGTTCGATATTCACTTGGTCATCTTTCGAGACTACAATTGATATCCTTATACTTGAGGATTATTTTGTGTGTTGAGAAAACGCTCATCAAGTTCTTGGCGCCATTGCCGGGGACGGCTGTAATTATTAATTTTATTATTTCTAGTTTGATTAAGATTTTTTTTTCTTTTATTTGTGATTATTTATTTTTTATCTAACCTTGAATTTTTCTGAGGTACTTTTGCACTAGGAAAAGGAAAGGAAGGAAAAGAAAGAATAACACACTGAGCTAAATATGGCCGGAGCAAGGCAAAATCCGGATAATGTTGCCATACGTGAAATTTTCACGAACTATGGAATTGGTAACATGGGGTTGATAGGAGCAAGGGGGGAAGATGATGATTTTGAGATACATCCCGCTCTTATTAACATGGTAGAGAAGAATCCCTTTTCTGGAGGTTATTTTGAAGATCCATATCAGCATCTCCGAAAATTTCTTGGCTATGCAAACACTCAAAAGGGCAGTGGAGCGAAAGATAATGTTAGGCGGATCGCCTTATTCAAGTTCTCTTTAATTAATAAGGCGGAAGCTTGGTGTGAGACCCTTGATCCAGCCGATTGGAATACATGGGACCAACTGCAGCAGAAGTTCTTGGAGAGATACATGCCACCCTCAAGGATCTTAAGAATGAAGCAAGAGATCACCCGATTTGTTATGAATCAAGGTGAGAAATTTTATGAGGCGTGGGATAGGTTTAAAGACATGCTCAGGAGTTGTCCACAGCATGGAATGCCGAAGGCTGAATACATAAGCATCTTCTACTATGGATTGGATTGTGAGTCGCGTATTTTTATTGATGCATCATCAGGAGGAGCGTTGTTATCTAAGACAACACTTGAAGCGGAAAAATTGTTTGAAGACATCTCTATGAATACACGTGACTGGCCTGTAGTGAGAGATAGAGGATCATATGTACTTGGCGTGGTAGTGCAGGTTGAACATCAAGTGGAGAAGCCGAATAGGGATGATGAGATCGTCTCTAGTCTAGCTAACATCAACAAGCTACTAGAGTCCCAGCAGACGCAGATTACAAAGTTGACACAAAGGGGGCCTAGTATGAAGCAGCAAGAAGTGAAGAGTGTTGAAGATACCTTCCATCGATACATGGCTGGGAATGATGCAAGGATTGATCGTCTTGAGGATACCATGAATGTTGATCGTGCAGATTTATCTAAGCAATTGAAGGACCTTACTTTGGTTATGGGACAGATGACCACGAACGTGAATCAATTAACACAAAAATTGGAAAATAAAGCCATCACGTTAAGGTTTGGAACACAGTACGAGGGAAAAATAAAGCCGGAGTCGAAGTTTGAGGCGAAAGCAAGCGAATTCGACCAAAAACAATGTGATTCGACCTGTCCCACAGGTCAAAGTGTGCAGGGAAGGTCGAACTGGGCTTCTGGAAGTGTTTCAAGAGCAGCAGGCACTCGGTTCGACCTGGGGGGCATCGATTCGACCAGGCCATCTGGTCGAACCCAGGTCGAACCACCCCATCTGGAGCACTCTGTTTTCGCAAAGCCTCGATTCGACCACGATGCTACCGATTTGACCAGGCTATCAGGTCGAACCCAGGTCGAACCGGCGACCAAAAATCTTACAGAAGGTCAGTTCGACCTGGGGCATTTCAGTTCAACCAGCACAACAGCTCGAACCGAGGTCGAACCGCATCCTCCGAAGTACTCTGTTTCATCTGCAGCTCGATTCGATCACGACATAATCGATTCGACCAGTACCCTTGGTCGAACCAAGGTCGAACCGGTAGGCAAAAATTATCCAGTGAGCCGATTCGACCTGGGGGGAGTTGGTTCGACCAGTACCCCTGGTCGAATCCAGGTCGAACCCAACATGCAAGGTGAGAATGCACTTCCAGGTGCTCGATTCGACCACGACGTACCTAATTCGACCTGTCCTGATGGTCGAATCCATGTCGAACCCCAAGTTCAAAGTGAAAGCAGCATGCCAGACGACTGGTTCGACCAAAGCATTGATGGTTCGACCAATCACCCAGGTCGAACCCACGTCGAACCCCAATTAAAGAAAGAGAGCAGCCTTCCAGACGATTGGTTCAACCATTACACACCTAGTTCGACCAGCACCAGTGGTTGAACTGAGGTCGAACCTATTCCTTTTGCACCGTTTTCCGCGCGGAATGTTCCCTATGATGTTGATGCTACTCCAGTGGTTCGGAATGAGCAAAGTACAGAGATAATAGCTGAGAAAAAGTGGGAAAGAGCAAAGAGATTGCGAGCCAAGAAGGATAAAGTGAAGGAGGTTGAACGTGATGAATGGGGAAGACCAAAGACCAAGATACCTCCTCCGTTTCCTTCGAGATTGGCCGAGAAGGGATTGGAAGAAAAGTTCAAGAGGTTTCACGATGTCATGAGCAAAGTAAGCTTGAACATTCCTTTCTCTGAAGCAATCATGGAGATGCCATACTATGCCCGATTCCTCAAGAATATTATATCAAAGAAGAGAAGCTTGAACGGAGTGGAGACGGTGAACCTATCAGAGAATTGCAGCTCGATCCTTCAAAGGAAGTTGCCTACAAAGTTAAAGGATCCGGGAAGCTTCACCATTCTTTGTGACATTGGAAAAGGGTCGGCACATAAAGCCTTGTGTGATTTGGGGGCAAGCGTTAACTTGATGCCTTTGTCCATATTTAAAAGGCTTGGTTTGGGGGAGTTAACTCCCACGAATATTGCTCTTCAATTGGCGGATAGATCCATGACTTGTCCAAAGGGTTTAATTGAAGATGTTTTAGTAAGAGTGGATAAGTTAGTTTTTCCCGTGGATTTTCTTGTACTTGACATGGAAGATGATAAGGGTGACATTCCCCTTATTTTGGGACGACCGTTCCTTTCCACAGCTGGAGCTATGATAGATGTTAAGGAAGGAAAGCTTAGACTGCGACTGGATAATGAAGATGTGGTTTTCTCTCTTGATCGTGCAATGAAGATGCCCATGGAGACTCAATCGTGCGAAAGCATAGATGTGGTTTCTAACTTGTTTAATCTTGATTTTTCTAAGGCAGATGATTCTGAATTTAAGTGGAAGATTGACAAGGGGGTGTCTAGACAGCCATGGGAGGAAGGAAATTTCAATGATCATATTTTTGTGACCAAGAAAGGTGAGGTGTTGAGTGTAGACAAGAAGAGAGAAAGAAAGTACTTGAAGGTGAGGATGCGACAAGACCGTCCTGTGATCCAGTAGTTCAAAGTGGTAATCCGTCGTGACTCTCCGACGTTAAACATGAGCGCCTGTTTGGGGCTTGCCTTTCCGTTTTATTGCTTTATTTCTTTCGTGTGAGTAAGAAAATTTTATATTTAAGGTGCTTACTAATCGGCAATTACATCTCTTTTCAAACTTAGTTTCGACTTACGTTTTTACTAAGTTTGGGGGGGTGTGATGTACTTACCTCATTGAAGCACCGGGAGTATAATCTTTTCTTTGTAATGTTTGCTAGGGGAGTTGATTTTTTGCGGTATGTTGAAACTTTAATCGGTTTTGATGTGTCGATTTTTTACAATTTGCCTAGTGTTCAGTGGAGTTTCTAGTGTGTGGAGTCGATTACATAGTCAATTAATTCTTTCTTATAGTTTTCCTATTTTATTATTGATGAATCCTGTGATGATGAGTTTGTTTGAGCTTTGATGATAGAAAAAAGGTAACTAGGTGGCAAGACGAGTTCTACACTATGGCTTTAACTCGAGGAGCTCGTGCGTTTTGAAGGAGAAATCAGGTGCCCTCGTTTCTTTTTTCTAATTTTTATATGTGCTTTTAATTCATAGGAGTGGAAGGATTGTGTTTATGGTGGTGATCCATGTGAGCTTATATTGTTAAAATTATCTTTGAAATTCATATGCTCTTGAAATTGATGAAGGAAGTGTACTTGAATTATATTGTGATATGAAGTTCTATGTGTACTTGTGGGATATTACTTACCATGAAGAGTGCTCTGTTACTTGTTAAAACCCATGTGAGATTTTGAGCCTTGTTGATCATGTTACATAATCACATGATATTTCTTTTCTGGTGAGTATCGTTCTTGTGTGTGTATTCTAGAACTTGCCTCTAGTCTTACTTGAGACTACATGTGTGTTAGATTATGGGAGATGATTTTAGGCCATCCTTGAATTTATGAGTCACTTAGCCAAATAATTTCCTACCAAATAATTATATATTCTTAGTTAGCCCCGTTGAGCCTAAAAGCCTTATTTCTTTGGCAACCTACGAAGATAGCCACTTTGATATCCTATTTGAGCCTTAAATTCCTATATTTAGTGGAGAATTAAATACTGTCAAAGTGTGTTAATGGTGCTTGATAACAATTTGGGAAGGAATGAAATTGGTGTTGAAATTAATAGTGATGGATTATGATAATGCATCTAAGGAGAAGCATGGAGTAGTGCTTAAATCTAGTACTCCATGGAATCAAAAACCCTAGGGTAGTACTTAAATCTAGTACCCTATGGAGGATGCGTGAGGTAGTGCCCGAAACTGGTACCTCGAGAGAAAAAGGATGTGCTTGAGACAAGAAAAAGTATGTTGAGCTTGAAGGAAAGGAGAGAAAAGAAAATTAGAAGAGCATGAAGTTGGATAGCCTTGAAGTGTAAAAATTTGCAGTACAAAAGATCTCCAATTTTAATTCTCTACTAATTGAGTCACTTTACCCATATGTTTCCTACCCTTACCAAAGAGCCAACATTACATCCAAAAGATAAGTCCTTTTTGATCCCATTGTCGAATCATACTTTTTAGTGGTAGAGAGTTTGAGACGTTTGGCAAGCTTATGGTTACGCATGCACTTGAATTGAATCTGAGCGTAAACACCTTAGCCCATAAGTGTACATCTTTTACACTTGAGTGCGAGTGATATATACTTCCCGTGAGAACATGTCAATGGAGCATTTGAATTGGTGGTGATTGTCTTAACTTGTATGCTTTGAATTGATTATTATATGTAATAAGAGTTGCATGACCTAAGTTGATGACGATTGTATTTTGAATGGGGTATTGATCATAGTCCTTGTTTCCCCGCTAATTTTCTTACTCTCTCTTTTTATTTTTATTTTGTTGCCTCGGGACGAGCAACGGGTAAGTTTGGGGGATTGATGAGAGTGAAAATAAGCGTGTTTTAGTGTCCAATTTAACACCTTTTTGATTGATATTCTTGTCATATATTAGCACAATGGTCTTATATTCATTATATGTGAGAAAAAGGTGCACTTGAGGTGTTTTGTTGTGTTTTAGATGGAAAAAGAATGAAAAGAGCCAAGTTTGAGAAAAGGTGCAATTTGTGCAAGAATGCTGATAAACGCACGTCGAACTTGTGTAATTATTCTGTATTGATGTGGAGATCTGAATTGGATTTGTGATATATGGTTGGAAAGCCACTGAAGAGAGGGTTGTTTTGGCGTAAAGAACATCCCATTCGGAGTCCGAACGAGGAAGTTATGAGCAAAGTGGTGACGCCGCGCGAGCTATGCGAACAGAATTGCAGTGCTACATTCCATGGCCTGTTACATATGCAACTCTTGGATTTCTTGTGATTTCTTTATATGGATAGAAAGCCAAGGAAGAGAGGATCGCGTGAGTGCAAAATTCACTCAATTCGGAGGTCGGATGTGAAAGTTATACGCGAAATGGAGAGACTGCGCAAATCCAGTAGCAGGGTTCGACCTGTGGCAAGTGGTTCGACCTGTTTGACGAGGTCGAACCTGCACTTCGGGACTTACCAAATCCGTATTTTCGAGGCCAAAACGCGTGGGATCACTTGAAAAGCCCATTCCAAGCCCTAGAGATGTGATTACAAGTATAAAAGGAGGCTCATGCAGTCAAGAAAAACGTCACCAATCACCGAGGAGAGGCCACAACATACAACACCCCACAAGGGGGGATCACCCCCCATCCATCATCCATTTCCTTTCCTCCATCCATCCATCACTTTGAAGATTCGTTTGTGGAATCAAGAGGAGAACCAAGAGGAGGATTCAAGATGGAGAAGGACATGAAGACGCCATATCAAGGGTTTATTCGTTTCCTAATTTATCTTGTATTTTCCGGACATCCGGGTAAGATCTATCCAACACCCATGATTGTTCTTCGAAACATCATGGGCTAGAGCCTTTTTGGTAGATTTAGGAGTTTGAAGGTTTTATCTAGTTAATTGAACTTTCATGTATACACTCCGTACAACACTACTTGTGGATTTGTTTTATATAAGATTGCATATTTAATCCATACTCATAGTCGTTTTGTGCATCAATGATCGTTGTGTAGAGTCTGAATACATAACATGGTTATTGATTGAGTGGTTCACTACTGAGCAGGGTTTATTGTTATAATTCTAAGTGAAGGGATTCCGAAGTATTATTAGAACTGTCTTATATGAATACTTATTAATTGAATTGAATTCGGGTTAATAAGTAGGATAAAGAAGATAATTTCATAGTACCTATAAAGGGAGATCATATCGGGTTAGAGTACCAATCCTAGGGGGAAATAATTGATACTGATAGTACCTAGAAAATGGGGTGAAATTATATCTTTTGCTCCGAGGTTATTCACACGTGTTACACGCATGTTTACTTGTGTCTATAGAGTAGATATGCATGGTTTAGTGATGCGTCCATATTCCACAAGGCAGAGTCGGACATTGACACATGGAAGAGAAGTTAAGTAGTGAAACTGGATTATCCTAGAGCTACCTATTCTCCTACTTGATCCGCTTTCGTATTCTTCAAGTGATATTTATTTTATTTGTTATTTTAATTACTTGTTTATTAGTTTAATAATTCTAAACCTCAAACTATATTGCCACACTTGTCTTAATTAATTTAGTAAATAATTAAATTGATAATACGCCATTCCTTGTGTTCGATATTCACTTGGTCACCTTTCGAGACTACAATTGATATCCTTATACTTGAGGATTATTTTGTGTGTTGAGAAAACGCTCATCATAGGCCCAATCACGCCAAGATGCCTTGTCATGGCCAGTATACCACATGGGATCTGTTGTTGGAAGGACGTTGTAAGACAAGAAAGTTTTTTTCCGTTTTGAATCTTTTTGCGAGCACCAATTGAACCAAAGGATTTTGCTCTATTTTTGCCTGAGTAGGTCACCATTGAGGGTACTTTTAATCCATGAGGGTTTAGGTAATGAGTTTGAAAGTAATGAGCCAGCCAAGTATAAACGAAGTGCACAGGAAATGTTGACTTCACTTCAGAGGGTCTAAGTTCATTAGAAATTTTATTCAGACCTCGGTATATGCTTGTCAAAACTGGAACAGCAAGGCAAACTGATTTTCCTGTAGCCATCAAGCTTGCTACCTTGAAGGTACCAGGACGTATCATGTCTACTTCGTCATTAGGAAGTACAAAAGAGCAAAGCCAGCAGGCTAAGTGGGTAGCTAGATACATTTCCTCTTGTTCTTTAGCATCAATATGAAGCATTTTAAAGGGGTCTGTTTCTATGGAAGTCCATTTCTTGCAGTCGTCGAAAGTACCCTTGGGATTGTGCGTACTCTTGAGGCGTGTTTTCCTTTCACTTGCTACACGTGGAGGGGGCTGCTTGTGCTTCTTAGGTCTACGACACCAAAAGCTCACCCATTGAGAAAGTGAAACAAAGTCAGTACCATCACGACTACAGAGTCTATGATAGGCATGTAGTAAGTGTTGACAACTAGGTGGGATACGTAATCCAGTGGCGTCACGCTCATTCAAAAGTTCTGGCTTGTCGGGCACAACTTCTTCATATATGTGACCAGCTAGCGACAATCCTATCTAGTTATACAAATCCCATAGAGAAATCGACATTTCTCCAAAGGAAGTAAGTAAGGTATTAGTGGTAGGGCACCACGCCTCGCAAAAAGCTTTGATGATCCCATGATTGCATTCATATGTGAATAGAGAAGCAAAGATAGGGTCATAAAGCATTGTTTTCTCAAGTTTAGAGCGATATCTGCTTAAAACAGCCTCAGTCCATTCCCAATACCCTGGGATGTAATGAAATCCCCGGGAAAATTCACTGATTTGCCCCATGCTGCATTACCCTCGATTATTTGGCACCCTAGTATGGGTAAAGGACCAGTTTTTAGCTTCTCCTTTGTATGGTGAGCCGATCTCAAAATTACAACTCCTGTTTCGTCCAACTCCATGTCTCTGGTCCAAGTTGTTAGATTAAAGATGTTATCCTCTTGAGTTAATTTCTCTATAGGTTGACCCATGAGAGGTCTTTCGATTGGAAGACGAGTTACTATGTCTCATAGTGGACGTTGGGTATCAAGAATCAGCAACTGACGTTCCTTGGAATCTGTTATATGACTCTTGAACTTAACCATTCTGAAGTTAAGTGTGGCTGAAGAAGGAGTGAAATGAGTGTTAGAAAAGCAATAGTGAGGCTTGGAGATAATTTAAGTTTATGGATTATAATAAGCTCGCAAAAGAGCTCGAAATTCATGGAATCAATTAATTGTTAAATTCAAAATTTTAAGAAGAAGTGAAGTGTAAAATATCAAGGTGATAAACTAAATTAATTCATGTTTAGGTTTAAGTGATTTAAGTTTAAAACATGAATTAAAGATTAGTTGGAAATTGAAAGCCCAAAGATCATGAATTGTGATATAGGTTCAATTTATGAAGGCCCCAAATCAGCAATTAACTTTCATTGGGCCCAAAAGTTTTTTTTAAGAAAAAGGCCCAAGTTAAATGGGATGGGCTCAATGGAGGTCAAAATTGACTCATAAAGTCAAAATTGAGGTGGGCAATTTCAAGAAGGGGATCTCCTTCTTTTCTCTACCAATCGGACTCGTCGACGCCCACAGCCACTGACGATCGCCGCCGGGTATTGCGCCGAAACCTCGTCGGTGAAGACCGCCAAAGTCCACGGTGTCGAGTTTGCCGCCCGAGAGCAGCGAACAGTCGAGGGACGCAGCAAGCAATCATCGCCTCGTCCGCGCCGCTGCCCTTTTTCTCGCCGGATCGGATTGTGTCTGCCAACGGCTTGCCCATTCAGCCGATGTCACCGCCGAGTGCAGCAAGTAGCTGCCACCCTGTCCGTGTTACCACCCCTCGTCGTTGATGCCCGCAACCGCCAGTGACTGTCGCCAGAAGTTGCGCCGGGTCTTCGCCAGTGGACGGCGCCGTAACTGTCGCCGGATCCTCCTTCACCGGTCTGGTCGATCGTCGGTAACAGCCATTACCAAGAGTCGTAACACTGCCATGTATGTTGCTGCAAATCGCCGCCGGTCTAATCCCATCAACACTACATATTACCGCCTCAATCTCCCACTTTCGGCAATACGGAATAATAACGTGGTGGTAAAATATACATCGAGGCTCGCCGTAGATTTTCTCAAATGAGAAAGAGGGGCGAGGACAAGGCTCGCTGTCAATTTCTCAGAAGAGAAAGAATGGCAAGGACGAGGCTCGCCGTAGATTTTCTCAGATAAGAAAGAGGGGCGAGGACAAGGCTCGCTGTCAATTTCTCAGAAGAGAAAGAATGGCAAGGACGAGGCTCGCCGTAGATTTTCTCAGATGAGAAAGAGGGGCGAGGACAAGGCTCGCTGTCGATTTCTCAGAAGAGAAAGAATAGCAAGGATGAGGTTCGCCCATGATTTTCTCAGACGAGAAAGAGGGGCGAGGACAAGCAGGTTACTAAATTCTTGGTCGGAAGCAAGAGCAACAAGCAAGAAATAAAAAAAATAAACAGTTCAAAAGTAGATGAGCAAATTAAAGTATTGAAAGCTTACACTTGTAACTTGAATTACTTGGATGGTGTTTGATTGGTGCTTGTCTAAGTCAAAAGTCTTGTTGGATGTCTTTGATGAAAAAAATTGAGTTCATGAGCCATTATTATATAATAGTGGACTCATGAATAATTGTGGAAACTACTAGTGGACTCATGGTTAATTATGAAGATTATTGTGAGGTGCGCAATCTCTACAAAATTGTAAGAGATTCTTTACTACAAATAACTTTGATAATTTTGGGTAAGATTCATGAAATCTAAGTGAACAAGAAACAAATCTTTTGCGATTCCTTCACAATAAGACATTCTGTCCGTGAACAAATCGCAATTGGGCATTTGTAAGCAATTAAAATTCACGGTCCAATCAAATGGCGACACGTGGATTTTATTGATTAAATATCAATTTTAATTTATTATATTTTATTTTGGGGATTTAATAAATTAATTCATAAAATAGATTAATAAATAATTGATAATTAATTTAATACCCAACAAATTAAGTAGGGTTTAAATTAAGTAAAACTTGACCCCTAAGTTAAGTAAAGCATGGAAGGTTCCAAAATCAGGTCAAATCAAGCAATGACCAATCAAGCTGTGATATATATGGAAAGGCCTAAGCTCGCAGAACCAGGCCAAATCTATCTTGGACCAATCAGATTGCAAGTTATTTATGGGACATGCTCATCCTTCAGCTATATAAGGAGCCCTCCTTCATTCATTACGGACACTAAAAAAATACTTGAAGACATAAACGCTCTGAAGAGATCAAGAATACGAGCAGTGCTCCCTTGAGATCTTCAAGCATCTTCAAGTCAAGAACGATAAACGATTCGGGATTAAGGTACGGAGCCCCCTAAATCAAGTGTTCTTCATATACTGAGTTCTTCGGTGTTCTTCACGCCAAGAACAGCATACGACCCGGGATTAAGGTGCTAAGCCCCCCAGATCGAGTGTTATTCGGATCAGATACGTTTAATCCAAACAAAGGCTCGACGCTTCTGGATTAACGTTATAAGGTCCCAAATCCTAGTTCGGACAAGCTTCAACTGAAGATCCGACTCAACACACACAGTCAACGCGGTCAACACACAAGTAAAGTCAAAGTTAAAGTCCAAATTGGTTCGAGAGAACAATCAGAGGATTGATAGAGATTATTCCTAAATTTCCAAGTTCAATCCGTCTGGATTATTATTGTAATTCTTTTGTGTTTATTTCATTATAAATACAAAAAATTTGTTGTTACAGTAATATTAATTACATTATTCGTAATTACAATTCTAAAAGTACACTCCTTCAGTCCCCCTGGGAAGTATTCGTTTACTTTTTGGACGTTCATTAAGAAGTTTAATAATTTAATGTGTAGTAAAGTGAAAGAAATAATATTTTAATATATGGTGGTAGTTGTATTAGAGTTGAGTGTGGGGCCCATGGTAGTAGATTGTGTATAATAATATTTTTTATGAGTCAAATCAATCTAAAAAGGAAATAGATATTTTGTATTGGTACGAACCAAAATGGAAAAATGAATACATATCAAGGGGACGGAAGAAGTATATAGAAGTCTTTAAAAAAATTATATATAGTAGTTTAAAATTCTAATACTTTAAATTTAATTAAATTACTTAGGGAAAATAAAGTACAGAAAACTATTATTTTAATATCAATAACCGGATAATATTAGTTACGCTAATGGGATACTATTGAAAACTAACTACTCAATCCTAATCACTCGAGCTCCCATGTGACAAGGGCATATTTGAATACAATTTGCAATTTTTTCTATAACATCTTCTCTAAAGTTTAAAGATTTATAATCTTGAACCAATTTGATATAGACATTGTCAAATAATTTGAACACATTTAAGAATGAAGCACAATTATATGGGTAAAATAATTTAATTTTATTAGCAAATTTGGTTCAAAGCACTATTTGAGATTTTAGCACATTTAGTTCAAAGCACTATTTAAAATACAATACATATTTCTTTGAGCATTATTTCATATATTTTTTAATGAGTCAGGTACTGATTAAAATTAATTAATTGTTATTTACAACTTAATATATTTTGGTTTAGCCAACATGATTCATTCATTAGTACCCAACTCCAGAAATATCCAATGGTTATGTTTATATACTCAATCAATGATTAATGTAATATATCTCACCTCTTAAAGGATTAATCCTATGATGAATATGCTTTTATTATATCCCTAAGTTCCAAAGAAAAAAAAACCAATTAGGTATTATATAACACAATATGATTCAAGTAGAATTCTTAAATTTTACTAAATAAATACGAACAACGTAGTAAAAAATTCTTCTGACACAACACAAGGGTAAAAAATATGGTTTAATTACAAAGTAGATCATGAGCATTTTTTATCATTCAACATCAACTCATAAAGTGGGGTGAAATTTACTGTATGCTAATATCTATATGTTTATATAATAACAAGAAGAAATTCTGAAGTATATGAAACCAATATGTCAATTCATTTAACATTTTAAAGTTACAATAACTATAATGTTGGTAAGCATGAAGTTGCATGCTACAACTTCTTATGTCTTTTCTCCTTTTTAACATCAATAAGTGTGTGCATTAACTTCTTACATCTTAAATGTACTTTCAAGATTATTTAAGAAATGAAATAATAAAGTGTGAATATATTTGGATAAAAAAAAAACATCGTATATAATGGATATACTATATCAGCTGTGAATATCATTTTTTTTTTTGTTACTCTCTATTAACATTTTGTTTGAAGTTTTCTACGTCGTTTTGCCTTTAAATTAATTATATTAGAGTTTTTTTTACACGTTCCTACTTCTTAATAGGAATTTTATTTACAGTGTCATGTAAACATGGGTTTTATGCTATAAATCTCTTAATGGTTAATTAATTCAACGAGTATCAAATTAATGGTTTATACACCAAATCATTTTTTGTACCTGTAGTCCTTTATATATAAAATGCTCAATAACAAACCGCCATTCATTTTAAATCCTTTAAATTTAAAAAAAAAATTATTGTCATAACGTCTTCCTGTGCAACGTACGGGTTAAACGCTAGTTAGTAATAAAAGAAATATAATGTATAATGAGTGAGGCTTGCGTACACCCGGGGGCTCACCGTGCGCTTTTAAAATTTAGTATTATGGGTAAGGGTACAATGTTTTGTTCTAAAGGGTATACATTTTAATTAGTAAGGGCAATCCATTTTATTCTAAAAGGTATGCACTTTTTATTAATATTTTTTATTTTTCTTCAGAAAATAAAGGGTACACATCTTCATACTAAAAGGTATACAATTTAACAAAAAATTTTAAAGGCGTACGGAGTGTGCCCGTGCGCTCGGATGCACACAAGTTTTTATAATCATAATCTTAAATATGATTAATTAATTATATTCTTAAATAATTAAATAATTAATATATTTGGCTATTTAAACTCTGCTATATCTACGAAATTTGGAAAGAATTTATTAAGTTTATTTCTAAATCAATTCGCTACGGTCCTACAAGTGAACCTCATTCATTTGAGTTCTGGGTAGCAATTCAATTAATTTATTTTTCAATTTTCAATTATTATTATTAAATTAATCAATCCATTTATTTTTCAATTACTATTATTATTAAATTAATATTTAATTAACTGTAGTCTAAACTAATGCATGACAATCAAGTGTAGTCAAATTAATATATAATCACAATAGAAAATGTATTAATAGGTCATGACCTAATAATAATATATTAGAATAGATGATATTTTATAGAAATGTATTAATAGTTAAAATGTATTATTAATAACTCTTACACTTCACATATAAATGTCATAAAAACTCATTTTTATAGTAGTAATTTATTACTATGTCAATCACTAAATGTAGATACTATGATATTGGATGTCCTGTTATATTTTGGTGTTATATCTCCTGTTATACGAGTTAGATGAGTGATAAGTATTCGGAGAGGAAAATCTCAATCTTTCCCCTTAGGGTTGATTTTTAGGGTATAGATTATTTTATCATACATGTCAATCATCCAACAGTTTGTAACATGGGATGTAGCACAAAAAATATAATAGGGGATCTATTATTCTATATGTATTTCATCTTCTACATTCAATACATCAATCATACATGTTTTAACATCTATACTTATACTACATACAATACAAAAAAAATTATTTTTTACTAACGGAATATTCCATTGGTAAAAGTCTTAATTTCATTGTTAAATTGATTTACCAAATGATTAGCAACGGAATCTGTTGGTAAAATTCCGTTGGTAAAGTAGTGGTTGTTAAATTTTCAGCAACGAAAAATCAATTCCATTGATAATCCGTTTCTAATAATTTCATTGGTAATTTATATAATGATTCCCTTAATAATCCATTGGTAATTACCAACGGATTGAATTTCGTTGCTAAAATAGAAAATAAATCCGTTGGCATTCCGTTGCTAAAAAAATATTATTTTTGTTGTTAATCCATTGATAATTTCCAACGGATTGAATTCCATTGGTAAATTCGATTGCTAAAAATAGTACATTTTTTGTGGTGATACAATTTGAAACTAGTAAAAATAGAAAAAAATATTGAATTATACAGGTAGTAGGTTGAACTAATGAGTGGAGTTATTCAAACAATTACAATCAAGACTATAATATAGAACACCATCCAAGATAATTGAGTATTTATAAGATTTTATATTTATTTATTGTATTTATATTAGAAATTATTTGAAATAAATATTTTTTCTTTTTTTTAATAATAATTTGAATATATTATTATTGTTGTATTTTTGTATAGTTTTTTTAGTATTAATTAACCTTTGTGATGGAAACATTTTTTTTAATTATATAAAATTTTAAGATTATTAATTAAATTCTACTACGATGTCATTAAAATCATATTACAAATTAGTTTGATTAAAAAATATCATGTATTTATAATTAATATATTTTAGTATAAAAAATCCATTTCAATAATTTATGGTTATTTTAATTTAATTAATTTCCAACATGAAAAGTCAAATTACTTGGTCAAAGAAATATAAATTTACTTCATATGCAAATAAATGTCCTAATTAACTTAAATCCTCATATCACATTATTTATTACATTAAGGTTGTATATTCACATTATATGGATTATAATATTAAATTATTACTCATAAATTACAATAAGTGCTGGAAAAAAAATACTCTCTCCGATCCTAAACATTGTTCACCTTTATAGTACCACAAATTTTGAGAAAAATTTTTTGATTAACTTTATTGACTTTTAGGGGTTATTTGGTATTTTTAAGTAATAAATAAAGTTTAAAATATGTTATGTGTGGAAATAATGGATGGCATTGAAATTAATTTATACTTTGGCAAAACCTTATATATCCCGGGGCACAAGAGACGACTCTTATACTTTTGAGGTGTTAGATTAGAAATATATATATTTTTTAGGTTGAACAATTATGTGGGACGGACAAATGAAAAAAAGTGAACAATTTTCATGGACAAAAAGAGTATTTTTGTAATCATTACTTTATTATCAATTAATTTTTATATTTATTTAAATTATCAATACTATTTCAAATATTTATTTTATTATATTAAATTAATATACAATTATAAAAAATAACAACTTATTTATCTGCGATTTCATACTAATTTTAAATAAGGACTAGTATTTCCCGTCCGTGCGTTGCATGAAAATCATTTTATTATAGGATTTTTTTGTTTTTTAATAATGTTATGTATCTGTATGAATATTTTTCAGCTTTTTTCATCCGGTTTTGGTCTAGTTTGAATTTTTTTGCAGTATTATTTTTTTATTTATGTTTATAATAATCTCTTATGTGTTTTGCACGAAAATAATTATATTTTGCGAATAATTTTTAAACATTTCATTATAGTATTATTGTTAATTATATTCTAATTTTAATAATCTTATCTCTACAAATATGTTTGAGCTTGTCTCGTCCAATTTTGGCCTGGTTAGAATTTTGTTGTATTATTATTTTTTATTTATGTTTATAATTATCCTTTATGTGTTTTGCACAGAATTAATTATAAATATTTTTATCTATAATTGGTTTTCTTTCTTATACTTTCTATGTCCTCCCAGCCTTATAGTTAAATATTTTTAATTTGAGAATCAGTTCCTAATGGTTTCATTACCCTTTTTGGTATATAGACCCACACAAAACGATTAAACCATCACTATGTGACCCACACGCCTACCATTCTAACACAACTATCCACTATACATTAAAATATTATATTTTTTAATTACCGTGCAAGAAACAAATGTAACCATTAGGACGTGATAGAGGGAGTAATATTATTTTTTTGTGTATTATGTAGTTGTAGTAATATAATTTAATGGGGTACAAACCGATTTATTTAGATTTGCCAAAAAAATTCAACTGCCTATTATTATATCAGGTGGAACATAGAAAATCCTACTAATGGCCAATTATGAATTTTTTTCACCGATTCTCTCGTGTTGCTTTTCCAGACAAAGTGCTGTGGGAATTCTGTATATGTCAGTTTTCTTGCCTCGGGATATTTCTTATTTGCTTCAAACCATGCTAAGAACATACTCTCCCTTATAAACGGTTATTCATTTATATACTCCCTCCATCCTGCGTTAAGGTTTACATTTTCTATTTTAAGTTGTCCCAAGTTAAGGTTTACATTTAATTTTTTATCAAGTTGGGCCCATACAAACAATCAATTATTTCATGTAGGGCCCACGCACAACACTAATGCAATTACCCACTTCACATTAAATATTATTTCTTATTTCACTACACATTAAAATATTATATCTCTTAATCTACGTGCAAAAAGTAAATATAAACGTTAACGCGGGACGAAGGGAGTATAATATATAAATATAATTTTTTTTAACAAAATGTATTTTATATTTATCAATTAAATAGTATTGTATATACGCTTATTTTTTCATAACATTAATTTTTTACTTATATTTAGGAATGACAACTAATATATTACACGCTTATGTTGAGATATCATATCCGTTTAAATATCAACTACTCGTATCCATAATTTTATGATTTTTAGTTTTTATTCAATTTTAATCTTAAACGTCCATTTAATACTACTCCCTACGTCTGCCCCAAATGGGTGCATTTACTTTTTCCAGTGAATTAAGAAGTATTATTATATAATTTATAATGGGTAGTTATATTAGTGTGTGTGGGACCCATATTTTAATTGTATTAGTGGGTATGTGTGGGTTCTCATCTATAGGCATATAAAAGCAAAATGAATTGCCACAATTTTGACCAATTTTGATCTTAGTTTTAAATCTTGGCCATCAATTAATTAATAACACATCTCTACCATTGATTATTCTTTATTATTTTTATTAAAAATTTGATGCTTTTTCATATTTTAAACAAAATTTAAGGACTTATTTATAATTACATAAAGCTTATGAACAAAACTCATATCCAAACCCTTAATCTCAATTTCAACCCTAATGACAATCTGATCTCCGTTGTCTTCCCACATATTCTTATTCCTTCTTCCGGCAATTCCCAACCCTAACCTCAAATTTCAAGAAAGCTATTGAAATTTTGATTTTTTTAACATTTATTTGTGGCGTATATATTTTATAAATATCTCTTTGAGTTGTTTTGACAAATCTCTACTCGATAGGCAAAATTTTTTTTCTTCATTCGGATTGAAAAGGAGAAGAGGAATGATGATGCTATCGGCGAGGTGGATTATGTATGCAAAAGAATTCTTGGATCATCGTCGCCCTCGAGATCACTGTAGGTTTCATCGCCGCTATCCGATGCTGTTGCAGGAGACCAAATCGGTGGTTTGAATTACATTCTGCGCACGGTCACCAAATTTGATACTCTTGCTAGTGTCACGATTAAATATGCGTTGATGTTAGATTACTCTAGATTTTTTCTGTTCGATCAATAATTCATCCTATTCTATTGATGAGTGATAGTTTCACCTAGATTTTAGTGTCTTTTTATGTGTATTTTCGTATATTTTTATCCGTATTTATGTGTTATTTGGTTGTATTTTGTGTTTTTATGGAGATGTGTGTGAATGAGCTTAAACGTATGATTTTTAGGCAAAAATAGATCCTAGACGCAAAAAGGAAGACGTAGGAAAAAATGACTCTCAATTTGGAGTTGAAACGAGGGAGAGCGAGCCGAAACAAAATTACAAAAACAGAGGTTGCACCAACACGGCCGTCCATGTTGCAGCACACGACCCGTGTTATGCAACATGGCCCTATAAGCCTTGGCCATTTTCTGACATCAAATACGCCTACACGGCCACCCTGTGGCCGTGTTGCTGCACACGAGTCGTGTTGCAGCAGCATCAGAAACATATCAGAACCATTCTAGAAGCTTCCCAAGGGGTATAAATACCCAATACTTCAATATTTGATCAGGATTTTCGAAGGGTTTCAATCCTACACCTGATCATACACTATTTCCTCCATTTTACACTATCATTTTCATCCATTCTTCATCCACCCATCTACACTTGATCTCCTCCATCAAATCCACCATCCAAGTGGTCGAGGAAGCAAGATAGAGTGAAGATTGCAAGAATAAGAAGGAAAACTCCATTGAAGGACTTCAAAGGGGGAATCTAATTCTAATTTTTGTGAACTTCTTTATAGTTTTATCATGGAATTTGTAGATTCAATTGTCTATGTTGTTTTCTCTAAGACTATGATAGGTTAATCTCCTTTGTGAGATTAGCTCCGTGATTGGTGTTGGATAATTTAGTTTTTGTGCAATTTGATTTTAATCTTGAATGGGCTTTGTGTTATTTCTATCATTGATTGTTCATTGCTTGATTTATATGATGATATGTGTGATTAATTGTCATGGGCATGTGATTAGATTGAGAAATCAATTATGTGTTTAGGATAGTTCATTGAATCAATTCATCATACACTTCATGTGCATTAATTTAGAATAAGATAGAGATATCCTTGTAGATTTAGAACCCTTTGATGGAACATTTGATTAGCTTAATCGAGAGATTGGTTGATTAGGTAAGGAGACCAAAACCATTAGTGAATTCATAGTACCTTAAAAGGGAATAGTGCCTATGATTTAGTACCTCATTAGGGAACTCGTAGAGTAATTAGTACCTAGTGGGAGGTATTTGCTTTGGTCACGATCCTATGTGCTTTTGGGAGTCTTATTGAAGGCTTACATCATATCCATCTCGAGAGAGAGTTTAGGTGGAATTAGTAATCACTCCTATGCCTTGTCCATGAGAGATTAGAATTAATTGCATGATTACTTTATTATCTATGCCATGATTGTTGCTAATCTCATCCTTGCATCATTTGGAACCATCATTTATCTTTGCTTTATCTTATTTCTTGCATTAGTTTAAGTGAGTTCATTTGCACGCTTATCCTTCATCCCATTCCGTCGTCCTTATAAAATCACGATAAACTTGAGATTGCTTAAACTCTAGTACCTTACTCCCTGTGGTTCAATAAATTCTTTAATTGGTCATCCCAACTATATACGACCAATCAAATGGCACCATTGCCGGGGAGGTAACGGTCGCTAGAAGTTTGACGAAGGATTGTTTAGAGTGGTCTTAATAAGGATATTTTTTTATTTTTGCATCTTAGTTGCTTTAGAAAATTTGTTCAAATTTTTCTTTCTTTTATAGGTGCATACCTTGAGAAGGAAGAAGAAGGAGAACAAGCCCAAAAATATGAGCTCCATGGATATTCTTCGAGATTTGGTGAATAGAAGAGCTCATTTCGCTATGAGAACATAAAGAAATTTTCAAGGATTTCAAATGCCAAATTATGAGCCTAATTTGCAACCGGATTACGGAGTACAAGATATGCAATTCCAACAATAAGGTTATGAGAATTTTGGAGTTCCTCATTAAATGCATCAACAAGTATACCCTCAAGGTGTGGAAGATGTTTTTCAAGGAAATTTTTCTAGAAATCAAGAAGGAAATCAACCACAACTATGGGAAAATTTTCAAGACTCCAACACCTCTTATTCCACCCAAAGTGACCACATAGCGATGCTTGGAGAAAAGTTATTTGAAATGGTTATGGATCGCTTAGAAGAGGGGAGGAAGTCTAATCAAGTGTGGATTGATAGAATTGAAAACTTGTGTGAAACAATGATGAATACAATGATAGCATTCAATGCTAAGTTGAATTCATTGGAGCATCAAGTAAGTCAAATTGTGTCCACCGTGGAAAGACTTCAAGAAGAAAACAACAAGCCTTATACCTCCGGAACAAAGAGGGAATGCATGGTCGTTAATGCTAGAAAAGAGGATAGTTTGGGGGTTGATGAGGTTATGAAAAAAAAGAGAGAAAAGGTGCCTAAGTGGGTGAAAGCTAATGAGTTGAAAGAAGAGTTGAAGGGGGAATTCGATAGATTTGTCGAGCCTCTTGAAGAGATGGTAGAGAAAGTAAAGATTCAAAATCAAGAAGAGATTCACGCCCTTATGGAAGAAAAGTAGCCTCCAGAAAATAAGATCACAAACTCTACTCCCCACAAGCCTAAACTTTCTCATTCTATTGAAATTTCAAATTCTCTTAAGAACTTCCATGATTTTATTGATAAAAATTTGTTTGGTGATTATAGGAAAAAGGTTGCAAGAGGGCATCAACACTTGTCAATGCCCGAATTCTTACCGGAGAATATGGTTGAAGTTCAAAATGCATATAAAGCCCCATGGAAAAAGTGGAACAAGTGGAAAGGGCCATTCCTTGTAAAGAACGCCTTCGGAGAACAATTGCTTGAGTTATTTAACAAGAAGGGATATGTTCTTGTGGTTGAACGTGAGGGCACAAGGCA
This sequence comes from Pogostemon cablin, assembly GCA_023678885.1. Lineage (NCBI taxonomy): Eukaryota > Viridiplantae > Streptophyta > Magnoliopsida > Lamiales > Lamiaceae > Pogostemon > Pogostemon cablin. The sequence continues at coordinate 16,707,530 of CM042965.1, read as the reverse complement.
CTACTTCAAGAAGAAACCTATGACGGTGCCTAAGGACTATTCAAGACCACCATGAGCTAAATACTATCGTCCGACTTGAAGACGTTAAACTTAGCGCTAGATGGGAGGCAATCCATTATTATCTTTATTGCTTTATTTAGTGCTTTAAATAAGGATTGTGGATTTGATATTATTTTGCAATTTTTTGCATATATGTTGATTGTGAGGAGAATGCGTGTTGAAGATACGAAGGGTGCTTGATTGAAGTGTATAGGTAAGTTACACCATTTTTTTACAAACTTAACTCGAAACTCTTGTTTCAATTTAAGTTTGGGGGGATATGGCGTGGTGTGACATACTTTGTTTTGAAGGCATATACTTTTCGTGTTTTTGGGCTAATTTTGAATTTTTCTCATGAGTATTGGTTTTAATTTTGGTATGATTGGTTGTGTTGAAGTACATGATAGTCCATAGTTTTAATGATATTGTTGAGCTAATATTTTTGATGAGTTGTTGAGAATGAATGAAGTGTAGTGGAAGCACGAATTGAGCCCGAAGATCAAGTTGAGATTCGTTGTGTATTCAATCCGGAAGCTAGTGCCAACCATTTCCACTACCAAATGCCTATTGAGGGAGTTCACTCTATACTCTACCACTTATAGTTGCTTGACATGAATTTATTTTATTTGGATTGGTGTGAATAGCATGTTACTTTATTTGTTATATTTTTGGGAGGTTTATTTTCGTAAGTTGGGATTTTCTTTTCAATCAAAGGTTAGGATGTTTGTGAGCTTAATTGATCATGGATGATATGAATGTGTGCTTTATTGTTAATGATGGTGATTTTTATTTTTACATGTTATGTGTTTTTATTTGTGTCTTGATTGTTGAGTCTTTTCTTGTTTGTTTTGTGTGTATTTTTATTCTTGTTTAGGGATTGTTTGGTGGTTTATTTTTGGAATGTTGTGAGTCATTTTTGAATGTGAGTGATGACATGTTGTGGTGATAAGTGATGACAAGTTATGATTAAGAATCTCTACACTTTCAAATTGTGACATGTTTTACTTAACTTGTTCAATTTTGAGATCAATGTGGTGTAATAAGTTTCTTTAAGTCCAAGCACAAGCTTGTGAGCGTTTGAGCCTCTACCGTACATACATGGTATTTCTTCATGAGTGGATCAGTTGTGTTTGATAAGGTAGAACTTGCTCAAGGACTATAGGAACGAGCCTGATTTGTGGAGATTAGTGATTGATCTAAGGCCATCCTTGTTATTAATAGTCATTGCCATATATTTCCCTACCATGAACACCATCCCTAGTCAACTACTTTGAACCTTTAAGCCTATTCTTGTGAATCTAGCACATTACAAGCCTTGATTACCCACATGAGCCTAATATATTTGCCCTTTTGTGTGAGTGATTGAGGAGATGGTAGCTAGGAAGTTTTGATAAGTAAGAAAAAGAAGAAAGAAAATGGTAAACAAGTAAGAAAAAGGATGAAAAGAGCAAAACCAAGAATGGACATGCAACCTCAAAACAAGAAAATGAGCAAAGCAATAACAATATGCTCAAATGCTTAAAAGTCCAAAGAAGGAAGCATAAATCAAAAGAAGCTCAATCTAAGGAAAGTTGATGATTAGTGCTTGTGATTATCAAAGTTGAGAAATGAAGAAAGATAAGTGAAGGTATGGAAGAAAGTAGCTACCTCTTCGATTACTTACACATGATTAGTCACTATTTCCTAAATTCTCCCTACTATACCAAAGAGCCTATCATTACATCCTAATTAAAATCCTTTTTGATCATTAATAGAAACTTTGGTGGTTTGTGAATGTAGTCTACGAGCAAGCTTATAGCGAGTCAAGCCAATCGGTTAATGAGTATTGATTTACCCAACTTTAAAGAGTGTTGAGTGAAATTGATATCCCATTGAGAGACTTGGACCAAAAAGGGACTATATTATACTTTATTCTCTTTTGATTGAACTTGTTAATATTTTTTGCATGTTATGAGTCTAATGTTGTAGGATGCTTTAACATAGTTTGTAATTCTTATTGCTATTGATGTGTTATTACTTATTTTCGTTTAGTCTTTTCCTAGGTAAAAATCTCTCCCCTTGTTGTATCATTTTCGTTTTTTAGGGACACACAACACTTTAAGTTTGGGGGTGTGATGAGTGATATTTTTCCCTATATTTTATTGTCTTTTTATGTGTGTTTTCGTATATTTTTATCTGTATTTATGTGCTATTTGGTTGTGTTTTGTGTTTTTATAGAGATGTGTGTGAATGAGCTTAAACGTATGATTTTCAGGTAAAAATAGATCCTAAACGCAAAAAGGAAGACGTAGGAAATAGCGGGTCTCAATTCGGAGTTGAAATGAGGGAGAACAAGTCAAAACAAAATTGTAAAAATAGGGGTTGCACCAACACGGCCGACCGTGTTGCAGCACACGACCCGTGTTGCAGCACACGACCCGTATTAGGCAATACGGCCCTGTAAGCCTTGGCCAATTTCTGACATCAATTACACCTACACGGCCACCCTGTGGCCGTGTTGCAGCACATGAGTTGTGTTGCTGCAGCATCAGAAACATATCAGAACCCTTATAGAAGCTTCCCAAGGGGTATAAATACCCAATACTTCAATATTTGATCAGTATTTTCGAAGGATTTCACTCCTACACCTAGATCACACACCATTTCCTCCATTTTACACCATCATCTTCATCCATTCTTCATCTATCCATCTACACTTGATCTCTTCCATCAAATCCACCGTCCAAGTGGTCAAGGAAGCAAGGAAGAGTGAAGATTGCAAGAAGAAGAAGAAGATCTACATTGAAGGACTTCAAAGGGGGAATCTAATTCTAATTTTTGTGAACTTCTTTATAATTTGATCATGGAATTTGTAGATTCAATTGTCTATGTTGTTTTCTCTAAGACTATTATAGGTTAATCTCCTTTGTGAGATTAGCTCCATGATTGGTGTTGGATAATTTAGTTTTTATGCAATTTGATTTTAATTTTGAATGGGCTTTGTGTTATTTCTATCATTGATTGTTCATTGCTTGATTTATATGATGATATGTGTGATTAATTATCATGGGCATGTGATTAGATTGAGAAATCAATTATGTGTTTAGGACAGTTCATTGAATCATTTTATCATACACTTCATGTGTATTAATTTAAAATGAGATATAGATATCCTTCTAGATTTAGAACCCTTTGATAGAACATTTGATTAGCTTAATCGAGAGATTGGTTGATTAGGTGAGGAGACCAAAACCATTAGTGAATTCATATTACCTTAAAAGGGAATATTGCCTATGATTTAGTACCTCATTAGGGAACTCGTAGAGTAATTAGTACCTAGTGGGAGGTGTTTGCTTTGGTCACATTCTATGTGCTTTTGGGAGTCTTATTGAAGGCCTACATCCTATCCATCTCAAGAGAGAGTTTAGGTGGAATTAGTGATCGCTCCTATGCCTTGTCCATGAGAGATTAGAATTAATTGCATGATTACTTTATTATCTATGCCATGATTGTTGCTAATCTCATCCTTGCATCATTTGGAACCATCATTTATCTTTGCTTTTATCTTATTTCTTGCATTAGTTTAAGTGCGTTCATTTGCACGCTTATCCTTCATCCCATTCTGTCATCCTTATAAAATCACGATAAATATGAGATCGCTTAAACTCTAGTACCTTCCTTCCTGTGGTTTGATAAATTCTTTAATTGGTCATCCCAACTATATATGACTAATCATCTATCATTCTGAATAAGCTGGTTTGAAGTTTGTAGGCTAAATGATCACTGCGAAAGATTTATCCAGTTTTTTGATGGCACGGTTAAGTAAATGAAAATGCTTGGCGTGTATGATGAAATTCTTGGTCTGTGCTTAATTTAACTTAATTGACTTAATGCGGTAGGTAAGATTCACTGTGAGGTGATTAGTGGTGATAATCTAATTTAATTAGAGGCTTTCTTCAGCATAAACTTTAAAACAAGTACCATTTTTTACATTCAGGGGATTTTGAATACTGGCTAGCATAATAATTGGACTATGGTGAGCAATGGGGTCACCTATTGGAGCATCGTTACAGTCCAGGTGATGATTATTTTAGTATTTATCATTTGGGTTACCTATGTGTGTGTGTATTTATGACCTATTTTATTTCCAATAATTTAATTTTGGAGGCTAATAAGTAATAACAATGTATTTTAGCTTTAATTTAGTTGTCGGGCCTGTCCATTTCTTGAGGAGGTGAATGACATTCGTGTTTCTGGTGTTTCTTCACCTCGAGTCGTAGTTGTGAGGAAGGTTGTGGAGTGCAAAAGTCGAGAATCAGGAGCAATTGATTACAGTACCGTCTAATTTGACTCTTACAATAGATGGCTATCTCTATTCGATTTTTTCGTTTGTTTGCTAAATCTATTCAAAATTCCTTGAATTTTTCCTTTTCTTTTTCACCTAAAATTTTGAAATTTAATATTTTAATTTATTTTTTAATTACAGCATAAACTTTAAAACAAGTACTATTTTTTGCATTCATGGGCTTTTGGATACTGGCTAGCATAATAATTGGACTTTGGTGAGCAATGGGGTCACCTATTGGAGCATCGTTAAAGTCCAGGTGATAATTATTTTAGTATTTGTCATTTGGGTTACCTAAGTGTGTGTGTGTTTATGACCTATTTTATTTCCAATAATTTAATTTTGGAGGCTAATAAGTAATAACAATGTATTTTGGCTTTAATTTAGTTGCCGGACCTGTCCATTTCTTGAGGAGGTGAATGACATTCGTGTTTCTGGTGTTTCTTCACCTCGAGTCGTAGTTGTGAGGAAGGTTGTGGAGTGCAAAAGTTGAGAATCAGGAGCAATTGATTATAGTACCGTCTAATTTGACACTTACAATAGATGGCTATCTCTATTCGATTTTTTCGTTTGTTTGCTAAATCTATTCGAAATTCCTTGAATTTTTCCTTTTCTTTTTCACCTAAAATTCTGAAATTTATTATTTTAATTTATTTTTTAATTACAGCATAAACTTTAAAACAAGTACTATTTTTTGCATTCATGGGCTTTTGGATACTGGCTAGCATAATAATTGGACTTTGGTGAGCAATGGGGTCACCTATTGGAGCATCGTTAAAGTCCAGGTGATAATTATTTTAGTATTTGTCATTTGGGTTACCTAAGTGTGTGTGTGTTTATGACCTATTTTATTTCCAATAATTTAATTTTGGAGGCTAATAAGTAATAACAATGTATTTTGGCTTTAATTTAGTTGCCGGACCTGTCCATTTCTTGAGGAGGTGAATGACATTCGTGTTTCTGGTGTTTCTTCACCTCGAGTCGTAGTTGTGAGGAAGGTTGTGGAGTGCAAAAGTCGAGAATCAGGAGCAATTGATTACAGTACCGTCTAATTTGACTCTTACAATAGATGGCTATCTCTATTCGATTTTTTCGTTTGTTTGCTAAATCTATTCGAAATTCCTTGAATTTTTCCTTTTCTTTTTCACCTAAAATTCTGAAATTTATTATTTTAATTTATTTTTTAATTACAGCATAAACTTTAAAACAAGTACTATTTTTTGCATTCATGGGCTTTTGGACACTGGCTAGCATAATAATTGGACTCTGGTGAGCAATGGGGTCACCTATTGGAGCATCGTTACAGTCCAGGTGATGATTATTTTAGTATTTGTCATTTAGGTTACCTATGTGTTTGTGTTTATGACCTATTTTATTTCCAATAATTTGATTTTGGAGGCTAATAAGCAATAACAATATGTTTTGGCTTCAATTTAGTTGCCTGGCGTGTCCATTTCTTGAGGAGGTGAATGACATTCGTGTTTCTGGTATTTATTCACCTCGAGTCGCAATTGTGAGGAAGGTTGTGGAGTGCAAAGAGTCGAGAATCAGGAGCAATTGATTACAGTACCATCTAATTTGATTCTCACAATGGATAGCTATCTCTATTTGATTTTTTCGTTTGTTTGCAAAATCTATTCGAAATTCCAAGAACACATGGAAAGAGAATCGTTCTCCCGGCAACCTTCGCTGGCGGACCAAGATACATGGTCCAAAGCTATCAAGATGTAATGACCATTTGCAGATGGGCTGGCTATCCAAATCTCTTCATCACATTTACTTGCAATCAGAAATTGCCTGAAATACAACGCATGGTTACATCACATGGTCTCAAACTAGAGGTCATGCCTGATATCATTACAAGAGTATTTAAGATAAAGCTTGCTTCTTTGATCGCTGACCTCCGAACCGGGAAACATTTTGGAAAAGTTAAAGCAGGTACATTAAATCATTTATTTCTTTTTTTTAGTTTTCATTCAACAAGTAATTGGCAGTTTGATTAAGCTCACTATTGCCTGTTATATGGCATTAGAATTTAATCTAAATACAATTGGCTAAACCATACATGTGAGTTCTATTAATTTAGTTCACATGATTTTTTTTATTTTTTTTTTAAAATTAACACGTATGTTGTATATTATGTCAATTGAATTCACTTTGTATTGCACTATTGCAGTTGTATATACTGTGGAATTTCAGAAACAAGGATTTCCGCATGCACATATACTCCTTTTCCTTGAGAGAGCATTAAATTGTCCTTCTGGCAATGACATTGATGCTCTTATATCTGCTGAGATACCAGATGAGGTGCATGATAATGAATATTACTCTGCAGTCTGTGAATACATGATTCATGGACCCTGTGGTCAGTTACGATCAGCATCAGCCTGAATGGAAGAGGATGGTTTTTGCACTAAACATTTCCCTAAGAGTTTTGTTTCCGAAACAACAATAGACCAAGATGGATATCTATTATATCGCAGAAGGAATGATGGAAAAACTGTCATCAAGAGTGGGATAGAGTTGGATAACAGATACGTCATTCCAAACAATAGAGAACTACTTTTAAAGTATCAAGCACATATAAATGTTGAGTGCTGTAATCAGACACGTTCAATAAAGTATCTTTTTAAATATGTCAATAAAGGGAACGATCGAATCTCAACGACATTCTGCCAGAGTACAGAAGATGAATCTCAAAGAAAACCGTTGATGAGATAAAGATGTTCTACGACTGTAGATACATCTTGGCCAGTGAATCAGCATGGAGAATTTTTGGAAATGAAATACAGTATCATTATCCTCCTGTAAAAAGGTTAAGCTTCCATCTTGAGGGTGAACAGAATGTAGTATTTTCAGATAACGATCCTCTAAACAATGTAATGAGCAAATAATCGGTGAGGAAAAGTATGTTTCTTGCTTGGTTTGAGGCTAATAAAAAATATCCTGAGGCAAGAGATCTGACTTATGCTGAGTTTCCACTCTATTTTGTCTACAAACGTGAAGATAGAGAGTGGTTAATTAGAAAAAAAGGGAGGATCACTTGGCCGGATATATTTTGTGCCTGCAAGAGCAGGAAATAGTTACTGTTTTAGGATCCTATTGAATATTGTTAGGGGTACCACATGTTATGAAGATTTCAGGAGATACAACGGTAAAATTCATGACACATATAGGGAGGCTTGCTATACACAGGGATTATTGGATGATGATAAAGAATACATCGACTTATTTGAGAAAGCAAGCCATTTTTCACATGCACGCTCGATGAGGCAACTCTTCGTTACACTGTTAATGTCAGGTATAATGAGCCGCCCAGAGTTTGTGTTTGAAGAATGCTGGCATCACTTATCCAATGATATTCTTCATAATCAGAGAAACTTTATGAACTTTCCAGGTATTTTACTGCCATTTTAGTTGTTATAACTTGATAATAATTGTGTTTTTTAGGTACATATTTGTCATAAAAAATATATTAACGCAACATAACTCACACTAAATATTTGATCTTTTAGGAAAAGGTATATATGTGGTCACCTTATTATTCAGTTATTTTCTTAGAGTTTATTTATTTTTTTAAAGCAACATATGTAATTAAAAACATTGCAATGTCTGTTTTAGGTTTTAATGTATAATATTGACTACGAAAAACCAGTTAAAGAAACAACAACAACCATACATGGAATTAAATTATATTAGTGTAATCGAAAGATGCTCTTCTTATAAGAATACATATAATTTATTCAATATATCATGTAATAAAACTGTTGTCGTAAAAATAATTATATTGTGGAAGACTAAATATACTTACAAACACTTATAAATATTGTGACCTATAAATGCGTTTATATATGTTTATTTTAATATTTTATTTTTATTTGCAATTGGAATAACATACGGGATTGGAAATGACAAAGGAGAAAATAATTGATGCTACTCTGTCTGAAATGGATAAAATACTGAGAGGAATGGGGAAATCACTTAGTGACTATGATGGGATGCCGTACCAGCACACGATCATGATGCACACCTGGAAAATAGGATGATCATTAATGAACTTCATTACAACAGAAGTGATTTGCGTAGTTAACATGAGATACTGTGTTAAAAGTTGAACCAGGATCAGCCGCGCGTGTATGATACAATTATGAAATCGATGGTTGAGAAAGCAGAGTCCGTTTTCTTCATATACGGATATGGCGATACTGGGAAAATATTTTTGTGGAATACACTGTCTGCAGCAATTAGATCCAAAGGAGAGATTGTGCTTAATGTCGCATCCAGCGGTATTGCATCGTTGTTACTTCCTAGGGGTAGAACGGCGCATTCTCGATTTGAAATACCAATAAATTTTCATGAGGAGTCCACATGTAACATCAAGCAAGGCAGCCATCTAGCAGAGTTATTGTCGCGTTGCAGTATGATAATTTGGGATGAGGCTCCTATGGTGAACAAATTCTGCATTGAGGCACTTGACAGAACTATGGGAGACATTATGTAATTAAAGGATGAATTTTCTGTAGATAGGTCGTTCGGTGGAAAGATGGTTGTATTTGGAGGTGATTTCAGATAAATATTGCCAGTCATTCCAAAGGGCACTCGGCAGGTAATAATTGGTGCCACGATAAACTCTTCCTACTTGTGGGAACACATAAAGGTTTTGAAGCTTACCAAGAACATGCGTCAGACGAATTTGCCTGTAAGTAGTGAATCTGAAGTGGCCAGGGAATTTGCAGAATGGGTTGCAAAGATTGGCGACGGTATGGTCGGAACGACAACAGATTATGGGGTAGATGTGGAAATTCCAGCAGACATTCTACTAGATGGTGGTGATGATCCAATTGGTTCTATTGTTAGAAGCACATATCCTAACTTCCTGAATGTACTTGTCAATTCTAATTACTTGAAGGATAGAGCAATACTTGCACCAACTCTTGATTTAGTGGATAGCATCAATGAGTACATGATAGCAATGAATGGCAATGAACAAAAAACTTATTTAAGTTCTGATTCTGCGTGTAAATCAGATGCAAATATGGACATACTAGCTGATGTTTATACTCCAGAATTTCTAAACACATTGAAGTACTCTGGAGTTCCGAACCACGAGCTTCATATTAAGGTGGGAATGCCAGTAATGCTTCTCCGTAACATTGACCACTCAAGGGGATTATGCAACAAAACACGTCTTCTGGTTACTGATATGAAAGACCATGTGATTCAGGCAAGAGTGTTGTCCGGAAATAACGCTGGTGATCTTGTGCTTATACCAAGACTGACATTGACACCCACTGACATTAGGTTGCCATTCAGGTTTCAAAGGAGATAATTCCCACAGATTGTGTCTTATGCCATGACGATAAAAAAGAGTCAAGGACAATCATTGAATACTGTTGGTTTGTACTTAAAAAGACCGGTATTCAGTCATGGTCATCTTTATATTGCTGTCTCAAGATCAACTGGCAAGGCAGGCTTGAAGATATTGATGGAGAAACCTGAAGGTGAAAATAAAGTAATTTGCAAGAATTACGTATTTAGAAAGGTATTTAGAAATGTTTAAATTCATACTCTTTCACACGCTACTTCTGCGATATACAAACTGCTGAGTCTAATGCGTCTGATTATAAGAATGTGTTTATTTTTATTCATGAGTATAATGTGTGTGATTATTCAACTCTTCTACCACAAAAACTACTAAATAAATTGATTCAACAAGTTCCAGTTAATTAATTATTATGATTATGATTATCAATCATATTTCTCATTCATTCCCTTGCAAAATCATTTTGAAAATAAGAGATGGTTTTTTATCTGAACATTTGATATGCTGTGAAATTTGTGTGTATTTTGAATAGGTTTTAAATTGATGATATCGGAAGATTTAGCATTTGTTTTCGAAGCTGAACACTCATTGGAATGCTTTATATTAATTTGATCATAATTAGACTTAATAGGATATTTATTTCATGGGATGGAGTTACTATTAACTACTTGGAGGGTTAATATAAAACTATTTGTTTTATTATTATATTTTATAATATAAAACATACATTATATTTAACATGAAAATATCTCCCCGTGCAATGCACGGGTTCGGTAACTAGTTTTTCTTATGAGTTCCAAATGTAGTTTAATTATGATTTGTGACTTGCAAGTTGTATATGAGATTACAAACGTCACTTATTCAAATAAAAAATTAAATATAACTCCCATTATGATGCTCATTGCTCAAGAGATGGTTGGCTGTGTTGGATAAAATATATTAGGTAAATTTGGAAACACAATTTCTGTAATTTGTTGATATTGAAGAACAAAATTGGCTTTCAATGGCTGAACGAAACCTAATTTTTTTATACGATTTATAACCACTTTTTAGAAAATTTTGGATTTGTATTATGCTTTTAATATGTTAATGGTTTATATTTGTGAATGTAGGCCTGTATATATGTGCTTTAATGAGTTTAACTATAGGATGTATTTTTGTTTTGTGAGCCCATATGTGCTTCTGTGAGTTTAGATTTAGATGTATTTTTCTATGCTTTAGAGTTTGACTATAGATTTTATTGGTTCTATAACTATATATAAGCTTACTTTTTCATGCTTTTCATATTTTATTTTGAGTTTTGTAGTTTTGTTTGATATCTTTAGGGGACTTTGGTTCACCGTGAGCATTAATTGTTCCTATGAATTGCTTTTGAATATAACTATAGATATATTTTTTCATGCTTTATATATATATATATATTCGGACATTATTAGGGATTTTAAAAGCTATGAAACCCTCTCATAAGCATAGAATTTAGAGTGAAATTTTGAACATAATAAACATGGTTAAATTTTTTGTATTTATAGAGACAAGTTAGTGAAGCAATAACTTTTTTTTTGGTAGTGAATACACTATGTAATGGTTAGTTAAGACATTAGAAAAAAAGTTCCATTCTTTTGCTAAGTTCCATTGTGTAACAGATACTTGGGAGTACTCATCTTATTGATTACCGCTGCTGATTTCACCAATCACTACCTTTTAGTCATAACCTTAAATTTATATTTTATTTAATATTCTGTTTTAGGTTTGGTTAACATGGTTGGAAAGTATAGCTATGAATATGTTATCAGTGCCATTTGATGATCTGATTTGAATATATCTAATCTAATAAGATAATATTACAAATCTTCCTAATATGTTTGTATACTATTTAATTTTGCATATTTTTTGCATAGATATGGTTATGAGCATTTTCAATCATATATTTCAACAGCTGCATTTGGATAAGAGAGAATTTTTTACTTGAGAATGATTGCTATGTAATGGTATTTCAATTGGGAATCATATGGATTGATCATTATTTGAGTGCACAATTTCATTTTACCTTTCCAGTTTTTTTTAATCCTTTGTTTTTACTAATAACAGGGCTATTATCATCAGAACCAAGCTATAAAGAATCAAATCATGACAATTAGGCTTCTAAGTGTAAGTTTAAGCTACGGATGCCAGAAGTTAGAGATAATAAAGGCAAGGTTGTTGGAAGAATTTAGTGTTGTGTTTCTGAGTTACCACAAACAGCTATTCACTTCCTTTATAGTTTCTGTTTATACTCAAGTTATGCATCAATTTGTGCCTACGAATAAGATTTGCTCTACTACACCTCTGTATTTGAATTTGGTCAATGGGTTGTTAATTGATTTAAATTTTATTCATAGGGAGAAGAAAATAGTTTTTAATAGAGTACTTCCCATGTTGCACATTTTTGTATATCTTTTAACTTTTACACATCATAGAGATAATCCTCTCAAATTTGTTCTTGTGTTCTTTTAACTTTTGATGCATAATTGTAGTATCAAAAGATAACTAATGAGGTATGGTGCCATTAGTTCTTGTTTATGTATCATATTAGGAAAGTTCTTTTATTTTATTTTTCATTTTTTTCTCAGGTTTTCAAGTTTGAATGTATAATTGAAGCATCAGAAGATAAATAAAGAGGTATGCCATTAATTCTTTCTTATGTATCACATTTTTTGGGAATCTTCTAAATAGAATTCTTATTTTCTATAAATTTTAAATTTATAGTGTGAAGATATCTCTGACGCAGTAAGAATGTGAAGATGGTGGTACTTTTTATGAATAACATTTGAAGAAATTACATTCTTATAGAATGTAGAAATAAATATAAAAATGTTTATGTTCTCTGATTTGTAAAAAAATTACAAATGCATCATGTTTTTTTGTTAATTTAATTAGTTAATTATTGTAATTTGATTTGGTATTGACTATAATTTATTATTGTACATTTAAATATTAAAATTCATAAATTTCAATATATTTTATATTTTATAGTGCTTACGGGATTCACTTATCTGATAAAATTCCTAAGGTGAAAAAAAGCCTCTTTGTGCTCCATCTGGGCATATATGTCTAATTTTAGGAAATGAGAAATGCCATATTTTACAAAGAATAAATCTGTTAGCGTAGAAGGTCAATGCAATCATATCATACAACAACAAATCAGCATCACAGCCTGTACACTTCTTTCAGCAAGTATTTTTCCTCTTATAAACTTAATTATATTAATTGTTGTGTCTTTTGAAATATTTTGATGCATCCATTAGTCACAGAGAATCTAGCAAATTTAATGATAATTAGTTGAACATTAGAGTGTGTTGGCAATATCATAATTTGTAGGTCATTCCAATAATGAATTTTTTAAATTACTTGAAGAGTACTGTATAAATTTCAACTTTGTCTAATATGATGAGAAGAATTGCTGTCCTAACTTAAAAATCTTACTAGAAAAGGTACTTGCATCACTCCTTGCAATGATCATGCTCTCATGTCAATTGATTATTTGTAAATGTCTTACACTATGCATGAAATATTGGTGGACTAAAAATGATTAATATTAAAGTAAGTTTATAGCCATTCATTATATGGTACATATGTATGTTATGTATATATAAGTTATTATTATTTTTTATTGCTCCATTAAAATTATTACAAGTATAAATATTTGATTTCATTTAGATTAGCTTTTTCAAGGTCGGTGAGACATTTTCAGCTCAAGTAAATGAGGAAATTGGAGTTCATATGTTTTGTTTGATATTTTTAGTTCTGAGTCTGTTTATCTATTAAAAACATTTGGACTTCACTAAAATCTATTTTTCTAACCTTTTGACACATTTTTCCTTTTTCTTTCTAATTTCCTGTTTCACAGAATGTTGAGGAGTGCAAATTTTTGAATTATTTATATTCTAACCTTGCTTTTAATTTCAATTAATCTACTACAAGATTAGCACTCATTTTTAACTGGGAATGGATAAGTTATGTAAAATCTAAGCTTGCTTTTGATTTCAATAAATCTACTACAAGATCAATGATTAGCTATTTGTAGTTGAGATGACCAATTAAAGAATTTATCGAACCTCAGGGAGGAATGTACTAGGGTTTAAGTGATCTCATGTTTGTCTTAGTTTTATAGAGATGATCATAAAGAGGTAGGACTAATCAAGAAATGACAATTAAATAATTAAATGACAAGATAAATAATAGGATAGATGAATGGAAGATGGATGAATGAGCCAAATAGATAGAGAATGAGACTATCAATACATAAAGCATGGAAAATTTAGATATCATGCAACGAATTCATATATGTCATGGATTAATAACTAAGGGCCAACACGAATTCCACCTAAACTCTCTCTCGAGATGGATATGATGTAGATCCTTTACAAGGTCTCAAAAAGGCTCTAAGGTTGGTTCTCAATCAAACAATTCCAACTAGGTACTAAGCTTGAAATGAGAGTCACTTCACATGATTAATTGACCTCTCGATCTAACAAATCACATGTTCTATCAAAGGGTTCTAAATCCTAAAGGATATCTCTATCTCTCTTAAACTTATAATGCACATGAAGTGTATGATGAAATGATTCAATGAACTATCCTAAACATATAATTGATTTCTCAATCTAATCACATGCCCATGACAATTAATCACACAAATCAACAATACAAATCAAGCAATTAACAATCAATGATAGAAAATTAACAAATCCAATCAATATATGAATTCAATTACAAAATACCCAAAATTATCCAGCACAATTTATATTGCTAATCTCACAAAGGAGATTAGCCTTTCATAGTTTCAAAGAAAACAACATAGACAATTGTATCTCCAAAACACATGATTAAACTACAAAGAAGACTACAAAAATTAGAATTAAAACTCTCTTGAATAGCTTCAATGGTGTTTCTCTTCCTCTTCTTGCAATCTTCATTCCCCCTTACTTCTCTAACTACTTAGATGGTTTATTGGATGGATGGATTCAAGGATGGGTGAATGGGATGAAGAATGTGGTGTAAATTGAAGGAATTGGTGTGTGGGGTGTATGGGCAGCTGAATTTCGGATCCAATCTCCTCAAAATGTTAAATGAATTGGTATTTATACCCCTTGGAAACCTTCTAGAAGATGTATGAAAAGTTTTCTGTTCTGGCACCAACACGACTCGTGTGCTGCAGCACGAGTCAAGTTGTGTTAGGATTTTTCGATCAAACTTTACTCAAGACGGCACACGAGTCGTGTGCTGATGCACGGCCACAAGGTGGCCGTGTTGGATGAATTGATGCTGCTACACGGCTCCTCTTTACAGTCCCGTGTTGGCGACACGGGCCGTGTGTTGCAACACGGCTCGTGCATCCTACACGGCCGGCCGTGTTGCTGCTGCCCTTTTTTTCTTCCTCGTTTCATCTTCTGTCTCTGTTTTTGCTCCGTTTTCACCTATTTTACATATGATTAAGTTTATTCACATACAATTCCATAAAAACACATAATACCACCAAGATACACATAAATACGGATAAAATAACATGAAAATTGACCTAAAAAGATACTAAAATCTAGGTGAAAATATCACTCATCACACCCCCAAACTTAAAGTGTTGTGCGTCCCCAAACAACGAAAGTGATAAAACAAGGGGATAGAGATTTTCACCTAGAAAAAGACTAAACGAACATAAGAAATAACACATCGATAGCAACAAGAACTACAACTCATGCTAAGTTATCCTACAACATTAGATTCATGACATAAGAAATTAACAAGTTCAATCTAAAGAGAATAATGTGTAATATAGTCCCTTTTAGTCCAAGCCTCACATAGATTATCAATTTCACTCAACACTCTTTAAGGTAAGGTAAATCAACACTCATTAATCTATTGGCTCGACTCGTTATAAGCTTGCTCGCGGACTATATTCACAAACTACCAAAGTTTACATCAATGATCTAAAAGGTCTTTCATTAAGGATATAATGATAGAGTCTTTGGTAGGTAGGAAATATTTAGATAAAAGTGACTAAACAAGTGTAAGTAATCGAAGAGGTAGCTAATTTCTTCCATTCCTCCACTTTCTTTCTTCCCTTCTTATTCTTTGCAACATTCAGGCACTAATCATCATTTCACTTTTTATTTTCAAATATTTTGATTGTATGCTCCCTTCTTTTGATTTTTCGTTTCTTGAGCGTCTTATTTGATTCACTCTTCTTCTTATTTTAAAGGTTGCATATGCATCTTTTGTTCATACTTTTTCATCCATTTTTCTCACTTGTTACCATTTCCTTTTCTTCTTTTCATTTTTCCTTCCTAGCTACCATCTCCTTAATCACTCACAACAAAAGGGTATATATAAGGCTCATGTGGGTAATCACGGCTTGTAATGTGCTATATTCACAAGAAATAGGCTTATAAGCTCAAAGTGGTTGACTAGGGATGATGTTCATGGTATGAGAATTTTTGGCAATGACTTTTCATGACAAGGATGGCCTTAAATTATTATCATCATTCTCTACTAATTGGATTCGTTCCTATAATCATTGAGCAAGTATTTATTTTATCAAAACACAATCGATCCACTCATGAAAAGATATACCATGTCTGCACGGTTGAGGCTCAAATTCTCACAAGTTTATGCTCGGACCTACGGAACTTATTACACCACATTCTTCTCAAAATTGAACAAGTTAAATAAAACATGTCACAATTCGAAAGTGTAGAGGTTCTTAATCATAACTTGTTATCACTTATCACAACAACGCATCATTACTCACATTCAAAAATGACTCACAACATCCTAAAAAAAATCCACCAAAACATTCCTAAACAAGAATAAAAATACACACAAAACATAAAAGAGAAGACTCACCAAATAAGAAATAACACAAAAACACATAACAAGCAAGAACAAGAAAAACCATCCATCATAAGAAAATTAAGCACACATTCATATCATTCATAATCAATTAATCTCACAAACATCACATCCTTGACTGAAAAGAAAATCCTAAATTATGCAAGTAAACCTCCCACAAACATAACAAATGAAGTATCAAATCCATCACAATCCAAATTAACTAGAAATAAGCTAAAGAAGTGTTGAGTACTAAAAGTACTCCCTTCAATTCTCCGGGGAGGAGGTGGTGTTGGATGATAGTTCATGGAGTTTGGAAGTGAAAATGCATGACGGGAATGAGCAGCCGTGTTCTAACAGTCGGCTTTTAAAAACTGTCTCAAGACACGACACGAGTCATGTGACACAACACGTCAAAAGGGTGGCCGTGTTGCGTGATTTGATGTCGGTTCACGGCTCATGTACCTGCAGTTCTGTTTTCTCTAATTTTCAACTTCAAGTCTTGTCTTCCCCTGTTTTTATGCTTCCAATGCTCCCTATTCATGCTCACAACTCATAAACATCATTAGCTCAACATTAGTTATCAAAACATGGATTATCATATACTTCAACACAACCAGTCGGACCAAAATCAAACCAAAATCCATGAGAAAAATTTTAAAATTGCCCCAAAAATACGAAAAGTATATGCCTTCAAGACAAAGTATGTCACACCACGCCATATCCCCCAAACTTAAATTGAAACAAGAGTTTCGAGTTAAGTTTGCAAATAGTGGTGTGACGAACTTACACACTTCAAACCAAGCACCCTTCGTATCTCCAATATGAATCTTCCTCACAAGCACAATCAACCTACATGCAAAAATGCAAGAAAAAAAATCCACCATCCTTATTGAAAGCATTAAATAAAGCTATAAAAGGTAATGATGGGTTGCCTCCCATCTAGTGCTAAGTTTAACGTCTTCAAGCCAGACGGGATATGGAGAACTCATCGGAATAACCATGGATATCTTTCGTCCTTGCCATCGAATTTTAACCATTGTGCTTCTTCCTCTAGTAGGCACTTTGGCAAGTGACGGCCTCCGTTGCATCCTTTGAGCATGGCTTTAAAAATTCGACTCTCTTGAGCTTACACTCCATTGCCTTCTCCATTCTTGAACACCACTTATTCCTCTTTACCAAATAGATCTCCAACATCTCTTCTAGTTCTCTTTTGTTTCTAAGAATATGAGAAGAATCAATGGGTAAGACAAAGTCAATATAAACAATATTATGAAATTCAAAGCAACTTAAAGAGTTTAAAGGTTTAGAAATGCTCATTTCACTCTTCAAGTCATCATCACTTGCTTTTCGATTTTGTTCCTCTTCATCAAACATCATTCGCCTCAATAGGCTCTTCAAATACCTCCTTTGATTCTTCATCTCCCAAATTCTCTTCTTTCTCCAACTCTTCTTCAACTTTGCTCTCCTCTTCAAGTTCTTTAAAGTACTTACAATTTGGCTTACTTGATGCTCCAAGGCTTCGAACCTCTTCTCAGTTGCCTCCTCTCTTTTCTTGTCCTCCTCAAGGCTTGCTTCCATCATCTCAATCAAGACTTCTATGGATGATTTTTCTTCCTTAACTTGTTGAAAGTCTACTCCCTCTTGGTTGTCAAAATTCCATCCTTGAATTGGTGGATAATTCTCTTGAAAACTTCTTTCATAGTTATTTAGAAAATTTCCTTGGAATCCACTCCCATGAAAGAATGATCGTTATCATTTTCACCTAGGTTTTAGTATCTTTATTCGTGCTTTTTGGATGTTTTTATCCGTATTTGTGTGACTTTTGGTGGAGTTATTGTAATTATGAGAAATATGGTATGGATTGATAGAATTATGTAAATGAGCTTAAATATGTGTAAAACAGGTCAAGAAATGGAGAAAAATGGAGTCGAGAGCAAAACGGAGACCGAAGTACAGGCCACGCTCGGACACGGGCCGTGTGCAGAACATGGACCTGTCCGAGGTGGTCGTGTATTTTTCTCAGAATGACGAGCTCACTCAGGGGGATGGCCGTGTTCTGGCGCACGAGCCGTGCAGCAGTGCAAGCCCCGTGTGCAGAACATGGGCCTATAAGAGGAAGCCGTGCAATATCGTCAGAAAATGCTACATGCCCATGACCGAGGCCGTTGATGAGTGATATTTTTACCTAGATTTTAGTGTCTTTTTACGTGTGTTTTCATTTTATTTTATCCGTATTTATGTGTTATTTATTTATGTTTTGGATGCTAGACATGATAAGGAAGACGTAGGAAAAAACAGATCTCAATTCGGAGTTGAAACGATGGAGAACGAGCTAAAACAGTGAAGGAAACAAGGACATGCACCAACACGGGTCGTGTATGGAATACGGCCTTATAAGAGGTGGCCGTGTGCCATCATCAATTCATCCAACACGACCACCTTGTGCCCGTGTTACAGCACACGAGCTGTGTTGCATAACACGACCCTGTAAGTCTTGGCCGTGCAGCGACATCAATTCACCCAACACGGCTACCTTGTGGCCGTGTTGCAAAGTACGACTCGTGTTGTGTAAAAAGCTGTTAAAAATTCCAGAACCTTCTAGAAGCTTCCCAAGGGGTATAAATACCCAATAATTCAACATTTGAGAAGAGATCCAAAATTCACAGCCCTTTACACACCTCACACACCATTTCTTCCATTCCACACCATCATCTTCATCCATTCTTCATCCTTTGGATCTACCATCATCCCACCATCAATTTCTACATCCAAGTGAAGGAAAAGGATCAAGGAAGAGAGGAAAGTGCAAAGAAGGGAAGGAGATCACCATTGAAGATAGATCAAGGGAGTTTCCATTCAATCTTTATATTAAACCTCATAGTTTTATCATGATTTGTAAGGATTTAATTGTCTATGTTAATTTGTTTATGAATATGGTAGGCTAATCTCCCTTGTGAGATTAGCAACATGAGAGTTGTTGAATAATTTTGGAATTTGTGTATTTGAATTCATATGTTGATTGGATCTATAATTTTCTATCATTGATTATTAATTGCTTGATTTGTATTGATGATTTGTGTGTTTAGTCGTGCTAAATATGTGACTAGATTGAGAAATCAATTATGCGCATAGGATAATTGAGTGAATCATTTCATCAAACATTTCATGTGCATTATAAATTGTAAAGAGATTGAGAAATCCTTTAGAGTTTAGAACCCTTTGATAGAACATATGATTGGTTTGATCGAGTGGTTGATTAATCTTATGAAGTGACTCTCATTTCAAGCTTAGTACCTAGTTGGAATTGTTTGACTGAGAACCAACTCATTGAGCTATGTTTAGAACCATATCCTATCCATCTTGAGAGGGAGTTTAGGTGATCTTAGTGTTGGCCCATAGTCTTCAATCCATAATTCATGTGAATTCGATGCATTTATCCTAGAATTTCCACTTCTTAATTATTGTTAATCTCACTTTTACTTAATTTGGACAACCACTTTTCATCCATCTATCTTGTTTGCTAATCATTGTTTGCTTACTTGCTTTGATTGATTTAATTTCTTGTTTGATCAAACTACCCATTGATGATTCGTCTCTATAAAATTACGATAAACGTGATCTCACTTAAGCTCTAGCGCCGACCTCCCTGTGGTTCGATAAATTATTTTAATTGGTCATCCCTACTGCAAAATGGCTAATCAGCCATGTAGCGCAGCTCGAGCCGTGTCCGGAAGCACGCACAACACACCGAACTAGGTGTGCACTACACGAGTCATGCACTGCTACACGGCCCGTGTAGGTGCAAAAGCCAGTGCAGTTTTCAGAATGTTCCGGAAGCTTCTAAAAGGCCCTTAAGTGATATAAAATGATGACTTCCGTGAAAATTAAAGGGAGAGATCATAATTAGAGCAGTTACACACACTTCACACCACATTTTCACACACTAGATCCATTAGATTCATATCCATCCTTTAGATCCATCAATTTCACTTGATTTTCAATAATTCATCCATTACTCCATCCATCATTTGAGAAGAGGAAAGCATCAAGGATTGAAGAAGTTAGCATTTTGAAGAGAAGGAAGGTTTCTCCATGAAAGGGAAGCCAATCTACTTTTTATTTATTGATTTTCTTCTCATTTTGGCTCAAATGGAGCAAGCATTTGATTGTATTGATATAAACACAATGTGTAGTGGTTAGTCCTATAGTAGGCTAATCATATGATTGGTTGAGAAGAATGCTAGATATGTAGGATTTGAGATGTTAAATTGAGTTAATTTTTTACTTCCTTTTATAATTAATGAATCATGTTTCATTTCAATACTTGTGTGATTAAATTCTCTATTCATAGTGTTAGGATGGTCATTCCAATATTATGATTAGATGTTTAATTGAATCAAATATTAAGGTGAGCATGCATGTTAGTGTGAGGGGAGGTAAGCCATACCCTTCTTATGCTTAGAACACTCATAGAGGGACACTTAAGAAATTGAGTGAAAAGAACTAAACTTATGATCATAGTACCTTAAGAGAATTGAGATTAAGCACAATCCTAGGAGATTTAGACTTGTAAAAGAGTCGAGAACCTAATTGCCTTGGTCATAGGGATTAGGGGTAAAAACGTGATTGCTTTTAGTCCACAAATTAATAAAGTTCACCATCAAGAGTTATTCATATCTAGCTAGATTCTTAACCATGATTATGATTAGCCTTGCTCTCTTCTTAAATGAATTCTATCTCCATCTCATTCATCATTTGTTTGTTGTTTGATCCAATACGTTGTTATTTCATATTCTTAGTTAATTGAGTAGAACAATAAGTAGTAGTTTAAATACCAAATAAAAATCTATCATTCTTACAAAGCATAAATCAATGGAAAATCCAGATATAACCATGAGTTTACTTTCCCTTGGGACGACAATCTTATAAATTTTGTACTTGGTCACACGTGTACTCGACGATAGAGTCTCTTACTCTTAAACAATTTACAAGAAATGCGACTAAGAACATGGCACTGCTTGCTGGGGAAATATTAAACTTTTGGTTGTAATGAGTTTGAAATTGATTAGTTTTGATAAGGATATTTCTTTTATTTATTTACTTGTTTACTTGTCTTGGTTACTTTGAGAGCTAATTTGGAAATTCTTGTAGGTATATGCGAACTCGTTCAAGGTCTCAATCTATTGAATCTTTGAACTTGGAATTGGAAGATACCTTAAGAAGACAAAGAAAAGAAGTGTTAGAGTCGATGGAAGAAATTATGGAAAACGTAAGGGATAATACAAATATGATTGATGAAGAAGGTAATATGAGGAATTTTCAAGGAGGTGATAATGTTCGAGGAGGAAATGTTAATCCGGAGTTTGTGCCACAAGCTTATGCGCAACAAATGCACTTGCAAAATCAACAATTGCAAGCAATTATTCAAAACTTGATGGCACAATAAGAAGCTAGAGATAACCAACAAGCTCCTCCGGTAGTGTAAAATCAACCTCGGGGCCATGGACATAATGGAGCGGGGATGAACATCCAAGATCATTTCCAACCTCAGTTTGAGAATTACGCCATGGGGCCGCTGCTTAACATTAATAATTTTGAGATCAAGATGAGATTGATCAATATGGTGCAAGCAAACCAATTTGGAGGTGGAACGATGGAAGATCCAAATGCTCACCTATCGCAGTTCACGGAGTTAGCGAATACCATAAAGATCAATGGAGTGAGTGACGATATTTTTGATCGATGTCATTTTCACCTAAATTTTAGTGTCTTTTATTATGTATTTTGTGTGTTTTTATTCTTTTTGTATATCATTTGGTGGTGTTATATGAAGATATGGTGATTTGTGCTTTGAAATGATAAATGTGTGATTTTCATGATTAAGTATCTTAAATTGTGCTATATTTGTGAATATTTAGAGAATTTGTAAGTTGGTGTAATTTGTGTGATTTACAGGTGAAAATAAATTCTAGACACAATAAAGAAGATGTGGGAAAAAATGGAACTCAATTCGGAGTTGAAATGAGGAAGAACGAGTCAAAGCAAAATGCTGAA
Source organism: Pogostemon cablin (assembly GCA_023678885.1). Taxonomy (NCBI): domain Eukaryota; kingdom Viridiplantae; phylum Streptophyta; class Magnoliopsida; order Lamiales; family Lamiaceae; genus Pogostemon; species Pogostemon cablin. The sequence goes on along the minus strand of CM042965.1, from coordinate 16,684,923 downwards.
AAATACAAGCTAACTTGTGTGATTTTTCTGTATTCTTGTGGAGCTCAAAACTAGACTTGTGATAAATCGTTAGAAAGCCACAGAAGAGAGGATCGTGTGAGAACAAAAATCATTCAAATCGGAGATCAGATGTGAAAGTTATGCGCGAAACGATGAGACTGCGCTGCACGCGATGACCCTACACGGCCCGTGTAGGTGCAAAAGGCAGTTTTATGATATCCACTTGTTCTAAAAGCTTCTATAGGGGTATAAATACATGTTTTGACCACAAAATCCGAGAGGAATAATTTGGGATCAGTTTCCACACACACCAGACACCTAAATCACACACATTCATCTCCATCTCTTCCACCCTTCACTTCATCCATCCAATCCACTTGATCTTCTCAAATCCATCCATAAATCCATCCATCCACCAATCTAAGAAGAGGAATTCATCATTGATTGAAGATTTAGCATGATCAAAGGGGAGGAAGTTCACCATCAAAGTTGAGCCAACTTACCTTTATTTTGTTATTTTCTTCATTATTTAGCTTAATTGGAGCAAGCTATGGAATATATTAATTCTATTATGATTTGTAGTGGCTAGTCCTCATGTGAGGCTAGCAATATGATTGGTTAAGTATTATGTAAATTTTGCACACCACATGTTTGATGAAATGATTGTTATGAATATTTTCTATCATGAATGCTTATTCTCATTTTATGTATGATTTGTGTGATTAAATTCTCTATTCATAGTGTTAGGATGGTCATTCCAATATTATGCTTAGTGGTTTAATTGAATAATTGATTGCATGGGATGACTTAGTTAGTATGAGGAGAGGTAAGCCATACCCTTCAAGTGCTTAGAACCTCATGATAAGACATTAGTGATGAACTAGTGAGGGGAACCCAACTTATGATCATAGTACCTTCATGGAAATTGAGAGTAAAAACAATCCTAGGAGATTTAAACTTGTAAAAGAGTTGAGAACCTAATCACCTTGGCCATAGGGGTTAGGGGTACAAACGTGATTGCCCTTAATATCATAACTTGAAAACCATCAATGCATGTGTGTGTGTGAGTCTATATATACCTTGTCCATAAATGTTTCTTGCCTTACATACTTCTTAGATTGTTCACATTCACCCATCATCCATCTCATTTGTACATGTTCTATCTTTAATTGCTTTCTAGCTTAGTTTGTAGTATAATTCAACCCCCTCCTTTTGATTCTTCCTACTAGAGTAAAACATTTCTCTAACACGGCTACCCACTTTTGCCCTTAGATTCGATATTTCTAAATTTTGTACTTGGTCACTACGGTCTACTACGCGATAGAGTACACTTGCTCTTATCCATTACCAAAATTGAAACCAAGTTCATGGCGCTGTTGCCGGGGTGAAAGCCTTCGGTGTAACATGTTTGAATTTGTTAGCTCTACTTAGGACATTTTTTCTTATTTTTGCATCTTATATTTATTTTGGAAAATTTGTTCTAACTTTTTCTTCTTAATAGGTATACCAACCTTGAGAGAAGGGGAGAAAGAGCAACCAAAAATAGTAAGTGAAGAAAGTTGTAACAAGCCTTGAAAAGAAGAGTATGAACATGGATGGGTGGAACCACTTCTTGGGAGGAAATTATGAAAATCTACTTGATTTGGTTCCACCTCAACAATCAATGGGCAATAAGAATGAGAGCAACTATGGGCATAGTGGTCAAATGAGTCAAGCAAGCTCTCAAAGCTATAACAATGGGAGTTATGAGTTATGGCAAGGAGCTTACACATTCCAACCATATCAAGAAAACACTTATTCCGTTCTAAGTTCTTACAATAATCAAGTTCCTACGGTTACTCATCTATCCGAAAATAATGCCTTGATGGAGTTGCTTAGAAGATATGCTTATGGAAATGATACACGGAAAGTTTTCAACGAAGTCTTTCAAGTTATGTGCCTCAAAATACATACTCAATGCCTACTTCCAACTTTAATGGGGGACAAGTGTGGAACATGCCCAATTATCAAATGGGGAATGCAACATGTATGCAAAACGTGTATGTCCAAGGGAATGTCCAAAAAGAGTGTCCTCCATATGATGATGGGAGACCTTCCTTGCAAGATCAATTAAGTCAATTGATGAAAATGCTTGAAGAAGAAAGAGAAGAAAGAAAGAGAAAAGATGAGGAAGAGGACAGGAGATTTGAGGCTATTGAACGTCAATCGAGTCAAATGGAACAAGAATGGAACACTCTTCATGAAATGGAGAATTTTGATGAAAAGATTGAAGAAGAGTTAGATGTAGAAGAGTGTTCGGGGGATTATGAAGAAGACTCAAGAGATGTTGAGCTTATTGAGGATAAGGAAGACAAGGTAAAAGAAAGTTTAGAGGAGGAAAGTGAGAGGAGTAAAGAGCCTAAGGTAGAAGAGAGCTTTGAGAATGAAGAGATTATCCAAGATTTCTTGTCTCTTGTTGATGAGAAAAATTCAAATGAAGATGAAGAATCAAGTGATGAGTATGAATCCGATGAAGTGGAACAAGGTCTAAGAGCACTTGATGATGAGTTTGGGAGTGAAATGAGCATTTCTCCATCTTTTAACTCTTCAAGTTGCATTGAATTTCAAAATATTGTTTATATTGACTTTGTTTTACCTATTGATTCTTCTCAATGCCTTAGGTACAAAAGAGAGCTTGAAGAAGTGTTGGGAGCTTACTTGATAAAAAGGAATAAGTGATGGTCGAGAAAAGAGCGGTTAATGGAATGCAAGCTCAAAATAGTGGAATTTTTAAAGCCAATCTCGAAAGATGCTACTATGATCATTACTTGCCACAAATGCCTAATAGAGGAAGAAGCACAAAGATTAAAATTTAATGGCAAGAACGAACAATATCCTTGGCCAATCCGATGAGTTCTCCATGATCCGTTCGGCTTGAAGATGTTAAGCTTAGCGCTAGATGGGAGGTAACCCATCGTTTATTTTAATGCTTTCATTTAAATGCTTTGATTTAGTTTTTGTATTTTTGGCATGTAGGTTGATCGTGCTCATGAATAAAATGCATATGAAAATACAAGAAGTGTTTGATTTGAAGTGTGAAGGGACGTCTTACCACTTCTTGCAAACTTAAAGTTCAACTCTTGTTTCACTTTAAATTTGGGGGGATAATGCATGGTGTGTCGTACCTTGGATTGTTGTGATGCATATACTTCTCTACAAGAAACTCATTGGTGGAAACTACAAGGGTAAGTCCCACCACTTTTTGCAAACTTAATTCTCAACTTGTTTTGATTTAAGTTTGGGAGAGAGTGCGTGGTGTGACTCACCACTTGAGTGTGTTTATTATGTTGATTAAGAGATCTTCTTGTAAAATTGGGTAAATTTTAAAATTTTCTCTCATGAGTATTGGTTGATTTTGGTTAGTTTGGTTGTGTTGAAATGCATGTTAGTTCATATTTTGGTTACAATTGTTGAGCTAATGATTTTTGATGAAATTTTGAGCATATGTGAGGTATATTGGAAGTACAAAAATAGGGCAAAACGAGGTATGAAGTTAAAAATTAAAAAAAATGGCAAATGCTACACTAACCGTGTTCAGTACACGACCCAGTAAGAGGTGGCCGTGTACTGACATCAGAAGGTGCTACTCGCCCAGGGTTGAGGGCGAGCTCCAAACTCAAGCCATGCAGGGAAAAGAAACACGGGCCGTGTGCGGAACATGGACATATAACACGAAGCCATGCTTGAGCATCAGAAAATGCTACACGGCCACGACTGAGGCCGTGTAGCGGAGCACGACCCGTGTAGTGTCTGAAGGCAGTTTTAAAAACCCGAGTTCGCGAGCAGTTTCAAGTGCATCCATTCACTCCGTACGCATCCCAAGGTTCTAGTTCTTCTTGTATGCATCCTATTTATCCGTGTTAGCCATTTCCACCTCTAGATACCTTTTCAGGGAGTTCACTTTACTACTCATCATTTTCATTTGCTTAGCATAGACAATTTGATTTGGATTGATTAGATTAGCATGTTACTTCATTTGTTATGTACTTGGGAGGTTTAATTGCTTTATTAGTTTTTCTTATTTTTGAATAAGGTGGCAAAATCTTGAGCTTAAATGTTATTGGATGATGAGAATATGTGCTTAATTTTCTTTTGATGGATGGAATTTTGTTTTTGTTTGTTATGTGTTGTTGTCTTGTTTCTTGTTTGGTGAGTCTTAGCTTATGTGTTTTGTTTGTATTTTTATTATTGTATATGGTTGATTGGTGGTATGTTTTAGGTTGTTATGAGTCATTTTTGAATGTGAGTAATGGCATGATGTTTGAGATAAGTGATGGCGAAATATGTTGAGAATCTCTACTCTCTAAAATTTGTGACATGTCCTATTTAACTTGTTCAATTTTGAGATGAATTGAGGTGTAATGAGTTCCTAAGGGTCCGAGCAAAAGCTTGTGAGCTTTTGAGCCTCAACCGTACATCCATGGTTAATTTCTTTATGAGTGGATCGATTGAGTCTTGGTAAACTAGAACTTGCTCATGGACTACGGGAATGAGCCCGATTGGTGGAGGTTAATGAGATGATCATAGGCCATCCTTGTTACTTTAAAGTCATTGCTATATACTTTCTTACCTTATACATCATCCCTAGTTAACCACTTTGAGCCTTAAAGCCTATTTTTGTGATATTAGCACATTAAAAGCCTTGAATACCCACTTGAGCCTTATATATATAACCTTTGTGTGAGTGATTGAGGAGATGATGGCCTACAAGGTTTGATGTGAGAATTGTGCAAGATAAAGAAGGAAATGGTAAACAAGCAAGAAAAGGATGAAAAGAGCTCAATCAAATACACATGCAACCTTCAAAGTAAAAAAAGGAGCAAAAACAATAAAAATATGCTCAAGCAAATGCCAAGTCAAAGGAAGGTAGCATGAAATCAAAAGAAGCTCAAGAAATCAAAGGAATGATAATAATTAGTGCTTGTGATGAGAAAATGAAAGAAAGGAAGATAGAAATGTGAAGAAATTGAAGAAGCTGATCATCTCTTCGATTACTTACACTCGATGAGTCACTCTTATCCATAATCTCCCTACCCTTACCAAAAAGCCTAACATTACATCCAAAACTAAAGTCCTTTTTGATCATTAGTTGAAGCCTTGGTGGCTTGTGAATGTAGTCCGTGAGCAAGCCTATGGTGCGCCGGGTTCAATTGATTGATGAGTGAAAATTACCCTACTTCATAGAGTATTGAGTGCATTTTGATACCAACTGTGAGGTTTGGACCGAAAGGGACTTTATTACTCTTAATTTTCTTAGACTTGAACTTGTTAATTTTTTATGTCATGATTTTAATGTTGTAGTGTGACTTGATATGATTTGTAGTCCTTGTTACTTATGATGTGTTGTTGCTTATGTTCTTTAGGTCTTTCTCTAGGTGAAAATTTCCCCTCTCGTTTTCTCATTTTTGTTGCTCGAGGACGAGCAACACTTTAAGTTTGGGGGGTTGATCGGTGTCATTTTTACCTAGATTTTAGTGTCTTTTATTATGTATTTTTTTATTTTTTTATTCTTTTTGTATATCATTTGGTGGTGTTATATGAAGATATGGTGATTTGTGCTTTGAAATGATAAATGTATGATTTTCATGATTAAGTGCCTTAAATTGTGCTATATTTGTAAATATTTAAAGAATTGGTAAATTGGTGTAATTTATGTGATTTTCAGGTGAAAATAGATTCTAGACACAATAAAGAAGATGTGGAAAAAAACGGAGCTCAATTCGGAGTTGAAATGAGGAAGAATGAGCCAAAGCAAAATGCTGAAAAATGCAAGTCTAACTTGTGTAATTTTTCTGTATTCTTGTGAAGCTCAAAACTAGACTTGTGATACTAGTTGGAAAGCCACAAAAGAGAGGATCGCGTGAGCGCAAGAATCATTTGAATCGGAGATCGAATGTGAAAGTTATGCACGAAACGGTGAGACTGCGCTGCACGCAATGACCCTACACGGCCTATGTTCTGCTACATCATTGATTGAATATTTTAGCATGATCAAAGGGGAGGAAGTTCACCATCAAATGGGAGCCAACTTACCTTTATTTTGTTATTTTCTTCATTATTTGGCTCAATTGGAGCAAGCTATGGAATGTATTGATTCTATTATGTTTGTAGTGGCTAGTCCTCATGTGAGGCTAGCAATATGATTGGTTAAGTATTATGTAGATTTTGCACACCACATGTTTGATGAAATGATTGTTATGAATATTTTCTATCATGAATGCTTATTCTCATTTTATATGTGATTTGTATGATTAAATTCTCTATTCATAGTGGTAGGATGGTCATTCCAATATTATGCTTAGTGGTTTAATTGAATCACTGATTGTATGGGATGACTTAGTTAGTATGAGGAGAGGTAAGCCATACCCTTCAAGTGCTTAGAACCTCATGATAGGACATTAGTGATGAACTAGTGAGGGGAACTCAACTTATGATCATAGTACCTTCATGGGAATTGAGAGTAAGAACAATGCTAGAAGATTTAAACTTTCAAAAGAGTTGAGAACCTAATCACCTTGGCCATAGGGGTTAGGGGTACAAACGTGATTGCCCTTAATATCATAACATGTAAACTATCAATGCATGTGTGTGTGTGAGTCTATATATACCTTGTCCATAAATGTTGCTTGCCTTACATACTTCTTAGATTGTTCACCTTCACCCATCATCCATCTCATTTGTACATGTTCTATCTTTAATTTCTTTCTAGCTTAGTTTGTAGTATAATTCAACCCCCTCCTTTTGATTCGTCCTACTAGAGTAAAACATTTCTCAAACACGGCTACCCAATTTGGCCCTTGGGTTCGATATTTCTAAATTTTGCACTTGGTCACTACGATCTACTACGCGATAGAGTACAATTGCTCTTATCAATTACCAAAATTGAAACCAAGTTCAATTGTCAAGATGAAGCTCTTTTCCTTTTCATTAAGGGATAGAGCCAAGGCTTGGTTTCACACTATACCACCAGGATTTTATAATACATGGAGAGAGTTGGCTCAAAGATTCCTAAGCAAGTATTTCCCACAATCAAAGATGTTGCATCTAAAAGTTCAAATATTACAATTTATGCTAATGTCTCTTGAAACTTTTAGTGAAGCTTGGGACCGGTTCAAAGAAATGCTAAGGAAGTGTCCACAACATAGATTTTCTGAAGATCAACCAGTAGGATTTTTCTATTCCAGATTGAATGGGAGTGAACGATTACTTGTTGATGCTTCATCGGGAGGTTCTATATTGGGGCAAACTCCGGAGAGAGTAATTGCTATGTGTGAAGAGATTGCTATGAATACGGGTCAATGGCCTATGGATCGAGTTGCTGGAATGTATGAAAGAGAGAGAATAGCTAAGATGGAAGAAGTGTGCTTGCAACAAGTTAAAAAAGTGGAGGTGCCTAAGGAAGATGTAACCGATAAGGCAATCATGGAGATACTTAAGAGAATGAATGCTAATTTGCAAGTGTCTCCGGATTCTTGGTCCAAGTCTATGGTGAATCAACAAGTGCTTGAAAATCCTCACCAAGGTATGTCATTGCCTTTAATGAGTCAACAAGTGTTTTCTAATCCTCAACAAGGCATGACTATGCCTAATATGGGTCAATCTTCTCAAAGTTGTCAAATGCCGACATCTATGCCTCAACAAGGTATGTCCTCTAATTTTGGAATTCAAGATGCATGGTGTCCACTGGAGATGTCACATGAGGAAGTTGCCTTCATACAAGGAAGTAACTTTCAAAGAAATTATGGTGGTACCTTTGGAAATCATGGAGGGGGATATCCACAAAGGAAAGGAGGATGTGGGCAAGGTAACTTTCAAGAAAATTTCAATCCTCGTAGGTATGAGAATTTGTCATATGAAAATCAAGGGAATGCCCTCACTCTTCCACCGGGCATCAATCCGGGGGAGAAAGCTCAAAATGGTGAAGGGAAGCCTACAATGGAGGATCAAATGACCAAGATGTTTGATTTTATGAAGCAAGAGAGAGAGGTGAATGATAAAAGATTTGACTTTATGAAACAAGAGAAAGAGTTGAATGATAATAGATTCAAAGCCTTGGAGACACAAATGAGTCAAATGGCAAGTGAAAGGGGAGATGTTCATCGTCAAGGGAAGTTTCCATCTACAATCATTACTAATCCTAAGGAGCAATGTAAGGCAATTGAACTTCGTAGTAGAATAAAATATGAAGGGACTTCTATACCGACGGAAGTAGAGGAGGTAGAGTGTGAATTTGAGCATATGGAAAGATTGGATGAAGAAGGGAAAGAGAAAGAAGTTGAGATTGTTGAAAAAGATAAAAGTACCCCTATACTTGAAGAAAAAAATGTGAAGTCTCCAAAGAAATGGGAAAGATATAGAGAAGCAAAACGTAAAGAGAGAGAAGAGAAGTTTGAAAGGGATGAATGGGGAATTCCTAAGTTACCCGTTGCAATTCCGTTTCTACAAAGATGCTTGAAAAAGGGATTAGAAGAGAAATTTGCCAAGTTTTTAGAAATGTTGAAGAAGATACAATGAATATTCCTTTTTCGGAGTCTTTACTTCAAATGCCCAACTACTCCAAGTTTTTGAAAGATATTTTGTCAAAGAAAAGAAGCTTGGGAGAGTTTGAAACAGTGAACCTAACGGAGGAATGTAGTGCGATCTTGCAAAAGAAACTTCCTCCTAAATTGAAAGATCTGGGGAGTTTCACCATTCCATGTGAGATGGGAGAGCATGAGAACTACAAAGCTTTATGTGATTTAACTTGATGCCCTTGTCAATTTTCAAGAAGTTGGGTATTGGTGAGGTCAAACCGACATCGGTCACAGTTCAATTAGCCGCCCGATCGTTGTCATATCCAAAGGGAATTGTGGAAGATGTTTTTATCAAAGTTGGCAAGTTTGTATTTCCCGTTGATTTTGTGCTACTTGATATGGATGAAGATGCTAATGTTCCATAGATACTTGGGCGTTTGTTTCTTGCCACGGGAAAAGCATTGATAGATGTGGAAAAGGGAGAGCTCACTTTGACGGTGAATGAGGAAGAAGTGATATTTTCATTAAGAGAGGCTATGAGGTATCCGAGAAACAAGGAAGAATGTAGAAGAGTAGAGGTAGTGGACAACATTGTTGAAGAACATATGTATCACCTTCACTCCAAGGATCCGTTGGAGATTATCATAAGCCATTCTTACTCTATTGAATCTATAAAATCTAAATCTTCTTTTTGTTTAGAGAATGAGGAAATGATTGATGAATTGCATGGTTTAAATGCTTGTAGAGAACTCACAAGTGAGGAAGCAAAGGAAGCAAAGGTGGAGAGACTTGATGAAGAACCAAAAGAAGGAGTGCAAGAGAAGAAGAAGGTAGAGTTGAAACCATTACCAAAGCATTTGAAGTATGCTTACTTGGAAGAAAATGAAACGTATCCGGCAATCGTATCTTCTTCCCTTAATGATTTAGAATTAGAAAAGTTGTTAAGAGTTTTGAGAGAGCATAAATCCTCTATTGGTTGGAGCATAAAAGATTTAAAAGGTATTAGTCCATCTATGTGTATGCATAAGATTCATTTAATTGATGATGAAAAGTCTTGTGTGCAAAACCAACGTAGATTAAGTCCTATAATGCAAGAAGTGGTAAGAAAAGAGTTGTTAAAATGGCTTGATACGGGAATAATATTTCCAATTAGTGATAGTCAATATGTAAGTCCCTTACATGTAGTGGTAAAAAAGGGTGGTATGATAATTGTGCGATCCGATACAAATGAAACAATTGCCACTAGAACTATCATGAGTTGGAGAGTATATGTTGATTATCGTAAATTGAATAAAAATACTCGTAAAGACCATTTCCCATTGCCATTCATAGACCAAATGTTGGATCGACTTGCGGGGCATGAGTACTATTGTTTTCTTGATGGTTATTCTGGGTATAATCAAATATTAATTGCACCGAAAGACCAAGAGAAGACAACTTTCACATGTCCCTATGGTACGTTTGCATTTAGAATGATGCTGTTTGGTCTATGTAATGCCCCTGCCACTTTTCAGCGTTGTATGATGGCTATCTTTGATGGTTTAATTGAAAATATTATGGAGGTGTTTATGGATGATTTTTCCGTGTATGGTTCCTCTTATGATATATGCTTGACTAATATCACTGTTGTGTTGCAGAGGTTTGAAGAGTTAAATCTTGTGCTAAATTGGGAAAAATGTCATTTTATGGTGACCGATGGGATAGTCTTGGGGCATCAGATTTCAAAACATGGTTTAAAAGTGGATAGAGCTAAAGTGATAGCCATAGAACATGTTCCCCCTCCTACTAGTGAGAAGGGGGTGAGATCGTTCTTAGGCCATGCGGGCTTTTATAGACACTTTATTAAGGATTTCTCCAAAATTGCTAAACCTCTTTGTAAATTGCTTGGAAAAGATTGTCCATTTAACTTCGATGAGGAATGTTTTGTATCATTTCAGGTGCTCAAGGATGCTCTCACTTCATCTCCAATACTCGTTACCCCGGATTGGAGTTTGCAATTTGAATTACATTGTGATGCTAGTGACTAATCCATAGGAGTGGTGTTGGGGCAAACGAGGGAGAAGAAGTTTAGAGCAATATATTATGCCTCGAAGACATTGAATTCGTGCCAAGTCAATTACACCACAACGGAGAAGGAATTTTTAGCCGTCATGTATGCTTTTGAGAAGTTTCGACCATACTTGATTGGAACACAAACGATTGTTTACACGGATCACGCCGCCATAAAATACCTAATGAGTAAGAAAGATGCTAAACCTCATTTAATCCATTCGGTGTTGCTTTTGCAGGAATTTGATGTGATTATCAAGGATAAGAAAAGCGTGGAGAATGTGATTGCGGATCATTTGTCTAGATTGAAAAATGGAGGTGAGAATGAAGATATTAAGCCAATTGGGGATGAGTTCCCGGATGAAAAAATTTTGTTAATAGAAGTTGAGCAAGTGTGTACTCTCATGGTGAATGTGCCGTCTTGGTTTGCCGATTATATCAACTTTATTGTTTGTGGAATCAAACTCACATTGCTTAATGAGTACAAGGAGAAAACGTTTTATGTTGAAGTGAGGAAGTACTTGTGGGATGAGCCCTTTTTGTTCAAAATTTGCAATGATGGAGTAATAAGGAGGTGTGTGACCGAGGAAAAAGTCATAGGAATTCTTGAGCTATGTCATTCTTCTTTGTGTGGAGATCACTTTGCTCATCAAAAGACAGGGGCTAAAATCCTACAATCGAGTTTTTATTGGCCAACACTGTTTAAAGATGCAAAAAAATTTGTGGCTAGATGTGATAGATGCCAAAGAATAGGGGGAATAGGTAAGCGAGATGAGATGACCATGAGCTTAAGAATTGATGAGTAAATATTTGATATATGGGGCATTGATTTTTGATTAGCCATAATATAGTGGGCATGACCAATTAAAGAAATTATCGAATCACAGGGAGGAATGTACTAGAGTTTAAGCGATCTCAAGTTTATCGTGATTTTATAAGGACGACGGAAGAGAGGATATGATGCAAATAAACGCAATTACACTAATGAGAGAAATAAAGATAAAATGAATGCAAAGATAAAAGGGTTCCAAATGATACAAGGATGAGATTAACAACAATCATGGCATAGATAATTAAGTAATCATGCAATTAATTCTAATCTCTCATGGACAAGGTATAGAAGCGATCACTAATTCCACCTAAACTCTCTCTCGAGATGGATAGGATGTAGGCCCTCAACAAGGCTCCCAAAAGCACATAGGATCGAGACAATAGCAAACACCTCCCACTAGGTACTAATTACTCTATGAGTTCCCTAATTAGGTACTAAATCATAAGCAATATTCCCTTTTAAGGTACTATGAATTCACTAATTGTTTGGATCTCCTCACCTAATCAACCAATCTCTCGATTAAGCTAATCAAATGTTCTATCAAAGGGTTCTAAATCTAGAAGGATATCTCTATCTCATTCTAAATTAATGCACATGAAGTGTATGATGAAATGATTCAATGAACTATCCTAAACACATAATTGATTTCTCAATCTAATTACATCCCCATGACAATTAATCACACATGTCATCATATAAATCAAGCAATAAACAATCAATGATAGAAATAACACAAAACCCATTCAAGATTAAAATCCAATTGCATAAATACTAAATTATCCAACACCAATCATGGAGCTAATCTTACAAAGGAGATTAGCCTACAATCTTCATAAGATTCATAACATAGACATTATAATTCTTACAAATCATGATAAACTAAAGGATTAACACAAAATTGGAATGAAAACTCCATTGGAAATGGAACCAATTGAATCTCCCTTCTTCCTTTGGTGATCATCCAAGCTTCCTTGCTTCTTCACTTGATTTGGATGGTGAAATGATGGTGGATTGATGAAAGGATGATGACAGATGATGAATGGATGAAGAAAAGGTGTAATATAAAGAGAATTGTGTGTGAGGTGTGTGTTGGCAGCTCAATTTCGTGGGTCTCTCCTCAAAATGTTGAATGGAGAAGTATTTATACCCCCATGGGCCTTCTAGAAGGAATGTGGATTTTTTAAGCACAATTAACACCTACACGGCTCGTACGCTGCTGCTCGGCCTGAGTCGTGTTTAGGGTTTCTGGTCAACGCACGCTTCAAGCTACGCACGGCTCGTGCACCGCACACGGTCACAGGGGTGGCCGTGTTGTGCTATCTGGCTTCCGCGCACGGCTAATGGCACAGGCCCGTGTGCGGAGCACGGCCCGTGTTCGCGACACGGCCCGTGTTCGTGACACGGCCGGCCGTGTTGTGTTGTTTTTCCTCTTTTTTTCTCCCGACTCCATTTTTTGCTCCTTTTTCACCTGATTCATCATTTATAAGTTCATTCACACACAAATTCCTAGAAACACATAACACCACCAATAATGACTCAAAATACGGATAAAACAAACCAAAAATAAACACAAAAAGGCACTATAATCTAAGTGAAAATAACGACAATCACACCCCCAAACTTAAAGTATTGTTCGTCCCCGAACAATGAAAATGATAGACCGAGGAAGGAGTTTTCACCTAGTAAAAAGACTAAACGAACACAAGTAATAACACATCATTAGCAACAAGAATTTCAAATTATGCTAAGCTAACCTACAACATTAGATTTATGATAAGAGAAATTAACAAGTTCAATCAAAGGAGAATAAAGAGCAATATAGTCCTTTTAGTCTAAACCTCACATAAGTTTATCAATGTCACTCGACACTCTTTAAATAAGGTAAATCAACACTTCTCAATCAATTGGTTCGAATCACCATACACTTGCTCGTAGACTCTATTCACAAACCACCAAAATTTTAATCAATGATCAAAAAGGTCTTTAATTAAGGATGTAATGATAGGCTCTTTGGTAGGGTATGAATAATTTAGATAAGAGTGACTAAACGAGTGTAAGTAATCGAAGAGGTAGCTACTTTCTTCCATCCCTTCACATTCTTTTTCTTCCTTTCTTTTCTTTATTGATCACAAGCACTACTCATCACTTCCTTGGATTTCTTGAACTTCTTATAGATTCATGCTTCTTTTCTTTGATTCTTAAGTATTTGAGCATATTATTGTTGCTTTACTCATTTCTTGTTTTGAAATTGCATGTTCATTCTTTCTTGTGCTCTTTTCATCCTTTTTCTTCTTTATTTACCCTTTCCTCTTTCTCTTTTGTTATCTCATCACACCTTTCTAGCCACCATCTTCTTTATTACTCACACAAAAGGTATATATCTTAGGCTCATGTGGGTAATTAAAGCTTGTAATGTGCTATCTTCACAATAAATAGGCTTATAAGCTCAAAGTGGTTGACTAGGGATGATTTTAAAGGTAAGGAAATATTTGGCAATGGCTATACATGACAAGGATGGCCTTAAATCATTTCATCGATCTCCATTAATCGGATTCATTCCTAAAGTCTTTGAGCAAGTATTTAGTTTATCAAAACTCAACCGATCCACTCATGAAAAGATATACCATGTATACATGGTCGAGGCTCAAATTCTCACACGTTTATGCTCGACTTAAAAGGACTTATTACAATATATTCATCTTTTAATTGAATTAGTTAAATAAAACATATCATAATTCGAAAGTGTAGAGTTCCTTAATCATAATTCGACCTCACTTATCACCATGATGTATCATCACTCATCTTCAAAACGACTCACAACCTCCCAAACAAACCACCAAATCAAACCTAAACATGAAAAATAAAAACAACAACATACAAACACAAAATAAAGACTTAACAAACAAGAAACAAAACAACAACACAAAACACAAGACACACAATATCCAAATCATCATCAATCTCCCAAAAGTACTACATCCCACCTTAATTGAAAATAAAAGCAAACTAAAGAAATAAATGCAACATCCCAAAACATAACAATAAAAGTATCAAATCCATCAAATGTCTAATTATTCCAAAAGCAACTAAATAAGTGGTGAGCACTAAAAGTACTCCCTCAATTATCCGGGTTTGGAGGAGGAGGGGGAGCTATTGGTCCCCATGGGATATGAGCACGAGGCGTGGACGGAAATTGGAAGTTGAACATCATTGTGAGCATCTCCTCCATGTTGTTCTGATGCCTCCGGAGATTCTCTTCATAATACTCCCGCCTCCTTTGCTCTGCATGTATTGCCCTAATTTGCTCTCCTTGCCTCATTTGCTCCTCTCTGATTTCTCTAATAAAATTTCCATGTAGAGTTTGAGTTTGTCTGATTCCTCTAATCTCCTCATCCATGAAGTTCCATCTTGCCTCAGGTATTCCTCTTTCTTGTTGTTGTGGACCTTCTTCTTCTTCAAAGATTGGATTTTCTGGGGCTTGCTCTTCAAATTCAACTGGTTGTTCTTCGTTGCCTTCTTCCTCACCTTCTTCCATGGCTACAGGTTCCGCTCTCAGCTGTTCTAGCTCTCTATTCTCCACAACCCGTATTTGCCTCAACACTGCTTCTATCCCTTCTCTGTTGTTCCGATAAAATTCCCTCACTACTGTAGAGTGTTGAGCACTTACCATTGCGAAGTTAGCACTGGTTCTTCTAGTATAAACCGTTGTGAGCTCAGAAGCAGGTAGAGGGAATGGAGCTCCTTTTTCTTGTCTCAAACAATATGTTTGTCCTACCAATGCTAGAAACTCCATTCGCATAAGCTGTTGATAGTTGAGCCCCTCAGATGTCATTCTGTCTTCTCTGCCTCTTAGGTTAATCCCGAGGCCTTCAGCTATCATTGTCACAATCCCTCCAATCATCACTCCCTGGGATGCTTGCCTCTTGGCTACCCTCTCAGCATGTTGTATAAAATAGGCAGCCATGTTCACATTAAGCTCATGGTATAAACAGTACATCAGGTACAACTGTTTCTCCCCGACTGATCCTCCTTCATACCTTCCCAATACTGTGTTTGACACTATCTTCTCGAGGTATCTCATCACCGGATTTCTAATGGCAGTCCCTTTTGAGGCACTGGAGATGTAATCTGGAAGTTCCGTTCCATCATTCACCATTTTGTTCCACCAGTTTTGTTGGTTGAATCCGCCTCCCGAGTGAAAATGGTTATGAAGCGGGAAGGATGGTCATCCCATGTATCCATTCAATGAATCAACAAGAACTTTTGATCTCCATTGATTGTCTAGTTGGAAGGAGATGGAGATTGGATACCCATTCCTGTTCTTCTTCACTTGAAGAGTGCTCAAAAACTCCGCTGTCAAAGCTTGATAGGTGGGAGGCCTTTTGTCGAAGAAATCCTCCATATTTCTCAACCTGAACATCCTTCTCAAGTCTGTCTCTATCCCCAACCATGTCATTGTTTCAGTGTTTTGAAACCTTGTTGGCCTTATCTTTGGAAAGAGCGATTGCCACCTCAAAACGTACTTTTCCCATCCTTCTTCAAATTCTACACCAAAATTATCCGGGTGAATTCCAGCCTCCATAAGCTTGGCATCCAAATCAGACAGCTCAGCATTGGTCTCCACAATGATGAAGTCTTCATTACGTGTTCGCCTCCTTCTTTCCGCCATCTACAAGATTCAATAATTTCAAATCAACTCCAAGTTTCACTAGAACAAACAAACTTGTGCAACCCTATGTCCAAAACATAAGCAAAATTCACAACAACTTAAATCTTCTTACATGTATCATGCAAAATCAAACTCACTTTGGCATTTCATCGAACACTTGGTAGGCACACTTTTTTCAATGCAATTTTCAACAAAATTCTACAAGAGTATATGCCCAATTCTCATTTAAGCAATATCATACCAATGTTCATGACAAATAAACATTTTCAATTAATCAATTCCATTTCATGAACTTCATCATTAACATTCAAGAGTTTCTCCATTATGCCCAATATGAACATCTAATGTCTACTCTTCTCCATCACAAATCCAATATATAAATGTGTACATTCATGTTTCACAATCATGGGTATGTGTCAATTTTCGTACAACAACTTACACCTACGAACATTTCAATTGAAAACTAGGGTTCAAAAAGGACATACCTTGGATTCGGAGTGAGAATTGAACACTTTTGTGCTTGGAATTTAAAAAGAGAACCTTAAATCCAACAATCTTACCACACACTGGTGTTTTAGGATGGAAACGGGGTGAAAATTTGTGATTCGGAGTTGAATGGAAGTTATGGGCGAGTGGAGAGTGAAATGGCTTTCGGCTGTTTTAATACTGACTCAGACACGACTCGCCCCGTGCGCGGCTACACGGCTTGTGTTCTGGCTTCGACACGGGGCGTGCGTGGGACACGGCCACAGGTGTGGCCGAGTTCTGTTTGCTGGCGTCTTCACACGGCCAACCGCACAGGCCCGTGTGCGGAACACGACCCGTGCTTGGAAACGAGACACGACCCGTGCGTTGTACTCGGCCTGAATGTGGCCGAGTTCTGTATGAAGGTTGTAGCACACGGCCAATCAACACAGGGCCGTGTGCTAGACTCGGCTCGTGTCCATGTTCCTCAATTCAATGCTTCCCATGCTCCCTAAACATGCTCACCACTCATTCTCAGCATTAGTTCAACAATTTGCATTAAAATAGATGGATTATGACACTAAAACACCACCAAAAACACACCAAAACATACCAAACTCATGAGAAAATTTTGAATTTTAAGCACAAGATACAAGTGTATATACAAGTAATATCATACCACTCTATATCCCCCCAAACTTATTTCGAAATTAGAATTTCGATGTAAGTTTGCAAAAAGTGGTAAGATATACTATATGTACCCTATGAATCACGTCTTGTAATCGTAAAACTTCTTCCTCTCATGAGCACCATCCACCTGCAAGACCAAAATAAAGTAAAACAAGAAAACAAGAACAAGAAAAAAAATATTTACAAGCCTAAACTACTAAAAGGATACGAATCTCAAGAAGAGAAGGTGTCAACATATACCAACTCCCTTTGAGAGGGAGAATGGTAATGCTTAACCCTATGACCATTTACAATAAAAGAATTCCCATCCGATCCTTCAAGCATTAAAGATCCATCTTCTCTAACTTCAATCACCTCATATGGACCGGTCCATTTTGAACGAAGCTTTCCGGGGAACATTTTCAATCTAGAATTGAATAAGAGCACTTTATCCCCCGGTATAAACTCCTTTGCTTTGATTCTTTCATCATGCCATCTTTTAAGCTTCTCCTTGCAAATTCGTGAGTTTGAATATGCTTCCTCACGAAATTCTTCAAGCTCAATCAATTGAAGACATCTTTTCTTTCCGGACTCTTTCTCCTCAAGATTCAACTTCCTCAATGCCCATAAAGCCTTGTGTTCTATTTCAACCGGAAGATGACATGCTTTCCCATAGACAAGTTTATACGGAGACAAACCAAGAGTGGTCTTGTACGCCGTTCGATAAGCCCAAAGCGCATCATCTAGCTTAGAAGACCAATCCTTCCTATTCCCCTTTACTGTTTTCTCAAGTACAAGCTTTACTTGCCTATTTGATACTTCCGCCAAACCATTCGTTTGCGGATGATAAGGGGTCGACACCTTGTGTTTCACTCCATAGCTTAACAAAAGCTTCTCAATGATCTTGTTGATGAAATGAGTCCCTTGATCGCTAATGATCACCCTTGGTACTCCAAACCTTGCAAAAATATTCTTCTTCAAGAAAGCCTTGACAATTAGAGCATCATTCGTTCTTGTAGGAATTGCTTCTACCCATTTAGACACATAGTCTACCGCAAGCAAAATGTAAAGAAAACCATTGGAAGACGGAAATGGTCCCATGAAGTCCATCCCCCAAACATCAAACACTTCAACTTCAAGGATGTTTTTCATAGGCATCTCATCTCTTTGTCCAATACTTCCAATTCTTTGGCATCTATCACACCCCTTGATGTACTCCTTGCAATCCTTGAACAATGTTGGCCAAAATAATCCCGACTGTAATATCTTAGCTCCCGTCTTTTGAAACCCAAAGTGTCCTCCACATGGTAAACTATGGCACATCTCCATGACACTTACTTTTTCTTCCTCCGGAATACACCTCCGTATGATACCATCCGGACAATTCTTAAACAACAAAGGATCATCCCACAAATATTCTTTAACATCATGGTAAAACTTTTTCCTTTTTGACTCGGTGAGATGGTCCGGTTTGATACCACACGCTAGGTAGTTTACCAAATCCGCGTACCACGGTCTTCCGGTCTCACACAAAGTATACATCCGATGACAATCCACTTGAAGTATCTCTTCATCCGGGAACATATCATTTATGAGCTCCATGGTTCCTTTTTCATCAACATTCTCTAATCGTGACAAGTGGTCGGCTATGACATTTTCGACTCCCTTCTTATCACGTATCTCAACATCAAACTCCTGCAACAAAAGAACCCAACGAATTAGTCTTGGTTTAGCATCCTTTTTACTCATCAAATACCTAATGGCAGCATGATCCGTGTAGACAATGGTTTTCGTGCCAACTAAGTATGGACGAAATTTTTCAAAAGCATAGATTACGGAAAGAAACTCCTTTTCCATTGTGGTGTAATTCTTTTGATTGGCATTGAACGTCTTTGATGCATAATAGATAGCTCGAAATTTCCTCTCTTGCACTTGTCCAAGCACTACTCCCAAGGCATTATCACTTGCATCACAATGGAGTTCAAAGGGTTTGCTCCAATCGGGAGAGACAAGGATTGGTGAGGAAATTAAAGCTTCCTTTAACACCCTAAAAGCATCAAGACATTCA
Organism: Pogostemon cablin; assembly: GCA_023678885.1. NCBI lineage: Eukaryota > Viridiplantae > Streptophyta > Magnoliopsida > Lamiales > Lamiaceae > Pogostemon > Pogostemon cablin. The sequence continues at coordinate 16,665,619 of CM042965.1, read as the reverse complement.
TCATTAAATTCAAATGGAGTATCTTTCTCAAGCAATTTACACAAAGGTTTGGCAATATTAGAAAAATTCTTTATAAAACGTCGATAGAATCCGGCGTGACCAAGAAACGATCTAACCCCTTTTTCGTTTCTAGGAGGGGGAAGATGTTCAATGGCTACAACCTTCGCTCTATCAACTCTCAAACCTCTTTCGGAGATATGATGACCAAGTACGATACCCTCTTGAACCATAAAATGACATTTTTCCCAATTCAATACGAGGTTCGTATCTTGACATCGCTGCAAGACCATTGACAAATTAGTTAAGCATATATCAAATGAAGATCCAAACATGGAGAAATCATCCATAAAAACTTCCATCACATTTTCAATCAATCCTCCAAAAATAGCCATCATACAACGTTGAAAGGTGGCGGGCGCATTGCATAACCCAAAAGGCAATTTATAGAAAGCGAATGTGCCATACGGATAAGTAAAAGTTGTTTTCTCTTGATCCTCGGGGGCTATCATGATTTGGTTATACCCCGAGTAACCATCTAAAAAACAATAATACTTGTATCCCGCCAACCTATCAAGCATTTGATCAATAAAAGGCAAAGGGAAATGATCCTTATGAGTATTATCATTAAGTTTTCTATAATCACAACAAACTCTCCACCCCGTTTTCACCCTTGTTGCAAGTTCTTCATCAAATTCCGTTTTAACAATGGTTAACCCTCCTTTCTTAGCCACAACATGCAAAGGACTTACATGAGGACTATCACTAATGGCATAAACAATTTTAGCATCCAACCACTTTAAAACTTCTTTTCTAACAACTTCTTGCATAATAGGATTCAAACGCCTTTGAGGTTGTATACATGATTTGTTCTCATCAATCAACCTTATGTGATGCATGCAAATTGTGGGACTAATTCCCTTCAAATCATTCAAACTCCACCCTATAGCACTCTTATGATCTCTAAGTACTCTCAACAATTTATCAAGTTCTAGAGGAGAAAGGGATGATGATACAATTACCGGAAATGTCTTCTCGTCCCCCAAATATGCATACCTAAGGTGATCAGGTAGAGGTTTCAATTCTTCCTTTCCTTTATCAACCTTTGACTCTTCATTCTCTATCTCTAATGGAAGATATTCCCTCTTTCCATAGTATGCCAACTTTGCTTCATCCTCTTGCATTTCCCTACAAGCATTCAATTCATGTAAACAATCATTAATATCTTCATCTTCTAAACAATGAAAAGAATGATTAGAGTTTAAAGATAAAGTAAGAGAATGGCTTATGCTCATTTCAAGAGGATCTTTAGCTAAGATGAATGGTAGGTTCTCTTCAACAACTTCATCAATCATGTCGATCCTTCTACATTCTTCTTTCTCATTTGGATATCTCATAGCACTCTTCAACGAGAAAACCACCTCTTCCTCATTTACTCTCAACTTCAACTCCCCTTTTTGTACATCAATTAAAGCTCTTCCCGTTGCTAAAAATGGACGCCCCAATATCAATGGAACATTTGCATCCTCGTCCATATCAAGCACTACAAAATCAACCGGGAATATAAACTTTCCAACCTTCACCAACACATCCTCCACTATTCCTCTAGGGTAGGTTAAAGACCTATCCGCTAGTTGCAATGTAACGGATGTAGGTTTCACTTCCCCTATACCAAGTTTCTTGAAAATGGACATAGGCATCAAGTTGATACTTGCCCCAAGATCGCAAAGAGCTTTATGAATCTCACTCTTGCCCATTTCACATGTAATAACAAAACTCCCCGGATCTTTGAGCTTTGGAGGTAACTTTCTTTGAATTATTGCACTACACTCCTCCGTCAAGTTGACGGTCTCATTCTCTATCAAGCTCCTCTTCCTTGACATGATGTCCTTCAAAAACTTCGCATAGTGAGGCATTTGTTTCAAGGCATCCGCAAAGGGTATATTAATGTGGATTTTCTTGAAAATTTCCAAAAACTTTGCAAACTTTTCATCCAAGCCTTTCTTTAAAAATCAATGTGGAAAAAGAATAGGTACTTGTGTTTTTGGAATCCCCCAACTATCCCTTTCCACTTCGATTTCCTCCTCCTTCTTTTTCATTGTCTTGGTTCTTTCCCATTTCTTTTCAACAACCTTGTTATCAATCAATTCCGGTTCCTCATTCATTTTATCCTCAACTTCACTTTCAACATCGAATTCTTCTTCAACCAAGGTTTTCCCCATCTCCTTCTCTTCCACCTTATCATCTTCCAATGGCATAGATGGTCCATCATAATTTGTTCCACTCCTCAAGGTAATTGCCTTGCATTGTTCCTTTGGATTTACAATGGTAGTGGAAGGAAATTTCCCTTTCTCATTAGCACTCGTTGAGCTTGCCATTTGACCAAATGAATACTCCAAGGCTTTGAGTCTTCTATCATTGTTTTCCTCCATGGCTCTTAATCGTCTTTCATTTACTTCCTCAAAAGCCTTGAATTTTCTTTCAATTACTTCCTCTTGATTTTTGTTGGAAGCAATCAATTTTTCAAGAAGTTCATCGGTAGTCGCCTTCCCTTCATTATTTGGTGCTTTAGCTCCCGGATGATACCCCGGAGGATAAGCAACTGCATTACTTAGGTTTGCATAAGAAAAATTATCTTGCCTCCTTTGTTGTTGTGGATAAGAACTTCCACTTCCTTGGTTAGAGAACCCTCCTTGCCTTGGTTGTTGTTGGTGTGAACTTCCACTACTTTGAGCATTGAATCCTCCTTGCCTTTGTGGGTAACTTCCTTGATTTTGGTTAAAATTACCTTGGTAATTGTTTTGATAATTACTTTGGTAATTTCTTCCTTGCATTTATTGAACGTCCTCCACACGTGGCATTGTTGTAGCCCATTGTTCACCACTCACACTTGGAGGAAGCACACTTTGATCCATACGACTATCAACCATGTTAACTTCTTGATTGGTTGCTCCTTTATTTAAGCTCATTTGCTTCATCACCTCCGCAACTATTATATCCATGCTTGGTGTCGGTGGCTCCACAGTCACACTCTTCACACTAAACTGTTGCCCTTTATCATAACTTTCGAACCCATAGCTTCCACTAACTCTCTCCGATGGCCATTGATAGACATTTGTGGCAATCTCATCAAAAATACGAATAGCCCTTTCCGGAGTTACTCCAAGTACGGATCCTCCTGCCGAAGCATCAACAAGTACTCTTTGCCCATTCACAAGTCCTTGATAGAAAAATCCCACTTGTTGATTCTCCGGGAAACCATGTTGTGGACACTTGCGTAGCATTTCTTTGAACCTCTCCCACGCTTCATAAAAGCTCTCTTGAGGCATTTGCTTGAATTGTGTGATCAAGCTCTTCATTTGAAGTGTCTTGGACGGTGGGAAATACTTGTTCAAAAACATTTGTGCAAGTTCGTCCCATGTATTGCACATTCCGGGAGTAAGAGTGGAGAGCCATGTTCTTGCTCTATCCCTCAAAGAGAATGGAAATAACCTCATCTTTATGCAATCCTCGCTCACCCCATTCATCTTTACCGTGTTAGCAATCTCAACGAATTGAGCTAGGTGAGCATTAGGATCTTCATTCGGAGCTCCACCAAACTGTTGCTCTCTCACCAATGAAATCAAGCCCATTTTAAACTCAAAGTTGTTGGCATGAATTGGTGGTCCCATCATTTGTGGAAGTGCCCTCGGCATGAAAAATCCCGGATCACTCTTTGATCATTTTGACCTCCATGTTGAACCGGAGGTGGTGGTACATACGCTTGTTGTGGAGGTGCATAACCTTGTTGAAAACCTTGTTGAATCATAGCTTGTTGCACCAGTTGTTGAATATAAGCTTGATTGTTGAACTCCCCAAATTGTTGATAAGCTTGTTGAGGAAGATTGGCGTTAACTTGATCTTGCAAATTTTGCATTCCGCCTCCATCATTCCTAACATTTCCTCGTTCATCTTGATTGTTTTCCATTAGATCACTCTTTTTGGTATTGTTCTCATTTCTTCTTCTTCGGAAAGTGTGTTCAATTTCTAAGTCAAGAGGTTCAACTTGTTCCCCTTTTGATCTTGTTTGCATACACCTTCAAAATAAAAGAAGTTAGAACAATATTTTCAAAGCAAAATATAAATAATAAAATAAAAAAATGTCTCTAGTAAGATCGCTCTAAACGTTCCTTCTTTAAGCTACTAGCAACCGTTACCTCCCCGACAACGGCGCCATTTGATTAGCCATAATATAGTGGGAATGACCAATTAAAGAAATTATCGAACCACAGGGAGAAAGGTACTAGAGTTTAAGCGATCTCAAGTTTATCGTGATTTTATAAGGACGACGGAAGAGAGGATATGATGCAAATAAACGCAATTACACTAATGAGAGAAATAAAGATAAAATGAATGCAAAGATAAAAGGGTTCCAAATGATACAAGGATGAGATTAACAACAATCATGGCATAGATAATTAAGTAATCATGCAATTAATTCTAATCTCTCATGGACAAGGTATAGAAGCGATCACTAATTCCACCTAAACTCTCTCTCGAGATGGATAGGATGTAGGCCCTCAACAAGGCTCCCAAAAGCACATAGGATCGAGACAATAGCAAACACCTCCCACTAGGTACTAATTACTCTATGAGTTCCCTAATTAGGTACTAAATCATAAGCAATATTCCCTTTTAAGGTACTATGAATTCACTAATTGTTTGGATCTCCTCACCTAATCAACCAATCTCTCGATTAAGCTAATCAAATGTTCTATCAAAGGGTTCTAAATCTAGAAGGATATCTCTATCTCATTCTAAATTAATGCACATGAAGTGTATGATGAAATGATTCAATGAACTATCCTAAACATATAATTGATTTCTCAATCTAATTACATCCCCATGACAATTAATCACACATGTCATCATATAAATCAAGCAATAAACAATCAATGATAGAAATAATACAAAACCCATTCAAGATTAAAAACCAATTGCATAAATACTAAATTATCCAACACCAATCATGGAGCTAATCTTACAAAGGAGATTAGCCTACAATCTTCATAAGATTCATAACATAGACATTATAATTCTTACAAATCATGATAAACTAAAGGATTAACACAAAATTGGAATGAAAACTCCCTTGGAAATGGATCCAATTGAATCTCCCTTCTTCCTTTGGTGATCATCCAAGCTTCCTTGCTTCTTCACTTGATTTGGATGGTGAAATGATGGTGGATTGATGAAAGGATGATGATAGATGATGAATGGATGAAGAAAAGGTGTAATATAAAGAGAATTGTGTGTGAGGTGTGTGTTGGCAGCTCAATTTCGTGGGTCTCTCCTCAAAATGTTGAATGGAGAAGTATTTATACCCCCATGGGCCTTCTAGAAGGAATGTGGATTTTTTAAGCACAATTAACACCTACACGGCTCGTGCGCTGCTGCTCGGCCCGAGTCGTGTTTAGGGTTTCTGGTCAACGCACGCTTCAAGCTGCGCACGGCTCGTGCACCGCACACGGTCACAGGGGTGGCCGTGTTGTGCTATCTGGCTTCCGCGCACGGCTAATGGCACAGGCCCGTGTGCGGAGCACGGCCCGTGTACGCGACACGGCCCGTGTTCGCGACACGGCCGGCCGTGTTGTGTTGTTTTTCCTCTTTTTTTCTCTCGACTCCATTTTTTGCTCCTTTTTCACCTGATTCATCATTTATAAGTTCATTCACACACAAATTCCTAGAAACACATAACACCACCAATAATGACTCAAAATACGGATAAAACAAACCGAAAATAAACACAAAAAGGCACTAAAATCTAGGTGAAAATAACGACAATCAATTTTATGGGACCATTTCCTTCTTCCAAAGGATATGTGTACATCTTGCTAGCCGTGGATTATGTGTCAAAGTGGGTGGAGGTAATCCCCACTAAGATAAATGATGCTTTGATTGTGCAAAGGTTCTTAAAAAAAGAATATTTTTGCTAGGTTTGAAGTTCCACGAGCCTTAGTAAGTGATGGAGGATCTCACTTTGTAAACAAGTTGATGGAGAGTTTGTTGAAAAGATATGGAGTGAAACATCGAGTGGCTACACCTTACCACCCTCAAGCAAATAGTTTGGCGGAGGTCTTAAACCGCCAAATCAAGTTAGTTTTGAGAAGACCATTAATGGGAGGAGGAATGATTGATCAGAGAAGCTTGATGATGCTTTATAGGCTTATCGGACGGCTTTTAAAATCATTCTTGGTGTGTCACCGTATCAATTGGTCTATGGTAAAGCTTGTCATATTCCCGTGGAGTTGGAATACTGATTAGAGCTATTTTCACCTACATTTTAGTGTCTTTTTATATGTGTTTTCGTATTATTTTATCCGTATTTTATATGTTATTTGGTTGTGTTTTGTGTTTTTATTGAAATGTGTGTGAATGAGCTTAAACTTAAGATTTTCACTTTTTATTTGATGCTAAATATGATAAGGAAGATGTAGGAAAAAGCAGATCTCAATTCAGAGATGAAACGAGGGAGAACGAGCCAAAACAGTGAAAAGAGGAAGTAGGGCAGCAAGAACACGGCCCTGTAAGAAGTGGCCGTGCGCTGACGCTCGAAACGCCAACTCGGCCACGCCGGTGGCCGAGTACCGAACACGCCCCGTGCTGAGTACAGAAACACGGCCCGTGCACCGCGCACGGGCCTGTCGAGAAAGCCATGCGCGAACGTCAGAAAATACAACACGGTCACCCCTGTGGCCGTGTGCTGCGCACGAGCCGTGCGCTGTGTTAGAACACGGGTCGTGCGGCGGAGCTCGAGCCGTGTTGGTGCAAAAACGCAGGAAATTGCTGGAATCTTCTAGAAGGCCCACATGGGGTATAAATAGACCCCATTTCAACACTTTGAAAAAGAGAATCCGAAATCCTATCATCTACACACACCTCACACACCATTTCTTCCATTTTCCACCATCATCTTCATCCATCTTCATCCATCTTCATCCACCCATCAATTCTTCCATTTTTGGTGCTAAAGGCTTCAAATCAAGAGCTAGAGGTGGAGATCTAGAAGAATAGAAGATTCTCTTCAAGAAATTGATAGGGAAGAATCCATTCATTTTGTATTTCTTTAGATCTTAGACTAAGGGTAATTGTAATGAATCATTTATTTGTTTTGTTATTTTTACTATGATAGGCTAATCCCTCTAGTGGGATTAGGAACATGAAGAGCATATTAGATTTATATTATCATGTGGATTAAATTGGTTTTTGATTTAATTGATGTTGATTTCTATTCATGGAGTTTAATGGTCTTGATGTTGTGATGGCATGGTTTGTTATTCATAAATGTTTATTGGTTTAATGGATTGTTGATCAATGGATTATTTGTGGTAATTAAATGCTATCATGATGTTCATGTATGTATTGCTTGGAGTGAAACGGAAACGACCCTCTATAGTATTAGGAAGGCATGAATAGACATTGAGTTTGGGTTTGACCGAAAGGATATTTGAATTCAATGAGGGGAACCAATCCATTCGTTGGCCTTAGTACACAAAAAGGGAGAGTTTAATCTAACTAGTACCTAGATGGAAGGGGTTAATGTTGGGCTTTGATCTTAAGTGCTTTTGGGAGTCTATAATGGATCAACAACCTTTGTAACCCGAAAGGGAGCTTAGGGTATAATCGTGATCACCCTTAGTTTACATCAATTGAGTTGAATTCTGTTTGCATGATAATATGAATCGAGTGTGTTTGGATGTTTCTAATCCCATGTTTTTTCATATTTGAACTTTAGTATCCATTTTCTTCACTTGTAATTCTACTTATTTGATATTGTTATTTACTTGCTACTTGTTTTAGTTGTTAATCAATCTCAAAACCCCCCGATCATCTTTACAAAAACGACATGAACATGAGCTCACGTATTTTGCTAGTCCGAACATAACTCCTTAGTGGATTGATAATTTTTCTTGGGATATACTACTACAACGATCGAGTATTCTTGCTTGTGAGTGCTAAAAATAGGCAAACAAGAAAATGGCGCCGTTGCCAAAGGGGAGTTTGACGGACTAGTCGAGTACTGTGTTATTGTTTTAGTTGTTCTTGATAAGGATTTTTTTTATTTTATTTTATTTACTATTGTTGTTTGTGGTCTCACTCTTGGCCTTTTCGTAGGTGTTTTATGATCACAAGATCAAAGGAAAATCAATCGATTATTCCTTTGAATTTGGAGATTGAAAGGACCGCACGACAAAGGAAGCGAGAGAGGCGTAAAGCTAGAAAAGAAAAAATATGGAGAATCAACGGGGAGACAATGTTGATTATGACCCACCCCAAGATCCTTTACAAGATCAAAGGGGGGTACAAGAAGGAGTGCAAGAGAATCAAGCGGAGATAATGAGGAATTTCTTTGCTCAAAATCAAGAGTATATGCAATTGCTTGCCAATCAAGAAGCTCAAAGGATATTTCAACAACAAGAGTTGCCAAGGCCTATAGCAATTCGGGATTACTTCCAACCGAGAGCCGTGCACAATATGGTTCCTCCGGTTCAAGCTAATGATTATGAAATCAAGACCGGATTGATCAACATGGTTAAAGCAAATCAGTTTGGGAGAGGTCCTCTTGAAGACCCGAACACTCATCTATCTACTTTCTTGGAGGTTGCAAACACCGTCAAAATGAAGGGAGTGTCCGAGGATGCTATTCGAATGAGGTTGTTCTCTTTTTCTTTAAGAGACAAGGCTAAAGCATGGTACAATACAATTCCTTTGGGAAGTTGTAATACATGGGAAGATCTTGAGCAAAGGTTCCTAAACAAGTATTTCCCTCCTTCAAAGACGCTCCAATTGAAAAGCCTTATCACTCAATTTAGGCAACTTCCGGATGAAAATTTTTATGAAGCATGGGAACGCTACAAAGAGATGCTCCGAAAGTGTCCTCAACACGATTTTCATGAGAATCAACAAGTGGCTTTCTTCTATCAAGGGTTGAGTGGACAACATCGGATGCATGTAGATGCCTCATCCGGAGGGTCTATATTTGGAGTGGATGCTATGAAAGCCATGGATATTTTTGAAGACATTGCGATGAATGCTTATCAATGGCCTTCCGAGCGAGTAATGGGAGGTTATGCCTTTGGAAAAGTAGCTCAAGTGGAGAGTGTGAACAAAGTGAAGAGTGATGTGTTTCAAAATGAAGGAATGAAAGAATTCAATGAGAGCATTCAAGCTTTAACAAAGCAATTGAATTTGATCACTCAAGGAGTAAGCCAAGGGGGAAGCACAAGTTCTATGGTGAATGATGAGAGCAAGGTTATGCAAAGTGTAGAAGATGTTGCTTATTTAGATAGGAGAAATTACCAAGGGAATTTCCATCATCAAGGGAATTTCCAAGGTAATTATCCTTCTAATCAAGGTAATTACCAAGGAGGATATCAAGGACAAGCTCGGGGAAGCAATTTCAATCAATCAAGTGGAAATTATCAAGCTCCGAGGAAGCATGAGAATCTTTCTTACTCTAATCCTCAAGCCGCCGTGTCATATCCTCCGGGATTCGATCCGAGTGCTAAGCCGCCAAATGGAGAAGGGAAAGCATCATTGGAAGAGACATTGATGGCATTCATGAAAGATACAAGGGCTTACATGGAAAAAAGAGATGCAAAGATGGAGGCTAGAATGGAGGAAAATGAGAAGAAATCCGACAATAGGATGAGAGCTTTTGAGTATCAAATGGGTCAAATTGCTTCTTCTGTGGGATCTCAACACCAACAAGGAAAGTTTCCATCTACCACAGTAACTAATCCTAAAGAAGATTGCAAAGCTATCACTCTTAGAAGTGGAAAAGAGTATGAGGAACCTCCTATGCCTAAAGAAGATAGTATTGTCATTGAAAGGGAAGTGGAAAGCAAGGTGGAAGAAGGGTTGGTGCAAGAAGAGATTGAAATGGAGGAAGTAAGTAAGAGAAAAGAAATTGTTGAGCAAAAGAAAGATGAAGAGAAGATAGAGAGAATTCCAAGGTGGAAAAAGGCAAAGGAGTTAAGGGAAAAGGAAGTTGAAGTTGAAAGAGATAGTTGGGGAATACCCAAGACTCAAGTACCGGTTCCTTTTCCTCAAAGGTTCTTGAAGAAGGGTTTGGATGAGAGGTTCAAAAAGTTTCTTGAAATCTTCAAGAAGATTCAAATCAATATCCCTTTCGCCGATGCTTTGGATCAAATGCCTCATTATGCTCGTTTCTTGAAGGACATCATGGGAAAGAAAAGAAGTCTTGTGGATAATGAAACGGTTAATCTAACCGAAGAGTGTAGTGCCATTCTACAACGGAAACTTCCACAAAAATTGAAGGATCCGGGTAGTTTCATTATACCATGTGAAATTGGAAAGAACAAGAAGAACAAGGCTCTTTGTGACCTCGGTGCAAGCATTAATCTAATGCCTCTCTCCATATTCAAGAAGCTTGGATTAGGTGAAGTAAAACCAACTTCTATCACACTTCAATTGGCGGATCGATCTATGACACATCCAAAAGGAGTAGTTGAAGATGTGTTGGTGAAAGTTGATAAGTTCGTCTTTCCGGTGGATTTTGTTGTTCTAGATATGGAGGAGGATGAAAATGTGCCATTGATTTTTGGGAGACCGTTTCTTGCTACCGGGAGAGCTCTTATTGATGTCTACAAAGGAGAATTGAAGTTGAGGGTTAATGATGAGGAAGTGGTATTCTCTCTACACAAGGCCATGCAATATCCAATGAATGATGAAGAATGTAAAAGTGTGGATGTTGTAAAGGGAAGTGTCGAGGAGAGTTGGCCTTCCATTGTAACCAAGGATCCACTTGAACTTTGCTTGAGCAATTCTCTATCTCTTTCTAATATTTCTACTACTTCTCTTGATTTAAATGAAGAATTGATTAATTGTTTACTTGATCTAGGCGATTGTAGTGAAGCTCAAGAGGTTGCAGCCGCCATATCAAGGGGAAATGAAAAGTTCTTACCACTTAGAGATCTACTCGAGCAAGAAGAGAAAAAGGAAAAGAAGGTGGAGTTGAAGCCTCTACCCGATCATCTTACTTATGCCTACCTTGGTGAAAATGAGACATATCCGGTAATTGTATCATCATCTCTAACCTCTAGTCAACTTGATAAATTGCTTAATGTCCTTAAAGAGCATAAATCGGCTATTGGTTGGTGTATTGATGATTTGAAGGGAATTAGTCCAAGAATTTGCATGCATAAGATAAGACTTGAGGATGAAGGGAAAGCTTGTGTTCAAAACCAAAAAAGACTTAATCCTATCATGCAAGAAGTGGTAAAAAAAGAGGTTCTTAAGTGGTTAGATTCGGATATGATCTTTCCTATTAGTGATAGCCCTTATGTGAGCCCGTTGCATGTAGTATCTAAAAAAGGGGGTATGACTATAGTGAAGACCGATAAAGATGAGACCATAGCCACTAGGACGGTGACGGGGTGGCGTGTGTGTGTTGATTATAGGAAGCTTAATGAAAACACACGTAAAGATCACTTCCCCTTACCTTTCTTGGATCAAATGTTGGATAGGTTGGCCGGATATGAGTTTTATTGCTTTCTTGATGGGTATTCCGGGTATAACCAAATTCTCATAGCACCCGAAGACCAAGAAAAGACCGCTTTCACTTGTCCGTATGGAATATTTGCTTTTCGAAGATTGCCATTTGGACTTTGCAATGCATCGGCCACCTTTCAAAGGTGTATGATGGCAATCTTTGAAGGATTAATTGAGAATATAATGGAAGTGTTCATGGATGACTTTTCGGTGTTTGGTTCTTCTTTTGATAATTGTTTGTCTAACCTTGCAATTGTTTTGAAGCGATGTCAAGACACTAATTTAGTGTTGAATTGGGAGAAGTGCCATTTCATGGTAAATGATGGCATTGTACTTGGACATCACATCTCTTCAAAGGGATTGCAAGTTGACCGAGCCAAAGTTGTTGCTATAGAGAAGCTTCCACCGCCAACAAATGAGAAGGGAGTACGATCGTTCCTTGGTCATGCCGGGTTCTATCGTAGATTCATCAAGGATTTTTCTTCATTTTCTAAACCTCTATCTCATCTCCTTGAAAAAGATGTGCCATTTAAGTTTGATGATAATTGTTTAAATGCTTTTCAGGTACTAAAGGAAGCTTTGATTTCATCACCCATCTTAATCACCCCCGATTGGAAGGAGCCATTTATATTGATGTGTGATGCAAGTGACGTAGCTCTTGGAGTGGTTTTGGAGCAATTAAGAGAAAAAAATTCCGAGCCATTTACTATGCAAGCAAGACATTTGATGCGGCTCGAAGGAACTACACTACTTCCGAAAAAGAGTTCTTGGCGGTAGTATACGCATTTGATAAGTTTCGTCCTTATTTGGTAGGAACGAAAACTATTGTATACACCGACCATGCCACTATCAAGTATCTCATGGCAAAGAAGGATGCAAAGCCAAGGGTGATAAGATGGGTACTACTTCTTCAAGAATTTGATATTGAAGTGAGAGATAAGAAGGGCACGGAGAATGTGATAGCCGACCATCTTTCAAGGTTAGACTCGAGGGAGCATTGTGAAAGTACTTATGAGTTAATCAAGGAGGTTTTTCCCGATGAAGAAATCTTGGAGTGTGATTGCTATCAAATTGAGGCTTTAGTGGAGCAAGAAGGAAGCCCGTGGTATGCGGACTATGTGAATTACTTGGCGAGTGGAAAGAGGCCTTATGAGCTTAATAAGTATCAATCCAAGAAGTTCTTTCATGATGTTAAAAGTTACTTGTGGGATGATCCATTCTTATACAAGATGTGTAATGATTCTCTTGTGCGAAGATGTGTGCCCGAGGAAGAATGGAATAGTGTGTTGGAGTTTTGCCACTCTTCACCTAGTGGAGGCCATTTTGGAGCTCAAAAGACCGCTGCAAAAGTCTTACAATCGGGGTTGTATTGGCCATTTTTGTTCAAGAGTTGTAAGAAATTTGTAGAGGGTTGTGATCGATGTCAAAGGATGGGAGGAATCTCCAAGTGGGATGAGATGCCCCTTAAGAGCTTTCAAGAAGTGGAGATATTTGATGTGTGGGGCATCGATTTCATGGGACCATTTCCTCAATCTAATGGATTCCTATACATCCTATTGGCGGTCGACTATGTATCGAAATGGGTTGAGGCCATACCTTCAAGAACAAGTGATGCTAGAGTGGTCATGGGGTTTCTAAAGAAGCATATCTTCACAAGATTTGGAGTACCTAGAGTGTTGGTAAGTGATGGGGGTAGTCACTTCATAAATAAGCTAATGGAGAACATTCTCAAGACTTATGGAGTAAAGCATCGAGTGTCTACTCCGTATCACCCTCAAACGAATGGTCAAGCTGAAATTTCTAATCGACAAATCAAACAAGTCTTGGAGAAAACAGTGAGTGTTAGTAGAAAGGATTGGTCAAATAAACTTGATGATGCATTGTGGGCCTTTCGAACTGCATTCAAGACCACTCTTGGTATGTCTCCTTTTCAAATTGTCTATGGCAAGTCTTGCCATCTTCCGGTGGAGTTAGAGCATAAAGCTTATTGGGCCATGAAGAAGTTGAATTTTGACATGAAAGCTTCGAAGAAGGTAAGATTCTTACAATTGAATGAGCTTGAGGAATTTAGAGAAAATGCTTATGAAAACTCAAGGATTTTTAAGAAGAAAACCAAGAGGTGGCATGATGCTCGTTTGAGGAAAAAGAGCATTGAAAAGGGTGAAAAGGTGTTGGTATTCAATTCTCGACTAAGACTTTTCCCGGGCAAGTTGAAGTCCAAATGGAGAGGTCCCTATGTGGTAAAGGAAGTACTTGATGGGGGAACTCTAAAGGTTATGGATGAGAATGGGGGAGAGTTCTTGGTCAATGGTCATCGTGTGAAGCACTATGTGGATCCATCACAAAGGGAGACCCTCTTTGTGGATACTCTAACTGAAAGATGACCTCAAAATTCGTCTAGCTTGAAGACGTTAAACTTAGCGCTCGTTGGGAGGCACCCCATCACTATCTTTATTGCTTTGTTTTTGTTTTTTGGACTTGTAGGTTGATTGTGCTCATGGAGAAAAATGCACATTGAAGAAAAGAGAAGTGCTTCATGGATTCAAGTTGACATGTTCCACCAGTTGTTGCAAACTTAATTCGTGACTCTTGTCTCGAGTTAAGTTTGGGGGGTGCTAGTGCGTGGTGGATTTAGCTTGAGTCGTATGGATGCGGTTACTTCTCAACAAGAAGATCATCAATGAAAACTACAAGGGTAAGTCTCACCACTTTTTGCAAACTTAAGTCTCAACTCTTGTTTCGATTTAAGTTTGGGGGGAGAGTGTGTGGTGTGACTCACAACTTGAGTATGATTCTTGTAAAATTGGGTCAATTTTAAAATTTTAAAATTTTTCTCATGAGTTTGGGTTGATTTTGGCATGATTAGTGGTGTTGAAGTGCATGATAGTCCATATTTATAATGAAATTGTTGAAATAATGGTGTTTGTTGAGTGTTTGAGCATGAATGAGAGGTATTGGAAGCAAGATGGAGCTTGGAGCTAACGCTTTCCTTACCAAATGCCTATTGAGGGAGTACTCTACACCTTATCATTTTATTACTTAAAATGAATTGATTTTGATTTGGATTGTTGTGACTAGCATGCTACTTCATTTGTTATGTTTATGGGAGGTTTACTTTCGTAAATTAGGATTTCCTTTTCAATAAAGGTTGGGATGAATGTGTGCTTAATTTTCTTATGGATGATGGTATTTTGTGTTTTTGCATGTTTTGTGTTTTTGTTGTGTCTTGTTTGTTGAGTCCTTATTTTTTATGTTTGGTGTGTATTTTCATTCTTGTCTTGGGATGTTTGGTGGTTTGTTTAGGGATGTCGTGAGTCATTTTTGAACGTGAGTAATGATATGTTGTGGTGATAAGTGATGACAAAGTATGATTAAGAATCTCTACACTTTCAAATTGTGACATGTTTTACTTAACTTGTTCAATTGTGAGATGAATGTGGTGTAATAAGTTCCTTAAGGTCCGAGCACAAGCTTGTGAGCATTTGAGCCTCAACCATGCATACATGGTATTTCTTCATGAGTGGATCGGTTGTGTTTGATAAGTTAGAACTTGCTCAAGGACTATAGGAACGAGCCCGATTAGTGGAGATTGGTGAAATGATCTAAGGCCATCCTTGTTATTATAGTCATTGCCATATATGTTCCTACCTTGAACATCATCCTTAGTCAACCACTTTGAGCCAATAAACCTATTTCTTGTGAATTTAGCACATTACAAACCTTAATTACCCATTCAAGCTTATATATACCTTTGTGTGGGTGAATGAGGAGATAGTAGCTAGAAAGGATTGATTGATTATCAAAAGAAGAAAAGGACATGGTAAACAAGCAAGAAAAATGATGAAAAGAGCAACAACAAGAAGGCACATGCAACCTTAAAAGTAAGAAAGGAGCAAATCAACATCAAAATGCTCAAGTAAACAAAATTCAAAGAAAGGAAGCATGCAACAAAAGGAACTCAATCCTAGGGAAGTTAATGAATAGTGCTTGATATTTGTAAAGATAAGCAAGGAAGAAAAGAAAGTGAAGAAGTTGAGGAAATTGGCCATCTCTTTGATTACTTACACATGATTAGTCACTCTTATACATATACTTCCTACCCTACCAAAGAGCCTATCATTACATCCTAATTAAAGACCTTTTTGATCATTAATTGAAACTTTGGTGGTTTGTGAATATAGTCCGCGAGCAAGCTTATAGCGAGTCGAGCCAATCGATTAATGAGTGTGATTTACCCTATTTCAAAAGAGTGTTGAGAGACATTAATATACATTGTGAGGCTTGGACTAAAAGGGACTATATTACACTATTACTCTCTTTTGATTGAATTTATTAATTTCTCATGTCATGATTTTAATATTGTAGGATGACTTAGCATAGTTTGTAGTTATTATTGCTAACGATATGTTATTGCTTATGTTCATTTAGTCTTTTTCTAGGTGAAAATTTCTCTTTTGGTTTGTCATTTTCGTTGCTCGGGGACGAGAAACACCTTAAGTTTGGGGGGTTTATTAGAGCTATTTTCACCTACATTTTAGTGTCTTTTTATATGTGTTTTCGTATTATTTTATCCGTATTTTATATGTTATTTGGTTGTGTTTTGTGTTTTTATTGAAATGTGTGTGAATGAGCTTAAACTTAAGATTTTCACTTTTTATTTGATGCTAAACATGATAAGGAAGATGTGGGAAAAAGCGGATCTCAATTCGGAGTTGAAACGAGGGAGAACGAGCCAAAACAGTGAAAAGAGGAAGTAGGGCAGCAAGAACACGGGCCGTGTACAGCGCACGGCACTGTAAGAAGTGGCCGTGCGCTGACGCTCGAAACGCCAACTCGGCCATGCCGGTGGCCGAGTACCGAACATGCCCCGTGCTGAGTACAGAAACACGGCCCGTGCACCGCGCACGGGCCTATCGAGAAAGCCGTGTGCGAACGTCAGAAAACACAACACGGCCACCCCTGTGGCCGTGTGCTGCGCACGAGCCGTGCGCTGTGTTAGAACACGGGTCGTGCGGCGGAGCTCGAGCCGTGTTGGTGCAAAAACGCAGGAAATTGCTGGAATCTTCTAGAAGGCCCACATGGGGTATAAATAGACCCCATTTCAACACTTTGAAAAAGAGAATCCGAAATCCTATCATCTACACACACCTCACACACCATTTCTTCTATTTTCCACCATCATCTTCATCCATCTTCATCCACCCATCAATTCTTCCATTTTTGGTGCTAAAGGCTTCAAATCAAGAGCTAGAGGTGGAGATCAAGAAGAATAGAAGATTCTCTTCAAGAAATTGATAGGGAAGAATCCATTCATTTTGTATTTCTTTAGATCTTAGACTATGGGTAATTGTAATGAATCATTTATTTGTTTTGTTATTTTTATTATGATAGGCTAATCCCTCTAGTGGGATTAGGAACATGAAGAGCATATTAGATTTATATTATCATGTGGATTAAATTGGTTTTTGATTTAATTGATGTTGATTTCTATTCATGGAGTTTAATGGTCTTGATGTTGTGATGGCATGGTTTGTTATTCATAAATGTTTATTGGTTTAATGGATTGTTGATCAATGGATTATTTGTGGTAATTAAATGGTATCATGATGTTCATGTATGTATTGCTTGGAGTGAAACGGAAACGACCATCTATAGTATTAGGAAGGCATGAATAGACATTGAGTTTGGATTTGACCTAAAGGATATTTGAATTCAATGAGGGGAATCAATCCATTCGTTCGCCTTAGTACACAAAAAGGGAGAGTTTAATCTAACTAGTACCTAGATGGAAGGGGTTAATGTTGGGCTTTGATCTTAAGTGCTTTTGGGAGTCTATAATGGATCAACAACCTTTGTAACCCGAAAGGGAGCTTAGGATACAATCGTGATCACCCTTAGTTTACATCAATTGAGTTGAATTCCGTTTGCATGATAATATGAATCGAGTGCGCTTGGATGTTTCTAATCCCATATTTTTCCATATTTGAACTTTAGTATCCATTTTCTTCACTTGTAATTCAACTTATTTGATATTGTTATTTACTTGCTACTTGTTTTAGTTGTTAATCAATCTCAAAACCCCCCGATCATCTTTACAAAAACGACATGAACATGAGCTCACGTATTTTGCTAGTCCGAACATAACTCCTTATTGGATTGATAATTTTTCTTGGGATATACTACTACAACGATCGAGTATTCTTGCTCGTGAGTGCTAAAAATAGGCAAACAAATACCGTGCATTGTGGGCTATCAAGTGCCTCAACATGGATGAAAGGGAGAGTGGTCAAGCAAGGTTATTGAAGTTGGTTGAGTTGGAGGAGTTTAGAGGAAGAGCATTTGATAACTCAATCATCTACAAGGAGAATATGAAGAGATGGCATGATGCTAAGGTAAAGGAGAAGACGTTTGTTCCCGAGAACAAAGTTCTTGTATTCAATTCGAGGCTTAAGTTGTTTTCCGAGAAGCTTAAGTCTAAATGGATGGGGCCATATGAAGTGCTTGAAGTGTTGAGTGGACATACGTTGAAGCTTAAGGGTCCTAATAATGAGTTTGCGGTAAATGGTCATCGGGTAAAACATTACCTATCTCTTTCTCAAAAGGAGATAGTGTATGCGAATACCCTCTTTTCTTGAACCTCTTTGATTGTGTAGTAGTGTAGATTTTATTTTCTCTTTGTTTTATAGTTTTCTTGTAGCTTTGGTATGTAGGTGGTGAAGCTTATGAAGAAAAGTGCATATGATGAAAGACAAGGGTGCTAAAGGTGAAATGATGATGTATGCACACCACTCTTTTCAAACTTAAATTTTAACACTTATGTTAATTTAAGTTTGGGGAGAGGTTGCGTGGTGGACATACTTAATCATACGTGGATTGTAAAAAATGCACATGAGTCATCATGAGGTAAGTTCATGAAGAGCATTGGTGGAAACGACAAGGGTATGTCTCACCACTTTTTTTTTACAAATTTAATTCTCAACTTGTTTCGATTTAAGTTTGGGGGGAGAGTGCGTGGTGTGACTTATACCTTGTTTATGCTTTAGTATGTGATGAATCATGGTTGTTATATTGTCTTGTGGCAAAATAGGTAAATTTTGAAATTTTCCTCATGAGTTATGATTGTTTTGGTATATTTGGTAGTGTTTAAGTACATGATAATCTATTTTTTGATCATAATTATGATGTGAATAATGTTTTGTAGTATTTTTGAGCATGAATAGGGTGTATGAGAAGTGCAAAAACAGGACAAAAATGAGGTGAAGTATGAAAACTGGAAAACAGGGGAAAAACACTGCACGGGCCGAGCTCAGTACACGGCCCTATAAGGCCTGGCCGTGTACTGACATCAAAAGTGGCTACTCACCCAGGGTCTTGAGCGAGCTCCGAGCTCAAGCCGTGCAGAAGAGCAAGAACACGGCCCATTGCGGAGCACGACCCTGTAACGCATGGGCGTGTTCGAACATCAGAAAATGCTACACGGCCACAATTGAGGTCGTGTAGCGCTACACAAGCTATGCAGGATTCGAAGCCAGTTTTTAAAAGGGCCGATCCGTACTCATTCCACACACACACCATCTCTTCCGTACGCACTGCTATCACACCAAATCCTTCTTCTTAAGCATAAATCGACACACAAAGGTTAGTTTTGAGAGATTGAGAGTGAGTTTCTTCAATTGTGAACACCAAAAACACTTCTCCACATCCAAGTTTGAAAGGTATGAATTCTTTGATCCTTAACTTTTGAATTTTGATAGAAATTGAGTGAATTGATGCATGGGCTTTGTGATATTGTGAGTTTGGAATGAATTATTGATTGATGAACATACATGTGTCAATTTAATTTGTGAATGGAGAATTGAATTAGGGTTCATGAGAAAGTTGAATTAGGGGATTTGTGAGAATGATGAAATTGGATGCATGTGTTGTGCAAATTGAATTATCATGAATGTATAATGCTTAAATTGTGAAGAAATAATCTTAGATGTTGAGGATTTGGGCATGAGGCTATGTGAATTGTGCTTTAAAATTGTATTGAAAATTTATGATTGCCAAGTGTTCGATAAAATGTCTAAGAGAAAATTTTGGCCAAATTTGAGATAATATGTGCATAGTGAGTAGTGATGGTATATTTTTGAACTCATGTGTGCAAGTATGATTAGGAATTGAGATATGAATTCATGGATAGTTGAGAGGAATGATGGTGAAGTGAATGTTGTGGTGAAGTTTGAAGTTATAATGAGGTGAATGTGTAATGTTGATGCATAGTATATTTCACACTAAGTTGAATGACTAGGGTGGAATTTAAACTAAGTGTATTAACATTTTCATTGGCAGAATTTAAAATAACTTGAGCATTGTTATAAATTGTAGATGGCCGAAAGGAGATTGAGACCAAAAAATGAGGATTTCATCGTCATTACCAATCCAGGGGAGTTGGCTAATTTGGATGCGCAGCTAATGGAAGAAGGGGTCCATCCGGATTACTTTGGGGTGGAATTTGAAGACTATTGGGATAAGTATGTGCTTCGTTGGCAAACACTTACTCCGAAGATCAAACCAACTCGATTCCAAGATACAGAAACAATGAGAGGGTTAGGAATTGAGGAAGATTTGAGGAAGTTGTTTAGGTTTGTACAGATGGAAGCTTTCTTTGATAAAAGGCTGCCTACTTATTACCATCTAACTGCTGAGTTCATGAGCACCTTTCAAGTGAAGAAGGATCGGAATGGTTTTCTTATTTCAGTGACATTCCAAGTGGATAACGTGATGAGAAAAAAGATTCATTTGCCTGTATTAAATGAATTCTTTAGGTGCCCACCATGCGAGAACCATCAGAGCTTTTATGAAGGAGGTGGATTCAACCAGCAGGAATGGTGGAAGAGATTGGTGAATGACGGGACAGAACGAGCAGGGTATGTTCCTAGTGCTTCAAAGGGAACTGCAATAAGGAACCCAGTCATGAGATACTTAGAGAAGATCATTTTGAACACCATCTTAGAGAGGTTTGAGAGTGGAGCTGTAGGAGAGAAGTAGTTGTATATCATGTTCTGCATTTATAAAGAGCTACCACTGAACATTGCAGCGCATTTTGTGCAACATGCGAAGAGAGTTGCCAAGAGATAAACGTCTCAAGGATTGATATTGGGAGGTATGATCACCATGATTGCTCAAGGCTTAGGAATAAATCTTGCAGTAATGGAGAACAGGATGGTGAGTGATGGATTGAACTATCAGCAGTTGATGAGAATGGAATTTTTATCTATAGTTGGGAATCAGTACTGTCTGAGGCAAGAAAAGGGAGCTCCGTTTCCTTTGCCAACTCTAGAGCTCACTACAGTGTATACTCGAAGGAAGTTTGCTAATTTGGCAATTGCTAGTGCTAACCACTCTAGGGTTGTGAGAGCTTTTTATAGAAAAACAGAGATGAAGTGGAAGAGGTTCTCAGACAGATGAGGGTTGAGGAGAACCTCGAGCTAGCTAATTTGAGAGCGGAGCCAGTGCCTATGGAAGGAGATGAGCAGAATGCACCACCTCAGCAGGTGGAGTTTGAGGAGCAAGCCCCTGAGCCGCCGCAGTTTGAGGAAGAAGAGCAGCAGCCACTAATGGGACCCGGACAGGGTAATGATCGATGGAATTATATGATAAATGAGGTGAGAGCATTGAGACATGTGCAGTAGACATATGGAGCACAGATGAGGGAGATCCGAGAGGTCCAGCAGGAGCGCAGAGTACATATTCAGGAGTTGAGAGCTAGACAGCATCGGAGGGAGTATTATGAGGAGCAGTCGCGAGTGCACTCCAACAACATGGAGGAGATGATGACGATGATGTTTAACTTTCAGTTCCTCGGATCTCCTCATGCATATATTCCATGGAATACCTATCATCCATCTCCACCTCCAGAGCCATGAAGGGAGTACTTTGAGTTCTAGGCACTTTCATTAGTTCATTCTAGTTATGATTAGACATTTGATTTGATTTGGTAGATTTGGATTGGATTGTACTAATATTGTTGGTTTTTGGGAGGTTTTTACTTTGGGATTTTTTATTTTCAGTTTTATGCAATTTACTTTTCGTTATTTTTGGTATTTTGATTTGATTTTCATTATTTGGATGTGATGGGAATTTGATCTTATTTCTTGTGGATGAGAATTGATGTGCTATGTTATCTTGAGATGAATGATCTTGTTCATGCATGTTATGTGTTTTTGTTATGTTTCTTGTTTGGTATGTTTTTGATTTTGTATTATGTTTGAGTTTCTTTTTTTATTCTTGTCGGGATATATTGGTGGTATATTTTTGGGAATGTGTTGAGTAATTTTGAATATGAGCTATGATACATTATTTGTGATGAGTGACGACAAGCATATTAATATTTTCTACTTATTGAAATTATGACATGAATTACATAATTTGTTCAATTTTGAGAAGTATGAAGGGTAATTAAGTTTCTTTTGGTCCAAGCAAAAGCTTGTGAGAGTTGAGCCTCAACCGTGCCTCCATGGTTAATTCTTGATGAGAGGACCGATTGTACTTAGATAAACTAGAACTTTCTCATAGACTATAGGAACGAAGCCCGAATGGTTGAAATTTATGACATGATCTTAGGCCATCCTTGTTGAATGAAGTCATAGCTATAAACTTCCTTACCTAAAACACTATCCCTAGTTAGCCAATTTGAGCCTATAAGCCTTTTCTTTGTGATTTAAGCATAATACAAGCCTTGAAAATCCACTTGAGCCTTATATAACCTATGTGTGGGTAATTGAGGATGATGATGGTTTACAAGGGAAGATATGGAGAAATGTGCAAGTAAATGGAAGAAAGGTTGAATCAAGAAAAATGATGAAAGAGCTCAAGTTAAAAAGCAAGTGCAACTTCAACAAAAAAATGGAGAAAGAGTAAAATCATAAAATATGCTCAAAGGATACAAAAGTTAAAGAAAAGAAGCTCAATACATCCATGGTATGTTAATATTTAGTGCTTTTGAACAATTGACAAAAGGAGGAAGCTTGAAAGTGAAGAAGTTGGAGAAAAGAATCATCTCTTCGATTATCTACACTTGAATAGTCACAATTACCCAAAGTTTCCTACCTTACCAAAGAGCCTAAACATTACATCCTAAGATATAGACATTTTTGATCACTTATTGAAACTAGGGTTGCTTGTGAACATAGTCCATGAGCAAGCCTATGGTAAGTCGGTTCTAACCGGTTGATGAGTGATGTTCAAAACCCTACTCCATAGAGTGTTGAGTGAATTTGATATCCTATGAGAGGCTTGGATTGAAAGGGGATTGATTACTCTTTTGTCATTCTTAAGATTGAACTTGTTAATCTTTCATGTTATAAGTTTGATGATGTAGGGATACTTAATGTGATTTTGTAGTCCTTATAACTTGTGATGTGTTGTGGTTTATGTTCGTTAGGTATTTTCTAGGTGAAAATTACTCCTCTTGTTTATCATTTTTCATTGTTCGAGGACGAACAACACTTTAAGTTTGGGGGTTGATCGTTGTCATTTTTACCTAGGTTTTAGTGTCTTTGTTTGTGATTTTTGGATGTTTTTATCCGTATTTGTGTGACTTTTGGTGGAGTTATTGTAATTATGAGAAATGTGGTATGGATTGATAGAATTGTGTAAATAAGCTTAATATGTGTAAAATAGGTCAAGAAATGGAGAAAAACGGAGTCGGGAGCAAAACAAAAATAGAAGTACAGGGCACGCTCGGACACAGGCCGTGTGCGGAACACGGGCCTATCCGAGGTGGCCATGTACTGTCATCAGAATGACGAGCTTGCCTAGGAGGATGGCCGTGTTCTGGCGTACAAATCGTGCAGCAGTGTACATCCCATGTGTAGAACACGGGCCTGTAAGAGGAAGCCGTGTAATGTCGTCAGAAAATGCTACATGCCCATGATCGAGGCCATATAGCGTAGCTCAAGTTGTGTCCGGAAGCACGCACAACACGCCGAACTAAGTGTGCACTACACAAGCCGTACGCTGCTATACGGCCCGTGTAGGTGCAAAAGCCAGTGCAGTTTTCAGAATGTTTCGGAAGCTTCTAGAAGGCCCTTAAGTGATATAAATGGATGACTTGTGTGAAAATTAGAGGGAGAGATCATAATTAGAGCAGTTACACACACTCCACACCACATTTTCACACACTAGATCCATTAGATTCATCTCCATCCTTTAGATCCATCAATTTTACTTGATTTTCAACAATCCATCCATTACTCCATCCATCAATCCATCCATCCATCATTTGAGAAGAGGAAAGCATCAAGGATTGAAGAAGTTAGCATTTTGAAGAGAATGAAGGTTTCTCCATGAAAGGGAAGCCAATCTACTTTTCATTTGTTGATTTTCTTCTCATTTTGGCTCAAATGGAGCAAGCCTTTGATTGTATTGACATAAACACAATGTGTAGTGGCTAGTCCTATAGTAGGGCTAATCATATGATTGGTTGAGAAAAATGCTAGATATATAGGATTTGAGATGTTGAATTGAGTTAATTTTGGCTTCCTTTTATGATTAATGAATCATGTTTCATTTCAATACATGTGTGATTAAATTCTCTATTCATAGTGTTAGGATGGTCATTCCAATATTATGATTAGATGTTTAATTGAATCAAATATTAAGGTGAGCATGCATGTTAGTGTGAGAGGAGGTAAGCCATACCCTTCTTATGCTTAGAACACTCATAGAGGGACACTTAAGAAATTAAGTGAAAATAACCAAACTTATGATCATAGTACCTTAAGGGAATTGAGATTAAGCACAATCTTAGAAGATTTAAACTTGCAAAAGAGTCGAGAACCTAATTGCCTTGGCCATACGGATTAGGAGTAAAAACGTGATTGCTTTTAGTCCACAAATTAATGAAGTTCACCATCAAGAGTTATGAATATCTAGCTAGATTCTTAACCATGATTATGATTAGCCTTGCTCTCTTTTTAAGTAAATTCTATCTCTATCTCATTCATCATTTGTTTGTTGTTTGATCCAATACGTTGTTAGTTCATATTCTTAGTTAATTGAGTAGAACAATAAGTAGTAGTTTAAATACCAAACAACAAATCTATCATTCTTACAAAGCATAAATCAATGGAAAATCCGGATATAACCATGAGTTTACTTTCTCTTGGGATGACAATCTTATAAATTTTGTACTTGGTCACACGTGTACTCGATGATAGAGTCTCTTACTCTTAAACATTTTACAAGAAATGCGACTAAGAATAAAGAAGCATCTCCTACTTGATGGTTAGACATCCTCCACTCTTCTTGCTCCATAAGACTAGGAATCGACACACCTTGCACATTTTGACCACCTCCCAAACTTGAACTAGGCAAGACTTGACCATAAGTATCTTGATTCATCATCCTTATTTATCTTGTCAATTTCAAGGTAGCGGGGGTAATTATCTCAGAGGATTCGTTGAAAAATAAACTTGATTGAAAATTTTGGCCTTCATCACTTCCTTGAGCACATCTTCTTTACAATTCAAGTAAGGCATAGTTTTGGAACGGAGGATTGGTGTCGGGATTTGGTGAAGAATAAGCACATGCTTGATAAGGGTGGAATGTATTTGCATTATAAGCTTGTTGTCATTCTCCATTTCTTTCTTGATTGTAGTATTGAGAGCTATCTTGATCCATTTGGAAATTATAACTATAGTTGCTCTCATTCATATAGCATCTTGATTGTGGAGGTGGAACCCTTGCAATTTGATCCCCAAAGACATTTGTAAATTGGTTCCAACCATCCATTTAAATGCTCTTCTTAAGGCTTACTACAATTCTTCTTCAAAATTTTTATTTTTGGCTTTGATCCCCCTTCTTCTTCTCTCAATATAGTTTTCACATACCTATCAAAATGAAAAAGTGAGATCAAGAATTTTCCAAAGCAAATAATAAAATACAATAAAAATATCTCTAGTAATACTAATCAAAATACTCCTTCGTCAAACCACTAGCAATCGTTACCTCTCCAGTAACTGTGCTATTTGATTAGCCATTTGTAGTCAGGATGACCAATTAAAGAATTTATCGAACTACAGGGAGGAAGGTACTAGGGTTTAAGCGATCTCGTGTTTGTCATAGTTTTATAGAGATGATCATAAAGATGTAGGATTAATCAAGAAATGACAATTAAACAATTAAATGATAATAAACAATGGGATAGATGAATGAGAGATGGATGAATGAGCCAAGTAGATAGAGAATGAGACTAGCAATATATAAAATATGGAAAATCTAGATATCATGTAATGAATTCATATATGTCATGGATTAATAACTAACGGCCAACACGAATTCCACCTAAACTCCCTCTCGAGATGGATAGGATGTAGATCCTTTACAAGGTTGTTTCTCAATCAAACAATTCCAACTAGGTATTAAGCTTGAAATGAGAGTCCCTTCACATGATTAATTGACCTCTCGATCTAACAAATCACATGTTCTATCAAAGGGTTCTAAATCCTAAAGGATATCTCTATCTCTCTAAAACTTATAATGCATATGAAGTGTATGATGAAATGATTCAATGAACTATCCTAAACATATAATTGATTTCTCAATTTAATCGCATGCCCATGAAAATTAATCACACAAATCAACAATACAAATCAAGCAATTAACAATCAATGATAGAAAATTAACAAATCCAATCAACATATGAATTCAATTGCAAAATACCCAAAATTATCTAACACAATTCATATTGCTAATCTCATAAAGGAGATTAGCCTTTCATAGTTTCAAAGAAAACAACATAGACAATTGTATCTCCAAAACACATGATTGAACTACAAAGAAGTCTACAAAAATTAGAATTAAAACTCCCTTGAATAGCTTCAATGGTGCTTCTCTTCCTCTTCTTGCAATCTCCACTCCCCATTACTTCTCTAACTACTTGGATGGTGTATTGGATGGATGGATTCCAGGATGGGTGAATGGGATGAAGGATGTGGTGTAAATTGAAGGAATTGGTGTGTGGGGTGTGTGGGCAGCTGAATTTCGAATCCAATCTCCTTAAAATGTTGAATGAATTGGTATTTATACCCCTTGGAGACCTTCTAGAAGATGTATGAAAAGTTTTCTGTTCTGGCATCAACACGACTCGTGTGCTGCAGCACGAGTCGAGTCGTGTCAGGGTTTCTCGGTCAAATTTTACTCAAGACGGCACACGAGTCGTGTGCTGACACACGGTCACAAGGTAGTCGTGTTGGATGAATTGATGCTGCTACACGACTAATCCTTACAATCCCGTGTTAGCAACATGGGCCGTGTACTGCAACACGGCTCGTGCACCCTACACGGCCTGCCGTGTTGCTGCTGCCTTATTTTTTCTTCCTCGTTTCATCTTCTGTCTCCGTTTTTGCTCTATTTTCACCTGTTTTACATATGATTAAGTTCATTCACATACAATTCCATAAAAACACATAACACCACCAAGATACATGTTAATACGGATAAAATAACATGAAAACTGACCTAAAAAGACACTAAAATCTAGGTGAAAATATCACTCATCAATTAACACTCATTTTTAACTGGGAATTGATAAGCAGCATTAAGCTAACTTTATCTGGCCATCCAAGGTTTGAATTTAGGGACTTTTCATGTGATTTGATTAGTTATATTTCTATAAACTAAAATGAGGAGAAGTACAATAAATTATAACATTGAATAAATTTCCATGAACTATGTCTCAAAGTTTGAAAAGGGTTTTTTTAGGCGGGTACGAATATTTAATAGTTAACCAATTATGGGTACGGGTACCCCAAAATAAGTGGGTACCCTACCATTGCTATTCCTGGATATGGATGGCAGAAATTTAAGTGGTTACGTATTTTTTAAATCATACATGTATCAAGATTTAAGTTTATTTTTTATAAATAAATTAAGAAAGATAATATTTTAATGAGTGGTGAGTTTAGATATATAAATTTAATGAGTTTGTAGGTAGTTGTATTGGTGTTGTGTGTGGTACATGTAGAGTAATTAATTATTTTGGGTAAGTTTCACATTAAAAAAGAAAAGTTTAGGTTTATACACGACTTCACAATAAAATATTATATTTCTTAATACTCATGTAAAAAAATCGTAAATATTATTGCAAGGCTTATGAAGTTTAAAATAAAATTTGTATGGTAAATATAAGAAATATCAACTTAAACATAAAAATAAATAGTTGTCTAATAATTTTTTTTCGTGTAACTCACGGGCCGGTAAATGCTTGAAGGAATTACTACATGTGATGCACGGGTGTTGATCAAAATCATTATTGAAAGTGTTCGCCTACTTTAAATAGATGATTAATGATAAATCATCAAAAATTTTAAAAAAAAATATTGTGAAAAATGCTCCAAATAATAAGTTGATTTTGAAAAATGACACTCAAATGACTCAACACGTATCCTTTTTTGGAAAAATTGCCATTTTTGAAACTTTTATCACTCTTCATTGTATAATTATTACATAGTCGCATATAGTAATGTATGCGTACACATATTTTAGTAAATAAAATGTGCTTATGGTCGCAAATAAAATGACATGCAAAAAAAATGATGATTTCTATTATTAAATTCCATTTTACAATAGTACATTTAAATTAAAAAAGTGATGAATGTGTAGCTATATGTAAGTTGATATTTAAATTACAAATGTAGTTTGTTCAATTTAATAGGTACAACATGTTTATTATTAATTATTAACCTTATGCAAGAAATATGTTTGAAATTTATAGAATTTTGTAGAGATGGAGTGTCATAATCTTTATAATTAGGGATGTCAACGAGACGAATAATTTCGTATATCCAGTCTACTCGAATCTAATGAAATAGGGTATAGGTAGTTCTAAATGGATTTGGGACGAGTACGGGTAATTAAATAAAATCTCTATAGAATTTTAAAAGGGTACGAGTAGTGCCTCAAATCTCAATACTTGCGGGTATTAATTTATATATATATATATATATATATATATATATATATATATATATATATATTTCATATATTTTATTAATAGTTGCAAGTTATATTTAATCATATTTATTTATAATAATAGAATTTATGTTATATTTATTGTATATTAAATTAATAATAGTGTAATCTTTAATAAGACATTAATTTAAATAATAAAAAATATAAACATAGATAAAATAACTGATTATTAAATGGGTACGAATAACCCGAGGATATTGATAAATGAGTAAGGAACGGGTACGGGTATCATAATAAATTTTTTACATGGGACGAATATTAATACATGTAATTAATATTTAAATGAATATGGGTACATGTATCCCAAAATAAGCAGGTGCTTACCTATTGCCATTCTATTTATAATAAGCTATAAAAAAATTAATAGATGCATATTTCAAAAAATAATTAATACAATAAAATACAAAAATAAAATAATGAAGATAGATATTATATTTAATACGCTTACAATTTATTTATTTTAATTTTTTAATTTTATGGATGTTGTTTATATGTGAGTGCATGTTAAATTAATATTTATGTGATTGACGATGGTTAATTAAAAAAACAAATAGAGCGGGGCGGGGGCAGACCTATCCAGTACGGGTCTGGGCACAGGTATGCAGTATAGGACCTGTATAGGTAACGGGTCAGGTACGGGGCGGGCCTTTTAAGAAATATACCCATCCATGCAATGCACGGCCCGTGTACGGGTTGTTTTTTAATCAGATATGAGTACGACTACCTCAAAATAAGTGAGAACCCTACCCGTTATCATCATTACACAAACCAAGTATGATCCAAGTTTTAAATAAAAAAAAGTTTAACAAAGTCCTGTCCGTGCAATGCACGACACTGTTTCTCATCAATCTGATCATCATCACCAGGTAAAACTATCACATTTCTCATGCTTCTTCCAAAACTAAGCATTTCAGTCCTCATAGTTGTTAATGACAGCGGTTTAAGAATCACAATCAAGTCATGCATGAGATCATTGTGGTTTTAGATTAAACTAAATTACTCTTCAATTCCAAGTGAATATTATTAACCTCATAAAAAACAAAAGTTTACATATAAAAATATTTAAAAAATATCCCTATCCGCGCAACGCGCGACCGGGTAAATACTAGTGTGTATAAAAAAGAAAATTAGACCCTTAGTGGTGGAGCCCCAAAGTGAAAAAATAAAACTCTTTGTAGTGGACGGAGATAGATTTGATAAATAAAGTTTTAAAGTATGTTATGTGTGGAAATAATGGATGAGATTAAAATTAATTTATACTTTGGCAAAAACTTATATATCCTCGGGGCACAAGAGACAACTCTTATACTTTTGAGGTGTTAGATTAGAATGGTATTTTTTTTTTTAGGTTGAACAATTATGTGGGACGAACAAATGAAAAAAGAGTGAACAATTTTCATGGACAAAAGAAGCAATTAATTTTTAAATTTATTTAAATTATCAATAATATTTCAAATATTTATTTTATTATATTAAATTAATAATATAATTATAAAAAAATTAACAACTTATTTATCCTCGATTTCATACTAATTTTAAGTAAGGACTAGTATTTCCGTTGCACGGAAAGTATTTTATTATAGGATTTTTAGTTTTTTTAATAGTGTTATGTATCTGTAAGAATATTTTTGAGCATTTTTCATCCGATTTTGGTCTAGTTTGAATTTTGTTGCAGTATTATTTTTTTATTTATGTTTATAATAATCTCATATGTGTTTTGCATGGAAATAATTATATTTTGCGAATAATTTTTAAACATTTTATTATAGTATTATTGTTAATTATATTCTAATTTTAATAGTTTTATCTCTACGAATATGTTTGTAATAACCCAAAATTCTTAATAATAAAATGTATATACTCCTCATTTATAAATATTTTCAAAAGCATGTTTTATAGTAATAACCTCATTGTTAATGTACGCAATAAAATGTTACTTTCTACAAATTTATCATATTTAATTTTTGGCGTATTATACATCGACATTTATAAAATGATTAAAATTATATTCATATTAGTGACATTTTTATTATAATAAAGAAATCCTTTTTCTTTCAGTTATATTTATATTTTACCAAAATACATATATTTAAAATATCATTACAATATCATTATTATATTGTAAAGTTTTCTCATTGATATTTTACAGATTTGAATTTCATGTGTTTCACTAATTATATATGTATGTTGATATTATTGATTTATAAATTATTACTAAATTTGAGAAAAGAGATATATTTTTCAAATACTTTATCTATTTATTATGATATTATTATTTGTATTGTTTATTAAATTTTGAGATTTCTAAGTACATCCTCAAGAATAGAAGCTGTTTGGTATTTCACCACATCATACGTAACGATTATATATATCTTATATACATATTATATATATTCATAAACTATTTATATTTATTTTTTATCTATTATTAATTTTTAGATTTGAATTATGATTTCCATACATTTCTCAACCTCTCAACTCCTATTTCACTCATTTTGTGACCAAGTCCAAGCGCCACATAAGATTCTCAACTTTATAAGAGTTTATTTTCCTTCCACGTACACCTTAAGCCAAATTTAAGCACTTAACTCCCAACGCAAGCTTCTCAACTCCATAACTTATTCCTTAGAGATAGGAGTCCATCTATCCACAACTCGCTCATGAAATCCTCAACTCCGAGTCATTACTGGTCACCTAATGTTAAAGGAGTATTTTCTTCATTTCTTTTACACTCACAAATCCTCCATGTGAGTTCCAACTTTTATCGGGAGTTCATTGTCCAACCAAGATTAATCGTATGCATCATGAAATCCTCATGTAAGCCTTCCTTCATTCTTAATGTAATATTTGTATCCAAATTATCTTATTTCATCATAAGAAAACCCATTTGGTTGATTAATCATCAACCTTGAATTTTATATTCACCATCTATATTTACTCTTATACACTATGTACATTATGTTTGTTAGGGTATATAAAATATGATGATTAGAGAAGGGGGTGCATTTCATCATTCTCATTTTTCAGTAAACTTGAGGTGGAGAATTCTAAAACCTTTTTGTCTACTGTATGTGCTTACATATTTACATTTACTGAATTATTTCACAGTCCCACAGTCATAGAGTACTCCTGTAGTGCTATCACAGTTATATGAACCAGGGCTCAGGTGTCGGGATTCTTAATTGGTCCTCGGGTAATGCCCGCCGAGTTCCATAATCGATCATCACAGTCACAGAAAATTTATAGTCTATGATTACGTTTATGTGAATATGTGTGCATTTAGGTCCAAGTTGCAGTTGTACGTTTTCCATCCATTGTTAATGTGTTGGGATGATGGGATTTGTGTGTAAGGAGAGCTATGGAGGATACGGTGGATGATGTTCCTTTGAAGCTGTGGGCTCTTTGCGAAGTTTTAATATTTTTAAATGTGGTGTAGGATGGATGTATGGCAAGAATCTGCTTTCTTTTCGATTTCTATTGTCGATTGTTGATCTCACTACCGTTCAGATCAACACCAACCTATTTATGGATACCTCGGAGCATAGGGCTATTTCCAAGACTTGTTTGGAAGAGGGAAATTGGAGACTTCTAGCTGAGATGCACCTACAGGGAGTCCATATTGATGAAGATATGATTTTGGTAGGTGACCCAGCTGATTTCATTGACGAGAATCAGCCACAGTGTTAATAGCACACCAAAAAAAGATTTATCTATTGATAAGAGTGATAATTCACGTGTTTTGAGCTCGGATTTGTGTGGAAATTGAGCATGATTTGATCTATTATCGAGACAAATCAGGATGTTTATGGAAAATTAACGAATCAAATGCTACTCAGGCTATTTGAGCATATTTGTACAAAAAAATAGGTCTTAAGTGTTTGGAATTGGAAAACACATTTTTCGCAGTGTTGTTCGACTTGGAGAGGCTGTTCGACCAGCATCAACTAAGTCGAATAGAGGAGATGAGTCGAACGAGAGTCGTATCAACTTACAGAGTAGTCATTCGACCAGAGAAGCTTGTTCGACCAGAAGAAGTTAAGTCGAGCTGAGGAAGTCAAGTCAAACGGGAAGCAGAGAACAAGCCAGTTTACAGACATGCCGTTCGACCTCAGTTCAACCAAGAGGTCATGTTCGACCATGTCAAGTTTGGTCGAACGACAACACATCAGCTCCGAAATATTGGAATTTCACCTCTAGTGCGTGCATGTGCATATTTTCTATGAAAAAGCCCAGTAAGAGTCCATAAGGAGAAGTAACAAGTATAAAAAAAGGTGTCGATCACACCAAAAAGAGAGTTAGATTTCACATCCATCCTACACCACATTCAAATCCTAACTCCATCTGCAGGAGCGGTAGAGAGAGATTCGTGCAGTGAATCAAGTGAGAACTAAGTGAAGATTCAAGAAGGAACGAATAGCGAAGGCTCCCATCTCTAGGGTTTACTTCGCAACTTAATCTTTCTTGTAATTTTCAAGACCATGGGTAAGATCTATCCAATCACCATGAATGTTCTTCGAAGCATCATGGGCTAAAACTGTTTTGGTAGTTCTAGAGTTATAAAGGCTTTTATCTAGTTAATTAAACTTCTATGTGTATACTCCGTACAACACTACTTGTGGATTTATTTTATATAAGACTATGCATTTTTAATTCATACTCAGAGTTGTTTTGTGCATCATTAACTGTTATGTAGAATCTGAATACATATCTTGGTTATTGATTGAGTGCATTCACTGCTGAGCAAGATTCTATGTTATGATTCTAAGTGAGGGGACTCCGAAGCTTCATTAGAACTATCTTATATGAATACTTATTAATTGAATTGAATTCGGGTTAGTAAGTAGGATAAAGAGGATATTATATAATACTTATAAAGGGAGATCATATCGGATTAGAGTATTTAGTGCACGGGAAATAATTGATACTGATAGTACCTAGAAAGAGGGATGTAATTATATCTCTTGCTCCAAAGTAATTCACACGTATTACACACTTATCTGCTTGTGTCTATAGAGTAGGTTTGCATAGTTTAGTGATGCGTCCATATTCCACAAGGCAGAGTCGGACATTGACATACGGAAGGGAGATTAATTAGTGAAACTGGATTGCCAGAAGAGCTACCTATCTTATCACTTATCAACTCTCGTTTATCTCTACTGTCTCTATTTTATTTGCTATTTTATTATTTGTTCATTAGTTTAATAACTATTCTCCAATCAAATTACCAACAATAGTTTCTCTTAGATTAGATAATAATAAATTGATAACCAACTGCCCTTTGGGTTCGATAAATATAACTTGGTCACTTATCTAAGCTATAACCGCATCCTTCATACTTGGGGATTAAAATTGTGTGTTGAAAAAATGCCCAACAGTGTGCATATTATGGTAGACGAATAATTTTCCCACTGAGTCATTGATTACTCACCCTTTTATATAAAATTAATTTTCACAGGTTGAGGAGCAAGACGAGGTATGATCGGTGGAGTTCAAGTGCTCGTTATTTTATTTTTATACATAAAATAAGCCAAAACATTTTATTTAAGAGTATTTGCGAGATAATATTTGGAATGTCTTCATGACTGTCATGTTTAAGTATTTGGATAATCGCTGCTGGTTGAGACAGTAGGGTTAGAAGTTTGTTTCATTTTGGTTTATTTGTGGTATGTTTAATTATTATTTTAATAATTTT
Source organism: Pogostemon cablin (assembly GCA_023678885.1). NCBI lineage: Eukaryota > Viridiplantae > Streptophyta > Magnoliopsida > Lamiales > Lamiaceae > Pogostemon > Pogostemon cablin. The sequence goes on along the minus strand of CM042965.1, from coordinate 16,631,358 downwards.
TTATAAGATTACGTTAGTTTTGTTGTTGTTGGTAGAGTAAAAGAAATCTGCAGCCTAATATAGATCATGTAAGTTTCCTTTCTTAATTATAATATGGTATAATATTTTTAATTAAGTAAATAAACTAAATGCTTATATTTAATAAAAGATATATTTCTTTAAAGGATGCTAGGTAAAGGTTTTTGATTACTTTCTAAAACGTTCGATGAAGAATTGATATTTTTATTCTCTAAATCTTCAGTAATGTCTTCTTAAATTTTGTTTCCACGATGGATGCTTATCATTTAATTATTTTATTTTTTCAAAATAAAGTCTTCATTTTAACCACGCTAGGAAATATGATTCATTTTTAACCGTTGTTATTTTAATTTAATTTCATTGCAAAAACAATGTTATATATATTTCACTAAAATTTATCAGTCTCTTTTGATTAAATCTTATTGGATATAAAAATTTCTCTTAAAAGGTTATTTATATTTTTATGATAAATTGGGTTTTTTCAATGTTTAAGCTTGTCTCGTCCAGTTTTGGTCTGGTTAGAATTTTGTTGTATTATTATTTTTTATTTATATTTATAATTATCCTTTGCGTGTTTTGCACGAAAATAATTATAAATATTTTTTTATTTATAATTGGTTTTCTTTCTTATACTTCTGTTTAGCACGAAAATTCACACTTTTCATAAATTATTTTCATATGATTATTGTATTATTTTAACCTTGTTTTTGGAGTTTATTGCTTATTTTTATAATTTCTATAACTTCACATGTATTGTTGAGATTTTGCAGATTTTAGGTCAGTTTTGGGGAGGAATTGATAAAATATTAAAGATGAGTTGAAAAAAATATACGAACTTCTACATGCATGAGAAAAAGGGTTGAATGTGTTGTTATTACCGCCACATAAAAATGCCACGTCATCATGGCATCAATTAAATTGAATTGGTTACAAAACCAAATTTGCAAATTCGTGGGGCCCAAGTTGGTAGGAAGTGGGTTGTGCATCAATTATTCCTACTGTCTCTCACGCCAAAGCCCGTATGCTTACCAGCAAGCTAAAGCCCATAATCCTTTATTGCCAAAGCACACGTCAATGCCCTCATATCCAGCAGCTATAATAAGTCACGTGTCTCCTTCGTATTAAAATCAGAACGTGAATCCTGAACAGATCGCTCATGCCATTCCTCCACCAATTCCGCTTTTCACCATTACCCTTCACCCGCCATCCATTCATTCATCCCATCGGTTCGAAGGAAGATTCAAGTGCGTTTGAGAGAAGCAATCCAATTGAAGAGACGGAGGGAGAACATAAACCACGTGACACTAGGGTTTTGTATCTTTTCTTTATTTCTTCTTTTTTTGATTTTGATATGAAATTGTCAGCCATGAGGATTGTGTTTAACCTCATGGGCTAGAAACCTTTTATAGTTCTAAGGATTGAAGGTTAGTGTAGTTGATTTGAAACCCTAGACAAGTATTGTGAATTCATGCTATTATTTATTCTTATTTAATTGATTATCCAGATTATGTTATATGTTTGTAACGTCTTCATAACATGCTATTGATGTTACCCGTGACGCTTGGTATGTTGTGTTAGCTTGTGTGCATACGTACTTAATATTGTCTGTAACACGATAATCCTAATGGCTGGTAAATAAGATACTTGATATTCTTAGTGGAACAATGCAATTAGGAAATCAAGTAGGAAGTGAATAAGTTTGAGTAGTACTTTCAGAGAATATATGTTAGTCGAACTGGCCATCCGGAGCTTTATTAAGTTTGCCTTATTAGTATCTAGGAAGGAGGTTCAAAACTGTTCGCGCGTCATCTTGTGATGTATTTTCATTAAAATAGCATGAATGAACAATATGACGTATAGGAGACAAAATCAATTGCACTATACCTGAAACCTTAGAGTTGTTACTTCTCTCTTAATTCATCTGAATACTTCTTCCTGCTTTTATTTATTAAAGTATTTGTTATTTCAATTCTTTAGATAATAATCATATTCAAATCTTGGGAAATTGGTTACATTCATTTGGATTTTCGTGTGGCTTAAAGACGTTAAAGACGAGCATTTATTGGGAGTCACCCCAACACTATCTTTACTGCTTTTCGTATTTTTTATTAGTTAGATTGTCTCTGATTTTTACCCACTCTATGTTCTCAGTTTGTAATTGCTATTGTATGCAGATAAGTGATCGATGTGTGAATTTTTGTTGGATACCAGTTCCTGAAATCAAAACGTGAAGAAGCAGGGGAGGCAACCGAGTGCAAATAGAGAATGAAGGAGTGCTCGATATGTGTTGAACTTTCTTCATCACGAGCAAGGCTAGCTTCTGGAAAGCTTACTAGAGAAAGGAATAATGCTCGACCAAGACCGTCGTCGAGCGACAATTCTGGAAGATGCTAAACCGAAGTACTAGGTCATCCAGAAAACATGTTCGATGGCGAGCATACCCAATCCGATTTCGAGCATGAATCCATCCTGTCCAAAGAAGCTGATCGAAGTCGAGCACAGTGCATTCGATGTCAAACAGCCTTGGAAACAATCAATAGCCTTCATACGGAGATCGTAATCCATCTAAAAAAGCTCCTCAATGATCGTTATGTACTTGGTGTCGATCATTGGAACATGAGAAAGTCCAGAATGCGTGAAAAAAGCCATTCCGATCAAGATTTTCTAGTCGTTAGTTGAGATGGAGAAAACTTCACAAGTGTTGAGCTTTATTCAGAAATGAAATCAGCTGTAGGTTGCTTGACAGTCGTCATGCTGCAAAGAGAGGGAAGAAATCTTGCTGGATGCTTCCATTTTCGGTGGTTGTGTGAGAAAGATTTTGAATGTGTGGAGTTGTCATGAGTTCCTCGTGCGTTTACAGCAAGGTGAGAGAATGGAGTTACAAGTGGGGCCATTAAGAATTGAAGTAGTAGAACACTTCACCATGGAATGATTTAAGCTATATTGAACGGTGGGACCCATCTTGGTTGAGTATTGCAGTATAATTCTTGTGTTACATGGAGAATTCATTCATGTATTACAAGTATTGGGGCCCATTTGAAAATAGATGTTCCTGTGCTTATCAATTATCAGTGGAAGTGGCTGCCAAATTTCATTCTATTAAAAGTGATGGGGCCTACTTAGTTGTTGAAGTTTTGAATTACTCATGCCACGTAATATATTGCTTGGCAGAACCATTGTAGAAATTTGGTAAATCAATTTACAAGAAAGTGGCGGGTCCAAGCACATTTGTGGAGGAAGTAGTTGCATCCACAAAGAGCACCTATCTACCGTGAGCTGCTACTTATGAAGGAGTACTGCGCATGCCCGTTCCTGCAAAGAAAATAAGTTTGGGGAGGGGAGGTCGGTTTCTTAAAATTATTTTTAATGTGGAGAGCGAAAGAAATTGTAGAAGGAGATTGCTAGTAGAGGTAAGTGAGCTAAATTTTTAAATGGTTGCATACTATGAGTTGAGTGGATTGAGTGACTGCATGTTGTACTATGCTTGAGAGTGAATGTTGTGATATGAGAAGCGTAATTTTCTGTTGACTGCTCCATGAACTTGAACACTTCTGATAGAATTTTAGGTATGTAACATGATTTGGTTTATAATGAAATTTTTTTTATGCTTAACTCGAAAATTCTTATTGATTAGGTGGATGAAATTGTGTTGCTGCATAAATTATGAATTGCTAAATAGCCTTGGTTGTTGGAATTATTTTATACCTAGTGAGCTTTTGAGCCTTTGAAAATCATGAATATTCTATTGCATGATTGTGTAATTATTGAGAGTCTCTTGACTAATTGTGACGTGTTGCTAGAACTTGTCCTGAATGTCACGACCCACTTTTCATAACTTATAATTCTTTAATTAACATAAACATCATCATCATAAAATTTGCACATATTTTTTTTTCACATAATATATATTATCCAAACGGCCACACCAGTTCAACATACACAACTGGTTTCTAACACCACATCAATCCACACAAACAGGTGATAATATTTTTTTTATATTACATAATAAAATATCAGCGGAAACAAAATTAACACACGGTCTAGCCCAACAGGTCGTCATCTATGTACATCTTGCTCAAACCCTGTAGGAGCTCCATAGCTTGCATAGTACATCACATACTCAAATATCATCAGGCTCACCTACAATGCATAAACTAGTGAGGCAAAAATCTCAGTAAGTAAAAATCATGCATGATAGTGCATGAAAATGCATTTATTTTCTAATCTTCTAGTTGGTCTCTTTTATTTTGAAAACTGTTCGCATTGCGGGATCCCCACGACACACTTATGATATGCACCCCAAATGAGCTCAATGGGGACGATTTTTTCGAATCCCGAAAATAGTGTTGAGAATGATTTTTCCGAACTCTGACAAAGTGGTGGGGACGATTTTTCCGAACCCCTAATAAAAATATCGGGAATGATTTTTTCGAACCCTGACAGAGATGCATATATAGTGGCCGCACACACCATTAGTATATTATTAATTTTAGGGAAAACACTTTTCATGATATGCATGGTATGCAACCAGTGCAATTAAATATACATCATAAATCATTTATGACATCAATATCAACATTTAATCATAAATAAAATAACAACTTAATTTAATTCACACAAATCCACTTCATCTTGGATCACACGGATCTCTTATAATAACAATTCCATCTTGGATCACACAGATCCTTATAATACAATAATATTATTTCAAATTACATAACTCCACAACTTGTATAATCTATTAATCCCAAATAATTCATAACATAATTAAACTAATCACAAATAATTCACAACATAATTATCACATATTAATCACAAATAATTTACACACAACATATTTATGCATTGTAGTTGGACTTCTACTTACTTGAACTCCGACAATAGTAACACTATAGACTCAAAGCGAACCGTAGCTAATTCCTTCCTGTTCCGGCACGAACCCTTCCCTCTCTCTCTTTTTTTTTTCTCTGAACTCAGTTTTGGGGCATGAGGTAATCACATCCCCACACCCATTTATATAGAAAGAGTTGGCTGACAACTCACTTAATAAATAATTTTTTTAAGTACGGCTGCATCATTGCCAATTTTCAACTTTGGTTGCTAAACCAAATCAAATCAGCCGCCCCTTTTTGACTTTTTTTTCTTTTTTTATATATTATATTATTATTATAATAAAAATACGTGTGATACTTAATAATTAAGAAAAGTGTATTTATACACATAAAATAATTTACTCATATATCCAAATTAATACACGTAAATATTTAGGCACACATATATTCACATACTGTCACCATTATTATCACAGATGTCTCAAATAAAATGTAAAGATAAATAAAATTGAGAAACAATTGTCACATAATTATAAAATGCACATAATACAAATTAAATTATATTGACACACATAAGAAACTTGGGTATTACATTCTTCCCTTCTTATAAAAATTTCATCCTCGAAATTTACTTACCTGAAGAGGTCTGGATATTTAGCCATCATCTCATCCTCTCTTTCCCAAGTAGCCTCCTCAACTAGTTGGTTCCTCCATAATACTTTTACTAATGGTATTTCTTTATTTCTGAACTTCTTCACATCTCGCCACAAGATCTCAACTGGTACTTCCTCATAACTCAAATCTTCTTTCAACTCAACTGGTTCCTGCCTGAGAACATGAGATGGATTTGGAACATACTTCCTCAACACTGACACATGAAACACGTCATGTACTCTAGACATTGATGCTGGTAACTCCAACTTATAGGCAACACTACCAACTCTCTCAATGATAGTGAACGGACCAACATATCTTGGACTGAGTTTCCCTTTCCTTCCAAATCGCATTATCCCCTTCATTGGAGATACTTTCAGAAATACCTGATCACCCACTTCAAATTCCAATTCTCTCCTCCGTTTGTCTGCATAACTCTTTTGCCGATCTTGAGCAACTTTCATCTTCTCTCGTATACGGGTAACAGCTTCTGACATTTCACGAATCAAGTTTGGACCTAAAAGTTTTCTCTCTCCAACTTCATCCTAATATACTGGAGATCTACACTTTCTCCCGTACAATGCTTCATATGAAGCCATCCCGATGGTAGACTGATAACTGTTATTGTACGAGAACTCTATCAAAGGCAAAAATTTACTCCACTGACCTTGAAAATTCAACACACACGCTCTGAGCATATCCTCTAAGATTTGTATTGTACGCTCTGATTGACCATCTGTCTGTGGATAAAATGTTGTGCTGAAAGATAATTGTGTCCCCAACGCCTTATGTAAACTCTTCCAGAAAGCAGACAAGAATCTCGTATCTCTGTCTGACACAATGGTAAGTGGTACTCCATGGAGTCTGACAATCTTTTGTATATATAGTTGGGCATAATGATCCATGGAATACGTAGAGCTAATAGGAAGAAAATGAGCTGACTTAGTCAATCGATCCACAATAACCCAAATAGCATTGTGACCTGTCACCGTCTTCGGTAGTCCGATGATAAAATCCATAGTAATATTCTCCCACTTCCATTCTGGAATAAATAGAGGCTGCAAAGTTCCTGCAGGTCTATGATGCTCGACTTTGATTTGCTGACAAGTCAGACATTGCTCTACATATCGAGCAACATCTCTCTTCATCCCTGGCCACCAATAATATGACTTCAAATCTCTATACATCTTAGTAGCTCCTGGATGTACAGAGTATAGTGTTGAATGAGCTTCAGCCATCACTTCTTTCCGAATGTCATCCACTTCAGGTAGACATAATCGACCTCCATAACGAATCACGCCATCATCTCCTAATTGGAAATCAGAAGACTTTCCAGAGCTGATATCATTATTTACCTTGTCAAATAACTTATCCTCCTGTTGGCTCTGTCAAATCTTATCCATCAAAGTTGGTCGAAGTGTCAGAGCTGCCATCCTTGCTTCCAACGATCCTTCCTGAATGATCTCCACACCCATCTTTTGCAAATCAAGCAACTCTGGTTTCTGATTTATGGTCATAACAGCTACACTCTGTATTGCCTTTCGGCTCAATGCATCAGCAACCACATTGGCTTTTCCCGGATGATAATTGATAACACAGTCATAATCCTTCACCAATTCCAACCATCTTCTTTGCCTCATATTCAACTCTTTCTGAGTGAAAAAGTACTTCAAACTCTTATGATCAGTATAGATTTCACAACGTTCCCCATACAGATAATGCCTCCAAATCTTGAGTGCAAACACCACTGCTGCTAACTCTAAATCATGAGTTGGGTAATTCTTCTCATACTCTCTTAACTGTCTGGATGCATAAGCTATCACTTTCCCATTCTGCATCAATACACACCCATGACCATTCTTTGAAGCATCACTGTAAACCTTGAAGTTTCCTGTCTCCGTAGGAATAGTTAAGATAGGTGCTGATGTCAATCGTTTCTTTAATTCTTGAAAACTTTGCTCACATGCCTCCGTCCATGTGAACTTCACATTCTTCCTAGTCAACTGCGTTAATGGTGAAGCAATCTTGGAGAATCCTTCAACAAACCTTCGATAATATCCAGCCAATCCAAGAAAGCTACGAACCTCAGTAGGATTTGAGGGTTGTGGCCAATCATGGATTGCTTTAACTTTACTTGGATCTACCGAAATTCCTTCTCCCGATACCACGTGACCTAAGAAAACAACTCGATCCAACCAAAATTCACACTTTTTAAACTTCGCATACAATTGCTTCTCCTTCAAAATCTCTAACACCTTTCTTAAGTGTAGAGCATGATCCTCCTTATTCTTAGAGTAAATTAGAATATCATCGATAAACACAATCACAAATTTATAGAGAAAATTCTGAAATACTCTATTCATCAAATCCATAAATGCTGCCAGAGCATTTGTCAAACCAAACGACATCACCAAAAATTCATAATGCCCATACCTTGTACTAAATGCAGTCTTTGGAATATCCTCCTCCCTAATCTTCAACTGATGATACCCCGACCACAAATCAATCTTAGAAAAGATAGCTGCACCCTGTAACTGATCAAATAGATCATCAATGCGAGGTAATGGATATTTATTCTTCACCGTAATTTTGTTGAGATCCCGATAATCAATGCACATCCTCAATGTGTCATCCTTCTTTCAAACAAACAGAACTGGTGCTCCCCAAGGGGAGAAACTAGGTTGGATGAATCCTTTGTCTAGCAACTCTTGTAATTGTATCTTCAATTCCTTCAGTTTAGCTAGTGCCATTCTGTATGGCGCTTTAGATATAGGAGCAGTTCCTGGTTGTAACTCAATAACAAACTCTATTTCCCGGTCTGGTGGCAAACCTGGAAGATCATCTGGAAATACCTCCAGATATTCCCGAACTACTGGTACATCATCGAGGACTGGACATTGCTGCCCCTCAACATTCATTACACTCACCAGATACCCCTCACAACCACTTTCCAACAATCGTTGTGCTTTTGTTGTTGATATTATAGGAAATCTGAAAATTTTCTTGATCCCAACAAAAGTAAATGGTTCTCCCTTCAATGGCTGAAAAGTAATACTCTTCTTCTGACAATCTATTGTCGCACCGTACTTTGACAACCAATCCATACCCAATATAATATCATAATCATTCATATTTAACACAATTAAGTCAGCGAGGAGTTGTTTTCCTTCAATAGGAATAACACAACCTAGAAGAAGTTGATTAGTTTGCTTTGATTCACCAGAAGGTATCATCACCTCATAATTAGCTTCTATTAAGTTAGATGTTCCACCCAACTTCCTCACATACTCAGTGGATACAAATAAATGTGTTGCTCCAGAATCAAATAGCACATAGGTAGAAATGCCAAAAATAAAAATCTTACCAGCGACAACTGAGGAGTTCGCATCTGCCTCCTCCTGCGTCAAAGTGTATACTCTTGCTGGAACTCTCACCTGTTGCCCTTGTTTCCCTTTTTTAGGACAAGTAATAGTCATATGTCATTTTTCTCCACATGTGTAACATGTTCTCGGAGGCATGTGACACTCTCCACCATGTGGTCTAAAACAATTTGGACACATCGGTAGTGGCGGCGCCGGTGGAACTTTCCCTTGATCGAACTTGGGACGCTTGTTTGGTTCTCCTTGTCCTTGTCCTTGCTCCACTTGAAAATTTGATTTCGACCTCTGAAATGGCATCGACCTCTTATCATTTCTCCCAAACTGCTGCACCGGTTTCTGTTGAAATTGACGTCTGACAGCTTGCGCTTGTCTGATCCTCATCTCTGCTTGTTCAGCAATCTGGGCCCTTTCTGCCACTTGTGAGTATGTTGATCCATGCAGTCCCGCCATACTCACATCTCTGAAAAGCTCAGGCCTTAAGCCTTCCACGAATCTCTCCACTTTTAACGCCTCCGTACTCACCATATGTTCTGCAAACCTTGACAATAGTTCAAACTTACGAAGATAATCTGTGACTGACATCCCACCCTGCTTCAACTGTATGAATTCATTCATTTTCATCATCCTCACTGGTGCCGTAAAGTACTTATTTCTGAAAAGTTCTTTAAACTTTTCCCATGTCATAGTCATGACATTCTCGATACTTTTAATGGTATCCCACCAGTGGCCTGCACTTCCTCGTAACATGAAAGAAGCACACAGCACTCTGTCCCCCTCTGGAATTATACTGTATTGAAACATGTTTTCCACCGTGCGTAACCAATCTTCTGCATCTGTAGGGTCTGCTGCGTCCTCAAATATTGGAGGGCTCAGCTTTCGAAACCTTTCACAAACCATTTCCACACATTCTACTTGACGTTGATTGTGATTAATATTAACCTCTGGCTGTCCATCCATATCTCTCTGCTGAATCAGTTGTTGTATCTGTTGGGACTGGCGCTCTACCAGTTCCATCAGGCGAGTAATCATCGCATCACTATTATTTCCTTCAGTAGGTGTTATTTGCTCAGCAGCTCTATCACTTTCAGAACTTTCACCCATAATTCTTTCCATTTTGTCTACCAACTACAAGTCCTACACCACATGGCCAATATAATTTATAAAACACATAACAACATAGAAGGAAAATAACACTTACACGCAAAGCTGCTCTCCCAAGGAATGAGTTCATGTACATAGATAGTCTGCAGGACCCAAACCGTGCTCTGATACCACTCTGTCACGACCCACTTTTCATAACTTATAATTCTTTAATTAACATAAACATCATCATCATAAAATTTGCACATATTTTTTTTCCACATAATATATATTATCCAAACGGCCACACTAGTTCAACATACACAACTGGTTTCTAACACCACATCAATCCACACAAACAGGTGATAATATTTTTTTTATATTACATAATAAAATATCAGCGGAAACAAAATAAACACACGGTCTAGCCCAACAGGTCGTCATCTATGTACATCTTGCTCAAACCCTGTAGGAGCTCCACAGCTTGCATAGTACATCACATACTCAAATATCATCAGGCTCACCTACAATGCATAAACTAGTGAGACAAAAATCTCAGTAAGTAAAAATCATGCATGATAGTGCATGAAAATGCATTTATTTTCTAATCTTCTAGTTGGTCTCTTTTATTTTGAAAACTGTTCACGTTGCGGGATCCCCACGACACACTTATGATATGCACCCCAAATGAGCTCAATGGGGACGATTTTTCCGAACCCCAAAAATAGTGTTGAGAACGATTTTTTCGAACTCTGACAAAGTGGTGGGGACGATTTTTCCGAACCCCTAACAAAAATATCGGGAACGATTTTTCCGAACCCTGACAGAGATGCATATATAGTGGCCGCACACACCATTAGTATATTATTAATTTTAGGGAAAACACTTTTCATGATATGCATGGTATGCAACCAGTGGAATTAAATATACATCATAAATTATTTATGACATCAATATCAACATTTAATCATAAATAAAATAACAACTTAATTTAATTCACACAAATCCACTTCATCTTGGATCACACGGATCTCTTATAATAACAACTCTATCTTGGATCACACAGATCCTTATAATACAATAATATTATTTCAAATTACATAACTCCACAACTTGTATAATCAATTAATCCCAAATAATTCATAACATAATTAAACTAATCACAAATAATTCACAACATAATTATCACATATTAATCACAAATAATTTACACACAACATATTTATGCATTGTAGTTGGACTTCTACTTACTTGAACTCCGACAATAGTAACACTATAGACTCAAAGCGAATCGTAGCTAATTCCTTCCTGTTCCGGCATGAACCCTTCCCTCTCTCTCTTTTTTTTTCTCTGAACTCAGTTTTGGGGCGTGAGGTAATCATCTCCCCACACCCATTTATATAGAAAGAGTTGGCCGACAACTCACTTAATAAATAATTTTATTTTTTTTAAATACGGCTGCATCATTGCCAATTTTTAACTTTGGTTGCTAAACCAAATCAAATCAGCCGCCCCTTTTTGACTTTTTTTTTATATATTATATTATTATTATAATAAAAATACGTGTGATACTTAATAATTAAGAAAAGTGTATTTATACACATAAAATAATTTACTCATATATCCAAATTAATACACGTAAATATTTAGGCACACATATATTCACATACTGTGACCATTATTATCACAGATGTCTCAAATAAAATGTAAAGATAAATAAAATTGAGAAACAATTGTCACATAATTATAAAATGCACCTAATACAAATTAAATTATATTGACACACTAGTAGTGAGAAACTTGGGTATTACACTGAATCTCCTTGAATATTCGAGAATAGTGTAGTAGATTATGAAAATGATTTGAGGCCATTTTTAGCTTTAATTAGTCACTTAAAGCCAAATAATTTCATACCAAATAAAAATTATCTATAGTTAGCCCTTTTGAGCCTTTAAGCCTTTTTCTTTGGAAACTTATGAGAATTAGCCACTTTGATTATTTTCTGAGCCTTTGAATTCCTATATTTAGTGGAGAATTAATTACAAGTCGAAGTGTGCTGATTGAGCTTGATAGTGAGTTTGGAAAGGAATGAAAGTGGTACGAAAAAGTGATGAAGATAGAAAATACATCTAAGGAAAATTTCGTGGAGTAGTGCTTAATTTAGTACTCTATGGAATCAAACACCCTAGGGTAGTACTTAATCTAGTACCATATGGAGGATGTGTGGGGTAGTGCCTAAAATTGGTGCCCTACAAGAAAAAAAAATAATGAAGATGTCGTGTTGCTCTTAAATTGAAGGGGAGGTGAATAATATTTGTTGGAATTGAAAGGAAAAGAGAGGGTAAAAGTTGAAGTGATCAATCAGCTTTAGTTCTCCAGTATTTAAGTTATTTGTCCATATTTATCCTTCCCTAACCAAAGAGCCCTACATTACAACCAATTACAAAGTTCTTTTTGATCCATAATTTTGTTAGCTACAAGTAAAAGGAGAGTTGAGACAATAGGCAAGACTATGGTTAAACACAGCAATTAAATCATATTGAGCGTTTTAAAGCCTCTACACTAGAGAGTTGAGTGAAATACTTATCCTAGTGAGTTTCTATGTACCAATGCAATAATCTAGTTAGTAGTGATTTTTGTAATTGATCACATGCTTGTTTGCTTAATGAGTTTGATTTAATTTTTCTGAAAATTTCTAAAGCCAATAATCATATGTCACGTTCTATTTTTCTTTTATTCTTTTTATTGCCTCGGGACGAGCAATAGTTAAGTTTGAGGAGTTTGTTTAGAACGAAAATTTACGCTTTTTATAGGTTGTTTCTATATGATTATTGTATTATTTTAACCTTGTTTGTGGAGTTTATTACTTATTTTTATAATTTCTATAACTTCACATATATTGTTGAGATTTTGCAGATTTTAGGTCAGTTTTGAGGAGGAATTGATAAAATATTAAAGATGAGTTGAAAGACATACACAAATTTCTACATGCATGAGAAAAAGGGTTGATTGCGTTATTATTACTTAAAGTTGTGGCCACCGCCACATAAACATGCCACGTCATCATGGCATCATTTAAATTGAATTGGTTACAAAATCAAATTTGCAAATTCGTGGGGCCCAAGTTGGTAGGAAGTGGGTTATGCATCAATTATTCCTACTGTCTCTCACGCCAAAGCCCGTACACTTACCAGCAAGCTAAAGCCCATAATCCTTTATTGCCAAAACACACAGCAATGCCCCCATATCCAGCAGCTATAATAAGTCACATGTCTCCTTCGTATTAAAATCAGAACGTGAATCCTGAACAGATCGCTCACGCCATTCCTCCACCAATTCTGCCTTTCACCATTACCCTTTACCCGCCATCCATTCATTCATCCCATCGGTTCGGAGAAATATTCAAGTGCGTTTCAGAGAGGCAATCCAATTGGAGAGACGGAGGGAGAACATAAACCACGTGACACTAGGGTTTTGTATCTGTTTTTTATTTTTTCTTTTGTTGATTTTGATATGAAATTGTCAGCCATGAGGGTTGTGTTTAACCTCATGGGCTAGAAACCTTTTACAGTTCTAAGGATTGAAGGTTAGGGTAGTTGATTTGAAACCCTAGACAAGTATTCATGCTATTATTGATTCTTATTTATTTGATTTATCCAGATTATATTATATGTTTGTAACGTCTTCATAACATGCTATTGATGTTGCCCGTAACGCTTAGTATGTTGTGTTAGCTTGTGTGCATACGTACTTAATATTGTCTGTTTGCTAGGGATTATAGTAGTTTGCCTGTGAACACGATAATCCTAAGGGCTGGTAAATAAGATACTTGATATTCTTAGTGGAACAATGCAATTAGGAAATCAAGTAGGAAGTGAATAAGTTTGAGTAGTACTTTCAGAGAATATATGTTAGTCGAACTGGCCATCCGGAGGTTTATTAAGTTTGCCTTATTAGTATCTAGGAAGGAGGTTCAAAACTGTTCACGCGTCATCTTGTGATGTATTTTCATTAAAATAGCATAAATGAACAATAGGACGTCTAGGAGACCAAATCAATTGCACTACACCTGAAACCTTAGAGTTGTTACTTCTCTCTTAATTCATCTGAATACTTCTTCCTGCTTTTATTTATTAAAGTATTTGTTATTTCAATTCTTTAGAAAATAATCATATTCAAATCTTGGGAAATTGGTTACATTCATTCTACTTGAATAGTAATTTAAAGTAAAATAGATAATTAACTGTCCAAGTGGGAACGATATTTAACTGGGGTACTTGCCTCTGCAATTGACATCCCTACACTTGGAGATTTAGTTGGAGTGCGTAATTTTAGCCAAACAATTTCCTATGTCCTCCCGGCCTTATAGTTACATATTTTCAATTTGAGGATCAGTTCCTAATGGTTTCATTACCCTTTTTGGTATATGGACCCACACAAAACGATTAAACCATCACTATATGACCCGCCTACCATTCTAATACAACTATCCACTGTATATTAAAATATTATATTCCTTAATCACTGTGCAATAAACAAATATAACCATTAGGACAGGATAGAGGGAGTATTATTATTTTTTTTGTGTATTGTGTAGTTGTAGTAATATAATTTAATGGGGTATAAACCAATTTTTTTAGATTTGTCAAAAAAATTTCGTCTGCCCATTATTCTATCAGGTGAAACATAGAAAATCCTACCAATGACCAATTATGAATTTTTTTTTCACCCATTCTCTCGTGTCGCTTTTCCAGAAAAAGTGTTGTGAGAATTCTATATATGTCAGTTTTCTTGCCTCCGGATATTTCTTATTTGCTTCAAACCAAGCTAAGAACATACTCTCCCTTATAAACGGTTATTCATTTATATACTCTCTCCATCCCACGTTAAGGTTTACATTTTTCATTTTAAGTTGTCTCAAGTTAAGGTTTACATTTCCTTTTTTATCAAGTTGGGCCCACACAAAATAATCAATTATTCCATGTAGGACCCACGCACAACATTAATGCAACTACCCACTTCACATTAAATATTATTTCTTATTTCACCACACATTAAAATATTATATCTCTTAATCTACTTGCAAAAAGCAAATGTAAACGTTAGCGCGGGACGAAGGGAGTATAATATATAAATGTAATTTTTTAACATAATGTATTTTATATTTATCAATTAAATAGTATTGTATATACGCTTATTTTTTCATAACATTAATTTTTCTTTATATTTAGGAATGACAACGTATAGGTTACACGCTTATGTAGAGATATCGTATCCGTTTAAATATCTATTACTCGTATCCATAATTTTACAGTTTTTAGTTTTTATTCAATTTTAATCTTAAACGTCCATTTAATTCAACTCCCTCCGTCTGCCCCAAATGGGTGCATTTACTTTTTTCACGTGAATTAGGAAGTATTATTATTTAATTTGTAATGGGTAGTTATATTAGTGTGTGTGGGCCCCATATATTAATTATATTAGTGGGTGTGTGTGGGTCTCATGTGTATAAAAAGGAAAATTAGACCTTTAGGGGTGGAGCCCCAAAATGAAAAAAAAAACTCTTTGAAGAGGACGGAGATAGATTTGACAATTAATAGAATATGCCAAAAATATCACTTATATTTACTAAATTATTATATTGTTAATTAAAAAATTAAAAAAATTTATTATTAGCATCAATAATATTAATGGTTAAGATTTAATGTTTTAAATGGACTACCAAAATTAAAACTGCATGGTTTATAAATATAATAAAATTGAAAAGAGAAAGAAAAATTGAAGATAAAAATAAAAATTTAGGTTTGTTTATAGATAGATAGATAGATGGATAGATAATTTATTATACGCCCAAAACTTTAGGTTTGTTAAAGCACCGCAATTGGACTCTTTATTATAATATCCTACAAAAATTTTTATGGTGAACTAAGTATACTTAATATATATAAATACAACTTAAATTATGTATAATATTTAACAATATTAATTATTAAGAAATTATTTAATATTTTAATATTTATTAAAATAAAGTTGAAATGTTATTTAATTAATTGCATCAAAAAAATATTTAAATTGGTTGCAATTAATATAAAAAAAACATATATCATATTCGGTTTATATAATAGGTAAGTATATTATTTATCTATAGATAATTTCATTGATTGATTTGATTCGGAATTTAAGATAAATATTGACTTTGTATAATTAATTATATTAAAATTATTTTATTTTAATTGATATTTATCTTATAAAAAAGTAGATATAATTTCTCTATAAAACTTAATTATTATTTTGAGTTAAAATAAATATATATTTTACTATAATATATATATATATATATATATATATATATATTTCTAATTAAATACATATGAATAAAATAAAATATTATTTAATATAATAAATTACAAACATTAAAAAATATTTATAGAGACGATACAAATAAAAATAAAATTTAATGAACAATTAAAATAAATTACAAACCGTAAAAAATAGATTTCATAAATTAATCCTAAAGATTAAATTAAAAGAATATATATAGATATTATCCTAAAAAAAATTTAAATGAAAACTTAAAATAAATTAAAAAACTTCGAAAATAGATTTCATACATTAATCTTAAAGAATAAATAAAAAATAATAAAAAATATAGTTGACCTATGCTTTGGATTTTCTAACTCTAAAATTTCTGAAGTTAATTCTAGATACGTACACTGATGACTTTTTTTAATGATCGACACTACAAATAAAATCAAATTAAAATAAGATCAATAAAATAAAAAAACTTTAAAAATAGTGTTTATGGATATAAAGAAAACCCAAAAAAAAACATAAATTATAAGATAAAGAAAAAAAGAATAATACCTCAAATGATAATGTTTGAACATGAAAATAAGATTTAAAAGAAGAACAAAAGATAGAATATTAACATATAAAAATAGGATTCATATAATTATAATAAAGCAAACAAAAAAATTGAAGAAAAAAGATAGACAAAAAAAAGAAAAAAGAAAAAAAGAATAATACCTCAAATGAGAATGATTGGACCTACAAATAAAATCAAATATGAGAATGATTGAATCTAAAAATAATATCAAATAAAAGTATAAAAGAAGATAAAATAAATTAAATTATAAAAATAAGGTTTATAAAATTATTAAAATAATAAAAAATCGAAGAGAAAAAAATAAGATAACAAAAAATTAAAAAGTATAATGATACATTTAAGGTGAATTATTGAACCTGCATATAAAATACGTACACTGATGACTTTTTTAATGATTGAAACTGCAAATAAGATCAAATAAGAACAATAAAATAAAATAAAACTTTAAAAATAGAGTTTATGGAATATAAATAAAACACAAAAAAAGAAGAAAAAAAACATAAATCATAAGATAAACAAAAAAAATATATGATGCCTCAAATGATAATGTTTGAACCTAAAAATAATTTTAAAAAGAATAACAAAAGATATAATATTAAAATATAAAAATAGGGTTCATAGAATTATTATAAAGCAAACACAAAAATTGAAGAAAAAAAAAGATAGACAAAAAAAAGAATGATACCTCAAATGAGAATGATTGGACCTAAAAATAAGATCAAATATGAGAATGGTTGAACCTAAAAATAATATCAATCAAATAAAAGTATAAAAGAAGATAAAATAAATTAATTATAAATATATGGTTTTCAAACTCTAAAATTTCTAAAGTTAATTCTAGATACGTACAATGATGACTTTTTTTAATGATCGAAACTGCAAATAAGATCAAATAAAAATAAGAACAATAAAATAAAATAAAAACTTTAAAAATAGAGTTTATGGAATATAAAGAAAATATAAAAAAAGAAGAAAAAATAATTAAATTATAATGTTTGAACCTGAAAATAAGATTAAAAAGAAGTACAAAAGATAAAATATAAAAATAGGGTTCATCGAATTATTATAAAGCAAACACAAAAATTGAAGAAAAAAAGATAGACAAAAAATAAATAAGAATGATGCCTCAAGTGAGAATGATTGGACCTACAAATAAGATCAAATATTTGAATGATTGAATCTAAAAACAATATCAAATAAAAGTATAAAAGAAGATAAATAAATTAAATTATAAAAATAGGGTTTATAGAATTATTAAAAAAACGTAAAAATCGAAGTGATAAAAAAAATACAAAGACTTGTGTGAGACCGTCTCATATAAGGCCAATAAGGGTTTACGTGAGACGGTCAGAAAGTAACAACTTTTATACAGAAAAGTGATAATAAATTAATGAAAAGTGATGATGTTATTTCATGAAAAATTTATAGTATAAATAAAAAATGATAAAATTTTATAGCGAAAGTGATAACGTTTTATAGAGAAAGTGATAACTATTTTAAAAAGTGAAAAATGGTCTCACGTGAGATGGTCTCACGCAAGACCTACCCTAAAAAAATAAGATAACAAAAAATTAAAAAGTATAATAATACCAAGAATGATTGAACCTGCATATAAGATCAAATAAAAGTAAAAAAGACAAAACAAATTAGAGTAAATTATAAATAATATGAAAGTATAATCTGTAATAGAGAAGAAAAAGAAGAAGAATTAGAGAGAAAAAAAACAAAACAAAACATAATGAGGGAGAGAAAAAGAATTTGATTAAGTAATGAAAAGATTTATATAGGATTATTTTAATGAATGAACGACCGTGGTTGAATGTAAATATTTATAGTTAGGATTCTAATGAAAATAAAATTGATATATCAATTAAAATTAAGCATATATTAATTAAAAATTAATCAATTTTATATTGTTTAATTAAATAAATAAAAAAGTAAAACATAAGTAATAAAACCCATTAATAGTATAATTAAATTTTATGAATGAAATCAAATGGAAATCATATGTTCTCTGTATGTTAAATCAAATTATAATTATAATATATGAATATTGATTGATATATTAATTCAAATTAAGCATATATTGGTTACAAATTAGTTAAATATGCCAAAAATATCTCTTATATTTATCAAATTTATATTGTTAAATAAAAAAGTAAAATTTAAATAAAAAAATTCATAATTAATATAATTAGATTTATGATTGAAATTGTAATACCCAACATATATATATATATATATATATATATATGTATGTATATGTATATATATATATATGTATATGTATATATATACATATGTATATGTATACATATACATATGTATATATATATATATATATATGAGTCTATCTTTTTACCACTGAGATTTACGGGAGAAGCCAAAGAGGAGGTGAGTATATATATGCATTAGTATATTTGTATATGTATATATAATACATATAAACTCGCGCGCGCGCACACACACACACACACACACATATATATATATATATATATAAAACACGCACTGACCTCTCTCGTATCTTCCTTTTTGTGATTTATTTTTATCATATTATAAACAAAAATGATCGTCTCGAAGCGTAGATTCCATATATAAAACTCTTTTATGAAATAGATCATGTGATATAAGTTAGATAAGCTCCATCGAAGTTTTTAACTCTTTAATGATATATTTTGTTTGGTGTGATATAACTTTGATATTATAGGCCATTTTGAAGCCCTCCTCACGAGGATCACAAACATATAATTAATTTTGTATTTGGACATGAAATGAAGAAGATGGGGAGAGACCCACTTCGTGTTAAAATTATGTCCCCTTTAAACTTCGTTATTTTCATGAAAAATTTGCATGCATGTGATTATCGCCTTGCGAGGACTCCTACTTTCGGATTTTCAATCGAAGTTGTATAACTCAAGTTTGATCATTTTGTAATAAGTTTAAAGTATAGAGTAAGTTTAAATGAGAATTTAATATAATGTAGGGACTTGATTGCAATTTATAAAAATATATATTAATAATAATAATAAATATAATATGTAAATTTCGAAATTGAGTACCAAGTAAACTGCAGTGCAGTTACGCATTCACGCCTCTATAATTATATATATATATATATATATATATATATATATATATATATATATATATATATATATATATATATATATATATATATATATATATATATATATATTTCTTTTTCATTTAATTTAATTCTTTTTAAATATTAATTATAATTTTACTACTATTATTATTTAGAGGTATAAAATATTTATTTAATATCTGTTTTTAATAAAATTAATGTCATTTGTATTCATATTTTTAATATTACGATTTATTACTAAAGTTGTAAACTGTGATTGTTAAATTATTATTTTTAAAATTTTAAAGTATGTATTTCTATTTATTATTTTATTTTAGCTTATTTTATTTAACGATTAATTATTTATATTTTCTTAAGTTAATAATTAATTTATTTTAATTATATAATAATTTTAGAAATTTAGTTAAGTAATAGGAATTATTATTAGAAGTAGAACTCAATTTAGTATACTCTTGCAGACATACCTGAGACCAACGAGCAAGCTTAGTCTATCCTACTCTCTCTTAGAAGTTCAAGGCGGGGTAACTTTCACTCTTTATCGAATGCTACATTTTATGACATGATTGCCATGTTAAGATGTGATATGTATTACTTATATGTCATGTGTGCTTTTAGTTCGATGACAAATATTTTTCTACTAACATCGTACTGGGTGACGACTTGGTGCGCACAGACCAACTAACACAAGTTACTGGCTACATCGGTTCAGTACTAAAATTATTTCAAAGTATGCTTATCGTACTGGGGTGACGGCCCGTTGCGCACAGATCAACTAACACAAGTTATCGGGCGACGATTTGGTCTAAAATATTTTCAATGAGTTATCGAACGACAATGTGAAAATTTATTTTATTAAAATTAGCCTGTGTTACATCTTATGGTTTATTTGACATACATATTTATTTTTAACTATGCAATCATTTTTAGTTAACCCACTGAGTGTATTTCAGACCCTCACCCCTTATTGATTTTCAGAATAAGGTTTGGAAGATGAAGAGCCCTGCAGATGTCCCAAGCCCCTTAGAAGACTTTGTATTATGACTTATATTTTGGTATCTTGTTAGAATTTTATTTCAGATATATCATCTGATTGCACTTGTTTTAAATATTCCACTCTACTCGGGAGAGTAGACGCTAATATGTAATAATCTTTATGCTACTCTTACTTTATTATGTTATCGCTTTGGGGATTTTATTTTATTACTTCTGTTGTGCATTCTCGACCCCTTTATTATTATATTGGGAATTGTATATCTAGTAGCGTCCCAATCCCATAGCAAAATCCCGGGACATTACAGAAATAAAAAATATTAATTGGACGGTCAAGATTAAAATTGAATTATTTCTAAATAAAGTAAAATTGAAAATAAAAGTAGAAGTTTAGGTTTTCTTTTATATATATACTAGTATGAATCCCGTGTATTACACGAATTGTAAAGTTATAATTTTAAAAAAATATAATTAAGCCTAATATAACTATTTATTCAACAATTTAAAAAAAAATATACTTCAATTTTAATATAATTATTCATTCAATAATAATCTAATATAAGTTTATATTGAAAAGTAAAATTCAATTTATAAACACTCAATTGTGAATTTCCTTCCATGAATAAAAGATTAATTTTATTGTTAAATTGATTTACTAAAAATTTAAAAAAAATTATTGAATTGATTTTTCAAATTTTGTTATGATTGTTGTTGCAAAATTAAATTAATAAAAAAAATTAGTATGTTAATTTAATCATTGAAGGAAAAAAATTTGTAATAAAGTTAATTAATAAAAAAAATAGATTCAATATATATCAATTCAATGAAATAAAAAAAGTTAACAAAATTAATTAAAAAAATTATAATATTAATAATGAAAAATGTTAATTCTTAAACAAATCAAAAGATTAAAATATAATAAAAAATCTAAAAGAAAAAATAATTAAAACAATTTTAAAAAAATTAATTATATAAGAAAATTTGAAAAATACAAAAGAATCAACATGAAATTAATTAATTCATATTTTAAAAAATAATAATAATAATAATAATAAAATAAATAAAACTTTTGTTCTTTACGTGTGTGTAATAAATGAATAAAGAGTTTTATTTATAGGTACAGAGTAGATTATTTGAAAAAAAAAATCACATGAAAACTCCAAAAATTTTAAAAAATAAGAAAATAATAATATTAAAAACAGTTTTAAAATAATCAAAAGATAGTTTGAAAAATATAAAAGAAATAACAAAAATTAATCAATAAAAAAAAGGAAACTTTTTTTAGAAGGTGAAGATAGTTTTTTTTCCGTCATGATGAATAATTTATGTGAATGAATAAATATAGAGTTTTATTATATATAGGTGGAGAGGGATCTATTTTTTATTTATTTTCTTATATTGTTAAATAAAATTTGATTTGATTTTTATTTGATCTAATCTAATCATATAAATATTCGAATCTTGAAAAAATAATGTATTTATCACTAAATATTAATTAATAATTTTTTAAATTAATTCAGGTGATACATCATTAAGATTTAAAAATTTTAGTAAATTTAACAATGAAAAAAAATTAATAACATAAAATAAATCAAAAGATTAAAAATTATTAAGAAATTAAAAAAATTAAAACAAAAAAAATATAAATAAATAGAAAAATAATAGAAAGAGAAATCGTAAAAAATTTAGTTAAGAAATAAAAGTAACCATTAAAAAATTATTAATGTAAAAATAAAAGATTAAAAAATACATACTAATAAAAAACAAAAAATAGCAAAAATAAAACAAAAAAAATTAATAAAAACAAAACTTAATAAAAAGAGAATTTAAAAAATATAAAAGAAAGAGCAAAAATTTTAAAAAAATATATATCACATTCATATTCGACCTTAAAAAAAATTATTTATGTATCATTAAATTTAGGGTAGTGTACCCCCACATTTATAGTTTAAAATGGGTAGTGGGGTAGTTTTTTTATTTTAAAAAATTAATTATTTTTTTTTTTACTGTTAGACTCTAAATTTTAATGTTGGTGAAAATATATTAAAAAATATTAAAACAAATAAAATTAAACAAAAGTAACTAAAAAATTAAAAGAAAAAAATTTAAAACAACACAAAAGAAAATTTATAATAAAATTAATACTTATTAAAAATAAAAATAAATTTATTATAGATAAATTCGAAGAAATAAGAAAAGAATAGGAAGTCATAACAAAATTAATACAAATTTGTAAAACTATGATAAAAAAATTTAATAACGTAAAAAAATTAGAAAATTATATACTAGTAATAAATAAAAAAAACAGAATTAAAACCAAAAAAAGTAAATAAAATATAAAATAATATACCCAAAAGTGTAAACATAACAAAATAAATAAAAATAAATCGTAAAATTAACCATGGAAAATAAAAGAGCTAATTACGGAAAAAGTTTTTTTTATTTTAAACAAATTAATTTTTTTTAATGGTAGAGATTGAATTAAAAACTAATCTAACGTTTAAAATTTTCTGGGTGGACCCTAGTTAAACTCAAAATTTTAGTGTTGGTGAAAATATATTAAAAAATATTAAAACAAATAAAATTAAACAAAAATAACTAAAAAATTAAAAGAAAAATTTTAAAACAATACAAAAGAAAATTTATAATAAAATTAATACTTATTAAAAAATAAAAAATATATTTATTATAGATAAATTTGAATAAATAAGAATAGAATAGGAAGTCATAACAAAATTAATTAAATTTTTTTGTAAAACTATGATAAAAAAATTAATAACGTAAAAAAAATTAAAAAACTATATTCTAATAAATAAAAAAAAAACTGAATTAAAACCAAAAAAAGTAAATAAATAAAATAATATAACCAAAAGTGTAAACATAACAAAATAAATAAAAATAAATTGTAAAATTAACCATGGAAAATAAAAGAGCTAATTACGGAAAAAAATTAAAAGACTAAAAAATTATGTACTGACAGTTTAAAAAAAAAACTAAACAAAAGAATAAATAAAAACAAAATGTAATAAAAATTTTGAAAATTACCATGAAAGAAAAATTAATTCCGTAAAAAAAAAAATATGATTACACACTAACAATTTAAAAAAAAAATAAAACCAGTAAATAAATAAATAAATTAATAAATATAGAAGAATAACAAAAATTAATCAATAATAATAATAATAATTAAAAATGGATACCTTTCTAAATTTGAAAAAAACTTTTGTTCGTCATGACTAATGATGAATAAACTATGTGTTTAAAACGAATGAATACATAGTCTTATTTATAGGTGAAGAAGTGATAAATTTTATAAATCTTAAAGTAATTATATTTATGAGTGAGGCTTGCGTGCGCCCGGGCGCACGGGAACACATTCTGTGTGCCTTTAGAAATTTAGTATTATGGGTAAGGGTACATTGCTTTGGTCTAAAGGGTATACACTTTAATTAATAAAAGATACATCATTTTGTTCTAAAGAGTATACACTTTTCATTAATATTTTTTTCTTTAGAAAATAAAGGGTACACATTTTTATACTAAAGGGTATACAATTTAACACAAAATTCTAAAGGCGCACGGAGTGTTGTTCATGCGCCCAGATATACACAATAATTTTTTTTTAGAAAATAAAGGGTACATATCGATATACTAAAGGGTATACAATTTAACACAAAATTCTAAAGGAATGTGGTCCGTGCGCCCGGGTGCACAGGAGTTTTTGCCTATATTTATTTAGAGTGAGGCTTGCGTGCGCCCGGGCGCACGGAAATACATTCCGTACGTCTTTAAAAATTTAGTATTATGGGTAAGAGTACATTACTTTGGTCTAAAAGGTATGCACTTTAATTAATAAAAGATACATCATTTTATTTTAAAGGGTATACACTTTTCATTAATATCTTTTTTCTTTAGAAAATAAATGGTACACATTTTTATACTAAAGGGTATACAATTTAACAAAAAATTCTAAAAGCACACAGAGTATTGTCATGCGCCCAGATACACACAATAATTTTCTTTAGAAAATAAAGGGTACACATCTTTATACTAAAGGGTATACAATTTAACACAAAATTCTGAAGGCGCACAGAATGTGGTCCGTGCACCCGGGTGCACATAAGTTTTTGTTATTTATTTATCTATTTTAATTAATTTATAATTAATAGTAATTAATTATGATTTGATAATATCATATTTAAATCTTATAATAAAATATGTATTTATCTATATTAAAATTTAATTAATAAATAAAATAATTGAAATATAAAAATTTAATTAAAATTAAAATAATTGAGATTAATTCGGTTGGCGACACCTCATCAAAATTAATATATTAAATATATATATATATATATATATATATATATATATATATATATATATATATATATATATATATATATATATATATATATATATATATGGAGAGAGAGAGAGATTGAAATTTGAAATTAATGTTTAATTTTTCAGGGAGAAAAAAAATGCAAAGTGTATTTTATAGCAAGAAGTTATGTATTTCACAATTATGAATAAGCGTCCAAATCGATGGCCATATAATGGGTACGAACGGTTTCTGTGAAACATGTGGTCCGCATTAAGTGAGTATAAGTTTCATGTCCTACACTAAATACTGTATAAGCTCCGACCAATCATATTTCGACAACCATTTCCATAAAACCAGGGCGGTTTTCCAAAACCGCTGATGTCCACATCTCAAACTACTTTTCAGTGCTGCGATATATTCCAACACACACCCACCTGCCTACTCCCTCCGTCCCGGGAAGTATTTCGCGTATTGGTGTGCGCGGAGTTTAAGAAAATTTTGTATTTTTATGTATAAAGTAAGAAAGAGAATATATATTTTAGTTGATTTAATGAAAAAGGTGTGTAAAGTTATTGAGAGATGTGGAAAAAGTGTGTAAAGTTTTTGGGAGATGTGAAAAAGTAAGTATTATATTGGGATATGTGTAAAAAGTGAGTATTAGTATAATGTATTTTTTACTAAATTTAGAAAAAGTAAAGTGTGAAATACTTTGAGAGACGGATGAAAAAGAAAAGTGTGAAATACTTTGGGGGACGGAGGGAGTAGGTGTGAACACATATACACATGCATATAAAGTTATAAACACAGACAGAGAAAGAGAGTGACAAAAAAATTACCTCATATATATATAATGGTGGGGTGATTTTTACCATATGGAGTTGGGAAAATAAATATCTTAGTGGTGGGAGGAGCGACAGAGCATGTACATATAAACGGTAAAAACGAGAGAAGAGCCATCCATAGCGATCATCATAAATACATAAATAAATTAATAATAATAAATAAATATTCATATATATAGATAGAGAAGAGTAGTGAAGAAGGTGAAGATCTGGTGGAGTAAAAAGATGGGTCGTGGGAGAGTGCAGCTGAAGAGAATAGAGAACAAGATTAATCGGCAGGTGACGTTCTCCAAGAGGCGATCAGGGCTTCTGAAGAAAGCCCACGAGATTTCTATCCTCTGCGACGCAGATGTAGGGTTGATCGTCTTCTCTACTAAGGGAAAGCTCTTTGAATATGCTACTGATTCATGGTACTCTCTCTCTCTCTCTTTCTCTCTTCTTTGCTGCTTCTGTTAACGTAGATAGGTTGATCACGTGTTTTCTTTTCTCTATTCTCTATGTCTAATGAAATATCTTTTGTTAATCTATGTATGATCGATTATAGCTTTCACTTTATGTAATAAGTATCTTTTAAAACAAATTCAACGGCCTATCGACTCTTATATTTTGTGAGATTAAACTGAGACACGATTATTAAATTAATCAACTATTTTTTATCTTTAAAACCACTGATTTTGAGCATATATATGTATATATAATCATCATCATTACCACGTGACTTAAATTTTATTTTGAACTTTGAAGGCCACTTTTATCAGTTGAGCAGTTTTTAACTTTTGAACAGTTTTCATGCATAATTTTCCTGATTTGCTTTTGCTACACCCAAGGTTAAAACTCAATGGATATGTTGCTGCCCTAAGTGTCACATATTGGGCATGAATTTTTCTTTTTAAAAGAAAAAAGAAATATGTGATCAATTTATTTTATTAAAACCGATGTAATATAAGTACTCATCTGCCGGATAATTTGTTTATTGAAATATGTTTATCTTTTAAAAAAGACAATTAGGACAATTTGATGAATAAATGGTGTCAGCTTTGTACCTATCTTCTGTATCACTCAAATGTTAACACGATATGTCCTCAAAGGGACAATTAAACATTGAAATGCACATACAGGAAAGTGGTCGTGGGATGTCCTAATTGAACTTATGCATGAAACTATATATATTTGCACATTTTTGTCGGCTCCATATTTCCACACTACTTGACATACCACCCTTTCTTTCTTCCTCCTCATTTTCAGATCTACCTGCAAATTTTTTTTTGAATATATATTTTCCTTTTTTTTTATCTTATAAAAAATATAAGAACCTGCCTATGTGTGTGATTGTTTCACGAATGTTAATGTACCAAAGTTATACTGACCTTATTGCCATTGTTTCACGAATGTTAATGTACCAAAGTTATACTGACCTTATTGCCGTACAAATCTAGGATGATAAAATATAACATGGACCACTAGCAAAATACGGCAAGAATAAAATTATAATTAAATTCTAAGAATAAATATTAAGTCTTATAGTAAAATAATAAATTATAAGAGTATAATATACATGAACATAAAGGTAGAATAGTAAGGGTGCATGCAACACTTCCATTATCATTAATACTATTAATTTACAAGTGCTTGTCAAAAATAAAATCTTGGATTTGTGTATGTGGCGGCGCCACGTTGCTCCTTAAAAAAATTTGTGGATGTGGCGTCGCTACGTTCGTCCAAAAAAATATTTGTGTATGTGTCAACTCACACATATTTGTGTATGTGGCTTCGCCACGTTCGTCCTAAAAAATATTTGTGTATGTGTCACTCACACATTAATCTTGCAATTAATGTTTTATTTTAAGTAATGTAATATTTTAAATATTATTTTATATAATCTCTATTTTTAATATTCTTAATAATAAAATTAATATTTTATTTTAGGTTATTTAATATTTGAAGTATTTATAATATTACAATTAATATTTTATTTTAAGTCATTTTTTATGAAGATTTAATTTAATTTAATCTAATAAGAATATCATTAATACTATTAATTTGTGTATGTGGCAGCGTCACACTTCTCTTAAAAAATTTTGTGTATGTGGCATCACCATGTTCGTTCTTGAAAATATTGTGTATGTGATGCTCTCACATTAATCTTTAAATTAATATTTTATTTTAAGTAATTTAATATTTTAAATATTATTTTGTTTAATCTCTCTTACTAATAATCTTCATAATGCAATTAATAATTTATTTTAAGTAATTTAATAGTATTTAAAGTAATTAATATTTTATAATCTTACAATTAATATTATATTTTAAGTAATTTTATAATGATTTAATTTAATCTAATAAGAATATTTTATGTATTTTTTAATAAAAATTATTATTTTAATTATAATAAAAATTTTAAATATTTTAAAAAAATTTAATCTTACAATTAATATTTTATATTAAGTAATTTAACATTTTAACTAATATTTTTGTTAGGCCCCTCTAATTATTAACTTACAATTAATATATAAAATAATAAATAATGACAATAATTTTTAATATATTTTTACATGTAAATGTTTTAGTTGGGTTATTCAATTAAAAAATAAAAGTAAAAGAAAAAAAAGTGAGGCTCGATTATTAATTAATTTACAGCTAATAATGATTTGATTGAGTTATTCAAAAAAAATTAATTGATTTTTACTTTTAATGATTTGATTTAGTTATTCAATAAAAAAACAATTAAAAGACAAAAAGGGAGATACACATTTAATAGTAAAGTAAGACGAAAAAACAAACATACAAATATATATACATTTAATAATAAATATAAAAATATATTTTTAAAATAAAGATATCAAATATAATAGAACTCGCGTAGTTCGCGGAAGACAAAACTAGCATATATATATATATATATATATATATATATATATATATATATATATATATATATATATATATATATATATATATAAATAATAGCTAGTTGAGGCTTAGCAGCCTCATAAGATAAAATTTTCATTTTTCTGTATTATATCCAACTGGCCAACCAACCTCTCCCCTTTTGATGATATGAATTACATTGTTAGCTTATTAATGCGTTATCATACTCATTAGTTTTAAAAAAGAGCTATGAATTCAATTGTCAGTCCTAGATGCTTAAATATCTATCACTTTGTTTTAAATAAAGCCTTACATTATATCTCATGTATGATTAGTAATGCAATGTATAATATTTGTGGGACAGGTGATAAAATGAAATCAGACCATGCCTCTAGAATTTGTGCTTTATTTTAGAATTTTGCTTATCATTTATTTATGGGTTAATGGTAAGAAAAATCACGAATATTACTCTTATTATTGTTAAATAGAACATCACCTTTAAAGATTGTTACAAAATGCACTTAATATGTAATATTTTTCTCAAATGTGAGTTTAAAGGTGGGGTTCTTTTTAAAAATTTACATTTGAGAAAAATATCACACATCAGGTTTGTTTTGCAATAATACTTAAAGGTGTATTTCTTTTTTGCAATTTCTCAGAGGCGAGAATTAATTAATTTACAATAAAAGTAAAGTTTTCGTAATTTTTCTTGCAATTAACCTTTTATTTATTACTTAAAATTCCACTCTACCCTAAAACTTTGATCTTTTCTTAATTTTGGAAATAAAGAGAAAATGAAAATGGAATATACAGGGAGTATAATATAATTTAAAAGTTAATATTAATATTTTAGAATAGACATTAAACTCTGTGAATAAAATATTATTATAAGGTGAAACCAGGTTATTGATAAGGTTCCATCCAATACTTTGTTAAACTTGAAACTTGTAAGATCTTTTGCTCTGAAGTTGAATAAAGAGTGAGATCTTATAGGTGATTTCGCGCCAAAATTACGGAAAGAGTTCATTATATAGAAAATTTGCGTATTGTACATAAATTACTGATAACAAACATTTACATTCTGATATTTGTAAGATGATCTCTCCCATGCATGTTTGTATGAATCCTAATATATTTGTCTGTGTTGCAACACAAATTTTTTTAATAATAAATGTATTGAGTATTATTACTTGCAGCATGGAAAGGATCCTGGAACGGTACGAAAGATATTCATATTCTGAAAGGCAGCTGAAAGAGCCCGACCTCGAATCACCGGTACACACGTTTATATATATATATGTATATAAATGCACTTTTATCTCAAACTAATTAAAAGAAAAAAAGTTTAAAGTTTAAAATTTGTCCATAAAT
Source organism: Pogostemon cablin (assembly GCA_023678885.1). Classification (NCBI taxonomy): domain Eukaryota; kingdom Viridiplantae; phylum Streptophyta; class Magnoliopsida; order Lamiales; family Lamiaceae; genus Pogostemon; species Pogostemon cablin. Next base: position 16,601,001 of record CM042965.1, on the reverse strand, counting down.
TGCATTTTGTATTTTGTTTTCCAAGACCCTTTGTGTTGGATCAAAAGTACAACTTTTTTGTCTATTCAAAAACTAGTATGGATCCCGTGTATTATACGGGTTTTAAAATTACAATTTTAAAAAATATAATTCAATAAATAAAATTAAAAAAAAAATTATTATACCATAAAATAAATCAGTTAAAATATTATAACCAAATTCATATATATATATATATATATATATATATGAATTAAATAACAGAAATAAAATAATTAAATTAAGAAATTTATGAAATAAAATAGATAAATGCGTTAATAAAAAAATAACGGAATTAACAGAAATAAATAAATAAATAAATAAAGTGAATTTAAAAATTTAAAAAAAGATCATCACAAAATTAAAGAGAATTAAAATAAATAAACTAAGAGTTAATTAAATTAATAAATCAATATAAATTAAAAGAAATTTAAAATAAAATTATACCAAAATTTATCAAAATAAATTTGTAAAATAAATAAAAAATAAAAAGAAAAAAATAATTAATCAAAATAAATTTAAATAAAATAAATAAAAAATTGAATACTAACTTGAAGAAAAAAATTCGGGAGAATAATTTCTGTGCTGTTTGTAAAGTGAATGAATAAAAGTTCTTATTTATAAGTAAAGAGAAAATTAAATATATTTTGTGCTTCCAAATATGATTTGATCACGTCCATATTCAAATCTTTAAGCAAATACATGTATTTGTCTATATTAAAATTTAATTAATAATTAATTCTGATTTAATCATATTTGTATTCAAATCTTTAAAAAAATACATGTAATTATCTATATTAATTTATAATTAAAATAATTGAGAAAAATTGTCAAAAATAATTATTTAGTATACCCTAAAATAAATCAATTAAACCTAGGTAAACCCCAAATCACCCTAAAAGTAAATAAATTTAGTATTATGTATTAATAAAAAGAAATAAAAAATATAACAAAATAATTATAAAAGGCAAAAACTCCTGTGCACCCGGGCGCAGGGACCACATTCCGTGCGCCTTTAGAATTTTATGTTAAATTGTATACCCTTTAGTATACAGATATTTACTCTTTATTTTCTAAAGAAAACTATTGTGTATATCTGGGTGCATGAATAACACTCCGTGCGCCTTTAGAATTTTATGTTAAATTATATACCCTTTAGTATAAAAATGTGTACCCTTTATTTTCTAAAGAAAAAAATATTAATGAAAAGTGTATACCCTTTAGAAGAAAATGGTGTACCTTTTATTAATTAAAGTGTATACCCTTTAGACCAAAGCAATGTACCCTTACCCATAATACTAAATTTCTAAAGGCGCACGGAATGTGTTCCCGTACACCCGGGCGCACGCAAGCCTCACTCATTATAAAATTAAAATAATAATAAATATCACCAATTATAACGAATAAATCAATATATTTATTAATAACAATAAAAATAACTAATTTAATATTTATATTTATTAAAAAATATAACGAAATCCATATATATGTGTGTGATAATTAACAGAAATAAAATAAATAAATTTAAGAAATAAAATAAATAAAATTGATAAATGTGTAAATAAAAAAAATAATGGATCAACAAAAAAAATAATATAGTAATTTTCAAAGTTAAAAAAAGATCATCACAAAATTAAAGAAAATATAAATAAATAAGCTAAATTATATTAATAAAAAAAAGCTAAAAGAAATTTAAAATAAAATTATATCAAAATTTATCAAAATAAATCACCAATTATAACGAATAAATCAATACATTTATTGATGACAATAAAATAACTAATTTAATATTTCTATTTATTAAAAAAATATAACGAAATACGTATATGTGTGTGATAATTAACAGAAATAAAATAAATAAATAAATTTAAGAAATAAAATAAACAAAATTGATAAATGTGTAAATAAATAATTGAATCAACAAAAAAAATAATAAAGTGATTTTAAATGTCAAAAAAAGATCATCACAAAATTAAAGAAAATATAAATAAATAAGTTAAATTATATTAATAAAAAAAGCTAATAACAAAATTAAAATAAAATTTTACCAAAATTTATTAAAATAAAATAAAAAAATAACGGAATTAACAAAAAAATAATAATAAAGTCAATTTGAAAGCTAAAAAGATCATCACAAAATTAAAGAAAATAAAAATAAATAAACTAAATTATATTAATAAAAAATAAAAGTTAAAAGAAATTAAAAATAAAATCATACCAAAATTTAACAAAATTAAAAAAATTATAAATCAGATATCATCCATTCTTGAGAATTAAAAAAAAAAACGTAAAAAGATAATTTGCGTATAAAAAGGTTTATAACACGAAGAAAGCTTAAAAAGATTTTTTTTTGTACTCTTATAATTTAATGACAAAATCATAACAATATTAGAAGAAATAAATAATATATAAAAATTGGACATCAAGCATAAAGAAATAGAAATTCAAAAGAAATAAATATGCATGAATCAAAAGCAATTAAAAATAAAATATAACAAATTTAATCAAATAAAATTAATAAAAAATTGAATACTAGCTTGATGAAAGCTTCGAGATAATAATTTTTGTGCGTGTGAATTGAATGAATTATATGTCTTATTTATAGGTAAATGAAAAATTAAATATATATATATATATATGCTTTTAAATATGATTTGATTTTGATTTGATGATATCCATATTTAAATCTTTAATAAAATATACATGAATTTATCTGCATTAAATTTTAATTAATAATTAATTTTAATTTGATTATATTTTATTCAAATCTTAAATAAATATATGTAATTATCTATCTATATTAATTAATAATTAAATAATTTAAAAAAATTATGGAGATGACAATATCAAAATTAAACTCTCTTTAGTACATTAGAGATGTAGCGCATGAGTGAAAAAATAAACAAATAAATGCGAATGGTCCAATTTAAAATTATGAGATTTTTTTTATTTTTTTTTTAAATGAACGTATTAGGACAAAAGTGCATTTGATCTATTTATATAACATTCCGAATATATTCATATATTATTAAGAATATTTTATATGAAACATGGATTTTACATATGTATTACAACGCGTGAGTGAAAAAATAAATAAATAAATGCGAATGGTCCAATTTGAAATTATGAGGTTTTTTTTTATTTTTTTTATTTTTTTTAAATGAACATTTTAGGACAAAAGTGCATTTGATCCATTTATATAACATTCCGAATATATTCATATATTATTAAGAATATTTTATATGAAACATGGATTTTACATATGTATTACATGGCAGGCAAGCTGGAGTTTAGAAAATGCAAAGCTTAAGGCTAGAATGGAGGTTCTACAGAGAAACCAAAGGTTGATAAGATTATTATATCTTCTCTTTCTCCAAATTTTACGATGAAATTGGGATAATCCAGGGGTTATAATATACATGGGTTGAATCTTTAATTAAGAGTGCATAATTCACATAAAAAAAATAATTAAACTAACCGGATCTGTCATTAAACAAAAATCACAAATGGCCTTATAACATGAATCCTTATTCAAATGGATCATTATTTAATTAATTTATTTATTTTTTAAGTTTTTTTTAAAAGTTTTTTTTTATTATCGAATTTTGACCAATTTTTTTACATAAATAAATGTAAAGAGGCCGTAAAATATAGCTCAAGTGTCACGCACGTAATGTTCGAATTTTTTTTGTTAAATCCAACTATAAATTAGATTTTAATCTCTCATCTATATACTTTCTCATTCTTAGCCATTTATATAGTATTTATTTATTGTATTAACTATAATATTTTAACATTTAATTTTTACTTGAACATTTCTAATATATATATATATATATATATATTACAATTGTAAAAAATACAAAAAAAAATTATATAATAGAATATTAAAAAATCAAAGATCATAAAATTAATGGAATATACTTCTAGCTTTGTCTCATTGTTTTACATTTTTCATTTTCGTTCAACCTAAAAAAATTTACTTTATTAAAATGGTAAAAAAAATTAAACAACTAATCACTTTCATACACTTTATTATTTTAAAATATATAACTCCAACCAAACATATCTAACCTATTTTATATTTTATTTATTAAGAAAAAATATCCTGAGAACTAACAACTTGTTTAATTCAGATGTTAAAAAAATAAAAATAAAATTGAGTCAAAGAGAGTATATTTTTTCATTAAGATTCTAATAAATATTAAATTTTATCTAAAAAGAAAGATATTTTTAATTTCATTTAAAAAGTAGTAATTCTTTTATAAACAAAAAAAAAAGTTATTAGAATTCTTGCATTCTTTTAAAAATTTGTTTAAAAATTTTAATAAAAGAATGCTCTCTGTTTATCTAAATTATGCACTTATTATTTAAAATAAAATGTAAAATATGTTATATACATTTAAAGAAAAAAGAAAATTTTAAATTAAATTATTTTAAGAAATGGTCCTGTTGAGTGTTTTTATCATTTTAAAATTGTTCACGATTAAGTAGAACAAATTAAATTGAAATTTTGAAGTACAAAATGAGTAGAAATTATTTATATTTATGCAAATATTTATTCTAGAGAAAAAAAAAAATTTGTGCGTTAAGTTTATCCAATTTTGAAAGAGTGAGGTTGCGTGCGCCCCGGGGCGCACGGGAACACATTCCATGTGCCTTTAGAAATTTAGTATTATGGGTAAGGGTACATTGCTTTGGTCTAAAGGGTATACACTTTAATTAATAAAATATACATCATTTTATTCTAAAGGGTATACACTTTTCATTAATATTTTTTTCTTTAGAAAATAAAGGGTACACATTTTTATACTAAAGGGTATACAATTTAACACAAAATTCTAAAGGCACACGGAGTGTTGTCCATGCGCCCAGATACACACAATAATTTTCTTTAGAAAATAAAGGGTACACATTTTTATACTAAATGGTATACAATTTAACACAAAATTTTAAAGGCACACGGAATGTGATCTGTGCCCCCGGATGCACGTAAGTTTTTGCCATTTTGAAATTAATTAACAAGTTTTTGAGTTTTTAAAATTAATAATGTATTAACTTTCCAAAATTTGAAAATTTACTTCATTTATTTACCGATTGAAATAGGTCAAACAATCAGTAATTTCATATGACACTTTAGATGTGCAAGAAAAATAAAATTTTAAGTTATTTAAGTTTATCTCTTTTTACAATTAGTTCATAATATTCTAAAATTTTAAAATTGATTCATTAACCTTTAAATTCAGTAAAATAGTTATAAATGTGTAAAAGTATACTTTAGTACTGATCTAACTCACACAACACACAAAAATTAACCACCGACCTGCCACACATGTGGCCCGCCCCATAAATGATCCACTTAAAAAATAGCTCGCATTATTATGACTCGCATATAATCTGTCCCGTGCGAGGTCTTTTACATCAAATGGCCCAATCTACTTATAACCCACCATATATAAATAAATATATAAAGATAATATTTTTAAATTGTGAATTGTCCATATATATTGATATATTTTTTAAATTACATTTTTGGTAATATTAAAAAATCTATATATCAAACCAAGTTTGACAAGTTAGCAACTTGCTATTCCCTTTCAACATACATTCAATGTCAGCCTGCGTGGCGAATCCAAGAATTAATAATGGGTGGGCTAATTAAAAAAATAAAAACCTCAATAATTTATGAAAAAAATATCCTCATTTCATCCCATGAAATATTTCACATATTTTTGTGCGCGTAATTTAGTAAAAAGAAAAAATGAATAAAGGTATGTAAAGTTGTTAGCATATGTGTAAAAAATTAATATTTTAATAATTAATTAAAAAAGTGTATAAATTTGTTGGAATATGTGTAAGACGTGGATATTATTGAAATGTATTTTAAGCTTTAGAAACGTGCATGACTGTTGGGATAGATAAAAAAAGAAAAGTATAAAATAGTTAATGAAACGAAGGAGTATATAACAAACCATATTTAATTTTTAATTTGGCATGAGTCAAAATTTTATTTTATTTTAAGTGGGCTAAGAGATATATATAATTTTGAAGGTTAAATTTATTATTTGGGGTGGGTTAAATAATTTTTTGAACTGTGCTTTATTAAAAAAAATTAAATTACTGATATAAATTATAATGGGCTCTTAATGAGCAGCACTAGGATTGAGCCCGATCTGCCCTTGAAAATATATGCCCCTGGGCCTGCACAGATACTTGCCTGACGAATGCCCCATCTCACTAATAATCTAATTGATATATGATGTACCTTACATAACTTATAACCAATTACTAATTTAACAAAAATACCATTTGAAAACAAACCCTCTTTATATATAGGCAAATTCTTCTATTCACTCGGGTGGATGAATTCAAATTTATGCATCCACATTGAGAACATATATACTAATTAATAAAAATATATACACTAATGAATAAGAACTTATATACTCTGTTAGTTAATTTTTAGCGAATTTTCTTTTAGTTTTTTTAATGAAAAACTAAATATAAAAAGTTAATACATTTCTTAAAAAACACATATTCACGTAATATTTAATAAAATTTAATAGAGATATGGGTACGAATGATAAGTTAATGTGGGTTGATGTTTTGTCAGAGAATTGATGTTTTGTGATGGTTTTATCTATGTTGGATTAATGTAGTGATGATTTCAGTGGTAAATATACAAATACATTGAAATTTACCTTAAAATTACAAGTTGTTTTGTGGTTTTTCCCTCAATTTTTATCGTTAGTTTTAAAAATCATGTAATTTCAATTCATCTCGGTTGAGAGCATATGAAGAGTGAAACCAATTTTTTATTTTTATTTTTTCAAAAAGAAAATAATGTTAATTTTTAAAATGAAGAGTAAAAACCTCTTGTGTGTCACTTTATACCACTACTTTGTATTCTGTAACATCACTATGTTAACCAAGGTCGGGTTTCTCAGTGATATTACACAACTTTAATTAAGTTGTTGTCTTTTATAAATAAATTGATTGTTTGCGTTTGGTTTGAAAGGCACTACATGGGAGAAGAGCTGGACAGTCTAAGCATGAAGGAGTTACAAAATTTGGAACATCAACTTGATGTTTCTCTTAAACACATTCGAACACGCAAGGTACACCAATTTCATGCTCATAATAATTCATCTATTCAACTACTTTTTACCTACAAGCATGATAATTCCAGAAATTAATAATTAAGGTTTTGCATAAATTCTTTAATAAAAATTTATGAAAAAGGATCCAACATAGACAACAATATCCCAATGCAAATCCATATATACGATTCAACTTATTCATCAAATAGGCATATATTACTGACTTACTGCAGTATTTAATCTCGCAATTATACAATCTCAAATATCGATTCTTGCATATATTCTTTTACTCACTAACAAGTGCATTAGATTGTGCTAGTGGAACTAATCCAAGTAATAAAAATATTGAACTCAAGGGAACATGAAAATAGAATAACAAAAATCTGGGTATGCATGTTTATTACGAATTTATAAGACAAATGAAAATAAATGAGAGATCAAAATAAAATAAATTAATGATGATATTAAATATTTTAATTTCCTCGTGGGTTACCTAAGTTGTAAATCTCAACAAGACTTTTACCGTGTTCTATAAACAATAGCGATCGAATTCTCTCGTCATATAATTGAAAATCCTACTCAGTCAATCCCAATTATAACGTCTATTCACAGATATTCCGATGAATAAGGGTTCATATCCGCCACATCTTACCCAAATCCATGTATATAAACATGTATGATGAAGCATAATTAACATAGATCAAACATCAATTGATAATTAGTAAATCAAATCAACATATAATACTGTAATTAACAAACTAATTTCATGCGTATAATTCAAGTATTTAAACCATCAAAGAAAATAAAATTCCTAATAAAAATAAAACCAATTAATCTGTATAAATAAATAATAAGCATGAATAATAACTATTTATGTTTCTTGTCTTACTAAGAAGACTAGCCATAATTATCACTAAAAAAAACTATTTTTAACTAACGGAATATTCCGTTGGTAAAAACCTTAATTCCATTATTAAATTGGTTTATCAACGGATTAATTAGCAATGTAATCCATTGGTAAATTTTCGTTGGTAAAGTGGTGGTAGGTAAATTTTTTAGCAACGAAAAATCAATTTTATTGGTAAATGATTCTGTTGGTAATTCATTGCTAAAAATTTCGTTGGTAATTTATATAAAGATTCCCTTGATAATCCATTTGTAAAATAGAAAATAAATCCGTTGACATTCCATTGCTAATAGAAAAGTCTCATTTTGGTTGCTAATTTATTTGTAATTATCAACGGATTGAATTCCGTTAGTAAATTCTGTTGCTAAAAAATATTTTTTTACAGCGTATGTAAAAACAACAAAATTAAAACTTTTTAATTTTAATTATAATTATAGCATAAAATTTTAATTACTAAATTAATAAATTTATAAAAAATATTGATTTATTGAATTCAAATATGTTTAATTCTTTAATTTTTATTTTTATTTTTTAAATAGAACACCTTGAATCATTACAGTTAGGGAAAATAGATTTTTTCGTCCCCTAACTTTCATTCATTTTGAAATTGATCCATTAACTTTTTTAATTTTGATATTAGTCCGTTAATTTTATAACAATTTTGAAATTAGTCCATTAACTTCATAAAATTCAACATTTTGGTCATTTGACCTGCTATGACAGGTCATTTGAATATTTTCACCCCAATTAATCTATATCATATTTTTATTTAACCAATTTTATCTCACTTTTTATTTTTCACTTCCGTATACCAAACAAACAATATTAATCTCATTACTAAAGTGGAGCAAATTTGACTAAATATTGATACTTCCTCCGTCCGCTCGAAAGAGGGTTTTTTTTCCATTTTGGTCGTCCGTTCCAAAGAGGGTCACTTCCTTTTTTACACACATGAGATCCACACATACCCACTAATACAATTAAAATATGGGATCCATACTCCCACTAATACAACTACCCACTACACATTAAATAACAATACTTCTTAATCAACGTGCACAAAAGCAAAATGCCCTCTTTCGGGCGGACGGAGAGAGTATGATATAAATTCTTAGTGGAGGCTATTTTTTTAAAAATAGTATATATATATATATTTTTACATATTTTTTATTTTTATTTTTTAGAATAACCTGCTAATGACCTGTTGAAACGGACGATTTTGTTGAACTTGGTAAACATGATGGACGATTTCCAAAATTTTCAAATATAATGGACGATTTTTAAAATTCTGCAAATATAATGGACGATTTTCAAAAAGTGAAAAACTTATGGACTAAATTCAAAATTGGGCAAAGTTAGCGGACAAAAAAATCTATTTTCCCTTACAGTTATATCTCTATATTTTATTGACTATTTATATATTTATAATATTTAACCTAAAATTTATAATATATTTCAATAATATTATTATAAATATTTCATGTTATAATATTAAGTGTCATATATTTAAAAATCAATTTAGTTGGTTTCTTTAACATTTTACAATATATATTCATACATTTTCATTTTTACTTTAATACAAAAAATTATTAATAATTTTACGTTATTGATTAAATACTTTAATTTTATTAATAATTTTTTATAAGTTGTTTTATCTTAATTTTAATTATTCTTTTATATTTTGATTCACAATATTACAAGAATATTAATAATTATATAGTTATAGAGAATTATAATTACAACAAAATAAAATGAATGAAAACAATAATCTTATGATATGATTATATGTCAAATTTGATATTGGGTGTATGAAGTTAAATCCTATTTGTATTTTTTTTTAAATATTTAATGTGTCCTTTTAAAGAATATATTACTTTTTATGTTTAATTTGACCATTAATTTTTTTATTAGGAAACTAACATAATTATTATAAAAAAAAGGTTGTTAACAAAGTGTATAAGGGGGGTGTACAAAGTGTTCATGCAACTGAGTACAAAGGATATTTAGACTTTTATATTTATTAAAATATTTAAGAGTTTGAGTTTCAAAATATATTTTATGTGACTTGGGTAGTTATTCTAATATATGTGTATATAGAGGTTTCAATTTTAAGTTTTTAAGTTTAGAGATGAAAATTTTTCCTTTTCACGTGTGATTATTGGAGAAAAATATTTTTGCACAATAACGATAAGGGATCTTATTCTACATGTTAATAAACTACTTTTTCAATTGAGAAATTTCTAAAGTGAAATTTTGGGTGAGACTATCTCACATATTCTAATTTTTAAGATGGATTATTCTTGACCATATATATATATATATATATATATATATATATATATATATATATATATATATATATATATATATAGATATTATGGGTCCTTGATTGTTGTTAAATTAAAAAATTAAAAAATAATTAAACATTATTCAATCCAATATACTTTAGATATTACAATGATGAAGCAACTGATCTACTAAGTGTATGGAGAAATCAAACTCATGAATTAAGCTCAAGAAGAATAAAATTATAAACCCTAAACTGTCAAATATGCATGTGTGCTTTTCAAAATGAAAATGAAGAGAGATTTAGAGTGGTTCGGCTATAAACCTAGCCTACATCCACAAAAGAGGGGAGTTCTTTATTAATTATTTTCGTATGGATTAATTGCAATTGACTTCTGTTCAATGCCAAATTCTTCTAGGATACCAATCAACCACAATCTTTATTATATTGTTTCTGTAAGTGAGATAAACTCAACTTCTGTTAGTTGACAATGTCACTACTGATTGATGAGTAGCTCTCTAACTAATAGCTGTTTCAAACAAACAGAAAAAAAAACATAACCTGATAATGACTTCCTTGTATCCAAATTAGCAGCATAATCAACATTTGAAAACCTGCAAAAAATCATCATTAGAAACAAACTTGCTAAAAAGAAAACTTGCTGTCAAAGATTCCTTATGAAATCTTTGAATCCACTTTATTGCATTCTAGTACTCCCTCTGTGGATTGCTCATAAACCTGCTCACTAAGCTCATTGCATAAGCTAAGTCCGGCCTACAACATACCATAATATACATAAGATTGTCAACAACACTAGCATAATAAATCTTTCCATCTCTGATAAATCTTCACTTGTATGAGTTGATTGCTGAGCTGAAAAATTTAATCCTTACATTATTGGCATAGCTATTGGCTTGCACAGATCCATATTATATATTTTAAACAATGTCTTTAAGTATAAGCTCTGATGAAGCCTCAGATCCAACTGATCTATCTCAGATAATCTGCATCACTAAGATCACAGTAGCCTCTTAACTCCTTCATATCAAATTATGATTTCAACATGTCTTTCACTACTTAAATACCTTCCATAGACTTGCAGGCTATTAGTATGGCATCAGCATATAGTAACAAAAACATTTTTCATTCATTGTCATTCTCAATTTACATACAATTGTCAAATAAGCTTCTCTTGAAACCATAGTTAACCACATACTCATCAAACTTGAGATCTTCTAAGACTTTGCTTTAATCCATATAAGAACTAAGAAGTAAACATGACTTAGCACATAGATTTTGAACTTCTACTCCCTCAGGAACTTTCATGTAGATCCTCTGCTCTAACTTTCCATGAAGAAAAGTTGTTAACATCCATTGATGCAGTTCAAGGTCAACCTGAACTACTAAAGCTAGTAATATTCTGATAGAGAAGTGCTTCACCATTGGAGAAAATCTCAGTGTAATCAATGCCTTTTTTTATGTGAAAAGCCTCTAGCAACTAACCTTGCTTTGAACCTTACTTCACTTTTATTCTCTAATGCTACTTCTCTCTTATAAATCCATTTACAGCCGACCAACCTCTGATCCCTAGGCCTCATAAGAATTTTTCATATTTTAATTCTTCTCTAATGACTGCAATTCCTCTTGCATAGCAACACTCCACTTGTCATTGTCCTTGCAAGACATTGCATACTTATAGATTCTTGGCTTATAAGCATCAATATCTATTACAGTGTATAAGAAAAAAAGATCTACCTGTGCATACCTACTAGGAGGTCTTATAGTTCTTCTTTGCCTATATGTTGTTAACTGATAGCTGTTAAGCATCTCATCAGTTTCTATTCCCGTAAAGCCATTAGCACCTGATATAGTATCTTACTCTTGTCCTGATCCTGTATTCAACCCTTGCTGACTCTCTTGATTTCTTTTGGAAGATTCCATCTCAAACTCAATACCATTACTACACTGCTTGCTTTAAACATGTTGTAATAATAGCATAAAACTTCATTGAAGTTAATATCTCCACTTATTATGAATTAGTTACCCTCAATGCTTTATAGTTTGCATGCCTTTATACCCTTAGGATAACTAATCATGAAACATTTTCACTACCCTTGAAGCTAATTTATCCTACTTAATGTGAGTATAAGCCAAATATCTAATCTCTCTGAGTTTACTGCCTTACCTACTTAATTTGGTGTTTTCAACTTCAAGGTTGTTGATGGACTTGTTTTTATAAGAAATGCAATTATAATGACCACTTCACCCTAGAAACTCTTAGCTAGGCCAGAACTACTCAAAATACATCCAACTCTCTTAAGAAATGTCTGGCTTAGTCTTTCTGAAATACCATTCTGTGGTGGTGTTCTTAAAACAGTTCTGTGATTCATGATCACTCTCTCTCTACAAAACTTATTAAACTCCCCAATACATTATTTAAGCCTATTTTCAGTCCTTAGCACTTTAATTATTTCATTGATGCTATTTTGAACTTCAGCTAACCAATTTTTGTGAACTTTCAACTTCAGTCTTAAAATGTATATCCAGAATTTCTTGTTGTAATCATCTATGAATGATATAAAATACCTGCCTCAAGGTCTTGTTGGTGTTCTTGAGGGCTCCTACATGTCTGAATAGATATGGTCCAGTTTGGCCTTGTATGCTCTCCAATGCCAAACTTTAATCTCTTAGTCTTTCCAAAGATACATTGCGCACATGATCTAACTTCTATTTAGAACTCATGGTTATGAACTTCTACCTTGCCAATTCTTGTAATCCCTACTCATGGATACGTGCTAATCTTCCATGCCATAAGTGCATTTCTTCCTTGCTTGTTATGTTCTGCAGCAGTATGTCATCTATTAGATACAAGTCTATTTTCCTTATTCTTCCCACTACGTCAGACTTTCCCCTTATAATTGTAAGCACTCCATTATGTGATCTAAGCATATAGCCTAAGAAATCCAATACACATAAAGAGATAAGATATCTTTTCAGGTCTTGTACATACCTCACATCAGATAGAGTTTTGACCACTCCATCATGCATCTTCAATTTAATAGAACCAATACCCTTAATTTGACAAGTATGATCACTACTTAAAGCACTGACCCATCGTTACTATTTAATTGGACACACATGGAAGTACAACTTGAATCTAACACTCAATCTATTGATATCCATGATGAAGTAATAGATAGTGCCTCTGAATAACCAAATTCATCATCATCTCGATTAGATGTCAACTGATTTGCATCTCTACTTCAGATGCAGCTGTGTTGCGTATTTTCTTTATGCACAAAAGTCCAAGTGTACTTTATTGAAGTAATCTATAAGAAACTAAGTTAAATTATAGAACAATGAGAAATAAGGCTAGAGTCTAAGCAATCTCATGTTTGTCATAGTTTTATAAAGATGATAACAAAGGATAAGGGTTGAACAAGAAATGAAAATCAAGCAAATAAATAAAAAGATAAGCAATAAAATAGATGAATGGAAGATGGATGAATGAACCAAGTAGATAAAGAGTGAGACTAGCAATACTTAAGGTATCAAAACTCTAGCTTTCAACGAACTTATATATCTCTTAGGCTAAGAATAAGGGCGATCATGATGTCTGCCTAAACTCTCTCTCAAGACGAAGAGAATGTAGATCCTTACAAAAACACCTAAAAACCTCTTAGGATCGATACCAAAGTGAACACCTCCCAATAGGTACTAATTACTCTACTAGTTCTCTGATTAGGTACTAAATCATAGACAATCTTTTTTTTCTAGGTACTATAAACTCACTACGGGTTGGGTCTCCTCACTCAATTAACCAACCTCTCGATCTAGGCAACAGAGTGTTTTATCAAACGGTTCTAAGCTTCACAGGACTTCTTTATCTCATTCTATACTAATGCACAAGAAGTGTATGATGGAATTATTCAATTAATAATTCTGAATACATAATTGAATTCTCATTCTAACTGCATACCAAAGACAATTATCCGCACAAATGACACATATACATCAAACATTTCATATAAATGATAGAAATTCAACAAGCCCAATTAATATAGATTCAATTGTAGAATACCCAAAACTATCCAGTACCATTCATATTGCTAATCTCACAAAGATGATTAGTCTATCATAGTCTTAAAGAAAACAATAAGAATTGTATCTCCAAACACATAATTTTAAACTATAAAGAAGTCTAAAAAAATTAGGAATTGAATCCCCCCTGAATTTCTTCAATAGAGCTGCTCCTTCCTCTTCTTCTAGTCCTCACTCCCCTTTGCTTCTCTAATTATTAGGGTTAATTAGATGGAAAGATCGAATGATTGATGGATGGATCAACAAAGGATGAAAGAGATGGTGAAAAATGTCTAAAATGTTAGGTGATGTATGTTCCCCAAGATGATGCTCTGTTCTTCCTTCTAAAAAATCATATTCTGCACTATTTATTATACCCTCCTCAATGATTTCATATGAAAATTAGGGAAGAAATCGCTAAAAATTCTAAGAAAATTGAATCGATTTTATGAAACAGTTTCCATGATTTTGCTATTTCTCATCTGCATTTCAAGATCAGGGAAAATAGACCCGAGCTTCAAGAAAATCAACTCGATTTTCTGAGCTTATCATCACTGGTTCAAATCCGAACAACATCATGGCCGCTTTTAATCATGAAAAATCGACACAATTTTATCCCTTGGTCGATTTTTCATTTAAAATTTTCAAGCCCCTGAATTCTATCTGATGAAGAACTTGGATTGATTTTTCAATCATTGAAAATTCAACCTAATTTTATAGATAATCGGCTAGCTTTGCACCATGTTCTTAATTCATATCAATTTTGCTCGTTTTAACTCCAAATTGAGCTATGTTTTTTCCTATACCTACCTTTTTGAATTGTGCATCCATTTTTTATCTGTTTAAATGAAATTCTAAACATAAAAATTTTATTTCAAATTCAATTGGATTGTGCCATATTTTCTACCTCAAATTGATTATCTTTTCCTCCATTGTTCTTTTTTGCTCAAAACACCTCATTTCCTATATTATAATAGCATGATTCACACGATTTCCTTAAAAATCACAAACAACACAAAATAAAGAATATAACACCAAAAATATCATTTAAACAAGCTAAAATCACATGAACATGACTCTAAATCTACCAAATTTTCATGCTACAACCTGCTTGAGCATCTACTACAACAACTTCATTCAATGGGTAGTCTTTGATTGCATCAACCAACCTTGCTGGATGAGAATAGCTTTATCGTGATCCTTGTTCACTCTTTTTCTTCACTCACAAGAGTGATTAACCTCAAGTACAAGGGATCAGTTGTAGCACAAAGTGTGACCATGTTAAATTATCGAACCCACATGATTAAAGTTAAAAGATTACCATGTAAATAGAATTTGCACCACTAATAATTAAGACAAATAATATTTTCAAGATTTTGGAAATTATTAAACTAATTATGCAAAAAAATAAATTTTAAATAAAATAAAATAAAAGCCACAAATAATCACAATTGTTTCAAGAGAGAAGATAAGATAACTCTAGAAATCCAGTTTAAATTAATCAAATCAAATCACTACACAATTGGTTATAATCCCTGTAGATATTTTGGTTGCAATCACTTAAATATGCTGGTTATAATCCCTGCAGATATTTTGGTTGCAATCACTTAAATATGCTTAGCCTCTAGGTCAAGAAGTACTTAACAAGTAAATCTAGTTCAAAACCTTAGATGCACAAGAATAATTCCTACTCACTTTCTAGGTATTTCTTGTTAAATTCCATTTAAGGCTAGAACACTAGACATCCCTTTATAGGTACTTAAGAATGAAACTTCAACTACCCATTTAGTAATCTAAGAAACCTAATCACATAGACCGGGTAATTAATAGACAGATCAAATGTCCAATATCGGCAGTTCTAATGGATAAAAGTTATATTGGTCATTCCACTTTACTCATGACTGATAAACATATATAATTCCTTAATAGCACAACCAACAATCATAAACATGCATAGGTTAATAACATAAATATGACTAAAGGCAGATAAATAAAAGAAGAAAGATATAAGTGTAAAAACCAAAATATCCATAAAGAAACAAATCTTCTGCAGAAATCCGTAACCTAGTCGAGATCATTCAACATAGTTCAAACCTTAAAAACTCTGAGAACTATCCAGAAAATTACTAGTCCATGGTGTTACAAGTAACAATCATAGTAATGGAATGAAACCTACCCATAAGTTTATAAATCAACAATAAAAAATTAAAGAAGGAAGAAAAATCATTGTCTTACCTAATTCTCCGTCTTCTCTATATATACTCATCTGCTCTCCTCCTCAAGTGGAAAAAACTATGACTTAGTATGAGAGGGTGATAGTTAAAAAGCAGGTGAAGGGTAGAGATGGATGGCGGAAGGCGATGGATGAATGTTTGTAAAATTGTGTAGCTCCAGAGACCGTGGTAGATTAGTTGCTTAGGGTTTAGACACTAAGCCTTATTTTATAGGTATGGGAATGAAATAAGATAATCTTTAAGATATATGAGATATTCAAAAAATAAAGAAATTAATTGCTCTCCACGAAAATAGGAAAGAAGGGATAATTTTGACATATTTTTGAATTCTCGCTATCAAATTGTGCGACCTCACGATTTTGGACATAACTCTTTCATCCGAACTCAGACTTAGGCGATTCTTGTGCTCATGCGATCCTCTCTTCCTTGGAATTCTATCAAAGACTTGGGGAAAATTTTGCTGGGTCGGCATAGATGTTCAGCAGCTTCAGCAACTTGCGTAATCTCACTGTTCTGACCTTAACTTCCTCATCTAAACTCTGATTGAGTTGATTTTTTAGTCAAAATGATCTTCTCTTCCTTGGCTTTTCAACCATTTACCACATGACTATTTTTAAACTCCACAAAAGTACGGAAAAATTATGCAAACTAGACATGCATTATTTCAATATTCTTTAACGATTACACTCTTTATTTCAACTTTGTATTTTTGATCATTTTTTCACCTAAAAATACTAAATGTCACCTCAAATACACAAATATTTTAAAAATATGAAAATTAACCATTTAGTGCTAAAATACCAATATAAATTCCACCAAACGGTGCTAAATTGGACCCTAGAACATGTAAATTTTCACACTAATCAAATCCCCAAACTTAAGATGTTGTTCATCCTCGAATAATAAAATAGATCAAAGAAAGAGAAAGAGTGTGTGTAAATCAAATGGAAAACAAAAGATACGACAACTAGGCCATTCAAAATGCAATTGTTCATTTAAGTTTGGTCATGCAACCTTCATTACATGCAATAATTAATTAATGCTATATAAGTTAACACAATTACCACCAATTAAATTGCTCAATTGACCTGTTCTCACTGGAAGTATATATCAATTGCACTTAAGTATAAAAGTTGTGCACTTATGATTGAAGGTATATACACTCAGATTAAATTCTAGTGTATGCATAACCATAAGTTTGCCAAATATCCCAAACTCTCCACCACTTAAAAGTATGATTCAACAATGTTATAAAAAATGACATTTATTTGGATGTAATGTTGACTCTTTGGTAAATGTATGAAACATATGGATAAACTGACTCAACTAGTAGAGAATTAAAAATGGAGATCTTTTTCCTGCAGACTTTAACACTTCAAAGCTTATCCAATTTCAACCTCTTCTAATTTTCTTTCCATTCCTTTCCTCCAAGCATAACAATTTTTTCCTTTCTTTTCTTTTTCTTGAGATACTAGTTTTGGGCACTATCTCTCGCATCCTCTATAGGGTACTTGATTTAAGCACTATCCTAGGATGTCTGATTCCATGAAGTACTAGATTTAAGCACTACTCCATGATTCTCCTTAAATGCATTTTCGAGCTTAATCACTGTTTCGACACCAACTTTTTCCTTCCAAGTTTACTATCAAACTCCATCAACACACTTTGAAAAGACTTTGATTCTATACTAGATATAGGACAATCAAGGCTAAAAAAATTCAGATGCTCAAAATTGTTATTTCTCGTAAGTTGTCAAAGAAATAAGGCTTTAAGACTCAAAAGGGCTAACTACGAAAAAACATCCTTTGGTATGGAATTATTTGGCTAAGTTACTCATAAATTCAATTATGGCCTTAACTCATCTCACATCATCTATCATAACATGTAGTCTTAAGCAAGACAAGAGGCAAGTTTTAGAATACACATACAAGAATGATACTTAGTAGAAAAGAATATTATATTATTATTTACATGATTTAAAGGCTCAAAATCTACATGGGTTTTTAATAGGTAACAGAGCACTCTTCATAGTAAGCAATATCTCAGAAGTACACCTAGAACTTCATACCATAATATAACCTAAGTACACTTCCTTAATCAATTCCAAGAGCATATAAGTTATTGGCAGAATTTAAACAATACAAGCTCGAATTGATCACAAAAGCAAGATCTCAATCAACGATCTGATACACACATAAAATTAAATTAATAAAATGAGGACACCTTGATTTTTATTCTTCAAACATTTACGAGTTCCTCAAGTTGTTAAACTCGGCCAGGTTAAAATCTCTGTGTAGAACTCGTCTTGTCACTCTAGTACTTTTTGTATCATTAAAACTCAAACACAAAATTCATTATCACATGATTCATTAGTAATAAAACAGGAGACACCAGAAAAGTTGCAAAAAATAAAAAATTCACAAAAGACCGACCTCCAGACTCACGAACACGAAACGATGCAAAGTGAACATTACCTAGCAAATGTGAGTTGAATCTAAGTTTCAAAGAGTATAATTACCTTAAGTGTATGCACATACCTTGAGTATAAATACCTAGCATAAGACACAAAACAAAAACAAATAAAATAAAATAAAAGGAATAAATATGATGGGTTGCCCATACAACGCTAAGTTTAACGTCTTCTGCCAGACGAAAATCAACAGGCTCATCGGAGTGGCCGTGAATATCTTTCATCCTTGCCATTGTACTCTAATAGTTGTGCCTCTTCATCAATGAAATACTTATGGTAAGGGATTGCCTCGTTGTCATTCTTAAAATTTATCTTTACTTTGCCAACCATGTTTTGATCACATTTCATCAACCTGTCCATTTTACTTCACCACTTATTCCTTCTTCTAACAAAAATTCCCAACTTCTCTTTTAAATTTATATTGTCCCTAAGAATATGTGAGGAATCATTAGGTAAATACAAAGTCAATAGAGATAGCATCATCAAATTCAATGCAAATCTAAAGGTTTAGAATTACTCATTTAATTCTTCAAGTCCTCTTTGATTACTTCTTGATTTTGTTTTTCTTTTTCTTTTTCTTCTTATTCATCCTAGATGGCTAAAGATCTAAGATACTTTATAAATTCATAAATTCATCCCTCTGCCTTTTTCTCCTTCCGGTGCTCGATAACTTCCTCAAGTGGAAGGAATCGGTCATTCCACTTTGATTCCTCAACTTTTCCTTCTTCTCCTTTTAAGTCCCTACAATTATTTGACTCATGTAAGCATTCAAGGAATTCAAGTGAAAGCTCATTAGAAAAATCACCAGTAATAGTAGGAGGAAGGAGGAAGAGTAAGAAATTCATTTACGCTTATTTCTAATGGATCCTTAGACAGGATTATGGGTAGGCTCTACTCCATAATTTTCTCTACTACGTCAATGCTTCTGCATTCTTCAAACAACAACTTAAGACCTTTAGACTGCATTCCACTGTGCAATGGAACAACGGTTTCTTTCTCAAACCCTTCTTCAACCATTCTTTCCTCTTGTTGAAGTTGAGCATTTAAATTTGCAACTATGTTCGCAATATTATTTTTAATCTGTCTCACGCTTTCATGAAACTCTTGCATCATTTCACACATTCTAACTTCAAACTCTTCATCCTTCCTTTTTCTTTCTTCATCTTCTTCTCTATTTTTTATGAAGGCATCAAACCAATTTATAAATTCTAGGGAAGCTTTAGTTGAACCAGAATAAGAGTAATCTTGATGAGGTTGATATGAATTTCCATTGTAAGCACAAGACCATTCATCTCTATATCTAACTTGATTATAGTATTGAGAACTTGATTCATTGTAGAATCATAACCATAGTACCTCTCATCCATGTAATATGGAGGAGAAATCATAGCATTCTAATTTCCATAGCATTCCACTAATTCGTACATCTCATGTACCTCAAAAATAATTCAAAGTTAGAATATACTCAAACAAAAAAATAAAAATAAAAATAAAACAATAAGAAGTCCTAGCTATCAGTAATAACAAATAATTTAGTGGTCTCCTATTTAAACAATCTAATTCTCGGCAATGGTGCCAAAAAATTGTTCACTCTTTTTCTCCACTCATAAGAATGATTACCCTCAAATATAAGGGATAAATTGTAGCACGACATGTGATCAAGTTAAATTATCGAACCCACAAGATTAGAGTTAAACAGATTATCATGTACATATAATTTGCACCACTACTAATTAAGACAAAATAACATTTTCAAGAGTTTGAAAATTATTCAACTAATTATGCAGCAAAATAAATACTCCTATTAAATAAAATAAAAGTCACAAACAATCACAAGAGTTTCAAGAGAGAAGATAAGATAGCTCTAGAAAATCCAATTTAAATCAGTCAAATCAAATCACTAGATAATTGGTTAAAATCCCTACAGAATTTACGATAGCAATCACTTAAGTACACTAAGCCTCTAGGTTAAACAATACACATAAATCTGGTTCAATACCTCAGATGCAGAAGAATAATTCATACTCCATTTCTAAGTACTTCATGTTAAATTTCATCTAAGGCTAGAGCACTAGACTTCCCTTTATAATTACTTAAGAATGAAATATCAATTATCCATCTAATCATCTAAGAAACATAATCATATAGACCAGTAATTAATAGACAGATCATATATCCAATATTGGCAGTTCTAATGAATAAAAGTTATATTAGTCATTCCCCTTTACATTTTAACAGATAAACAAATATAAGTCCCTGATAACATAAGAAATAATCATAAACATACATAAGTCAATGATTTAAATGTGACTGAGGGCAGATGAAATGAAGAAGAAAGATATAAGTATAAAAATCAAAATATCAATAAAGGAATAAATCTTCTACAGAAATCTTTATCCAATCTAAATCATCAATTCAACATAATTCAGACCTTCAAAACTCATAGAACTATTCAGAAAAGTACTAGTCCATGGTGTTACAAAGAAATATAAGAAATTAAAGAAGGAAGAAAAATCCTTGTTTGGCGTAATTATCTGTCTTGATGATCCTCTTCCGTTCTCCTTCTCAAGTAGCAAATATTTTGACTGAGTGTGAGAGGGTGATAGGTGAAAAGTGTGTGTAGGGTAGAGATGGATTGCAGAAGACAGAAGATGATAGGTGAATGTTTGCAAAATTGTGTATTCCTTGAGGCGTGGTAGATGAGTTGCTTATGGTTTAGATCCTAAGACTTCTTTTATAGGTGTGAGAATGAAATAAGATAATCTCTAAGAGATATGATATCTTTGAAAAATAAGAAAATTAATTGTCCTCCATGAAAATATGAAAGAAGGGATAATTTTCACACATTTTCGGATTCTCCCTGGTAGATTGCGTGATCTCACGGTTTTGGACACATCTCTCTCATCCAAAATCCGATTTAGGCAATTCTTACACCCACGTGATTCCCACTTCTTTGGATTTCTATTCATATAATTAATTAAAAAAATTCCATCATTTGAGGGTGGCAAGCTTCCTTCAAATGTGGTACGAGTCATGCTGGGTCGGCACAGATGTTCAGCAGCTTGCGTGATCTCACGGTTTTGACTATAACTTTCTCATATAAACTCTGATTGAGGTGATTCTTGAGCCAAAATGATCTTCTCTTCCGTGGCTTTCTAACCATATATCACTTGACCAATTATAATCTCCACACAAATATAGAAAAATTATACAATGTGGATATGCATTTTTCAGCATTCTTTAACGATTTCACTCTTTATTCCAACTTTGCAATTTTTGTCTTCTTTCCACCTAAATACATGAAAATAACACCTCAAATGCACCAATTTCATAAATATATAAAAATTAATCATTTAGTACTAAAATACCAACACAAATTCTACAAAAGGGGTGCTAAATTGGGCTCTAAAACATGAAAAATTTTTACACTAATCAACCCTCCATAAATCAAAATTTGATTTGTGTGTGAACTTATCTAGTAAAATTTGGTAGTAATCATATTGATCATCTTCCTTCTTCAATCACCTTCTGCTTCTTTAGTATCTTTTTTTTTTGCCTCTTCTTCCCATAGATAGCGCCAATTGACAAAGATGAAGCAACTAATCTACTAAATGTGCAAAGAAACCACTCAATGAATGTAAGTTTAAGAAGAATTAAACTAAACTCTAAACTCTCAAGTGTGTAAGTGTGCTTTAAGAATAAAAATGAAGAGAGATTTAGAGTGGTTCGACTATAAACCTTGCCTACATCCACTATAGTGGGGAGTTCTTATTGATTGTTTTCGTATGAATTGATTACAATTGAAAATAAGCCATGAAATTGTAACATCCCAAATTTTCGATAAGATAATTCTCGAAATCTAAAATGTTTAATCTAATAAATAGCAAAAGTATAAAAATTTAATAAGCATAACTTATAAAAGATATATCCAATTTCTTACATAAAGCAAATGAAATCATAAATTACCATTTATTTAATTCCATCGCCTCCCGAATCACCGCCTGCTCTTCAATCTAAAAAATATTTAATTTTGAGGGTAACCACTTAAAGTTTAGTGAAAGAATTATATACATAAATTACTTAAATACAAAGAAAAATACTTTGATTCATATAATAAAAATATTTAATATCACAAATAAAAATAATGTTATAAATATTTTTCATGTCTCAAATCACATCATTCCATGGTACTTTTTATATCTCTTTTATATGATCTATCAATATAAATTCTTTTTGGCACTGCGGATACTCCCCGAGGATCTCTCCCAATCCCGGCACCTTTAGGGCCTTGGCACGTCTCAAATATCTTTTAAAACACTAGTAAAGTTTAGTTTTCATATCTCAAGTACTATTGAAAGCACTTGTAAAATACTAAATTTTCATGTATTGAATACTTGTAAGAAAAGTATGTGAGAAGTCAAATTTTTTCATGTTGGAAGAACTTTAACATTTGAACATTCATTTGCATGTAGGTAAAACATATGCAAATACTTATGAAAATACTTGCAAAAATGCATTCCCTTTTTTGTCAGAATAAACATATACTTTCATTTAAGTAAACATATAAACTTTCTCACCTTAAGAGTTTGGAATGTAAGAGAAAGAAAGAAGTTGAGAAGT
Organism: Pogostemon cablin; assembly: GCA_023678885.1. Classification (NCBI taxonomy): domain Eukaryota; kingdom Viridiplantae; phylum Streptophyta; class Magnoliopsida; order Lamiales; family Lamiaceae; genus Pogostemon; species Pogostemon cablin. Next base: position 16,577,285 of record CM042965.1, on the reverse strand, counting down.
CGCTAAGCTTTAGGGGCTACTTTCTCCAAGAGATTTTTATGTGAGATAGTGTGTGAAAAAGAGGTTTGAAGGGTAGATATTTATTAGTGAGGGGGGTGTGTGAGGTTGGAAGGTGAGAAAGAATCCTCCCATATATCAATCCCTTTAATTGTGGTGACTAATTTTGCATTCAAATGGAAGAGTGCAAAGATTTGAATTTTTTGTCATGTATGAGAGTGAAGTATCTGTCCAGGTTCATGATTGCTTGGGAAATGGCTAATTATGGGAGGTTTGACTCATGAAACAATCACCTAAATCCTTTTCCTTTTTCATTGTTGTCAATTAGCCCTAATTCCTTAGTAAAATTAGGGCTGGGTGTTACAGAAACAATTTAAATACACGAGAAGCAGAAACTGTCAAACTGTGAGCTCAACTTGCTGATGCGGTGTTCTTGACATGTGATCATCTATCAAAAGATTATGAAAATAGATGAAATACCTCCAACTGTTAGCTGATGTGCAGGCTACTCAATCAAGTCCATAATAGCTATGATCCAATTTGTTTAACCATCAATATAACTGTTGCAAAGGTCCTGCTAACCCTTCCTCCAGTTGACAAGCTGATTAGCTAATCTTGATTCTAAACTAATTAATTCCCTTCACATGCATCGCATATTATCCTAATGGAACATGTCCAAAACATAATTAAGACATCCAACAACACTTAACCAATGCTAACTAAGGTCTAAAATAAGGTTTACACCAAAAGATATGTAAAATTGGTTTGATTAATTTTGTTTGTCTTATTTAGTAATTAGATAAATGTTTTTCAAACACAGGAGTTTGCTAGTCTTTGATTACTGAATTTCAATGATTTTGTTTGCAGAATCAACTCATGAATGAATCCATTTCAGAGCTTCAAAAAAAGGTAAAAGTTTTAATCCCTCATGATTTAATTATTATTTTAACTAGCTTCCCATCTTTCTCTCTCTATAGCCTATTTTTCTTTCAAGGCCATAATAGAGGCTCTATGAAATACAATATTATGAAAGTCGATTAAAACATCATATTAAAGTAATGAAAATTTAAGAGAAAATTTTGAGAGAATATTCACGCTCTTAGCACGTTAAACATATTTATAAATTGGCAAACACTGGAGTGGACTTACTCCACAAAATTTAAATTTTACAACCGTGCTCCCACACTTAATCTCACCTCCTCCAATTCATGTAGGTCATATTGTTTGTTTCATTTTTACTTTATATTTTTCGTTTTATTTTTTCTTTTTTTTTTTAATTTAATTTTATGGGTATAATTGTAATTTCAAATTATGATTTATAATATATTTTATCCTTAAGGTTTAGTTATTACTTTTTCTTAGGGTTTAGAATTAATTTTAAGAGTATAATTGTAAATTCACCCCTATGGTTTAGGGCATATATCACCCTAGTATTTATGGTATAATTGTAATTTCACCTTTGTGGTTTAGAGTATATTCGCCCCCTCGAGGTTTAGGGTTTAGGGTATATTTTACTTTCATGATTTAGGGTATATTTCATCTTTAGTGTTTAAGTTTAGGATTGTTGGTATTTATAAATTAATAATGAAGAGATAGTGTGTATGGCGAAGTTCTGGGATTATGGGGCGAAAGGAATTTGATTATTGTGTTTAGAAATTGATGTAGTAAGAGGAGTTGATAGTGGGGCGTGAGGTAATGATGAAATAGTTGATGAATTAGTTGATTGATTTTATTACTACATGCACATTACATATTTATAGGAGTCAGCACTGACTTCCACGTCTATCTAAGATAATTCTACCGATCTTATCCATTCCCTAGCATTTTCTAAATTTGTCCTTTTTTATTTTACAATAGAGTTGTTGTAATTCTCCAGATAATATCCTAAGTGTGGAGTAGCTCCTTTATTATTCATGAAAATTCTAGAATACGCATCAAACTTTATCACCCCTTGATGCCTATTCGGTTGATCCTGAGCTTTTCTTGCTTTGAAACTTACTTTCTTTAGCCATGGCTTTTTCTTAATGATATCTTCAAAATTTTATGATTCAATAATAGCATGGTTGCATGTCTCGTAGATTTCTCTTAGCGTCTTTTACTTTTCTTGGTGTTTCATCTGTGGTCGGTCCTTCTCGAACCTTAGGTGCTGAAGCCTTTGAACTTGGAGGTAGTGGAGACACTTTTGGAGTTTTTAGTTCTTTTTCTTCTTCAATCTCTTGATGTTCACTGGGGCATTGTAGTTGCGGCATTATGTTGCTTCTTGACCTTTTCTTCATCCCAATTCCATGAGGCATTTTCATCGAACTCGACATCTCAACTGACGACTAGCTTCTTTGTTTTAAGATTGTAGAGCCGATAGCCTTTGGAATGAGACTGTATCCGAGAAATATGCATTTCTCGATCTTTTCCTCCAACTTGTGCCTCTTTACTTTTGGGATGTGCGCGTAGCAAATACTCCCAAAGACTCAGCTCGTAGATGTTTTGCTGATGACTTTCGTCCACTCTAGGCTTTAATTGGTATTTTATTTTGTACTGCCTTTGTTGGACACCTATTTAGCAAATAGACTGCGATGTAGACTGCTTCTGCCTAGAATATCTTGGGCATGCCTTTTTCTGCTAGCATTGTTCTGGCCGTCTCCATTACAGTCATGTTCTTTCTTTTTGAGACTCCATTTTATTTTGGAGCATAGCTAACTGTTAGTTGATGGTTGACTCCTTATTTGTTGAACTCCTTGGATGTGTACTCCGTCCCTCTATTACTTCGTAGAACCTTGATTCTCTGGCCGCTTTGATTCTCCACTAGATTCTTGAACTTCTTGAAGATAGAGAAGACTGCTGATCTTTTTTTATGAAGTACACCCAAATCATTCTTGTGTAGTCGTCAATGAAGAGAATGAAATGCCTGTTCTTCTTGAATGTTGGTGTCTTCATTGGCCCACATAAATCTGTGTGAACCAACTCCAAAACTTGTTTAGCTCTCCAGGCTTGTCCTAATAGAAACGTCTTTCTGTGTTACTTGTCTTCCATGCATTTATTGTATACATCCTCCTTTGGTTGGATCGATGGAAGATCTCTCATCATATTCTTCTGTTGTAATAGCTTTAGCCCATAGAAGTTGAAGTGCCCGAACCTTCGATGTCATAGCCAGGATTGTTCTTCTTGGGTTCTTAGTGCTGTCTCAACATAGCTCCATTGAATTGGAAAATTCCTTTGATGCTGCATTTTGACTACAACGATCACTTGATTTTTGTTCGTCTTGTCATAGATTGGTGCATGAGTCACCTTTGAATAGTAGATAGTATCCTTTCTCCATCATTTGACCCATGCTGATTAATTTGGAGTTTTGGTACCAACAGCACATCGTGGATGAACCGCGTATCTTTTCTTGTGTTGACAGCTATAGTGTCTTTTCCTTCAACTTCCACTGATTCTCCATTGCCCAGCTTCACTTGAGATTTGATTGTTTTGTCAACATTCTGAAAGATCTTCTCGTCTCCCGTCATATGGTTACTGCACCCACTGTCTACTTACCACGTGTCAATTTTCACTTCTAATGCGGCATTGTTCGCTTAGAAGAGATTATTTCCATCTTTTTTTTCAGAGTAGTTAGTCTGGTGACCTTTCTTCGAGCGATAATTTTTCTTCATATGTCCAAATCTCCCACAACTTTTGCATTGTGGTTTATCTCGAACCAACAATCTTTTTTAAGATGATTGGTCCTTTTATAAACTCCACATGGGGGATATTTTTCTCTCCTATTATTATTTTCTCTAACTTTTCTCTCCTTATTTTTAGAATTTTGAGACCGTATTTTTAATTTAGACTGAAAAGCATTTATTACATTTTCATCATCATTTATGCTCAGTCTTTTTTCGTAAGCTTCTAAAGAACCCAATAGATCTGTCACTGCCAATTTTTCTATATCTTTAGTCTCTTCTATGATGGTGACTATTGGGTTGTATTTAGTAGGGAGAGATATTAAAATCTTTTCCACTAATTTCTTATTTGTAATATTTTCTCCATAACATTTTAGTTGATTTACTACTTCTCTTAGTTGAGTTGGAATTTAAGATTTCGTACCTTGTCACTCCCTTGATACTCCTCCTTTAGAATATTTTAAGCATCCTTTGACGTCTTTGCTCCACTGATCCTTGGAAATAGAGAATCCGCCACAGCCATTTATAGTATATAGAGAGCCAAATTGTCCTTCCCGTGCTTCTGTCTAGTTTTTCTTTGTCCATACTAGACAAAGATGATGCATCCTTAGGGACTTCGTATCCCTTGTCAACGATCTGCTATAGGCCTTGAGACATAAAGTATGTCTTCATTTTAATAGCCCAATAGTTGTATCCTTTACCTGAAAAGGTTGAAATTGGGATTTGGTGGGTATTGGATAGAGAGGATTTTTTTTTTTGAGTTTAGAAATGGTTTGGGTAGTATAGCGAAGGGTTTAAGTGGTGATATGCGGAAGTTTATTATAACCCAGTTAATAAACTAATCGGACTCTGATACCACTGTTGGTATTTATAAATTAATAACGAAGAGATAGTGTGTATGGCGAAGTTCTGAGATTATGGGGGTGAAAAGGAATTTGATTATTGTGTTTAGAAATTGATAGTAGTAAGAGGAGTTGATAGTGGGGCGTGAGGTAATGATCAAATAGTTAATGAATTAATTGATTGATTTTATTAGTACATGCACATTACATATTTATAGGAGTCAGCACCGACTTCCACGTCTATCTAGATAATTCTACCGATCTTATCCATTTCGTAGCATTTTCTAGATTTCTCTTTTTTTTTTCTTTTACAATAGAGTTGCTGGAATTTTCCAGGTAATTTCCTAAGTGTGGAGTAGCTTCTTTATTGTTCAAGAATACGCATCAAACTTTATTTACGGTTTAGGATATACTTTAACCCTAAGATTTAAGGTTTATGGTATATTTGTATTTTCACCCTTATGGTTTAGGATATAATAGTCATTTAAATATAGTACAAAAAACAATTTTAATAAAGGAGAAGAAATTAATTAATATGGGTGAGGACCACAGGTTTTTCCAATTCATTTGGTGAGACAGATCCATCCAAGTTACACTCTTGTAAATTTTATTAACTCATCTATTAATTTTACAATTCAAACGCACTTTAGTCATTAAATTAGGACAAAATCATCGAAAATTTATCGTTTAATTTAATTCGCTAAACTCTAATCATCTAGGCTTCTAGGTCTACCTAAGGTAATATATTTCACTCCACCATAATCTAGTTTTTAATCCTGTTAATCATCTAAAAATTGTAGTACTCTAAATTGTTATACCCTGATGCATGTTGTATCCAATTATGTACGTTTGCACTTCTCACCACCGTGCACCTAATGGCTAATTGTGCTAAAATGTGATCAATTATTTATTTTAAATAAAGACTAATTATTTTCTTTTTATAAAAATATCATTCCACACAAGATGATATAGTAATTAACGTTTTCTTGCTTTTCAAAATACGAGTATTTAAAAAAAAGGTATATATATATATATATATATATATATATATATATATATATATATATATGCTTATTTATTTATATATATCAAATGATTTTGAGTATTGTAAGGGAATGTTTGGTTCTATTATATTAATACGTGGGTAGTGGATTAACAAAGCTTACAAATGTGATTAATATGGATTAAGAAATAAAATTCCCTTGATATTTAATTAACTTTCAAGGGATATTGTAATTCAACTTCCCATTACATTCCACCAGTCCCTTGTTTTATAATAACAGGTTTTGAATATAAATAAGCCCACGTAAAGGTAATTAGTATGTTAACTCCCTTATTTTTAGTATTTTTAAGCTTCATTGAGTATTATTAACTCAATTTGAACCAAACAAACCCTAAGTGTTAATAGTGTAAATTATTACATTATAGCATAATTTATGAAATATGATACGTAATTTCTAAACCTAGGCTCATGCTTTTAGTAGAATATATTGAGGTGGTGCATTGAACATAAATGGAAAATTCTCAGATTCAATTTTTGTTTATGTCTCAATTTTAGACTTCATTTTAGAAGTAACTTATTTGAAAGCTCAATTTTACTATTTTCACTAATTAAAGTTCGTTGTACAAAAGAAGTTACTTGTTTAAGATGTTTATTGCAGGATAAAGCACTGCGCGAGCAGAACAACATCCTTGCAAAGAAGGTATGTAATAATGATCTAATTTGTTAAACTCATCTTTAACTATCTACGTCATTCTATACTCTAATCTAAGGTGGTCAGTGGTGTATGAATTCCTGTGCTATGGTTAATAGATGAATGAACATGAAGATCATCTCTCGTTGATGTTACATGATCTATTCTACATGTAACATGAGTGGCACATAGGATATGTAAAATAATTTGAATCTTTTCCTTAGTATATTTTTCTTTTAGGATATGAATATTTTCTATTCTCTACGTTTCACTCATCCAATAACTTGAAATAAGGAGATAAAGATAAAACACAAAAAGCATGGAAAAAATGCTATTTTTAGTATATAGAAAAAAAAATGTAAAGTATGTTATGTAAGTTAGGTACATGTATATGATAATTTTAAAATTAAAATGTAAGGTGAGATTTTTATATTGAGTGATTTTGATATTTTTGGATTATTAATAATTTGTTCGAACCCATGGAAAAAAAATTGCATTTTGAACAGATCAAATAGGGATCTTGCATTTATAGGTAGATTTTGCTTATGCTGTAAACTGATATTCATGTTATCAGTTGAAGGGATATCGTGTGTTAATTGGCTGAAAATTTTGGCGTTGGATTACACAGATCAAAGAAAGAGAAAAAGAGTTGGCTGGCAAATCTGCATGGGAACAACAAACCCCTAGTTTGGATCAACCACAGCCTATGAGCTCCTTGAATATCAGGTCAAACCTAATTTTCTCCCATCATAATATATAATACATTGACAAAGACATCAGATTTCACAACAATTCGTATGAAATCAAATCACATATTTTGTGTACGCTGTGGAAAACATAATACTCTATCTGTCCCGTCCTAATAGTTATGCTTCCTTTGTAATTTACAAAGAAGCGTAACTATTAGGACGGGACGGAGGGAGTAATTTTTTCATATATTTGGCAAAGACTTGTGTGAGGCCGTCTCACGGAATGACTCTCGTGACACGGATATGAAGTGATACCCTTTATAGTGAAAAGTGATAATGGTGCTGTGAACTATTTTATGAAATAAAAGTGATAACGTTTTAAAGAAAAGAGATAACATCTTTAATAAAAAGTAATATTAATTACGAAAACATATAATGGTCTTACCGTGAGACGGTCTTACACAAGACTGCCTATATATTTGTGGTTTATGAATATTTTGAAAACTATAAATACTAATGTTTTTATTGTTATTATATTATTATGTTGTTTAAGAAAACTAGGGATAAAAAACCAATTTAGTCCCATAACTTTTCTCATGGTCTATTTTAGTCCCAATAAAGATAAGTTTGTCAATTTAGTCCCACCGGTGAAGAAATAGGGCCAAACACGTCCTATTTTCGCCGAAAAATACTGACATCACAGGAAAATAGCCACGTCACAATCGGAATCGTCGATTTTCGGCCGGAACGATGACGTGGCGCCCTGATGGTAGGTGAGTCAGCGGGATAAAAATCTATTTAGTCCCATAACTTTTTTCATGATCTATTTTAGTCCCAATAAAGATAAATTTGTCAATTTAGTCTTACCGGTGAAAAAATAGGGCCAAACACGTCCTATTTTAGTCGGAAAATGTTGACTTCACCGAAAAACGATATGTGATTATCACGTGACAATCAAAATTGCTGATTTTCGGTCGAGACGATGACATGGCACCCTGATGATAGGTGAGTCAACAAATTAAATGTTATTTTAATGCCAACAAGGCATTTTTATTTTCTAAAATTTTAAATAATTAGAAAATAAAAATTAAACCAAGAGATGTATTAATAATCTGTCACATAGTTAACCTAGCTTGTCTTAGCATTACTAATTCTCCATTCTTGAATTTCAAATCATTTTTCTATGTGATTTATTTTCTTTTGTATTAGTTTAATTATTAATTTCAGTTTCTAATTAAATTATTCTAAAAAACCCCCCGAATTTTTCTTACACTAAAATTGTCATACATGGAATTAATTGGTAGATCTAGAACTATCTCATGGGTTCGACATTTGACTTGGTCACACACGCTACAATTGATTCCTTACACTTGTGGGTAAAATAAAATAGTAAACAGTTGGCATATTGAGGTTGAATTAATCTCCTGGTTTATTAATTAGTTTTTATAGTACGTTTTTTATTTTTATTTTATTTTCTAATTATTTAAAATTTTAGAAAATACAAATGACTTGTTGGCATTAAAATAACATTTAATTTGTTGACTCACCTGCCATCAGGACGTCACGTTATCGTCTCGCCCAAAAATCGACGATTCCGGTGATGTAAGCTTTTTCCGAAAAAAATAGGACGTGTTTGGCCATATTTCTTCATCGGTGGGATTAAATTGACAAACTTATCTTTATTGGGACTAAAATAGAATATGAGGAAAGTTAAGGGACTAAATAGGTTATTGTCCCACTGACTCATCTGCCATCAAGGCGCCACATCATCGTCTTGACCGAAAATCGACGATTCTAGTTGTGACATGGCCGTTTTTCAGTGATGTCGGCGTTTTTCGGTGAAAATAGAACGTGTTTGGCCCTATTTCTTAACCGGTGAGACTAAATTGACAAACTTATCTTTATTGCGACTAAAATAGACCATGAGAAAAGTTATGGGACTAAAATGGTTTTTATCCCAGAAAACTAGCTAACTTTATTGGCTTTGTGAAAAGTATTTAAACCTTTTTTTTAAATAATAAATGAAGTAATTTATGTGTTGAGTGATGGTGATATTTTGAAATAAAATGTATTTAAAGATTATGAGTTGAGTACTCTATTTTTTTTAGGTGTAAAAGGTACAAGGAGAAAATTTTAATCCAAAGAAAATGTGTAATGGAACGGATGAAAGTATCTGCCCGTAAGGGTGCCATGGCAAAATAGCAAAATCATTTTAGAATTCGTGAAAACCAGGTGGGTTGACTCACTTGGTTAATGGGTCTCCCTCACTAAATGAGTTTTTTTTAAAGAAGCCAAAAATTTTATTAATGTGAGTAGAGCATTAGAGGTGCTCTAACTTAATTGAGTAAAAACATTTTAAATTAAAATAAGACAAAGAACTTACAATGTGATAGGATAAAGCAACTAAACCATAAATCTTCGTACCTTCTTCACAAACTAATGAGTGACCTAGGTTCGATTCCAACAAATTAGAGTAGGGAGTTATAAGGAGGCCTGGAGAAAAATCTTAGGTTGTGTTTGGATTGAGTCATTTCAAATCCAAATGTTTTGAAAATGAGTGGATTTTAAATTCCTTGGATTTTAAATCAATTCATTTGAATTCCACTGTTTGGATAAATTATGGATCTTTGAAAGGATTTCAAATCCATAATTCAAAATTTATTTTTAAAATATAATTTTATATATGATAAATAAAAATAATAAAATTTTATTATATTAAATATTAAAATCTACAATTTTATTAAAAATAATTTTTTTTGGAGAGAACTCTACCACCCAACCTATCCCCCTATCCACCTCCCTCCCACCCCCAAAAATTTTTTTTTATAAAATTTTAAATTTTTTATATTTGAATAATAAAAAATATTACCACCCAACCCTAGTCCCTACCCACCCACCCCCACCGAACACCACCCCCCACCCCAAAAAAAAAAATTTATATAAAATTTTAGATTTTAACATTTAAAAATATTACCACCCAATCCTACCACCCTATCTATCCATCCATCCTACCTCCCACTCACCCCCTCATCCACCAAATTTTTTTTTAAAAAAAAATAGATTTTAATATTTAAAAAATAAAATCTAAAATTTTATTTAAATTTTTTTTGGGTGAGGTGGGGTGGGGTGGGGTGGGGGTGGTGGAGGGTGGGTGGGTTAGGTTGGGTGGTAATATTTTTATTATTTACTCCCTCCGGCTCACTTCAGATGGCACACTTTTCATTTTGGGCTGTCCCACAAAAGTTTGCACATTCCAAAAAAAGCAAAAAGTAAAAAAACAACCACCCTTCCCCATACACTTTAATTATAAAAAAAATCATCTCTACCTATCATACTTTATCATTTATATATTACATAAAAATACCATTATACCCCTAAAAGTTATCACTTTCTTAATCTCCGTGCCGAAAAGATGGGTGTAAGCTTTTTAGAGACGGAGGGAGTAAATATTAAAATCTAAAATTTTATAAAATTTTTTTTTTTGGGGGTGGGTAGGGGGTAGGTTGAGTGGTAATATTTTTATTATTTAAATATTAAAATTTAAAATTTTATTAAATTTTTTTTGGGGTGGGGGTGGGTAGGGGATAGGGTTAGAAGGTAATATTTTTATTATTCAAATATTAAAAATTTAAAATTTTATAAAAATTTTTTTTTTTATTGGGGGGTTGTGGTGGTGGTGGTTGAAGGGGGTGGGTAGGGGGTAGGCTAAGCGGTAGAGTTTAATATATATATATATATATATATATATATTTGATTAATTTATTAATTTTTTATATTAATATATCAATTGCACAACAACGGAAGGATTTCAAATGACACGGTTTCAGTGGGGATTTGAAATCCATTAAAAAACAACTAAAAAAATTCAAAATCAAATCCATTGATTTAAAATTTTGGATTTATAAATCCATTGATTTCAAGTGTTATCCAAACATGATGGAGGAATTTGAGGGAATATTTATAAATCACTCTTCAAATCATTCCATCCAAACACACCCTTAGAGTATATGTGCTTGTTAAACTAACTTTTAACCACTACCAACGAAACAAACATGCTGTCTTGAAATGAATAAAATTCACACGATAAAGACACTTGATCAATAATGATATGCGTAACATTTGTGCAATTATTGGTGTAACTTAGCATTTTTAAAGAAATAATTAATTAATTATGAAATCAATGATAGTGAAGAGTGTAAATTAATTAACTAATGATGCAATAATAAATGCAGTGAAATATACCAATTAATTATGAGATTAAAAATAGTGACGAGTGTAAATTAATTAACTGATGATGCAATAATTAATTAATGCAGTGAGATATACCCAGTTGCCCAAGGAGAAAATATTAATGGAGAAGTTGGAGTAGCCACTCCACGCCAAAATCACTTCTCAATCCCGGTAATACCTCCATGGATGTTAGACCATGTTGATGGATAGAATGTTATATATTTTATATATATTTGTGTATGTATGATGTATATATGGGCATTCATGCATGCTGCATATATATATTTTATATATATAGTTTATGAACTTCCTGGAATGATGGAGTTTGGAACTATGTGTTGCGTATAGATTGGGTGGGGGTTAAGGATCTGCAGTACTCAAGGTTGTATTGCTATCTTTGGTATAAATTATATTGTAGCAGCAGAATGATCTATGTTATATTCTCAATGTTGTTAGAGGGGATTCAAATATTATATAATTTGTATCCTTAAATGCTTTATTTTAATTTATATATATATATATATATATATATATATATATATATATATATGAGTACCGTTGATATATTTATATACTCCCTCCATCCCATTTCAGATGATACACTTTTCATTTTGGGTTGTCCACAGAAGTTTGCACATTCTTAAAAAACCAAAAAGTAAAATACAATCACCATTCCCCACACACTTTTAATTAAAAAAAATAACTACCTAACACACCTAGAATTCTTTATCATTTACTCCATCCGTTACACAATTTACTTCACGTTTCTACATTTGTCCGTCCCACAATTTTGTTCACAACCTAAAAATGGCAAATTCACTTTATCCAACAACCTCAAAAATTACTTTAACTTCAAATTTGCCACTCCTTTTTCACTCACATATTATTATTTTATACTTTTTATTACCTAATAATACTACTTTACCCTCTAAAGTCCACAAATTTGGTCAAAAAGAACACTTTTCTTAAAAAACGTGGTACAGTAAACGTGACTATAATTTTGGGACGGAGGGAGTATTTATTATCAAAAATACCATAATACCCTAAAAGTTATCACTTTTCTGAATATTCGTGCTTAAGGTGTGGTGCAAACTTTTATAGGACGGGGGAGTATACAACTATTTACATCTATATATCTTGTGTACGGATTGTTATACGACGTAATGAATAGTAGTAAGTTTATAAACGTAATATTGATGGGTTAATCTCACAACACTTTTAAGGCACAATTTTTCTGCCGTGTATCATCTTTCATGTTATTAATTATATGGTTGATACGTAAAAAGAGACATAAATTCAACTATTGCTCTTAGAATTTATACTTTTTTATGCTATAGTTTTCTCTTCTATCATGTGTCATTGTCTGGATGTCTTGTGTCGTTTTGGTGTGACATATTTTATGCCACTCATTTGAATTAATGTCGCGTAGTAAAAAAGTAAAAAATTTATACCCTAAATCAACATATAATATTAGGGGCAGAATATTAAATATCTTCTCCCTGCCGCATATATGTCAACCATTAAGAAAATAACACATATAGGAATATGGCAAACCAAAATATTAAAAAACATTCGCCCTTAACCACCCAACGGTGTGATACAAGAAATATTACATTAAAATGGAGTATAGATAGTCCGGTCCGTAACTTTAGTAGATTTTATTTTCGTTCTTTTAGCCATTGACATTTCAGAATTAGTACAAAAACTAATTTTACATCATATTTCATCAAATAACTCCCGAAATATATAAGAAGTCCCAAAATTTGTAAATTGTCAACCCACCTTCTATAATTTTCAAAATTAAATAAATTAAATTTCACTTTTGCCTTTATATGCACTCATTTTTACTTAGATTTTTATTGCTTGCTTTTCTTTTGAAATTTTCATACTCCTTTAATCTCAAAAAATGGTACATATATCTTGTTTTTCTTTTGAAATTTTCATACTCCTTCAGTCTCAAAAAATTGTACATATATCTTGCTTTTCTTTCAAAATTTTCATACTCATTCTGTCTCAGAAAATTGTACATGTATTTTTGTGTGGGGAGTTTAAGGATTTTTTTTATTATTGGATGATGTAAGATAAAGGAGAGATATTTTGAAAAATTAATAAAATAAGTGTATGAGATTAAAGTTAATGAAAATCCTTCCATTTGCCCACTTTCAAATTTAAAAAATCATTTTTGCCCATCTAAACAAATAACATCGTTTTTCCCCTATATTAATATTTATATCTATTTCCCAAGACTGGAATTGATTACATCCGGAATCTATGGTATTCTATCCTTCTGGTGTGCAATAGTTAAGATACCAGCTGCAGTAGTAAGATGGGTGGAAAGCTTGATTAAGAGATTTCTATGGGGGTTCGAAGGCAAGTGCGGTGAGTTGGAAGAATGTCACTCAACCTAAATACAATGATGGATTAAGGTTGAAGGATATTCTTACATGGAATAGAGCACTTTTGGCGGCAGCCCTGTGGGATATACAGAGTGAGACTTCCTCACTTTGGATAAGATGGATCCACTCTGTTTACCTTAGAAACCGGGAATGTGTCACTGTCAACCTAACAACAAATGCTTTGTATGTTTGGAAGAAAATGGTCCACCTAAGGAACAAGATAGGAGAGGTAGAAGGAGAAGGAGGAACGGTGGTGGAAATCATGCAGGGGTGCGTTCGAGAAAAGTTTACTCCATTATTGATATATCAGAAACTGAGAAAAGATGATGTGGATGATGAGTCGTTCGTATATAAACAAATTTGGCACAAATGAATTGTTAGGAAGTGTTGAGAGTGAAAATAAGCGTGTTTTAGTGTCTAATTGAACACCTTTTTTATGAGTATTATTATCATATATTAGCACAATGGTCTTATATTCATTATATATGAGAATAAGGTGCACTTGAGGTGTTTTATTGTGTTTTAGGTAGAAAAAGGATCAAAAGAGCCAAGTTTGAGAAAAGGTGCAATTTGTGCAAGAATGCTATAAATGCATGTCCAAATTTCATAATTATTCTTTATTGTTGTAGAGCTCAAAACTATTAGTGTGATATATGGTTGGAAGGCCACTGAAGAGAGGGTTGTTTTGGCATAAAGAACACCATCATTGTGTTGGGCAATTGGATCTTGTGGCTCAAATGTGATCGTTAGTAAACAGGCAAACAATAAGCGGAAGCGAAAATCAATGTTTACCGTACTTCTGGGTCAATGTAGAGGATGAACAGCAGTGAACCACCTCTCAATCTTCTGCTGTATGTCCCAAGTCGAATCCTGCTGTTGTGTGGGCAACAATCTGCAGGATTCTCCCAATCTGCTTCTTTCCCTAACTGTCAAAAGAGGCGCAGTTACTTTGGTTTCCAGAAGCTGAGATGACTATATATATTGGGCTACAGCAGGGACCAGGAGGAGAAATTGGGCTGGGCCTCAATTGAACTTAATTACCCAAGCTTAGCCCAAAGCTTTTAATTAAATCCAATAATAATAATATAGTCCACTAAAATATTATTATTGCACTACCCGTCCAATCCCAAAATTATGTTCTGGGCTCCTTCTTATTATAAGCCCGACAGTCTCCCCATGATTAAGATATACAATGCCCATTAATTAATTAAGTTACTGACAACTCAAATTAATTAATATCTCATCCGAGAGTAGTACCACTCAACCTTATTATCATGCCGGAAATTAATCCACTTGCAAGATTTACATGATAAACCTTATGAGCTCCTCAAGGGGACATCATCAACCTATGACGGACATGGATTCCTTCTACAATCAACAGCACACCATAGATATAGCACTACTTCCCAACTCACCGAGTTTGTTGATTTAATACATATAAATCTCACCCATTGATGAATCAAAGAAATACATACTGCCCTACGTGTCGAGGTTATTGTATAGGGATTAAGAGCACGAACTTCCATAATAACAGAGATCAAGTTCTTCTATTAGTCAGTATAAGTCGAACGATCTCAGGCGGTCCTGCTCAATACACACAAGTGCACTAATGTGATTCTATAGCCAAGACAAGCTAATACCAAACCACACTACAACCATACCGATAGAGAGTCCCCGTCTATCTCGGTTGTGAGCATCTGTTTATACTTTATAAGGAAACCGATAATATGATCTTCCGCGTGTTGTCGCACAACATATTATCTACAGAATAAAGTAAATGGACTATTGCATCATGCATATAAAATAAATTATAAGATGCAATCATTTGATCAATGATTCTCATTTCAAATATTGTTATGACATTGTTCATACTAAAGCTAGACTTTTAGTATACAATCCAACACATTGAAGTCTGAACGAGGAAGTTATGAGCAAAGTGGTGACGCCGCGCGAGCTATGCCGAACAGAACAGATGTGCTACATTCCATGATTTGTTACATATTCAATTCTTGGAGTTTTTGTGATTTATTTATATGGATAGAAAGCTAAGGAAGAGAGGATCGCGTGAGCGCAAAAAATCACTCAATTCGGAGGTCGGATGTGAAAGTTATACACGACACGGAGAGATTGCGCAAAGCGGTTCGACCTGTGGTTCGACCTGAGAGGGAGTGGTTCGACCTGTACAAGAGGTCGAACCAAGTGCAGAATGTGTCCAGTAGCAGGGTTCGACCTGTGGTTCGACCTGCGGCCAGTGGTTTGACTTGTTTGACGAGGTCGAACCGACGTGTGGAAACTTACCTTATCCGGATTTTCGAGGCCAAAATACGTGGGATCACTTGAAAAGCCCATTTCAAGCCCTAGAGACGTGATTACAAGTATAAAAGGAGGCTCATGCAGTCAAGGAAGACATCAAGGAGGAACACAACATAATACAAGAGAGGAGAAGAGAGTTCACAACATACAACACCCCACAAGGGGGGATCACCCCCAACCATCATCCACATCTTTTCCTCCATCCATCCATAACTTTGAAGATTCGTTTGTGGAATCAAGAGGAGAACTAAGAGGAGAATTCAAGACGGAGAAGGACGCGACGACGCCCACATCTAGGATTTTATTTGTTTCCTAATTTATCTTGTATTTTCCAGATATCCGGGTAAGATCTATCCAACACCCATGATTGTTCTTCGTAACATTATGGGCTAGAGCCTTTTTGGTAGAACTAGGGTTGTGAAGGTTTTACGAATTAATTGAACTTCCACGTGTACACTCCGTACAACACTACTTGTGGATTTATTTTATATATGATTGTACTTTCTTAATCCATACTCACGGTCGTTTTGTGCATCATTAGCTGTTATGTAGAGTCTGAATACATATCTTGGTTATTGATTGAGTGCGTTCACTGCTGAGCAGGATTCCATGTTATGATTCTAAGTGAGGGGACTCCGAAGCTTCATTAGAACTATCATATATGAATACTTATTAATTGAATTGAATTCGGGTTAATAAGTAGGATAAAGAGGATAATTTTATAGTACCTATAAAGGGAGATCATATCGGGTTAGAGTACCAATCCTAGGGGGAAATAATTGATACTAATAGTAACTAGAAAGGGGGGTGAAATTATATCTCTTGCTCCGAGGTTATTCACACGTGTTACACGCATGTTTACTTGTGTCTATAGAGTAGATATGCATGGTTTAGTGATGCGTCCATATTCCATAAGGCAGAGTCGGACATTGACACATGGAAGGGAAGTTAATGAGTAAAACTGGATTATCCTAGAGCTACCTATTCTCCTACTTGATCCACTTTCGTATTCTTCGAGTGTTACTTTATTTTATTTGTTATTTTAATTACTTGTTTAGTAGTTTAATCATCCTAAACCTCAAACTTAATTGCCAACTTGTCTTAATTAATTTAGATAATAATTAAATTGATAATATGCCGTCCTTTGGGTTCGATATTCACTTGGTCGCTTGCTTAAGCTGCAATTGATATCCTTAATACTTGGGGATTAATTTTGCGTGCAAAGAAAACGCGCATCAGGAAGCATAGTTTCAGACTATGGCTTCTCCATAGAGGAGGACTGTACACTAAGTACAGAGTGTGGAATCTGAATGGTGATGTTACGTGTGGCTTTTGTGTGGGGAGCTTGGAAACGTAATCTCATCTATTCTTTCAATGCCCCTACACCCAACGTATATGGGACATTGTGAGGAGAGGAATTGGTTGGAGCAGGACTTTCACATCAATTGGGGATGCATTTCGGAAGATACATGCGGATGCCCGGAGTAACAAAAAGGTGAAGAGGCTGTTCTTTATTGCTTTCTCGTCCATAATCTACACTATATGGATGGAAAGAAATGTCCTTCTATTTGGATCGAGGATGCTCTCGCCTGCATGCATAGCAGACAAGATTTTG
Organism: Pogostemon cablin; assembly: GCA_023678885.1. Classification (NCBI taxonomy): domain Eukaryota; kingdom Viridiplantae; phylum Streptophyta; class Magnoliopsida; order Lamiales; family Lamiaceae; genus Pogostemon; species Pogostemon cablin. The sequence goes on along the minus strand of CM042965.1, from coordinate 16,559,853 downwards.
AGTCAAATTGTTCAACTCTTTTTGAATTATTAATTTGTATACCTTGACCCTTTGGACAAGGGAATGATAGGATTGATTCGTCTCACTTTATACTTTTGTATATTGTAACCTTTGATATTGAAATACAAATTTACCCTTTTAAGTAACTCTAGTGATTCATAGTGCTGCTTTATGTCTCAAATTCAAAGGCTGAAACTAATGTTTAACTATATTGAATGTAATAAAATTAAAAAAAATTGTCTATAAATTCAATCAAACTCACAATAATTTCACAGTAAAAAATTTCCACAACTTTAAAATAATGTTACAAGAGGATCAGGTGAAATCCTTCACTCACCAATGTTGATCTAAGGACTGAATCCTCAAGGTGCGTTATTTATTTTAAATTGGTGTTGTTATTATTGTTAGGGGAACGAATAGAAATTTCCTTCCGTCTGAAGTAGTATGCCTCGTTCATTCACATTTTTTATTTTTTTATTACATTATTTTAAATAATTTAATTATTTTAAATTTTATCTTCAATTATTTATAAAATATTTTTTCGTATTTTCTCATGTTAAATTAAAATAGTAATTAAATATTTATTAAATGTAATAATTTAATACCAATAATTAATAATGGAAGAAAATATTTAAGTTTAATGGAATGAATAATTTAAAATAGGGATCATAGCAGTAAATAATGATTGGAAGAAAAAAATTAAGTTTAATGGAGAAGGATAATAAAAAATGGTTACGTATAGTTATTTAAAATAGAGATGAATAGTTATTTTAAAATGGGGATGAATTATTTAAAATGTATACAAATAATTGTTTAGAAATGGGGACGAATAATGTAAAATGGGGACGAATTGTAAAATGGGGACTTATTTTAATTCAAATAATTTATTCGTCCCATTCCAAACCTGTATAAGTAAATGAAATTATTCTTTTTTAAATCATTTTATAATTAAATATTTATTACATTTAAATAAGTTAATACTTAATAATTTTTTTAATTAATTATTAATGAAATATATATATATATATATATATATATATATATATATATATATATATATATATATATATATATATATATATATATATATATATATATATATAATCAAAATCTAGAACACTAATATTAAATCATCTTATATATATTTCACTAATAATTAATTTTAAAAAAATTATTAAGTATTAATCATCTTATATATAACCAAAATATCTAAGTCATTAATTTTTGTTGTATATCATCTTATAAAACACTAATATTAAATCTATTAAAAAATTGAATGTGAACCCAAAAAGAAAATAAACAATAAAGTCTTACTATGGTGCACTGGTAAAATCTAAACCATTGAATTTTATAATAATTAATTTACATCCTTAAATTTTAATTAATAATAAAATTTTTAAATTATAGAGTTATTATTTTATCCTAAATTAAACCATTAAACCCTATGGTGAATCAGTACATCGAGTACACCCCACAATTACCCCTAATTTTGTTAAATTTATATTTGTAAGACTATTATAAATCAATGAAATATGAAATAATTAAAAAAAAGAAAAAAAAGATTTTTTCGCCTGCTAACTTTCATTCATTTTGAAATTAGTCCATTAACTTTTTTAATTTTGAAATTAGTCCGTTAATTTTATAACAATTTTGAAATTAGTCCATTAACTTCATAAAATTCAACATTTTGGTCCTTTGACCTGCTATGGCAGGTCATTTGAATATTTTCACCCCAATTAATCTATATCATATTTTTATTTAACCAATTTTATCTCACTTTTTATTTTTCACTTCCGTATACCAAACAAACAATATTAATCTCATTACTAAAGTAGAGCAAATTTGATTAAATATTGATACTTCCTCCGTCCGCTCGAAAAAGGGTCTTTTTTTCATTTTGGTCGTCCGTTCCAAAAAGGGTCACTTACTTTTTTACACACATGAGATCCACACACACCCACTAATATAATTAAAATATGGGATCCACACTCCCACTAATACAACTACCCACTACACATTAAATAACAATACTTCTTAATCAACATGCACAAAAGGAAAATGCCCTCTTTCGGGCGGACGGAGAGAGTATAATATAAATTCTTAGTGGAGGCTATTTTTTTTAAAAATAGTATATATATATATATATATATATATTTTACATATTTTTTATTTTTATTTTTTAGAATAACCTGCTAATGACCTGTTGAAATGGACGATTTTGTTGAACTTGGTAAACATGATGGACGATTTTCAAAATTTTCAAATATAATGGACGATTTTCAAAATTCTGCAAATATAATGGACGATTTTCAAAAAGTGAAAAACTTATGGACTAAATTCAAAATTGGGCAAAGTTAGCGGATAAAAAAATCCATTTTCCCTAAAAAAAGTTTATTTAAGTTGAAATAAAGTTGTTGATTTTGAGACTGAAAAATAATTTTAAGTCAATAATTGTATTATGTGAATAAAATTAATTATTTATAACATTTAAGTAGTAAAAAATCAATAAATAAAAATAATAAAACATCTAAATTCTTTTTTTTAGAAGATTTTATTAATCATAAAAATTTAAGGCTTAAAATTTAAGTATTTAGTATTTCATAAATGTAATATATTTATTTTTTACTATTTCAATGTTAGAAATAATTAATTCATTCATATAATAAAAAGTAATGACTTAAAATTTTACTATTTTAAATAAAACTATAAAAATTTTAGTTAAATATAAATAGTTAAATTTTATTATGTGGGTGCAATTTGTAAAATAAATAAATAAAATATAAATAAATCTAGTGTTCTTTTTTACCAAAATTTTAAAAGTTCGGATTAAATCGCAGTTAAAGTAAATATGATGGTTTTTCGTGCTATTAACAAAAAATAACGTGAAAGCTGATGTGGCATATATCAGCCACGTCCGCAATCGAGAAGCACCTGGCTGTCCGATGGGTGCGATTTGTAACAAACTTCAAAAGTAGTGATCTCACATGGGGTTTTCACTGAATGAACAAGCACTCTACAAAGTTATGCATACATAGACATGCACCAAAAAATAGAACCGGTGGTTCAAACTGGGAAACTGTCGATTTTAATCGGAACTGAAACCGCCGATTCCGGAATAAAAAATTGACCGGTTCGGTACTGGTTCCTTATTTTTTAGGAAAAAATCAGGGATTCTGATTCCAAACCAGCGGTTACAGTTCGAACCACCGATTTTTCAATTTTTTATTTTTTACATTCTTACGCTAAAACAAAAAAATTTAAAACTGGAACAGGCGGTTCTGGTTTGGAACCGAAACCTTCCTACCTTCAGTTCAGTTTCAATTTCACATTTCTGGGAATAGGAACCGATAGTTCCGAACCGGCGTGCATGTCTATGCATACATCTTTATAAGCACATTAATAAGTTTAAGCACTTAAGAATTAAAGCACGTTTACCTTATCAATCATTATAATCAACATCTCAAATTAGGCGGAGTATAGAATAAAAGCTCATAATGTCCATAAAATTTCAGGTTATAAAATTTAACAGCTCATGTCCCTATCACTCATGATAAGCGTATTTTACGCACTCCAATTAAAATCCTCAAGTGTAAGGATATCAATTGTAGCAGCAATTATCCAAGTTAAACTATCGATCCCTAGAAGGAAAATCAATTATTTATTTATTCTAAATTACTATTTACTAAGAATTATGTAACCAATTTCCAGAGTTTGAATTTAATTATTATCTAAGTACTGAAATAATAAATAACTCAATAAATAAAAACAAATAAGAAAGAATTTAAGTTTGACTCAAGAGATGATCAACAGTTCTAATAAATCCGGTATAGACCAATTAATTTGAATTCCTAGACCTTCAATTATTCATTCATGCAGATTTTATGAAAATATACCACATAACCCTGTTTCCCACCGGATATGATCCGATTCAAAGCTAATATTATAAACTGGTTTAAATCCTATGGTGCGTGAATATTACCAAGCCCCCTTCCAAGATACTAATCAACGCAAACAACAATACCTACGGATGGCAAATTTGATTAACAAGATATTTTCTGAAAGTACTACAAGGCTTTATTCACTTCCTACTTGAAAGTATACCTCCGGATGATAAGTTTGATTAACAAGATATTTTCTGAAAGTACTACAGGCTTTATTCACTTCCTACTTGAAAGTCTAATTGCATTATTTTACTAAACAGTTTAAAAACAAAAAGAAAAGAAAGGAATAGAAAAACCCTAGTGTTGGAGTTGTCTCAGATTCCTTCTCCGTCGGTTGAATGATCTCCCTCTTGAACGGTCCTTGAATCTCCTTCGGTGTGGATAGATGATGGGATGGATGTGGGTGGTATCTCTTATGAATAATGATGTGAAATATATATAGGTATGAGAAGTGAATGAGATAAGAAAATTATTTGTGCTCCAAGAAATAGGAAAGATGGGCTAATTTTTGGAAATTTTTAAAATTCTCGTCAGCAGCTGCGCGACCTTACCATTTCGAACATAACTTCCTCATACGAACTCCAATTTGAGTGATTTTTATGCCAAAATGATCCTCTCTTCCGTGGCTTTCCAACCATATATATACATGATCAATTTGGACTTATATACAAGCAGAAAAATTATTCAATGTGGACGTGTGTTTTTCAGCATTCCTTCACACTTTCACTCTTCATTCCAACTTTGAATTTTTGATCATGTTTTTCTTTCAAACTCAACAAAACACCTTAGTAGCATCTTAATTATGCATGATATGAAAATCACGCCATCTTATATGAAATCATGGTCATATTCTAACAAAAAATAATGTAATGTGGGACCTATAATGTGTGAAATTCCACTCTCAACAAACCCCCAAACTTACATGTTGCTCGTCCCGAGGCAATAACATAGGAAACCAATAGAGCAATTGAGAGGAAATTTCGTAACTTTACATCCAAGACAATATAACAATTTAAAAATCATACTTCAAATACTAAGATAACTATGCATCTAAGAACATACAATTCAAATCAACTGCTTCACTTTTTCGGAATGCTCATCCACCCATTTTCATGGGTAGTATTTACGCTCAACACTCAAGTGTGAGATATATACTTTAGGTAAGGTGTTTACACTCAGAATTAATTTAAACACACGCATAACCATAGGCTTGCCAATCATCTCAACTCTTGACTAAAGGAATAATATCGACAATAGGATCACAAAGGTCTTGCATTAGGTTGTAATGTTGGCTCTTTGATAAAGGTAGGAAATATATAAATCAATGGACTAATTCACTAGTAAAGAATTAAAGAAGACTTACAGCTTTTCAACAAACAGCTTCAGTTTCTTCTTTCTCCTTCAATGCTCTTCAACTCTTCTTGCAGTTCGAATTCCTCCTTCATTCTCAAGCTCAACTTCCCTACTTGAATCTTTTTTTTTCCTTCTTTTTCTTTCAAATAAGGGTACCAGTTTCAGGCACTACCCTTTTTCATATGATATCAGTTTTAGGCACTACCCCTTCATACAAGTTTTAACTACCCTCTTTAACAATTTTCATCACTTTCAAATTACTGTTGGATTGTATACTAAAAGTCTAGCTTTAGTATGAACAATCTTATAACAATATTTGAAATGAGAATCATATGATCAAATGATTGCATCTTATAATCTATTTTATATGCATGATGCAATAGTCCACTTACTTTATACTGTAGATAATATGTTGTGCGACAACACACGGAAGATCATATTATCGGTTTCCTTATAAAGTATAAACAAATGCTCACAACCGAGATAGACGGGGACTCTCTATCGGTATGGTTGTAGTGTGATTTGGTATTAGCTTGTCTTGGCTATAGAATCACATTAGTGCACTTGTGTGTATTGAGCAGGACCGCTTGAGATCGTTCGACTTATACTGACTTATAGAAGAACTTGATCTCTGTTATTATGGAAGTTCGTACTCTTAATCCCTATACAATAACCTCGACACGTAGGGCAGTATGTATTTCTTTGATTCATCAATGGGTGAGATTTATATGTATTAAATCAACAAACTCGGTGAGTTGGGAAGTAGTGCTGTATCTATGGTGTGCTGTTGATTGTAGAAGGAATCCATGTCCGACATAGGTTGATGATGTCCCCTTGAGGAGCTCATAAGGTTTATCATGTAAATCTTGCAAGTGGATTAATTTCCGGCATGATAATAAGGTTGAGTGGTACTACTCTCGGATGAGATATTAATTAGTTTGAGTTGTCAGTAACTTAATTAATTAATGGACATTGTATATCTTAAACATGGGAAGACCATCGGGCTCATAATAAGGAGCCCAGAACATAATTTTGGGATTGGACGGGTAGTGCAGTAATAATATTTTAGTGGACTATATTATTATTATTGGATTTAATTAAAAGCTTTGGGCTAAGCTTGATTAATTAAAATTCAATTGAGGCCCAGTCCAATTTCTCCTCCTGGTCCCTGCTGTAGCCCAATTATATAAGTCATCTCAGCTCCTGTTAACCCTAAGTCTGTGCCTCATTTGACACACGGGAGACAACAGAGAGCAGATTGAGAGAACTCTGGGGATTGTTGACCACTCAACACCAGAGTTGACTTTGGGACATACGATAGAAGATCAGAGGTGTTCATCACAGATCTTCATCCTCTACATCAACCCAGAAGTACGGTAAACATTTTTTAATTGCTTCCGCTGATTGTTTGCCTGTTATCCTAACGATCACGTTGATCCACACGATCCAATCACCAACAATTGGTATCAGAGTGTTGGTTTCGTGGTGAAACGTGAACCGTAAGGTTGGGATTATGTGCTTATGTGATATAATCGGGTTGTTTTTGCCTACGATGACAAGGGTTTGATATTATTAAAGTTTATGTGTAAAACCCTATCTGGTATGTGTGATTGTTGCTGATTGTTAATACTGGACACAACACACACTGCATGAAATCCTATTTCTTTTACACTGGATATCACACGCACATACACACTGGTGAAAGAAAGAAGGTGGCATCGCTGGAGTCTGCAAGGCAAGCCTAAGCGCGTCTGAACGAAAATTGTTAGCTCGAACTGCTGTGAGGAGTCATGAACGGCGACTGCATGATGGTGCATCTCTTGTGAGTAGCGACGTTGGCCAGAAACTTGGCTGTCAATCGATGACAGTCAATTGGTGCGACACCAATAGCGATGAAGAAAGTTCAAAGGCGGCGGAAAAGGCCTGGTGTTTTTCACGCTGATGACTGAATCTCGGCGGCTGTCTTGACTGGTGCTGTGATTGTTGGGCTGAGCGCGGAGGTTGATGGAGACGGCATGAACTGCATCACTTGCAGTCGCTATTTGGCGATGGAGGCGTATCGACAGGACCTGGTTGTACGCTCTGCAGACTAGTGCTCCCGAGGTTCTGGACAGTGACGGAATCCAGTCGTTGGTTGTCTCTGCAAGCATGTCTTCCGGCGAATCTTTCGTTGGCTTTGGGCAAGTGATGGTCGTCGGCGGCAGCGCTGTTAGGCAAGAGCGGTGATTTGATGGTGATGGAAGAGATTGTCACTCGAAGGTCATTGTACACGGCTGACGATGCGGCTCCGGAGGATTGTGAGCGCGGCTTCCGGAAGCTGCGACACCAGGTTGCACCGGCGACAACTGGTGGCAGTCGTGGGTAGCAGCCGGGCGTATTTTATTGTTGCTGTGTGAGGACAGAGGATTGCGGCTGCAATTTTAGGGCACCGATGATGATCTTGCTGCTGGACCTACTCAATTTTAATTTGGTTATGGGCTATTGGGCCCATATTTAATTAAAATGCTAATGGGCTGTGGTCATGGGCCCAAATTTAATTAAATTAATTGTGGGTAATGGGCCAAGCATGAAGTTATTTATTATGGGCTAATTTTGTGCTAGTGGGCTTGGTGGATTTAATTTGGTTTTGGGCTAAGATTATGGGCCATGGACAATGAGTCTGATTAGTTAATTTAGTATGCTGCTCATTTTGTGCTTATTTGTCGGTCTTAGGCCCATTTAATTGATCCACTAATTATGCAATTAATTTTGTTATATAACTGATTAATTGATTTAATTGTCAATTATTGTTGTATATGTGAAAGGCATGTTCTATGTGATTTATTTATTTAAATTGCTGTTAATAGAAGCATGCTAAGATGTATATTTTATTTCAGAATATTATATGCATGTTAAAAACCCTCGGTGTTTAAATAACTAAGTGGGAGAGGGGATTGGTAATAAATTCCCGCGGCCTCCATTATTGGTTCGTAAGTGATGTGAATAAACTTGCGTGTTGGCATAGACATTCCTTCCCATCGGATGAGTTTATTCATGGATCACTGGTACGAACTTCTTTATGATAATCGTAGGAAGTTATCCGAGTGCGTGTGTACTTCTCCATCTGTAAGGCACATAAACTTGGGCCGCAGACTTGGGATTAAATAATGGTGTACACTTAGGTGTAAATAATAAGTATCCTCCCCATCGGAGTCACTGCTGTTATTTGCATGGCTAAAGAGGAACCGACTATTAATTATTTTATCAAAAAGTTAGGTTGACAAATGAAATTAATGGGTAAAACCTTCTCTTGTAAATGTTCGGGTTTGTAAACGTCCACACTATCGTGGCTTGCAGACTCACGGTACTTGAGATGTCGGTGAATTTTATTTTTATATTTTTTTGAGGGAATAAATATAAAAGGATAAAATTCGAAGATTTGATCGGAATATTTATTTGTGATTCTCTGAATTTTAAATGGTTTTATCTCACTAATTGTTAACTAAAAGAAATTATATTTACTTGTCCAAATTAGATGATTAGAAAATAATCTTGATTTTGAATTTTACTGCTTAAGAAAATACATGTGTGTTCTCACAAAGGACGTCTCATGATGCCTGCTAATGTCTCTAGTGAAGAGATGAGAGGTTCATAGAAATATGATGGTCTCATGTAACTCTTCGGATACTCGAGTAATTTTAAATGCGGTAGGTCATGATAGAATTTGATGATTGAATTGGAAATACATGGAATAGAAGTTGAAGGGGAAACCTAAGTCAATTTATTTTCCATAATTGCCTAGATGTTTTGAGTAAATTCCACCAGAATTACAAGATGATGTATATGGTGGGAAACTTCTGACAAAACATGTGGCAAATGAAAGGCATTTTCATCATAATGTGAACAAGTTTAATATCTTATTCACTAGTTATTTAAACATGATTAGTGATGACATCTACTGACACGAAGTGTGTAGATACTGGAATCACTAAATGTTTATCACTTAGCAAGGATAAGATTGTTAATGACATGGATAAAACTACAAAGGTAGTGGCTATTGCAGTGGGAGTTGTTTATTTATCTCATGATAAGAATAAACGATTGATTATGAGAAATTATTTTTCGTACCCTTCATAGAAAGAATTTGATTTCGGTTTCTATGCATTAACGGATGGATACTTCATTTCATTTAAATGACATGATCATAGTAATGAGGAATGAGGCTATAATCCATTAAAGTACGTTGGTGGATAATATGTAAACTCTTGAATCATGTACATCCCACAGATGCAATAAATAGTAATTAAATAATGCATCTTCTAATATTAGTAAGAGAAAGGGACCTTCAAAAATGAACTAAACATACATTTGGCGTCTAAGATTGGTTAATTTTACTTGAGTAGGATTCAAAAGTTGATAGCCGATAGACCGTAAGGTTTATCTGAAGTGGAAACTATCGGACTTGCGAGTCTTGCTTGGAAGTAAAAATGATTAACTGCCTTTTCAAGGCTGTGGGGTGTAGAGCCAATGATATGTATGTTGGAATTAGTTCATTTTAATTCAAGTGAACCTAACAATATCCAGGCGAGAGGTGGTTATGAATATTCAAAGATTATACTGGATACCGATATATTTATTTGATGAACTGCATGTCTAAGTTCTTGGATTAATTCAAGAATTGTAAGGATGGTACAGTGAAACGTCATGAAAAATATATCATATCATTACGATTCAATCATGATGATGAAAACCTCTTAGGATAGTTAAGAACTAATAATCAGAAGTTGAGATTAAATCTCAAGTTGATTACACCGGGCATGCCCCAGCTGAATGGTGTGGTGGGTAGAAGGTATAAGGCTCTTATGGTTATGATTAGATAGATGATGAATTATTTGGAATAATTAAATTCATTTTATGGATATGCCCTAGATACAGTAATTCGTGAAACGTTTGTCTGTATATGGGATATCCTAAAAAAATAGAGGGTGATTTATTTAGTCCAAAAGATCGAAGGGTAATTGTTAACACAATAACTAGATTTTTGGAAAAAGGACTATGTAATAAGTCACAAACCCATGTATGAGTTGTTCTAAAGGAAGTGAGAGGAAAACACTAAGTATAAGTACTAAGTGTACAAGAGGATATACCACAAGGTAAACTGCAACGCGTGTCACGTCTGATACACAATTACATGTAGTGCCTTATCGTAGTGGGAGGGTTGTTTGACAACCCATAAATATATATTTTGGGAGAGTCGTGAGACTTGATCCGTAGTGAACATGGTATTGTCCCACGGATACGACGTAGCACTACAAGATTAAAATGCAGAATCTTAGTAAGTTGCAATGAATGTTGAAATAGAATCTACGGATTCTAAATTAAGTCTGGGAACTTGTATGACCACTAAATGGTGTAAAAGCCATTGCAAGTGGTCAAAGGAAATAAAAGAGGATCATATAGAAAGGTGAAAACCTTGGAAGCAAAGCTTGTTGCGAAAAAGTGTACTCAGAAAGAAATGGTTCGATTATGAGGAAACATGTTCGCTGGTAGCTATGCTTATGTTGATCCAGATTCTTTTATTTATTGCTGCTATGAGGAACAACAAATAGATGTCAAAGACAGCTTTCCTGATTGGAAGCCTTGAGAAAAACATCTATGTGAAGCAACCAGAGTGATTCATTGCAAAGTACTAATAGCATTTTGATAGTAAGCTTAAAATTGTCCAGCGATGGACTAAAGCAAGCTTTAAGATTGTGAAGCATCTGTTTTGATTAGGTAATCCAGTGGCATGGATTTAAATCAATGAGCGGATGAGTTTTGTGTGTTGTAAAGAGTGACGAAAACGTGGTGGTGTTTCTTGTACTATACGTAGATAGTATCTTGCTCATTGGAGACAATGAAAGAGTATTATCGGGCGTATGGGTACGGTTAATAAAGCGGTAGAGATGAAGGACTTAAGAAAGGCAAAATATATCCTTTTGATCACGGTAATATGGATCACAAGAAAGGATATTATGCTTATCTCAAGTTTCATAAAATGATACAGTCCATACTCGTTTAGCATGTGAATTTATCTAAGTGGATGTGTCTTTGAGACACAAAAAGTAGATAAAGAAGATGAAAGCAGTTCCTTATACTTCGGCGAATAAGGAAGCTTAATCTAAGGAATGCTATGAACGAAGTTGGATATCTGTTTTGCTGGATGCAAGAACAGTGGGTATCAATGTAACCCGAAACAAGAATGATGAACTGTGGTAAGACATATATGAAGTGCCTGAGAAGGACTGGAAATCATATGTAGACTTACTAAGCAGATTCACTGCTTCTTGTGGATTACGAAGATTCTAATTTTTTAGTCAGATTGGACGGTAGTAAATTCTCCTCAAAGGTTATGTGTTTAAATTTAGGAAGTAGAGTCATAATGTGGAGGAGTGTTATATAGAAATATATTTCAGACTCCGGACTTCATCATGGAAAGATGATAAATTGGAGCCTATGAGGCAGCCAAAGTATCTATATGACTCTAGAGACTTCATGATGGACTTTGAAGTGTTTCTAAGTTTGCCCAAGGTAATCACAATTTACATTGATGATATTGGTGCAGTTGCAAACTTGAAGAAATCACAAGTCCATAAGGCAATTAAACACATGGAGCACGAGTACCACCTGTTACGAGAAATTATATGATGAGGGGAAGGTTGTTTTCGCCTAGATTGCATCGGATGATGACCTAGTAAACCATTTACAAGGACCTTAAGGCGAGAGCTTTTAATGGTCGTGTAGTGGGAGTAGGAATCAGATGTATGGCAGAAGACATGACAGCATAGTCTTTTAGTATAAGTGGGAGATTGTTGGATTGTATACTAAAAGTCTAGCTTTAGTATGAACAATCTTATAACAATATTTGAAATGAGAATCATATGATCAAATGATTGCATCTTATAATCTATTTTATATACATGATGCAATAGTCCACTTTCTTTATAATGTAGATAATATGTTGTGCGACAACACACGGAAGATCATATTATCGGTTTCCTTATAAAGTATAAACAGATGCTCACAACCGAGATAGACAGGGACTCTCTATCGGTATGGTTGTAGTGTGGTTTGGTATTAGCTTGTCTTGGCTATAGAATCACATTAGTGCACTTGTTTGTATTGAGCAGGACCGCTTGAGATCGTTCGACTTATACTGACTTATAGAAGAACTTGATCTCTGTTATTATGGAAGTTCGTGCTCTTAATCCCTATATAATAACCTCGACACGTAGGGCAGTATGTATTTCTTTGATTCATCAATGGGTGAGATTTATATGTATTAAATCAACAACTCGGTGAGTTGGGAAGTAGTGCTGTATCTATGGTGTGCTGTTGATTGTAGAAGGAATCCATGTCCGACATAGGTTGATGATGTCCCCTTGAGGAGCTCATAAGGTTTATCATGTAAATCTTGCAAGTGGATTAATTTCCGGCATGATAATAAGGTTGAGTGGTACTACTCTCGGATGAGATATTAATTAATTTGAGTTGTCAGTAACTTAATTAATTAATGGACATTGTATATCTTAAACATGGGGAGACCATCGGGCTCATAATAAGAAGGAGCCCAGAACATAATTTTGGGATTGGACGGGTAGTGCAGTAATAATATTTTAGTGGACAATATTATTATTATTGGATTTAATTAAAAGCTTTGGGCTAAGCTTGGTTAATTAAAATTCAATTAAGGCCCAGTCCAATTTCTCTTCCTGGTCCCTGCTGTAGCCCAATTATATAAGTCATCTCAGCTCCTGTTAACCCTAAGTCTGTGCCTCATTTGACACACGGGAGACAACAGAGAGCAGATTGAGAGAACTCTAGGGATTGTTGACCACTCAACACCAGAGTTGACTTTGGGACATACGGTAGAAGATCAGAGGTGTTCATCACAGATCTTCATCCTCTACATCAACTCAGAAGTACGGTAAATATTTTTTAATTGCTTCCGCTGATTGTTTGCCTGTTATCCTAACGATCACGTTGATCCACACGATCCAATTGCCAACAATTACTTCTCCTTATATTCTTCATCACAAGACACCAACTTGATTCCTTCACTCTCTACTAGGTAGGAATTTTTAAGGCTGGCAAATGGATCAATTGGCTGATCACGTAAGCTTCCAACAAATAAGGCTTTTAGGCTCAAAAGGGCTAACTACGGATAATTTTATTAGGTTGGATAATAATTTGGCTAGTGATCACTAATTACAATAGAAATGGCCTAAGATCATTTTCTATCGTCTAATCAAACACGTAGCTTCAAGCAAGATGCAAAGCAAAGTTCTAGAATACGTGTGTATGAACGGCACTCACAAGAATAAATTGAATCATGCAACGTCATGATTTCAAAAGGCTCAAATCTCACATGGCTGTATGAATGAACGAGCAACCCTAATAAACCCACATAGCTAATCATCTATACATATAATTAAACTTCAAGCATCTCAATATCAAAGCGCAATATCAAATCGCTTCTCAAACACAATCCTATAATACCATCAAGTGTAAGAAAAATTAGAAAATTATCTTAGAGAACCAAAAATCAAATAGACCGACACTAGGATCAACACACAACACATAAACACTAACAAAAACACCTGAAAAATAATAAAAAATCAAAAAATCAACATTCATGAATAATTCGAAAACATTAACTAATCGCAAGAAATCAACATTCCAAGCACACAAAATAATGCAGAAAATTTACTTCAGTGCAGCAAAACAAAGTATGTACGCTACCCCCAAACTTAGATCAAGCAAGGTGAGAAGCTAAGTTTAAAAGAAGTATATACCGTAGTTGAGCAGTACCTAATAAAATTCCTACACCATATAAAAATATTAAAACGGGAGGGACAACCCCCAACAAGCGCTCATATTTAACATCAGAGAGTCACGATGGAATACCTCTTTTTGAACTATTTGATCAGAGGACAGTCTTTTCGCATTCTCACTTTCAAGACTTCCATCCTCTCTTGTTCGGACCAACCACCTGATATTTTCTTGTAACCGAAACAGGAACCTTTGAATTCCTTTCCTCCCATGACTGTCTTGATTTCTCCTTGTCAATTCTCCACTCAATTGTAGAGTCAACATGGGTAGAAAAACGAGAATTAAACAAATTAGAAGTTTCATTACCAATATAATCATGCATATCAGGAGGTAAGTTCAAAGGCTTCAGATATGGATCTTCAATTTTTCCTGCAACCAAAAGATTATTAAACATTACAACCAAAAGATTATTAAACATTACATCAGAGCTAGTAGTAGGGAAAATAAGAGATACGTCTATTTTTTGTGATCTCCTCTACCACCTCAACTCTTTTGCCCTTATACTTCTCTTCCTTGGAAGCAGGTTTAATCGCCTCTTCAACAGTGGCCTTCTTAGTGTGATTCACCATTTCAGCAGTGGTCTTCCTTTTTTAATTATCTCTAGTATCAATCAAAGCAAGTAAGTTCTCAAGATAATCTAAACATGCATCATTAGATAAACCCTCAAACTCTACATCAGAAAAGGCGAAGTCCTCCACTACTTCCACAGACTTGCATTGCTGCTTATCTGTAGGCCACTGCATCTTTTTATTCAAATAAAAAAACGTGTTCAAATAAATCTCAACAATTAAATATATATCCTAAATAAATTAGTAATAAAAGAGAAATAACAATTAAACTGTCCCCGACACACGGCGCTAAAAACTTGATAAGCGTATTTTGCGCACTCCAATTAAAATCCTCAAGTGTAAGGATGTCAATTGTAGTGGCAAGTACCCAAATTAAATTATCGATTCCTAGAAGGACAATCAATTATTTATTTATTCTAAATTACTATTTAATAAGAATTATGTAACCAATTTCCAGTGTTTGAATTTAATTATTATCTAAAGTACTGAAATAATAAATAACTCAATAAATAAAAACAAAGGAGAAAGAATTTAAGTTTGACTCAAGAGACGATCAATAGTTATAAGGTAATCTGGTATAGATAAATTAATTTGAATTCCTAGACCTCCAATTATTCATTCATGCAGATTTTATGAAAATACACCACATAACTCTATTTTCCCACCGGATATGATCTGATTCAAAGGTAACAATAAAATATGGCTTAAATCCTAAGGTTCGTGAATATTACCAAGCCCCCTTCCTAGATACTAATCAACGCAAACAACAATACCTCCGGATGGAAAGTTTGACTAACAAGATATTTTCTGAAAGTACCACAAGGCTTTATTCACTTCCTACTTGAAAGTCTAATTGCATTGTTCCACTAAACGGTTTAAGTATCTGATTTACCTGTTTTTAGAATTAATGTGTTCACGGGCAAACTACCTTAATCTCCAACAGATGGGCAATTTAATTCATGAACGCACACAAACTAACATAATAAATCAAGCATCACGGGCAATGTCATGAATTTAATACGAAGATGTTACGAAGCATGATTTCAAAGTCTCAAGACGAATCAAATAAATCAAAATAATAATCAACATGAATTCACAAAATCATTCTAATTCATCAAACTAATTATGTCTATCCTTCAACCCTTAAAACTGTAAACGAAATTAGCCCATGGGATTACAAGCAACTCCCATGGCTAGCAAAGTCACACTAGAAGTCTTGATAAATGAAAAGAAAAGAAAGGAATAGAAAAAATCCTAGTGTTGGAGTTGTCACAGATTCCTTCTCCGTCTCTCCGGTTGAATGATCTCCCTATTGAACGGCCCTTAAATCTCCTTCGGTGTGGATGGATGATGGGATGTATGTGGATGATGGTAGATGATGGATGGGGAGTGATCCCCTGGTGGAGGGTGGTGTCTCTTATGAATAATGATGTGAAATATATATAGGTATGAGAAGGGAATGAGATAAGGAAATTACTTCTGAACGATATGTTAATTATTCAAAACGGTAGGCCGAAGCCAGAGTCACACGTACATATAATTAAAACTCCAAAGCGGAGCAACCAAATAAAAAGCACACCTATCTAGATAACAAATGCTCGAATCTAATTACATGTATAAGTATGGAATTAATCAAGACAGCAGTAGAAGGTCGGGCACCCTCGAAGTTGATTAGAGCTATTTTCACCTAGATTTTAGTGTCTTTTTATATGTGTTTTCGTATTATTTTATCCGTATTTTATATGTTATTTGGTTGTGTTTTGTGTTTTTGTTGAAATGTGTGTGAATGAGCTTAAACTTAAGATTTTTACTTTTTATTGGATGCTAAACATGATAAGGAAGATGTAGGAAAAAGCGGATCTCAATTCGGAGTTGAAACGAGGGAGAACGAGCCAAAACAGTGAAGAAATACAGGAGTCAGCACCAACACGGGGCGTGTAGCCAACACGGCCCTATAAGAGGTGGCCGTACAGCGACACCTAGTCATTCAACACGGGCAACTTAAGGCCGTGTCCAGTTGCACGAGTCGAGTTGGCAGCACGAGCCGTGTCATCAATACGGCCCTGTAAGAAGTGGCCGTGTGCCGACATCAGAAGAGCCAACACGACCACCCTGTGCCCGTGTTACAACACACGACTCATGTTGCAGCACACGAGCCGTGTTGCGTAACACGGCCCTGTAAGGAGAGGTCGTGCGGCAGCATCAGAAGACACAACACGGCCACCTCGTGGCCGTGTTGCAGAGCACGACTCGTGCCGTGTATGTTCCTGCTGAAATTTCCAGATCCTTCTAGAAGCCTCCATAGGGGTATAAATACCCCTTTATTCAACAATTGGCAAGAGATCCGAAATTCCCATCCTCTACACACACATCACACACCATTTCTTCCATTTTCCACCATCATCTTCATCCACCTTCATCCATCTTGATCCATCTTCATCATCTCCATTAATTCTCCATCAAAACTTCATCCCTTCCATTGGGTGTGAGAGATCTCAAGAAATCAAGAGCTAGAGTTGGAGATCCATGAGTATTGAAGATTTCCTACAAGAAATTATTGGGGAAGATTTACATCTCTCTTGATTTTCTTTTGGATTTAGACTATGGATATTTGTAATGAATCATTGATTTGTTTTGTTACCCTTATCATGTTAGGCTAATCCCTCTAGTGGGATTAGGAGCATGAAGAGCATATTAGATTTATATTGTATGTGGATTAAATTGGTTTTTTGTTTAATTGATGTTGATTTCTATTCATGGAGTTTAATTGTCTTGATGTTGTGATGGCATGGTTTGTTATTCATGAATGTTTATTGGTTTAATGGATTGTTGATCAATGGATTATTTGTGGTAATTAAATGCTATCATGATGTTCATGTATGTATTGCTTGGAGTGAGACGGAAACGACCCTCTATAGTATTAGGAAGGCATGAATAGACATTGAGTTTGGGTTTGACCGAAAGGATATTTGAATTCAATGAGGGGAACCAATCCATTCGTTGGCCTTAGTACACAAAAAGGGAGAGTTTAATCTAACTAGTACCTAGATGGAAGGGGTTAATGTTGGGCTTTGATCTTAAGTGCTTTTGGGAGTCTAAAATGGATCAACAACCTTGGTAACCCGAAAGGGAGCTTAGAATACAATCGTGATCACCCTTAGTCTACATCAATTGAGTTGAATGCCTTTTGCATGATAATATGAATCGAGTGTGCTTGGATGTTTCTAATCCCATGTTTTCCATACTTGAACTTTAGCACCCATTTTCTTTACTTGTCATTTCTCTTATTTGCTATTCTTATTTACTTGTTCCTTGCTTTAGTTGTTAATCATCTCAAAACCCCCGATCATCTTTACAAAAATGACATGAACATGAGCTCACGTATTTTGCTAGTCCGAACATAACTCCTTTGTGGATTGATAATTTTTCTTGGGATATACTACTACAACGAACGAGTATTCTTGCTCGTGAGTGCTATAAAACTAGGCAAACAAGAAAATGGCGCCGTTGCCAAAGGGGAGTTTGATGGACTAGTCGAGTACTGTGTTATTGTTTTAGTTGTTCTTGATAAGGATTCTTTTTATTTTCTTTTATTTATTATTTGTGTTTGTGGTCTCACTCTTGGCCTTTTCGCAGGTGTTTTATGATCACAAGATCAAAGGGAAATCAATCGATCATTCTTTTGAATTTAGAGATTGAAAGGACCGCACGACAAAGGAAGCGAGAGAGGCGTAAAGCTAGAAAAGGAACAAAAATGGAGAATCAACGAGGAGACAATGTTAATTATGATCCACCCCAAGATCCTTTACAAGATCAAAGGGGGGTACAAGAAGGAGTGCAAGAGAATCAAACGGAGATAATGAGGAATTTCTTTGCTCAAAATCAAGAGTATATGAAATTGCTTACCAATCAAGAAGCTCAAAGGATATTTCAACAACAAGAGTTGCCAAGGCCTAGAGCAATTCGGGATTACTTCCAACCGAGAGCCGTGCACAATATGGTTCCTTCAGTTCAAGCCAATGATTATGAAATTAAGACTGGATTGATCAACATGGTCAAAGCAAATCAGTTTGGGGGAGGTCCTCTTGAAGACCCGAACACTCATCTATCTACTTTCTTGGAGGTTGCAAATACCGTCAAGATGAAGGGAGTGTCGGAGGATGCTATTCGAATGAGGTTGTTCTCTTTTTCTTTAAGAGACAAGGCTAAAGCATGGTACAATACAATTCCTTTGGGAAGTTGTAATACATGGGAAGATCTTGAGCAAAGATTCCTAAACAAGTACTTTCCTCCTTCAAAGACGCTCCAATTGAAAAGCCTTATCACTCAATTTAGGCAACTTCCGGATGAAAAATTTTATGAAGCATGGGAACGCTACAAAGAGATGCTCCGAAAGTGTCCTCAACATGATTTTCATGAGAATCAACAAGTGGCTTTCTTTTATCAAGGGTTGAATCAACAAAATCGGATGCATGTAGATGCCTCATCCGGAGGGTCTATATTTGGAGTAGATGCTATGAAAGCCATGGATATTTTTGAAGACATTGCAATGAATGCTTACCAATGGCCTTCCGAGCGAGTAATGGGAGGTTATGCATTTGGAAAGGTAGCTCAAGTGGAGAGTGTGAACAAAGTGAAGAGTGATATGTTCCAAAGTGAAGGAATGAAAGAATTCAATGAGAGCATTCAAGCTTTAACAAAGCAATTGAATTTGATCACTCAAGGAGTAAGTCAAGGGGGAAGCACAAGTTCTATGGTGAATGAGGAGAGCAATGTTATGCAAAGTGTAGAGGATGTTGCCTATTTAGATAGGAGAAATTACCAAGGGAATTTCCATCATCAAGGGAATTTCCAAGGTAATTATCCTTCTAATCAAGGTAATTTTCAAGGAGGATATCAAGGACAAGCTCGGGGAAGCAATTACAATCAATCAAGTGGAAATTATCAAGCTCCGAGGAAGCATGAAAATCTTTCTTACTCTAATACTCAATCAAGCTCCGAGGAAGCATGAAAATCTTTCTTACTCTAATACTCAAGCCGCCGTGTCATTTCCTCCGGGATTCGATCCGAGTGCTAAGCCGCCAAATGGAGAGGGTAAAGCATCGATGGAAGAGACATTGCTAGCATTCATGAAAAAGATGGAGGCTAGAATGGAGGAAAATGAGAAGAAATCCGACAATAGGATGAGAGCTTTTGAGTATCAAATGGGTCAAATTGCTTCTTCCATGGGATCTCAACACCAACAAAGAAAGTTTACATCTACCACGGTAACTAATCCTAAAGAAGATTGCAAAGCTATCACTCTTAGAAGTGGAAAAGAGTATGAGGAACCTCCTATGCCTAAAGAAGATAGTATTGTCATTGAAAGGGAAGTGGAAAGCAAGGTTGAAGAAGGGTTGGTGCAAGAAGAGATTGAAATGGAGGAAGTAAGCAAGAAAAAAGAAATTGTTGAGCAAAAGAAAGAAGAAGAGAAGATAGAGAGAATTCCAAAGTGGAAGAAGGCAAAGGAGTTAAGAGAAAAGGAAGTTGAAGTTGAAAGAGATAGTTGGGGAATACCCAAGACTCAAGTACCGGTTCCTTTTCCTCAAAGGTTTTTGAAGAAGGGCTTGGATGAGAGGTTCAAAAAGTTTCTTGAAATCCTCAAGAAGATTCAAATCAATATCCCTTTCACCGATGCTTTGGATCAAATGCCTCATTATGCTTGTTTCTTGAAGGACATCATGGAAAAGAAAAGAACTCTTGTGGACAATGAAACGGTTAATCTAACCGAAGAGTGTAGTGCCATTCTACAACGGAAACTTCCTCAAAAATTGAAGGATCCAGGTAGTTTCATTATACTATGTGAAATTGGAAAGAACAAGAAGAACAAGGCTCTTTGTGACCTTGGTGCAAGCATTAATCTAATGCCTCTCTCCATATTCAAGAAGCTTGGATTAGGTGAAGTAAAACCAACTTCCATCACACTTCAATTGGCGGATCGATCTATGACACATCCAAAAGGAGTAGTTGAAGTTGTGTTGGTAAAAGTTGATAAATTCGTCTTTTCGGTGGATTTTGTTGTTCTAGATATGGTGGAGGATGAAAATGTGCCATTGATTTTTGGGAGACCGTTTCTTGCTACCGGGAGAGCTCTTATTGATGTCTACAAAGGAGAATTGAAGTTGAGAGTTAATGATGAGGAAGTGGTATTCTCTCTACACAAGGCCATGCAATATCCCATGAATGATGAAGAATGTAAAAGTGTGGATGTTGTAAAGGGAAGTGTCGAGGAGAGTTGGCCTTCCATTGTAACCAAGGATCCACTTGAACTTTGCTTGAGCAATTCTCTATCTCTTTCTAATATTTCTACTACTTCTCTTGATTTAAATGAAGAATTGATTAATTGTTTGCTTGATCTAGGTGATTGTAGTGAAGCTCAAGAGGTTGCAGCCGCCATCTCAAGGGGAAATGAAAAGTTCTTACCACTTAGAGATCCACTCGAGCAAGAAGAGAAAAAGGAAAAGAAGGTGGAGTTGAAGCCTCTACCCGATCATCTTACTTATGCCTACCTTGGTGAAAGTGAGACATATCTGATAATTGTATCATCATCTCTAACTCTAGTCAACTTGATAAATTGCTTAATGTCCTTAAAGAGCATAAGTCGGCTATTGGTTGGTGTATTGATGATTTGAAGGGAATTAGTCCTACAATTTGCATGCATAAGATAAGACTTGAGGATGAAGGGAAACCTTGTGTTCAAAACCAAAGAAGACTTAATCCTATCATGCAAGAAGTGGTAAAAAAAGAGGTTCTTAAGTGGTTAGACTCCGATATGATTTTTCCTATTAGTGATAGCCCTTATGTGAGCCCGTTGCATGTAGTATCTAAAAAAGGGGGTATGACTATAGTGAAGACTGAGAAAGATGAGACCATAGCCACTAGGACGGTGACGGGGTGGCGTGTGTGTGTTGATTATAGGAAGCTTAATGAAAACACACGTAAAGATCACTTCCCCTTACCTTTCTTGGATCAAATATTGGATAGGTTGGCCGGGTATGAGTTTTATTGCTTTCTTGATGGGTATTCCGGGTATAACCAAATTCTCATAGCACCCGAAGACCAAGAAAAGACCGCTTTCACTTGTCCTTATGGAATATTTGCTTTTCGAAGATTGCCATTCGGGCTTTGCAATGCACCGGCCACCTTTCAAAGGTGTATGATGGCAATCTTTGAAGGATTAATTGAGAATATAATGGAAGTGTTCATGGATGACTTTTCGGTGTTTGGTTCTTCTTTTGATATTTGTTTGTCTAACCTTGCTATTGTTTTGAAGCGATGTCAAGACACTAATTTAGTGTTGAATTGGGAGAAGTGCCGCTTCATGGTAAATGATGGCATTGTACTTGGACATCACATCTCTTCAAAGGGATTGCAAGTTGACCGAGCCAAAGTTGTTGCTATAGAGAAGCTTCCACCGCCAACAAATGAGAAGGGAGTACGATCGTTCCTTGGTCATGCCGGGTTCTATCGTAGATTCATCAAGGATTTTTCTTCATTTTCTAAACCTCTATCTCATCTCCTTGAAAAAGATGTGCCATTTAAGTTTGATGATAATTGTTTAAATGCTTTTCAGGTGCTAAAGGAAGCTTTGATTTCATCACCCATCTTGATCACCCCCGATTGGAAGGAGCCATTTATATTGATGTGTGATGCAAGTGATGTAGCTCTTGGAGTGGTTTTGGGGCAACTAAGAGAGAAAAAATTCTGAGCCATTTACTATGCAAGCAAGACATTTGATGCGGCTCAAAGGAACTACATTACTACCGAAAAAGAGTTCTTGGCGGTAGTATACGCATTTGATAAGTTTCATCCTTATTTGGTAGGAACGAAGACTATTGTATACACCGACCATGCCGCTATCAAGTATCTCATGGCAAAGAAGGATGCAAAGCCAAGGGTGATAAGATGGGTACTACTTCTTCAAGAATTTGATATTGAAGTGAGAGATAAGAAGGGCACGAAGAATGTGATAGCCGACCATTTTCAAGGTTAGAGTCGAGGGAGCATTGTGAAAGTACTTATGAGTTAATCAAGGAGGTTTTTCCCGATGAAGAAATCTTGGAGTGTGATTGCTATCAAATTGAGGCTTTAGTGGAGCAAGAAGGAAGCCCGTGGTATGCGGACTATGTGAATTACTTGGCTAGTGGAAGGAGGCCTTATGAGCTTAATAAGTATCAATCCAAGAAGTTCTTTCATGATGTTAAAAGTTACTTGTGGGATGATCCATTCTTGTACAAGATGTGTAATGATTCTCTTCTGCGAAGATGTGTGCCCGAGGAAGAATGGAATAGTGTGTTGGAGTTTTGCCACTCTTCACCTAGTGGAGGCCATTTTGGAGCTCAAAAGACCGCTGCAAAAGTCTTACAATCGGGGTTGTATTGGCCATTTTTGTTCAAGAGTTGTAAGAAATTTGTAGAGGGTTGCGATCGGTGTCAAAGGATGGGAGGAATCTCCAAGTGGGATGAAATGCCCCTTAAGAGTTTTCAAGAAGTGGAGATATTTGATGTGTAGGGCATCGATTTCATGGGACCATTTCCTCAATCTAATGGATTCCTATACATCCTATTGGCGGTCGACTATGTCTCGAAATGGGTTGAGGCCATACCTTCAAGAACAAGTGATGCTAGAGTGGTCATAGGGTTTCTAAAGAAGCGTATCTTCACAAGATTTGGAGTACCTAGAGTGTTGGTAAGTGATGGGGGTAGTCACTTCATAGATAAGCTCATGGAGAACATTCTCAAGACTTATGGAGTGAAGCATCGAGTGTCTACTCCGTATCACCCTCAAACGAATGGTCAAGCTAAAATTTCTAATCGACAAATCAAACAAGTCTTGGAGAAAACAGTGAGTGTGAGTAGAAAGGATTGGTCAAATAAACTTGATGATGCATTGTGGGCCTTTCGAACCGCATTCAAGACCACTCTTGGTATGTCTCCTTTTCAAATTGTCTATGGCAAGTCTTGTCATCTTCCCGTGGAGTTAGAGCATAAAGCTTATTGGGCCATTAAGAAGTTGAATTTTGACATGAAAGCTTCGAAGAAGATAAGATTCTTACAATTGAATGAGCTTGAGGAATTTAGAGAAAATGCTTATGAAAACTCAAGGATTTTTAAGGAGAAAACCAAGAGGTGACATGATGCTCGTTTGAGGAAAAAGAGCTTTGAAAAGGGTGAGAAGGTGTTGGTATTCAATTCTCGACTAAGACTTTTCCCGGGCAAGTTGAAGTCCAAATGGAGAGGACCTTATGTGGTAAAGGAAGTACTTGATGGGGGAGCTCTAAAGGTTATGGATGAGAACGGGGGAGTGTTCTTGGTTAATGGTCATCGTGTGAAGCACTATGTGGATCCATCACAAAGGGAGACCCTCTTTGTGGATACTTTATTTGAAAGATGATCTCAAAATTCATCTAGCTTGAAGACGTTAAACTTAGCGCTCGATGGGAGGCACCCCATCACTATCTTTATTGCTTTACTTTTGTTGCTTGTTTATTTTGGCCTTGTAGGTTGATTGTGCTCATGGAGAAAAATGCTCATTGAAGAAAAGAGAAATGCTTCATGGATTCAAGTTGACATGTTCCACCATTTGTTGTAAACTTAATTCGTGACTCTTGTCTCGAGTTAAGTTTGGGGGGTGCTAGTGCGTGGTGGGCATAGCTTGAGTTGTGTGGATGCGGTTATTTCTCAACAAGAAGATCATCAATGGAAACTACAAGGGTAAGTCTCACCACTTTTTGCAAACTTAAGTCTCAACTCTTGTTTCGATTTAAATTTGGAGGGAGAGTGTGTGGTGTGACTCACCACTTGAGTATGATTCTTGTAAAATTGGACAAATTTTAAAATTTTTCTCATGAGTTTGGGTTGATTTTGGCATGATTGGTGGTGTTGAAGTGCATGATAGTCCATATTTATAATGAAATTGTTGAACTAATGGTGTTTGTTGAGTGTTTGAGCATGAATGAGAGGTATTGGAAGCATGATGGAGCTTGGAGCTAACGCTTTCCTTACCAAATGCCTATCGAGGGAGTACTCTACACCTTATCATTTTACTACTTGAAATGAATTGAGTTTGATTTGGATTGTTGTGACTAGCATGATACTTCATATGTTATGTTTGTGGGAGGTTTACTTTCGTAACTTAGGATTTCCTTTTCAATAAAGGTTGGGATGGATGTGTGCTTAATTTTCTTATGGATGATGGTATTTTGTGTTATTGCATGTTTTGTGTTTTTGTTGTGTCTTGTTTGTTGAGTCCTTATTTATATGTTGTGTGTATTTTCATTCTTGTCTTGGGATGTTTGGTGGTTTGTTTAGGGATGTCATGAGTTATTTTTGAACGTGAGTGATGATAGGTTGTGGTGATAAGTGATGACAAATTATGATTAAGAATCTCTACACTTTCAAATTGTGACATGTTTTACTTAACTTGTTCAATTTTGAGATGAATGTGGTGTATTAAGTTCCTTAAGGTCCGAGCGCAAGCTTGTGAGCATTTGAACCTCAACCATGCACACATGGTATTTCTTCATGAGTGGATCGGTTGTGTTTGATATGCTAGAACTTGCTCAAGGACTATAGGAAAGAGCCCGATTAGTGGAGATTAGTGAAATGATCTAAGGTCATCCTTGTTATTATAGTCATTGCCATATATGTTCCTACCTTGAACATCATCCTTAGTCAACCACTTTGAGCCTATAAACCTATTTCTTGTGAATTTAGCACATTACAAGCCTTAATTACCCATTCAAGCTTATATATACCTTTGTGTGGGTGATTGAGGAGATGGTAGTTAGAAAGGATTGATTGATTAGCAAAAGAAGAAAAGGGAATGGTAAACAAGCAAGAAAAAGGATGAAAAGAGCAAAAGTAAGAAATGGACATGCAACCTCAAAGCAAGAGAAGGAGCAAATCGACATCAAAATGCTCAAGTAAACAAAATTCAAAGATAGGAAGCATGCATCCAAAAAAGCTCAATCCAAGGAAAGTTAATGAATAGTGCTTGAGATTTGTAAAGATAAGCAAGGAAGAAAAGAAAGTGAAGAAGTTGAGGAAATTGGCCATCTCTTTGATTACTTACACATGATTAGTCACTATTATCCATATCTTCCTTACCATACCAAAGAGCCTATCATTACATCCTAATTAAAGACCTTTTTGATCATTGATTGAAACTTTGGTGGTTTGTGAATGTAGTCCGCGAGCAAGCTTATAGCGAGTCGAGCCAATCGATTAATGAGTGTGATTTACCCTATTTCAAAAGAGTGTTGAGAAACATCAATATACATTGTGAGGCTTGGACTTAAAAGGGACTATATTACACTTTATTCTCTTTTGATTAACTTGTTAATTTCTCATGTCATGATTTTAATGTTGTAGGATGACTTAGCATAGTTTGTAGTTATTATTGCTAACGATGTGTTATTGCTTATATTCATTTAGTCTTTTCTAGGTGAAAATTTTTCCTTTTGATTTGTCATTTTCGTTGCTCGGGGACGAGCAACACCTTAAGTTTGGGGGGTTGATTAGAGCTATTTTCACCTAGATTTTAGTGTCTTTTTATATGTGTTTTCGTATTATTTTATCCGTATTTTATATGTTATTTGGTTGTGTTTTGTGTTTTTATTGAAATGTGTGTGAATGATAAGGAAGATGTAGGAAAAAGCGGATCTCAATTCGGAGTTGAAACGAGGGAGAACAAGCCAAAACAGTGAAGAAATACAGGAGCCAGCACCAACACGGGCCGTGTAGCCAACACGGCCCTGTAAGAGGTGGCCGTGCGGCGACACCTAGTCATTCAACATAGGCAACTTAAGGCCGTGTCCAGTTGCACGAGTCGAGTTGGCAGCACGAGCCGTGTCATCAACACGGCCCTGTAAGAAGTGGCCGTGTGCCGACATCAGAAGAGCCAACACGACCACCCTGTGCCCGTGTTACAACACACGACTCGTGTTGCAGCACACGAGCCGTGTTGCGTAACACGACCCTGTAAGGAGAGGCCGTGCGGCAGCATCAGAAAACACAACACGGCCACCTCGTGGCCATGTTGCAGAGCACGACTCGTGTCGTGTATGTTCCTGCTGAAATTTCCAGATCCTTCTAGAAGCCTCCATAGGGGTATAAATACCCCTTTATTCAACAATTGGCAGGAGATCCGAAATTCCCATCCTCTACACACACATCACACACCATTTCTTCCATTTTCCACCATCATCTTCATCCACCTTCATCCATCTTGATCCATCTTCATCATCTCCATTAATTCTCCATCAAAACTTCATCCCTTCCATTGGGTGTGAGAGATCTCAAGAAATCAAGAGCTAGAGTTGGAGATCCATGAGTATTGAAGATTTCCTACAAGAAATTGTTGGGGAAGATTTACATCTCTCTTGATTTTCTTTTGGATTTAGACTATGGATATTTGTAATGAATCATTGATTTGTTTTGTTACCCTTATCATGTTAGGCTAATCCCTCTAGTGGGATTAGGAGCATGAAGAGCATATTAGATTTATATTGTCATGTGGATTAAATTGGTTTTTGGTTTAATTGATGTTGATTTCTATTCATGGAGTTTAATTGTCTTGATGTTGTGATGGCATGGTTTGTTATTCATGAATGTTTATTGGTTTAATGGATTGTTGATCAATGGATTATTTGTGGTAATTAAATGTTATCATGATGTTCATGTATGTATTGCTTGGAGTGAGACGGAAACGACCCTCTATAGTATTAGGAAGGCATGAATAGACATTGAGTTTGGGTTTGACCGAAAGGATATTTGAATTCAATGAGGGGAACCAATCCATTCGTTGGCCTTAGTACACAAAAAGGGAGAGTTTAATCTAACTAGTACCTAGATGGAAGGGGTTAATGTTGGGCTTTGATCTTAAGTGCTTTTGGGAGTCTAAAATGGATCAACAACCTTGGTTACCCAAAAGGGAGCTTAGAATACAATCGTGATCACCCTTAGTCTACATCAATTGAGTTGAATGCCTTTTGCATGATAATATGAATCGAGTGTGCTTGGATGTTTCTAATCCCATGTTTTCCATACTTGAACTTTAGCACCCATTTTCTTTACTTGTCATTTCTCTTATTTGCTATTCTTATTTACTTGCTCCTTGCTTTAGTTGTTAATCATCTCAAAACCCCCGATCATCTTTACAAAAACGACATGAACATGAGCTCACGTATTTTACTAGTCCGAACATAACTCCTTTGTGGATTAATAATTTTTCTTGGGATATACTACTACAACGAACGAGTATTCTTGCTCGTGAGTGCTACAAAACTAGGCAAACAAGAGTGCTTCATTCCGAGCCTTCCAAATGAGGAAGACGCTTCCGTAGATAGCGAGCGTCCACCTCCTCCTTTTACGAACATGCACTTGCCGGTCCTTTCTGAGCTACTTGAAGCCGGCCTTCAATGTGGTAACCTATCTCTTCTACTCCACTTCAATCCTAACCCGATTCCATACATGCTTCGTGAACGGACACCCGAAGAAAAGGTAGTCTCTCGATTCGGGGTTCCCCACGCACAGCACGCACTCAATCGGGCCTTCATAGTGTCTCCATCTATCCATGGTGAGTAGGCAGTTCCGCACCGGGATCCACATTCGAAACACATGCTTCTGAGGTACCCATGGACACCACAACTTCCTGTAGATAGGCTGTACCGGCATGGAATCTGCAACGAGCCAATACAACTTACCCACACGAAGCCTTCCCATCTCCGAACATGAACCCAACGTAGAGACCATGTCCCCACCAATTCGTGCTCTGACCCTGTCCCTCGCTCGGAGGATATCCTTCCACACAATTGAGGCGCTGTAGTTCACCTCAACCTCCCAGCATGAAGAGGATTGCAAATAGATGGCATTAATCCATTTGATCCACAGTGACCTCTTCTCCTGATGCGCATCCCACAATACCCCACAAAGAGCTGCATCATTCAGCAGATCGAGTCCTCTAAGTCCCAGGCCACCCTATTCCTTAGGGAGAATGACCTCCTCCCAACGAACTGCTCCCCTTGTGGTTTCCCAAAGGAATTGTCTTATCATCCTCTCTATTCTGTCCACAATTCCTTTGGGGATCTTCACCATCGACGTCCAGAAGTTCATCACCCCATACACCACCGATCTACTAAGCTCCAATTGGCCTGCATACGAAAGTAGATGTGTGGACCACCCCTGATCAGATTAGTAACCTATGTGATGAGCGGCTCAAACGCAGACTCCCGAAGCTTGCTTCCCTGCAACGGTACTCCCAAATAATGTACAGGAAAGGTACATTCCTGAAAAGGCAGTACTTCACGGATAGCCTGCTCCTGATCCTCCGGAACCCCTGCCATAAACAAATGAGATTTGTCCGCACTAACCTCCAATCCTGACATACGAGCAAACAGATTAAGTGCCCTGGCTACCACCTCTGCCGAAGATCGATTGCCATAAGAAAAGATAATCAAGTCATCCGCAAACGCCAGATGAGTAACTCCCACCTTCTCACAGTGCCTCGAGTGATGCTTATAATTGCTTGTCACAGTCATTCTCCTGCAGAGCCTGGAGAAATAATCCATGCACAAGATAAATAATAAGGACGACAAAGGATCACCCTGACGCAAGCCTCTCTTACTATCGAAATAACCTTCTGGAGAGCCGTTGATAAGGATGGAGAATGAGGTGGTGGTGACACATTCCATGATCCACCCTATCATACGCTGAGGAAATTTCAATCCTGTAAGAACTCCACGCAGAAATCCCCAGTCCACTGAGTCATACGCCTTCTTAATATCCACCTTAATCGCCATTCTCCTGTACTGCCGATGCCTAGCCCACCCGTAATTTTTCACAATCTCCTGGGCCAGCATAACATAGTCCCTCATTTTTTGGTTCTTAACGAAACCGAAGTGATTTTCTGCCACCAAATCCTCCATCAGGTATGTCATTCATTTCACAATGATACGGGATATGATTTTATAGATCACATTGCAACACGAAATCGGGCGGAAGTCCCTGACGGCAGGATCGTGCTTTCCTTTTGGGATTAGTGTAATAAACGTGACGTTCATCTGCCGCAGTAACTGTCCGGATTGGAAGAATTCCTGGACTGCCACCATGACATCCGACCCAACCACATCCCACGCGTCCCTAAAGAAAGCGGCTGTGTACCCATCCGGCCCGGGGGCTTTATCTCCATTCATGCTCCACACCACCCCCTTTACTTCCTCGGCCGTGACAGGCTCCACGAGTTGTTGGGCCTGCTCATCACTCAACACGGCTTCTCATTCAAACACACTATCATCAATCTCCTCACACTCCCCGGCAGTACCCAACAAGTCACTATAGAAAGTAAGAAACTCTCCAAGGACTTCCTCACGGGAGGTAGTATGCCCGGATTCCGTACGTATGGAGGGGATGAAATTCCTCACGCTATTGGACTTGATTTTCTTGTAGAAGAATTTTGTGGGTTTATCCTGACTGATCAAGTAATCCGGCCTGGCCATCTGAGAGAAGAAAAGATGCTCGGCATGACACAAGAAGTTGACCTTCTTCGCTGCCTCCCGAACCCTGTTCCATTTCTCAATATTACTAGAATCAGCATGGCTCTCCAGCTGCAAACTGTCTAGCTCCGCTCTAGTCCTCTCTGCTCTCTCGGCTATGTGGCCGAAGTCTCTCTTGCCAAGTTGGCGGAGTTTTGGCTTGAGTAACTTCAGCCTAAGACACACACTAAACTGAGTTGTACCCCACACTTGCGAGTCCCACACCTCTCGCACAGTATCCAGGAATCCCTCGCTGGTCTTCCACATATTCACATACCTGAACGGTCTTCCCTTCGAATGCTCGGCATGATATACGGAAACTAATACAGGGCAGTGATCCGAAGTGGCCCCCATGGGCATAAACTCCGATTCCACTACACCTGAGGTGGTGTCCCAGTTCGAGTTCACCAATACCCGATCAATTTGGCTCCAAATTTTGCCATTCGTCCAGGTGAAAAAGCATCCCTTGGACTTGGCATCATCTAATCCCCGTTCAACACAAAACTCCACAAAATCCACCCTGTACCAGTTCCGATGAGATGGAACAATTTCAGATCTCTCTTCAGGTTTCCTAATGCAATTAAAGTCTCCAAGGAGCATCCAGAGAGAGTTAATCGCGGGGACAACCGAAGAGAGATGACACCATAGCCTACGCCTATCAACTACGCCATTACGAGCGTACACAACACTGATGAGGAACTCCTGTTGAGAAATCAAACAGCGCTCCATACCAGAAATACATTGCTCATGAAGCACAACATTACTAAAAGCAATCAGAGTGGAATCCCACGCAACCACAATACGACCTCCCTCAACTATATCAAAATTATTCACACTATTCTAGCTAGGAACAATTCTACCCACAACATCCACCACATTATCCATATATAATTTAGTTTCAATAAAACCCATTAAGCATATTTTATTCTTGCGAACTAACCTCCTGGCAGCTCGCTGTGCACGAGTGGCTGCAAGCCCTCGTACGTTCCATGCTAGACACCTTATTGACGAACATTGGGGAAAGAGCCCCCGCCTCGTCCTGGGCCATTGCCCCTGCCCTGCGGCTTCTGGATGATGATTCCAGTACCTCTCCTAGTGCCATCCACCCTGTGGGAGAGAGTGGGAGGTGGGGAACGCCCCGAGCGGCCTACGGCCTCTGTTTCCTCCTCCTCCATTTCTGAGGCCCAAGTCTTTCTAGTATTCAATTGAGCAGGCTGTTTTCCTTCACGTCTGTTTATCCTCCAATCGTCAGGATCAAGTTCGTCAAGGATTTGATATCTCCCTGTCATGACCTTTTGTTTCTGCGCTTGAGTAAGTTTAGGACCCGCGGCCTTTTTCTTCCCGTTGCGGTCCTCTTCTTCTTCGGCCTCGTATCCCTAGTCCCAACATGCTGGAATCCCTCCTCGTCGACCGTGTCATCCGCTTGCGTGGTCTCCGGAGGCTGATCCATCCATTTCTCCCCCTTGTCACCCTTTGCATGATCGTCACAGTCACTCACCAGGTGACCAAATTTCTTGCACTTAGTACAATACGCCTGAAGGCGTTCGTACAAGACAGTTTGGGTGAAATTGGCCCCACGATAGTGAAACGTGACCTCCTTCGGGAGCTCCTGCGAAACATCAATGTCCACATGCACCCTCACAAATGATACTCTATCCGCCTTAACAGAAGTATCATCCACCATGATAGGTCTACCAACCAGAGAAGCCACTTTGCTAATGTGGTTCTTCGACCACAACTCCAACGGGGACGAGGGTAACCGAATCCAGACCGGGACATGAGAGATTTCCCGATCATCAAATTGAAAAGCTCGTGGTAGCCTTTCAAGTATAAGATATCGTTCCCATATGGAGTGAGGAGCTCCGTCCAAAACCTTCCTCACGTCCTTCTCCGAGCAAAGTCGAAAGATAATCCACCCCGATTGATGCATGACAATGGTATACTTGACTCCCCATGCCCGGCAGATGGCATGAAGGGCTTGCATACCCGGAAAACGCCCTGAAAAATAACCCACCAAAGTGTATTTTCATGCATCAGAGTCATCCTTCGGATCAAGATAGGCTACTCCATCACAAGGTGCAATGTATTCGAGCTTCCTATCTGGATCAATGTTGCTTTTGTTGACGAACTTATCGTAGTCAACTGGTTCCTTGGGAGCGGAACCCACACCCAAATCTCTCTGCCCGCCTTGCTGCCGAGGGCCTGCTGCCTCGCCCTCGTGCTGCCCTGTGTTGCCCGGGCTGCGCCCAGCGCTGGTGCTCACGTTCGGTGCAGACTGCCGAGACGGTGATCTGGACGCGCGAACCGAGCTCTGTTGGCGAGTAGCGCCCTGCACCTGCTGAGAGGTCTCGGTGTTGCCTGAAGTCTCGGTACCCTGCCGAGTCCTAGCATCCAACCCCTGTTCCTGCCTAGACGTGTCGCCAGCCTGCCTAGATTCCGCGCCCGCCTGCCAAGAGGGAGAGGCGGGGGAGTATCCGCTTCCAGCCAACGCCGAGTGCCCGGGGTAGTGCTGCGCTGCCTTTCCGCCGAGGGTTTGCATTTGGTGGTCGGGTTGCGCACTATGGGCACCTCCGGGGTAGACTCAACCAATGGCCGAATCAACAAGACCTTGTGTGGGGCTGCCAGGGCCGCGGGCCACCGGCGTGTTGGCCACGACAAGGGCCAAGGATCCGACTGTAATCTCCGTATCCATCTCCTCATGATCCGCCGCAATATGGTGCACCAAGGCGGCACCGTCACTCAATTGCGGGATCTCCTCCAAAACCGCCTCCTTCAAAATCTTTTTCCGTTCAATCTCCTTAGCCCGATCCTTCACCGACTTGAACGTCTCCTCACTCACACGCATATCCGGTAACGCTTTTGAAGGCGTTTGACTCCTAGATTTCTTCCCCATGAGGATCAATCTAGTCGGATCACATGAACAAGGGAGAAGACTCTACCACCGCCGTGGGGGGCGGTGAGATCAATCGGATGTCGCCGGCGAGAGGCGCCGGCAACGATGGGAGGGGTCGGGCAGTGTCGGACGTTGGTGATCGTTGATTACCGAGGCCGCGGGCGAGGAGCGCCGGCAGCCGCAAGGAATCTTGCGCAAGAAGAAAGAGGGAGCGAATTTTTGGAACTAGGGTTCCAAAAATTTTGCACGTGCAATGACTCTCTCCTCGAGATAAGGAAATTACTTGTCCTCCAAGAAATAGAAGAGATGGGCTAATTTTCAAACTCCGATTTGAGTGATTTTTATGCCAAAACGATACTCTCTTCCGTAACTTTTTAACCATATATCACATGATCAATTTAGACTTCTACATGAATACAGAAAAATTATTTAATGTGGACGTGTGTTTTTCAGCATTCCTTCACACTTTCACTCTTCATTCCAAATTTGAACTTTTGATCATATTTTACCCTTCAAAACTCAACAGAACACCTTAGTAGCATATTTATTATGGAAGATATGAAAATCATGCCATCTTACACAAAATCATGGCCATATTCTAATAAAAAAAATGTAATGTGAGACCTATAATGCGTGAAATTCCACTCTCAACATGAACTCATAAAAATTCAAAACAAACAGAAAAATTTAGAATAAGGAATGAAGTAACTTGATTTCATTCTCCTTCAATTTCGTTGCGAGTTACTTACTTAACTCGGTCAGGCTTAAGCTTCAGTTGTAGAACTTGCTTTCCTTTAGGGCGTTCAAGAGTTCCTCAAGTTGATCAAGTTCAATTTAGATAAGTCGAGACCTCAATTAGAATTCATATTTGCTACTCCAATACCCTTTTCAATCATTAAAATATACTCATCATTACAAAATTTGTTAGTAATAAAATAGGAGAAATTAGAGTATTTTAAAATTTTAACCACATGACTCACGGGCACAAAATGATGAAAAGTGAACATACCTTGGTCACACCCAACCCCACCCTAAACATAGATGAAAACTTGAGTTGAATATAGATTTCAAAGGATGTAATGACCATAAGTGTAACCATGCACTACATAGCACAAAAACAAAACAAAAATAAAAACAAAAATAAATTACTAGAAAACAATAAAGCAAAACAAATGGGTTACCTCCCATCAAGCGCTAAATTTAATGTCTTAAAGCCAAACAAAAATCAATAGGTTCATCGGAATTACTATAAATTGTTAGATTATATACTAAAAACCTATCTTTATTAAGAACAATGTTTTAACAATGTTGTGAAATGAGAATCATTGATCAAATGATTGCATCTTATAATCTATTTATATGTCGTTGCAATTGTCCATTTACTTTATATTATAAATAATATGGTGTTTGTGGTAGCACAGAAGATCATAATATTAGTTCCTTAGAGCATCTCCAATCATACTCTATTTTAGAGAATACTCTATAAATATGGAGAATTTGCTCCTCTAACCATCCTGTATTCTTTGAACACTGATTATAAGAGTTTGGAGTAGGCATTCTCTATATTCGAAGAAAGAGAAACCAAATAGAGGATGCAAAATGAGGAATGCATAATTTATAGAAATGTCATTTTGTTATATATATTTTTTCTTTTGCTTTTTATTTTTCGTTTCATAATCTTTGTTATCATTATTTTTTTAAGTAATCCTTGTCTAATTTGTCTAATGTTTATCATTATCGATTATTTCAATTAAAATTAAAATTAAATTAAAATTGGCATTTTAATATGAAAAGTAAATCATAGAAGGTTGACATGAAATTAATTTTACACACTTCAACATAAATAAACATAAATAACACAAATATTACATTACAAATTAATAAAATGAACTTAGATACTGAAATAATAAAAATACAAACATTACACTCCAATAACTAGTTGGCATAAAATATAACGATATTCATAAGTTCCATGACAACTTGCATACTAATTAATATGGAGGAAAATGGGGATCAGAGGGAGAAGTTCCATCGAAGAAATGGCCAAACGAACTAGTGCTCTTATCAGGTCTACCTCTATTTCCCGCTTGTTTCTGAAGAATTTTATGTTGCTCCTCAATCATGTATGGACAGAGTGATTCATCTA
Organism: Pogostemon cablin; assembly: GCA_023678885.1. Lineage (NCBI taxonomy): Eukaryota > Viridiplantae > Streptophyta > Magnoliopsida > Lamiales > Lamiaceae > Pogostemon > Pogostemon cablin. Next base: position 16,524,530 of record CM042965.1, on the reverse strand, counting down.
GCGACATAGAATTTAGTTGTAGTATTTTATTTTCTTTCTTCATAGCCACACAATATTTCTTTCTCTGTCAATTGCAATGATCTCTCGTCGAGAGACCGCGGCTTCTCACATCATAGCTATCATTTCCTCACTGCAATTTGCCATAGTAGAAAGAGCTTTAGAACTTTCTTCGCCAACTTTTCTTTTGCCTTTTGCCTTTCGAGTACCTATTGGCCTTTGAGAAACTACAAGAAATTTAGTTTTTACTTACACATATGATGTGTGATTAAATTGTGAAACATAATTTTGAAATGTGTGCTTAATGATTTGAGACTTGTTAACTAAATTTTTTACATTTAATAGGTATGACTAAATATAATTAGCAACTTCTTCAAAATTTTCTTATTAAATTTCAAAATTTAATGGAGTGTAATCTGCGCTTATTTTTGGTATTTTAATTACATGGTAATACATATCTTAATATTACCACACATAAATACAAATTTAATATATGTATCGTTAATAATACTTTATTTAACTTCACATAAATTTATATAAGATAATGTGTCACTAAAAAGTTGAAATTTTTTTTGTGCTGACGTGGTAATGTAACTATTATATTTTACTTACACAAAAATATAAATCTTTAACCGATTGATTTTTAACCACAAATAAATATATATATATATATATATATAATTTATAATGTGTGGTTAAAAGAAAACATATGGTGATGTGGCAATTTAAACTAGTATGGAGTATGTGTTTTGAATTTTAACCTACCATACATTATTGTGAAATTTTATTTTATTATATTATATTAATACAAAATTATTTTTCATACTTACTTAAAAAAGAGTAGGTCTTGCCTGAGACCATCTCACGTGAGACCATTTTATACTTTTTTAAATAATTATCACTTTTACTATAAAATATTATCACTTTCGCTATAAAAAGTTGTCACTTTTCATTTATACTATAATTTGTTCATGAAATAATATTATCACGTTTCATTAATTTATTATCACTTTTCGTTATAAAAGTTATCACTTTTCGACCGTCTCACGTAAGCCCTTATGTGAGACGGTCTCACACAAGTCTTAGCCCTTAAAAAATATTAACACGTGATAATCTTATTATTTCTTAAAAAATATGATCCCCCAAATTCGTTTTATCGTTTAATTTTGAATTTATTATATTTTAATCATACATACTCTTTTTCTATTTTTCTTTTGATAATTTATTTAATAACATTTATTATTATATAATCAATATATATCTCCAAAATATTTAAGTTTATATATTTTTAAAATATTTGAAGATATCACTTTTTCTTCATAATATTTCAATTTAAATATTTTTAAATTTTGAATTATATTTAGGGTCATTCACTGTGGGATACATAAAATAATGCATAATTGCTGTAAACTACATGACTCAAATAATTAATACTCATAACTACACAATTATGATTGTGATACCATAAATACCCCTATGTGTTTGCACAATTTATTTTTTGCAATTTTGTTTTACATAATTTGGTTTGCACAATTTTGTTTTGCACAAATTTATTTTGCACAATTTTATTTTTGCATATTTTGCTTTGAAATTTTTTTTACTGTGGTCCGGTGGAGGTCCGACAGTGGTCCGGCAGCCAGCCGGCGGAGGTCCGGCGTCGGTCCGACGAAGATCCGGCAGAGATCTGATGAGAGCGAAAATAAGCATATTATAGTGTCCAATCTAATACCTTTATGATGAGAATTGATATTGTATATTAGCACAAGTGTCTTATATTTAATATATGTGAGAAAAAGGTGTGTATGAGGTGTTTTATTGTATTTTAGGTGAAAAATGATAAAAAGTGCAAAATTGGAGAAAAGGTGCAATTTGTCCAAGAATGCTGAAAAACTCATGTCAAACTTGTGTAATTTTTCTGTATTTGTGTGGAGATCTGAATTGGAAGTGTGATACATGGTTGGAAAGCCACAGAAGAGAGGGTCGTTTTGGCATAAAGAACACCCCAATCGGATTCCAAAGGAGAAAGTTATGATCAAAATGGTGACATCGCGCAAGCTATTTCTACTCAGTACGACTGTTCCACTTTCCATGACTTGTTACATCTTCAAATGATGTAATTTTGGTAAGATCTTTATATTCAGAGAAAGCCAATGAAAAGAAGATCGTGTGAGCACAAGAATCACTAAAATTGGAGATGGGACAAGGAAGTTATGCTTAAAATCGTGAAGTCGCATAGCTGCCAGCGAGAATTTTCGAAAATTTCCGAAAATTACCTAATTTATCTCCTTATCACATAATCCTCCATGATTCACCCATATATATTTCTTTCCTTATTTAATTCCCTTCTCACACCTATATATATTTCACATCATTATTCATAAATTGGAGGAGATTAGAATATATTATTGAGGGAGAGAAGAGCTACAAATCCATACTACACCCCACAAGGGGGGTTCACCCCCCAACCATCATCCACATCCTTTCCTCCATCCATCCATCACTTTGAAGATTCATTTGTGGAATCAAGAGGAGAACCAAGAGAAGGATTCAAGACGGAGAAGGATGCGACAACTCCCACATCTAGGGTTTATTTCGTTTCCTAATTTATCTTGTAATTTTCCAGACATCCAGGTAAGATCTATCCAACACCCAGATTATTCTTCGTAACATCATGGACTAGAGCCTTTTTGGTAGAACTAGGGTTGTGAAAGTTTTTATGAATTAATTAAACTTTCGTGTGTAAACTCCGTACAACAGTACTTGTGGATTTATTTTATATATGATTGTGCTTTCTTAATCCATATTCACGGTTATTTTGTGCATCTTCAATTGGTATATAGAGTCAGAATATATATCTTGGTTGTAGATTGAATGCGTTCATAGCTGAACAGGATTCCATGTTATGATTCTTAGTGAGGGGACTCCGAAACTTCATTAGAACTATCATATATGAATACTTATTAATTGAATGAAATTCGGATTATTAAGTAGGATAAAGAGGATAATTTTATAGTACCTATAAAGGGAGATCATATCGGGTTAGAGTACCAATTGGCCAGGGAAATAATTGATACTGATAGTACCTAGAAAAAGGGGTGAAATTATATCTCTTGCTCCGAGTTTATTCACACGTGTTACAAGCATGTTTACTTGTGTCTATAGAGTAGATATGCATGGTTTAGTGATGCGTCCATATTCCACAAGGCAGAGTCGGACATCAACACACGGAAGGGAAATTAATGAGTAAAACTGGATTATCCTAGAGCTACCTATTCTCCTACTTGATCCACTTTCGTATTCTTCTTGTGCTAAATTTATTTAATTGTTATTTAATTAATTTGCTTAATAGTTAATAATTCCATACCTCAACCTTATTGCCACAATTCATCTTAACTAATTTAATAAATAATTAAATTGATAATACGCCATCCTTTGGGTTCGATATTCACTTGGTTGATTGCTTAAGCTGCAACTGATATCCTTAATACTTGGGAATTAATTTTGCGTGCAAAGAAAATGCGCATCAAGTTCTTGGCGTTGTTACCGGGGACGGCTGTTATTATTAGTATATTATTTCTAATTTGATTAAGACTTTTATTTGTGATTATTTATTTCTGTCTAACCTTAAATTTTTCTGAGGTACTTGTACATTAGGAAAAGAAGAGGAATGAAAGGAAGAGATAACACACTGAGCTAAACATGGCCGGAGTAAGGCAGAATCTGGATAATGTTGCAATCCGTGAAATTTTCAAGTGTAATGGGATTGACAACATGGGTTTGATAGGAGCAAGGGGGAAGATGATGATTTTGAGATACATCCTGCTCTTATTAACATGGTAGAGAAGAATCCCTTTTCTGAAGGTTGTTTTGAATATCCATATCATCATCTCAGAAGATTCCTTGGTTTTGCAAACACTCAAAAGGGAGCTGGAGCTAATGATAATGCTAGACGGATCACCCTATTCAAGTTCTCTTTGATTGATAAGGCAGAAGCTTGGTATTAGACTCTTGATGCCATAGACTGCACTACATGGGACCAACTGCAGTAGAAGTTTTTGGAGAGATACATGCCACCCTCAAGGATCTTAAGAATGAAGCAAGAGATCTCAATTTGTTATGAATCAGGGTGAAAAATTTTATGAGGCGTGGGATAGGTTCAAAGAAATGCTCAGGAGGTGTCCACAGCATGGAATGTCTAAGGCTGAGTACATAAGCATCTTCTACTATAGATTGGATTGTGAGTCGTGTGTTTTTATTGATGCATCATCAGGAGGAGCGCTATTATCTAGGAGTGCACTTGAAGCAGAAAAGTTGTTTGAAGATATCTCTATGAATTCACATGACTGGCCTGTAGAGAGAGATATAGGATCATATGTACTTGGCAAGATAGCGTAGATTGAACATCAAGTGGTGAAGCCGAATAGGGATAATGAGATTGTCTCTAGTTTAGCTAACATCAACAAGCTATTAGAGTCCCAGCAGAGGCAGATTACAGAGTTGACACTAAGGGGCCTAGTATGAAGCAGCACGAAGTGAAGAGTGTTGAAGATACCTTCAATAGATACATGGATGAGAATGATGCAAGGGTTGACTACATCGAAGCTATAATGAATGTTGATTATGCCAATTTTTTTAAGCAGTTGAAGGACCTAACTTGGATTATGGGGCAGATGACCGCGAACGTGAATCAACTGACACAAAAATTAAAGAATAAAGCCATCACGTTGAGGTTTGGAACGCAGTAAGAGGGACAGATGAAGCCGGAATTGAAATCTGAAGTGAAAGAAGCCCGGTTCGACCCCAATTCGACCAGCACAAGTGGTCGAATTAGGCATGGGAGGTCGAACCAGACACTTGGGTGACATCCGGAAGAAGCAAAGGGTCAGTTCGACCAAAAATAGGTCGATTCGACCAGAAGTTCTGGTCGAACTCAGGTCAAATACCATTATTCAAGATGCTCTATTTTGTCTGATGCCCATTCGACCACGATCACTCCAGTTCGACCAACCCTACTGGTCGAACTAAGGTCGAATGCCACTGTCCAGAGCGCTCTATTTCGTCTGAAGTCCGATTCGACCACGATCACTTGGATTCGACCAGTACACTTGGTCGAACATTGGTCGAATCGGCCTGTAAGGGGGAGAATGAACTTTTAGGTATTCAGTTCGACCACTATTCACTGAGTTCGATCACCTACCCAGGTCGAACTCAGGTCAAACTCTCCTGTTCGGCGCCGTTTTCCACGTTGAATGCTTCACATGATGTTAATGCTACTCCAGTACCATCCCAAGGACAGAATAATGAGCTTATAGTAGAGAAAAAGTGGGAAAGAGCGAAGAGGTTGAGAGCCGAGAAGCTTAGACTGCAGATGAATAATGAAAATGTGGTTTTCTCACTTGATCATGCAATGAAGATGCCCATGGAAACTCAATCATGCAAGAGCATGTATGTGATTTTTAACTTGTTTAATCTTGATTTTAAGATAGATGATTCTGAATTCAAGTGGAAGATTGACAAGGAGGTGTCTAGACAGCCATGGGAGGAATGAAATTCTGAGGATCATATATTTGTGACCAAGAAAGGAGAGGTGTTGAGTGTAGACAAGAAGTGGGAAAGAAAGTACTTGAAGATGAGGTCCTCTAATCCAGTAGTTTAAAAGGCTAAGTACCATCGTGACTCTCCGACGTTAAACATGAGCGCCTGTTGGGGGCTTTTTCTTCCATTTTATTGTTTTATTATTTCTTTCGTGTGAGTAAGAAAATTTTATATTTAAGGTGCTTACTAATCGACAATTATATCTCTTTACAAACTTAGTTTCAACTCACGTTTTTACTAAGTTTGGGGGGTGTGATGTTCTTACCTCATTGAAGCACCAAGAGTATAATCTTTTCTTTGTAATGTTTGCTAGGGGAGTTAATTTTTTGTGGTATGTTGAAATTTTAATCGGTTTTGACGTGTCGATTTTTTGTAATTCGCCTAGTGTTCAGTGGTGTTTCTAGTGTATGGAGTCGATTAGATAGTGAATTGAGTCGTTCTTAGAGTTTTCTTATTTTATTATTGACGAATCTATAATGATGAGTGTGTTTGAGCTTTGATGATAGAAAAAAGTAACTAGAGTGGCAAGACGAGTTCTACACTGAGGCTTTGACTCGAGGAGCTCGTGCATTTTGAAGGAGAAATCTGGTGCACTCGTTTTCTTTTTCTAAATTTTTTGTGTGCTTATAATTCATGACAGTGGAAGGATTGCATTTATATTTTTGGTAATCCATGTGAGCTTATATTGTTTTAAATTGTGCCTGAAATTCATATGCTCTTGAAATTGATGGAGGAATTGTACTTGAATTTTATTGTGATATGAAGTTCTATGTGTACTTGTGGGATATTGCTTACCATGAAAGGTGCTCTGTTACTTGTTAAAAAATCCATGTGAGATTTTGAGCCTCGTTGATCTTGTTACATAATCACATGATATTTCTTTCTGGTGAGTATCATTCTTGTGCGTGTATTATAGAACTTGCCTCTTGTCTTACTTGAAACTACATGTGTGTTAGATGATGGGAAATGATCTAAGGTCATCCTTGAATTTATAAGTCACTTAGCCAAATAATTCCTTACCAAATGATGTTTATCCGTAGTTAGTCCCGTTGAGCCTAAAAGCATTATTTCTTTGGCAACCCACAAAGATAGCCACTTTGATATCCTATTTGAGCCTTAAATTACTATATTTTGTAGATAATTAATTGCTGTCAAAGTGTGTGAAGTTGATTTTGATGGAGTTTAGAAGGAATAAAATATTTGGAGATGTACAAGTGATTATGAGCTTAAAAATAAGTTGCTTAGGGGTAGTGTCCGAAACTGGTACCCCGAGATGTTAGAGGTAGTACCCGAAACTGGTACCTAGAGAAAAAAAGAAGGAAAGAAAAAGTATGTTGAGCATGAAGGAGAGGAGAGAAAAGAAAGTTAGAAGAGTATGAAGCTGGATAGCCTTGAAGTGTTAAAATCTGCAGTACAAAAGATCTCCGGTTTTAATTCTCTACTAATTGAGTGTCTTTATCCATATATTTCCTACCTTAACTAAAGAGCCAACATTACGTCCAAACAAAAGTCCTTTTTGATCCTATTGTCGAATCATACTTTTAGTAGTGGAGAGTTTGAGACATTTGACAAGCCTATAGTTACGCATGCACTTGAATTGAATCTGAGCGTAAACACCATAACCCATAAGTGTACATCTTTTACACTTGAGTGCGAGTGATATATACTTCCCGTGAGGACATGTAAATGGAGCATTTGAATAGGTGGTAATTGTCTTATCTTGTATGCTATAAATTGATTATTACATGTAATTAAAATTGCATGATTTAAGTTAAGGACAATTATATTTTGAATAGGGTATTGATCATAGTCCTTGTTTTCCCGCTAATTTTCATACTCTCTTTCTCTTTATTTTTATTTTGTTGCCTCGGGACGAGCAACGGGTAAGTTTGGGGGATTGATGAGAGTGAAAATAAACGTATTATAGTGTCCAATCTAACACCTTTATGATAGAAATTGATATTATATATTAGCACAAGTGTCTTCTATTCAATATATGTGAGAAAAAGGTATGTATGAGGTATTTTATTGTGTTTTAGGTGAAAAAATGATCAAAAGTGCAAAGTTGGAGAAAATGTGCAATTTGTCCAAGAATGCTGAAAAACGCATGTTCAAATTGTGTAATTTTTTGTATTTGTGTAGAGATATAAATTGGAAGTCTGATGTATGGTTGGAAAGCCACAGAAGATAGGATCGTTTTTGCATAAAGAACACCCCAATCGGATTTCAAAGGAGAAAGTTATGATCAAAATGGTGACGTCGCGCAAGCTGTTTCTACTCAGCATGACTGTTCCGTTTTCCATGACTTGTCACATCTTCAAATGTTGTATTTTTGTTGACATCTTTATATTCAGAGAAAGTCAAAGAAAAGATGATCGCGTGAGCACAAGAGTCACTAAAATCGGAGATGGGACGAGGAAGTTATGCTAAAAATCGTGAAGTCGCGCAGCTGCCAGCGAGAATTTTCGAGGATTTTCGAAAATTTTCGAAAATTAACTAATTTATCTCCTTATCACATAATCCTTCGTGATTCACAAATACATATTTCTTTCCTTATTTAATTCCCTTCTCACACCTATATATATTTCACATCATTATTCATAAATTGGGGAAGATTAGAATATATTATTGAGGGAGAGAAGAGCCACAAATCCATACTACACCCCACAAGGGGGGTTCACCTCCCAACCATCATCCACATCCTTTCCTCCATCCATCCATCACTTTGAAGATTCGTCTGTGGAATCAAGAGGAGAACCAAGAGGAGGATTCAAGACGGAGAAGGACGCGACGACTCCCACATCTAGGGTTTATTTCGTTTCCTAATTTATCTTGTAATTTTGTAGAAATCCAGGTAAGATCTATCCAACACCCATGATTGTACTTCGTAACATCATGGGCTAGAGCCTTTTTGGTAGAACTAGGGTTGTGAAGGTTTTTATGAATTAATTGAATTTTCGTATGTAAACTCCATACAACACTACTTGTGGATTTATTTTATATATGATTGTGCTTTTTTAATCCATATTCACGATCGTTTTGTGCATCTTCAATTGGTATATAGAGTCAGAATATATATTTTGGTTGTAGATTGAGTGCGTTCACCGCTGAACAGAATTCCATGTTATGATTCTAAGTGAGGGGACTCCGAAGTTTCATTAGAACTATCATATATAAATACTTATTAATTGAATGGAATTCAGGTTATCAAGTAGGATAAAGAGGATAATTTTATAGTACCTATAAAGGAAGATCATATCTGGTTAGAGTACCAATTGGCTAGGAAAATAATTGATACTAATAGTACCTAGAAAGGGGGGTGAAATTATATCTCTTTCTCTGAGGTTATTCACACGTGTTACACACATGTTTACTTGTGTCTATAGAGTAGATATGCATGGTTTAGTGATGCGTCCATATTCCACAAGGCAGAGTCGGACATCAACACATGGAAGGAAAATTAATGAGTGAAACTGGATTATCCTAGAGCTACCTATTCTCCTACTTGATCCACTTTCGTATTTTTCTAGTGCTAAATTTATTTAATTGTTATTTAATTAATTTGCTTAATAGTTAATAATTCCATACCTCAACCTTATTGCCACAATTCGTCTTAACTAATTTAGTAAATAATTAAATTGATAATACGCCGTCTTTTGAGTTTGATATTCACTTGGCCGCTTGCTTAAGTTGCAACTGATATACTTAATACTTGAGAATTAATTTTGCATGCAAAGAAAACACGTATCAAGGACCGCGGAGGTCCGGTGGTCCAGCAGTGGGTGGGTGGGTGAGGGGTTAAGGGTTTGTGGTTTAAAAGTGTGTGGGATTATAAGGTTATATTTGGTATTTTACTTTAATTTTTTTGTATGTGAAAGTAATTATTTGAATTTATTACTATTTAGTACAAGAATACTATAATATTACTAGTAGATACAAATTATATATTTTGTTATTAACTATTATAATTTTATTCCATAAATAGTCATAATTACCCCTAATTATATCATGTAGATAAAAGAGGTATATATTTACGTTAAAATGATCTGATCATATCATTTATTATAATTCTCTCTTTCCATATCAAAACTATTTCACACATTGAAATCCCTCTCCCCCATATATCCCTCTCCCCCATAGATTCGCAGATTATGTATAAGTTAATTTCTGAACACAAATACATTAAAAATAAATATTTTTAAATACATAAATTTTGAATATCAACAAATTAAGTTAACTTTTGAACACAAAAATGTATAATTTTTTAACACAAATATATTAAAAAGAAAATTAATACATAAAATTTGAAAATAAAAATTTCTGAAAACATACTATTTGAAGACAAATATACCAAAATATATTTGAACATAAAAATTACTAAATATAAAAATAATGTGGATGTGATCAAAGGCGAATCCAAGCTACCGAGGCGACATGTTCTTAGGGTAATTTTTTTTAATATAGTGGCTAATTTACCATTAATTAATAATCATAATCCCAAATAATTAAATGTATTCAGAAATAAGTGCATGCAATGTATTTAGAAATAGTTGTAGGAAATGTATCATGTATTCAGAAATAGTTTTAGGCAATGTATCATGTATTCAGATATATTTGTATGGAGACACGTTAATATACTTATCTCCGACCTATTTTTGTGGAGAAATTAGTGGGACACTTTATCTTTTTGTGTAACATCTTTTAAATTAATTTTTAATACAATTAAAGTATGGATAAAAATGGTATTTTGTGCATTCAATTTGTATTAATTAACAATATAATTTATTTGTGTATCTAGTAGTAATATAGACACATAAATTGTACCTTATAGTAATGGACCCTAATTCTTTAAACTCATTATATCTCATAGTAATTTAGGATAAAAATGTGTATCTATGAGTGGTTTTTCCTTATATTTATTAATCGATATAATATAATATCCCTTATACATAATACACGCCACAACATACTAGCTTATTTTATTTCATATAAAAGTAGACGAAAATTAACTATTAGTTACTTAATTTAGTTAGTTAATTTTTTATAATTTATATTTAAAATCACATATTAATTAAATTAATTAATTTGGTTAAACTATTGTATCATATTAATATTTCCAAAAGTTTTACTTAATATTTTTTTTTAAAAAAAAGACACTGTATTTCAAGTCAAAGTATTCCTCGTATAATAATTTTATTAAGGACAACTATTGTGTGAGATCATTTTACACTTTTAAATTAGTTATCACTTTCGTTATAAAATTTTATTACTTTTACTATAAAATATTATTACTTTTCATTTATACTATAAATTGTTAATGGAAAAGTATTATTATTATTTCATTAATTAATATCACTTTTCAATATGAACAAATTTTTGCCTTTATTAAAAATTACTCTTTAATATATAATAAATTACTCATTAGATTAATGAAAATATTATAATTTTCCTTAGTTTTATCAAATGAATATGAGTGAGTCTAGTATGAACCGAGTTCACACATAAACTCTTTTTGTAAAATTACTATTCATTATTTAAAAAATTTTTCTTAGAAGTGTAATATTTTTTTATTAAGTTTTTTAGTGAATTTTTTGTTAATTTTTTAATTGAAAAATCGAATGTAAAAAAAGTTATATAGTTATTAAAAAAACACATATACAATATCTTATAAAAATTAATACATATATATGTACATGCATGCACCGATTGCACATGATATAAACTTCTAATTTTTAATTAAAAGAAATAATATTTTCTATAATAATTTTTTGGAAAAAACTTGTGTAAAGCCGCCTCATGAGAAGATGATGGGTGTGATAAATTATTTTATGAACAATTCATAATACAAATAAAAAGTGATAATTTTTTTAATTAAAAATAATTAATATTTTTAATATAAAGTAATGCGTGTTAAAAAAAATTAAAATAAAAGTTGATATCATGTGCACCCGAGTGCACGCTTGTGCGCTCACACACACATATATATACACTTTTTATTCAATGGTGTATACATATTTTTTTGTAATTGTATAGTTTTTTTGCATTCAATTTTTATTAATAATACTTCACTAATAAAGTGTATATATTTTTATTCATTATTGTATACATTTTATTTAAAATTGTATAGGTTTCTAAAAATGAGTGCACAAATAATTAATCTTAAAATAATTTTACCATGAGTAAAACTCATACGAGTGTTGCCTTAAGTTTTAAATTGAACAGTTTTATTTTGGATTGAATCGAATTGTATTATTTTGGATTGAAGAGTAATACAATCAAAAAATAAAATTAAGAAATAATAAAGAAAAATTCATCTTATAAAAAATTATATATAAAGTAAAATTACAAATACTTCAAATAAAATAAGATAAAATGAACTTATGATTTTCTTAGAAACGAAACTTCAATAAATATATAATATAAAATTTTTTAAAAGGTTACTAGGTAAGGGTAGCACCTCACTTCGTGAGTGCTTTCTCATGTCCTTCAGGTTATGGAGTGGCTGCAAAGCTTTAATGGCTTCACCCAACTGTGCAGCTTGTTGGGCACCTTTTATTGAGCAAGTTAGGCCTAGCCCACTCTGTTATGGTAACCATTAGGCCAGATTTTGTCCACCGATCTTCTACTTGTAATCATCTCCAGAAGGGCAATGCCAAACCTATAGGCATCACTTTTTGATGTAAGGTGCCTTGCAATAAGAAATAAAGTATAAGATTTTCATATTTACTTACTCTTAGTTGTAAAAAAAAGCAGTTGCATGAACTGTAATCATCTCTTTATTTTTTCATAACCAAACACCAATTTAATCTTTTGTCACCGGTTACAACTTTAGCTAACTATTATCTTGTTATCCTATAAGAAATGTAAAGCTCAATTCACGGGAGATGTTCTTGTCGATACAGTGAGCCTTTAAGGATAACTGTTGCATAAAATTGCAATTCAAAGAGTGACACTTAGCAGTTGACATATACTGGTGATGCGTTGACATATACTGGTGATGCATTAAGTGCAACAAAAATCAAGACACAAGATATTATAGGCTAACAACATCCAGGATCAGTTATCAATGAGAAAAGCACAATTTAAAAGGAATACTAAAGCTCACTATAAGACTAAGTAAACTCTTTTGGACTGCATTTCTACTAATTAGAAGGATGTCAAACACATGCCAGAAAATAAAGGATAAACTTCATCTTGAAGTGGTTCTGCATCTTCAGTAAAAGTTGTTAAATGCATTGCATTAGCAGAACTAAAAGAGTGAAACTAAAATACTATTGGAGAAAAAAGATTAACTTTTGCTACTTTATAATGAAAAACATCCTTTAAAAGGCATGATTGATGCAGGAAAGACCAAAAGTTGTACCTTTTCTATTTCATCTTGTTCCTTCCTAGTGAAGCCACTTGCTTCAAGTTCTTTGTCCAGGAAACCATAATCCTTCTTTATGTTTGAAAACTCAGGCCGACAAGCTTCATCTGAATCTAAATCATCATCTTCAACTTCTTTTCATCAAAAGTGAGATTAAACCTATTAAAAATACCAAAACGGAGAACATGTAAGTACAGTCACATCAAGCACCATGGTAAGCCTATGGCATCACATGTATCACTGGATTTTACTCATAACAAAAATATTACTCGGTGGACAGATCACACAAACTTCAAAGCGAAATGGTACACTGATTAAGCTTTTAGAAGTTCATAACTGATGAGAGTGAAAATAAGCGTGTTTTAGTGTCCAACCTAACACCTTTTTGATAGGAATTATTGTCATATATTAGCACAAATATCTTATATTTGATATATGTGATAAAAAGGTGCACTTGAGGTGTTGTATTGTGTTTTAGGTGGAAAAAGGATCAAAAGAGCCAAGTTTGAGAAAAGGTGCAATTTGTACAAGAATGCTGATAAACGCACGTCCAACTTGTGTGATTATTCTGTATTCTTGTAGAGCTCTGAATTGGAATTGTGTTACATGGTTGAAAGTCACAGAAGAGAGGGTCGTTTTGGCATAAAGAACGCCCCAATAGGATTCCAAACGAGAAAGTTATGATCAAAGTGGTGACGTCGCGCAAGCTGTTCCTGTTCAGAACGATTGTCCACTTTGCATGACTTGTTACATATACAAATATTAGAGTTTATGTGAGTTCTTTATATGGATAGAAAGCCAAGGAAGAGAGGATTGCTTAAGCTCAAGAATTACTTAAATCAAAGGTCGGATGTGGAAGTTATGTGCGAAACTGTGAGAGTGCGCAAGCCTGCTCGACCAAAGGAGATCCGTTCGACAAGAATCGTCTTGGTCGAACGGAAGAGGGAAACTCAAGCAAAATGACAAAAACTTACAGAGAGCTTGCTCGACCAGTTGCTCAACTTGGAGGCCTTGTTCGACCAAGAAGGTCGAGTCTAACAGTATCGCTGGGTTCTATTTTTGGTAATTTCGGGTTTCTTTTACCAAATTTGGCGTATGTCACAAGTAAAAGCCCATCCAAGGCCTATAAGGAGAGCTCACAAGTATGAAAGGGGGTGTAGATCACATCATTATTCATCATAGAATTATATTGATTGAAAAGAGGTCACAACCATACTACACCCCACAAGGGGGGATCATCCCCCAACCATCATCCACATCCTTTCCTCCATCCATCCATCACTTTGAAGATTCGTCTATGGAATCAAGAGGAGAACCAAGAGGAGAATTCATGACGGAGAAGGACTCGACGACGCCCACATCTAGGGTTTTATTCGTTTCTTAATTTATCTTGTATTTTCTGGACTACGGGTAAGATCTATCCAACACCCATGATTGTTCTTCGTAACATCATGGGCTAGAACCTTTTTGGTAGAACTAGGGTTGTGAAGGTTTTTACGAATTAATTGAACTTCCGTGTGTATACTCCGTACAACACTACTTGTGGATTTATTTTATATATGACTTTGCCTTTTTAATTCATACTCACGGTTGTTTTGTGCATTATTAACTGTTATGTAGAGTCTGAATACATATCTTGGTTATTGATTGAGTGCGTTCACTGCTGAACAGGATTCCATGTTATGATTCTAAGTGAGGGGACTCCGAAGCTTCATTAGAACTATCATATATGAATACTTATTAATTGAATTGAATTCGGGTTATTAAGTAGGATAAAGAGGATAATTTCATAGTACCTATAAAGGGAGATCATATCAGGTTAGAATACCAATTGGCCAGGAAAATAATTGATACTGATAGTACCTAGAAAGGGGGGTGGAATTATATCTCTTGCTCCCAGGTTATTCACTCGTGTTACACACATGTTTACTTGTGTCTATAGAGTAGATATGCATGATTTAGTGATGCGTCCATATTCCACAAGGCAGAGTCGCACATCAACACACGGAAGGGAAATTAATGAGTGAAACTGGATTATCCTAGAGCTACCTATTCTCCTACTTGATCCATTTTCGTATTTTTTGAGTGATATTTTATTTTATTTGTTATTTAATTTAATTGTTTAGTAGTTGATAATTTCATACCTCAATCTTATTGTCATCTTGTCTTAATTAATTTAATTAATAATTAAATTAGTAATACGTTGTCCTTTGGGTTCGATATTCACTTGGTCGCTTGCTTAAGCTGCAATTGATATCCTTAATACTTGGAGATTAATTTTGCATGCAAAGAAAACGCGTATCAAGTCATTGGCACCGTTGCCGGGGACGGCTGTTATTATTAGTTTATTATTTCTAATTTGATTAAGACTTTTATTTGTGATTATTTATTTGTATCTAACCTTCAATTTTTCTGAGGTACTTGTGCATTAGGAAAAGAAGAGAAAGGAAAGGAAGAGATAATACACTAAGCTAAACATGGCCGGAGCAAGGCAGAATCCGGATGATGTTGCCATACGTGAAATTTTCACGAATTATGGAATTGGTAACATGGGGTTGATAGGAGCAAGGGGGGAAGATGATGATTTTGAGATACAACCCGCTCTTATTAACATGGTGGAAAAGAGTCCCTTTTCTGGAGGTTTTTTTGAAGATCCATATCAGCACCTCAAAAGATTTCTTGGTTATGCAAACACTCAGAAGGGTGCTGGAGCTAATGATAATGCTAGACGAATCGCCTTATTCAAGTTCTCTTTGATTGATAAGGCAGAAGCTTGGTATGAGACTCTTGATGCCACAAACTGCATTACATGGGACCAACTGCAACAGAAGTTCTTGAAGAGATACATGCCACCCTCAAGGATCTGAAGAATGAGGCAGGAAATCACTCAATTTGTTATAAACCAGGGAGAGAAATTTTATGCGGCATGGGATAGGTTTAAAGACATGCTCAGGAGGTGCCCGCAGCATAGGATGTCTAAGGCTCAGTATATAAGCATCTTCTACTATGGATTGGATTATGAGTCGCGTGTTTTTATTGATGCATCATCAGGAGGAGCGTTGTTATCTAAGACAGCACTTGAAGCAGAAAAGTTGTTTGAAGACATCTCTATGAATTCACATGACTGGCATGTAGAAAGAGATAGAGGATCATATGTAATTGGCGAGGTAGCGCAGGTTGAACATCAAGTGAAGCCAAATAGAGATGATGAGATCGTCTCTAGTTTAGCTGACATCAACAAGCTACTAGAATCCCAGTAAAGGCAGATTACCGAGTTGACACTAAGGGGGCCTAGTATGAAGCAGCAAGAAGTGAAGAGTGTTGAAGATACCTTCAATCGATACATGGCTGAGAATGATGCAAGGATTGATCATCTTGAGGATACCATGAATGTTGATCATACAGATTTATCTAAGCAGTTGAAGGACCTTATCTTAATTATGGGGCAGATGGCCGCAAATGTGAATCAAGTGACACAAATATTGGAGAATAATGACATCACATTGAGATCAGGCACGCAGTACGAAGGTTTGATAATGCCGGCGAGTGGAAAAGAAAGGAACAGTGAAGTTGCTCGACCAAACCAAGTCTGTTCGACCAGACCTGATGGTCAAACAAAGGTCAAGCAACGCAATGATATTAGAAGCTCGCGACAAGGTAGTTTGCTCGACCAGATACCTTTCGTTCGACTATGCTACCCAAGCTGAACGGAGGTCGAGCAAACTTCAAAAAAATAGAATTACGATGCTCTATTTTCAGGTGCACCGTTCGACTTGCACTCTTCCGTTCGACCAGACTATCTTGATCGAACGGAGATCAAACAATGCATGGGAGACGAGAGCTCACGATCGAGCAGCTTGCTCGACCAGAATCTATCCGTTCAACCTTACTACCCAAGTCGAACGGAGGTCGAGCAACACATGGCGAACAAAAGCTCATGATCAGGCACGCTGCTCGACCAAACTGTATCTGTTCGACCAGTCCTTTTTGGTCGAGCAGAGGTCGAGCAACGTGATGCAGTGCCCGATTCGATACCGAATGCTACACCTATTATTTAGAGTACTTCAATGCCATCCCAAGAGCAAAATACTAAGCTTATACTTGAGAAGAAGTGGGAAAGAGCAAAGAGGTTGAGAGCCGAGAAGCTTAGACTGCAGATGGATAATGAAGATATGGTTTTCTCTCTTGATCATGCAATGAAGATGTCCATGGAGACTCAATCGTGCAAGAGCATTGATGTGGTTTCTAACTTGTTTAATCTTAATTTTTCTAAGGTAGATGATTCTGAATTTAAGTGAAAGATTGACAAGGAGATGTCTAGACAGCCATGGGAGTAAGGAAATTCCAAGGATAGTATACTTGTTGCCAAGAAAGGTGAGTGTAGACAAGAAGAGGAAAATAAAGTATTTGAAGGTGAGGATGCGAGAAGACCGCCATCCTATCCAGTAGTTCCAAAAAGCGGCATTCTATCGTGACTCTCCGACGTTAAACATGAGCACCTGTTGGGGGCTTGCCCTTCCGTTTTAATAATTTATTTCTTTCGTGTGAGTAAGAAATTTTTATATTTAAGGTGCTTACTAATCGACAATTACATCTCTTTTCAAACTTAATTTCGACTTATGTTTCTACTAAGTTTGGGGGGTGTGATGTACTTACATCATTGAAGCACGGAGAGTATAATCTTTACTTTGTAATGTTTGCTAGGGGAGTTGATTTTTTACAATATGTTAGAACTTTATCGATTTTAATGTGTTAATTTTTTGCAATTTGCCTAGTGTTCAGTGGTGTTTCTAGTGTGTGGAGTTGATTAGATAGTCAATTGAGTCTTTCTTATAGTTCTCCTATTTTATTATTGATGAATCGTGTGATGATGAGTGTTTGAGCTTTGATGATAGAAAAGGTAACTAGGTGGCAAGATGAGTTCTACACCGAGGAGCTCGTGCATACGTTGAAGAGAAATCAGGTGTCCTCGTTTCCTTATTCTAATTCTTATGTGTGCTTTTAATTCAGGGAGTGAAAGGATTGAGTTTATATTTTTGGTGATCCATGTGAGCTTATATTGTTTAAATCGTGCCTAAAATTCATATGCTCTTGAAATTGATGAAGGAAGTGTACTTGAGTTATATTGTGATATGAAGTTCTATGTGTACTTGTAGAATGTTACTTACCATGAAAAGTGCTCTGTTACTTGTTAAAAACCCATGTGAGATTTTGAGCCTTTAGATCATGTTACATAATCACATGATATTTCTTTCTGGTGAGTGTCATTCTTGTGCGTGTATTCTAGAACTTGCCTCTTGTCTTACTTGAAATTACATGTGTGTTAGATGATGGAAAATGATCTAAGGCCATCCTTGAATTTATGAGTGACTTAACCAAATAATTCCTTACCAAATGATGTTTATCCGTAGTTAGCCCCGTTGAGCCTAAAAGCCTTATTTCTTTGGCAACCTACGAAAATAGCCACTTTGATATCCTATTTGAGCCTTAAATTCCTATATCAGTGGAGAATTAAATGTTGAGCTTGAAGAAAAAAAGAAAAGAAGGAAAAATTGTTGAGCTTGAAGAAAAATGAGGGAAAAGAAATTAGAAAAGCATGAAGCTGGATAGCCTTGAAGTGTAAAAAATCTGCAGTACAAAAGATCTCCGATTTTAATTCTCTACTAATTAAGTCACTTATCCATATGTTTCCTACCCTTACCAAAGTGCCAACATTACATCCTATTAAAAGTCCTTGTTGATCCCATTGTCAAATCATAATTTTAGTGGTGGAGAGTTTGAGACATTTGGCAAGCTTGTGGTTATGCATGAACTTGAATTGAATCTGAGCGTAAACACTATAACCCATAAGTGTACATCTTTTACACTTGAGTGCGAGTGATATATACTTCCCGTAAGGACATGTAAATGGAGCATTTGAATAGGTGGTGATTGTCTTATCTTATATGCTATGAATTGATTATTACATGTAATGAAAGTTGCATGACTTAAGTTAAGGACAATTGTATTTTGAATGGGGTATTGGTCACAGTTCTTGTTTCCCACTAATTTTTATAATCTCTCTCTCTTTATTTTTATTTTATTGCCTCGGGACGAGCAACGGGTAAGTTTGGGGGTTTGATAAGAGTGAAAATAAGCGTGTTTTAACGTCTAATCTAACACCTTTTTGATAGGAATTATTGTCATATATTACCACAAATGTCTTATATTTGATATATGTGAGAAAAAGGTACACTTTAGGTGTTTTATTGTGTTTTAGGTGAAAAAATGATCAAAAGAGCCAAGTTTGAGAAAAGGTGCAATTTGTGCAAGAATACTGATAAACGCACGTCCAACTTGTGTAATTATTCTGTATTGTTGTGGAGCTCTGAATTGGAAATGTGTTGCATGGTTGGAAAGCCACAGAAGAGAAGGTCGTTTTGGTAAAAAGAACGCCCCAATCGGATTCCAAATGAGAAAGTTATAATCAAAGTGGTGACGTCGCACAAGCTGTTCCTATTCAGAACGACTGTCCGCTTTGCTTGACTTGCTACATAATTAAATATTGGAGTTTCTGTGATTTCTTTATAGGGATAGAAAACCAAGGAAGAGAGGATCGCTTGAGTACAAGAATTACTCAAATCAAAGTTCGGATGTGGAAGTTATGTGCGAAACTGTGAGACTGCACAAGCCTGCTCGATCAAAGGAGATCCGTTCGACCAGAATCATCTTGGTCGAATGGAAGAGGAAAACTCGAGCAAAATGACAAAAACATACAGAGAGCTTGCTCGACCAGTTGCTGAACTTGGAGGCCTTGTTCGACCAAGACGGTCAAGTCTAACAACGTCGCTGGGTTCTATTTTTGGTAATTTCGGGTTTCTTTTACCAAATTTGGCATATATCTCAAGTAAAAGTCCATCCAAGGCCTATAAGGAGAGCTCACAAGTATAAAAAGGGGTGTAGATCACATCATTATTCATCATAGATGTATATTGGATTGGAGAGAGGCCACAACCATACTACACCCCACAAAGGGGGATCACCCCCCAACCATCATCCACATCCTTTCCAGACTACGGGTAAGATCTATCCAACACCCATGATTGTTCTTCGTAACATCATGGGCTAGAGCCTTTTTGGTAGAACTAGGGTTGTAAAAGTTTTTACGAATTAATTGAACTTCCGTTGTATACTCCGTACAACACTACTTGTGGATTTATTTTATATATGACTTTGCTTTTTTTATTCATACTCACGGTTGTTTTGTGCATCATTAACTGTTATGTAGAGTCTGAATACATTCTTGGTAATTGATTGAGTGCGTTCACTGCTGAGCATGATTTTATGTTATGATTCTAAGTGAGGGGACTCCGAAACTTCATTAGAACTATCATATATAAATACTTATTAATTGAATTGAATTCGCGTTATTAAGTAGGATAAAAATAATAATTTCATAGTACCTATAAAGGTAGATCATATCGGGTTAGAGTAGCAATTGGCCAGGGAATAATTGATACTGATAGTACCTAAAAAGGATGGTGGAATTATATCTCTTGCTCTGAGGTTATTCACACGTGTTACACACATGTTTACTTATGTCTATAGAGTAGATATGCATGATTTAGTGATGCGTCCATATTCCACAAGGCAGAGTCGGACATCAACACACGGAAGAAAAATTAATGAGTAAAACTAGATTATCCTAGAGCTTCCTATTCTCCTACTTGATCCACTTTCGTATTCTTCAAGTGATATTTTATTTTATTTGTTATTTAATTGAATTATTTAGTAGTTTATAATTTCATACCTCAATCTTATTGTCATCTTGTCTTAATTAATTTAGTTAATAATTAAATTAATAATACGCCGTCCTTTGGGTTCGATATTCACTTGGTCGCTTGTTTAAGCTGCAATTGATATCCTTAATACTTGGAGATTAATTTTACGTGCAAAGAAAATACACATCAATAACTAGAGTAAATTGCACATCTTAAAAATGAGCACACTCATTGTAATCCATTTATCTCTTTCTGAAAATTTTGAAGATGCATTCCACATCACGGTCAAAGTACCTAAAAATAGGAACATTAGTTTTGCATTTGAATAAAATTGTAGTATTCAAATTCACATCTCAAATGTTGAGGTGCTTATCCCGGATATTTTGCAACAAATAATCAGATGATTATTATGTATCATATGGATGGTTCTGAATTGTTCCCTGAGTCAATATGCATAGCTTTTATTTTCGTCCATCCTAATACGACAAGGTAAAAAGCTCTCTATTTAACCTCAACTATTATTCACCATATTTTTTATTTTTTCATCTCCACCTAAAATACATAACATATTGTACACTTTACTTATTACCCAAATTGAATAAATTATCCTTTATAAAATAATAAAGTTGGCCAAATGTGCATTTCCTTAAAATTTCATGAACAAACAACTGTTCACAATTCAGTGTGAGTAGAGAAAACTTCTTTCTGATGGGAATATGACCCTCAGAACATTTCATTCAATTGGCATAGTTAAGAGCCTAAGACATGGGATTTATTTTTTTTTACTCATTTTCCTGCATAGCAACACTATAGATGTTCCATTTGTTGTAGTACCTAGTACAAAGGTGCAGAGATTTGAATTGAAACCACCCAATACAAGTAAAGAATAAAATTATGATAGCAGTTGTTTCTATCTCTTATCTGATGATAATCAAGTGGCATATTTTTTTATGCAACTTGGATGAGAATGAAGAAAACAATTAAAGGTGGCATATTTTTTTATGCAACTTGGATGAGAATGAAGAAAACAATTAAAGGCCAATACCGAAAGGCAATATGGTGATTGCCACATAGGCGCCGCATCCATGTGGAAAAAATCGGATATCTGATTAATATGTTATTTGGAATATAATAGAAACATCATTTAATGATAAAAAAAGAAAGAAGAGGCATGTATATGCTACTTGTAAGATTAGAAGTCAGGTAGAGAAACACCTGATGGCTAGTTCATGATATAAGTAACCTGAAAAGCTCATCAGTTATGTGAAGAGTCTTGATAGCCATTCGCTTATGGGCAACCTCAATGTGCTTTGGATCGTAACACGCGGTTTCATGATCCTTGAATAAAATGAAAAAAATTAAGTCATATATATATATATATATATATATATATATTTTTTTTTTTTTTGGGAGTGGTGGGGGACATCATACCCATCATGCATAACTGAGGCCATCGACTCTAATCCAATGTGATCTATCATGGAACCCTAAATAAGGATGTAACGTATTTATTTTCAACTAAGTTTCTCCAGTTTATAAATTGGGTTAAATCTAAATCCCAATATATATCTTTTTTCACTTATTTGCCCTTTGTTTCTTTTGTCTTTGATATTGAATACATTTATGAATGTGTACGAATTTTGTGCTTTAAAGAATATAGGTGTTTCCAATCTGACTCTCTAATATTGCTCCTTTATCCCACCCTGATTCATGTGGCTCAATACATATATACATACAATTTAGAACATATTTTAATGAAGTGATCACACAGACTAAGGGAAGAAAGCATGATAAAGAAATCTTCAAGCACTCAAACCCGTATTAAGAAATGAAAGGTAAATAAACAACAACATGCACATTTAAAATTATATTCATAGAATACAATAAAAGAATAGGATAGTAAAAAGTGATCCAGTTGCATTACAACCTCAAGTGCTGCTTTAGTGTCTTTGATCATATTCATATCATTCAGAGTGTCCAGAACCTCTCTCAGGTTATGGCTGCAACATTTTCCAATGATAGTATACAATAGAGTTAATTGTGCAAAACAAAATAACTAATGCTCACTTCCTGTAAACTAAAAACTCTTAGTAACCTCTTAACCTCTCAAATAAAAAATGCAGTACATTTAGAGTAGCAGATTAATTCATTTGGAGAATGGAGATCATAGTTTCACAACTTCACTGAGAATGACATCTCTTCCCCACAATTAAGCATAATGACCCATTTTAAGATGATTCAGCTACCTAGACAACACTATTGGGTAGATCATTGAATTAATGATTTAAAATAATCCAAGGTTAATGGAAAAAGGAAAAAGAAAGATAACAACACGTTAAATTATTTGCATCAAACTACAAAAGTATTGATTAGATACTTCACTATGTGAGAAACAATGTCAAAAAAGGATGTAATAAATTAAAACACTACAAATATCACACTTCTATATTATTGGAAAAGAAGTATGAATTTATCAGTACTCCACATGAAGTAGAAGCTAAGTATAAAACCTAACAATTATAATTAGTCCCAATATTTAAGAAAAGGTTAGCAAGTTAAACATCAATGAAGAGATCAAAAAGAGAGAGAATGTCATACTTGTATCCACATGTAGTATGTATTTCAAAAATTATACGGGATTTATTCTCAATGATGATTCGTAGCTACTTTCTCTCAGCTTCCGACAATAAGTACTTATGAAATTGATCCTTAACATGTATGATCATCTCTATATATTATCAGACACATCACATATCTGTTGGATTTTGTCAAAAATAAAGAAAGGAATTTAAATAGAATAAAACACAAAAATTAAAGTGTATTTGATTGGTGCACTTAACATTAACTCCAAGGGCCTCCTTATATAGCCTAAGAAATCCCTCCTCCTTTGCTCTCCATTCCGATGTGGATAAAAAATAAAGGAAAATCACTCCCTTTATTCTTGACAAAATCCAACAATATCAGTAGTCTTTGAGATAATCACAAGATATTGAATAGAGAACCTTAATAAATTCAGGACTTGCAATCAAAGCACAGTGGACAAACCATTCTTAACAGATCTTTTAGAAGCTGTAGGAATGACTACAAGAAATTTGGTCAATACTCACACATAAAATGCCCACATGAGATGTGTGGCCAAATTGTGACACATAATATTTTATGTGTGGGTAATGTAACAACTTAATTGTGATACTTAAAATATGAGAAAAAGTGACATTTTCATTTTACGAATTATTTTAGGTATTAAGAATACCCACACATGATCACAGATATTAAAATTGTGTCCTATTTTGATCTATTTAGTGATCAGTTCGCTAGTTTCTTTGATCCCACTCGGTCTTCCTTTTCAATTTTCTTCCAATAGTTCGATCTATCCAGAAAAATTATCGGCCTACGAATGTGATTTCGATCCTTCTGGTGATGACTCGGGATCGTCTAAAGTCCCTCCCCGATTACTAATAATACATTATTTAGCTACACATAAAATTTATGTGTGGCTAAAAAGAGTCTCATGTGACAATATAATACTCCATTTGACGAAAAATAATTAATTAATAGGAAAAAAAAATAACAAATATATTTCTTGAAAAATATTATTAAATTATAATTATATTTAGATAAAATAGCTTATTTTGGAAACATATCCTACCTATACATATATATAATTATAAAAAAATTAAGTGAAATATTTATATAGCCAAATGGCTAAAGTTTTCCTTTCACGCGTGCACAGATACGGGTTCAAATCTTACAAGGAACAAAAATAGATAAGATAAGACAAATAAAATATAAAATAACAGATACGGGTTCTAATCTTACAAGGAACAAAAATAGATAAGATAAGACAAATACAGATACAAGGAACAAAAATAGATAAGATAAGACAAATAAAATATAAAATAACAATCTCACGATATAAATTTCTTTATATATATTCTCACAAATATTTTTTCACACATACATGTGTGGATAAAAGATAAATATTTACACACACAATTTATATGTGTAACTAAAAATATTTATCAACACAATTATAGTGACACATGTTTACACTTATTTTATATGTGGGTAAAACGCAATGCCCACACAAAAATGGCCTCATCTGGTTTTTGGAAAGTTATTACTACGAGAAATTTGGATTTTACCCACACATATGATGAGTGGGTAAAACCCAAATTTCTCGTAGTAATAACTTTCCAAAAACCAGATGAGGTGTTTTGACTAGATTTACAACCTATAAAATCATCAAAATATTTTAGAATGATTCTCAATATAAAAGAAGAAATGCAATGACTCATTCCTAATCTCATCAATAAAATCACTTTTGCATCACAACATACCATTAATGCTTTTCACAATAGAATAAGAGTTGACTAAGATTATCTCCTTTCAATACTGTGAAAACAAACAATCAAAGGACTCGTATCTTCTTGAGTATGTTGATGATGATAGCATTGGAAATATACATATATACACAATAAGAGGAGATCTTTTATACTAAGCACCTCAATATTGATGGATATTCCAGCATTCTGCTATACGTCAGCATAAGGTTCTGCATTTCTAACCTGCGAAAATGAAAATGCATGAACAACTAACTCACTTTAGTTTGTTAGACCAAAAACCCCTCCTAATTAAAAAATTTGACCACAAAAATATATGTGTTATTTGATCAATGCATATAAATGCAAACAAAATATCTCAATATTATAGAACATATGTAAAATAGATTGTGAAGCAGATAAAAAATCCCTTATACCTCTTAAGTTTCTAAATCATGCATGCACCAAACTAACAAAGTCATCACATACTTCCGAGTCATCATATCTCTTGAGTGACTCATCAATAATCACATCAGTACTCTGCAAAATTATTTAACTGAGTGAAATTATCAATGACATTATAGAAAACATGGCTGATGGAGTGCCTAGAAAATGAAAAAGGGTAAATCAAGAAGGATTGACCTTAGATGAAGTCTTTTAGTGCATACCCAAATAGAAATCATTGAGCAAATAGATAATTTTATTAGATGGGGAAACTCTCCTTAATTAAAAATTCATAGATTAGTAAAATAAGAGTAATAATTAATGAGAAATTTTCACATTAAGAATCTATTAATAAGGAAAACAAAAACTAACCTGTGTCATAGGGCAGCGCTGCATCAGGTGAAATTTTGGAAAGACTGAAACTGCGAGTGTACTAAGAAGTGTTTGGAAAGCTTTGTACAAACTAAGGGAGAAAGGTATAAATCTAGGAATGGATAACGTACAGCAGCACGTCATCATTTGGATCATGGAGAGGATTTATATTCTGCAGTTGGTCAAATTGATACATGGCGTCATCTAGTTTGGCATCCTAAAAAAGGCTGGGAATCTACTGAATTGGAGAAAAAATATGTAAGTATATTATCTTGAAAATAGTTTAATATTCATGTATTGTGGATTTTGTATGATTTATTTTCATTCTCTTTGATTTGATTGAGAGGAACCTGTTAAATTTGTTGAGCTTTCGAAATAATATTTCTTCAGATTCTATATGTTTAGTTGCTATTATAGTCACTTAATCTATATATTACAAATATTCACTCGTAGTTTGTGACTGATCCAAATGGTAATATTCATACTATTAAGTAGCTGTTAAATTCTATTATGTATTTCTAAGTGGAAGTGTTCTTGTTGTTAACTGCATGTGAATCTTTGAAAATAGTAAAAAAGTGCGATTGAAATTGATTACGATGAAGAATGTTGAGTTCATAGAAAATATGAAGTTGGATATTGCATTAATTGGAGTTTGCAGAGGATTACACCATTATTCACATTATGTGATATTTTTCCTTCAGTTACTTGTTAGAGATACTATTTTATACTAAATTTTAGTCTTCTATAAATTAGTCAGTGGAGGAAAAGAATGTCACTTGGCTTAGGAAGCATTATCTAATGTCAGAATTTACTTTATCCATAAATTTTGTCACTCTAAGTCACAATCTAATAAAAAGGACTTGAGTTTTTTTTTTCTTTCCTAAATCTATTTAACTCCTATTTATTAGTGCTTTTTTTGGACATACATAAATATAGGAGTGGAATTATGATTGATTAAATTCCAATGAGAGTCTGAAAACATCAAGAAAGTGTGTAACTAATTTATGAAAACTCCTAGGAGGAATATTACAAAATATATAAATTCATGGAATGCTTTTATCCTTTGCAATTAGTGATATAATACTTATTTGATTGTTAAGCCTGTTGACTTTCTTGTTTTTGGCTTGGAGGACTCTTAACTTTCTTATTGTTGTAGAGTTGATTTGTCATACATGTTTAATATGCATTTAATAATACTTTATCGACAGGAAGAAATGCTGCAGTTGAGAAGAGATAATGCTCCAGAAAAAATAACAGATAAAGAAATATTAGAAAAGGTTCTTGGACGACAGTCAGTTTGTTTGGTTGGTTGGGGACGTTTTCCAAGTAAGTCAAAGGCCACGAGCAACATTAATGATCCAAAACGTCCGACATATATTCAATTGCCTAATGAGTTGAAAGATAATGCGAGATGTGTTAATTGAAGAGAATATCATCCCTGCTTCACGGTTACCAAGTGTACCATCAGATCAGTTTTCAAAACCATCTGATCACTACACAGCCAGGATGAGAATAATTCTGACAACTCATTTGATGGATATGATGATTTGCATTGATAGATTTTTTAATTTACACTTTATTAGAATAATATGAGGATCTTTTTAAAACTATATTTTCTGGATTTTGAATTTTAATTTATATGAATGGTAATTTTAAATTCATGATGATGTTATAATTGTATATATAATTTAATTAAATGAGTTGAATAATTAAATTATTTTAACATAATTTAAATTTTATTTTATTTAAAATTATGATATATTATTAGCTTCATATAAATGTTGAATTTTATCTACACATAAGTATATTTTACCACACATAATATAGATTTTTACCGACACATGATGTTAATTATGCCACACATAATTGTCACCATGTGTTAACTATTCATAGTGCCGCATCATATGCCATGCCACCATGCACGTCACCAGCCACATCACTGTTCACCTCATCATCTATGTCTTGCCATCTTCCACGTCACCATCCACGTCATCGTCCACATCATAAATGTGATGTGATCAAAAGAATCTATCTCACATAAAATAGGTATTTGATGACACATATAAGTGTAGGTAAAGGTCTTAGATTTATCCACTTATAGTTAATGTGTAGGTAAACATATTTATCAACACTATTATAGTGACACATGTGAACACTTACAATATGTGTGAGTAAAAGATATTTCTCACACATATTTAACTATTAACTACACATATTATGTGTGGGTAAAAATTAAATTTCTTGTAGTATCTAGATTCAAGGAAAATCCAGACAAATGAGGAGAATCTGGCATATTTGGTTGTTGCGTGGGTGAATAGTCAGATTGCGACGAGTCATTATTCCTACCATCTGAATTAAAAGCAGGCAAGCTGACATTGGTTGGCTTATACTTGTCCATTTTCTTTAAGATTGGCCATACATGATCCCACTTCCATGCTTGCCCTACAGATTCTTTGAATAATACTTTTGCTTGATCCAACTACAAAATATTTTCATTATAAGTTAAAAAATGAAAAATATGAATTAATATTGAGTTCATCAAATAACTCACAATTCCCTTTTCAGAAACACCACTCGAACGCATACGTTCCACCTGAAAAATGCATCCACTAAATTTTTTAGTAAATCTTGTCAAGAGAGACCATCGGCATTGTAGAGCCTTTGTGGTCTGATGATAGAGTAGGTAACTTATTATTATAAATAGATGTAATTTGTGCCCACATGGAGTCATGAGATTGGTTTACACCAATTAGGGTTTTGACTTTCTTGGATATAGCAATCCACTAAGATGAGATCCTCCTCAGGTATGAAAGCAAGACCATGTCCAGAGGAATTCATCTTGAGAATCAAAGAGTTGTATAGTAGATAGTGAATTATATGTTTGGGGATAAGTATATGAAGTAAATGTCGCACATTATATAGACAATACATGTAATGTGAATATTATGGTGATGTTGATAATTAATCACATGTAATGACTAATGAATATTATTATGATGTTGACAAGTTACGCATGCTTGCTTGGTGGTATTTTTTACTTTTTCTTCTTGGAGTGTGTGATGCATGCACTTACTTGCAATCACATGCAATGACTTTAATTGTGATTGTGACAATACATTCTTACTTGTCACTACAAAACAAAACACGAGCTAATATGTTTCTGAAATGTGTGAAATAATAATATTAAAGAGGTTGAACATTTCATGCTTCTTTGCAAAAACTAAAACAATTATTTTGAAAGTATATGCTTGCAGACAATTGGACCTCATCCACACTTTTATTGAATTGTGTGATAGTATTGACAATACATGCATGCTTGCAAATAATTTTTCATACTTTTCTTGAACGGTGTGATATTTCATCAAAGTGGTTGCTAGATATAATATTCATCACATTATTCATCTAATCGAAAATGAGTTCTAATGAGGGAGGTCCTCCAAATTATTTTCATGCATCTTCATCAATAACTGATGAGGAAGTCACATTCTAGTCTAAGAATGAGCTAGAAAGCATTGATCAACACCAACAAATGATTATTTGCCAACTTAATGCCAATGCCACTGCAGTCTTCAATTATTGTCAATAATTCGAGAATACCAGATGTGGAGGCTTAGTTTCTGGTCATGTAGTACTCAATCATGATCGAAAGAGTGCAGATCAATGCTTATACAATGAATACTTTTCAAACTCTCCAATATTCAATGAGAGCATGTTCAAACGACGCTTTCGGATGTCGCGTCGTTTATTCTCTTGACTACTAGAGGCTGTTCAAGCACATGATAATTACTTCAAGCAAAAGCATGATACATGCGGCAACTTGGGTTTTCCCCACACCAGAAGATAACAGCTGCAATGCAAATTCTTGGATATGGTGTGCTAGCTGATGCAACTGACGAGTACATTAAAATTAGAGAGTCTACATCAGTTGGATGTGTCAAGAGATTTTGTCGAGCTGTGGTAGAAGTCTTTGGTGATTGATATCTTCGATCTCCGAACGCAGAGGACATTGCAAGGCTTCTTCATATTGGAGAAAAACGTGACTTTTCAAGGATTCTTGGAAATCTTGATTGTATGCATTGGAGGTGGAAAAATCGTCCAATAGATTGGGCATGACAATATGCCGGTCTTAGTAGAAGGCCAACAATTATCCTAGAAGTAGTGGTTGACTACGATATGCATGTTTTGGTTTGTTTGGTTCTAATAATAATATTAATGTATTGGATAAATCTCATCTCTTTTCTAACTTAACCAATGGAGTGGCTCCTTTAGCTAATTATGTCATACAAGGAAAAGAGTGTACTATAGGTTACTATTTAGCTGATGGCATATATCCAAAATGGGCAACACTAGTGCAGAATATACATAATCCCAGAAGTCCAAAGCAACAACACTTTGCAACATGCAAAGAAAGTTGTAGAAAAGATGCCGAGCGAGCTTTTTATGTATTACAATCAAAGTGGGGTATAATCAAAGGCCCATCAAGAGTTTGGAGCAAACATGTTATGCATGACATCATGACGGCGTGCATTATAATACACAATATGATTGTTGAAGATAAGCGGGATAGGGATGCACCTATTGCAAATGATCGCGAAGCACCTGCTCCTACGGTTGAAATTGCATATGATGAACGAGTTTGAATTCAATAATTTCTTGCACGACATCACCAAATTAAAGATAAGACAGCTCACTATGCATTTCGAGATGCACTTGTTGACCATTTGTGGGAAGAGTACTCCAACTCTATGTATTAGATTGCTTAATCATTTTCATTATTGTAATATTCTATTTTCTCTAACATATATTGTCTAATATTTTATGTTACTTTTTTAAATATATAAATTATCTCTAAATAAATTTTTATTCCTTGAAATAAGTTTCAAACTCTAAATTTTATAATTTATAATGTATTAAAAATCTTTTATCTTTAATAAAAGTTATTTATTTATTTGAAAATTAAAATAAAAGTAAAAATATAGAGAACATGATAGGAGAAATTTTTTTAAATTGAATACTTTATACTCTAAAATATAGTATAGAGTACTCTAAAATGAAGTATGTGATTGGAGATGCCCTTATAAAGTATAAATAGAGGCTCACTACTAAATATATTGAGAAAAACTATTAGAATGTTGTAGTGTGATTTGATATTAGTTTGTCTTTACTATAAAATTACATATGTACACTTTGTGTGTTTTGAGCATGACCGGTTGAGGTTGTTTAATTTGTACTAACTAAATAAAAGAACAAGACATAAGTTATTATTGATGTTCGTACTCTTAATCCTTATAAAATAACCTCGATACATAATTTAGTATTTATATTTTTTATTCATCAATGGGTGAGATATAATTATTAAATCAATATGCTCGGTAAGTTAGGAGATAATATTATCTCTATGGTGTGCTATTGATTGGAGAAGGAATCTGTATTCTAATTATTTAGATTGATGATATCCCCTTGAAGAGCTCATAAGGATTATTATGAAAACCCTGCAAGTGGATTTAATCAGACATGATAATAAGGTTGATTAGTACTACTCTCGAAATTAAAGATTAATTAATTGAGTTATCAGTAACTTATTTAATTAGTGTGCATTGAATATCTTAAATATGGTGATGTGAACGAACTCATATTAAGAAGGAGCCCATAACATAATTTGGGATTAAGGGTTAATATACTTTTTTGTCCATTAACTTTTCTTGATTTTGAAAATGGCCCATCGGTTCACCCTTTTTTAAATAGGTCCATTAAGTTTACAAAATTAAAAAATTCCGTCCTCTTATCGGCTGTAGCAGGTTTTTTTAATAGGTCATGCTGACGTGAAATTTTTTATTTTGAAGGCCAAGCCACATGGATTAAAAGGTTTAGAAATGGAATTTTTTACCGAAATCCCTCAATCCAATGTTTCACCCCCTTCTGCGCTCCATACAGCCTCCTTGGGAAGCTCATCGAAATTCCAAACCATCGTTCATCCTCTGCACCCTGGACACGTTCCAATCTTCTAGCCACGCTACAACCTTCAACCACAGCTCCCCTCCACTACGCCTAGATGCTCCGGATATTTTCTTCTCATCTCTCTCCAGAAATCATTCGCCAAGCTTACCCGCGTCGCCACCCCAAGAAAATCCAAGCAAGTTCTTGAAAAGATTCAAGCACTTCACGGCGCACGTCCTGCTGGAAAGGTACAATTTCATGGTGAGGCTAATGATCAACGACCAGAAAATGGAGTTGTACATGTAGAAGAGGCAATTCGATCGTGGATGAATTCTTGAAGTTTCTGAGTAGAAATTTCAGTTCGTGGTGTTCACAATTGGGATCGAGGAGTATGCACGCTTCACTTGTTCTTAATAAACTTGATTGGAGGAAGGTGGTTTCCCATCAGTTGTACCGTGATTTCTGCAAGGAAGTTGATAAAAATTTTATGAAGGACTTGTCGGAGATTGGGAGGGAGTTACAGAGGGCATTGATCGTGGATGATAATCCCAACTCATATCAACTTTAGATGGATAATGTTGTCCTGATTGAAGAGTATAACTACATTAAATGTAAAAAAGGATGTTTGAGATGAGTTTGTTAAAGTGGAAGAGGAAATCATAAATCCAAACAAGCAGCTTTACCATCATCCTATAACCATGAATTTCTTCTGAGCTCTTGGAATGCTGAGATCAAGGGTGTTTGCGCGTCTTCAAAATCAAAATCTTGTTGTCATCCCCAATGCTGATTTGGTATACATTCTGAATCTACAATGAGAAATCAAGATGTTCTCTATTGAGTTTCTTGTATTAAATTTCCCAGATCAGCCCACTGTCATTTAAAGATGTTGAACAGGTGCTCTTCTTTATCATATCTAACTTTTAACACAAAATATTATTGCAAACTATAGCTTCAATATATTGTGACGGGTATACATTCAATGGAATATGAGTATCGAACCAAGATTAGGTCGTAATGCCTTCACTTTAATGCTTGAAATATCAAAGTCGGACGAGTTCTTCAACACATAAGTGTAAAAAAAATTCACGTCAGTATTACCTATTGGAAAATCCGCTATAGCTGGTAAGAGGAAAATTTTATCAAATTTTTGTAAACTTATTGGACTAATTCCAATGATGGACCAATTTCAAAATCGAAAAAGGTTAATGGATAAAAAAGTATTTTTACCCTTGGGATTAAGGGTGATAGTGCAATATTAATTCTTTAGTGGACTAAATTATTATTATTATGCATAAATTATAAGTTTTGGACTAAACTTGGATGTCTAAATCCTAACCCTAATTTCTCCTTCTGATCCTTATTGTTGGCTATAAATAAGTCATCTCAATAGTCCACATCATCGTAACTCACGATAATTTAAAAGAGAAGTGAGGAGGGAGAAAAAATTCATGTGATGCCTAAAATCTCAAAATCTTAATTTCAAGACGGAAACTGACGGTTGAATTATTTCTGAGAAGACTACTGTAGATTGAGAAGGTTTAGAGAATCATCACCCACACGACGTTTAGATGAGGCATATGAATTCTATAGAAGATCGAGAGTTAGTTCTTTGTTTTTTCAGATCACCCTCTCCATGCAGTCTATAGTGAAATGTAATACTTTCTGTCTTTTCTGCTGCATTAGATATACATGAATCCTAAATGACTTACGTAGGCCATATGATCTGATTGCTATCATAGATATTTTTCATCCTTATTAATGTACTCTAATAGTTGTGCTTCTTCATCAGTCACGTACTTATGGCAAGAGATGGTCTTGTTGGCATTCTTAAACTTCAGCTTCAAATTACCAATAATATTTTGATCACATCTCATCAACCTCTCCATTCTCTTCTATCACTTATTCTTCCTTTCGACAATAATTCCCAACATCTCTTCCAACTCTTACTTGTCCCTAAGAATATGTGAGGAATCATTAGATAGAATAAAATCAATAGAAACATTATCACCAAATTCAATGCAACTTATTGTTGAATCTGCCACCCCTCAATAAATTTTTCTTCCAAAAGATACACCCAATTTTTAATTTGAAACACTCTAAAAATAATTTGAATGTTCAAATATCCTTGCCCTTTTCTTCTGAATTTTTTGTCGAAATCCCTATTAATGTTTAAAACCAAGAAAAATCCCTTTCTATGGATGTCGAAGCTTCTAATCCTATCCAAATTCCATTCTCACCATCTCCCACTCCATTTCACATACCCGTATGGAAACAACACCATGTATGTCTTCACCATTATCATCTCCACTGGTCGAAATCATGGCTAAAGTCACTAAATTGCCCCGAAAAGGAAGGCCCCTCCTTCACGATGATCACTTCGCCTCTAGAAAAAGTCTATTGTGGTTGCCTTTATTGTTGAACAAAGCACTAGTAAGGAGAAGTCTTATGTCCTTATTTCTAAATCTGAATCTGGTGATATTGATTCCCCCTAATGTTCCTATGGAAGTATTAATAAATTTTATTCCATTCTCTATTTTCTTTCATTTCTTCTCTCACATACAATATTTTCATAACCGAACATGATATAGAATCGGTAGAGGTACTGATTCGAGATTCAACCGATCGGATCGGTTCAATCAAAAAATTATCATTTACATATGTCAATTATATTATATAGAATCACTATTCATAAAGAAATGTGTTATTACCAAAGTTATTTTACGAAATTAAAAATTCAATTTAGAATAAAAATAAAATAAATATTTATAGTTCACAAATCATACTTTATACATAATTTATAATATACCTACCTAATACCATATTCAATATTTAATCCTCTAAAGTAAAAGTGAAATATTATAAATCGGTTTGATCGATTCAACCAATATGTTCGATTTTGATAAGTTTAATCCGGTTCAATTTAAAAAAAATTATTGGGGGGGGCTTTGGATTGGTTGACACACCGATTTCCGATTCAATTGATTGAATTTTCATTCATTTTGGTTTTGAAATCATTGCTCACATCAACTAATACCTTTATACAAATTGATTAGACATAAAATTTAAATATATCATATCAAAATCCTAAACGAACATCAATTGTCACTACTTAAAACAAACATAGTATGATACTTCTTTTGTTCGCGACTCATTTTCACACACCCATAAAAAGAAATAACAAAACCAACCTTTTAATAAATTTTGATTTTAAATTTGTTATCAACTTCATACACACATAATATATTTTGCAATTTATTTATTACTTCAAAATTCCAAATTATTCTTGAAAGTAAGTCAAAAATTAATTTTTTTAAGGGCAGTTTTGTGTAGATCGTCATACGATGAGATCATTCGTTTTCTTAAATAGTTATAACTTTTTAGAGTATAAAAATGTTATCATATTTTTTAAAAATGTTGTCAAATTTTATTGACAAAGTCTCTTGTGAGACGTTAATTACTTGAGGCGGTTTGTGAGATGTGTTAAAGTATGTCTATTATTTAAATAAAGTATGTTTAGTGGCTGTTAAAGTATCTTTTCTAAAGTATGCTGGATTAAGTATTAAATATGATTTTAATGAGTTATAATTTGATTTATTATTGACATACTTTAACTGCAAATAAGCATACTTTATCTTACAATAAGAATACTTTAGTGATGGGTCGACCCATCTCACACCCGTCTCACAAATAGTCCATCTCACAAGAGAGTGTTTCAATTTTATTTATATACTACGCCCTCCGTCCGCTAGAATAAGAGTCATTTGCTTTTTTACACGCGAATTTAAAACTATTATTATTTAATGTATGGTGGGTAGTGTATTAGTGAGAGTTTAGGCCCTATATTTTAATTGTATTAGTGGGTATGTATGGATCCCATGTGTGTAAAAAAAAGAAATGAGACTCTTTGGGGCATACGATCAAAATGGAAAAAATACCTCATTCGAGTAGTCGAAGGGAGTATAAATTGTTTATAAAACAATTATTGCACTATTATCACTTTTTCATCAATTGAATATTACTTTTAATTAAAAGTTATTACTCCCTCCGTCCCCTTGATACGTATCCATTTTTCCATTTTGGTCAATCCCATTAAAAAGTATTCATTTTCCTTTTTGGATTGATGTGACCCACAACTACTACACATGACCCCACACTCAACACTAATACAACTACCCACTGCACATTAAAATATTATTTCTCTCACTTTACTATACATTAAATTATTATACTCCTTAATCCACGTGTAAAGTAAACGAATACCTTTCAAAGAGACGGAGAAAATACCTTTTATTGATCGAGTATTACCTTTTCATTTAAATGTCATTAATTTTTTTCGCCTAACAAAAATCATGCCGGTTAGACGATAAACAAAAACATAAATAATTAAGTGAATAGGACTTGGGTACAACCCAAGGCACCAAATGAATTGGTGGCCCCTCTGATCCCCACCCTTCTTAATTAATTCATACTCCTTCATTAATATATTTTTTATTTTATTTTAAATTTATTATATTTAATTAACTATTATACCCTAAACCCTAAGGATAAATTGTATACTACAAGGGTAAAATTACAATTATACCTTAAACCCTAGGGATAAACTATATCCTAAACCACAAGGATAAAATTACAATTATACCCTAAACCCTAAACCTTAGGGATAAATTATATCATAAACCACAAGAGTAAATTACAATTATACCTTAAATCCTAAACTCTAAGATTTAAATATAATCACAAGGGTAAAAATTATAATTATCCCTAAAATTAAATAAAAAAAGAAAAATAAACAAAATAAAAAGAATAAAATGTAAATTAAAAAAATAAAATTAGATGAAACAGCAAAACAAACACTAAATACGAAAGAAAGATATTGTAAATTTTAAAATTGGTGCTCCGCCCACCCTAATCATTGACTAATTAAGTATATGCACATGGGATTTCAACTCTTTAAAAAAATTTATTTTTTTATATTTTAAACAAAGAGCCGTGAATATTTTAATTCAAAACAATCATTTTCTTATGTTTATTCGGAAACTTCTTTGTCTTATGTATAATAACGTGCTACCCCTCATTGACTCGATTCACGCACTCTGGTTAGAGGTGATTACAGAGAGACGCACACTCTTAGAGAGGGATTAGTGGGTTGCAGATTTGCAGTGGTAGGGGTGGAAAGATGGGCTGGGCTATAGCTCTGCACAGTGGCGCTGGTGACATCCCACGTTCTTTGCCGCCAGAATGCCGCGAGCCCCGAGAAGCCGCCCTCCGTCACTATCTTCAGATCGGCGTCGATGCTATTAAAGCTGGTCGATCACCATTAGATGTCGTCAAACTCATCGTACGTGTTATAAATTTGAAGAATCCTTCTATGCAGTTGTTTATTTTCTATATTTCCTGTTGGTGTTGGTGTAACAACAAATTTTGTATTTATTAAAATAATAAACACAAAAGAAATTACAATGATAATCCGATATGGATTGAGCTTGAGAATTTGAGCGAACAGTTTCTATTTATCCTCTGATTCCTCTCTTGAGTTGATTTCTTGACTTCTTCAACTTTCGAAGCCGGATCTTCGGATGAAGCTTGTCCGAGCTCGGGGTTGACTTGAAGCTTTAAAACGTTTATCCGGAGGCGTCGAGCCTTTGTTCGGATCAAACGTTGACTTGAAGATTTGTTGTGAGGTATGACGCTCAATTCGGTAGAACGTTGACTTCACGGGGACAGATGAATGAATTTGATATGAAGAACACCGGATCGAAGAGGTTTAGCACTTTGGTCTTTGATCGGCTGTTATTCTTGACTTGAAGATGACTTGAACTTGATTTGAAGATCTTGAGTGTTCTTCGACTTGATCTTGATCTTGAACTTGAACTTGGTCTTGATCTTGACTTGAACTTCACTTGACCGGATCTTGATCGAACTTGATTTTCACTTGAATCTTCAGAGTTCTTCAGGTCTTCAGGATTTTCAGAGTGAATGGAATGAGGACTGAAGATCATTATTTATAGGTAGAGAAAATAACCACTTGAGAGATATTTTCTCCTTCAAAAGATATGTTGGGCTTTTCTCCTTTAATTAAGCCTGCTGGACTGGATATGGCCCATTTAATTTAATTAAGTCTGTAAGATTTTGACTTGGGCTTATTTAATTTAATTAGGCCTGCTGGACTTGATATGTTGGGCTTATTGACTCGAGTCATGCCCATTTGACTTCAATTGAGCCCATATGACTTCAATTAAGCCCATTTAACTTGGATTTTGGGCTCAAATAATTATATTAATTATTAATTATATATCCATTTATTTTAGGAATTAATTTATTTAAATTCCTTAATAAATAAATATTAAATTAATACTTAATATATTTTCTTTTGCATTTATATTTATTAGGCAGTAAAATTTAATTGCCTACAAATGCCCCCTTGCATTTTGTTCACTGAAAACGGCCTGAAGTGGACAAACTATAATATTATTTTTCCCTCTTTCATTGGTTACACAATCCTTTAATAATTGGCGTCCGACATCACATGAAGGATAAGCTCAAATCTTGACAAATTAACTTAGTCCTATCACCGAACTTCTTTATTCTTGCAAAATATTCGACAGATCTCACGCTACGCTTCTCAATTAAGTGGAAAACACTCTTGTATGTAAAGTGGATATCCTTATACCTTTTATTCTGATAATCCCAATCAAATTAAACTCCAAAATAATTAAACGAATCTTCCTTCTCCTTTCAATACTGGAAATAGATAACACAAATATTTCCTTTAGATTATCTCAAAATACTCACGTAATCCTTGCAAAAGTTATCCACATGATCATATAATCTTTAGAAGAGTTATCTACATGATAATATAATCTTTAGAAGAGTTATCTACAGGAAATCTCATCTCTATATAAGAAGTGTTCTTGCTTTGACACACTACAGCCTCTGATTTACAATTTAATTTTCTTTCTGCAGATTTTCTTCCAAGGATCTATCACAATTGCAACATCAACCCTCATGCCATAACCACAATAGTCGGCAGCGTAATCATTCTTCTCTCTCTTTCTATTTTCTTCTTCGCATACAGTAACTTCTTTTTCCTCTTTTCTTACTTGCTTTGTATGCTGGATCCTTTTCTTGTTTCCTTTCTCTCCCTTTTTTAAACTGCTTATTTGTCTTCACATAATCATACCAAGGTAAGCTTGTATCTCGCCCATTTTGTTCCTTGTTTCCCTTTCTTTTTTCCCACGAAGAGAAGAGAAGAGAAGAGAAGAAAAGACTTTAACGTACCCGGGAAGTCAAGACCAGTGACGTCGAGGTAGAGAGCGGTCGACGGCGGACCACCCATGGTGGTTGCTTGTCGGGCTCATACCGCGAGGTGAAAAGCAATCAACGGCAGACCACCTATGGTGGCTGCTTGTTGGGCTCACACCTCCGACAGAAGTGGGTGGAGAGGTGTTACAGACCTCTGAAGACAGATTTGAAGGCTGAAGTTATAGTGTCGAGATGAAGAGCAATCAATTACGGACCACCCATGGTGGTTGCTCGATTTGAAGGTGATGGTGTGTGTTTCCGGTGATGACAATTCGATGGCTACAATAGGCGTCTTCAGTCGTGCGGTTCGTGCAACGGAGTTCTCGGGGACGTCGCCAGTTGTTGACCATTGGCAATACGCGACTGCTGCAGCCGCAACGTGCTTGACGGCGCGATCCTCGGTGGCGGCTCGGTGAGAGAAGGGGACGGTGACGGGCTATGCAGCGGCGAGAAAGCTCCGGTGGCGGAGAAGAAGCCGAAGGCAGGGAAGAAGCTACCTAAAGAAAACGGCGCCGCCGCCGCCGGAGATAACAAGAAGAAGAGGACGAAGAAGAGCGTGGAAACGTACAAGATCTACATCTTCAAAGTTCTGAAACAGGTTCATCCAGACATCGGGATCTCCAGTAAGGCCATGGGGATCATGAACAGCTTCATCAACGATATCTTCGAGAAATTGGCTCAGGAATCTTCGAGACCCGCTCGCTATAATAA
Organism: Pogostemon cablin; assembly: GCA_023678885.1. NCBI lineage: Eukaryota > Viridiplantae > Streptophyta > Magnoliopsida > Lamiales > Lamiaceae > Pogostemon > Pogostemon cablin. Next base: position 16,484,724 of record CM042965.1, on the reverse strand, counting down.
GAAGCCGACAAATCTTGCGAGGCTGGTGTGTCGGTGGCTGACCTCGGCGGACGGTGGCCTTGAAGCGGCAGGGATCGCGGTTTTCTAGAGACGGCGGTGCGTAACAGCACGGTGGCTTCGATTTTCGTGACCTCCAGCAATGACGGCGACGCATCAATGGTCAGTGATGGCTGTCAATTTTCTAGAGGCAGTGGCGGCTGGCGACTGATCTGATGCCGGCGGTGGCGTGGATTCGTCGGCGATCAAGCAATGGATGGCGAGCAGATCTGGGCGCGAGCAGCGATGGCTGGAGCGGTGTGCTGGTTGCGGAGGCTGTGGCCGGAACGCGGTGCGATGGTGTGGCGAGCGGATCCGGGCGCGAGCTTTGGGAGTAGCAAGCTTTGGCAGCAAGCTTTGGGAAAATGGGTGCTCAATTTTGACTCTTCAAGCCAATTTTGACTCCCTTTTAATGGGCTCAATTCTTGATTCCCCTTCAGCCCAACAACCTTTATTTAATTTGGGCCCATTGTTTTAAACTTGGGTCCAAAAATTTTAATGCACAACCACTTGGGCTTTTAATACTTTATTTTCCTATGTTTAATCTACAACTTTGGATTCAACATTTAATTGATCCCATGAATTGGTTTTGGGCCTTTTAATCCATAAATTTAAATTATACACATCTTCTCAACTTCTTATCTCCAATATTCCTTTGTTTATTTGACAGCTAACTAAACTTTCAGCATGGTTTTCTTCAAAACTGTAACGGGAAAGTCCGGCGCAAGCTACTTGATTATTCTTGAAGATGCCCATCAACCCTTGCCCCAAGGAACTCGTCTTTTACCCGGGCAATCTTTGCTAGGGAACTGTGCTTATGTTCCCCCAAGAAGAAAAAATGAATTTTTCTTAGCATGTTGGTCTCATGAATCTTCTTCAAGTAAAAATAACATAAGTTGGACCTTGAAGGGAGCTGACATTGAGCCAGAAATCAATTCAACACCTTTACCCTCTTTGGGACGCCGCATTGCAAAAGGAAAAGCATCCTGGGGGGAACCTATCAAGTTTCTTGGAGACTTCCACTACATCAAGGGTTACTGGGAATGGACTGAAGATGTTTTAAGCCGATGCGAATCCATTCTTCGAAACACAAAGCTTTATGATGCTGTCTTTGCATCCCTCTTTACCTATGATTGCAGCTGTGAAATCATGAAGGCCTTCTGTGAAGCTTGGTGTTCCTCCACCAATACTTTGCTTACTAAATTCGGAGAGATGTCACTTTCTTTATGGGACTTATACAACTTGATGGGACTACCCATAGCGGGTTATGTGTATGATGAAATCGTGCCCTGTGCAGAAGAATTGCTTTCCACGAAGGATGATTTACGTATCCCGCGCAGCTGTAGATCTTTACTTGGCGCCTATCACGTACTTTGCAAGGGTGTTAACAGAAGAAATGTAACCATAGACCAGTGGGTAGATTTTTGGTCTAAGAAGGCTATAACATACCTTGAACCTCCTACACATGTTGAAAGAAAGACGGCTTCTCGGCCAAAAAAAACTTACAACCCGACTGGCGTTATTTCGAGTCACCAGCCATGGACGTCTGCTGAGATAGATCAATTTAAAAAGTTGGGCATTTCTCAAACTGATCAAGAAGAGACCTATCTAGCTGCTTACTTAGCTTGTTGGCTTTGTGCATTTGCACTTCCGAGTGACGAAGTAGGCTTGATACGACCGAGTACCTTTAAAGTGGCAAGCTTAATGGCTGCAGGAAAAAAAGTGAGTCTTGCTATTCCAGTTTTGGCAAACATTTACCATGGCTTGAATGCAATTTCAAACTCGTCGAATTTATCTGAAATTAAATCGACTTTTCCGGTCCATTTTGTTCATGCTTGGCTGGCTCATTACTTCAAAACTCATTTTCCGATTGGAAGTAAGATAGCATATCCTCGAATGGTGACATACTCTGGAGAGCAGGGAGCAAGATACTTCGATGCTGAAGATGCTCGCAAACGAATCCACACAGCTGATAACGCCTTACGGACTTGCAATATTTTTTCAAAAGACAAAGCGATCCACTACACAGATGATGGAAATAAGAAATGGGATAATTGGGCTCATCTGGTGGCTATCCGTACTAGCTATCTCACTTTGCGGCAGGGTAGTCATTTTGTGATGGAACCCTATTCCCCTCACAGGTTTGCTCGTCAATTTGGCTTCCTACAAGATGTTCCTAAGATGCTTAGAACCAACCTTCGGAAAGCATCTTTAGAAGAAGGATTCAACCATTGGAGACATTGCACCTCGTATAACTCTACCTCCGAAGCTTACTTTCCATGTGCAACCCCAGCTCCTAAAAACTACTCCACTACTGAATATAAGGAGTGGTGGAAGCAAGTCCACGGAACTTACTTATCTGATCATATCAAGGCTTTGACCACCCTAGTTTCAGAACTTCTGGAGGAAGAAGTGGACATCATTAATGACCTTGATGATGATAATCAAGAAGTTCAGGATATTTCTCCGGTGCATGATGAAGTTTTACAACCTACAGTACATAAAAGGAAGAAAAGTTCCCCTCATTCTACAGAAAGTCGTAGCGCCTCTAATGAACGCCATTGGAAGAGAAAGAAATCTGTTGTTCATACTGAAAAACAAGATAATGAGGTTTCTTCCATTCTCTCTCCTCTTTTCCTTTTTCCTTTATTTTTTTCCTTACAAAGCTTTCTTTTATTATCGAAGGTTGCGCTGAAAATTTCTGGCTCTAAGGCTGCTGAAGGAACTGAATTAATTACTGCTGTTACTTCAAAAACTTTGGCAGATGAGGTTTTCCCTTTTCCCTTATCTTATACTAACATATTTCATTGTATATCCTCATTTTTATACTAACACATTTCTTCTCTTATCAGATCTTGGGCATCTCTTCAAATTCTAGTAGCGGTGACGATTCTGATGAGAGTGATGATTCTACTGAAAGTGATGCATCAACCACAGGGGTGAATTCTTCAAAGGCATGTCCTATGATCTCAGAATTTATATCTAAGAAGATTACTCGTGATCTCAAAGGGAAATTTGCTCGGAGTGCATGGAGTAAAATAAGAAGAAAACTCAAACGGACCCCTCTTGAGTTTTTATCAACTCTGAGACAAGAAATATTTTCCTTAATAAAAGAAGTGAAGGCTCTTAGAATCGACTGTTCTCCTTTAGAGGTAGCCCTGGAACCTCTATTTGACAAGGCCGATACTTATACTGCGGCAAAATTGAAGTCTGATGAAGCGGCATCCACGGGAAATCATGCAAAACACTTGACTGACATTAAGGGTCGCCTTCAGAATTGTAGAGACACTCACATGACAGAGACAAAAAAACTAAAAACTACTTGGGAAGAGTTGGAGTCGATAGGTAAAGAAATAACTAATCTGCAGAAGGGAGCGAAAACTTTATCTGAAGCAGCTGATCGTCTCCAACAAACTCTCTGTCGTGCCAATAAGGAAATTGAGCTCATAGAAGAAGAGATCCTTATGCTTGACAATACAACCGTCTTGAAAGAATCATCATCTGAAGATGAGAAAGCAGCTCTGAAGTCTATTTTACAAAGCATACTCTCTGATAACTTTCTTGTTTAGCATAGGACTGATTTTCTTTTAATTTGCTCCCTTAGTTATTTATTTGCTTTCCCCTTTTATGTTTTTGAACATCTAATGATATTATCAATAAAGTCTATTCTCTTCCTTATTTCTCCTTTATGTTACATCATTAATTCGTTTTCTTGTCTTTCATATTTATTTGCTGCCTTCATGCTCCAATTTATTGTTTGCCCCACAAACTTGACGTGAATAAACTAAAGACATGACTGAACTTAGCAAAGTGCTAAGCTGCCTACGTACCTCTTCGCAGAGGATCAAGTCATTACGTAGTTCAAAGGGACATGATTTGATTTGGATGGGGGGTGCCGTGCAAAGTTTATACTCATGCGGGCCAGGAGTGACTATTCTTTAACCACTTTAGACAAAGTAGGATATTTAATGCTTTAACCACTTAAAATATCTGAGTGGGGTCAATTAATAGTTTAACCACATATAATTACCTTTGGTGGGTGTCGTGCATAGTTTATACTCATGTTGACCAGGAGTTTATCGTACACAGTTTATACTCATGCGGACCAGGAGTAACATGCAGTTTAGGCTCGTGCATCAAGGAGCGTTCCTTGGATTTGATTACGCATAGTAGCATTTCAGGAATTTGATATTTATGGGGCCGATTCCTACACCATCTTCAGATATCAACTTGTATGCACCATTTGTATACACTTCTTTCACAACATGTGGGCCATCCCACTTGGGTAAGAATTTATTTCCAACTCGGTGAGTGATGACAATAGGTCTTCTTATAGCAAGGACTAAGTCTCCGATTTGAAAAGAACGTATCTTTACTTTCTTGTTAAACGTTCTGGAGAGGCGAGCTTGATAGCACTCAAGTCTTTGTTGTGCTTCTAACCTCTTCTCATCAAGTGCCTCTAATTCTTTGAGACGCAGTCGTGCGTTCTCTTCTTCAGTTAAACCTTCTTGTATGGCTATTCTCAAAGATGGTATTTGCTTTTCAAGGGGCACTACAGCTTCAACCCCATATACAAGAGAGTACGGAGTAGCTTGAGTAGGCGTTGTATAAGTAGTACGATACGCCCATAAAGCTTCATGAATCCTTTCATGCCAGTCTCGCTTTGACTTGGAGACCACCTTCTTTAACAGATTACACAGTGTTTTGTTGAAGGCTTCGGCATGCCCACTAGCTGCTGCATTATACATAGAAGATTTTCTTTGCTTGAAGTCAAACTTCTCACAAAGCTTATCAATCAAAGAGTTACTGAATGGCCTCCCATTGTCTGTGATAATGTATCGAGGCACTCCATATCTATATATGATGTTGATGCGGATGAAATCAGCCACGTTTTCTTTCTTCACTTCTCTCAAGGGTACAACTTCCGCCCACTTGGAAAAGTAATCAGTGGCAGGCAGAATATAAAGATGGCCTCCGGAAGACTTCGTTAATGGCCCCACCACATCTAATCCCCATGCATCAAATGGCCATGAAGAAACTGTTGGATGTAATGGTTCGGGAGGCTGATGAATGAGATTTGAATGAAACTGGCATGGCTAACATCTTTGTGCATAATCTATGCAATCCTTCACCATAGAAGGCCAGTAATATCCCATCCTCTTGATTCTGAAATATAACTTGGGTCCAGACTGATGGGCGCCACATATTCCAGAATGAGCTTCCTCCATAGCTTGAAGAGCTTCTTCATCACTTAAGCATCTTAAAAGAATACCATCAAACGATCTTCTATAGAGTGTATCTTTGTAATAAAAGAATCGTGGTGCTCTACGTCGGACATCAACCTTTAGGTGTGGATCATTGGAAAGCTTATCATTCTTCATGTAATCCACGAACGGTTGACGCCAGTCTTCTTCCTCAATATCAAAAATCTCTATGGCGCAATACTCAACTTCTTCGCCATCTTCATCTTCAAAGAAGGGAGGTACCACCCAACTTTTGCAGATCGGTACTTGAACAAGTACTTCGGGCATTGCTATGGTTGATGCTAGCTTTGCCAAAGCATCGGCTTGCTTGTTCTTGCTCCTTGGTAAATGTTCAATCTCTACGTCTCCAAGCCAATTCATAAGCCTCTGAGCATAGTTATAGTACGGAAGTAATTCAGCTTTCTTAACCTCATATACACCAAGCAGCTGGTTGATTATCAACAACGAATCTCCATATACCTTAAGATGTCGCTGCTTTACATCCACTGCCATCTCCAAACCAAGTATAAGAGCTTGATATTCAGCTACATTGTTAGAGCAATTTTCAGTTAGGCTGAACGAATATGGCAGAACTCCTCCATCTGAGGTTACAAATACTACTCCTGCGCCGGCTCCTTCTCTGTGAGCAGCTCCATCGAAATACATCTTCCAAGGAGGAGTGATTTCAATAGCCAATATATCTTCATCGGGAAAATCATCAGACAATTCCCATTCGGCAGGCATGGGATGATCAGCCAAGAAATCTGCCAGCACTTGCCCTTTTACTGCTTTTTGAGGGACGTAGATAACTTCAAATTGCTGCAATTGGAGATACCATCTTGCGAGCCTATCAGAGAGCACTGGCTTTGACATTACGAATTTTAATGGGTTGGCCTTCGAGACCAAGTAAACAGTATGAGCTTGAAAGTAATGCCTTAACTTCTAAATCGCAAATATGAGAGCAAGACAGAGCTTCTCAATTGGTGAGTACTTTAACTCATTTGGAGTCATTGTTCTACTCAAATAGTGCAACGCGCACTCCTTTTCTTCATCATTATTTTGTGCAAGCAAGGCTCCAACTGATTTTTCTTGAGCAGATATGTAGAGAATTAGTGGACGTCCAGCTATTGGAGCAACCAACACGGGCGGCTTCATCAAATATGCTTTAATGCTGTTAAATGCATTAGTGCAAGCTTCATCCCATTCAAATGGGCTGCCTTTTTTCATAAGATGGCTAAATGGTTGGCATCGGCCAGCCAAATTTGCTATGAATCTTCTTAAGTACGCCAGCTTACCTTGCAAACTCTTGAGCTCATGTATGTTTCGGGGCACCTGCATCTTCATTATCGCATCAATCTTTGCTTTATCAATCTCAATGCCACGATGTCGGACAATGAATCCAAGGAACTTACCAGAAGAGACTCCGAATGCGCACTTAAGCGGTTTCATTTTGAGTTGGAATTTTCTGAGACGCTCAAATATTTGTCTTAGATCCTCAAGATGATCCTTTTTCTTCTTTGATTTCACTACAATGTCATCCACATAACATTCGACATTCTTATGAAGCATGTCGTCGAATATCCTTTGCATAGCTCGTTGATACGTAGCGCCAGCATTCTTCAAGCCAAACGGCATAACATTATAGCAGTATATTCCTTTAGGAGTGCGGAAGGCTGTTTTCTCTTGATCTTCCGGAGCTAGGCTAATTTGATTGTAACCAGATGATCCATCCATAAATGAAAGCACTTCATGCCCGATCGTTGCATCAATCATAAGTTCTGTGATTGGTAGTGGAAAATCATCTTTTGGGCATGCCAAGTTCAAGTCACGGAAGTCAACACACACTCTAAGCTGCCCATTTGTCTTCCTCACTGGCACAATGTTAGAGAGCCAAGTGGGATACTTGACTTCTCGTATCTTTCCCGTTTCAAGGAGCTTATTAACCTCAGCTTCAATCAATGGAACCAGCTCTGGTCGAAATCGACGCTGCATCTACTTAATTGGCTTAACTCCTTTCTTTACTGCTAGATGATGAACTGCCACTTTTGGATCTAATCCGGGCATCTCCTTGAATGACCATGCAAACACGTCTCTAAACTCTTGAAGAAGCTCAATGTAAGCTTTTTCTTCCTCAGATGTCAACAAAGCACTTATATAGGTTGGACGTGGAACATTAGTATCACCTAAATTAATCTCCTTCAATTGATCAACAGTAGATTTAATACCCTCCTCAAATTCTGGGGGAGCATCATCAGCATCTTCCTCTTCAGTTGAGGTTTCTTCTTGTATAGTGACATGATTTACTGCAACAACGTCCTCCAGAAATTCTTGCCTTTGAAAATGTGGATTATGCCTAACTTGTTCATTTTCTTCCACTTCAACAATTCTCTCCACTACATAACCATCTCTCCTCATTTCGACAGTCTTGCCTCGTAGATCTCTTTCTGCATTGTGTAGATTTGTTTGCATGATAACGGAATGAACAATATCTGATGAGCCTACACTTTCCCGATCATCTTATTCACTTTGGGTGAAGATTATTGTTCGCTTCTTAGCTTTCAACACTGTGTCACATGATATAGTCAGGAAATGTCGTCTTTTCATGCGAGATGGGATCCGACTACGTATTTTTGGAAACCTTGGGAACTTAGAAATCCTTTTAGCTCCAACTGGTTTGAGTCTTTTAAATACTGAGATTCTTTCTGCCTTTGTATCCTCTTCATGAGGCTCTTCTTCTTCAGAAAGAATTTCATCTTCAGTGATATAGTTCGTGTTTGCCCTTTTGATCGCAATGCGAACAGGTTTCTGTGGAACATATCCCAACCATGTCCTAGTATACTTGGAAGTGCGACCATTACTCTTCAATGTCTCTTGAGTGGTATTAAATTCACTAGGAGTCTTATGAGACTGTTCATTCATCATAGCTTTTTCTTGAGGGTTATAACCAGCCTTCACAAGAAGTTTGTAAGCTTGTGGGCTATATGATTTGGAAACTGCCGCCTCAAATACATCTCCATGCTCAGTTTTAGCTCCTTGAATTGGGCGAGTGAACCCTTTGAGTTGAGGAGGAAAAGGCTTCTTAGTGTCAACCTTAGTTAGAGGTAGTGTCAACCCTTCTACAGTCTTGATCAACTGTTTACTTTCAATAGACTTTGTGGATGAAACACCATCTGCATTCTCTCTTTCTTGTTTATCATCACCTTTCTCTTGCGATGAACTTCCTTCTGGCTTGACAGCCTTGCTACTCTTCAGAAAATATCTAGCATCTGCAAAATATGACTCAGCTTCTGTGAATGGCCTTTCATCGCCAAGCACCTTTTTTATGTTGCCTCCATCGCAGTATTTGAAGCATTGATGTAGCGTAGAAGGAATCACTCCATTTTCATGCAACCATGGGCGTCCCAAGAGCATGTTATATGATGTTTTAGCATCAATGACATGAAACAGAACTGTTGAGACCATCTCATCTATCATTAAGTCCAAGACTGTTGTACCAAGTGTTCTCTGGCCTTCTTGATTGAACCCATGAATTGTCAATCGACTACTGCCGAGCTCGTTGGTAGGAATTCCTAACTTCTTAAGCGTGGATAGGGGCAAGATATTGACAGCTGAACCTCCATCAATCAATATTCAATTGACCCTTTGCTCTTGAGTATAACCAGTTACGAATAAGGGTCGGTTATGAGATTGTGAACCGAGCAGTAAGTCTTCCTCTGTGAAGGTTATTTTCATAACATGGGTCTCACTTTCATTCCCAGATTCACCCTTAAGTAGCTGAGCTTCGCTTGCCATATGACATGAAGAATCACCGCCTGCAGAAATAGAGTTCGCAGTTGCATCTTCATCTAGAAAGATCTTCCCTTGCTCAACCAATCGCATAACTTTGTCTTTAAAGACAAAGCAATGTTTAATAGAATGACCCACGAGTCTATGATACTTGCAATATTTCGGATTGTCAGTTTGTCCCGCCTCTTCTGGTCGCTTCATTTCAGAAAGCTCGATAAGTTTATCTTTGAACAGATCATCAAATATGCCTGGGACATCTGAATCAAGGAATGGGTACTTCCTTTCTTGCATCTCTTTCAAGGTAAATCTTCTTTGCCCCCTTTCTTGGGGATCACTCCTCACTTTATCTTCCTTTTCGTTCTCATTCCTTCGAAACTTGACAGTTGGTGTATTTGTCGCCATGGACTCCTTTTCAGAAGATTTGTTGTAGGGTTTGCCCCCTTTCCTGGCCTCTTGCTTTTCTTTATACTTGTAGGATCCGGGAATCGGTGGTTCAACCACTCCACTTATCCCCATGCTTAGCTCCATGTCATGAGCTCTTGTGGCTAAATCTTCAAAGGTTTTAGGCTTAATCCCTTGAAGTATGTAACGAAGGCTCCATTGCATTCCGCTATGCACATCTCAATGCCAGAAACTTCAGACAATCGATCTTTGCAATTTAGGCTCAAATTTCTCCATTGATTAATGTACTCAATTACTGGCTCTTCTTTTAACTAACGAGTGTTAGTCAACTCTATCATGCTAACCGTTCTCCTAGTGCTATAGAAGGGAATAAGGAATTGATATTCCATCTGATCCCAACTGTCTATAGAATCAGCCTCCAGGTCGGTGTACCATTCAAAAGCATTTCCTTTCAGAGAACGAACAAATTGTCTCACCATATGATCTCCGTCAGTTCCAGCATCATTGCATGTTTCAATGAAATGTGCTATATGTTGCCTTGGATTACCTTTTCCATCAAACTGTTGGAACTTAGGGGGTTGATAATTCGATGGCATCCTCAAGTTGTCAATCCTTCTAGTAAAAGGTTTAGCATACATGAATGAAGGTTTGGAGCTTTCTTCAAATTGGTCCTTCATTGTCCCGAGTATAATACTTTTTAGCTGGCTGATAGGAACCATTCCATCATGGGAAACGTTCAATTCTTCTTCAATTACCTTCTTCCCCGTCGACTGGCGTTTCGCGGAGTTATTTACTTCATTTTCAGCATCTTCTTCTTACTTTTCGTTCGCATGGCTAGTTTCAGCACCAGCCATTTTCTCCATCAGTTTGAAAATCAAAGTACTTTGTTCTTGGTTCTGTTTGGCAAGTGCAGCAACGGATTCAGTTAAGCTTGCCAACTGTTCTTCGACAGACGAAGTGTTTATTGCCATCGTCGAGGCTATGGATGAATCAGACGATGAGCTTTCTTCAAGTATAGGAGTTGAGCTAGCTGAGTCGTTTTCCTCATCTTTATCATCATATGGTATTACTCCAGAGGTAACTCCAACTGAAGAATTTATCTCTGAAGAGGCTTCAGATCGTGCCATCTTTGACATGCTTCTGGTCGTAACATTAACGTCTTCAACTTGTAGTTCCGAAAACTTGGAGACAGAAGCTGATCTGTTGACTTTGACTCTTAGTGGAGTCATTTTACTTTGCTTATGTGAAGAGGAGATGAGAGGTAGAAACTGTCCCACTGGGCGTGCCAAAATTTGTAACAACAAATTTTGTATTTATTAAAATAATAAACACAAAAGAAATTACAATGATAATCCGATATGGATTGAGCTTGAGAATTTGAGCGAACAGTTTCTATTTATCCTCTGATTCCTCTCTTGAGTTGATTTCTTGACTTCTTCAACTTTCGGAGCCGGATCTTCGGATGAAGCTTGTCCGAGCTCGGGGTTGACTTGAAGCTTTAAAACGTTTATCCGGAGGCGTGGAGCCTTTGTTCAGATCAAACATTGACTTGAAGATTTGTTGTGAGGTATGGCGCTCAATTTGGTAGAACGTTGACTTCACGGGGACAGATGAATGAATTTGATATGAAGAACACCGGATCGAAGAGGTTTAGCAACTTGGTCTTTGATCGGCTGTTGTTCTTGACTTGAAGATGACTTGAACTTGATTTGAAGATCTTGAGTGTTCTTCGACTTGATCTTGATCTTGAACTTGAACTTGGTCTTGATCTTGACTTGAACTTCACTTGACCGGATCTTGATCGAACTTGATTTTCACTTGAATCTTCAGAGTTCTTCAGGTCTTCAGGATTTTCAGAGTGAATGGAATGAGGACTGAAGGTCCTTATTTATAGGTAGAGAAAATAACCACTTGAGAGATATTTTCTCCTTCTAAAGATATGTTGGGCTTTTCTCATTTAATTAAGCCTGCTGGACTTGATATGGGCCTATTTAATTTAATTAAGTCGGTAAGATTTTGACTTGGGCTTATTTAATTTAATTAGGCCTGCTGGACTTGATATGTTGGGCTTATTGACTCGAGTCATGCCCATTTGACTTCAATTGAGCTCATATGACTTCAATTAAGCCCATTTAACTTGGATTTTGGGCTCAAATAATTATATTAATTATTAATTATATATCCATTTATTTTAGGAATTAATTTATTTAAATTCCTTAATAAATAAATATTAAATTAATACTTAATATATTTTCTTTTGCATTTATATTTATTAGGCAATAAAATTTAATTGCCTACAGTTGGAAAATCAAAACTTCCTATCTGATTGCGTATTTCTTTGTTGCTGTAGCGCTTGCATATTTCTCTGTTGCTGTAGCGCATTAACCTTTCTGACTGGATTTATCTATGTGTGCGTGTATGGATTTGTTCGATTCTTTTGATTGCGAAGAATGTGGAAATGTACTACCGATGTTTACTTGAAGCCAAGGTGCAGCTGTTATGCATTAGTTAGTTTGAATAGAGACGATGAGTTTTGTGAAATCTGTATTTGAACTGTGTACTTATGGCTGCTTCGATATTGCTGAGTTGAGAGTTTTGGTCTAATAAAGGAGACAAAGTCAAATGGGGGGATGGATAGATCCTTAAATCCATGATTTATAGTTAAACTATAATTTACTAAAATATGATGAGAGATTTATTAAAGTATTATATTAAGGTTCTTAATGATAGTGTAATTCATTAAAGTATGATCTCAATGGATCATATTTTAATGACCTTTGAATCATATTTTAGTCCATCATGTTATAAACATTTTAAATTCTTACTTTATTGAATCACTCATCATTTTAGTATATCATACTTAACTATGTTAAAATTATACTTCTCCCATCTAAATTTCATCCTTTAATAATGGGTCAAAATATGGATCAATGAGTTAATCTGTCTTAAATCTTGTCACTTACGCATCTTCTTACAAGAAAGTACCCAATAAAGCATATTTTGATGGAAATATGGATCAATGAGTTAATCTGTCTTAAATCTTGTCATTTACGCATCTTCTTACAAGAAAGTACCCAATAAAGCATATTTTGATGTTCTTTGACCATCATTAACCATTGCTTCTTTTTGCATCTTTCCTTTTAACTTAAAAATGAAATGTCATTTTGGTTGAGTTATATAGGTGCGTGAATTGGAGGATTGCCCCCATTTTAATGCTGGCAAAGGATCTGTACTGACCTGCAATGGCGCTGTAGAGATGGAAGCTTGTATCATGGATGGAAATACCAAGAGATGTGGAGCTGTTTCTGGCCTTACTAGTGTGAAAAATGCCATATCGCTAGCAAGGCTAGTAATGGAGAAAACTCCCCATATCTATCTTGGATTTGAAGGGGCTGAGGCATTTGCAAGGGAACAGGTGTGATATTCTTCTTCTTAGTTGTTCTTCTATTCCTTCGTTTATGTTTTAAGCAATGAAAGTTTTGCTGTTTCATACTTGCTGAGTTATATGAAGTTTTGGTCCATATAACATAACTAGTCACATTTCTTTTGAGATTAACTTATTTCCATGAACATTGTGCTCTTTAGTGGAAATGTAGCTTACTGATCAGAGTACTTTGATTTTGCTGCATACTTATTTCTCTTTTTTCGTAGTAAAATTTTCTGGTCCATAATCTTCAAGGGATGGCAACATGATGAGCTTTTTGTGCAAAATGTTTCAAAAGAGTACCTGTTTCTCTTTTTCTCTGTTTGAAATATCTTATGATTTTTCACATAAATTGTTCTTTCTTCTGTACTCATGACGTGGTTTACAGTCAGGATTCAATTTCTATTCTTTCTATTTCAGTACAAGTGGGAAATAAATGATTGATATATTCTGAAATTTAATTTTGGAGTTTAAACCTACACAAGAGTCTTGCCTTTGGTGTCAGCTTCTGAAAAAATATGAATTACTGATCTGCATATTGTAAAATTTTATTTAGTGTCCAATTTTAATCATTTTATATTTGATTCTACCTCAACTCATTGTTACTTAATTTCTTCTTGTGAAGGGTGTCGAAACTGTTGATCCAAGCCATTTTATAACCCCAGAAATCATTGATAGACTCAAACAAGCAAAACAAGCTAATAGGGTTCAGGTATGCTCTCTTTTTTATTCTTTCTTTATATCCTTTCTATTGTCTTTTTAAGTCTAATATATATCAGTTTGTACGCTTTTGTTAGCTACAGTGAAATTAGAATATTGTTAGCATTTAATAACATAGATTCAAACATCAAGAAGGAACAACTTTTTTTATTTCTTTCCAATCTCTGGCTTATTAGGATTCAAAAACTTGTGCATGTGTTAAAACATAATAAAATTTTAATCATTTTATTAGTTAGGTGCAAAGAAATCTTATACTCCCTCTGTCTCATAATACTCTTCACACACTTCCTTATTCTTTGTCCACAACACACTCTGCACCCAAAGTAAATAATTCGGCTTCAAAAGACACTTTAATTTCAAATTGTGACTCCCACATAATATAGATGACATACTTTACGCTTTGTATATTACCCAAAAGTTGTATATACCCTCAAAAAAGTCAATAAGATTGGTAGTAAAGTAACTTTTCTTGAACAACATGGATCAGTAAACGCGAAGCACAGACGTAGTATTATTATTTGACAAGGTTCCTGGGATAATTACTTCCTTTTTACTTAATTGCCAATAATTTTCAATTTCAACTGAAAGATCTGGAAGAATATTGTTGTATATTATAACAAATGTGGTATTTTTTTAAAGTATGTAGATCCCTATGAGCATAACGTTATGCTTCCTTCCTTTTCTATATGTGATGGGACCTAGATTATACTGTAGTAAAATTATTTAGTTAAAGAGGTAATGATGAGCTCTATAAATGTTATTGATATGATATAAATTGTTATGTTATTAATAGATTCCAAAGTCGATGTTAATAGGTTTGTTTCCCTTGGTGACTCTAGTTTGCAGATAGAATAATACTCCCTCGTCCCAGAAAAGTTTGTTGGGATGGAGGGCATATAATGAACTGAAGAGAACAAAGTCAAGTCAGAAAACTGAGATTGCTGATGTCTTCAAAGAAACAAGTTACTGAGTGTCACTTGATCCCCAAAAGTAAAAATTGAACACAAGTGCAGCAGGCTTTGGCGTGGTTTTGACATTTTCGAGATTTTTCCCAAAAAAAATAAAAAAAATACGGATCTTAGGATACTTAAAAGTTTCTACAGTTCTCGACAATAAGGAGACTTGAGATGTTAAAGCTACAGATTTGACTGTAATCTCTGTGATATACTAGCATTTAATATCTGCCTTTCTTTTTGTAGATTGATTATACTGCTGATAAAAAGGTAGACGAGGAAGCATCAAATGGCAGCACTGGTGAAACAGTTGGATGTGTCGCTGTTGATGGCCATGGTAATTTAGCTTCTGCCACATCCACAGGTGGATTAGTGAACAAGATGGCTGGGAGAATTGGCGATACACCTATTATTGGAGCTGGAACCTATGCAAACAGCTTATGTGCCATCTCTGCCACTGGAAAAGGCGAACCTATAATTCGCAGTACAGTTGCTAGAGATGTAGCTGCTCTCATGGAGTATAAAGGGCTCTCTCTCGAAGAAGCAGCAAACTATATAGTACACAAATGTGCACCTGTTCGTACTACTGGTTTAGTTGTTGTTTCTGCAACGGGAGAAGTTGCAATGCCTTTCAATATAGTTAGAATGTTCAGAGCATGTGCTACCGAAGATGGCTTTACTCAACTTGAAATATGGCCTGACTCAGTCCTTCCCTAACCTTTGTGTCAATGTCAATAGTTCTTCGTTCTCAGTCTCCACATAAGTTCATGTCATCGTTTTTGATCTGATTGTTTGCTAGTGTTATAAAATACTTTCATACATGGTGTGTGATAAATAGACTTCAGAAGGTTGAGTTGTACATTTATTGTAAAAGCACCAGTAAAGTTAGGAATGTAATCAAGTCAAACCGAACTTTATTATGTTTGAATGCATCAATACAGAATAATCGAACTTGAGCCCGAGATTTAGCTCGTAAAAAAAATTATATCTGAGCTCGAGTTTGAATTAAGACAGTTTGCTTAGCCTTACGAACGTATTCACGCACTTGTATGATAATTTGTTTATTCACATTTGTTAATGAACATATAAATATCTTCGTTTGTAAACAATAAAAAAATATTTTGTTCATATTTAAAGTTATTTAGAAATCTTAAGTATATTGTAGCAGAGTTTTTCCTCGTTTACGTGTTCTCAAGGTAATTTACTCAATTTTTTTTATTTTTAAATATATATATTTTTATTTTTCTTTCTTACTTCGAATTGATTTTCTTATTAAATATTTACTCATGAAATATTCTTAATTCAAGGCTTAAAATAGATAAACTATCCATTAAGGGGATGTATTATTCTTTCTATTGACTAGGGGCCTGAATTAATTATACAAAATTATCAATTTAGAACCTGAATTGATTACATATTGTCTCCAATTTTATCAATTCAACGCTTGATTATGAATTAATAATTTTGTATAATTCAAACCCCTAATAAATTGAAAAAATAATTCAGACCTCAAATTTTTGGCTATCGAACCTTATTTTATTAAGTCCGATCTAACCCAACATGGCCATCTGTCTAATTGATGATCATTTTCTCAACACACAATATTAATCCCTAAGTATGAAGGATGCTATTGTAGCTTTGATAAGCGACTAAGTGTTTATTGAACCCAAAGGACGTATTACTATTAATTTAATTATATTCTAACGTATTAAGACTACTATGGCAAAATAGTTGTGTGATTAAGTATCCAATAACTAAATAATTAAAAGAAAAATTAGAATAAATAACAGTAGAGATCGAACGAAAGTGAATAAGTGAGAAGATAGGTAGTCCTTCAGGCCATCCAGTTTTACTCATTAATTTTTCTTCCGTGTATCAATGTCCGACTCTGTCTTGTGGAATATAGAAGCATCACTAAACCATGCAAATCTACTCTATAGACAAAAGTAAATAAATATGTGACACGTGTGAATATCCTTGGAGCAAGAGATATGACTCACCCCCCTTTCTAGGTACTATCAGTATCAATTATTTCCTGTGCACTAAGTACTCCAATACGATATGATCTCCTTTTATAGGTACTATGAAGTTATACTCTTTATCCTACTTATTAACCCGAATATGATTCAATTAACAAGTATTTATATAAGATAGTTATAATGAGACTTCGGAATCCCTTCACTTAGAATAATAACATGAAATCCTGCTCAGCAGTGAACGCTCTCAATCAATAATCAAGATATGTATTTAGACTCTACATAACAATTAATGATGCACAAAACAACACTGGGTATGAATTAAAACGCATAATCTTATATAAAATAAACCACAAGTAGTGTTGTACGGAGTATACACATGGAAGTTCAATTAACTTAAAAAACCTTCATAAACCCAAGAACTACCGAAGCGGTTCTAGCCCATGATTGATCGAAGAACAATCATGGTTGTTGGATAGATCTTATCCATAGTCTTGAAAATTTCAAGATAAATTAAGATGCGAAGTAAACCCTAAATGTGGGCGCCGTCGCGTCTCTCTCGTCTTGAATCTTCACTTAGTTCTCACTTGATTCGAAAGACGAATCTCTCTCCACAGCTCCGTGGATAGTGGTAGGGTTTCAAATGTTGTGTAGAATGAAGGTGGTGAATGACTCTCTTTTTCCTTGCGTAGGGTCTTCCTTTTATACGTATGAGCTCTCCTTAAAGACCTAAGGATGGGCTTTTTAAGTGAAAACATGCACTGAAGGTGTAAAAATTTAGATCCGGACGTGTCCAGCGCATCAGTTCGACCAAAGGCCTTGGTTGAATCACTTCTTCATGGTCGAATCACAGGTCGAACTGGCCTTTAAAACACTTTCAGGTCGCTGGTTCTACTCGAACAGTCGGTCGACTCAGATGCACCCTGGTCGAACTGCAACTGCTTCTCTTTAGGCTTCTGATTCGACCATGGTTCGACCACCATGCTTGGTTGAACTAAACTGTTGTGGTCAAACCACACTTCTGCAGCTTCCTCTCGCTCAGTTCGACCACAGGTGCTGGTCGAACCAACTTTTTCTTGGTCGAACTAAGCCCCTGCTTGGTCTAATTGGGCACTGAACCCCCTTTTTCCGATTCTGATCATTCTATCCTATTTTCCTTCGAAAATCCATTCAAATGGACTCAAACACACCTGATTCATGACTTTCTATAATACAACTCGATTTATCTTTACTTAAGATCAAATCTTACATCATTATCACACGAATCAGGGGCTCAAAACACATAAATTTACACACTAATCAAACTCTCAAACTTACATGTTGCTCGTCCCGAGTCAACGCAATCAAAATATAGGAGTAAGTGTAAATTTCACAAGTCCATCTGGTCAAATACAAATCATACCTTCACATGCAACTCTATCAACTTAAAACAAGTATCACTTGCATCATACATCTCACTCATGCATAACATCACTTAGTTATAATAAAATTCTGAGTACTAATTCATCTAGCTCACAGGATAAGTGTTTACTCTCGCACTCAAGTGTAAAAGATATATACTTTAACGGGTTAGTATATGATGCACGTTTTCTTTGTACGCAAAATTAATCCCCAAGTATGAAGGATATCAGTTGCAGCTTAAGCAAGCGACCAAGTTAAATATCAAACCTAAATGACAACGTATTATCAATTTAATTATTTACTAAATTAATTAAGACGAATTGTGGCAATATAGTTTGTGGAATTTAATTATAATCTACTAAACAATTAATTAAAATAATAAACACTAGAAGAATACGAAAGTGAATCAAGTGTGGAGAATAGGTAGCCCTAGGGTAATCCAGTTTCACTCATTAATCTCTCTTTCGTGTATCAATGTCCGACTCTGCCTTGTGGAATATAGACGCATCACTAAACTTGCAAATTTACTCTACAGACACAAGTAAATATACGTTTAACACGTGTGAATAACCTTGGAGCAAGAGATATAATTTTATCCCCCTTTCTAGGTGCTATCAGTATCAATTATTTCACATGTCTGGAATCTAACCCGATATGATCTCCCTTTATAAGTACTATAAAATTACCCCTTTATCCTGCTTACAAACGCGAATTCAATTCAATTAATAAACATTCATATATGATAGTTTTAATGAAGCTTCAGAGTCCCCTCACTTAGAATCATAACATGGAATCCTGTTCAGCGGTGAACGCACTTAATCTACAACCAAGATATACATTCAGACTCTATATACCAATTGAAGATGCACAAAATGATCGTGAATATAGATTAATAAAGTACAATCATATATAAAATAAATCTACAAGTAGTGTTGTACAGAGGACACACAACAGAGATTAATTAATTCATAAAACCTTCAAAATCCTAGATCTACCAAAATGGTTCTAGCCCATGACGTTTCGAAGAATGTTCATGGGGGTTGGATAGACCTTATCTATATATCCGGAAAATACAAGATAAATTAGGAAACAAAGGAAACCCTAGATATGGGAGTCGTCGCGTCCTTCTCCGTCTTGAATCCTCCTCTTGGTTCTTCTCTTGATTCCATGGACGAATTTTCAAAGTGATGGATGGATGGAAGAAAGGATGTGGATGATGGTTGGGGGGTGGTCCCCCCTTGTGGGGTGTAGGATGATTGTGTTGTGTTCTGCAATCCAATCTAATTTCAATCCCAATGAATAATGATGTGATGTACATCCCCTTTAATACTTATAAGCTATCCTTATGAACCTTGGATGGGCTTTTTCTTGGAAAACATGAAAATTCACGAACAGGGGTAAAAATCTCATCGAAATTAGATCTACGTGTCCCCGTTCGACCAGGGTAGTTCTGGCCGAACGGGAGTCCTTGGTCGAATGGCTGGTCGAGCTGCATGTGCAGTCTCACCATTTCGCGCATAACTTCGACATCCAAGCTTCGATTTGAATGATTATTGTGCTCATGCGATTCT
Organism: Pogostemon cablin; assembly: GCA_023678885.1. NCBI lineage: Eukaryota > Viridiplantae > Streptophyta > Magnoliopsida > Lamiales > Lamiaceae > Pogostemon > Pogostemon cablin. Next base: position 16,465,212 of record CM042965.1, on the reverse strand, counting down.
CTTTTCTTTGGCTTTCTATCCATATAAAAACTAATAGAAAATCAAACATTTGAATGTGTAACAAGTCATGAAAAGAGGCACAGCCGTTCTGTTCGGCATAGCTTGCGCGACGTTACCACTTTGATCATAACTTTCTCATTTGGATTCCGATTGAGGTGTTCTTTACACCAAAACGATTCTCTCTTTTATGGTTTCCAACCATTTATCACACTTTAATTTATGAGCTCCACAAGAATACAAAAAAATTACACAATTTGGACGTGCGTTTTTTCAGCATTCTATCACAAGTTGCACATTTTCACCAACTTGGCACTTTTGATCCTTTTTCCACCTAAAATACAATAAAACACCTCAAGTGCACCTTTTCTCAAATATATTGAATATAAGACACTTGTGCTAATATATGACAACAATTCCTATAAAAAGGTCTTAAATTGGACATTAAACATGCTTATTTTCACTCTCATCAAACCCTCAAACTTACCCGTTGCTCGTCTCGAGGCAAAAAAATAAAAATAAAGAGAAAGAGAGTAAGAAAATTAGCAGGAAATAAGGACTCTGAAAAATACCCCATTCATAATACAATTGTCCTCAACTTAGGTCATGCAACTGTCATTACATGCAATAATCAATTTATAGCATACAAGTTAAGACAATCACCGCTAACTCAAATGCTCTATTGACATGTTCTCACAGAAAGTATATATCACTCACACTCAAGTGTAAAAGATGTACACTTATGGGTTTAGGTGTTTACGCTCAAATTCAATTCAAGTGCATGCGTAACCATAAGCTTTCCTATTGTCTCAACTCTCCTTTTACTTATAGCTAGCAAATCATGGATCAAAAAGGTCTTTTTATTTGGTTATAATATTAGCACTTTGAAAAAGGTAGGAAATATATGGCTTAGTGATTCAAAACTTGGATCGATCAAGTGGCCGTCTCTCTCAATCTTTATTTTTTTCTCATCACCTTCTACTCAAGCACAACATTCTCATCATACTCTCCCATATTTCTCCATCAAGCACATCATATTTTTTTCCAACTTTTTAAGCTCTTCAACTACATCATTTTCCTTTTCTTCACATTATTTTTCTTTTTTTTCTTTTGAGGTACCAGTTTCGGGCACTACCTCTCGCATCCTCTATAGGGTACTAGATTTAAGTACTACCCTAGGGTGTTTGTTTCAATAGAGTACTAGATTTAAGCACTACTCCAAGAATTTTCCTTTGATCCTTAAGATTTTTCCTTCATCATCTTTATCACCCCTCAAATCACCACTCTCTTCAATTAAACTTTATTGGCTATCAAAAGAATGGATTTCAAAGGCTCAAATGGGCTGACAAGGAATTTAATGAATTCAGGTAAAGAATATGGGAAGAATGGGCTAAATAGCAAAGATGTCCTAATATCATTTCCATAATCCGCTAGACTAATCTTGAATATTTAAGGAGACTCAAGGCAAGTCTTAGAATACACGCACAAGAACGATACTTACCAGAAAAGAAATATCATGTAATTATGTAAGATGACCAACGAGGCTCAAAATCTCACATGGGTTTTTAACAAGTAACAAAGCACTCTTCATGGTAAGCAATATCCCACAAGTACACATAGAACTTTATATCACAATATAACTCAAGTACAATTTCTTCATCAATTTCAAGAGCATATGAATTTCAAGCACAATTTAATCAATTTAAGCTCACATGGATCACCAAAACCAAGATCTCAATCCTTTCACTCCCATAAATTAAAAGCATACATAAAATTAGAACAAGAAAATGATGGTACCTGATTTTTCTTCAATGTATGCATGAGTTCCTCGAGTGTACAACACAATCAGGTCCAAGCCTCAGCTTACCTGTTTCTATCATCAAATCTCAACATACCTTATCATCACAGGATTCATAAATAATAATATAGGAGAACTATAAGAAAAACATAATTGACTATCTAATCGACTCCATACACTAGACACACCAACGCAACACACTAAATATTAGGTAAGTTGCAAAAAATCGACATACCAACACCAGTTAAAATATTAATACACCGTAAAAAATCAACCTCCTAATAAACAAACAACCAACGAAAGGAAAAATTATACCCTTGGTGCTCCGTAAGACGAGGTAAGTACATCACACCCCCCAAACTTAGTAAAAACATAAGTCGAAACTAAGTTTGAAAAGAGATGTAATTGCCGAAACGTGAGCACCTCAAATATAATAAATCCTCACTCACACGAAAGAAATAAAGAAATAAAACGGAAGGGACAAGCCCCCAACAGGCACTCATGTTTAACGTCAGAGAGCCACGACGGATGTAACCTTTTGAACTATTGGATTAGAGGACGGTCTCCTCGCATCCTCACCTTCAAGTACTTTCTTTCCTTCTTCTTATCTACACTCAATACCTCACCTTTCTTGGTCACAAAAATATGATCCTTGGAATTACCTTCCTCCCATGGCTGTCTAGACACATTCTTATCAATCTTCCACACAAATTCAGAATTATCTGTCCTATTAAATCAAGATTAAACAAGTTAGAAATCACATATATGCTCTTACACGAGTGAGTCTCCATGGGCATCTTCATTGCTTGATTAAGAGAGAAAACCACATCTTCATTATCCCTCTGCAGTCTAAGCTTCTCGGCTCTCAACCTCTTTGCGCTTTCCCACTTCTTCTCCACTATTAGCTCAGTATTCTACTCTTGTGATGGCTCTGAAGTGTTTTGAACAACAGGTGTAGCATTCGCTATCGAAATGGGAGATAAGTGAAGTTGTTCGACCACTGTTCGACCATAATGGTCTGGTCGAACATATTATGTTTGGTCGAACAGTGACTTTGGTCGTGAGTTCAAATTCTCCAGTTGTTCGACCAAGATGATTTGGTCGAACAGTAGTGCCTTGGTCGAACGGCGGGATAGAAAACAGATCGTCGTAACTCTATTTTTCCGAGACTAGTTTGACCACAGTTTGATCATTAGGTCTGGTCGAACTGCATGGAGTTGGCTGAACAGGAGCCCTGCTTTCTTTGTTTTCGGACACCAGCTTTATCGGACCTTCGTACTATATCCTGGACCTCAATGTGATGACATTATTCTCTAATATTTGTGTCAATTGATTCACGTTCCCAGCCATCTACCCCATAATTAAAGTCAGGTCCTTCAACTACTTAGATAAATCTGCACGATCAACATTCATGGTATCCTCAAGACGATCAACCCTTGCATCATTCTCAGCCATGTATCGATTGAAGGTATCTTCAACACTCTTTACTTCATGCTGCTGCATACTAGACCCCCTTAGAGTCAACTTTGTAATCTACCTCTGCTGGGATTCTAGTAGCTTGTTGATGTTAGCTAAACTAGAGATGATCTCATCGTCCCTATTCGGCTTCACTGTTTGATGTTCAACTTGTGCCACTTTGCTAAGTACATAAGATCCTCTATCTCTCTCTATAGGCCAGTCACGTGAATTCATAGAGATGTCTTCAAATAACTTTTCTGCTTCAAGTGTTGTCTTAGATAACATCGCTCCCCTGATGATGCATCAATAAGAATACGCGACTCACAATCCAATCCATAGTAGAAGATACTTATGTACTGAGCTTTAGACATCCCATGCTGTGGGTACCGCCTGAGCATATCTTTGAACCTGTCCCACACCTCATGAAATTTCTCACCCTGATTCGTAGCAAATTGGGTGATCTCATGCATCATTCTTAAGATCCTTGAAGGTGGCATGTATCTCTCCAAGAACTTCTGCTGCAGTTGGTCCCATATAGTGCAATATGTGGCATCAAGAGTCTCATACCAAGCTTCCGCCTTATCAATTAATGAAAACTTGAATAAGGTGATCCGCCTAGCATTATCATTAGCTCCAGTACCTTTCTGAGTATTTGCATAACCAAGAAAATTTTGAGATGCTGATATGGATCTTCAAGACAACCTCCAGAAAAAGGGATTTTTCTCTACCATATTAATAAGAGAGGGATGTATCTCAAAATCATCATCTTCCCCCCTTGCTCCTATCAATCCCATTGTTCGTGAAAATTTCACATATGGCAATATTATCTGGATTCTGCCTTGCTCCAGCCATGTTTAGATCAGTGTGTTGTTCCTTCTTTTCCTTCCACTCATTTTCCTAGTGCACAAGTACCTCAGAAAAATTCAAGGTTAGATAGAATTAAATAATAACAAATAAAAGTCTTAATCAAACTAGAAATAATAAACAAATAATAAAAGTCAACCTCGGCAACGGTGCCAAGAACTTGATGCGCGTTTTCTTTGCATGCAAAATTAATCCCCAAGTATGAAGGATATCAGTTGCAGCTTAAGTAAGCGACTAAGTTAAATATCGAACCCAAAGGATGGCGTATTATCAATTTAATTATTTACTAAATTAATTAAGACGAATTGTGGCAATATAGTTTGTGGAATTTAATTATAATCTACTAAATAATTAATTAAAATAATAAAAACTAGAAGAATACGAAAGTGAATCAAGTGTGGAGAATAGGTAGCCCTAGAGTAATCTAGTGTCAATCATTAATCTCTCTTACGTGTATCAATGTCTGACTTTGCCTTGTGGAATATGGACGCATCACTAAACCTTGCAAATCTACTCTATAGACACAAGTAAATATGTATGTAACACGTATGAATAACCTTGGAGAAAGAGATATAATTTCACCCCACTTTCTAGGTATTATCAGTATCAATTATTTCCCACGTCTAGAATCTAACCTGATATGATCTCCCTTTATAGGTACTACAAAATTACCCTCTTTATCCTGCTTACTAACCAGAATTCAATTCAATTAATAAACATTCATATATGATAGTTCTAATGAAGCTTCGGAGTCCCCTCACTTAGAATTATAACATGAAATTCTGTTCAGCGGTGAACGCACTCAATCTACAACCAAGATATATATTCAGACTCTATATACCAATTGAAGATGCACAAAACGACCATAAATATGGATTAATAAAGCACAATCATATATAAAATAAATCTACAAGTAGTGTTGTACGGAGGACAAACAAGAGAGTTTAATTAATTTATAAAACCTTCAAAACCCTAGATCTACCAAAACGGTTCTAGCCCATGACGTTTCGAAGAACGTTCATGGGGGTTGGATAGATCTTACCCATATATCCGGAAAATACAAGATAAATTAGAAAATAAAGAAAACCCTAGATGTGGGAGTCGTCACGTCCTTCTCTGTCTTGAATCCTCCTCTTGGTTCTCTTTTTGATTCCACGGACGAATCTTCAAACTGACGGATGGATGGAGGAAAGGATGTGGATGATGGTTGGGGGGTGGTCCCCCCTTGTGGGGTGTAGGATGATTATGTTGTGTTCTCCAATCTAATCTAATTTCAATCTCAATAAATAATGATGTGATCTACATTCCCTTTAATACTTGTAAGCTCTCCTTATGGACCTTGGATGGGCTTTTTTTGGAAAACACAAAAAATCACGAACAAGGGGTAAAAATCCCATCGAAATTTTATTTGCGTGTCCCCGTTCGACTAGAGTAGTTCTGGTAGAACGGGAGGCCTTGGTCGAATGGCTGGTTGAGCTGCATGTGCAGTCTCACCGTTTCGTGCATAACTTCCACATCCAAGCTCCGATTTGAGTGATTATTGTGCTCACACGATCCTCTTTTCTTTGGATTTCTATCCATATAAAAAATATAGAAAATCCAACATTTGAATGTGTGACAAGTCATGAAAAGAGGCACAGCCGTTCTGTTCGGCACAGCTTGCGCGACGTTACCACTGTAATCATAACTTTCTCATTTGGATTCCGATTGAGGTGTTCTTTATGCCAAAATGATCCTTTCTTCTTTGGATTTCCAACCATATATCACACTTCTATTTTTGAGCTCCACAAGAATACAGAAAATTACACAAGTTGGACGTGCATTTTTCAGCATTCTAACACAAGTTGCACCTTTTCTCCAACTTGGCACTTTTGATCCTTTTTCCACCTAAAATACAATAAAACACCTCTAGTGTACATTTTTCTCAAATATATTGAATAAGACACTTGTGCTAATTCATGACAACAATTTCTATCAAAAAGGTGTTAAATTGGACACTAAAACATGCTTATTTTCACTCTCATCAGTATTTACGCTCACTTCGATTCAAATTTCCGCATAACTATAAGCTTGGCAAAGGTCTCAAAAATCAACTTATAATCACTTCGTTACTAGGATCACAACGACTTGCTTTTGGGTTGTGATGTTGGCTCTTTGGTAAAGGTAGAAAAATATAGATAAATTGACTAATTCACTAGTAGAGAATTACCTTGGAATTTTGGTTTTCATCAAACAGCTTTTTCTCTCCTTCTTATTCTCATGATCTTCGCGATTCAACTTTTCCTCCATTTCCTTAGCATCAACATCATATTCCTTCAAAGTACAAGGATACCAATTTCGGGCACTACCCTTCTAAGTAGTCGGGGTACCGGTTTCAGGCACTATCCCTAACAAGATTTAACTATTTCTTTCTTTTCTTCAAATTCATGCTACTCAACTTAAATTTTCTTCCTTCCATCACATTCAAACTAGCATTTATTCACCTCAACTCTCTACTAATGAATAGGGTATTCAACAAGGTTCAAGTAAAGGATGAATAAAGACTTTTTAATCAAGGCTTGCCAAAGAAAAAGCTTGTAAAGGCTCAAAAGGGCTTCCATTGATTTAAACGGTTTATGGGAAGGTAAATTTTAGCTAAGTGACTCAAATAAACAATAATGGCCTAAGATCATGTCCTACAACTAATCAATCATAAGTCTCAAATAAGACTCCAAGCCAAGTTCTAGAATACGGTCATATAAACGATTCTCACAAGAATAGACTATCATGCATATAACATAATTTCATAAGGCTCAAATTCTCACATGGGTAAATAGAATCCTAAGCACTCCTTAAACCATATAATCAAGATCAATTTCACAATGAATTCCACATATTTAACAAGTTATACATGCTTCTCATCAATAAAATCAACACATGCAAAATATGAATGCAACATACTTAGTAAAGAACCCATCATAACAATTCAAATCAAGCACCTCCAACCAATCCACTCTCAAATATCAAGTATCACAATCTCCATCCAATATCAAATCAGAATATAAGTAGACATACATGCCACTCACACCATAAATACCCATCCTGTAAAGAGAAAAAGAGAAGGGGGATGAGATAAAGCAGACAAAATAAAAAACCTGGCGCAACCTACTCATCTGGAGCATCATCCTCATCATCATCATCACTCATCTACGTGCGCCAACGGTCATAATCCCTATGGAGATAATTAAGCTTCCTATCCAACTCACGCTCATCGGATTGCATCTTCCCCAATCTCCTATCCATCTCCACATAGTTAGTATGCAATGCAGTATATCTCATGTCAAGTGCGGCATAACTAGTAGTAAGCAATCCCAGTTGGCGGTTGGTCTCTTTCTGATTATTATTCAGGTTGGTCAAATGCTTATTCAATAACCTAAGTTGCTCCTTCAAGTACTCATCAGGACCAGCCCAGTACCGCTACTGTGGCACTGCCAGAATGGGTATTGGTGGTGTCCCATGCTGCTGCGAAACATCCATCTCATGATGAATCGTATCCTCTCCATGAATCACATGCTCATCATGCTGCTGTTGCGGCTGCTGTGGCCCATGTTACCCTTTGTCAACAATCCTCTGCAACTCCTGGTACATCCCTGTAGTGTACATCTGAGCCACAGTCCTCCAATCAGTGTTCCTGAAGCATGTAATTGATATGGCCTAATGTGCCAATGAGTTCATCAACATATTATTATCACCCCGGACCATAATCAACACTGGTACATCGTATGGAAACATAAAAGAGAAGGGCCTTGACCCCCTAGTGTAGAGCCAATCTCCATTATGATGGTACACAAATCCAGCCTTCACACAAGCGCTCATGACTAGATCCGGGTCCTCCAGGATAGGTGTAATACTAGTAAAGTCCATGTGTTAATGCTCAGCCATTGAAGTCAGCAATCCTCTAATATTCACTCGCTGGAATGTAGAACTCCTAAAATTGTAGAGCTGCTGAATCAAGTACAACCCCACATTGAACCTTTCTCCATTCAACATGCACCATAGAACATACAACTCACCCCTCGATATACAACTCCCTTCAGACCGGGCGAACAGTGTGTTGCCCAATACTCGATCCATATATCAAATCACGGGGTTCCTAATCAAGAAAGCGCGAACATCCTTGGTCTTAAAATCCATGTCCTCTCCAGAAATGGCTCTCCAAATGTCATTCGCCTTGAAATACCCATTCTCATTCCTGGAGATCCCCCTTGGAGTCTCGAAAAGCACGTTGAAATCCTGCGCTAACCATTTTCTCATCTCACCTCCCAGCTGAAAAGAACACTCATAAGGGAGAAGACTCGAACCTTTCTTGACAGTGATTGAGTATAGCACCTCAGCAGTCACATGGAAGTACGTCGGCTTCTTCAGCTCCATGAAGTGATGTATACCTACTTGATCAAACATCCACGTAATGTCATCTTAGATGCTCATTGAAATCATGGCCCCATTATCCTGGTACCTCGTTCGGGCGATCTTGTCAGACATATAACCCCTTCGCTCCTTGATCTCATCCCAATTCTCCATTTGAATTTCAAAGTCCCTAGGCAGCCTCTCCTTTAACCTTAGTTTCTTGGTAACTTCATCCTCACGGGCTAGCCTGTCTTGTCTTTTCTTCGATCAAACTTCAGTTGCCTTTCCTTTTTCTACAAGAACCATATTTCAATACTAACAAAACAAGAAAAGCAAACCAAGATAGTTCAAACTAACTAGGTACTCAACTCTACTCAAGACTTCAAGTTTTTCATGCATAATCTACTCCAAACAAGCGTGCTTCCAACCTCATGAATCTTGGTAACTTCATCCTCACAGGCTAGCCTGTCTTGTCTTTTCTTCGATCAAACTTCAATTGCCTTTCCTTTTCCTACAAGAACCATATTTCAATACCAACAAAATAAGAAAAGCAAACCAAGATAGTTCAAACTAACTAGGCACTCAACTCTACTCAAGACTTCAAGTTTTTCATGCATAATCTACTCCAAACAAGCGTGCTTCCAACCTCATGAATCAATGAAAAATCAATCCTCTTGCTTATTCAGTTTCACTATAATGTCAAACGTCAAATGCCAATTCAATTCACTCTATTCATCAACTCCTTGATATGAACTATTAACAACTCAACAATCAATTCGCTTTCTTAAGCATGCATCTAACAATTAACACAATTCAACTCAAAATTCAATATGCTTTACTTCACCACTCAAATTGCTCATCAATTTTACATAAACATCAAGGTCTATCAACAAATCAACAATCAAAATCGGACCCATCACTTGTTCATAGGAAAATTCAAATAAAAAATTCAATTCGCACCATGGATTCACATAAACACGAGTTTAATCGACTTACCCACTTATAATCAAGAAATAGAACCTCAATCCTAGGGTAATAGAGTCAAGAAAACATACCTTTCGATCCAGTCATGGTTTATATGAACTAATTACGAAAAATCCTCAAATTGGATGAAGAACCCTAGTTTTTCAACCAAATTGCGCCAAATCCATGAGAAATCGAGTGTAGGAATGATAGAAAGTGGTTTAATTGGAGTAGAATCAAGCAAAATCAAAGTTTGGAAGAGGGGGTTTTTGGTTCGGAGAGGATTCGAGTGCGGGTGGTGTGCAAAGTGATCGAAACAGGGGCGAAAATATACTTAAATTCGCGACTTACCTGTGCGATTTGACCCAAACGGGTGGTCGAACCACCTCGTCATGGTCAAATCGTGCTTCTGGACAATTTCTAGCATTTGGTTCGACCCGAACGGCTGGTCGAGTCAAGTTGTTGTGGTCAAACTGGCCTGTTACAAACTTTCAGGTGGCTGGTTCGACCCAAACTCTTGGTCGAATCACACATGCGTGGTCGAATCGACCTATAGCAAATTCTCTGATCGCTGATTTGACTTGGGCTTTTGGTTGAACTCCGATCGAACCACCCCATGCTTGGTCGAATTGACCTGTAATGATCTTTCATGTCCATGGTTCGACTTGGGCTGCTCAGTTCGACCATTCTCCTTGGTCGAATCGAGCCTCTGTACCTTCAAAATCCACTATTCTTCGTCTCCTGCACACTTCAAGCTTAAAAATGAACATTAGGCACCAAAACAACGCAAAACTAAGCTAGAGAACCACTATTAAGACTCTTAAATTATGTGTATATACTCCGCTTACGACTCAATAAATAAAACACCACTAACATTAGGCAACTTGCAAAAAATCGTCACGTCAAAACCAGTTAAAGTTTCAATATGCCACAAAAAATCAACTCCCCTAACATACGTTACAAAGAAAAGATTATAATCTTCGTGCTACGATGAGGTAAGTACATCACACCCCCCAAACTTGGTAGAAACTATAATCGAAACTAAGTTTGCAAGAACATGTAATTTCCGATAAGTGAGCACGTCAAATATAAAAATTTCTTACTCACACTAATAAAATAAAATAATAGAACATGAGGAAAAGCCCCCAACAGGCGCTCTTGTTTAACGTCGGAGAGTCACGACGGCACAACTTCAATTCAAGGTATCCTCAAAGATGATGCAAGTATCATCCGGTGACTTATAATGCTTCAATCGATGCTGATTCGCCACTATGATGTCTCCGTCCTTGTCTATGAATCAAAACTCCCCCCTCATCAGGTTCTATATATAATGAACGGCCCCATCCACTTTGATTTAAATTTTTCTGTAAAGAGCTTCAAACGAGAGTTAAAGAGTAGTACCTCATCACCTCGCTTGAATTCCTTGTAAGTGATCTTCGAATCATGTCATTTCTTCATTCTTTCCCTGTAGATCACCGAATTCTTGTAAGCTTGATTCCTGAACTCGTCTAGATGATTAATTTGAGTCATCCTCAACTCCTTTTGATCCTTAAGACATAAGTTCAAGCTTCTCAATGCCCAAAGAGTTTTATGTTGAATCTCTAAGGGTAGGTGGCATGGCTTTCCATAGATGATTTGATACGGTGACATATCAAACACCGTCTTGTACGCAGTTCGAAATCCCCACAAAACATCATCGAGCTTCATAGCCCAATCCTTCCTATTGGTTCTGAATACTTTTTCCAAAATTTACTTAACTTGTCGGTTGGAGACCTCGGCTTGTCCATTCACTTGAGGGTGATAGGGTGTAGTAATCCTATGCTTCATACCGTAATCCTTGAGTACTCTCTCTAGAAGCTTATTGACGAAGTGGGAATCTCCATCACTTACAAGTGCTCTAGGAACTCTATAACGGGCAAAGATATATTTCTTCAAGAAAGACAACACAGTTTTTGAATCACTCAACCGGGTAGAAATGGCCTCCACCCACATAGAAAAATAATCTATAGCAAGAAGGATGTATAGGAATCCATTAGATGGGGAAAATGGCCCCATAAAATTAATTCTCCATACATCAAAGATCTCTACAACAATGCTCGGCTGGAGTGGCATCTCATCTTTTCTACTTATGTTTCCCATCCGTTGACATCTATCGCATGTCGCTACATAGGATACATAGTCTTTAAACAAAGTAGGCCAATAAAGAGAATATTGAAGTACCTAAGCTGCCGTCTTTTGAGCTTCGAAGTGCCACCCGTTAGGTTGTTCATGAAAAAAATCAAGAACACTCTCCATCTCCATCTCGGGTACACACCTACGAACTTCTGATCGATGGCATCCCGTACTGGTGGGAATTCATGGTGCTGACGGGCAGTGTCGTGGCACACAACGTAGGAAGTGACAGTCAGCTGGATGGCACAGTGCGAGTCCGATGAATCCAATAGAGAGTGATGTTGCTCAGATTGAGCCCTGGCCGCGATGGTGTAGGTACGATGACGGCGTGCCTTGGTGCACAAGTTAGGGCACGACTCGCTGTACTAGCACTCAAATCAAGCTGAAGGCCAGGAAATGGCTCGACTCGATTTCTAGTCGTAGCAGACGATATGCAGAAGCAGATACTACTCGACTCGAGTTCAAGCAATGGTTGCCACTCAAGTCGAGTTTAGTTTTGTAGCGTGGCCCTAGTCGAGTATAGTTTTGGTTGCCACGCGAACCCCGCATAGTCGCAGATGTTCAATTTCATGATTGGCGGAAAACAATCGAATTCGCCGATATATAACTGTCATAGTTAATTTTATTATCTGATTATTGTTATATATGCTATGTATGTTCTATTTGATTTACTGCCATAAATAGAAGTATGCTAGTTTTCTATTTTATTATTGAATATTATATGCATGTAAAAACCCTCAGTGTTAAATAACTAAGTGGGAGAGGGGATTGGTCAATAATTCCTGCGGCCTCTATTATTGGATTGTAAGTGATGTGAGTAAACTTGTACATTGGCTATAGTGCCTTCCTCCTAATCGGATGAGTTTATTCACGCATCACTAGTATAAACTTTTTTATGATGATTATAGAAAGTTACCCAAGCACGTGTGATCTTCTCCATCTGAAGGGACATAAGCTTGTGCAATGTACTTGGAATCAAATAATGGTGTACACTTAGGTATAAATAATAAGTATCCTCCCCATCGTAGTTACTGTTATTATTTGCATGGCTAAAAAAACAGACTATTAATTATTTTGTCATAATGTTTGGTTGACGAATGAAATTAATGGGTAAAATCTTCTCTTGTAAATGTTCGAGTTTGTATACGTTCACACTATCGTGGCATGTAAATTCACGGTGCTTGAAATGTTGGTGAATTTTATTTTATATTGTTTTGAGAGAACCAATATAAATTGATAAATTTGAAGTGTTTGATCTGTTTATTTATATATGATTCTCAGGATTTTCAAATGGCACTCAACTCACTTCCTATTATACTTAAATAACACAAACTTACTGGCACAAATTATATTGAATGGAAATGAAACATGGACATTGTTTTAACTCCTGAAGATTATATCTTTGTACTAACTGAGGAATGTCATGCGGAGCCTACTGATGACTCTACTGAAGAGCAAAGAGCTGCTTATAATAGGTGGGTCAAAGCTGATAGGATGGCTAAGTGCTATAAATTGGCTTCAATGTCAAGTGTGCTTCAACATCAGCATCAAGCTATGAACTCAGCCTATGATATGATGCAGAATCTTAGAGAACTCTTCGGGCACCAGAGTCATCCTGCTAGGTCAGAGGGCATGGCTGTACTGATGAACACCAAAACGGTTGAGGGCACTCCCGTAAGGGATCATGTCCTTAGGATGATGGGCCAACTCAATGAGTTGGAGGTCCTTGGAGCTGAAATCGGTGGGGAAACCAAAGTTGATATCATACTCCAAAGCTTGCCTAGGAGTTTTGAGCAGTTTTATCTGAACTACGATATGAACAAATATTTGTACACATTGACGGAGCTTCTGATAGAACTTGTGGCAGCGGAAGGGCTGTTTCGTCGAGCTCCTCAAGTTCATGTTGCTGAAAATGCCGCTTATCCTAGGCCGAGAGGCGGTAGGAATAAGAAGAAGTAAGGAAATTCAGCACCGGTGTACCAAGTTAAGGCAAAGAGTGGTACGGTCAAGAAGCCTAAAGGCAAGTGTTTCAAATGCAAGCAGCCGAGACATTACAAGACAGACTGCCTTCTTCTGAAGAGGAACAGGAATGGTAAGTCTTATTTACTAGTTGTTGAATCATGTTTAGCGGTTGTATCTGCTGACACCTTGTGTGTAGATACGGAAGCCACTGACCATGTCTGCAATTCTTTGCAGGGTTCCACCAAACCCGACAGCTTAGTGATGGGAAGATTTCCATACTCATGGGGAATGCTACAAGAGCAGCGACTGTTGCAGTGGGAGATGTCTATTTATTTTTCAATAAGAATAAAAATCTTATTTTGAGGAATTGTCTTTATGTACGTCATTTTAGAAAGAATTTAATTTCAATTTCTAAATTATTTTTGGATGGATATTCGGTTTCTTTTAATGAGAAGGTTGTTATAAGGAAAAATAAAATTATTATCTGTGATGGTGCATTGATAGATAATTTGTATACTCTTAAACTAATTTATCCCACAGTGCAACAAATTGAATTGAATGATACATCTACTAATAACAGAAAACAACCTTTGAAAATGAACCAAACATATTTTTGGCATCTAAGACTAGGTCATATTAACTTGAGTAGGATTCAAAGGTTGATAGCTGATGGACCTCTGAGTTCATTAGTATTGAAAATTATCCAACTTACGAATCCTGCTTGGAAGGAAAAATGACCAAAAGGCCTTTTAAGGCAAAGGGGTATAGAGCTAAGGATCTGTTGGAATTGGTTCATTCTGATTTATGTGGTCCTATAACTATCCAGGTAAGAGGAGGTTATGAATACTTCATCACTTTCAATGATGATTATTCTAGATCTACATTTATTTGATGCGTCGCAAGTCTGAGTGCTTTAATAAATTCAAAGAGTACAAGGCTAATGTGGAGAAGCAACTTGGAAAATGTATCAAGACACTACGATCTGTTCGTGGTGGCGAATACCTCTTGGGAGACTTTAGAAATTATTTATCAGAAGAAGGGATTGAATCCCAATTGTCTGCACCGGGCACATCCCAGCAGAATGGTGTAGCGGAAAGAAGGAATAGGGCTCTTATGGAAATGGTAAGATCAATGATGAGTTATTCGGAATTGCCAAATTTATTTTGGGGATATACCTTAGAAACATCAACTTACATCCTGAACTTAGTACCTTCTAAATCGGTAGCTTCCACACCCACAGAACTGTGGACCGGGTGTAAGCCTAGTCTGAAATACATTCGGATTTGGGGTACTCCAGCACACGTGTTAAAGGCAGATACTGATAAGTTAGAATCGCATACAGATGTTTGTCTGTTTATAGGATATCCTAGAGGAACGAAAAGTGGTTTGTTTTATAGTCCAAAAAACCAAAAGGTGATCGTTAGCACGAACGCCAGATTTTTTGAAGAGGATTATATAATGGACCACAAACCCCATAATTAAAATTGTTCTAGAAGAAGCAAGTGGGGAGACACCAAATATAATACCAACTGTACAAGAGAATATACTACAAGACACTGCACCGCATGTCACACGTGATACATAATTGCCTGTGGTGCCTCGTCGTAGTGGGAGGGTTGTGAGACAATCGGATAGTCATTGGATTGGAAGAGTTGTCAGACTTTGTCCCTGGTGAACATGAAATCAACCCATGGAATTACGACGAAGCACTGCAAGATAAGGATGCTAAATATTGGCAAAAGGCAATGAAATCGAAAATCGAATCTATATATTCTAATCAAGTCTGGGAGCTTGTAAATCACCCAATGGTGTAAAAGCGATTGGATGTAAGTGGGTCTATAAAAGAAAAGCAGGATCTGATGGTAAGGTGGAAACCTTTAAAGCAAGGCTTGTTACTAAAGGATATACTCAAAAAGAATGAATCGATTATGAGAAAACCTTCTTGCATGTGGCCATTCTTAAATCAATTCAGATTCTTTTATCTATTGAGGTATGGCAAATGGATGTCAAGATAACTTTCCTGAATGGAAGTCTTGAGGAAAATAACCATATGAAGCAACCAGAGGGGTTCATTGCGAAGGGCCAAGAACATCTTGTGTGGAAGCTTAATAGGTCCATTTATGGATTGAAACAAGCTTCTAGATCATGGAACATCCATTTTGACGAAGTAATCCAGTCATGTGGATTTATTAAATGTCATGATGAATCATGTGTGTACAAAAGGTACGACGAAAATATAGTGGTTTTTCTTGTACTTTACGTGGATGATATCCTTCTCATTGGAAACAATGTAAAGGTATTGTCGGACGTAAGGGTATGGATGTCTAAGCAGTTTGAGATGAAGGACTTAAGAGAAGTTGGACACATTCTAGAGATCAAATTAATAAGGGATCGCAAGAAAAGAATGTTGTGCTTATCCCAATCTTCATAAATTGATACAATCCTGGCTCGTTTTAGCATGCAAGATTCCAAGAAAGGTTTTCTACCTTTGAGACATGGTATACCTCTATCTAAGGAAATATGTCCCAAGACACAAAAAGAAATTGAGGAAATGAAGGCGATTCCTTATGCTTCGGCAGTAGGAAGCCTCATGTATGCAATGCTATTTTCGAGGCCGGATATCTGTTATGCCGTGGGCATGGTCTGTAGGTATAAAAGTAATCCAAGGCAATGGCATTGGACGGTGGTAAAACATATTTTGAAGTACCTGCGAAGGACTAGGGATTATATGTTGATTTTCCGGGCAGATACTTTGTTACCTTTGGGTTATACTAATTCGGATTTTTTATCAGATAGGGATGCTAGTAAATCCACCTCGGGTTATGTGTTTACTCTTAGAGGAGGAGCCATAATATGGAGGAGTGTAAAGCAAAAATGCGTTGCGCACTCCACCATGGAAACTGAATATGTAGCAGCCTCTGAGGTAGCTAAAGAAGCAGTATGGCTCAGGAGCTTCTTAATGGACTTGGATGTGATTCCTGGTTTGCCCAAAGCAATCATAATTTATTGTGATAAAAGTGGTGCAGTAGCAAACTCGAAGGAACCACGATCCCATAAGGCGAGTAAGCACATTGAGCGCAAGTACCACCTGATACGAGACATCATTAAAAGTGGGGAGGTCGTTGTCGCTAAGATTGCATCGGAGGATAACCTAGCTGATCCTTTTACTAAGAGCCTTCCAGCAAAAATATTCGATGGGTATGTAGAGGGAATGAGGATTAGATGCGTGTCAGCAGATATGGCAGCGTAGTCTTTTAGTATAAGTGGTAGATTGTTAGATTGTATACTGAAAGCCTAGCTTTTATATAAACAATATTTTAACAATTTATTTGAAATGAGAATCATATGATCAAATGTTTTGCATATTATAATTTATTTATATGTTATTGAAAAAATCAACTTACTTTATACTGTAGATAATATGGTGTGCGGCGTTGCATAGAAGATCATATTGTCGGCTTCTTATAAAGTATAAACCGATGCTCATAATCGAGATAGACAGGGATAATCTATCGAGATGGTTATAGTGTGATTTGGTATTAGATTGTCTTAACTATAAAATCACAATAGTATGCTTTGTGTGTATTGAGCGGGCCACTTGAGATCGTTCAACTTATACTGACTATATATGAGAACATGATCTCATTTATTATGGATGTTCGTGCTTTTAATCCCTATACAATAACCTCGATACGTAAGCCAGTATATATCTCTTTGATTCATCAATGGGTGAGATTTATACATTAAACTATGCAATATTATTAAAGATAAAAGAAATTGAAAAATGAGACAAAGGATAAAGATGTGAAGGGATTGGCAAAACCAAAAAAGAGCTAAACATTAGCCCTGAAAAGAGCTTTAATAGATATGTAGCTAAACTAAGACCTAGTATTTTTCTTTGGAAGCGTGCTCCAATCTTGTTTGCATACAACATCCCATATTTCTGGAGGTTCATTCTGAGCTAGTTTCGCTGTATCTGAATGGGTAACCAGTTGAGAAGTCGGAATGTAAGTAACACCTTTTCTTCTTATTTTTCCTCCTTTTAATTTATATGGTGCTAAATGATAGGAATTTCTCATCTTGAGAGTTTGTAATTGTCTTGCCCGAATCATCTTTCGGGTTTTCTGAATTAGTCTCAACAGGTTTATCGGGCTCAACAATGTTGGAGGGCTCCAAATGAGGAGCAACTTGTTCTGGTGCGTAAGACACCAAATCAGGCTCATCTCTTGAATCTGATTCATGAATAGCAAAATCTGGAGCCATATGAGTTCTGCCAGGGGTTTTAACCATCGTTGCTCCTTGTTCCATATCAAGCTCTCGTGTAACCCTTGAGATAGCATTAATAGCTGCTTGAAGGAAGTCCGAAAAGGCCGTCAAATCAGCCTACAGAATAGGATGTGTCGTGTGTTCAGTACAAGCCTTGGAGCCATCAGATTGTGCAAGTTGCACAGATTAACCTCTTTTTGGTCATCAAACTACTCAACCGTATCAACTGTATGAATAGAAGGAGAATAATCTTATCCTGCTCAGTCAGTCCATTACCAGCAGAAATCGGAGCAGCCTTTTCCTCCGATACATCAAGTACTGCAAACATGTAAAAACATCAAAGTGGCAGTCCACCATGAACTGAACTACCAGCACCATCAGCTCCAAAGTAATAGCAAGAACCTCGGCCTCCTTCAACTCATTTGGCGACAGCTAAATAAGAGAAGAAACAGGTGCAACTTGGCCTCCAGCTTGCTGGGTCACCTGTTTGTGCGGGCTGGCAGCCAAAGATTGTTGACCAGCCGAAGGTTTTGCAATCCAGCCTAAAAAATAGCTGAGGAAACCTGTTTATCAGCAACGGTGGAGTTGTGAGGAAGCTTCTGTCTCTATTTCTTCTTATTAGCCACAAAACCATCTGCATCAACCTCTGTGTCTTGAGGCTTCCGAGGGCTTTTCTTATTGCAATCCACATTAAGGTGGCCCAATGTATGACACAATCCACAAAAATGATGAATATTTTCATAGGCAATGGATACAACCAAAGAACCAAATGCAATATTTAACGTGATATGATCAGGAAGCAATTCTTGGATGTCCAGGTCAACAAGAATCCTAGCAAAATGACCCAAAGTTCTAGTCGTAGCCCTTTCATCTATCTTGATTGGAGTACCAATGGCCGACAAAATTGATAAGAGCACCTTCTCGGTCCACAACTCAAAAGGGAGTTCGAAAATCTTAATCCAAACAGAAACAACCGAGGATTTGATTTTGTAAGGGTTAAAGTCGGGGATCCAATTCTGGACTTTGATTTTCTAGCTTTGAAATCAAAAAGCCGCTCCTTCAAAATGCTCTGCCTTCAAACAACATCAACAGTAAGAACATTGTAATATCCCCTTCCAATGGGAACAACGAAAATTTCATGGAGATTCCATAAATTCTTCAATGTAAAAGATAAATCCCCATTGGAAATGTGCTTGTTACCGTAGTCAGTCAGCAAACACAAGGTGAGAAAGGATGAACAAGTACTTACCCGTGTGTTGTAATATTCCTCATCAATATCTATGGAGATTTCTTCAACTGTGCGGGAGCAGAGGAAGAGTCCAGTATTGGGCGATTTCTCACAGTACCGATCCAAGAACTTTCTGATAGACGACGAAGGCGTCGTAGGAGCCGACCCATCTCAGATGATTTGCTGGAATGATTTGGAGGCGCTAGTCATCGTGGAACTCGGCTGCGTGGGAAAGGAACTGCTGCTTTGATTGGAAAGATCTCGATTGAGAGTAGAATGGGATGAAGCCCTAATTGATGTGAGTGGGGTAGGTGAATGAGCCATCGGCGGTGAGATAGGGCTAGAGAGAAGGCAGAGTAAAAAATCTTAGAGAGAGAAATTTTGTAAGAAACATCGTTAAATTTCCTAGATATATATATTAAATCAATAAATTCGGTGAGTTTGGAAATAGTAATGTCTTTATGGTGTGATGTTGATTGTAGAAGGAATCCGTATCCTATTAAATAGGCTGATGATGTCCCCTTGAGGAGCTCGTAAGGTTTATCATGTAAACCCTGTAGGTGGATTTATTCCACATGATAACAAGGTTGAGTGGTACTACTCTGGATGAGATGTTAATTAATGGAGTTGTCAGTACCTTAATTAATTAATGGGCATTGTATATCTTAAACATGGAGAGACTGTCGGGCTCATAATAAGAAGGAGTCTATAACGTAATTTGGGATTTGAGCGGCAGTGCAGTAATAATATTTTAGTGGACTATATTATTATTAATGGACTTAAGTATAAGTTTTAGGCTAAACTTGAATACTTAAACCCAATGGAGGTTCGACTCTAATTTCTCCTTCTGGTCCCTGCTGTAACCCATAAATAAGTCATCTCAACTTCTCGGAACCCCAATACACATGTCTAAAATTGTGAGGAGAATAGGGAGAAAGCAGATTGAGGTGATCTTGAAGATCGTCGCCCACATAACGTCAAGATTGGATTTGGAAATACAGCAGAAGATCAAGAGATCATTTTCTACAGTTGTTCTTCTTCAACATACCTTAGTGAAAGGTAATATATTTCTATGTTCTTACTTCCGCTGATTTAAAAATGCATAGAACCTTAATGGTTCACGTTAACCAAATGATCGAATGCTAATAGAAAGGTGATAAAGGATCGCCATGTCTCAATCCCTGTGCAACTTTGAACTCTCCAGAAGGACAGCCATTTAACAAAACTAGAGCTGTAGTAGTAGAAACACATACCATAATTCACTTTCTCCACTTAGGGCATAAATTCATCAACTACATCATATGTTCTAAATATTCCAATTCCGTTGAATCCTATGCTTTGGCGAAATCCTCCTTGAAGAAGACTCTTGGCATTTTTTTTTCTTTTAGCCACTTCAATTGCTTTATTCAGAGATAACTCGTTCCAACACTTATCCTTTTTCCCAATATTTTTGTAATGATTTTATAAACACTACCTATCAAGGGGATAGTTCTAAACTCCTCTAAAGACTGTGCTCCCTCTTTCTTTAGAGTCAACACAATATTTTTAGAACATTATCTTCTTTTTAAAAAATTCAAAAGTAAATCCATCAGGCCCTAGGCTTTTCTGACCATCGCAATCAGATTCTGCTTCTTCTATTTCCTCTATCGAGAAATGGGCTATTAAAGACATGTTATCACATTCATCAATCTTCTTTGAGATCAAACAAGGAGACAAACATGGCCTCACAATACCCTTTGAGCTAAAATGAATTCTTAAAAATTGAACACCCCTTTCTTGACTTCATTTACTGATTCAATTCATCTTCCTTACATCATGAGGCCACTGATTTCATTTCTTTTGTTTCTCCTGTTTATTACCCTATGGAAGAACTTTGAGTTCACATCCCTTGTTTTATCCATAGAGCTTTCGCCTTTTGAGATAATTGATTTTCTCTCCATTTTTTGTGTTTCAAAAGCTCAACACATGCGTTCCTTCTGCTTTCTACCTTTTCCTCATCAAGATCTAGAACATCATCTATCCTATCCAAAATTTTAATTTTTTGTTTGAGTTTTTCAATTTTCCAATCCAAATTGGAAAAAGTATTTTTATTCCACTCTTTCAAATCGAACTTCAGTAAATTCGATTTTTCTTTCAAGACAAAGCTTCCCCATCCAAAGATATTATAAGAATTCTATTTTTTAAAAAACAAACTCCTTAAATTTTGGATACTCCAGCCATGAATTGAAGTATCGAAAAGGTTTTGGGGCCGAATCATTTTGACAAATATTCATAAGGATATGACAATGATAAAAAAATTGTTCAAGGCATACCTTTCAGTTGAATCACAGGTCATTTTTCCATCCACTCTTTATTGACCAGCATGCGATCCAATTTACTTTTGCAGGAGCCGTCTGGTCTATACCACGTGAATTTTCTTCCAATAAAAGGGATATCAAAGAGATTGCTTCGAGTAATGAACTCATCAAATGCTTCTATATCTCTTCTATCCTCATAATTTCCCATTCCAACTCTTTCCTCTTCCGATTGGATGGCATTAAAATCTCCTAACACAAAAATACATACATTTTTATTCTGCCACCATTAAACTAAGAATGTCCCAAAGTTTGATTTTCTCTGAAGTATTACACAGAGCATACACATTAACAATAATGCAGCTGGTACCACCTATCTTGTAAACACCATTTACTATTATTGCACCCCTTGTATGCCATTCACTAGATTTTGTAAAGCAATCTTCATTCCACACTGTGAGAATTCCTCGTGCTTTTTCTTCTGCATCTTTGTGAGCCCACCCAAAATCGCCATTCCCCCATATATCCTTGCACAAGTTGAAAGTTTAATTTTCCATTTTTGTTTCTTGAACACAAAAAATATCAATGCTATTTTTGCTCACCAATTCTTTGATCTCTCTTATTTTATCCTTTCTCCCACACCCCCTAATGTTATAGCTAAGTACCTTCGTTGATATTTTTTCTCACCCCCTCCCTTTTTCCATACTTTGAACCCTTGTTCTTTTTTCTTTTTGTCTCTTCTTTCCATCATCTGTAGTATTTTCTAATTATTTTCTCTGATTCTGCGTGCACGATTCCCATCTTTTTGCCCAACTCCCAAGTCCTCTCTGCATCTTCAATAATTTCCATTTCTTCCTGATATTTAGCCCATCTAATTTCTTCATCACTCCGCGACTCATCTTCCACTTCTTTATTTTGTTTTTTTTATTTTCCTTCTTTGTCTTCGATGTTGTTGGCTCCTTACACTGAGAGTTTACTTCAAGATCTCCGATTATTTCTTATTTCTCTTAACTCTCTTTCATATCCATTTGCTAAGTAATTCCATATTGCCCCCTGATACTTGTGCTTGGACTAAGTCCAAATACATAGGGTAGTGGGCCATTATTCTCTCAAGCTTGTTTACATGAGAAAAAATTAATATTTAATAGGCCCCTTTCAATGCATGGAGAACTAAGATCAAAGCCCCTTTCTGAATTATTCAACTCCACCTGTACACCATTCTTTTGAGCCCCATAGTTTTGGTCTTCCATAGAATGGCCCACAAAATATTCATTTTCTTTTGAAGCGTTAGAAAAAGATCCCTCTGAGTTAATGCATTCTACCCTTCCCATTGATTTATTTATTCTTGGTCTCTCTTCCCGATGCTGCTTTCGATTTTCCTTTTCACCATCTGATTCTTTTGCAATCAAAGAATTTGAATATGGTGGCTCATTAAATGTTTCTTTTTCATTGAAATCGATGACCTTCTCTAAATGTATCTCTTGATCTTCTCTAATGAGTCTAAATGGAGGCTCATTAAATCATCGTCCGAATCTAAATTTTCGATATCATTGTCCCAACTCTCATCATCTTCTCCAAACATGCTATCTGAATCCCACGCATCATGATCTCCCTCACAAACTTCTTCCTCTTCTCTAACTCTGATATCGTATACTTTAACATCCACATATACCTTAAAGGGGTTACGGGAAATCTCGGGATACAGGGTTTTAATCAATATTATAGCTGTTTATAGATTTCTTCTATGTGTTGTATGTTCATCTACTTTGGCTAAAGATCCAAATTTTCTTGCCACCATGTTAAAAAAATCTGTCACTCTAAGCCTGTAACAGAACACCAAACTAGTTCGTCCAAACAACTCTTCGATTGGATGTGAAATCTAAACACCATGGTTGGACGTACTCAAAGCACATATGTGTCCAAGAGAACGAAAGATGTTTTAATATCTTTTCCTTCGAAAGAGGCGTGAACAACACCCTGTCTCCTTCTAAGAAATTAATCTTCCAATTTGATTTACACGCCATTTTTATTTTCTCCCCGTCTTCATGCGAAGTAAATTTCTATCTTAACTTTCCCACGTAACACCCATTTAACCACGCTCTATCTTCTACAGAAGACTCAAAATACAAGCCTCTAAATTTTCCTTTCATCTTTGCAACTCTATCGTAATTTCTAGGTTCCTTAGTATTTTCTTTTCTTTTACTCAGCTGATCAGAAGATTTACCTACCTCATTTTTTGCTCTTCTCATGCTCTCCATGTATGAAATATTTTCTTGTCTTTTAGCACTGAATCTCTATAAATGACATGCATGTATCCACTATTGATATGATACTTTTCTTCTTTTTTTTGATACCTCCAGCCCAGTAGTTCTTTCAAACATTGATACAGTCGCCTAATCGCTATTTTCTTTCGAAAACATGAATCTCACCCTCAAGTATAAGGGATCAATTATAGTGCGCGTATGACCAAGTTTAATTATCGAACTCATGGGATAGTGTCAGAGTGACAAATAAATCTAATATGACTATTTCTATCTAAGACGTGAAAAATTCAAATTATAAAAATCAAATAATAATAAAATAAATAAGATAGGATACACTAGCGAGAAAACAATCAAGTATTCCAAGATAAGAAACCGATAATGCTAAGGACAATCAAGCTTAACCATGTGACAGATTATTCTAAACCTAAATTAATTACCTGCAGATATTTATAAGAGGTTCGCTAAGCCTAGTTAAACCTCCTTGATCAGGTAGAATCTAACACTTATAATGAGCTGCAAATTCTAGGATCGATAAGAAATTAACTTTCTCTCCCACTGTAGGTACTTCATCCTAAATTCCATTAAAGGCTAGAGCACTAGACTTTCTTTTCTAGGTACGTAATTATTAACCCCTTTCGTCTCCTTACCAATTACTTAATAATGATGTTTTACCAAGTAATTAATATTCCAAATTGATTGTCTAACACTCTTAGAAATTAAAGGCCAATCCCCTAAGACAGTCACAGGAAACAACAATTATTATGCAGAAATAAAAAATTCTATTAACTATCAATCAGTGTTCCATTCAAGAATAATTAAAGGAATCAAAACTCAAAATACAATAATATGAAGTCATAAAATATCCTCTTCAATAAGAAAATAAATAATCTGCAGTATAAGAAATCCAAGTTTAGGGCAATCAAATCAGACACAAATTACACCATCAAAACTCTAACACTACCAAAAAGATACTTAGCCTATGGTGTTACAAGCAACAACCATGTGTATGGAAGAAGACTTACCCATGAGTCTAAAAACTTGAAAGAATAAAGTAAAGAAAAGAACACTTATTTATTCGGTTCTCCTTCTTCAACTCCGTCCTCTCCAGAATTTCCATCTCCGATCAAGTAGACGAATACTCTCTTGAATCCTCTCCGGATGGTAGATGGCGGATGATGGGTAGAAGATGAAAGGCAGATATAGTGGATTAGGGTTTAAAACCCTAGGTGATGTGTTGGTGGTAGATTAGGCGGGTTCTCCACACCTTTATGTGGTAATGAGTATAGAGTATATATATAGGTGTGAGAATGGAATAAAATAAGGGATGTGATCTTGAAAAATCAGGAAAAATATAATTATGGAAGATATGAATGGATATTAGATTAGGAAATAACTTGGCCACCAAGAAGATAGGAAATTATGGAATGTAGTCCTCTGTTTTCTTTGTATGTTGCACAAATTCACCCTCTTTTCCATAGCTTTCTAACCATGTATTATATGACCAGTTTAATCTTCTACACTTGTACAGAAAAATTACGGAATGTAGTCCTCTGTTTTCTTTGTATGTTGCACAAATTCACCCTTCATTCCAACTTTGCAATTTTTTTATCCTTTTTCCTATCAAAATACAACAAAATACCTCTCAAGTACCTTTTAGTCAATAATCATTCAGAGTATTAAGATTTGTGTAAATAATAGCAATTAAACATTCAAAGAGGTATCAAATCGGATCAAAAAATACATGAATTTCCACTCTCATCAAACCCCCCAAACTTAAGGTGTTTTTCGTCCTCGAACAACGAAACAACAAACCAAGAGAATGAAAATGAAATGGAAAGTCATGTTCTAA
This sequence comes from Pogostemon cablin, assembly GCA_023678885.1. NCBI lineage: Eukaryota > Viridiplantae > Streptophyta > Magnoliopsida > Lamiales > Lamiaceae > Pogostemon > Pogostemon cablin. Next base: position 16,439,711 of record CM042965.1, on the reverse strand, counting down.
GGGAAGATCAAAATATCAACTAAGCCTTCAAAAGATGTAATCAATTTTAACTTGGTTCACATAACTTTAAGTTCAAAAGCATCAGTTCATTCAAAACATGCAAATTAAGATAATTACTTCTCCAATTCAAGTGCTCAATCCACCTATGCTAACAGGATATATATACTGTAACTCTCATGCTCATGGTGTATAAAGCGTACACCTTTAGGGTTATATATATATATGTGCTCTCAAATTCAATTCAAGTGCATGCATAACCATAAGCTTGCCTATTATCTCAACTCTCCTTTATTTATAGCTAGCAAATCATGAATAAAAAAGGACAATTTATTTGGTTGTAACGTATGCTCTTTGGAAAGGTAGGATAATTTATGGATAAGTGACTCAAACTCGGATCAATCAAGTGGCCATCTATCATGATCTTTCATTCTTCCTCATCAATTTCATTAAAGCACAACTCCTCCCCAACTCCAAATTATTCAATTCATTCTTCAACCACATTAATGAGAGAGTATTTTTCTTCTTTTCTTTCAGCGTCAAGGGTATGTACACTCCCCCACAAATATTATTATTTTTTCTTTTTCTCCCTTTATGTTTTCTTTTCAACTCTTTTTTTTCATTAGGATTTTTATATCCTTTTCTTCTCCTTTCTTCATCTTCCTTTTCAACTCCAACATACTCACATTCTTCTTCTAACCACTTCAACAAATACTCAATTGACCCAAGTAATACAAGAAAAAATCAAATACTGATTAAGCTCAACGGGTTATTTAAAGAATGGATTTTTCAAAGCTCAAAGGGTTGACTAAGGATTTAATGAATTCAGGTAAAGTGTATGGAAAATATGGGCTAAAAATTAAAGATGGCCTAATATCATTTCTATAATTCACTAGACTATTCTTGAATATTTAAGGAGATTCAATGCAAGTTCTAGAATACACGGACAAGAACGATACATTCAAGAGTAAAATTAATCATACATCCATGTAACATGATTTAAAGGCTCAAATCTCACCTGACTTTTTTATAGAATGAACGAACACTCTTCAGGGCTATGCGTACATCATAACAAGAATGTCAAGAACTTCAAGCACTTAAGAATTAAAGCATGTTCCCCTTATTAATCATAATCAACATCATAGGCATGATAAAAGCTCATAGATCCCCATGAAATTCAGGTTATATAATTTAAAGTTCATGTCCCTTACTCATAAGAATTCAAAACTCATAGAAAAATTTAGAATAAGGAACGAAGTAACCTGATTTCAATCTCCTTCACATCTTTCAAGTTCTTCGAATTATCCAACTCGATCAGGCATAGGCCTCAGATAGAACTCACTTTGCCACTCCAATACTCTTCTCAAATAATAAAGCTCAACATAAAAATCATCATCACATGATTCATATGAGATAAAAATATCAGAGACATCAGAAAATCAAGGATAAAAAATTATCTAAAAGATGAGAATCGACGACTGAGCACCAAGGGACACACAAAAACAAATTAAAGCACACAAGACACCTAGGTAGTCGTAAAAAATTCGAAAGATCGAAATAAATTTTGAAAATTCTAAAAAAATTGACCTCCAAATATCACACACAGAGTGAACATTCCTAGGTACGGATGAAGCAAGGGAAGAACATCACACCCCCTCAAACTTAGATGAAAACGTGAGTAAAATCTAAGTTTCAAAGGATGTCATTACTTTAAGTGTAAGCACTGAGTATAATTCACCTAGCACAAGACACAACAAATAAAACAAAATAAAAGTAATAAAATGGTGGGTTGCCTCCCACCAAGCGCAAAGTTTAACATACTAAATAAAAAAAAATCACAAAAGACTTATAAGTATCTAACGTTATCCCCGGCAATGGCGCCAAAAACTTGATCGCTGTTTTCTTTTGAAAACATGAATCTCACCCTCAAGTATAAGGGATCAATTGTAGTGCACGTGTGACCAAGTTTAATTATCAAACCCATGGGATAGTGTCAGAGTGACAAATAAATCTAATATGACTATTTCTATCTAAGACAAATTCAATTTATAAAAATCAAATAATAATAAAATAAATAAGATAGGATATGCTGGCGAGAAAACAATCAAGTATTATAAGATAAGAGATTGATTATGCTAAGTGTAAGCAAATAAAATTCATGGTCCAATCAAATGGCGACACGTGGATTTTCATGATTAAAATATCAATTTTAATTTATTATATTTTATTTGGGGATTTAATAAATTAATTCCTAAAATAGATTAATAAATAATTGATAATTAATTTAAAACTTAACAAATTAAATGGGGTTTAAATTAAGTAAAGCCTGACTCAAGTCAAACAAGCCAAAGTCAAATAAAGCCTGGAAGGTTCAAAGCCTGCAGAATCAGGTCAAATCAATATTGACCAATCAAATTGCAAGGATGGAAAGAGGCCAAGCCCGCAGAATCAGGTCAAATCAGCCATTAACCAATCAGATTGCGAGTTATTTATGGGGCATCATCTACCTTCACTTATATAAGGAGCCATTCTCCATTCATTCCAAAACTGAGAGCGATTCTCTACGAAGGTTAAAGACTTCAAAATTATCTGATTAGTTCTTCATTTCTTCAACGAGAGGCAACTCAAGAACAGAATATATATGGAATTTAGGTTTTAAGCCGTCCGAATCAAGCGTTCTTAAGTCAAGTTCTTCGGTGAACGACTTATAATCTGGGATTCAGGTGCTAAGACTCCTGAATTTAAGCATTCTTAATTAAGCCAAGTTCTTCCAAGAACGGCCTATAATCTGGGACTCAGGTGCTAAACCGTCAGGATTTAAGCCTACTTAAGTCAAGTTCTTAAGTAAAACGGCCTATAATCTAGGATTCAGGTGCTAAACCGCCCAAATTTAAGCCATCTCAAGTTCAAGTTCTTCCAAGAATGACCTATAATTTGGGACTCAGGTGCTAAGCCGCCCGAATTTAAGCCTGCTTAAGTCAAACAACCTATAATCTGGGACCCAGGTGCTAAACCACCCAGATTTAAGCGTTCTTAAGTTAAGTTCTTCGATGTTCTTCGTGAAGTTAAAGGCGTTCTAGTATATTGAACAATGTTTTTCACCAGAAATCTTCAAGGATCAATATTTAATTCGAGAAAAGGCTCGACGCCTCTAGATTAATGTTATAAATCTACGAAGTCGATTTTGGACAAGCTTCATCTGAAGATCCAACTCAACACACTCCAGTCAAAGTCAACGCAATCAATATACAAGTCAAGTCAAAGTCAAAGTCAAGCCAAATTGGTTCGAGAGAAGAATCAGAGGATTGATTGAGTTTGTAACTCGTTTACATATCTTTTAAATTAAATCCATCTGAAATTATCTTTCACCTTTTTGTATTTATTTTTTTATAAATATAAAATTTGTTGTTACAAAATTTGACACGCTCAGTGGGACAATCTCTACCTCTCATCTCTTCTCTCTGTAAGCTTGAAGATATAAAATGACTCCTATCAGGATCACTATGGGAAGGACTGCTGCTTCTAAGCTCTCAGAGTCATTGAATGAACATGTTGCTGTTGTTACGAGGAGCATTTCAGAAAGAGCTAAGTCGAAAGCCTCATCTGAATCCAACCCTTCGGGTGAGGAGGCTTCGAGAAAACACTATCTATTAAGGAGGATAGTGATGAAGATTCCGCCTGCTCACGCCCTCATTCATCTTCAAGCTCATCATCTGGCTCAATTGCAGCTCCAGTAATGACAATAAATACTACGAACCTTGAGGAACAGCTACCAAGCATAATGAAAGCTATCGAAGGGCTCACTAAACACGTAGAAGCTCAAGATTCAAAGATCTCCAAACTGATGGAAGGAAAGGACATCGCGGAGACTAGTCGTGCAAATGAAAAAGGAATTGTGGACGATAGTGAGGTGGAAGAGTTCACAGGATGCCACACTATTAAAAAGGAGCAAACTCAAGGAGCATTGCAGCTTTCAGCTGATGGAATGCTCCAAATCTATCAATTGAAGGATATTATACTTGGAACAATAAAAGAAAGGTTTGAAGAGAATTCCAAGCCTACCGTCACTTAAGTCAATCCATTCACGAAAAGAGTGGACAACTTGAAGTTGCCAGTTGGCTACCAACCTCCCAAGTTCCAACAATGTGATGGCAAGGAAAACCCGAGGCAGCACATAGCACACTTTATTGAGACATGCAATAACGCTGATACTCATTGAGACCATATAATAAGGCAGTTCGTTCGCTTTCTCAAAGGAAATGCCTTTGATTGGTATATCGACTTGCAAGCTGAATCCATTGACAGTTGGACACAAATGGAGCATGAATTACTCAATCGTTTCTACAGCACAAGGAGAACTGTTAGCATTATTGAGCTAACTAACACTTATCAATTGAAAGAAGAACCTGTGATCGATTATATTAATCGATGGAGAAATCTAAGTCTGAACCGTAAGGATCGACTATCTGAAGGGTCTGCTATTGAAATGTGTATCCAAGGGATGGAATGGAATCTCTTATATATACTCCAAGGAATTCGGCCTAAAACTTTCGAAGAATTGGCTACTAGGGCCCATGACATGGAATTAAGCATGGCTGCCAGTAGAATCAAACATTCACCAATGTCTGTCTCCTACAAATCCAAAGATAAATAGGATGTCAAGAAAGGGGGCAAGCCCTTTACTAAAAATTCCAACAAAGAATCAATGGCCACAAATACTATGACGAACAAAGTCCAAAAGAATGGAGATGAAAAAAAGACAAAGGAAAGCAGGTTTCCCAAGAATGGGGGCAATGAAGATTAACTCTTAAAGAGATGCAAGAAAAAGAGTATCCAATTCTGAATTCATACATTTCTAGCATATTCGATGATTTGATAAAAAATAAACTTCTTGACCTTCCTGAGATGAAACGTCCAGAGGAAGCCAGCCGAACTAATGACCTAAAATACTGCAATTATCATAGGTTGGTGGGTCATCCAATTCATGATTTCTTCATCCTCAAAGAAAAGATCATGCAGCTGGCTAAGGAAGGAAAAATCATGTTAGAAGATAAGGCAGCTACAAACTTCACTTCTATAGAAGAAAGTCATGAGGAAATTTCCTGTCACATGGTAGATGAAGAGGACAATAAAAGTGAATGATCTAAAACTGAGGATAAAGCTTACTCCATGAAGGTGACCTTCACTAATGAAGATATGTTGTTGGGTTCGCAATCTCATAACCGACCTTTATTTGTAATCGGCTATACACAAGGGGTGCGAGTAAATCATATACTTGTTGATGGAGGATCGACAATGAACATTCTATCCTTGAGAATGTTGAAAAAGCTAGAAATACTAGTGGATGAACTCAATCATAGCCGATTGATGATTCAAGGTTCAACCATGAAGGGCAAAGAACTCTTGGTACAATAGTTCTTGATTTGCTTATGAGATGAAATCAACAGTGCTCTTCCATGTCATCGATGCGAAAACTTCATACAACATGCTTTTGGGACATCACTGGCTGCATAAGAATGGTGTGATTCCTTCTACGTTACACCAATGCTTCAAATATAGTGAAGGCAATAATGTGAAAAGGGTATTCGGTGATGACAAGCCATTTACTAAAGCCGAGTCCTACTTTGCAGATGCCAAATATTTTTTCAAAATATAAAAGATGTGAAGCATGAAGAAGCCCCAGCACGAGATGATGGGGGTAGTAAACAAATAAAGGATGAGAAAGGTAGCACATCATCTGCCACTCTCAAGAAGAGCAAAGAGAAGCTTGAAACCTTGGAAGAGTTCACGATGCCCTTAACAAAAATTGATGTAAATAAACCTTCTTCTCCACTACTCAAAGGATTCACACGTCCTATTGAAGGAGCAAAGACCGAACATGGTGAAGTGTTTGAAGCAGTAATAGTCAAGTCATATAGTCCACAAGCTTACAAACTTCTCATGAAGGCCGGTTATGAACCAAAGGAAAAGCTGATGGCAAGCAAGATGCATCAAGAGACCATCAACCTACCAGAACATGGGCTCAATGCTACTCAGAAAATATTGAAGAATGGTGGTCGCACTGCCAAGAATGCTAAACCAGGTTTGGGATATGTCCCTCAAAAGCCAGTCCGCATTGCAATTAGAAGAGCAAGTACAAATTATATCACCGAGAGAGAAGCTTCATCCATGGAAGATAAGTTTGATGAATGTAGTAGGATAACCAAGAGAATCTCTATATTCGAAAGACTTGGGACTGTCTATGAAAGGCTTGGACCTTTTAAGATGAACAAGTGTAGAAGGAAAAGTAATTTCAAGTCTCCTAGCTTCTAAAAACTCCAGAGTCGAATTCCCTCTCGTATGAAAAGACAAAATATTTTGACTGTATCATGTAGAAGAGTGTTAAAAGCCAAGATGCAGACAATTATCTTTACTAAAGATGATAGCGATGATGATAAAGAAATTGTAGCTTCCACCAATCATATCACTGTTCTTGATGATTCTCAAATGGAGGATGTAGATGCTGAAGATGCCCCTCCACAATTTGAAGAAGGAGTGAAAGCCACTGTTGATGAGTTGAAAGAAATCAACTTAGGTGATGAAAATGATCCACGTCCTACCTACATGAGTGCTCTGCTATATGTTGAAGAAGAAGAAAAGTATATCAACCTTTTGCGAGAATTCAGAGACATCATTGCATGGTCACATAAAGAAATGCCAGGTTTGGATCCAAAAATTATAGTGCACCACTTGTCCATTAAAAAAGGAACTCGATCAGTAAAATAAATGCAGCATCAATTTCGACCAGAGTTGATTCCTTTGATTGAGGACGAGGTTAATAAGCTTCTTGAAACAGGCAAGATCCGAGAAGTCAAATATCCTACATGGATTTCTAACATCGTGTCGGTGTGAAAGAAAAATAGGCAACTTAGAGTATGTGTTGATTTTCGAGATTTGAATATGGCATGTCCAAAAGATAACTTTCCACTGCAAATTACTGAACTCATGATTGATGCAACAACGGAGCATGAGGTCCTTTCATTTATGGATGGGTCATCTGGCTACAATCAAATTGGTCTGGCTCCTGAGGATCTAGAGAAAACAACCTTTCGTACTCCGAAAGAAATATTGCTACAATGTCATGCCATTTGGCTTGAAGAATACTGGTGCCACTTATCAACGAGCTATGCAAAAGATATTTGATGATGCTCCACAAAATTATCGAATGTTATGTCGATGATATTGTGGTAAAATCAAAAGAAAAGAAAGATCATCTCCATGATGTAAGGCAAGTGTTTGAACGGTTAAGAGAACATCAACTCAAGATGAATCCACTCAAGTGTGCATTTGGAGTTTCATCTAGGAAATTTTTTGGATTTATTATTCATCGTCAAGGAATCGAGATTGAGAAAGCAAAGATTGATGCAATCATGAAAATACATGTGCCTCGGAACATACATGAACCCAAGAGTTTGCAAGGAAAGTTGGCATACTTGAGAAGATTCATATCAAACTTAGCTGGCCGATGCCAACCATTTAGTCATCTCATAAAGAAAGGTAGCATATTCGAATGGAATGAAGCTTGCAATAATGCTTTCAATAGCATTAAAGAATACTTGATGAATGCACCAGTGTTGGGTGCTCCAATACCCGGGCATCCATTAATCCTTTATCTATCTGCTCAAGAGCATTCTGTTGGAGCTTTGCTTGCACAAGAAAATGATGATGGTAAAGAAAGAGCTCTATACTATCTAAGTAGGACCATGACTCAAAATGAGTTGAAATATTTACCGATTGAGAATATCTGCTTATCCCTTATCTTCGTGATTCAAAAGTTGAAGCATTACTTTCAAGCTCATACAGTCCGTTTAGTTTCGAAAGCCAATCCACTAAAGTTTGTCATGTCAAAGCCAGTACTCTCTGATCGGCTTGCAAGATGGTATCTCCAACTTCAACAGTTTGAGATTGTGTACGTTCCCCAAAATACCGTAAAAGGACAAGTGTTGGCAGATTTTCTAGTTGATCATCCAATGCCTACTGAATGGAAACTATCTGATAAACTCCCTGATGAAGATGCTTTCGCTGTGGAGATAGCTTCTCCTTGGAAGATGTATTTCGATGGAGCATCTCATAGAGAAGGAGCCGGCGCTGGAGTTGTGTTTGTAACATCTAGTAGTGAATTTCTACCCTTCCTATTTTCCTTAACAGAAAATTGCTCTAACAATGTGGCTGAGTATCAAGCACTCATACTTGGTTTGGAAATGGCTGTCAATATAAAACAACTACAACTTAGGGTGTATGGTGATTCGTTATTGGTGATAAATCAACTTCTTGGAGTATACGAAGTGAAAAAGTCTGTGTTACTCCCATACCACAAGTATGCTCAGAAGCTTATGGGTTACCTTGGTGATGTTGATATCAAGCATTTGTCTAGAAGAGAGAATAAGCAAGATGACGCCTGATGAGTGATATTTTCACCTAGATTTTAGTGTCTTTTTATGTGTGTTTTCGTATTATTTTATCCGTATTTGTGTTCTATTTGGTTGTGTTTTATGTTTTTAGGAAAATGCATGAGAATAAGCTTAAATGTATGATTTATAGGTAAAAAGAGATTTTAGACGCAAAAAGAAAGACATAGGAAAAAGCGAATCTCAATTAGGAGTTAAAACGAAGGAGAACGGGCCAAAACAAAATGAAAAAAAATAGGAGCCACACGAACACGACCAGTGTTACATACACGGCCAACACCTACACGGTCAGTGTACCGAACACGGCCCTGTAAGCTTTGGTCGTGTTCCGTCAACCGAAACACCTACATGGCCATCCCTGTAGCCGAGTACTGCACACGATCGAGCTTGTTCAGTACACGGCCAGGATACTATACACGGCCCGTGTAGGTGCAAAAAATAAATAAAAAATTAGAATCCTTCTAGAAGCTTCCCAAGGGGGTATAAATACCCAATACTTCAATATTTCATCAGATTTTTGTGGGTTTGGCCTGTACACACCCATCACACATATTTTTTTTCTATTTTACACCATCATCTTCATCCTTTCTTCATCCATCCATCTACACTTGATCCCCTCCATCAAATCTACCATCCAAGTAATCAATGAAGCAAGGGAGAGTGAGATCACAAGAAGAAGAAGAAGATCTCCATTGAAGACCTTCAAAGGGGGAATCTAATTCCAATTTTGTGATTTTCTTTATAGTTGATCATGGTTTGTAAGGATTTTAATGTCTATGTTGAATTTCTTGTGACTATGAAAGGCTAATCTCCTTTGTGAGATTAGCTCCATGATTGGTGTTGGATAATTTAGTTTTTATACAAATTGATTTTAATCTTGAATGGGTTTTGTGTTATTTCTATCATTAATTATTGATTGCTTGATGTATATGATGATTTGTGCGATTAATTGTTATGGGCATGTGATTAGATTGAGAAATTAATTATGTATTTAGGATAGTTCATTGAATCATTTCATCATACACTTCATGTGCATTAATTTAGAATGAGATAAAGATATTCTTCTAGATTTAGAACCCTTTGATAGAACATTTGATTAGCTTAATTGAGAGGTTAGTTGATTAAATAAGGAGACACAAACCATTAGTAAATTTATAGTACCTTAAAAGGGACTATTGCCTATGATTTAGTACCTAATTAGGAAACTCATAGAGTAATTAGTACCTAGTGGGAGGTGTTTGCTATGATCTCGATCCTATGTGCATTTAGGAGCCTTATTGAGGGCATACATCCTATCCATCTCGAGAGAGAGCTTAGGTGGTATTAGTGATCGCTCCTATGCCTTGTCCATGAGAGATTAGAACTAATTGCATAATTACTTTATTATCTATGCCATGATTGTTGTTAATCTCATCCTTGCATTATTTGGAACTCATTCGTTTATCTTTTCATTCATTTTATCCTTTATTTCTTGCATTGCATTTCTTTGCATGCTTATTTATCCTCCTTTTCGATCGTCCTTGTAAAATCACGATAAACTTGAGATCGCTTAAACTCTAGTACCTTCCTCCCTGTGGTTCGATAAATTCTTTAATTGGTCATCCCAACTATATACGATCAATCAATGCCCTCGCTAAGTTAGCATCCACTATAGCTATGCCAGAAACACAAATTCAAATACCGGTGTGCAGAAGTTGGGTTGTACCACCAATCTTTGAAGATGATGAATATGAAGAAGTTGAAAATCATGTGGTGGAGGTTTTCAAAATTGAAGAAGAAGATTGGCGCCAACCACTCGTGGATTATCTGAAATACGATAGGTTGCCAAATGATCCACGCTAAAGGATTGATATTCGCATCGAGCGCCTTGATTCATTTACTTCAAAGGCACACTTTATAGAAGATCATTTGATGGAGTTTTCTTGAGAAGCCTGGATAAGGAAGAAGCTGCTCAAGCAATGGAAGAAGCTCATTCCAGAATTTGCGGTGCTCATCAGTTTGGGCCGAAGCTGCATTTCAGAATCAAGAGAATGGGTTACTATTGGACCACAATGGTGAAAGACTGCATGAATTATGCATAAAGAGTCAAGCTTGCCAATTCCATGGAAATCTGATTCATCAACCTCCAAAGCCTTTGCATCCGACAGTTGCTTCATGGCCTTTTGATGATTGGGGATTAGATGTGGTGGGGCCGCTCACAAAGTCTTCTAGTGGTCATCTCTACATTCTTGCTAAAACCGATTACTTTTCAAAATGGGCTGAAGCTGTGCCTCTGAGGGAAGTGAAGAAAGAAAATATTGCTGATTTCATTCGAATCAACATCATTTATAGATACGGTGTTTCTCGCTACATCATCATTGATAATGGAAAGCAGTTCAGCAATAGTTGGATTGATAAGTTGTGTGAGAAGTTCGACTTCAAGCAAAGAAAGTCATCAATATACAATGCAGCTGCCAATGGTCTTGCCGAATCCTTCAATAAAACCTTGTGCAGTTTTCTAAAGAAAGTTGTCTCCAAGTCAAAAAGAGATTGGCATGAAAGAATAAATGAAGCTTTATGGGCGTATCTCATCACTTATAGAACACCTACTCAAGCCATTCCACATTCTTTGGTGTATGGTGTTGAAGCTGTAGTACCTCTCGAAAAATAAATCCCATCATTGAGGATGGCCATACAAGAAGGCCTGACTGAAGAAGAAAATGCAAAGTTGCGCCTTCAAGAATTGGAAGCATTAGATGAAAAGATGTTGGGAGCCCAACAAAGACTTGAGTGTTATAAATCTCGTCTTTCGAGAACGTTCAATAAGAAAGTGAAGATACGTTCTTTTCAAGTTGGTGATTTGGTGCTTGCTGTGATAAGGCCTATAGTAGTCACTCATCGTGTTGGAAATAAATTTCAACCCAAAAGGGATGGCCCTCATGTTGTGAAAGAAGCCTATACAAATGGCGCTGATAGGCTTTTTCTATGCACTATAATTTAATCCTCAAGTATAAGGATATCAATTGTAGCAACAAGTACCCAAGTTAAATTATCGATCCCACTGAGACAGCTAATTATTTATTTCCTAAAATTACTAAATTAATCAGAATTGAGTAACCAATTTTCAAAGTGATTTTGTAATGAATTAATTATCTAAATTACTGAAAATATAAATAACTAAATTAATTAAAAGCAAGGAAAAATAAAAGCAAGTTTCTAATCAAGAGATGACAAACAGTTCTAAGGTATCAGGTAGAGACCAATTAATTTGGGTTATTAAACTTACGATTGTTCATTCATGCAGTTTCACTGAAAATACACCACATATCCCTGTTATCCCACCGAATATGATTCGATTCACAGCTAACAGTCTAATCTGGTTTAAATCCTAAGGTGCGTAAATATTACCAAGCCTTATTCCTAGATACTAATCAAAGCAAGCAACAATACCTCCGGATGGTAAGCCCGACTAACAAGATATTTTCTGGAATTACTACAAGGTTCTATTCACTTCCTACTTGATTGTCTAATTGCATTGTTCCACTAAACTAATCAAGTATTTGATTAACCAGTTCATGAAATTAAAGTGCTTATAGCGGAGCTACTCTAATCTCTAACAGATAGACAATACCAATCATGAACGCACACAAGCTAACACAATAATCCAAGCATTATAGCGGATGTCATGAATATATTATGAAGACGTTACGAAGCAGATTAACATGTCTTAGTAAAATAAGTAAAATCAAAAGCTCAACTGCATAAAATCCCAATCTTTGGTCTAAATCCCCAAATCAATTAAATCAATCCATCAAACCCTAGAACTGTATAGGAAATTAGCCCATGAGATTACAAGCAATCCTCATGGCTAAGCAATTCATAACAATAATCAAAGTAATAGAAAGGAATAGATAAGAATTGTGAAACCCTAGTGTAGGAGCAATCTCACATTCCTTCTCCGTCTCTTCAATTGCTTGATTCTCCCTCGATTAGCACTTGGAACCCTTGTGGAATTGGATGGATGGCGAAATCAGGTTGTAATCTGATATGGGTATGAAAGGAGTGTGGATTGATGATGGTTTATGGCTGGGCTCTCTCCGATTGACGTCTCGATCTCCCTAATTGTTTCTAAGATGGATGCAGGGCTGTTTTCGCGACGACCCTGCTTCAGAATCGCGTCTGGAAGGTATTTATACAGTGTTGAATCGAACAGGCCCCGTCTGGGCTCTGAACTGGGCCGCTCGGCACCCAGCTCGGCTCGAGCTGGGTCTGGACCCAGCCGAGCGGCCTGCCACGTCACTGGCCACGTCACTGGGGTCCAAGTGGGACCCCACTCGGCACCGTTTACCACCGCTCGGCACCCAGCTCGGCCTGAGCGGCTCGCCGAGCTGCTCCCGAGCTGGGCCGTTCCGGGTCTGTTTTGCTCCTCTTCCGATCCTGCCCTGTTTTACCCTGTTTCCTGCCTTCGAAACTCACAAAAACACCTTAATAGCCTTAAAATCGTGTAAATACTTAAACATACACAATTCCATGCAAAAACGATCAATTTCCTAAGCAAAATGGTGTAATGTGCACACATAAAATGCGTGAAATTCCACTCTCAATAAACCCCCAAACTTACCTGTTGCTCGTCCCGAGGCAGCAACATCAAAAACCAATAGATTAACTGAGAGGAAATTTCACAGCAGAAAAACATTCAAGACAATATAGCAATTTAAATATCATACTTTGGATACAAGATAACCATCCATTTAAAAACATACAATTCAAATCAACTAATTCACCTTTTCGGAATGCTCATCCACCCATTCTCACGAGTAGTATTTACGCTCAACACTCAAGTGCGAGATATACACTTTAGGGTATGGTGTTTACACTCATAATCAATCCATACACACGCGTAACCATAAGCTTGGCAATCATCTCAACTCTCGACTAAAGGAATAATTTCGACAATAGGATCACAAAGGTCTTGCATTAGGTTATAATGTTGGCTCTTTGGTAAAAGTAGGGAGTATATGGATAAGGTGACTCAATCACTAGTAGAGAATCAAAGAAGACTTACAGCTTTCAACAAACAGCTTAACTTTCTTCTTTCTTCTTCAACGCTCTTCAATGCTTCTTGCAATTTGATTCCTCCTTCACTTTTGAACACCACATCCTTACTTGAATTTTTTTTCTTCTTCTCTCTTTTCTTTTTTCTTTCAAATAAGGGTACCAGTTTCAGGCACTACCCTTTTCATGGGGTACCAGTTTCGGGCACTACCCCTTTATGCAACAATTTAACCACTCTCTTCAACAAATTTCATCACTTCCAACTTATTCTCCTTATATACTTCATCACAAGACACCAACTTGATTCCTTCAACTCTCTACTAGGTAGGAATTTTTTAAAGGCTAGCAAAAGGGATCAATTGGCTAATCACGTAGGCTTCCAACAAATAAGGCTTTTATGCTCAAAAGGGTTGACTACGGATATTTTCAATAGGTCGGATAATAATTTGGCTAGTGACTAATAAATAACAAAGATGGCCTAAGATCATTTCCTATCATTCAATTAAACACGTAGCTTCAAGCAAGATATAAAGACAAGTTCTAGAATACGTGTGTATGAACGACACTCACAAGAATAAACTGAATCATGCAATTTATCATGATTTCAAAAGGCTCAAAATCTCACATGGCTGTAGGAATGAACGAGCAATCCTAATAAAGTTACATAGCTAATCTTTCATGCACATAAATAAATTTCAAGTATCTCAATATCCAAGCACAATCTCAAATTGCTTCTCAACAATCACGCATATAATCAAGAGCACATACCTCAACGAATGAATCATAAACCCTTAATAATCAACCATCAATAGAAACAGAATAATTATATCATACATGCCCAAATCAATAGAACTCCTAGCACAGACTGTCAAATGACTCCAAAAAGGGAAAGAAAACAAGAAAGGTAGAAGTAGAGAGACACAAACACTATCCGATAACACTGCTCAAATCAGATCATCAGGATCAATGCGCCATGCGTTGAATTCCTCCCGAATGTCCTCCAGTGTCCTTACTCTATCCGACATCTGGGTAAGCGTGTTGTTCAACCCTCCAATCTGAATGTTAGTCGCTTGCTGAGTTGCATTGATCTGGGTCAGCTGGCGACGAATAGCAACATTCTCTCTTCTTCTCCTCCTGTTTTCAACTGTCAAGTTAGATAAATGAGCATGCATACCTTGGGCCTGCTGGCCATACCATGAAACCATCGGCTGCCATGCCTCAAAACCAGGAGGCAATGGTGGTGGAGGCATCCCGTATAAGGGAAACTGATCTACTCCGGGGAACAATGGTGCTCCCCCAAACTGCTCTCCTCCTCCAAAATCCGGGTGCGGCATCTCATCATCTGCTCCACCTCCATAATCCTGATCATCTCCATAATCTGCTCCATCGTATGCCTCATCGACAGGGTCCCCCATAGCCATCGGCTGATCCTGGGCTAGTGCATCTTGCGCTGCCCTCCTCCAGTCTCTGCCCTTCTGAATCGCCTCAATGATTGACTGATGACCAGGTGTTTTCATTCCGATGTTACCCTCATTCAGGATGTTTCCCTCATCCCGGATGGTAATGAAATGAGTGAGCTCTATAGGGAATGAGAAGGCATTAGGTGCACTAGCATAAACAAACTCCAAAACACCTCTCTTTGACACCTTAAACACCTTACTTGATTCCAACGATCCAAGATCAATGTCTGGCTTCTTCCTCACAACCAACATCTCACTCGTGTCAATCCCATAATGGTGAGCTATAGGCGTAACCAAACCTCCTATGTTCACTATCTGTCGGATGTGTGTGGCGAACTGGTACATCTGGTGAATCAAATAAGCACCCACATTGATCCTCACTCCATGGAGCATGCACCACAATACATAAAGCTCTCCTCGGGGAATCGCACCACTCTCGGATCGACAGAAGATTGTACATCCCAAAATCCGATCCATATATCTCAGCACTGGGTTGCGGATGCTAGTGGCTCGTGCATAACTCGAACAATAAACCTCATTCCGCCCCGTAATCAATCTCCAGAAATCATTGGGCTTGAATCTTTGATCCTCTATAAACGCAGGAATCCCCTCAGGACACCCGAGTATTCTATTGATCGAATCTGGGGTCTCTTTTCTAGACTCACCCCCTCCAAGTACAAACTCACACTCGTACGGAATCTCCTCATCATACAAAACTTTTAGCGTGCAAAGAAACTCCGCAGTGAGTCTGAAATAAGTGGGTAGTCTCATCTCCATGAACCTTCGGATACCAACCTGATCAAACATCCATGTTATATCATCAGTAAAACCCAGAGTATCCATCGTCTGATCGTCTTGGTATAGAGTGTTGACTATCTTATCTGCAATCCTCCCATAGAGAACAGCTATTTTATCCCAGTTAGCAAACTCGATGCCAAAATCTCCTGGTAGCATCCCTTTTCTCCTCAGCCTCTCATAAATCTGTGCTGCTGTCTCCTCTTCTGGATCAACATCATCGGACTCATAAGAAGGACCCTCATCTGTTCTCTTCTTCTTATTTCTACCTATCGCAATTCATATAGGCAAGGCACACTCTTCCATCAAATAATCAAATAGATAGGACCTATGCAATTCTAATTCCAAGTTCAAAGCTATCATATTCACAACATAATCATTAATCAAACTTCTAACTCTTTACTTAGATATGCATAATAGTAAACATCCTATATCACATTCTTAGCTTCAACAATTCTACCATAAAAATGCTTCCAAAAATCCAAGAACAATCATGCTTAGTCACATTCAACTCAGAAAACTCAATATTCAAGCATTCATGCACTCTTTCAATTCAAAAACATAGCATTTTCATGGGAACTTCTCAATCTAATCTCTATTTCCATCTTACTTCCACATGTAAGCACCAATCAACACCCCTACATGTTCAATAATCATCATAAAACCAAATAATTGAGAACAAAAGCAACAAACAATCAAGATATTCAACAATTAAGCACAAATTCGAATGCACACCAAGTGTTTGTCAAAATGCCTCAACCAAATCCCAACTTGAACATGTAAATTCAACACACATATGACGTACCCATACCAAATTCACAACACCAATGAAGTTCTAAGCATCAAAGAGTATAGAAAACATACCTCTTGTGTTATACATTGTGAAATTCGAATGGAAGTTCTCACACCCACAAATTCCCAAATTGAACACTTATAAGCCCTAATTTAATGAATTAATGCAAGGGAAGATGAGTAATGATGTGTGTGAAGTGTTTTAGTGGAAGGAATTGAGAAAAACCGGCCGGAATCGCGTCGGAATGCGGCGAAATCGCGACGGCAGGGGCTGGAAATAACGTTGAAATGGCGCTGGACAGGTTTTAAACACTGCACGCTGCCCGCCTGACCGCTCGGCTGCCCGCTCGCCGCGAGCCACCTGCCGAGCGGGATCTTCTTCAGCCGAGCGGGCCTCCAGGCCCGCTATCCACGTGTCCTGCATTCTGTGGACCCCTGCTCGGCAGCTTCCGACGTCGCTCGGCTGCCCGCTCGCCGCGAGCAAGGTGGCGAGCCGTGACCGGCCTGCCCGGTTCTGCTTCCGCTTTCGATCCCCTGCTTTTTCTGTACTGTACCCTGCTTCAGAACTCAATTCCAAGTGAAAGCACACCGTAAAATACCATCAAGTGCTATGAAAATCGAGAAATTATCCTAGAGACCCAAAAATCGATTAAACTAACACTAGATTAACACAAAACAAAAAAAACACAAACAAAAACAACACGAAACCTGGAAAATCGCAAAAAATCGAACCCTCAACATCATCAAATAAATTGAAAATATCAAAAATCCGCAAAAAATCGACCCTCCAAGCAACAACACAATGCAAAAATTTTACTTCGGTACTACAAGACAAGGTATGTACGTAACCTCCCCCCAAACTTAGATCAAACAAAGTGAGAAACTAAGTTTGCAAAGAAGTATATACCGTAGTCAAGCAACACCTAATAAAACTCCTACACCAAAACAGACATATAAAAGCAATAAAACGGAAGGGACAGCCCCCAACAGGCGCTCATGTTTAACGTCGGAGAGTCACGACGGAATTCAAACCTCAACTCAAATACTCAAGAGAGAGTACTTGGATATCCTGCAGTGACTTGTAATGCTTCAATCTTTGGCCATTTGCTACCATGATATCACCATTCTTACCTTTCAACTCAAAGCTTCCCCCTCCACAAGCTCTATGTATGACAAACGGTCCACTCCAACGGGACTTCAGCTTACCTGCAAAAAGTTTAAGACGAGAGTTGAAAAGAAGTACCTCATCACCAACATTGAACTCCTTGAATTTGATCTTCGCATCATGCCATCTCTTCATACGTGCTTTGAAGATCATTGAGTTCTCATAAGCCTTCTCACGAAATTCATCCAACTCATTGATTTGAGTTGTTCGAAAATCCTTAGCATCCTCCATGCTCAAATTCACACGTCTAACAGCCCAATAAGCTTTATGCTCAATCTCCACAGGAAGGTGGCAAGATTTTCCATAAACAATCTGATAAGGCGACATCCCCAAGACAGTCTTGAAAGCTGTTCTGAATCCCCACAAAGCATCATTAAGCTTCGCAGACCAATCTTTCCTTGTACTTCCAACTGTCTTCTCTAACACTTGCTTAATCTGTCGATTTGAAACCTCGGCTTGCCCATTTGCTTGCGGATGATAGGGTGTAGTAACCCTATGCTTGACTCCATAATCTCGAAGAACCTTCTCCAACATCTTATTAACAAAATGGGTTCCTCCATCGCTTATGAGCGCCTTAGGTACTCCAAAACGGCTGAAAATGTCTTTCTTGATGAACTCTTGAACCACTCTAGCATCATTCGTCCTGGTTGGAATTGCTTCCACCCATTTCGAAATGTAGTCCACTGCAAGCAGAATGTAAAGGAATCCATTAGATGGGGGAAACGGCCCCATAAAATCAATCCCCCAAACATCAAAAACCTCTACTACGATGCTAGGCTGCAAAGGCATCTCATCTCTCTTTGATATATTCCCCATCCGCTGGCATCTATCACATGTATCCACATACTCTTGACAACTTTTGAACAGGGTAGGCCAATACAAACCAGACTGAAGCACCTTTTGAGCAGTCTTTTGGGCGCCAAAATGACCCCCATTCGGTTGCGAGTGGCAGAAATCAAGGACACTCTCCCATTCAACCTCAGGAACACACCTACGGATTATAGAATCCGTGCAGATTTTGTAGACCCATGGCTCCTCCCATAAGATAAATTGAACATCATGCAGAAACTTGACCATATGGTGTCTACTCAACCCATAAGGCTTCACTCCCGTGACAATATAGTTAACAAAATTAGCATACCACGGAGCATCCTTCATCTCCTTCTCAGGATAAGTCTTCGAGACTGCGAAAACCTTGTGAATATCCACCATTAATATCCTTTCATCAGGAAAATGGTCTTTGATCACCTCAGCAGTATTATCACAATGCTCCTTCGTCTCTAAACGCGACAGGTGGTCGGCTAAGACGTTCTCACTCCCCTTCTTATCACGAATTTCCATGTCAAACTCCTGAAGCAAGAGAATCCATCTAAGTATCCTTGGCTTTGCATCCTTCTTGTCCATCAAATATCGAATAGCCGAGTGATCAGTGTACACCACAGTTTTCATGCCCACCAAGTAAGGCCGAAACTTATCGAAGGCATACACCACCGCCAAAAATTCCTTCTCAGTAACAGTGTAATTCTTTTGAGCAGAATCGAACGTCTTACTAGCATAGTATATGGCATGAAACTTCTTTTCTCTCATCTGCCCCAACACGACTCCCAAAGCAGCTTCACTAGCATCACACTCCAGTACAAAGGGCTGAGTCCAATCCGGAGTAACAAGAATCGGAGCAGTTATCAATGCTTCCTTAAGAACCTAAAAATCATGTAAGCAAACTTCATCAAAATCAAATTTCACATCCTTCTCAAGTAACCTGGACAGTGGTTTTGAATATTTGGAGAAATCTTTAATAAATCTCCTATAAAATCCCGCGTGCCCCAAGAATGACCGGACTCCTCTTTCATTAGTGGGCGGTGGAAGCTTCTCAATTGCCACGACCTTAGCACGATCAACCTGAAGACCTGCAGCAGAAACATGATGGCCCAAAACTATCTCGTCTCTTACCATGAAATGGCATTTTTCCCAATTCAACACGAGGTTAGTCTCTTCACATCTCTCCAAGACCAAAGACAAATTAAACAAACAAGAGTCAAAAGAAGAACCGAAAATAGAGAAATCATCCATAAATACTTCCATGACTCTTTCAATCAAACCCTCAAAAATAGCTATCATACACCTTTGAAAAGTCGCAGGTGCATTACATAAACCAAAGGGCAACTTTCTAAAGGCAAAAGTGCCATAGGGGCAGGTAAATGTAGTCTTTTCCTGATCTCCTGGTGCAATCATTATCTGATTGTAACCAGAGTATCCATCCAAGAAACAATAAAAATCATAACCTGCTAGTCTATCCAATATCTGATCCATAAAGGGCAAAGGAAAATGATCCTTATGGGTGTTCTCATTCAATTTTCTATAATCAACACAGACACGCCACCCCGTAGGTACCCTAGTAGCAAGCACTTCACCATCATCAGACAATATAACAGTCATTCCCCCCTTCTTAGCGACTACATGCAATGGACTCACATAGGTACTATCACTAATAGGAAAGATAATTCCTGCATCTAACCAGGTAAGCACTTGTTTCCTAACAACCTCTTGCATAGCAGGGTTCAACCTCCGCTGATGCTGCACAGAACATTTATTTTCATCTTCTAGTCTTATCTTATGCATGCAAAAAGTAGGATTAATCCCTTTCAAATCATCAATTGTCCACCCTATTGCAGTCTTATGCTTTCTCAAAACAACTAACAATTTATCAAGTTCATCTTTAGATAGAGAAGAAGATACTATTACCGGAAAAGCTTTATTCTCCCCCAAATAAGCGTACTTGAGATGTTCAGGAAGTGGCTTGAGCTCGATCTCTTTCTCTTCCTTGCTACTGTCCCCTTCAACACGTAGAGGCAAATATTGCTTTGTCCACAGAACTTCCTCCATTGCTGAGTCTTCTTGCTTGTACCTGCTCTCATCAAGATTGAGTAAGGTTTCAAGATAATCAATAGCAAGCTCATTAGACAAATCATCAAGTAACATATCATTAGGAGTAGGTAAAGTAAGAGATTCGCGGATGCATGTTTCAACAGGATCCTTAGATAGGATCAAAGGCAAATCATCCTCCATAATCTCCTCTACTATTTCCACAAACTTGCACTGCTGCTCTTCTGCTGGCCACTGCATCGCCTTGTTCAAGGAGAAGACAATTTCTTGTTCATTGACTCTAAGCCTCAACTCTCCTTTGAACACATCGATCAGAGCTCTTCCTGTTGCAAGGAATGGACGTCCCAAGATCAAAGGTGTTCCATCCTTGTCATCCTCCATGTTAAGAACCAGGAAATCCACAGGAAAAACCAAATTCGATACCTTCACTAACACATCCTCAATGACTCCCTCGGGGTATGTCAATGATCTATCTGCTAACTGTAAAGCCACAGACGTAGGCTTCAACTCCCCCAAACCAAGCTTCTTGAATACCGAGAAGGGCATCAAATTTATACTAGCTCCAAGATCACATAACGCTTTCCTCACTTGTCCTTTTCCAATCTCACAAGGTATGATGAAGCTTCCAGGATCCTTTAACTTTTCAGTTAACTTCTTCTGAATCACTGAGCTGCAATTTTCTGTCAAGTTCACTGTTTCCACACTGTTCAAGCTTCTCTTTCTGGAGATGAGTTCTTTGATGAATCTTGCATAGTATGGCATTGACTCCAAAGCTTCAGAAAAAGGAATATTGATTTGTATGTTCCTCATTACATCAGCAAACTTTCTGAACTTCTCATCCAAGCTTTTTGACAAGAATTTCTGAGGGAAAGGAATTGGTACCTTTGTGATCGGTAATCCCAAACTGTCTTTCTTGAATACCACTTCTGTTTCTCTCAGTTTCTTTGCTTTCTGCCACTTTTTATCAGCGATTTCCAGATCAGACCGACTCTGTACAGAATTCGGACGAGCTGGAAAACCCGGAGGACAGCTCGTTGGCTCGCTCGAGCCGAGCTGTGGAAGAACTGAGCCGAGCTGGATTCCTCCCAAACTAGAGGACTCAGCAGAACCGGTCGGAACCCCACTCGGCGGCGACTCGGCATCGGCGGGAGGCGGCTTGGCCCGAGCGGGTGGCCGAGCGGCGGTAGATTGACCCTGTCCCGTCCCTGTTTCGTCCTGCTTCTGTTCTGTATCATTCTGCATCAGTTCTGATTCATTCTGTACCAATTCTGGACCTTCGTAATGCCTTCCGGATCTCAAAGTGATCGCATTAACACTCTCCTTTGGGTTGATTTCCGTATCCGAAGGAAATTTTCCTTTCTGCAACTGCACTTGCTGCTGATTTACTGTAGTAGAGATCTGCCCTATGTTATATGACAAATTCTTCAACTGCTTGTTCACTTCCTCATTCTGTTTGGTCATATTCGAGTCCATGAGAACAATGCAGTTATTGATCTTGTTTATGTCGGCATCATTCTTCTTCATGTATCTTGCTAACACATCGTCAATACTGGACTTCCCTTCTTCAGTCTTAGCACCAGGATCAAAATTAGAAGGATATGGAACTGCATTATTCGGATTTGAATAAGAGAAGTTCTCATGCCTCTGATTCTGCCAATTGCCTCCTTGATTATTAGGACCTCCCCCTTGGATATTTTTCTGGTTCGAATTACCTTGAGGGTACCTATTTCCTTGCCAATTTTGAGGAGCTCTCGAACCCTGAAGACTCTGCCCCATAGCCCAATTAGCATCCTCGACCTCTTGAAGGTTCATCACTACATCATCACTAGCAGACCCTCGGTTGCCTCCCCCATTATTACCTGACATCAGAGTAATCAGGTTCTTATTCATCTGTTCCAATTGAGCGACAACCTTATCATTCTTATCAGCTTCAGAAAATTTCTCTTCAACCTTTGCAACTTTACCAAGTATATAAGTCCCTCGGATCCTCTCAGATGGCCAATCCCTTGAGTTCAAAGAGATATCATCAAACAATTTCTCTACTGCATTGGATGTCTTGCCAAAGATTGTTCCTCCAGCAGAAGCATCAACCAACACTCTCGATTCGTTGTCAAGGCCATTATAGAAGACACTGATGAGTTGAGACTTTTTGAATCCATGCTGAGGGCATCTCCTCAACGCATCAGTAAACCTTTCCCAAGCCTCTCCAAACGACTCATCTCTCCGCTGCTTGAATTGATTGATCTCCTGTTTCAGTAAAAGAACCTTTCCTGGTGGCATAAATCGATCCACGAACAGCTGCTGCAACTCAGTCCAGTTTGAGCAACTGTCTCCCTTTAGCTTATCATACCACTCACTTGCCTTATCAACCAATGAAAACTGAAAAAGCCTCATCTTCCATCTGTCATTAGTAGCATCAGCAGCTTTCACTGTATCCATGTAGCTGTTGAAACGCTTAAGATGGCCATAGGGCTCATCAAAAACGCCTCCGGCAAAGGGGTTTTTCTCCACCATATGAATCAGGGCTGGCCTTATGTCGTTCGTTTCATCAGCTTGAATGGCTCCAACTACGCCTGATCCTCCTAGATTGGTGGACTTGAATGTTTCTCGGATGACGATGTCATCCTCATCGACTCTTTCTCCCATTGATGTTGTTTCAGGTTCTGTCTCAGATTCTGATTCAAACTCCGATTCAGCCTCTTCTAGGATAGCCTGATTCTCAATCTGCACTTCTTCCTCCTCTAAAATTGCTTTAGGAGGTGCTTTGGTATTCTTTGATTTTACTCTTCTTTTCCTCGCAGAAGCTTCAATTTCCGGATCAAATTCAAGATCTTGTGCTCTCGTCTTTGACCTAGTTTGCATGCAACTTCAAGAAAAATCCAAAGTAAAACAATTAAATTCCAAAGAAAATATTCTAATTAACTAAGTAATACAAGAAAATAAATAATTAAAACTGTCCCCGGCACAACGGCGCCAAAAACTTGATAGGCTTTTTCTATGCACTATAATTTAATCCTCAAGTATAAGGATATCAATTGTAGCAACAAGTACCCAAGTTAAATTATCGATCCCACTGAGACAGCTAATTATTTATTTCCTAAAATTACTAAATTAATCAGAATTGAGTAACCAATTTTCAAAGTGATTTTGTAATGAATTAATTATCTAAATTACTGAAAATATAAATAACTAAATTAATTAAAAGCAAGGAAAAATAAAAGCAAGTTTCTAATCAAGAGATGACAAACAGTTCTAAGGTATCAGGTAGAGACCAATTAATTTGGGTTATTAAACTTACGATTGTTCATTCATGCAGTTTCACTGAAAATACACCACATATCCCTGTTATCCCACCGAATATGATTCGATTCACAGCTAACAGTCTAATCTGGTTTAAATCCTAAGGTGCGTAAATATTACCAAGCCTTATTCCTAGATACTAATCAAAGCAAGCAACAATACCTCCGGATGGTAAGCCCGACTAACAAGATATTTTCTGGAATTACTACAAGGTTCTATTCACTTCCTACTTGATTGTCTAATTGCATTGTTCCACTAAACTAATCAAGTATTTGATTAACCAGTTCATGAAATTAAAGTGCTTATAGCGGAGCTACTCTAATCTCTAACAGATAGACAATACCAATCATGAACGTACACAAGCTAACACAATAATCCAAGCATTATAGCGGATGTCATGAATATATTATGAAGACGTTACGAAGCAGATTAACATGTCTTAGTAAAATAAGTAAAATCAAAAGCTCAACTGCATAAAATCCCAATCTTTGGTCTAAATCCCCAAATCAATTAAATCAATCCATCAAACCCTAGAACTGTATAGGAAATTAGCCCATGAGATTACAAGCAATCCTCATGGCTAAGCAATTCATAACAATAATCAAAGTAATAGAAAGGAATAGATAAGAATTGTGAAACCCTAGTGTAGGAGCAATCTCACGTTCCTTCTCCGTCTCTTCAATTGCTTGATTCTCCCTCGATTAGCACTTGGAACCCTTGTGGAATTGGATGGATGGCGAAATCAGGTTGTAATCTGATATGGGTATGAAAGGAGTGTGGATTGATGATGGTTTATGGCTGGGCTCTCTCCGATTGACGTCTTGATCTCCCTAATTGTTTCTAAGATGGATGCAGGGCTGTTTTCGCGACGACCCTGCTTCAGAATCGCGTCTGGAAGGTATTTATACAGTGTTGAATCGAACAGGCCCCGTCTGGGCTCTGAACTGGGCCGCTCGGCACCCAGCTCGGCTCGAGCTGGGTCTGGACCCAGCCGAGCGGCCTGCCACGTCACTGGCCACGTCACTGGGGTCCAAGTGGGACCCCACTCGGCACCGTTTACCACCGCTCGGCACCCAGCTCGGCTCGAGCGGCTCGCCGAGCTGCTCCCGAGCTGGGCCGTTCCGGGTCTGTTTTGCTCCTCTTCCGATCCTGCCCTGTTTTACCCTGTTTCCTGCCTTCGAAACTCACAAAAACACCTTAATAGCCTTAAAATCATGTAAATACTTAAACATACACAATTCCATGCAAAAACGATCAATTTCCTAAGCAAAATGGTGTAATGTGCACACATAAAATGCGTGAAATTCCACTCTCAACAGGCGCCGACAAGTTGATCTCGGACGATGGGGTGAACATTGACCACATAAATGGAAAATTCTTGAAACGCTACTACGCGTAAAATAAATACAAGTACAACGCTCTTTGGCGCACCAACCTAAACTGCATGTTACTCCTGGTCCACATGAGTATAAACTGTGTATGACGAACTCTTGGTCCGCATGAGTATAAACTGTGTACGACTAACTCTTGGTCCGCATGAGTATAAACTGTGTACGACGAACTCTTGGTCCGCATGAGTATAAACTGTGTACGACACCCACTAAAGGTAATTATATGTGGTTAAACTATTAATTCACCCTACTCAGGTATTTTAAGTGGTTAAAGCATTAAGTACCCTACTTTGTCTAAAGTGGTTAAAGAATAGTCACTCCTGGCCCGTATGAGTATAAACTGTGTACGGCACCCCCCCATTCAAACCAAATCATGTCCATTTGAACTACGTTATCACTTGATCTGCTTGAAAGTGGTACATAGGCAGCTTAGCACTTTGCTAAGTTCAGTCGTAATTCAAGCTATTCGCATCAAGTTTGTGAGGCAAGCGATAAGTTGAAGTATGAATGAGTTAAGAAGTGAAAGGTTGACCAAGAAGAAAATGGTGGTTGACTACAAAATTGAAAAAAAATTCAAATTATTGAAGTGGCAAAGGAAGATAAAATTCATGGAGTTTTGAAATAGCCTCAAAATTCTCGCAATGGTGAAGTAATGAAGATGATTGGCAAGTAGGAGATGGGTTCATTTTAAATTTATTAATTAAAGGATTCAAAATAAATTTATAGATCAATTAATTATTAAGTTCAAAACTATAAATTAAGCTTATGGATGAGTGTTAAAGGTGAACATTAAATTAATTCATGATCCATGAATTAAAATTATTGAAGTCCACATTAATATGCTTAAGCAATGGAGTCCAATATGAAAAAATTGGGTGAGGCCCAAGTGGAAAGTTGAAAAGGAGTACTTGGCCCAATTCAATTTTGGAGTCATGTGGAAATAAAGTTACGTGGATGGTGGTTTGAAATCCAATTAGGAAAATCAAATAAGAAATCCAATTAGGAAAGTCAAATAAGACTTCGATTTTCTTCTCAAGAATAATTCCTGCAAATCAACCCCTATTAATTAGAGGAAATGACATATAGTGCCCAATACTACACTACCATATTCAAAGGAGTCCACTCTCAATACAAATATACAAATCTGCCTACTTCTTATTGAATTGACCGAATTATCCCTCAAATTTGTCAAACCAACTTTTTTTTTCTTTTTATAATCCAAGTACTAAATATAAAATATAAATTTATTAGTAATTAGAAAATAAAAATATTTATGTAAATTTATATAAATTTATTAATAATTAGAAAATATAAATTAAGTACTTAAATAATTAGTAATTAGAAAATTTATTAGTATTATAATTAGTATTTATTAGTAATTCAAGAAAATATAAATTTATTAGTAATTAAAAAATTAAGAACTAAATTATTTAAATTTAATTTTAAAAGAAAAATAAAATAAAAAATTATAAAGTTTGTAAAATGAAAAAAGAGCAATTATATATTAATAATTTATATAGGGTCTGAATATTTAATTTATCATAATTAATCATTAAACTTTTATTAATCATTATCTAATTATATTTTAATTTAAATTATTTCTGGATAATTATATATCTAAATAATTTAATTGATTATTAAATTTAAGCTAGTAACTAACACATAATTTATAAATTGTATATATTTTTATTTATTATTGTATACTCGCTCCGTCCTATTTTAATTTTTATATTTCTCTTTTTCTTGATAGATTGAGTTCAGACAAAATAATTAATATATTTATATGGAATAAAATACAATACTAATATAATTATTCACGTTAAAAAATTAATTTAAGAAGGTCATATTAATTTAATTATTCACATTAAAAATTCATTTAAGAAGGTCATGTAATTTAATTATGCCCAAATAAATTAATAATTCCTTATGATATATATAATTACAAAAAATAAATAAGTAAATTGAGAACCTCATGTAATATATTAAGTTAAAAAATTAATTTAAGAAGGTCATATAATTTAATTATGCCTAAATAAATTAGTAATTCCTTATGATATATATAATTACAAAAATAAATAAATAAGTAAATTGAGTACCTCATGTAATTAATTGAAAAAAAAAAAGAAAATAAAGAGATAATTGATAGAAAAAAAAAGGAAAAAAAAAAGAAAGAAAAGTAAAGTAACATACGGTAGTTGGGGCTTGGGGAGGAGGGAGAGAGAAGGGTCAAGGCTATATTTGATTTTTAAGGACAAAAGTGGGCAGTTTTAGTTTTGTAAGGAAGGACCGGGCATTTTTTATTATTTAGTTATGGCAGTGGGCAATTTTGCTCATTCCCCAATCAGTTTTGAATCCTCACTTTTTCTCTCTCTTCCCAAGGATAAAAAAACGAGAGTTGCTTCTTTCTCCAGAAAGGAAATCAAATCTTATTCTTTTCTATACCTCTTCCCATAAAAGTCTTTCTCCTCTACATACGAGAGTTGTTTCTCTCTCCTAAAAACATGTGAGAATCTGTTGCCATTAAAAAAAACTCCACCACCCGCGATGGGTCCCCATTGCGACGCCGCCAAGGATTGCAAACAACTACTGCTCTTCTCCACTTCCAGCCATTCGTCAGCCGCCGCTGCTTATCCACGGCCGGAAGACACCACCGCGGACCATCACGCCACTTTCGACGCTGCCAAAACACCACCATCTGCCGCTAGAAAGCAGGTGTGCTGCCATATAGCAACCCAGCCCAGTGGCGGATCTAGAATAATGAAAATGGGGAACAATATGTGGTTATAAAAATATTTTTTTATTATTTAAAATCTACTATAAATAAATCAAAACACATAAATTATAATTAATCGAATTTTCATTTTAGAAAGTAATAAAATATTATTATCATAAATTTATAGCATAAATTTATAAATATAATAGTGAATTAAGTGTAAATTTGTGTTAAGAATAATAAATTTTATTGAAGTTTTTAAATTAATAATATTATTATTTTGTGTGTTTATTTAAATACACAAGGTTTAAAATAAAATAAAAAATTATAGTATAATATTAGAAAAAATACATTTATAAAAATGAAAAACACAAAGAAATAATATAAAATAAAACAATTAAAAGAAACAAGAAAAAAAGGCAAAAGAAATAGGAGTAATATAAAGAAATGGAGAAGAAGTTGGGCCATGATGGTTTGCAGATTGGGCCGCTAATTGGCTGATGGCCTAAGGCACGCAGATTGGGCCGCTAATTGACTGATGGCCTAAGGCTTTAATTAAATAAAAAAAAGAAGGAAATTGTATAAATCAAGGTTCGATCCCTTGACATGAGGGTACAAAGACAACCCTTGACCATCAAACTATGAGTGAATTTTGAGCATTAACCCAGATATATATGATCACTATATTTTAATTTGGGGTACAACTGTACCCTGTCCCTAGTTGGATCCGCCACTGCCGGTCAGAATATTGCTACTCGCGGCATCAATTGCAAACACGAACTCACCATTCAACACCGGCGCCACCAACGGTAAGGCTGAACTTGCGTGTGCCCGCACGGTAAGATCTGCTGCCAAGCCTAGGCGGGTCAGATCCGCCACCGGAAGCACCGTTTCCTCCGCTCGTTACCCATGATCGCTGACGTCCAGCAGTGAAGAGCTAAATCAAGCCACTACAGGATGCCGCTGCTGGAAAACTTGAAGGCCCGACGCACAATGTCGCCTATCATTCCCAACACCCGACCATCACCGCCAGTCCGTCGTCACTGCAGGGAGGCGCTGTCGGAAAACTAAGGGTCCAACGCACAGCGATGCCTTTCGTTCCCAACACCCAACAATCGCCGCCACGATTGGAAAGATAGTCGCCGCCCGGCCATGCTGAAATATTGGACTCACATCTAACTCGTCGCGATCTCAGATTGGAATAAAATTCCTAGTCGCCAGGAATATGCAACGCCTGTCTCGACTGCCCGTTTTATCAAAATTCATGTGCATATTGAAGAAGAAGGAAAAAAAACAAAGGTAAAGAAAATATTCAAAGTACAAGGGTTCAAACATGAGATAGAATATGTGTTGCTTTGTTTTCTTTTATATAAAAAAAACAAAGAAGCAGACTCAAGAAAAGTGGATAGAAAGCTTACACTGATGATATGGATTGTATGATGCGTTCTGATTTAGTGATCTTTCGAAAGAAAATCTGTAAGGATAGAAGAATATGTCATGTGTATTAGCAGATCTAGTTGAAGCTACACTTCATGTTAAAATAATTTCTGAAATACGTTTGAAGAATAAGAATTGAGAAAGGGAACGTGGATCCAGAATTAATTGCTTACACTTTGTTGAGAGTGAATTGAGCGCTAAGAATCCCTATTATATAGTAATGAATCCTACAAATATTAATGGAAATTATTTGTATTGGTGTAATCTCTACAAAATTGTGAGAGATTCTTTACTATAAATAAAGTTGACAATTTTGAATAGATTTGCTGCTGTCCTGATGAACAAGAAATGCATCGGTTCTATATTTACATTCTGCTGGATGATACGAAGGAAGAGTTAATTGGGCCATCAAAAGATTAGAGGATTGGGCCAAGAAAAAAATTATTTGCCTTTGTGGGTCAAATAAATTTAGTTGCTTCCCATGCCTCTTCCAATGAGCGGCCTGAGGTTGATGTGAGCGATGAAGAATTTCTTCAGTTTGATACTTCATTTGAGACTCCTCTGTTTGGTTATCTGTTTAAGACCTAGAAAATTTATTAACTCCAAAACATGTAAGTGTGCAGTTGATGAACAGATTAAATTCAGAAATAGCTGCAGCCGAAGCTTGTAAAGAAGATGATGAAATGGAATCTTCTTAGAATCTGGCAACCCTACGCGGCGCGGAGGCGGGCGGAAGATGCCGAAGCGGGTGAACGGGCCGACCTGGGGAGAAAAGAATTCATTTGTGCTACTGACGTGGCAATTACTTAGACACTTTTGTTTCCATTAAATAATAGGATCACGGTGTTAACATCCCAAGCCCTTTTAAATAAATCAGGTGCCGGATTGATAAAAGAAATATTTCAGGTCTTATAGCGATAGTTAATAAATTTTCTAGGTCTTAAACCGGTAAAACTAAAAAAAAAAACTTTAAATAAGGTGTCGGCTATCGCACTCTCGAAATAATTAAAGTACCCCAATAATATTTAAATTAAAATATTTTTATTAATAAGACTTATTTACCCTTATATGATTAATTCCTCATTATTCATAATTTTAGACTTACCCTATTTTTCTTTAAACTTTTATTTTAATCAACTGTTATTCCAGAAGGAATGGATTCCATTCAATTCCAATGAATATGAACTGAACTTGTGATACGGCCCAAGGAAATAGAGCCCAACATTGTGGCCCAATGAATGAAAATAGAGATAATATATTACTCCCTTCGTCCCAGGAAAGATGACACACTTTTTATTTTGGATTGTCCACAAAAGTTTGCACATTCCTAAAAAAGCAAAAAGTCAAACACAATCACCATTCTCCATACACAGTGAGCCCTCCCTATAAGCCACTTGAGGCACATCCTGCGATTTACCTCCTCCACCAATCCCCAGGGCAGGGGCGGTGGGGGCCCCTAATGGTGGGGTACACCATTTTTATTTACAAAAAAATCACCCCTACCTAATACACTTAACATACTTTATCATTTATTTATTACAAAAAAATACCATAATACCCCCTAAAAGTCACCACTTTATTAATCTCCGTACCAGGAAAGGGGGTGCTAACTTTCATGGGAAGGAGGGAGTATTATATATGAATTCAATAGATTCGTTACTTCTTTTGTTTGTTTCTTCCTTTCAAAATTTTAAGAAACAAATAAAAGAAAAAGGAAATGATGATTGCACATTTTTTTTTATCTGTATGATCTCTTCAAGGAGAAGATCAACCGTGTCCTACGACTGGTTCATGAACTTCAGCCCCATGTTGGGGGTATAATTAAAAATGAAATTATAATTAAAAGATTAAAATTGTTTTTATTGAAGGTATATTTAGTAATATGCACATGTTTTATTAAAATACATTGGGATGTATTTAGTAGATGAGGGTATGTTTAGTAATAATTGTCCACTTTTTTCTTCTATTTTTTTGGACAGAGTAATAATTGTCTACTTGAATTACTCTTTCGTAAATAATTCGTAGAATAGAAAAAACTGACAATATTTTTAATAAAAAAGTAACATTTAAATAAGGAAATGTATTGTAAAAAGTGATAACATTTTCAACATAATGTGATATCTAGTAAAGAAAATGTGATATCCGTTCAATTGAATTATTTGATAAATAATTTGTAATCTAGATAAAAAATGATAATATTTTTAATAAAAAATTGAGATACTCTCTTGTGATACGGGTGTAAACGGATCGATCCATTACTAAAATATATTTATTGTATAGATAAATTATGCTTATTTGTAGTTAAAGTATGTTAATAATAAATCATATTATAACACGTTGTTAAAGCCATACTTTAATACATAATCAAACATACTTTAGAAAACATACTTTAACAACTATTAATCATACTTTATCTATACAATAAGCATACTTTAGTGATGGGTCGACCCGTCTCACACTCGTTTCATAAATAATCCATCTCACAAGAGACTTTGTCTAAAAAGTTATACTGATAAAAGAAAAGTGATAATCGCTCAATCGAACTTTTTTATGTATAATTTATATGGAGATTAAAAAGTAATAAATTTTTAAATAAAAAATTATATTCAATCAACAAAATATGATAACGAACAATTCAATCATTAATATTTAATAGAAAAAAGTGATAATATTTTTAATTAAATGTGATGACTGATTAATAAAGTGATAATCATATAATCAAAATATATTATGAGTAGTTCGTAAACAAATAAAAAGTTATAACATTTTATATAAAAGTAATATCAAATTATGAATAAGTGATAATAAAAAAATAAAATAAAAATACATATTACTTTTAATAATTAAAGATAATTAATACTACAATAATCTGTTTTAAAAAAAAACTCATAAAGATATTAATAAAGAGAATTGCAAATAGGGAAGTGTATGCACGCATCCCCGCCCGCCATTTTATCTATACATTTGTATAATAGCAACAAGAGTCAACAAAAATTGGACTTAATTTTGACCAAGTTTTCCCCATTTTCAATTTGGTGCTAATTTAGTAAATTTCACAAAATAGTATGCAATTTTCATAATTTTTAAATCATTTCAACAAAATTCCTTTCTAAACCCTAATCTCACATTTTACAATGTTCTTCCGCTGCACCTAATACCTTCACTATTTAAAATATCAATTCCGCCGTTCTCAAGTTCTTGCGTCCGTCGATGCTCAACTAGACGTTCTTCTGGCCACTTCCACTTTTATATTTCATTCCCTCATTCTTGCTACGGTATTTTTTCTTTTATTTTCTCCATTTTTGTATTTCTTAGTTGCTACAGTTTACTTTTGTGTTCTGCTGACATTGTTTTTTTTATTTTTTGAAATATATATTTGTTGTTTTGGTCAAGATTAGAGATCTATTCTAATCTTCTATTAGATTTGGAGATCTATTTTAATTTTCTATTCTTACAATAATATTTTTTCTTTTGTGTTCTGCAGTTTTGTATTTCTTACTTGCTACGGTATTTTTCCTTTTGTGCTCTGCTGATATTGTTTTTTTTTTGTTGAAATATATATTTGTTGGTTTGGTCAAGATTAGAGATCTATTCTAATTTTCTATTAGATTTGGAGATCTATTCTAATTTTCTATTTGATTAGTCCAATTTTGTATTACATGCAGTCAAGAGATCTATTCTAATTTTCTATTAGATTTGGAGATCTATTATAATTTTCTATTAGATATTTTCCAATTTTGTATTACATGCAGTCAAGTGTGATGTAACTTTAACTATTGCAGATTTCATGGCTGATTTTGTTTTTGTGTTATGCAGTTTTGTATTTCGTACTTGACCACTTCCGCTTTAATATTTCATTCCCCCCTTTTTGGTTACATGCAGTCAAGTGTGATGTTTTATTTTTTGTTTAACTTTTGCAGATTTCATGGATACATTGTCCCTTCACAGTAGTAGTGGTGATAAAACTTCTTATTTATATGATATGATGTTCTTCATAGTAATGGTGTGACTTTAGTCCCTTCATTCACACGGAAAGTGTCACAATAAAGGTGGTGACAATACTCACCGTTTTTTATAATTTTCAAGTATTTAATTACACTAAGCTGTTTATTAATTTATGCAGAAATCAATCAATGCGATTTCAGGACAAAATCCTCTTATACTCCTTATCAAAACTCTGACATCAAAGGTGCAATCCATTGAATTTTATGTTAATCTATACATGTATCCCAATAAAATTTATATTTATGTTGTTCTCTTATCTAATTGATCCAAAAGTAATTGAGTGCAAGTTCAAAACTCCCTTCTATTTGGCTCCCCGTGGAAAATCTTACACCAAAGGTACGTCTCATTCTTCAAGTTCAAAACAGCTGAATGTATAATATGTATATAAAAATATATGTATACATGTATTCCTGATGTGTTTTTTTAACTTTTGCAGATTGCATGGCTTCATCGTCCCTTCATTCACACGGAAAGTGTGGAAAATCTGACATCAAAGGTGCGTCTCATCCTTCAAGTTCAAAATAGCTTATAACTATTGCACATTTCTATGTGTTTTGTTTCCATATATGTATCTAAATTTATATGTATACACAAATAACCATTAATTCCTGATGTATTTTTTTTTAACTTTTGCAGCTCTCATGACTTCATCGTCCCTTCACTCACACGGAAAGTATGAAAAATCTGACATCAAAGGTGCATCTCATCCTTCAAGTTCAAAACAACCTTTTATAACTATTGTAACTTTCTGTGTGTTCTGTTTCAATATATGTTTCATATAACTTTACTCTAAATGTGAGTGTCACATCCTATCACAAAATTCTTAATGGTGTAAAAATCAAAATGATACTCCATTGTAAAGGGACGTCGGAGGGGGTATATTGTATACATACATACATCATAAATATGTCCCTACTTTTTTGGTTACATGTACATCAACCATTATAAATATTTTTTTATTCCCACTCACTTTTATTTAGTTCTAAATCTGCCTTTTCATTAATTAGAACAACAACTTGCTTCAAAATCTAGATTAATCATCTTATATAGTATATACTTGCCCCATTCAGCACTTCAGCATCTGCTTTTTCATAACTGTTGAGTGACAGCATCAGCACTTCAGTATAATTAATACAACATCTGTTGAGTGAGAAATATTTAGTGGATATACCTGTTCATAATGGTGTTAATTTGTTTGAGGAGTATAATATTCCTGATCAAAATCTAAATAAAGCATCCATGGAGAACGACATCGAACCTGATGACGCTGACGAGAGTGGACACAAAATGTGTAAGAATAAATTTAAATTCATACTTCAATTTGTTCCATTTCTATTTTTTTAATTGAATAAAAAATTTCCTTTCTTTATGTGGTAGCTTCAATGTATTGGGATATGGAAGACGCTTTACATGAATGTGAATATTGTGGTTCCAAATTTTGGTATGACGAGAGATTAAAGTCCTATCCAAAGGTTAGACATCCAAAATTTCCTCTCTGTTGCATGCATGGTAAGGTTAAACTTCCATATATGCGTGAACTACTGAATACCTTATTCAAAATTCTACCTGGCACAACTTTGAGATCAGAGCTTTACAAGAACAATATAAGGTCATTTAACTCAATGTTCTCATTTACATCTATGGGTGGAAAGATAGATATGACATACAATGATGGAAAATCGCCACCTATGTTTATAATCAGTGGTCAGAATTATCATTTATTAGGTAATCTATTGCCATCAGATGGAAAACCTGCAAAGTATTCCCAACTCTATATTTATGATATGGAGAATGAAGTCATCAATCGAATGAAGTCTGTTGGGTTAGTATTCAGTCATTTACACTTTCATATTTTTATACTATTTTTTTATATAAAGGTAAATTATTGTATTCTATTTTTCGTTTAAATATTGACAATTTATTAATTTTATTTATATGTAACTACATTCTTAATCTAAAAGTGTTTCATGTGAATTCTATACTTCAGAATGGAACAAAAGATAAATGCTATCCATGGAGAAATTGTAGCGGATTTGAGAACCATGTTGAATATCTATAATGTATTTGCTAAGAACTTTCGGATGGTGGGACAAAAATTCAACAATGGAAATGATGATTTCAGGCTAGTGCTTAAAGGTAAAAGAGGAACTGATGGAAGAACGTTCAACACTCCTACTGTATCCGAAGTGGCAGCTCTATTTGTTGGTGATTTTGAATTAAACATGGGTGACAGGGATATAATTATTGAAACAAAAAAGGGTTATCTGCAGAGAATTAATGAGTTGAATGCAGCTTACATAGGTCTTCAATACCCTTTATTATTTCCTTATGTGAGGATGGATACCAGGAGGACGTTCTATTAAATGGTTACGTTGATGGTGTTTCAACTGGAAGAAAAAGGATCAGTATGAGGGAATTCTTCGCATTCCATTTACAAGATAGAGACAATGAGTTATCTACAATCTTGAAGTCAAAAAGGCTGTTGCAACAGTTCATTATAGATGGGTACACAATGATAGAAGCTGGAAGAATGAAGTTCATGAGATTGAACCAAAAAAAATTAAGAAGCCACATGTATAAGGGTGTTCAAGATACTGTATTGCAGGGAGAATTCTACTCCAGGACACAGAAAAAAAGAGTTATTCTCCCACCATCTTTCACAGGTAGTCCAAGATATATGGTACAGAATTACCAAGATGCTATGGCCATATGTAGGTGGACTGGGTATCCAAACCTCTTCATTACATTTACGTGCAATCCAAAATGTCCGAAAATTGAAAGATTTGTTCAATCTAAAAATTAAAAAGGTGATGATCATCCAGATATTATAGCTAGAGTATTCAAGATTAAGTTGGATGCACTTATCAATGAACTATGAGTAAAGAAAATTTTTGGCGCTGTGAATGCAGGTATTTTTCATTTCTGTTTAAACATTAGTACAAGAATTGATTTTTGTTAATACTTCATCAAGTTTTGGAGGTTGTTTAACAAATTTTCAACTATTATAGAATATGTATTAATAGATTTTTTTCACATTGGTTTATACAATTGAATTTAAAAAAAGAGGTCTTCCACACGCCCATATTCTTCTTTTTTTAAAGAATAGGAGAAACGACCCAATAGGGGATGAGATTGACAAAATTATCTCCGCTAAATTACCAGATGAAAAGCAGAACCTGAATATTTTGCTGCTGTAAGGGACTTCATGATGCATGGACCCTGTGGAGAAGTAAACAAGTCTGCACCATGTATGTCAGAGAATGAAGTCTGCACCAAGTACTTTCCAAAGAAATATTGTGAATCCACAACCATCGATTCCGATGGATATCCAATATATAGGAGAAGAGAAGACGGTAGAACTATTTGCAATAGCGGTGTATTTTTGGATAATCAATACATTTTTCACACAACCGAGAATTATTATTGAAATTCGGAGCACACATAAATGTGGAGTGGTGCAATTAGTCAAGATCGATTAAGTATCTCTTCAAGTACGTGAACAAAGGTTTGGACAAAATTTCAACCACTTTTACGAGATCTTCTAAAGGAAACATTGTAGAAACAATGGATGAAATAGATATGTACTACTACTGTCATTACATTTCTCCATGTGAGGCCGTCTGGAAGATATTTGGATTCGAGATCCAGTACAGGTATCTACCTGTTGAGAGACTTGCTTTTCATCTAGAAAACAAGCAATCTGTCATTTTTTATTATTCAGAATCTATGGATTCAGGTATGACTAAACCTTCAGTTAGGGAGAGCATGTTCTTGGGATGGTTTGAGACAAATAAGAAATATCCAGAGGCTAGGAAATTGACATATGTTGAATTCCCACAACACTTTGTTGGAAAAAAGATTTGATAATTTGGATAAAGCGTAGTCGAGGTCTTGCAGTTGGTAGAATCTGCTATGTTCCTCTAGGTGCTGGAGATTCTTATTATCTAAGAATTCTACTTAATGTTTTCCGAGGTCTAACATATTATGCTGATTTTCTTAAGTATGGAGGAAAAAATAATAAAACATTTAGAGAAGTTTGCTATGCACATGGACTGCTCGAAGATGACAAGGAGTACATAGATGCAATTCATGAAGCTGCTTCTTGGGCAACAACACCATTACTCCGAACATGTTTGTTAATCTTTTACTTTCAGGAACAATGAGCAGACCTGAAGATGTTTGGAAAGCATGCTGGAAAGACCTGTCTAATGATATTTTACCTAAGCAAAGAAAGAGAATGAGATTCAGAGGTAATATACAGTAATATAGTAAAAATTTAATTTTTGGATTTAAATTTTTATTCATAGTTTCTACCAAGTAAATGCATTCTAACCAAATATTCAAATATGACATCAATAATGACATATCATTTTCATTCATGATAACCGACAATGTAATCCATCTTCAACTCTTTTAATTTGTTCATGATAAATTAGTCTTTGCAATTATAAATTACATATGTGTCTTTCTTTTAATCTTTGTATTCTAGATTTAGTGATGACTCCACAAGAAATAGAGAAAGCGTGTTTGTGTGAGATTGATAATGCATTGAAAATTTTCAACAAGAGCCTCAAGGACTTTGAAAGGATGCCAGTACTGGATGAATAAAGAATTGTCCAGAATCATAACAGGCTGATATCCAATGGATTGATGTACAATAAATCTGATCAGAGAAAACAGATTGAGGAGATGTTGGGGAAATTCAATACACATCATAAGCATGTATATGATAGTGTGATGAATAATCTTGCCTCTACATCTGGTGATATTTTTTTCGTTTATGGATATGGTGGCACTGGAAAAACTTTTATGTGGAAAGTTATATTAGCAACTGTTAGATCAAAAGGAGACATAGTTTAGAATGTTGTTTCAAGCGGAATCGTATCCTTGCTTTTACCAGGAGGACGAATAGCTCATTTACATTTTTTATACCCCTTTCGGTATCTGAGGACTCCACGTGTAACATAAAATAGGGTATTGATCTTGCTCATCTCCTTTTAATCTGCAAACTGATAATATGGGATGAAGCACCTATGGTTAATAGATGGTGAATTGAGTCCTTGGATAAGACTTTGAGGGATATCATGCAACTACAGGATGAAGACAATTTGAATAAACCTCTTGGTGGAAAGACTGTTGTGTTGGGTGGAGATTTTAGACAGGTTCTCCTAGTAAATCCAAAGGAAAAACGCCAGGACATTGTTAGAGCAACAATAAATTCTTCATACTTATGGGATGAATGCAAAGTTCTCAAATTAACTCAGAACATATTCCTACTATTTATGAGAAATTCTGCAGATGCTGATGAATTAAGGGATTTTACTGAATAGATATCAGGTATAGGTGATGGAACTTTAGGATCTATTTGTGATTTGTACACATGTTCATATACCAGAAGACCTTCTACTAAATTCCAATGATGATCTAGTAAGAGAAATCATCGATGAATATATCCAAACTTTTTGACATCGGTGGAAGATCCGAATTATCTTCAGCAGCATGCCTTACTTGCTCATACTCTAGAATCTATTGATTCAATAAATGAGTACATGATTTCTTTGAATGGTATGGAATCCAAGATTTATCTAAGTTCTAACTCTGCATCAAAATCAGACTCAAACGTGGATATTTTAGTAGATGTACACACACTGAAATTCCTCAATTCAATTAAGTGTTCATGATTACCCAATCATGAATTGGTATTGATGATTGGAACACCCGTGATGCTTTTAAGGAATTTAGATCATGCTAGGAAACTATGCAACGGTACAAGGATGGTGATTACTAATGCTGGAGATAGAGTTCTTCAGGTAAAAGTTCTTACAGGTAATAGTGCGAGACAATGTGTTCTAATTCCAAGATTAACGTTGACACCATCTGACACTAGAATTCCATTTATGTTCCAACAGAGACAATTCCTATTGATAGTCTCTTATGCAATGACCATAAATAAAAGTCAGGGACAATCATTGGACAATGTTAGAATCTACCTTAAAAGACCAATCTTTGGTCATGGTCAGTTGTATGTTGTTGTGTCTAGAGTGACAAATCATAAAGGTTTGAAGATTATGCTTTGTGATAAGAAAGATGTTGAGAGTAGTTCCTGTAGGAATGTTGTCTTTAGGGAAATTTTTAGAAATTTATGAAATTTTCTTATATATGAACGTTATGAAATTTAGGAATGTTGGCTTCTTACTCATTCTCCGGTTAAGCTCTTCCTTAATATCTGGTAATAACTAACAAATAATGTTTTATTTCTTTGCTCAACTAACTTTTTAATGAAGTTATAATTGTGGGTTATGTTCTTCATCCAGTTCATTTAATCCATTCTCATTTCTTATGAATTCTTCAAGCATCCCTGAGAATTATC
Organism: Pogostemon cablin; assembly: GCA_023678885.1. Lineage (NCBI taxonomy): Eukaryota > Viridiplantae > Streptophyta > Magnoliopsida > Lamiales > Lamiaceae > Pogostemon > Pogostemon cablin. The sequence goes on along the minus strand of CM042965.1, from coordinate 16,399,922 downwards.
TTCGTAAATTTTTTGTCACTTGAAAGTTTCCATTCGAAACAAACAAGGTATGAAACTCTTCACTCCTCTTCAATTCAATTGTAGCTTAGTGTTGGTAGAATAAATTGTGCTTCCAATAAATTCTAGATTTGACAATCAGCTACAATTTGTAGTTTTATGTCGTGCATCAATTTTAAGTTTTAATGCTTTACTTATGCTTTTAGTTTGGAATAAGTGATTAAATTATGGGGAGAATTACGTTGGTAATGCTTGCTTGGAAAATAAGAATGAATTGAATTGCAAATATGTATCATATTCTTATGATTTGATAATACATGCAAGGTGTTTGATTAATTGCTTAAGAGAGAATGTTATGGGAAGCTATACAAAATCATAAGTTGTTGTTAATAGGAAAAGATGTGAATCTTAAATGAATGATTCTTAGCTTAAAAGAGTTGAAGCCATAATAAGCATAATCTTTGTTCATGGTTTCTTTGATTTTTCTACTCTAGTACTCTTTCTTTCTTGCAGGTACACTTTTCATTTATCCTCTCCTAACTACTCCTTGCAGTGTATGTTTATTATTTTTAGTCTTATTGATTGATATCAAAATAATTTTTTTCTTTATCTTAGACGATAAGTGCTTTAAGATTGACTTGGCAGGTTCATGCTTAGTGCTTTAATCGAATATATTTGGTACACGTTTAAAAAAAATTATTTCAGTGGAGTTTGATATTATGACAATCCAGCTACAAATTGTCAATTATCCTGAATTATTTTCTCAAGTACACTGATGATTATTTATAAAAAAATCTTTTGACTAAATAGATTGGTTGGTTGATTTGAATCTAACATTTTGATAAACTTGGATCACTCTTTGTAAATATGTTGAAAGCTTTCGTACTTAATACCATGTTGAAACTATTTCTGACATTGGAAAAATATATAATGTGGTAAGTCATCTTTCACTAAATTACATTAATTAAGTTCTTCCATAGAGAGTTGTACTCTTAATTAACGCATGATCTTTATCAAATTCGTTTCAGGGTTACTCTCTACTACTAAATTCCAATTCAACTAGTATAGTACATATGAACATCTATTATAAAATGCGTGATCGTGCAATGCACAGGCCGGGTATTACTAGTTCCATATAAATGGATAATATATCTCACGGAATGAGATTCGTGAGAAGGTCTCGCACAAGACTCACCTATAATATTTTAATGTGTATTGAAGTGAATGAAATAATAGTTTAATTTATAGTGGATAATTGTATTTGTGTAATATTGAGGGCCCATGGAAATTTTTAAATATTTTGGGTGGATCCTAGTTACTATAAAGGGAAGTGTAACCCTTTTTATGGGATGTTCAAAATGAAATATGTAAATATTATCGTGGGACGGAGAGAGTACGAATTAAAATATAATATTTTTAACCTATTTTACATTAAATTAGTATATTCTTTAATCTCCAGAAAAAAAGAGACAAAGAATGGCTTACATGAGACAGATAAAAAGTGATAACTTTAATAATAAAAATGATAATACTATTTCATGAACTAACTTATAGTATAATAAAAAGTAATAATATTTTATAGTGAAAGTGATAACTAATAACTAATTACGAAGAGATAACAATTTATAGCGAAAGTGATAACTAATTATAGAAGAGTTAGCCTAGTGTGAATTAAACTCACATGTAAACCATGTTTTTGCAAAATTACTCTTTGGAAGTAATTTTATTTATTCAGAAGAGTAATAGTTAATCTCTCTAAAGAATTATTTTTCATGTACTAAATAGTACTCCCTCCGTCCATAGGTAAGAATCACATTTTACCATTTTGGTTGTCCCACCCAAAGGATCTTATTTTCTTTTTTGGACATATGGGACCCACTCACACCCACTAATACAATTAAAACATGGGACCCACACACCCACTAATACACCTACCCACTACACATTAAATAATAATACTCCTTAATCCACGTACCCAAAAGCAAATGAGACTCTTACTAATGGACGGAGGGAGTAATAAAAAAATCAGGATTTACGATAATTTGAAGAGTAATTTTTTTATTTAAAAGAGTAATATTTTATATCTTTAAAGAGTAATTTTTCAGGTTTTACATGTGAATATGGCTTGCACAAGTATTTGCCATTTACGAAAGCAGAAACGACCGTGAAATGGTCTCACACAACTTGAAAAAAAAATAAAAATAAATAAATAAAAGTATGATCTTCGAGATAGAATAAATAACGTTTTAATGAAAAAAATATATACTCTATTTAATAAAAAAAGATAACTTAAAAAAATCATTAAGTATTCCCTCTATCCTATTTCAATTTTTACATGTTTCTATTTTGGGCGTCCCATTTTAATATTTATGTTTTCCTTTTAGATATATGAGACTCACCTAAAAAAATTAATATATCACCATGGACCAACAATCAATACTAATACACCTATCAACTTCACATTATATATTAAATTTTCAACCCACTATATATTAAAATATATATACTATATGCATTAATCGACATAAACATTGAAACAGTACCAAGCGAGTATTGTGATATTCAATTTTTTTTTAAAGAAGTGATATTCAAATTAGTACTCTACAAGTTAGGCGATTATTTTTTCTCAAAATAAGTTGAATCATTAAAATGATTTTTTTAATGCGCTAAAGCACGACGAATGTAATAAGTCGGAGAAACAAATGATTTTTGTCGCAGCATAAGATAAAGATTCAATTCAATTGAGATACATTAATGACATGTGCATAATCAACTCTAACATCATGTGCCCCCAAAAAAAAATATTGCTTGTTTCACCAGTACATCATTTCTCCAGCCTTTATATAACCCAAACAGAAAACCCATCAAACCAGAAGAGAATCAAAGTCAAATTTCTTTCTCATATTTTTTCTCCGCCAAGGGAATCCAAAAATTAAAAAATAAAAAAAAAGCAAAAGTTGATATTTTTGCCATCCAGGTTGATGATGAATTGCCTCAACCAGAGTGTTTCTTCATTTCTTGTTGGAAAACTTACGTTCATAAACGCTAACCCTATTCATGCATAGGGAGAAATCTTACCTTTCTCTGTAGGGTTAAGTTGCAGTGGAAGAAATAAGTTGATCGTCTGAACCGATTGGTACTCACGCTTGGTAAACTGTGATCTCATGAATCCAATCTCACAATACGGGATTGTGAATTAATTTCCACGATACAGTATTATTCTGTTAAATATGATGACTGGATTTTGTATTGTGATTTCTGGGAGAAAAAACACGAGAGAGGAAACGCACCCTTGCGTTCTGCGTTATGTCGCGCGTATGAACATTTCAGCACTCTGCGTTCTACAACGCGTGTCTGTGCTGGACAACTGCATGGCGCAGTATTTGAAATCCGAGGAGACAGGAGTTGAGTAACGGTTTCATAACTCCTTCTGTCTCTCTTATCCACTTATATTCATATGTGTATTATAATTAATATTTATTATATTAATTATTGTTTACATCTCCCACTCACATATGAAGTCAAAAGTCGCCTGACTCAATTTCTTCATGAATCATATTCTCATACAGATTAATACATCATGTGACCCACGAGATATGAGTTTTAATCGCTGTACACTTGTTAGAGATATATAGCAACTCAACCAGTTTATCAAAGAAACTCAACAAGCTCGTTATACCCCAGAACTCTTGAACATTTAACATAAGTTGACATATCTCTTTTTCAATCCCTAAATTTATCAGAGCATATTCAATCCTTTTGCAAAAATAACTATGTATTCATAATCAAGACCCTGCTTGATTGACTAGTCAATGAATCACAATAGTATATATTAAATTAAGACGTTCTTCCCATCTCACTAAGTATCTACAGTCTCCCACTGTAGCTGCTTTCCTAGATATGTACCGCGTCACCGTTATTAACCATAGCTCTTTTGGTAGCATGCTAAAGTAGCAACATCAATCCTGTTGGGGTCATAAGGGTAACCAATAGATAAGGACTCATACTTTTGAGAAAATAGGGATTATTTTCTCAATCCTGTTGGGGTCAACTTGGTACATGTCGTTTTCCTAAAATACATGTCACAATGTCTTTAACTTTCTTCCAAGAAAGTGTATGTCGTATTTCATTTAATTTAGACATAGTGTAAATTAGAGTTCAAGTGTGTCCCATACACTTAACTCGGGTATCCTCCCTCCAAGGTATATGATCTCCGTCGATTTAGCTTTACAACAAGTTGGATTAGACTCGTGGAGAAGTCTATCCCGATTATATTACTATCGTAATCTCATCTCTGAGCTCCCACTGAGCCAGAAGCGATTGCTCGTATGAGAGAGCCAATCATAACTTGCCGACATACTATTAAAATTAATAAAACATATATAAATAGTTAAGCAATTAACTATTCTATTAACACACATTAACATATTCAATATATCGTTTTAAATCCTTCGCAAATTCAAACGAATAGAAATGTAACTAAGAATCACTTTCTTCTTGTTTACAATATTTTTAACAAAGTTGTACTTTATGTCAATGTGTTTGATTTTTCCATGATATTTTGGGTCTTTTGTGTAAGTAATAACCACCTGATTATCACATTAACAAAAATAGCTCCCACTGGAGTGTTTGAGACCTCCAAATATTTCATGAATCTTCTCAACCAAATAGTATCTTGAACTGCAGATGAAGTCTGTTTCTTGTTATACCATGAGATTGCTCCATCATTGAGCAAGAAGATATAACCGGGAGTTGATTTACGTTTATCTAAATCACCACTCTAATCAACGTCTGTATACCCATTCAGTGATAACAGAAAGAATAATCTGCAGTCAATCACATTGGCATATGGTACTCTGGCCATTTTATTCTTCTCATCTTGAGCCTTGGGACACATTTGCTTACTCAATGATTCGCCTTCTATAATAGGAGTATCTATAGGTTTGCAGGTATCCATCTTGAATCGTTCTAAAAGATTCTTGATGTAAGTCTTTTGAGACAAACCCAATAACTTCTTTGAACAATCCCTATGGATCTTCACATCAAGTATGTACTCTGCATTACTCATATCTTTCATTTTCAATATACTCTTTGCTATTACTCGCTAGTAGTATGTCATCCACATACAAGGATAGAATCACAAATTAACCATTGGACCGATTAACATAAACACAGTGGTCTTCATTTATCATAATGAAGTTATATGAGATAATCGTTGTGTGAAACCTCAAATACCACTGTTTAGAGGATTGCTTGAGTTCATAGATCGACCTTTTCAGTCTACAAACTTTACCCTCTTTACCTCGAAGAATAAATCCTACAGGCTGTTGGATGTAGATTCCTTCTTTTAATTCTCTATTGAGAAATACGGTCTTAACATCCATTTTGTGTAACTCTAAATGCATACTAGCCACTATAGCCAAGAGACGAATCGAGGTAAATCACACTACAGGTGAAAAGGTTTCTACGTAGTCTATACCCTTGTCGAGTATAACCTTTTACCACCAAGCGAGCTTTTAACCTCTCTAATGAGCCATCAGCATTTCTTTTTATTCTGAGAATCCATTTATTCTCAATTTTCTTTCGTCCCTTCGAAAGATCTACAAGTCCCCACACTTGATTTGACTTCATAGACTCCATCTCCTCTTTCATCCATTTCTCCTTTGCCGGACAAGTTAGAGCTTCTGTAATGTTTATGGGCTCTTCCTCATCAACAGGAGAATCATCTCCATTTTCTGGTGAAACTAAGAAGGCTTGTCCTTAATGTCATAATACCTTTTGGGCATATGTTTCCTAGAACTTTTCAAGATGAGATAACTGATGATTGTCTTCTGTTAGACAAAATGCTCTTATTGGAAATCACCTGATTCTCAATCGGTAAATAACTATCAAGATCCACAACATCAGCTTATTAGTCCCATTTGGATCTTATAGGTATTGGTTTTCTACTATCTTGAAAATAGATCCGGCATCCCTGATGCCCCTTTACTAGAAAATTCTGTTTCCAGAAAATGAACATTATGTTATTCTGTCTCAGTTAAGCTTCCATCGTGATCTCCTATGAACACGTAACCCTTAGAATGTATGAAGTATCTTATGAAGATACACTTTTTGCCTCTAGGACCCAACTTTCCGTACTGACTCGATGAATCATGTACTAAGCTGCTGATCCCCAAGCTATAAGGTTACTCAAGTCAGATTTCTATCCGTCCAAAATTCATATAGAGTCGAAGCAACTGATTTTGAAGGCACGCAATTAAGCACATAAGCTGTCGTAAGCAACGCATCTCGTTAGATTAGCTTGTGCCATCATGGATCTAACCATCTCCAACAAAGTCCTTTTCCTTCTTCCAGTAACACCATTTTGTTGAGGTGTATAAGGAACAGTTAATTATCGGATTATACCATTTCATTACAGAATTCCTTGAATTGTTCTGATAGATATTCACATCCTCTATCAGTTCTTAGAACTTTGATAGACTTGTCTTTTGATTTTCAACTTCACTCAAGTATCGTCTAAAATAATCCAATGCTTCAGACTTATGAGATATCAGATAGACATCCAAAACGTGAATAATCATCAATGAACGTAATGAAATAGTGAGCTCCATGTCGTGCTCTCATATTTATAAAATCACATATATCGAAATGGATTACTTCTAATGAAGATTCAGACCTAATAGCTTTACCAAAAAGTTTTCAAGTCATTTTGCCAGCAAGATAATGTTCGCATTTGGATAATTCGACTTTAGAAGAAAGACTCAACAATCCTTCTTTCACAAGTCTATTCATCCTATCTTGCCCAATATGACCTAATCAAACATGCCAAACATCATTCACATTTACATTACTAGAAGAACGATTATATAGCAAATATGAATAATCATCATAATAACTAAATGTCATCCTATTACTATTTAAAACCATAAAGCCATCAGTTATATGTCCAGATGCATAACAAGTATCATTGATGCTCATTACCATAATGCTTTTAGAGACATATAACCCAAATTAAGTAGAACTGAAACATAAATTAAATTTCGCGTGATTCTCCGGAGCATATAGAACATCATGTAGGATAAAGTCTGAACCATCGTCAAGATCCAATATGCAAGTCCCAAGTCCTTTTGACTTCATCTCATGCATTGTTTTCCACATATTTCTACCTAGCCCCCTTCGAAACATGGCGAAAATCTACAAAAAAACTCCTCTGTCTCTCGTCACATGATCCGTTGCTCCTGAGTCTATAATCCTCAAAGGATAAGAATCAGATAGCCAGACAGTAATCGAGACATTAATTTCACACAAAATAGAATAAGATGAATTCACCTTTACCCACATGGGATCAGGGCATTCACGAGCATAATGACCAAACTTACTACAATTGTAACATGACATCTTGCTTTTATTTTTCTTATTCGTTTTGTCACGCTTGTTTTTCCTTTTCCGGTCATCAGTTTCGTAGTTGGATTATTGTCAGGCTTACCACCACTACCATCAGATCGTCTTCTCTTCTTTTCCTTCTTTCAATTCCTTTTTCTTTTGAAGGTCCCAGAAAAAAAACTTTGAGTCTCCGAGTCTCTCATCTTCTAACTCAACATGACGAGCAGTATTGTTGAAAGTTGTAATACTTTTATTATGTGTCAAGTTGACTTTGAGATGTTTCCAACGATCAGGTAAAGAGTGGAACATGGCTTAGATTTACTGTTCATCAAAGAGTATATGACCGGCAGTTTTGAGTTCGATTATCATATTTGACATCTCCCTGAGATTTTGTCTAATGTTATGATCAGGTTACCTTTTGAAGGTGTCAAATTTAATAGTCAACTGCCTATGCCTTGTAACCAATGTACCATACTTCTCACACATATATACCCAGATATAATGAGCAGTGGGATGTTGTTCACATTCATGGATCATTGCATCGATTACTAAGCTTACAAGAATATCTCGTGCAATGGAATTTTCCTTTTCCATGCCTAGTATGCTTCTTGGTCACATCTCTCTTAGTTTCCATAAACCTGCGCCTGGATCAGTCATCACTTGATTTATAGCATTCAATGTTTCTTGTTCATACAATACGCACCAAATTTTTATGACGCTTTGTGCATAGTTGTCACCATTGAGTTTCTCTCTTTTGTTCAACTCAGTGACAATATATTTCGAAGCTCATTTCTTTGATAGAGATTAAAGTGATTCAGTATATTAATAATATTTTATCTAAATTTTACGTTAAGCCAAACAGAGACATCTCAATAAATAACACATGACTTGATCTCGAAAAATAGCTCGGAGACTACTAATCATCAATCTCATCAAGTGTCATAATACTAGATTCTTATTTCAAAACGTAAAACACATTTAAGGTTCAAGTAATTAATAATAACTATGAACCGCTACTAATAAATTGAACTTAAACAACCATCCACAATAGCAAAAAACTCCAAGTCTGACAAGTCATGAACATAAAATTTTAATGAACTCCTTGAGTTTCCAATTAGAAATACAATAGAAATAAAACTAGTGATAAATATCGATTGTATCTCTTAATTTATCACTAGATTTAAAATAACATTCCCAATTAAATTCTTTAGTCCCCACATTAAAGACAGCTTGCCCTAGAGGATCTATATGAGAATTCTTTATCTGACGCTTGTCTCGACCTCTCAGTCTCAAAAAATCAGAACGTCGAATCCTTTCCATCCTCAAGCATGCTGATCTCAGTGCCTGTGTCCTATTTTTTGCCACAGAAGTATCGACCAAATCAAGCATAATGTAATAGCCATTAGGCTTCACTTGGTAAATCTCCCACTGAGCCCAAAAATCCTTTTGTAGGTGGGGAAGCAAAGTGTTCGCCCAGGTCTGAGGACTAGTAATTTGAAAATACTCATCACTTGGAATCATTTTGCTATAAATCAAGCGCATCATCTGGTTGTAGAGTTCAAACAAAACAATTGTATGCTCTCTTATGTTGTGTGTAGGCTTCATTTTATAATTCAAGAATTCATGGAGGACCTCATCTTTAGTCCTAATGTCTTCTTCTGTAATTGCTCCTGATCCGGACATGCCTCGGAGAAAAAATGAGCAATCAAATATCAAACACACCAGCGTTAGTCAAACTATATCACATGAATTTCCTCTACATATAATGCATATGGAAACAATTTCTCCAAGATGCAATAGGCATATTCACAAGTGTATCAGTCCAACTCACTTTGGCTCCCACTTTCATAGGCTACAAGAGTTTTAAACAATTATAACAACACTTAACACCATGAATTTAGAATTAAATGACATATTAAGGTGCATTATTACCAAAAATTGCAACCGAATAGATACCCCATAGTTCGTATTCAACAAATATGTCATAAAATGAAGTAAATCCTCACATACACACCAAAGATGACGTCAAACGCTTTCAAAAACATCACCATAGGACTCAAAACACTGAAAACACGTCGGAATAGGTCGTAAAGTCGCCAGAAAGCAGTTCCACGTGCCAGAACGCGCCGCCTGGAGCTGCCACGCGTCTCCACGTGCTGTCACGCGCATCCACACGCTGGGATACGCTTTCACATGCCACCACATGCGGCTGACGCTGTGCTGACTCCCGGTGCGTGTAATATACGCGCCACCAGCGGTGCTCCGTTGTCAGCGCGTGTGACCCACGCGCCACTGTCAACTACCGCGAGTGGTCCTCACGCGCCACCGCTGGTGCTCCCATTGCCGGAGCATGGTGCTCACGCGCCTCCGCCTCTGCCTGTCCCCCGGTGGTCTCCGGTCACGGGCTGACCCGCTGGTCCGACCCGTGTCCAGCGGTCTGACCCGGTTCGCCTCTTCTGACCCGGCCCGACCCAATTCAATAGCAGTTATAATTATTACAGAAAAGTCCCTCAACTGTATCGAATTTTCAAAAATCAACCCCCAAATTATCTGTAACTTTGCAAATTTGGCCCAAGTACGAAAAAACTTCAAAAAATCATATCTTGAGTTTTAAACGGCCAAAAAATGCTCAAAAAATACTGACGGACTCCTCTCGACGAGACCTATCTAGTGGTAGAATCAAAATGTACTATTTCTTACACGAAAAAATGATGAAAAATTCACACCCTTTAACATTAACGGTGAATTTCAACGTCAAACATCACATGTTCACTGGGATAAACCATAATCTGCCTCATACTCACATAAGCAACCCATTAATGTTATACAATACAACAATCATATAACATCAAACAAAAATTTATGTGAGAATATTTAAATCATGAAGGCAGAAAAATTAAAACATGAAAATCCAGAGAGAAAACTAAACACGGAGTACCAACCATTGGCTCTGATACCAATGTTGGAAAACTTATGTTCATAAACGCTAACCCTATTCATGCATAGGGAGAAATCTTACCTTTCTCTGTAGGGTTAAGTTGCAGCGGAAGAAACAAGTTGATCGTCTGAACCGATTGGTACTCACGCTTGGTAAACTGTGATCTCATGGATCCAATCTCACAACACGGGGTTGTGAATTAATTTCCACGATACAGTATTATTCTGTGAAATATGATGACTGGATTTTGTATTGTGATTTCTGGGAGAAAAAACACGAGAGAGGAAACTCACCCTTGCGTTCTGCGTTATGTCGCAGGCATGAACGTTTCAGCACTCTGCGTTTTACAATGCATGTCTATGTTGGACAACTGCATGGCGCAGTATTTAAAATCCAAGGAGACAAGAGTTGAGTAACAGTTTCATAACTCCTTCTGTCTCTCTTATCCACTTATATTCATATGTGGATTATAATTAATATTTATTATATTAATTATTGTTTACATTTCTGAATAACCGATGGCTTGTTTTCATAGCTTCAATGTGGATACAATCCTGTTCTGGGATTGGATATCTATTCGGAAGCATTTCACCAACGATCAAAGCTTCTTTGAATTATAACCAGAGGCAAGTAGCAAGGCTAGGTGTGGCTAAAGATTTAGGAGACAGTGTTGGGTTTTTAGCTGGAACGTTATCTGAGATTTTGTCATTATGGGCTGCACTTCTCATTGGTGCAATTTAGAATTTTGTTGGATATGGTTGGGTCTGGCTTGTTGTCACCGGTAGAACACCCGTTTTGCCATTATGGGCTGTGAGTATCCTGCTTTTTTACATTCTTTCCATTTTAGATATTTACTTCTTTTATCCTTTCACTTGTTAATGGAACTGCTCAAGCTATGTTTGTGTACCCTTTTTTTCAATATTGGATTGGTTTTAAGAAAATTATTGCAGTTTGATTTGGTTTTGATCAGGGGTTGACTTGTTTGGTTTCTTTAGATTTTGATGATGATAAATATGATAGCTTAAAGATTTATTTTTGAATGTTTAGAACTGTAATTTTTAGTCCTCTGTTTTGTGATATGCTCTGTAGCTGTTGTTCTTGTGGATCTATTAGTTTTGTACTTTTGTTCCCTTTTTTGGCGTAAAGTACTTGTATTTTCTGATATGTTACTTTTTTTTAAGTGCAATTAACTAATTTTGTCTATATATCTAATGGGATTAATCTTGTGGTTAAATTGGAATCCTTTTGATATTTTAGCATCTTTAGGATCAAATTACATAGAGTACAGTAGAATCCAACCCTTCTTTTTTCACCTTCTCCAGATTTTGAATTCGGAAGACATCAAATAGATCGTACATAGAAACTAAAGATAGTTTGCAAAACTAGCTGTAAATAGATCGGAAGTTGTTAGCTTAGCTTTCTTATTATAATTTTTGTAAGTAGTTATAAAATATGTTGGATAAATCTTGCTTGATTTGAAGTGATGTTGATCTAAAAGGACATCAAGCGAGAAAAATGTTCACTTTCTTCTTTTTTCTTCTTCGATTGTTTAAACAATTCAATAACACTGATTTGTACATTTTCTGTAAAAGAATCATTCTTCAGTTCTGTAAACATAAAGTTTACTTTACCATTCTTGTGATGAGTTACATAATTCCTTCGCCACTGTAAATTTTATTTACTAAAACTTTTTTATCATCATATTGGATCTGTTTCATGCTAAAAGTTCATATACTTAATCTTGAAGCCTTCCCAGATGAGTAAAGCATGATTTCTCCCATTTGCTATGAAATTTAGCTCGACTGATCAATCACTTCTACATGCAGATGTGTATTCTTATATTTATAGGAACAAATGGTGAGACCTACTTCAACACAGTAGCACTTGTATCTTGTGTGAAAAACTTCCCCAAAAGTCGTGGTCCTGTTGTAGGAATACTCAAAGGGTTTGCTGGCTTGGGTGGTGCCATTTTGACTCAGATATATGCAGTGATGCATTCTCCAGATCATGCTTCACTTATATTCATGGTGGCGGTTGGGCCAACGATGGTCGTTATTGAACTAATGTTCATTGTCCGGCCCGTTGGAGGTCACAAACAAATACGGTCATCTGATGGGTTTAGTTTTTCCATCGTCTATGGCGTGTGCCTCATTTTAGCTTCATATTTGATGGGAGTCATGCTCGTTGAAGATCTAGTTGAGTTAGACCACTTTGTTATTATAATCTTCACGGTGATTTTATTTGTCATTCTGTTGATCCCTATTGTCATCCCCATTACATTGCATTTTTCACGGGAGCAAAGAACGTCAGTGGAAGAGGCACTTGTACCTGAGACAGAGAAACAAGGGACTAACCAATCTGAGGATGATGCTCATGAAATCATATTTAGTGAAGTCGAAGATGAAAAGCCGAAAGAAGTTTATTTGCTTCCTGCTTCGGAGAGACAAAAGAGAATTGCTCAACTTCAGTCGAAATTGGCCCAAGCAGTAGCAGAAGAAGCAGTGAGAATCAAGAAAAGAAGGCCACACAGAGGAGAGGATTTCACTCTAATGGAGGCAATGATAAAGGCTGATTTTTGGCTTATATTTTTTTCACTTCTGCTAGGTTCCGGTTCTGGTTTGACTGTGATCGATAATTTGGGACAGATGAGCCAGTCCTTGGGGTACGACAACACCCACGTATTCGTCTCAATGATCAGCATTTGGAACTTTCTTGGCCGAATAGGTGGCGGCTACTTCTCTGAGAAAATTGTTAGGTATTCATTCAACTACATCAATATATATATGACAAGGATTATGCTATCATCACTTGTGTGATGATGAGAGAATGTCGTATTATATACAATTATTGTGGTACATGATCTCCATAATATATGGAAGGCAATCAAAGCAAAAAATACATATACATGATACAATGAATATAGATACTAATACAATATTCAACTCTTTCCCTTAATACCCCCCGTCAAGCGTTGCGTGGGGTGCAAGCAAATGCAAAGCTTGGAGCGCAAGAACGTAAAGGCGGGTTGTGGTAACGCCTTAGTAAAAATATCAGCGAGATAGAACAAAATCAGTGCGTAACTTACCCGAAGAGACCAGCTCACGAATAAAATGACAATCAATGTCAATATGCTTGGCGCGTTTGTGGGCCACTGGGTTTTGACTCAAAAATACAGCACTCTTGTTGTCACACAGAAGCGTCGCCGGAGGCTTGGGCGACTGATGAATCTCATGAAGTAAATTCAGCAACCAAATAATTTCAGAACCAGCGTTAGCGAGGGCCCTATATTCCGACACACAGCTTGAACGAGCAACCGTAGGCTGCTTTTTAGCACTCCAAGAAACGAGATTACCCCCAAAGAAAATTGAATAACCATAGGTAGAACGACGAGTCTCCAAACATCTCGCCCAATCAGCATCAGAATATCCCACAATTGTCTTCTCAAGATGGTGAGTGAAGTTAAGACCATAATGGATGGTACCCTTCAAATAGCGGAGGATGCGCTTGACAGTAGCAAAGTGATCGGCAGTAGGAGAATGAAGAAACTGGCTCACAGTGTTGACAGGAAAAGAGAGATCAGGCCGAGTGATGGTAAGATACTGAAGGGCACCTACCAACAAACGATAAAGCGTCGGATCATCAAACGCCGTTCCTGAGCTTTTCAATAAACTTCGCGCAGCAAGTGGGGTGGAAACAGGCTTGCACGCAAGCATAAAAGCTCGATCCAAGATGTCGTGAGCATACTTCGTCTGACCAACGAAAATGCCATCAGAAGTATAAGAGACATCCAAACCCAAAATATATGTCAACTTGCCAAGATCTTTTATAGCAAACTCCGAATGGGTGCGGGCAATAAACTGTCGAAGAAGATTCTGATCATTCCCTGTAAGAATAATATCATCAACATACAAGAGAAGATACAGAAGAGAAGACCCCTTCTTCAAGCAAAACAAAGAGGGATCGCAATGCGATTGGCGAAATCCCAGAGTCAACAGGTAAGTACTGAACCGCTGAAACCAGGCCAACGGAGCTTGTCTAAGGCCATACAGAGCTTTCTTGAGCCGACACACATGAGTAGGACTGCGAGAATCAACAAAGCCAGGCGGCTGAGCCATAAAAACTGGCTTAGAAAGGATCCCATTCAAGAAGGCGTTTTTCACATCCAATTGATGTAGAGGCCACTGATGATGCACAGCAAGAGCCAAAATAAGGCGAACAGTGGTGGCCTTGACTACAGGACTGAATGTGTGATGGAAGTCCGACCCAGGAATCTGTGTGAAACCCTGAGCAACCAGACGAGCCTTATACAGCTCAATAGAGCCATCCGAATGATACTTTGTCCGAAACACCCACTTGGACCCAAAAACGTTCACACCGGGGGGCGGTGGAACCAAATCCCAAGTGTCATTAAGTGCTAGAGCGTCAATCTCCTCTTGCATAGCAACCATCCAATGAGGGAATTTAGAAGCCGATTTAAAACCACGAGGCTCAGTAGCAGTGGTAAGAGAGCTAAGCAGAGCTGTGTAGGCCATATCAACAGGATACCGAGGCTTGAAAATGCCATTCTTTGCACGAGTGACCATTGAGTGAGATGGTACTCACGGTGGTGGAGGTGGCGGTGGAGCCACCGGCGAAGACGGAGGAGCCGCAGCGGGGGGAGCCTCCAGTGGAGCCGGAGGCGATAGGGGCTCAGTAAGAGGTGCAGGTGGCACATCAAATGTTTCCGGATCCATGTGAAGTGGAGGTGAAACAGAAGAACATGATACACTAGCAGTGGGAACAACAGGATCCAAAAAACTGGAAATTGGCAAGTCTTGTGCTGACTGAGGAGTATTCCCAGAGAAAGGGAAAAGTCGCTCATCAAAATGAACATGTCGAGTAATGTAGATGCGTGCGGAAGCAGGATCGAAGCATCGAAAACCCTTGTAAGAACCACTATACCCCAGAAAAATACAAGCCCGACTGCGTGGGGAAAGTTTATTATCAGCATAGTCACGCAAGAAAGGGAAAACCAGACAACCAAATGGCTTAAAAATACCATAATCCGGAACACTATTAAACAACATTTCATATGGAGACATATTGTGAAGAACAGTCGATGGCAACCTGTTAATTACATACACGGCAGTAGAAAAGCATCAAACCATAGGGATGCAGGCGCAGAAGCATGAAACAACATCGAAAGGCTAGTCTCTGTGATGTGTCTGTGTTTCTGTTCTGCCCGTCCTTTCTGCTGCGGAGTATAAGGACAAGACAAACGATGCAAAATGCCATGTTTAGCCATAAAATCAGCCACCCGGTTGTTCACAAACTCAGTGCCTCCATCAGATTGAAAAACCTTGATGGAGCGAGAAAACTGTGTGCAGACAAACGTATGAAACCAAACAGCACATCATAAAATTTAGATTTGGTATACAACGGATAAATCCACGAAAAATGCTAGTAATCATCCACAAACATGACATAATAACGATATCCACCAGATGAAACAACGGGAGCAGGTCCCCATAAATCACAATGAACCATGTCAAAAACAGAAGTAGCACGCTTCTCATTTAAAGAGAAGGGTAATTTCTTACTTTTAGCCAATTGGCAAGAAGTGCAAACAGTAGGGTTCGGTAAAACTGAAGTAACAGATAAAGGACCCAACTTATTCAACAAAGAAATAGCACTAGGTGAAACATGGCCTAGGCGAAGATGCCACAAATCAAAACTAGCACGTAAACTTTTATTATGAAGAGCAGCAACAAGAGCCGCAGCACCATGCTCCAAGACATACAGCCCATTCTCACACCTTCCTTGAGCTAGAATTGTCTTTGTCGGTCAATTCTGAACATCAAATTTCTTATCAGAGAACACAACATCAATATCACAATCTGAAGTTAATTTGCTAATAGAGAGCAAGTTCTTAGTAAGGCCCGGAACAACCAAAACATTCAATAAATCAAGATAAGGCATAATACAACCTGAACCAATATGAGAAATACGCAAGGAATTCCCATTACCAACAGTGACTGAATTGTTACCAGAGTATGGCTCAAAAGAGTCCAATTGCGTCGTGGGAGGAGTCATGTGTGCGGAAGCGCCAGAATCCACATACCAATCACCAGCTGCACTCGGAGGAGAGACGTTGCAAGCCACATGGAAAGCTTGAGCAAGGTCGGCGCTGGAGGACATGGTTGCTGGGCCTGCACGGCCTCGGGAGGCTTGTTGAAGCTGCAAATATTGGGGACACTTGTCGGCATAGTGTTCCCCACGACACAACTGGCAGCGGGGAACAAACGGGCGGTGGCCACCACGCCCAACACCCCCACCGCATCACTGACTAGGGGCCGATTGAAAGCCTCCCCGGCCCCTATTCTGACCAGATGGCCGACGGGCCTCACCAGCGGTCTTATCCGCAATAAAAGCTGCCGGAGTGCTCACAGCAGAAGGGCGTTCCATAGAGCAAACCATGAGATCGTATTGCACGGCCTGATGAAGAAGATCCCGAAAAAGAGGAACGGGAGTCATCGCCATTCTCGTATCCGAGAAATTCGCGAACGAATAGCCAAGTCCCCGGAGGAACCAGTGGCTTTTATCACTTTCCTCCACAGGCTTTTGGATGGCAGCCAGTTGGTCACACAACAGCTTGAATCGCCGGCCGTAATCCACGACCGAGAGATCATCGGGACGAAGCGACAATAGCTCCTCGTGCAACTGGTTGGCCCGCGACGTGGAGGCGTGCGCGAAGGCTGATTCAAGCGCCTGCCATGCAGACCGAGCAGTGCAGCAATCCAACACCTCAGCCATCTCCAGCGTCGCGAACAGTACACCTAGAAGTTTCTGGTCCCGCAGAGTCCAAGAAGGGAAGGCGGGATTGGGGATGTCCTCACCGGCGGCGGAAGTGGTGGTTACTGGGGGAGGGGAGGAAGAACCATCCAAGAGATCCAACATCTCGAACGTCGTCGCCATGGAGACAAATTGTCGTTTCCACATCAGGTAGGTGGAGGAGGAAAGCTTAATTTGGACCAGGTTGATCATCGCCGTCGTTTGAGAAGAAGGAGCGGGAGCGGCGGCGGCCATGATGAACGAAGAAGAAAAGGAAAGGCAAGAGGGAGAAGCGGGCAGAATATTGCCAGAAAGGAAGAATTAGGGAGAATTAGGGTTCCGAAAACCCGCTGATACCATATGACAAGGATTATGCTATCATCACTTGTGTGATGATGAGAGAATGTCGTATTATATACAATTAGTGTGGTACATGATCTCCATAATATATGGAAGGCAATCAAAGCAAAAAATACATATACATGATACAATGAATATAGACACTAATACAATATTCAACTCTTTCCCTTAATAATATATACCTTTCAATTCAATCTCATCGCGATTATCTAACATTACAATCACTCTACTGTGGACAGGGATTATGCATATCCAAGGCCAGTAGCCATGGCAGCTGCCCAAGTAATAATGGCCATAGGGCATTTCTTTTTTGCTATGGGTTGGCCTGTGGCTTAATGTACTTGGGAACTCTCCTTGTGGGACTCGGCTACGGCTCACACCGGGTTATAGTACCGGCTGCTGCCTCCGAGTTATTTGGTTTGAAAAAGTTCGGTGCTCTCTACAATTTTCTTACTCTGGCAAACCCTGCTGGTTCTCTGGTATTTTCAGGTGTGATTGCCAGTAGCATATGCGACATGGAAGCTGAGAAACAAGCTCATGGGAACCATCAGGGACTCCAGATAGTATCTTCTTTCTCAAGATTCGTCTTCCTCGATGATCCTCTCAAGTGCCAAGGTGCCATTTGCTTCTTCTTAACTTCTCTCATCATGTCTGGACTTTGTATTATTGCAGTTATTTTGAGCATGATTCTAGTGTATCGAACGAAACCGGTGTATGCTCAACTCTACGCTAGATCTCGGGGCTGAGTTGCCGAGCAATGTGGTGGTTATTGATTGTAATTGCTGTAGTGAGTTGCTAGCTTTCCAACTGTTGTATCTCTGTATAAATTTTTCAAAATTTTTTTAATGAAAATAATTTTTTTGTTAACTCCATGGAAGATTAGTTGTATGACTCCTTGCTTCATAGTTCATGCTCAAAACAATTTGGAGAAATTGTTACAATTTAGAAAAAATTACAAAGTTTGAAAATTGGAATATTGAAATGACAACATACTTATATTTCTCAATAATGTAAATATGTATTGTATCAACACACTTCTTTCCTCACATTGTTACATGTTACTGCACGATCCTACAATCTTATTTGATCGATATATATACACACATATAGATATGAAAATGAATCTGTAAGCAAGTTGCACATTATTCTTGGGGTACATCATCATCTCTCTCAAAGTCGGGGCAACATGATTTCTTATGAATTGAATCTGCTGCAATCAGTTCGTATTTCTCCTTGGTTTCCGGTTTTTACACCAACCCTCCCCAGCTTGATCATAGCAGTGATGAAGGCTCCGTTGAAGTCACCCCCGTTTCGAGCGAAATCAAGAACGGTAGGCTGCGAAGCTGGATCAGTAAACAGCGCCTGATCGGAAGTAAACATGCCTTTCCCGCCTACTAGATTCTGAAAGTAGATGTTGTCAAATGCTTGTGGGGTTTCAGGGTCCATGTTTATGGCTATGGTCGGGTCGACATCCCGGGGGCATGCTTGCATCAGCTGCTGAGCGTAGCTGGGATCCAGGGTCGGGTCGACCGGGTTGGAAGGTGTGAAGGAGTATATCCGGTTGGCAAAGCGGCTGCAGTGGGAGAATCCAACGGTGTGGCATCCTGAGAGTGCGATCATATCGGTCTGAGTTAAGTTGTGACTAGCAAACATGGCGTTGAGTTCCGAGAGATGGAACTCCGGCTCCGGTAGGTTTCCGGCGACCCGGGAAGCTAGAGAAATCATTCCGTCGCGCCTTCCTAGTTCTACATTGTATGTTGGTCCTCCTGCCTGAAAATCACCATGCGGTTTTCTTCTATTAATTATAATGAAAAGTCATAATATTGCAATGAAAATTAATACTCTCGGACTTTTATGTACCGGTATTAAGATAAAAAGTTGGGTTAATTAGGTTAAAATATATAACTTTTTCTCATTTTTCAATTTAATCACGAACTTTTTTTATTTATAAAAAAAAAATACAATCTTTCCATCTTCTCTCAATTTAATCATGAAGTATATTCTTATCAATTAAATACACTATCTTTTTGTATTTTTTAAAATTATCATGATTTTTTATTAATTTTTTTTATAAATTTAGTTATGAATTATTTTATACTTTTTTAATATTTAAATTTATGTAAATTATATTTTAAATATGTAGCATGTGATTAATTTTATTAATTAAAATAGTTTTATATTTTATTAGTAATAGAAATTATGTGATTAAATTGTAATAATATATAAATTCAAAATTAAAATTACAACAGATCCTTTCTTAATTGTTTTGATTTTAAAATTAACGTTTTTACGT
Source organism: Pogostemon cablin (assembly GCA_023678885.1). Lineage (NCBI taxonomy): Eukaryota > Viridiplantae > Streptophyta > Magnoliopsida > Lamiales > Lamiaceae > Pogostemon > Pogostemon cablin. The sequence continues at coordinate 16,380,141 of CM042965.1, read as the reverse complement.
CACATAAAAGTAACACAGTGTGTGCATAGATCAATAATATAAATTTAAATAATTTGAAAATAAATATTAAAAAAATAATAAATTCTTATAATAAAAATTAAATTTCTGACACTATATATTTTCTTTTGACGACGTCACGATTAAATACTGTTAATTTAACTTTTCGTTTATAACTATCCAATATTGATTATTAATTATTTTATAATTTTTATTTATTTATAATATGTAATTTATGGAGTACATTATATTTTAAATATGTAATGTAGATGGTCATATTTTATTAATAAAAAAAATTATGATTAAATTGTGAAATATAAACGTCGTGTATTTTAAAAGAAAAAAATTTATGATTAAATTGAGAAAATGCAAAAAAGATCATGCAGTTAATTGATAAAAAAAATTGTGATTAAATTGAGAAAAAATTGAAAGGTTATGTATTTTTTTATTAAGAAAAAAGTTCGTGATTAAATTGAGGAAAGAGGAAAATGTCGTGTATTTTAACGTAATTAACCCTAAAAAGTTTAAGGAAAGTTGTTTTGACCAATTTTATTGACTTTTTAGAGGTACTGTGATATTTTTAGATAATAAATAAATTATAAAGTATGATAACTTTATTGACTTTTTGGAGAAAATGTGATATTTCTAAATAATAAATAAATTATAAAGTATGTTATGTGTCATATGGGAGTGATATTTTTGAAATTAATATAACTTTTGAGGTTGTTGATTGATGTGAATTTATTTTTTGGGTGATGAATGAAAGTGTGAGATGGACGAAAACAAAAAATGTGAAAATAAGTGTGAGATAGATAAAGTATCAAATTAAAAACAGTGTTATTGGAGATAGATCTCACACGACTTGCACATTCAGATAATGTCGCACATTCATGTTACTGAATAGTTAAAACAAACTAACATTCAAATCCATTTAATTTTAGGTTTCATCCCTTTTGTATCAAAATCTAACATCCGTCTTAGCATTTTCCTGACCTAATATTCCATTTAATTTTATCTTCTATAAATATTTTAATACAAGTATATATGATTGACTTTGAGGGAGGTTAATTAATTCATTTTTTCAACGACTAAAAGTCTAAGTAAAGAGCAGCCAATATATATATGCAACATGTAAATTATTTAAAAAAAGAATAGTTTGTCCATTGAATTAATACTTCCCAAATTCTTATACGTTGTTGTTTTTTATCTAATTGTTGAAAGGAATAATATTTTTCATTTACAAAAGTAATAATTATCTCTTTAATAGTAATTTTCACATACTTATAAAGATAAACTTTGTAAAAATATAATGGATATGTGAATCGAGTTCACAAGAGACTCCATCTTAAAAATGTTGTCATTTTTCAATTATTTTATGAATAATTCATAAAGTAGTTTAATTTAACGAGTTTCATTTTTCATCAAATAGATATCATGCATGTTAGTAGTAATTATCTATTTGATCAACTAATTGATTTGGTGAGATGGTATCAAATATTATTGATACTCCCACTTTTCCACAAATTCATGCAAATTTTCTATTTGGAGGAGTTTCAAGTATTTACGTGTGTTTTAATAATAGTAAAATATATTGTACTATGTCTTATCTACTTTTTATATTTTATTCATTACTCTCAAGTCTCAACAATTTTATTTATTTTTTTACACTTTATTCATCATTCTCAACAATTTTATTTATTTATTTTTTCTTTAAATTATCAACTACCCCTATTTTTCTTACACCGTGTCCATATAAATAGGCATGATTACGTGGGATGAAGTGTAGTGAGTAATAATTTTTTGGTTTTTAAAATATATTAGGCATTAATAAATATTGAGAAATAAATATGATAGATGTTGCAAAGAAAATAAGAAGAAATGAAGGGTAAGGTAGGGTCATTTACAAGGAAGACGACGTCTCTGGCAGCAATAGCTAAGATATCAGCACAGGAGACGGTATTGGGGCACTGAGCCTCGACGGCCAGCTTCGCCTGAACCACCGTGTCGAAACCATCTCCGGCCAACGACAGGTTGTCCGGAGCATCCTTTTCCGCGTCGTTATTTGGTGAAGATATCATGATCGACGCGTCACATCCCTACAACCACCAAAACCATCTCATTAATCTGCAAATAACAAACTATTACTCGTCTCGTCAGCAGGATCACCTACTTCTACAAAGCAGTCGTGGAAGAAGAGGCGAACGGTTGCTGGGATCGTCACGAATGTCTGGCTGATCTTCCTTAACACGGCCTGTCTTACGATGTTCTCGACGTTCGGACATGTCGCCGCGTAGAAGTTCTCCCTCAGCTGCCCCTCGCCGTTCCTTGCGAGCATGAAGATGATCAACATGAACACACTCAACACCCTGCTGTGTTTGTCCATTTCTTTCTATGTGTGTGAATGGCAAGTGATTGTTTAAAATGTGTGGTGTAAAATATATAGTGAATGAAACAGTTAGAATGTCAGCAAACTCTGAGAAGAAAATGTTTGTTAAATGAGCTAGTCGGAGTACTTGGTCTGATTGGAGAATCAGCTTGAGAAATGATGCAATTAAATTAAATTAAATTAATAGTATACGTGATTTTCATTTAAAAAATATTTTAATCTTCAAGGTCAAATTAAATGTTGGGTTTTTATCTGGATATCATGAAGTCGATTGGTTAGTGAAGGTTCAAATTTATGTGTGATTTTGGTGTAATATCTCAGGTGACATACCGGAATAATTCATTGGAAGAAAGAGGGAACAATTGGAGTATTTTAAAAAAGAAAAGTATAAATCTTGAGGCAATGTATTTTCTTTTCTTTTTACATTTCAATCATAAATTAGTGTCACAAGTAATGTGGTCCGAAACTCTTATGGGTGTTTTACTTCGTATTTCATAACAAGCTTTTTATTAAAATATTATTCCCTCTGTTTTAGAGAAATTGATGCATTTACATTATAAACATAAGTGAAATTAGTGTCACAAGTAATGTGGTCCGAAACTCTTATTGGTGTTTTACTTCGTATTTCATAACAAGCTTTTTATTAAAATATTATTCCCTCTGTTTTAGAGAAATTGATGCATTTACATTACAAACATAAGTGTTAAACGACCACCACATCTAAAATCTTAAGTTATTAGATAGGAGAATCGTTTAATACTTAATCAAATCACTCTAACACGCCCCCTCACATGCAGGCGGGGAATTTTTGCCTCAAGCCTTGCATGTGGATTTTTTTTCATAAATGGGTGACGGTGAGGTTCGAACCCTGGATCTTTGTTAACCATGGGCTCTAATACCATGTTAAACGACCATCTCATCTAAAAGTTTAAGTTGTTAGATAGGAGAATCGTTTAATACTTAATCAAATCACTCTAACAATAAGGTAAATGCCTCAATTTCTTTAGGATTGAGGTAGTATATTCTTAACAAATGACTATTAAACCTTTATACATTTGACGATATTTAAACAATAATAGCTATAACACATGTCATATATTTAAAATATAAAATAGTGAATGAAATATGAAAGTGGTATAAGAGTATTTGTGTTATAAGAAATACTACATTCATCCCATAAACAAATTCACACTTTTATTTTATCCGTTTTATAAACAAGTTCACACCCCCAAATAAGAAAATATACACAAATCAATAACCTCACAATATACTTTAATTTCAAAATATTGTCACCCCTTTACAACTCACATAACTTACTTTATAAGTATTTATTACCTAAATATACTAAACCACCCCTAAGGTGATGTTTGTTTCCGGTTTTTAAAACAGGGAATGGACTTCAAAATCCACACAAAATCACCCCTATATACACCTACAAATCCTATAATCCTTAACCTATATTCTCTACCCTCATTTAATATTCATTCTGATCTCTTTATCTCTCCTCTCTCATCTCTTTTTTAATATAAATTAATACATTCTTACACATTGATTTGACATAAAGTTAAAACCTACCATATCAAAAACTCAAAACAAACATAGTATATCATTATTCATTAGATATTCAAAGCCCAAAATCTCAATTTCATTCCTTAACCACACATCCCCTAAAAGTAAGTAAAAAATAGTAATTTTTTCTTAAACTGCGTATCTATAGTAACCGTAAACTTCTTTTTGGAACGGAGGTAGCAATACATAAAATTAGTACAGTAAATCCGAAACTGATTTGGATAATCTATTATGTATATTTTGTTGTATCGATAAAGTAGGGTAAGTGTATTAATAGATTTGTAAGTGATTACTGTGATTTTAAAATTTAGGTATGACTTCGAAACTTAAACCTGAGTTTTGAAATTTAAAATTGATATTTCTTAAAGAAAATGTTCAGATTTTTTTTTTAAACCATTCAACTAACTCATGTAAACATTTTTTTATACACTGGTACCCGATCTGTCGACCGAATAATTTGCATAAGGAGATCAAAACCCATATTCTATTAATGAAACTCTCATTAAGTTAGAATTGTGCGCTTTATATGAACTAATCCCCAATATATCTAACTCGTGTAATATTAGACGTAATATATACTTATGTATCGTGTGGAAATCGATTGGCTTTTACTTCGTATACCGAGTTGAACCTTTCAAAACATGTTAAATTACCGGTTCTCATTGTGTGGAAATTCTTGTGTAAAACAAATTTTAATTAGGGTTTTTGCAACCGTTGAAAATGTGTGGAGATGTTACGAAATCCACCAGATTTTACTTCTAATTCCACCTTTGATTAATTATATAATTCTAATAATACCTACCGTGACTTAATCAACAATATATACAGATTAATTTTCTTATTTAATTCTATATATATATATATATATATGTGTGTGTGTGTGTTCATTGTTTAATCCGCGTGTCTTTAATCACTCAATCTTATATATCTTTAGATAATTAACTTGAATTGTTATTCTACATCAACCTCCTTACGTCATATATCATCTGACTTTAAATATAATATACTAATGTTGTACTCAATTTCATTTCAATAATGATATAATTTTTGTTTGCAAAATAGAATATGATCAGAACTGGGTTAATTCAGCCCATCAAAATAATATATGAGCAAGTCTTAATTATAGTGTCAAATATTAATGAAGCTGTTTCACTTGATTTTATTTAAGTATAACATTTTTTTCAAGGTATAATTTTTGTTTTAAGAGATTATCATTTTTATTATAATATTGTTCATAAAATTATTAAATTAATTGATTATTATTTTTTATTAAAAATATTATTACTCTTACATGATAGTCAAGTTTTTTTTTTCCAAATAATAGTTCAATTTTAAATAGTTTTCAAGTGAGAATGACATGCTAACAAATCCCAACTAGCTAATACCTAACCAGGTTTTCCAAATGAAGCATTCGTGAATTTTTCTCTTGCTCACGCTGATACGCCAATTGTCTTTTTACCGATGTCAAGTTAAAAATTATAGAGAAAAAAAAAATAAATTAAAGCAAACACTTATTTGAGAAGTCTCACGAAATGAGTACTCATGTAAGATGAATAAGAAGTGATAATTTTTATAATAAAAAGTGATATTCAATTGCTGAAAAGTGATAATGGCATTATTAACAATTTCATGAAAAATGATAACTAATTAGGAAGACGTCCTACAAAACGATTAATATATTTTATATTATACTTATACAAAAATGAATGTTTGATTGGAAAATTAATTAGAAATAAAAAATTTGTCTACCATTAAATAAAGAAGACAATTTAAGCCCGGCCTTGTACGTCTACAATGCAAACATATATATCTGACCGAGAACATTTTTTTTTAATCTAAATTTATCCATTCTTCAATTATCTAAAAAACTAATTAAATTTAAATCGAGTTCAAATCAGTATCTCATTATAACGTGATAAACCCTCTTGTCTATTCCAAAGGTCGTTATTATTTTTTTCACATGAATTAAGGTAATTTTGAGTTATTGTATGAATTGAATACTCGGTTTTATATTATATGTTCATCAATTATCCTGATTGCTGTTGAATTTTATTTCAGAGTGAGATAGACTCATACAAGTCAGCCCCAAAACTAAAAAGTTTGGCAAATACTTATGTGAATCGGGTTCACACGTTAACCTTGTTTTCAACTATCACTCTTTAGTACATAGAAATTTTTCTTTAAAGAGATGAACAAATGCTCTTCTGAATAAAAATTACGCACCTCATCTCCTTTCAGATGACATACTTTCCATTTTAGGTTGTCCCACAAAAGTTTGTACCTACCTAAAAAATAATAAGTCAAACACAATCACGCTTCCCCCGTACCATTTATTTTTAAAAAAATCACCCATATCTAACACACCTACACTTTATCATTTATTTATTATCAAAAAATACCATTATACCCCTAAAGGTTATCATTTTTCTTAATCTCTGTGTCGGGATGGGGACGCAGACTTAAATGGGACAGTGGGAGTATTACTCTTTTAAGAGTAATTTTTATATACTAAAAAGTAATTTTACAAAAATAGAATTCATGCATGAAACCAATTTACACCAAATTCACTCAAAATATTATAGGAATTTTTTCACTATATACAGGACTTGAAAGATAGATTAATTATCAATTCGAGACCTGAAAAATACATTTTATCAATTTAAGACTCGAATCATTCTAACCTATCAATCCAACTCCCAAATTCAAATTCTTTCTAACGGTGTTAGAAAGAACTCTCATTCTCACTCTTACATGGCAATCAGAATTGAGCCCAGTCACGGCCTGTTCATTTCTGCACTGTATTTATACCGTTCAGATTGTGTTTTGAAGCAGAATCGTCGAAAAAACAGCCCTGCATCAGTCTAAGACATTAAAGGAGAGATCAATACACAAATTGGAGAGAACCTATCCATAACCCATCATCAATTCACTCCACCAACACATACACATCAGATTTATTTCTGAATTTTCATCTTCCATCCATCTTCAAGTGGTTCCAAGTGCTAATTGAGAACGATCGGACAATCGGAGAGATGGAGAAGGAACGCAGACTCACGCTTACGCTAGGGTTTCGTGTCTCTATTCTTTACTTTCCTATTATCTTGATTTGTGATATGAATTGCATAGCCATGAGAGTTGATTGTAACCTCATAGGCTAATTTTCTTAAATAGTTCTAGGGTTTGATGGTTTGATTTGATTGATTTGGAAACCAAGACCAAAGATTGGAATTTTATGCAGTTGATAGTTTGATTTTACTTAATTTATTCAGACTTTCTTATCTGCTTCGTAACGTCTTCATAATACTTTCAGGACATCCGCTATAATGCTTAAATTATTGTGTTAGCTTGTGTGCGTTCATGATTAGTATTGTCTATCTGTTAGGAATTGAAGTAGTTCCGCTATAAACACTTTAATTCCATAAACTGGTAAATCAAATACTTGAATTATTTAGTGGAGCAATGCAATTAGACATTCAAGTAGGAAGTGAATAGAACCTTGTAGTAATTCCAGAGAATATCTTGTTAGTCGAACTTACCATCCGGAGGTATTGTTGTTTGCTTTGATTAGTATCTAGGAATAAGGCTTGGTAATATTCGCGTACCTTAGGATTTAAACCAGAAGAAACTGGTATCTTAGAATCGGATCATATCCGGTGGGATAACAGGGTTATGTGGTGTATTTTCATTAAAACTGCATGAATGAACAATTGAAGGTCAAGTAACCCAAATTAATTAGTCTATATCTGATACCTTAGAACTGTCGTTTATCACTTGATTAATACTTATTTATTTTTCCTTTATTTTAATTATTCAACAATTTATTATTTCAGTATTTAGTTAATTAATTCACAACAAAATCTTGGAAATTGGTTACTCAATTCTTCTTAAATAGTAATCTAGAATAAATAAATAATTAACTGTCTCAGTGGGATCGATAATTTAACTTAGGTACTTGCTGCTACAATTGATATCCTTATTCTTGAGGATTAAATTGGAGTGCGCAGAAAACGCCTATCAAGTTTATGGCGCCGTTGGTTGCTAATGGCCAAAGGTTGAAGCATTACAAGTCACCGCAAGAGATACAAGTACTCTATCTTGAGTACTTGAGTTGAGGCTTGCATTCCATCGTAACTCTCCGATGTTAAACATGAGCGCCTGTTGGGGGCTGTCCCTCCCATTTTATTGCTTTTATATGTCTATGTTTATGTAGGAATTTTATTAGGTGTTACTTGACTTTGGTATATACTTATTTGCAAAATTAGTATCTCAATTTGTTTGATCTAAGTTTGGGGGGTAACGTACATACCTTGTCTTGTGGTACTGAAGTAAATTTTCTGCATTGTGTTGTTGCTTCGAGGGTCGATTTTTGTGGATTCTTAATATTTTTGATTTATTCATTGATATTGAGGGTTCAATTTTTGCGATTTTCCAGGTTTCTTGTTTAGTTTTGTGTGTCGTTTGTTGGTCTTAGTGTTAGCGTAGTCGATTTATGGTTCTCTAGGATGGTTTTTCAATTTTTCTTAGCACTTAATGGTATGATATGGTGTTATTTCACTTGGAATTTAGTTCTGAAGTAGGGGAACGTTGTCAAAAGCAGAACGAGACAGCTCGGCCATGACTCGCCTATCAGCTCGCACCGAGCTGCTTGAGGATAATGTCTGAAAGTGCTGAGCTGAGGTCCAGTGGGATGAGAACACGTGTCAGGCCCGAACTAGGGCTCGCTCGGCTGAAGAAGAGTCGCTCGGCTACTGGCTCGGCCCGAGCTGGGTCGTTAGATGTGCGAGCAGCATTTTAAATGCGTCCAGTCTGTCCAGAAGGCATTCCAACCTTCAAAACACGTTCTGCCGCCTTCGTCCAATGCTCCGCGTCGCGATTTCTAGCCGTAAACTCCAATTTTCCTACCACTAAAACACTTCACACACTACACTACTCAATTTCGCATGAATTAATTCATAGAATTAGGGCTTGTAAGGGTAATATTTGGGGATTTTTGAGTGTGAGCCTTCCATTTCGAAATTTGTCATGTACAACACAAGAGGTATGTTTTTATTGACCCTTTCACTCCTAGAATGTTGTTGATGATGAGAATTTGGCATGGGTAAGTCTTATTTATGTGAATTTACATGTTCAAGTTGGAATTTGGTTAGGGCATTATGACGAACAGTTGGTGTGCATTTGAATTTGGGCTTAATTTTTGAATATATTGACTGTTTGTTGCTTATGTCTCAATTACTTGGTTTGTTGTTGATTATTGAACATGTGAAAAAGTTGATTTGTGCTTGAATGTTAGAGTAAGTCGGAATTAGAGAGTTGGTTTGGAATTTTCCATGAATATGCTATGTTTTTTAATTGGATAAGTTCATGAATGCTTGAATTTGATTTTTATGAGTTGAATATGACAAAGCACGATTGTTCTTCAATATTTGGAAGCATGTTTATGATGGAATTGTTGAGTTAAAAGTTGATATAGGGCGATTACTATTATGCATATTTAATTAAAAGTTAAGAGCTTGATCTATGACTTTGGTTTGAATATAATAGCTTTGAACTTGGAATTAAATTGCATAGGTACTATTTATTTGATTACTTGATGGAAGAGTGTGCTTTGTCTATATGAATTGCAACAGGAAAGAATAAGAAGAAGAGGACAGATGAGGGCACCTCATATGAGCCCAATGTTGAACCTGAGGAAACTGCAGCACAGATATATGAAAGGTTGAGGAGAGAGAGGAGATTACAAGAGGATATGGGTATAGAGCTTGATAATTGGGATGAAATAGTTGTGCTCTACGGGAGGATCTCAGATAAGATTATAAATACCTGGTATCAGGATGATCAGACAATGCAGACACTGCAGTTTACTGATGATATTAGGTGGATGTTTGATCAGGTGGGTATCCGGAGTTTCATGGAGATCAGAGCTCCCACTCATTTCAGGCTGGTAGCGGAGTTCCTCTGTACGCAACCGGTGATGTACGACAATGAGATCCCGTATGTGTGTGAGCTTGTATTGGAAGGCGGTGAGCCTAAGTAAGAGATCCCAGACTCAATTAATCGGATGCTCAGATGTCCTGAGGGGATCCCTTTTATAAGTTGTTCTAAAGGAAGTGAGAGGGAAAATACAAAGTATTAGTACCAATTATACAAGAGGATATACTACAAGGTGAACTGTATCGCGTGTCATATCTGATACACAATTGCATGTAGTGCCTTGTTGTAGTAGGAGGGTTGTTTTACAACCCGAATGATTTATGTTTTGGGAGAATCGTGAGACTTGGTCCCTAGTAAACATGGAATTGACCCACGGATACGACGGAGCACTACAAGATAAAAATGTGATATCTTAGCAAGTTGAAATGAATTTTGAAATAGAATCTATGGATTTTTAATCAAATTTGGGAGCTCGTAGGATCACTAAATGGTGTAAAAGTTATTGGAAGTGGTCATACGAAATAAAAGAGGATCATACGGTAAGGTGAAAACCTTGAAAGCAAAGCTTGTTGCGAAAAGGTATACTCAGAAAGAAATGATTCGATTATGAGGGAACCTGTTCGCCGGTAGCTATGCCTAAGTCGGTCCGGACTCTTATTTGTTGTTGTTCATATTGAATATGAGGTACAACAAATAGATGTCAAGATAGGTTTTCTGATTGGAAGTCTTGAAAAGAACGTCTATGTGAAGCAACCAGAGTGATTCATTGCAAAGGGCTAAGAGTATTTTGAGTGTAAGCTTAAAGGTGTCCATCGATGGACTAAACCAAGCTTCAAGATCATAAAACATCCATTTTGATGAGGAAATCTAGGCATATGGATTTATTCATTGCGCGGATATGTCTTGCGTATTGAAAAGAGTGACAGAAACGTGGTGGTATTTCTTGTACTGTACGTAGATGATATATTACTCATTGGAGACAATGAAAGAGTATTGTCGGGCGTATGGGTATGGTTGATAAAGTAGTATGAAATAAAGGACTTAAGAGAAGAAAATATATCCTTGCGATCATGGTAATCACAAGATAGGATGTTGTGCTTATCTCAAGTTTCATGAAATGATACAATCCTTGCTCGTTCTAGCATGTGACTTTATCTAAGAAAATGTGTCTTGATATAAAATAAGATAAAGGATATGAAAGTGGTTCCTTATGCTTCGGCGAATAAGAAAGCTTAATATAAGGAATGCTAGAACGAGATCGGATATCTGTTTTGCCGAAGGCATGGTTAGTGAGTATCAAGATAACCCAAAACAAGAATGATGAACTGTGGTAAGACATATACTAATGTACCTGAAAAGGACAAGAAATTATATGTGGACTTAACGAACAGATTCACTGCTTCTTATGGGTTACATAGATTTAGATATTTCAAATCAGATTAGGGACGGCAGTAAATCCACCTCAAAGATTATGTGTTTAATTTTAGAAAGTAGAGTCATAAAATGGAGGAATGTTATATAGAAATATATTTCGGACTCCACCATGGAATGATGATAAATTGGAGCCTCTATGGCAGCCAAAGTATTTATATGAACCTAGAAACTTCATGATGGACTTCGAAGTGTTTCTGAGTTTGCCCAAGGTTATCACAATTTATTGTGATAATAATGGTGCAGTTGAAAACTTGAAGGAAACACGAGCCCATAAGCAATTAAACACATGGAGCGTGAGTACCACCTATTACGAGAAATTGTATGATGTGAGAAAGGTTGTTGTCGCAAAGATTACATCGGATGATGACTCAGTAAATCCATTACAAGGACCTTAAGGCGAGGGCTTTTGATGGTTGTGTAGTGGGAGTGGAAATCAGATGTATGGCAGAAGACATAACAATATAGTCTTTTAGTATAAGTGGGAGATTGTTGGATTGTATACTAAAAGTTTAGCTTTAGTATGAACAATGTTTTAATAATTTATTTGAAATGAGAATCAATGATCAAATGATTGCGTCTTATAATTTATTTATATGTCCGATGCAATAGTCCTCTTACTTTATATTGTAGATAATATATTGTGCGACAACACGCGGAAGATCATATTATCAATTTCCTAATATAGTATAAACAGATGCTCACAACCTTGATAGATGGGGACTCTCTATCAGGATGTTTATAGTGTGATTTGGTATTAGTTTGTCTTGACAATAGAATCACATTAGTGCACTTTTTGTGTATTGAGTAGGACCGCTTGATATCGTTCGACTTATACTGACTATATAGGAGAACTTGATCTTAGTTATTATGGATGTTCGTGCTCTTAATCTCTTTATACTAACCTCAAAATATAAGGCAGTATGTATTTTTTTGATTCATCAATGGGTGAGATTTATAAAATAGTGTTGTCTGTATGGTGTGTTGTTGATTGTAGAAAGAATCCGTGTCCTATTTAGGTTGATGATATTACCTTGAGGAACTCATAAGAATTATCATGTAAACCCTGCAGGTGGATTTATTCTGACATGATAATGAGGTTGAGTGGTACTACTCTCGGATGAGATATTAATTAATAGAGTTGTCAGTAACTTAATTAATTAATGGGCATTGTATATCTTAAACATGGGAAGACTAACGGGCTCATAATAAGAAGGAGCTCATAACGTAATTATGGAATTAAAATTGTTGTGCAGTGATAATATTTTAGTGGTATATATTATTATTGGACTTAAGTATAAGTTTTTTGGATAAACTTGGATAATTAAGGCCAATGGAGGCCCAACTATAATTTCTCCTCCTGGTCCCTGCTGTAGCCCATATATAAGTCATCTCAACTGTCCGAAAACCCTAATAAAAACTAGATCATGCCTACCACTGTGAGAAGATCTCGAAGATCGTCGCCAATACGACGTCGAGATTGGACTTGAGAATACAGCAGAAGATCAGAAGATTGTTTGTTGCCGCTGTTCGTCAACTTTCACAATTTTTATAAAATCGCGTAGAACTCAGAACTGATCATATGATACACCTTGGAAATCCCTTGAAGAGAGGATCATTTTGGCGCGTTGATCACTCAAATCGGAGATCGAATGAAGAAGTTATGCCCAAAATCGTGACGTTGCGCAGGCTATCGGCGAGTATCTTTCTTCTTCAACATACCCTGGTGAAAGGTAATACGTTTCTATATTTTCTTGCTTCCGCTGAATTAGAAACATATGGAACCCTAACGATTCACATTAACTAATCGATCGAATGCCAACAATCCCAGGCGTAAATTCCATAATTTATAAATTGCTCTTATTCTGGAATTCTTGACAGAAGTAAAAAATGTTGCAGAACCTGTCTTGAGCTATAAAATCATTGGTATAAGAACCTCAACTCGATAATCAGCGTCATTTTGCATTTAGATAAGAGATTATTTGTTATTTGAGGCACAATAAAAATATTAGTGAGTTTCACTTTCGGAGATATACAGTGAGTACCAATATGCGAGATAGAGGTGTAACATTCCCCACAATACCAGAATGATTGCCATCACAAGAGACGATCGAGTCTAGGTAGGATGGTTAGGCAGTAATGTGAGCGGAGGCACCCAAGTCGACGTGCCAATCGGATATTGAAGCACACTGATTAGACTCAATTGATTGGAAACATGAAAATCTTGGACAAGGTCAACTGAATTACTACCTTTGATTGAGATAAAAGGGGAACTTATCTGCATAACATTTTTCCTTACATATTTGACACTTAGGTTTGCATGGAGCAGAGAGTGCAAAGAATTTTTTTATCTTTGGTATGCGAAGCATTATATTTTGGGTTAGGAGATGAGTTCCATCTATGTTAGTTATGTTTTTAGCCAGTGGTAGAGAAGACTCGTCCACATGATCGAGAGGCCGAAACATGTGAGCATGGGTGAAACTTGTCGCTTCCATAAGAGAAAGTTGGAGGAAGATAGCTTGGGTGTCACCATGTGAATCATTGTGGCAATCGGGACTGCATCTAAAGCACTTGTAGTCACAATAGATGCAGTGAGAACAAGAAAATAAAATTGCAGTGAGAAAGAAGAACAACGACTAGGGTTACCTTAATGCTCAAGCTAATACCATGAAAGTGTGATAAGAGTAATCACCGATTGATTCTATAATCTATGTGATTCAATATACATGAAAAGGTTACAACAATGAATCCTCTATACAAAGAAACAGAATAATATAATAAAGGAATATATACAATCTATGCATATTTAAGATTTGATTTTATCAAGCTCACCAAGAATACGAGATATCTTCAAACCTCTACTCAATGGTTGAAAGACATTCTTGTAAGGAACTCAGATACAAAAGGGAACTCGATGAGGGAATGACCATGCCAAGAATGCAACTAGAGTGAATTACCATGCCAAGTGTTCTGTAAAGAAAAAAATTTGAGAAAGAAAAAATCGTAGGGATTGGAGAAATCAGAGCATGGGTATTTTCTTTTCTAAAATGAATTGATAAAATCAGGGCTTGGAAGTATTTGCACTATTTTCTATATTTCTTAAGTTGCTGAAATGAATTGGTGGGAAGTACCAAATGGGTTGGAGGGGAAAGATTGTTTCTGTTCATTATCCTTAAATAAGATAACATTACTATTTTTTCTAGTGCTTCTTATGGAGTTAATATGCGTATGAAGATTAGTTTGACTAGGGTAATTTAGTATAATTTTGTGATCACTCTTAATTAACTTGTCTATTGGATTTAATTCAACTTCTTGAATAGGATTGTCCTGAAACAATATGTTCTTCTCTCTTATAATGCTTGATTGTTTGATTTTTATTGTGTTACTTTTTTTTAACTTGATATTTTATTTCTTTAGTTAATCTTAAAACTCAATATTAGGGCTGTCAATTTTACCCGCGGGTTCGAGAACCCGACGGGTAATACCCTATTGGGCGAGGGTAGGGTGGAGCATAATCGGGTATCGGATAAGGTAGTACCCATATCTGTTTAAAATATTAAGGGTAGGGGTAGGGTATGTTTTTATAAAATACCCATTTACCCTACCCGTTTACCCGCATACTTTATTATATATATATATATATATATATATATATATATATATATATATATATATATATATATTTCTTTATATTAATCGAAAATATGTTAGTACACTACACTGTGCAACATGTCAACATTTATCATCTTAAACTAATAATTCATTTTATTTTTCACTCAAAACCCTAATCGTCTACTTGAGAAAATTAGTGGGATTTCTCATGATTCTTGTGTGGTTGAGAGTGGTGAATTATTCATATGTTACATAGGGAGGAATTATGCTGCTTGCTTAATTTAGTTTTAATTGTGTTGTTGGGCATTTGTATTTATTTGAGACGGATAAGATAATGAAAGGTATCGACATCACAGGGATAAATGGGAAGAGTGAAGACAACAAGGGTGGCCATTTTAAAATTGTGGATAATCGTTTATCCGTGGATTATCCATTATCCAATGGATATTACCCATATTATACCCGATGATACATTTTAGGGTAATAGGGTAGGGTAAGGGTGATGAAAATAGAATATAGGGTAGAATATGGATTTGGTGTACCCGTACCATACTAATAAGTCATAATTTTTCATTGATATTTTAAGTTTAATCCCGTCTTTTTGATTGGTTTATGTCTCCATTACATGCCAATTACGACTTATTTTTTTATTGGAGCACATTTACTTTAATAAATTAATTTGTGTTCAAATAGGTCAAAGTGGAGGATTTTACAATCCTCAAAATTGGATTCCGTTATAAGAGCTTTGATGATCAAAATATTTGGACAGCCATAAGAAGTGTTGCAAGGGAAAGTCAAAGTGAAAATTAATTGTGTGGATCTAGGAGTTACTCAAGGAGCAGAAAGAGAGGAAAAATTACCAAATTAAGCAAAGGAAAGAAAAGAAAAGTCAAACTTGAATTGAATTGGGATCTGGGAGTTACGCAAGAAAAGGGGGCTGAGGAAGAAAAATAAAGAGAGAGAGATTGCAAGCAAAAGAGGAACACGGCAGTACATTAGAGAAAGGCAGCAAAGTAGAGTTCGGAAATTCCAGGATTGCAATCAGATCAACAACAATTGGTTCTATTTATTTTAATTTAGTTTTCTTAATGAATTTTATAGGCTAGTCCCTTTTTCTGATTCAAGAATTTGTGAACCTCCCGTATGTTCTAGCAATTGTTTGATAGGATGTTTTATTGATATGCTTATAATTTTATCCTATGAATTGCTTTGATTTGAATTAGGGTTGTGTGATTGTTAAGATAGATTGGCCATCTATATTTTCTCTTGCATGATCTATTGTCAATTTGCATTTTTATGATCCATAATTGTCATAATTTTGTAATTTTAGTGGCAAAGTGAGTGAGTACCTCTAGAATTCATAGGGTCATGGTTGTATGATTCGCTATTCCCGTCTTCATAGCCTTGTAATCCTGATTCCTTGTG
Source organism: Pogostemon cablin (assembly GCA_023678885.1). Lineage (NCBI taxonomy): Eukaryota > Viridiplantae > Streptophyta > Magnoliopsida > Lamiales > Lamiaceae > Pogostemon > Pogostemon cablin. The sequence continues at coordinate 16,363,790 of CM042965.1, read as the reverse complement.
TTTAATGCCTTGTCTAGTTCGAACCTCTTAGGTCGCTAGGTGAGTAGGATAATTTAGCGGTCGTACCCTAAATTATTTAACATAAGGGAATTGTCAGGTCGTACCATCAACCTAGGGATTTGAAGTTATTTAGTATTGATTATATTTCTTATTGAATAATTCGCTTAGAATATCAGGAGGGGATCAATTTCTTGGGTCAGATTTGTTTAATATTTTTTTACATTTAAATTTTAATTTTTGGGATCTTGAATTTTTGATTGCTTAAAAATTGTCATTTGGTTATTTGCAAAAATTAGTTTAAATTCTCCAAACAAAATCCCCCCTATTTATTTCATTTTATCACAATCGAACACTCTAATTTAATATTAATTTCAAATTCACTCCCTTGGGTTCGACCCGTACTCACGCTTATATATTATATAAGATTGAATTGGATAATTATAAATTTTTATTTTAGGTGGGCCGACGACAGCCTACCAAATTTTAGCGCCACTTGCTAGGGAGTAAATCTGAAATTTTTGTTAAAATTTAGTGTTTTTGGTATTATGGTCAGGACTAAAAAAAGAAATCCGATCGCTGATCTGTTTTAATTTTTCTGTTCTGTATATTGCACTAACACTGAACTGCTCAGTGTCTTGCCTGTCTATTTTCAAAAAATTTTATATGAATGATCACTCGTTCATCTTGCAGAAAACTGCTTGAATTCAATATAGAAATTAAGAAAAATGCCCGGAGGTATAGGAAGGAGGCCCGAGAGAAATTTCAAGCAAGTTCTTCAACCATTGGAGACACCGAAGCCACAGCCGATCCCGAAGTTGTAGCAGTTGATCCCAACCATTCAGAGGAGCGAAATTCTGATTTGGACAGTGGTTCAGAAGTAGAGGACAGTGCAACAATAGGAGGCTTTGATTTTGGTGTAGAAAACATGGCTGCAAATACAGAGAACGTTGAATGATTTTGCAAATCCGGACATAGTCAATCAACCACTTTGCATTAACCTTCCTGCTATCAATGATAATACTACCTTTGAATTGAAATCGGGGCTTATTCACTTAGTCCTTGCTTTTCATGGTCTTTCAGGTGAAAATCCACATAAGTTCTTGAAGGAATTCGCGGTTGTGTGCACGAGCATGAAACCAACTGAGTTACGGAGGAGAAAATCAAGCTTAGGGCATTCCCCTTTTCTTTGAAAGACTTAGCAAAGAATTGGTTGTATTATCTCCCTTCCGGATCAATTAATACATTGGCCGAAATGGAGAAGCTCTTTCTTCAAACGTATTTTCCAGCCACTAGAGTTATCGCGTTGCGAAATTAGATATCTAGAGCTCGCCAAATGCAAGGAAAAAGCTTACATGAACACTAGGAGAGGTTCAAACGCCTCATATCAGCATGCCCTCAACATCAAATAAGCGACCAGTTGCTGTTGCAATATTTCTACGAAGGGTTGTCTATGATGGATCGAAACATGCTTGATGCCACTAGCGGAGGAGCATTCATGATGAAAACACCTACTACTGCTAGGAGTTTGATTGCTAGCAAGGCTACCAATACCCAACAATTTGGCACCCGTGATCCGACTGTTAGAGAAGTGAAGGAGGTGCATGATGCCAAGATGGAAGAAACCTTGAGCAAGTTGACAGTAGCCGCTGAGAACCTTGTAAATGGAAGAAGGATGAGTAATCATCTTGTCAAAATTGCCTAACTTATGACCATTCCACTTTTGATTGCAGGGCTACAAACAATGAGGAGCAAGCGAATGTCGTGGGGCAACCATAAGATCCATTCTCTCAAACCTATAATCCGGGTTGGAGGGATAACCTCAACCTTAGGTATGGTGGCAGACACGGAGAGAATAGGGGGCAACACCAATTTCAAGAGAGGAGAGTTATGAATAGGCAGCAAGATCGGCCTCAAGAAGGTGGGAATCGACACCATAGAGAATCAAGCTCGGAGAGCTCATTTGAAGAACTTATGAAGGCTATGGCTTCCAATAATTTGAAATTCAAAGAATCGACACAATCATCAATTCAGAACTTGGAAAATCAGTTAAGTTAATTGGTTACAATTGTAGGCCAAATGCAAGCTCAAAATAGTGGGAAATTGCCTTCACAAACTAAAATAAATCCCAATAATATGAGTGTTGTCACGCTGCGAAGTGGGAAGCAATTGGCGGATGTTGAAAAGCCTAAGCAAGTTGAGAATGATAGAGGAAACAATTCTGGAAATGAGGAAATGGAAGTTGAAGGACCTGCTGATATTGTGGAAGGAGAGAACGATCAGATTGAATCCGAAGTTGCTGAAAATTATGATCTGCAAAAATGAGGCAGCACAGACATTGATCCTATCAGTGTCACACCTGCCATGAAAATCTGGTAAAAAAATCTGATCAGATTCCTTTAAATTCTAATCCTTTGCCTTTTCCAAGCAGGATAAAGAAAGTTGATACCACTGAAAAAGATAAGCGAACACTTGAGGTTTTTCGGAAGGTGGAGATTAATATACCTCTCATTGAGGCAATTAAACAAATTCCAAAATATGCCAAGTTCTTGAAGGAGTTATGCATCAACAAGAAAAGGCTGACCGAGAATGAAAAGGTAGTGATGGGAGGAGAACGTTTCAGCCATCTTCCAACAAAAGTTGCCTCAAAAAACACAAGGATCCCGCCATGTTCGTAGTTCTTTGCAAAATTGGAAATTTCAAGGTAGAGAGAGTTATGCTAGATCTTGGAGCTTCCATAAATATTATGCCACGATCAGTTTTTGAGAGGCTCGGAGTTTGAGAATTGAAGAAGACCAGAGTTGTCATTCAACTCGCCAATCAGAGTCATGCATATCCTGACGGGGTCATTGAAGATGTCCTTGTGCAGGTAGATAAACCCATCTTTTCTGCTGATTTTTATGTATTAGAAATGAATGAGCACCCATCAAACTCCACTCCTATCTTGTTGGGAAGGCCTTTCCTTAACACATCACGAACAAAAATTGATGTAAGTGAAGGCACTCTCACGATGGAATTTGGCATGCAGGTTATTCAATTCAATATATATGATGCTATGAAGTTTCCTGAGGATACTAACTCGATTTTTGCTTTGAGTGTTGTTGAGCCATTGGTGCAAGAATGTTTTGAACTAACTTGCAGAGATGAAATAGACACTATCCTTGCACATGGACTCATGAAAGAAGAGGAAGAAAATTATTGGACAAGGCATTTTGGTGAATTAATTGAAAGTTTGTAGAGCTACCCATCTGAAACAATGAGGTATATGATATGGCCTTTATTAAATTACCTAACACTTTCCCAAAAATTCTTCAATCCATAGTGCAGGCACCATAACTTGCGTTGAAGGCACTCCCTAATCATTTGAAGTATGCATTCTTGGGCCCAAATAATACACTACATGTTATCATCTCAGCCAAGTTGACACAAGAGCAAGAGTGCAAATTGATTAAAGTTTTGAAAAAACATAAGGCAGCGATCGGTTGGATGGTGGCGAACATAAAAGGAATCAGCCCTTCAGTCTGCATGCACCGCATTCTACTTGAGGATGATACGAAGCCATCACGAGATGCTCAACATCGACTAAACCCACCGATGATGGAGGTCGTAAAGAAAGAAGTTTTGAAACTTCTTGAGGTGGGGATCATTTATCCCATCTTGGATAGCAAGTAGGTTAGCCCGACACGAATTGTACCAAAAAAATCGGGAGTGATCGTGGTTGAAAATGATAAAGATGACATGGTTCCAACATGTGTGCAAACCTGTTGGAGAGTGTGCATAGACTACCGCAAGCTCAATAACATGACTAGAAAGGATCATTTTGTTTTATCATTTATTGATCAAATGTTAGAAAAGCTTGTAGGTTATTCTTTTTATTGTTTTCTTGATGGTTTCTCTGGTTATTTTCAGATTCCAATTGCACCCGAAGATCAAGAGAAAATGATCTTCACATGCCTCTGTGGAACATTTGCATATAGTCGGATGCCATACGGACTTTGCAACGCACCCGCCACTTTCCAAAGGTGTATGGTAAGTATTTTTTCTAAATTTGTTGGGAATATAATTGAGGTTTTTATGGATGATTTTAGTTTGTATGGAAGGTCTTTTGATGAGTGTGTTGGGAATCTTGAATTAATTTTGAAACGATGTGCAGAAACAAGGTATTGGGAAAACTGTCACTTTATGGTAGAACAAGGTATTTTTTTAGGACATATAGTTTTGGAAAAAGGAATTGAGGTTGATTAGTCTAAAGTTGATCTTATATCTGCATTGCCTTACCCCACATCCGTGCAGGAAGTTCGTTCTTTTCTTGGACATGCTGGTTTTTATAAGAGGTTTATCATGGACTTTTCAAAGATAGCAAAGCTTCTTTGTGAGCTGCTACAAAAAATGTGAAATTTGAGGTGAATGATGCTTGCAAGGAAGCTTTTGACAAGTTGAAGTTGTTGCGAACCACACCACCAATAATCCAACCGCTGGATTGGAGCTTGCCATTTGAAATAATGTGTGATGCAAGTGACTATAATGTAGGAGCGGTGTTGGGACAGCGAGTGAACAAGGCAGCCCATGTGATTTATTATGCTTTGAAAACCTTGGATAATACTCGAGCCAACTACTCTACTATGAAAAAAGAACTCTTGGCCATTATTTTTGCTTTATAAAAATTTCGTCCATATTTATTGGGAACTAAAGTTTTTTCTGATTATGCTGCCTTACGCCATCTCTTGAAGAAAAAAGAATCCAAACCTTGGCTAATTCGGTATTTTGCTACTCCAAGAATTTGACTTAGAGATCCAGGATAAAAAGGGGTCGGGGAATCTGGTGGCTGACCATCTGAGCCGCCTGGTCAAAGACGTGGATGAGCAACCAATATTGAAAAAATTCCCAGACGTGCAGCTGCTGGAAGTTTTGCAAATTTTGAAAATAAACTGACATTGAACCCTTTAGTGTCAGAAGGCTCTGTTCCATGGTTTACTGATTTGGTGAATTTTTTGGTTGGTCGGAGGTTTCCAGATGACATGAGCAAGGCTCAGCATGATAAACTCCGAAGTGATTCCAAATATTACATGTGGGATGATCCATATTTGTTGAAACGTTGCTCCGACCAAGTGATACGAAGGTGCGTACCCAATGTTGAATTTAATTCAATTCTCACCTTTTGTCACAGTCATGAGAGTGGGGGTCATTTTGGTTCTAAAAGAACAGCTTCCAAAGTGCTTGAACATGGATTTTATTGGCCAACACTTTTTAAGGATGCATATGATTTTTGCAAGTCTTGTAATAGGTGTCAACGTGTAGGAAATATTTTCCAAAGAAATGAAATGCCCCAAACCCCTATAATTGTTTGTGAAATTTTTTATGTGTGGGAAATGGATTTTATGGGACTTTTTTCTTCATCGTTGGGTCATGTTTGCATTATACTTGCGGTTGATTATGTTTCCAAGTGGGTGGAAGCGAAAGCCACCCGGACTAACGATTCAAAAGTGGTTGCAGGTTTCCTACGCTCTAACATCTTTTGCAGGTTTGGAATTCCTAAGGCTATCATCAGTGATAAGGGCACACATTTTTACAACCGGACGGTGGAAGCATTATTGCGCAAGTATGCGGTGTTGCATAAAATCTCCACACCCTACCACCCTCAAACGAGTGGCCAGGTGGAGGCATCAAATCGTAAGATTAAAAGAATCCTAGAAAAGATGCTAAATCCATCTAGAAATTATTGGAGCTCACGATTGGAAGAAGCATTATGGGCCTATCAAATGGCATATAAAACACAAATTGACATGTCTCTGTGCCGCATTATCTATGGAAAGCCATGTCATTTACCTGTGGAGCTATAATACATGGCATGATGGGCAATTCAAAAGTGCAACATGGTTCATGAGGAGGCCGGAGTACAAAGAAAATTCCAGTTGCAAGAGTTGGAGGATTGAGAAATGAAGCTTATGAAAATTCAGTGATCTATAAGGCTAAGACTAAAGCATTTCATGATGCAAGAATTTCAAGGAAAAATTTTAGCATTAGGCAAAAAGTTTTACTTTATCACTCGAAGCTTAAGTTATTCCCAGGTAAGTTGCGTTCTCGTTGGATTGGTCCATTTGTTGTAACCAATATTTTTCCTCATGGTGCAGTTGAAATACAATGCCCAAATTCAGAAAAAAGCTTCAAAGTCAATGGGCACCAATTGAAGGAGTATCATGAAGGAATCCACATGATTGAGATTGATCGGGTGGACTTGGAGGATGTTTCTTATAAGTGAGAAATAAAAATCATACCTAAGTTGAGCCAACGACAATAAAAAAAGACACTAATTAAGAGGCAACCCAATTTTATTTTATTTTTATTTTATGTATAATAATCTGTCTGATCTATGATGTTCTGTTGTGATTCACAGATATGGTGGTATTAAATGCCAAAGCATTCCTTAAAATCTTTGGGCTTAAATTTCGTACATAGGCTCAAGTGACTTTCATCCTTATTATTACTATTTTAAAAGCCCATCTTAATTAATTGTCATGTGTGGATGTGCAGCAAAGGAAGGCAATCCATGTGGGCCAAACTAATTCCAAAAATTTTGGGCCCACATCACAAAAAAAAAGAAAAATGGCCCAACTGTTGCCCTTTTCCAAAGAAGCCCTACATCTCAAATCTCCACCATATGCGTGAAATTGGCATCCTTTCACCATCTCACTCCATCCTTTTCGAACTACCAACGTACAAGCATCGATTCACCATGGTGAATTTGTGTTCTAGTACACGTTCAAGTAAGAAATGATGAGGCACTGCCGAGAGCATAGAGAAAGAAGTGGAATAATCCGAGGCCATAGTCGTGTTTCGCGAAGTTGATACTCCCAACGAGCCCACTGCCACTGCTGCCCATACTAATTCTGGTGACCAGCTGGAGTGGGTGAGAAATCTCAAGACCGGAAGCCACCGAAAGGGAATCACCTCCACCCCGTCGCTCCTGCCCTGTATTTTTCTACCCAAATAAGCACTCCATCGTGATGTCAAGCCATGCCCAGATTTCAGAGTACAAAAGGTTAGTGAAGAGGAAAACTAAAGATTCGTACTATGTTGATACTGAACTCCTCAAGTCTTTAGGCCTGCATGATGATGTTTTTTGAATGATAGATATGCTGGGGTTAAGGCACATAGTGAGTGGGGAATATCCTATTTTTAAAGACTTAACCTATGAGTGTTTGAGTGCGTTGGATAGAACTACCAATGGAGTAATGTTGAGAGTGGAATTTTACACATTTTATGTGTGTACATTACAACATTTTGCCTAGAAAAGTTATTATTTTTGCATGGAATTGTGTACATTTAAGCATTTACATAATTTTGAGGCTACTAAGGTGTTTTTGTGAGTTTTGAAGGCAGAAAACAGGGTAAAATAAGACACAATCTGAAACAGAGCAGAACAGAGGCAGAACCCGCTCGGGCCGAGCTGGGCCCACTCGCCACGTAAAGTTAGCCGAGTGAGGTCCAGGTGGGACCCTGCTGATGTGTCAAGCCAGTGTGGAGTGGCTCGGGTGCTACTCGGCCGAGTCCAGACCCAGCTCGAGCCGAGTTTGGTGCCGAGTGTCATAATTCCTGACCCAGTTGAGGCCTGTTCGATTCTACAGCATATTTATACCTTTCATATCGCATTTTGAAGCATAATTGGTCGAAAAAATAGCCCTGCTATAGTCCAAGAGAGATTAGGGGAGATCAATACACAAATTGGAGAGAACCCATCCATAATTCATCATCAATTCACTCTACCAACACTTCCATATCAAATTTATATTTGATTTCATCCTCCATCCATCTCTAAGTGTGTTTCAAGTGCCAATTGAGGGGAATCGGACGATCGAAGAGATGGAGAAGGGATGCAGACTTACGCTTACGCTAGGGTTTCGTGTTTCTAATCTTTCCCTTCCTTTTATCTTGATTTTTGATATGAATTGCATAGCCATGAGTGTTGACTGTAACCTCATGGGCTAATTTTATAAACAGTTCTAGGGTTTGATGGTTAGATTGGATTGATTTGTGAACCTAGACCAAAGATTGGGATTTTATGCAGTGGATATTTTGATTTTACTTATTTTATCAAGACTTGCTTTTCTGATTCGTAACGTCTTCATAATATTTTCATGATATCTGCTATAATGCTTGAATTATTGTGTTAGCTTGTGTGCGTTCATAATTGGTATTATCTATCTGTTAGGAATTGAAGTAGTTTCACTATAAACACTTTAATTCCATGAACTGGTAAATTAAATACTTGATGAGTTTAGTGGAACAATGCAATTAAACAGTCAAGTATGAAGTGAATAGAACCCTGTAGTAATTCCAGAAAATATCTTGTTAGTCGAGCTTACCATCGGAGGTATTGTTGTTTGCTTTGATTAGTATCTAGGAATAAGGCTTGGTAATATTTGCGCACCTTAGGATTTAAACCAGAATATACTGTTAGCTTAAAATCAGATCATATTTGGTGGGCTAACGGGGTTATGTGGTGTATTTTCATTGAAACTGCATGAATGAACAACTGTAGGTTTAGTAACCCAAATTAATTGGTATATACCTGATACTTTAGAACTGTCACTTATCTCTTGAATAGAACTTGATTTATTTTCTATTGCTTTTAATTACTTAGCAATTTATTATTTTGTTATTTAGAATAATTAATTCAAAAACTTGAAAATTTGGTTACTTAATTCTTCTTAAATAGTAATCTGGAATAAATAAATAATTAACTGTCTCAGTGGGATCGATAATTTAACTTGGGTACTTACTGCTACAATTGATATCCTTATACTTGATGATTAAATTGGAGTGCGCAGAAAAAGCCTATCAAGTTTATGGATCTCTGTGATGATTTTTCAATTTTTCTTAGCACTTGAGGGTATTATATTATGTTTTGTTACTGTTTATGGGATGGATGACATTGGATTATTGATTAGGAGTTTATGGTGTTAGTCATGGAGTCGTGTATGTTGGATTGTATACTAAAATTCTAGGTTTAGTATGAACAATGTTATAACAATTAATTTGAAATGAGAATCATATGATCAAATGATTGCATCTTATAATTTATTTATATGTTCGATGCAATAGTCCACTTACTTTATACTGTAGATAATATGTTGTGCGACAACACGCGGAAGATCATATTATCGGTTTCCTTATAAAGTATAAACAGATGCTCACAACCGAGATAGACGGGGACTCTCTATCGGGATGGTTGTAGTGTGGTTTGGTATTAGCTTGTCTTGGCTATAGAATCACTCTAGTGCACTTATGTGTATTGAGCAGGACCACATGAGATCGTTCAACTTATACTGACTTATAGAAGAACTTGATCTCTGTTATTATGGATGTTCGTGCTCTTAATCCCTATACAATAACCTCGACACGTAGGGCAGTATATATTTCTTTGATTCATCAATGGGTGAGATTTAGATGCAATTAAATCAATAAACTCGGTGAGTTGGGAAATAGTGCTGTATCTATGGTGTGCTGTTGATTGTAGAAGGAATCCGTGTCCGTCATAGGTTGATGATGTCCCCTTGAGGAGCTCATAAGGATTATCATGTAAACCCTGCAGGTGAAATTTATTCCAGCATGATAATGCGGTTGAGTGGTACTACTCTTGGATGAGATATTAATTAATTGAGTTGTCAGTAACTTATATTAATTAATGGACATTGTATATCTTAAACATGGGGAGACTAACGGGCTCATAATAAGAAGGAGCCCAAAACGTAATTTTGGGATTGGTACGGTAGTGCAGTAATAATATTTTAGTGGAATATATTATTATTATTGGACTTAAGTATAAGCTTTGGGCTAAGCTTGGATACTTAAGCCCAATGGAGGCCCAACCCAATTTCTCCTCCTGGTCCCTGCTGTAGCCCATGTATATAAGTCACCTCAGCTTATCTGGAACCCTAATCTAATTCATTATTCACGTGTGATGAGGGTTGAGAGCAGATTGAGTAGGTCTCGTAGATCGTCGCCCACACGACGTCGAGATCGGACTTGGGACATACAGCAGAAGACCGGAAGAAAGCCGTCGAAGAGAGGATCGTCTGAGCACAAAGATCACTCAATTCCGACATCAGAAGAGGAACTTATGGCTATTCTCGTGGGACTGCGCAGACTGCCAGCGAGAATTCAACCTCTACATCAACCCTTGGTGAAAGGTAATGCGTTTCATGTTTACTTGCTTCCGCTGCTTGTTAGAAATACATGGAACCCTAACGGGTCACGTTAACCAAACGATCGAATGCCAACAGTGTATTCGTGCTGTATTAGGATGAGAAACAATTCGATATTGTACTTAGATATTGAGATGCTTGATATTTGATTATGTACAAGGAAGATTAGCTATGTAGCTTTATTAAGAGTGCTTGTTCATTCGTATAGCCATGTGAGATTTGAGCTTTTGAAATCATAACAAGTGGCATTATTAAATTTATTCTTGTGAGTGACATTCATACACATGTATTCTAGAACTTGGCTTTGTATCTTGCTTGAAGCTATGTGTTTGACTAGACACTAGGAAATGATCTTAGGCCATCTTTGTTATTTATTAGTCACTAGCCATATTATTTTCCTACCTATTAAAATTATCCGTAGTCAACCCTTTTGAGTCTAAAAGCCTTATTTATTGGAAGCCTACGTGATTAGCCAATTTATCCTTTTGCTAGCCTTTGAAAAATTTCTACCTAGTAGAGAGTTAAAGGAATCAAGTTGGTGTCTTGTGATGAAGTATATAAGGAGAAATGAGTTGGAAGTGATGAAGATTGTTGGAGAAAGTGGTTAAATTATTGCATGAAAGGGTAGTGCCTGAAACTGGTACCCCGTGAAAAAGGGTAGTGCCTGAAACTGGTACCCTTGTTTGAAAAAGAAAAAAAAGAAAAAGAAAAAAAATTCAAGTAAGGAAGTTATGTTCAAAAGTGAAGGAGGAATCAAGTTGCAAGAAGCATTGAAGAGTATTGAAGAAGAAAGAAGAAAGTGAAGCTGTTTGTTGAAAAGCTGTAAGTCTTCTTTGATTCTTTACTAGTGATTGAGTCACTTTACCTATATATTCCCTACATTTACCAAAGAGCTAACGTTACACCCTAAAGCAAGACCTTTGTGATCCTATTGTCGAAATTATTCCTTTAGTCGAGAGTTGAGATGATTGCCAAGCTTATGGTTATACGTGTGTTTGAATTGATTTTGAGCGTAAACACCTTACCCTAAAGTGTATATCTCACATTTGAGTGATGAGCGTAAATACTACTGTGAGAATGGGTGAATGAGCATTCCAAAAAAGTGAAGTAGTTGATTTGAGTTGTATGTTCTTAGATGGATGGTTATCTTAGCATTTGATGTATGATTTTTGAATTGTTATATTATCTAGGATGTGTTAAATTGTGAACCTTCCTCTCAGTTACTCTATTGGTTTTCTATGTCCTTGCCTCGGGACGAGCAACAAGTAAGTTTGGGAATTTATTGAGAATGGAATATCACATATTTTAGGTCACACATTACACCGTTTTTGATTGAATGTGCCATGATTTTACAGAGAATGATATAGTTTTCATATCTTTCATGATTAAGATGCTACTAAGGTGTTTTGTTGAGTTTTGAAGGGTAAAACTTGATCAAAAGTTCAAAGTTGGAATGAAGAGTGAAAGTGTGAAGGAATGCTGAAAAACACACATCCACGTTGCATAATTTTTCTGTATTTGTGTAGAAGTCCAAATTGATCATGTGATATATGGTTGGAAAGCTACAGAAGAGAGGATCATTTTGGCATAAAAATTAATCAAATCGGAATCCATATGAGGAAGTTATGCTCGAAATGGTAAGATCACGCAGTGCAGTCTCTACCGATCGGCTTACAGCTCGAGGCGAGCTAGTGTTGCTCAACAGCCATTTTCTGGCGAGTGGTGTCCAAATGGAGCCCAGATGATGTGACAAGTCACCCTGTATCAGCTCGGATGCCGCTAGACTAGGTCCATACCCAGATCGGGCCGAGTTGGGTGCAAAGCAGCCTAAAATCGGCCCAGACGAGGCCAGTTTGATTGTGCACTATATTTATACCCTTCAGATCATGTTTTGAAGCAGAATTGATTGAAAACAGCCCTGCATCAATCCAATACATAATAGGGAAGATCAACACACAATTGGAGAGAACCCATCCATCACCCATTATCAATTCACTCCACCAACACTTTCATATCTGATTTACATCTGATTTTCATCCTTCATTCATCTTCAGTGGTTCCAAGTGCTAATTAAGGAAGATCGGATGACTAGAAAGACGGAGAAGGGATGCCCAACTATGCTTACGTTAGGGTTTCGTGTTTCTAATCTTTCCTTTCCTTTTATCTTGATTTTGGTTATGAATTGCATAGCCATGAGTGTTGATTGTAACCTCATGGGCTAATTTTCTATACAATTCTAGGGTTTGATGGATTGATTGAATTGATTTGGGAACCTAGACGTTCAGATTGGGGGGTGTGACATTTTGGTGGTCTATTGAGCAGTTGATGCTAGCTCTAGGGGTCCCACCTGTTGAGTATGTAGATGAGGAATTTAGCCAGTGCCCCAATGGAGGAAGATCACCCTAGGACAGACTGAGTACAGACCAAGCAGTGCAAAGAGAAGTTTTATTCGTAACCCGTGCATTAGATACATATAGAGGGTTTTATCTAGTTGTGTCTTTGCTAGGGAAACGAACAAAAATGTGGTGGAGTGGAAAGAGTTGAGGTTGATAGATGTCATACTTCATAGGAAACCACTTGGGATTGAGAAAATGATGATCGAGCATCTGATGAACGAGAAAAAGAAAATAGGGGACATTGCAATAGATGGGCTAGTGACGGCCATAACACGTATTGCAGGGGTGGATATGGCTGGTCGAGTACCTAAGAGACCAATCCATTATATAAATGCCAAACTCTTAACGCGGATGGGCATTCTTAGAGAGGATCATGGAACTGATATATGGATGGTTTCTGAAAATGAGGAATTAGCCCTGCCAAACCCAACCTTCACCACCATTGAATTTCCAAGGAATATCAAGATGCAACTCGATAAATGGCCAATGATCCCAGTTCTATCCTTACCAAGAGCTCTACCTGCGGGTTTTAGACATCTAGAAGGAGCCTTCATAGTACGGATGGAGAGATATGAAACAAATCAATGCACACTGATGAATCAAGTGCGTGAGATTTTAAGCCAGTTGAGAAAGCATGGACAAGGTCCACGAAATTAACCAGGTGCATTCTATCCACTTTATTTTTTCCATAGTATACTTTGGTTTACTTGGGGACAAGCAAGAGTCTTGGTGTGGGGGGATTTTAAATAGATATGTGGATTAGAACAGTTTGTAGATATGCTTCTGTGCTTTGCTGATTTTTCCTTCCTCTGATTTGTTGTAAATTTTCTCTTATTGCTGAAAAATGGTACCTGATTTTTGCTGCTATGTTGCTGTAATTTTTTCTGAAGTTCTCCCATGACTTGCTGAATTTTGAATTGTGCTGATAAAATTATTTTTCAATGCTGAAAATTCTATTCTTGTTGATGATGTTAGAGGTGAAAAATTTTAGAGAATTAATTCGTGGAGTAGTGAGAGTGATGGCATGATGAAGGGGATAATATTGATGCATATAAAACTGATGATTAGTGGATTTCTTTTGCAAACTCTGTGATATAAGTGGCTGAAATTTTTGAAAAATTTCATGGCAAATTAAAACCATTTTCGTGAGCTTTTGAGCCTAAAAGAGCATTTACATCTATAAGCTCCATTTTTCTTTGCTTGAGTGTGTTGAACTCGATTGGATCGTTTGCTTGTTCACCTTTTTGCGTGTCCCCAAGTGTAGGAAATCAATTGTAGCTCAGCGTATGACCAAGTAAAAATATCGAACCAAAGGATTAGAGTTAAGCAAGATACACACTAAATAACTGTCACAACTAATAATTAAGACATAAAAACCTTTTGTGAATTGGAATTATTATCTATTATTGCAGAAAATAAATACTAAATAAAATAAATAAATAAATAGAAGCCACACTCAATCACAGGTGTGTCAAGAGACAAGAACACGATAGTTTTAGGAAAATCCAATTTATCATGTGAAATAAGACAAATAGACAAGTGAATCAAATCATGCAGAATTTTATAGGAATGATCACTTAAGCATGCTAAACCACTCATGGACAAGTGAGATTTAACAATTTTAAAGAACATAAATTCCTATGGCCAAATTAATAATATAATTTCCTATTCCCTTTAGGTACTAAGGAAATTAAATACCCACAACCCCTTATTCGCTTTCTAGGCGATTCACATGCAAAATTTTATATAGGCTAGTGCAAGAGATCTATCCTGTATAGATACTAAAGGAATTGGATTAGGGCTTCCTTACCATATTTCTCTTTAACAATGATCATGCAAAGACAATAAGGTATCCTATATTGATGGTCAAACAATCAAAGGTTATATATTGGTCAATCCCCTTCAATTGTCATGAAATAATAAATATAATCATGAAACATATTCAACTCAATCATACATCAATCAATGATAATATCATAAAAATTAAGAAACATGATTATATAAATCTAAAATAAAATGTCAATAAGGAATAAATATTTTGCAAAAATTTTCGTCATAGATGTCTAAAATCTCAAATCAACATGATAAACTTTCAAACCCAAAAACTATAAAGAGGAAACTAGCCCATGGTATTACAAGCAACAACCATATCTATGAAAAGAAACTTACCCATGAGTCTATAAATCAACAATAAGAAATTAAAGAAGGAAGAAAAACCCTTGTCTGGAATAATTCTCCGTCTCCTTTTTCCGTCTTGATGATCCTCCTCCGTTATCCTTCTCAAGTAGCAAATATTATGACTGAGTGTGTGGGATGATGGACGAAAGGTGGTTGAAGGGTAGAAGGTGAAAGGCGGATATGGTGGATTAGGATTTAAAACCCTAGGTGATGTGGTGGTAGTAGATTATGCGGTTTCTCCACACTTTATGTGGTGATGAGAATGGGTATATATAGGTGTGAGAATTGAATAAAATAAGGAGTAGATCTTGAAAAATCAGGAAAAATATAATTATGGAAGATATGGAGGGATATTAAATTAGGAAATAACTTAGCCACCAAGAAAATAGGAAATAGAGGGTAATTTTCGTGAATTTTCGGAATTCTCACTAGCAGTTGCGCGACCTCACGGTTTTGAGCATAACTTCTTCATCTGAGCTCCAATTGAAGTGATTTTTATGCTCACACGACCCTCTCTTCCGTAGCTTTCTAAATATATATCAGACGACTAGTTTGGACTTCTACAAAAATACAGAAAAATTATAGAATGTAGTCCTCTGTTTTCTTGACATCTTGCACAAATTCAAGTTCCATTCCAACTTTGCACTTTTAATCCGTTTTTCACCTAAAAATACGAAATAGCATCTCAAATGCACCAATATCTTAAATATATAAAAATTAACTATTTAGTGCTAAAATACGAACATAAATTTTATGGAAATGGTGCTAAATCGAACCCTAAAATATGCAGATTTTCACACTAAACAAACCCCCAAAACTTAAGATATTGTTCATCCCCAAACAACAAAATCGAACAAAGAAGAAAGATAGTGTGTAAATCAAATGAAAAACAAGGGATATGACAACTAGGTCATTCATACAATTGTCATCAACTCCGGTCATGTTACTCTCATCACATGCAATCATTCATTCATAGCATACAAGTTAAGACAATTACTATCAATTAAAATGCTCCGTCAACTTATTCTAATGGTAAGTATATCACTCGCACTCAAGTGTAAAAGATGTACACTTACGGGATAAAGTGTTTCGCTCAAATTCAATTCAAGTGCATGCGTAACTATAAGCTTGCCAAACGTCTCAAACTCTCTACCACAAAAAATATGATTCGACAATGGGATCAAAAAGGACTTTTATTTGGATGTAATGTTGGCTCTTTGGCTAAGGTAGGAAATATATGGACAAGTGACTCAAAACTCAGATCAATCAACTGCGCATCCATCATGATCTTTCATTCTTCTTACTCACTTCAACTAAGTACATCATCCTCCTTTTCTCTTCAATTTTCCTCTTCCACGCACAACATATACATATATATTTTGTTTCCTTTTTTCTTCTCTTGAGGTACAAGTTTTGGGAACTACCTCACGCATCCTCCATAGGGTACCAATTTCAGACACTACCCTAGGGTGTTTGTTTCATGGAATACTAGATTTAAACACTACTCCATGATTTTCTTTAGATGTATTTTTCAAGCTCAATCACTTTTTCAACACCAATTTCATTCATTTCCAAGCTGTTATCAAACTCCATCAACACACTTTGAAAAGCCATTAATTCTCTTCATGACAGACAATCAAGGCTAAAAAAATCATTAAGATACTTGAAGTGGTTATTTCTCGTATGTTGCCAAAGAATGAGGTTTTAAGGCTCAACGGGGCTAACTATGGATAAACAATCATATAATAGAGAATTATTTGGCTAAGTGACTCATAAAATCAAAAATACCTTAAATCATCTCCCATCATCTAACATAATATGTAGTCTCAAGCAAGAAAAGAGGCACGTTCTAGAATACACACACTAGAATGATATTTACCAGAAAGAAATATTATGTGTTTATGTACATGATTTAAAGGCTCAAAATCTCACATGAGCACTTTTCATGGTAAGTAATATCTCACAAGTACACATAGAACTTCATACTACAATATAACTTAAGTGTAATCCCTTCATCAATTTCAAGAGCATATGAATTTCTGGCAGAAATCTAACAAATAAAATCAAACTACGCACTTAACCAGAAACTCAAACCATTACACCTCAACTACTCAAGAATTAACACAATATCCCATAATAATTAAAATAAGGAATCAAATGCACCTGATGTTTCTCCTCCACCTCTTGCAAGCTCCTCGAGTTATCCAACTCGATCAAGCGTAGGCCTCAGAAAGAACTCACTTCTCTTTCAGCACCACTCAAACACAATTCATCAGTAAAATTATAGGAGAACTCAAAAAATTAAACCAAAAATAAAATCAAACCAAATCTAGGAAAAATAAACAAGACAAACACAAGACCCTTGGAAAGTCGAAAAAAATTCGAAAGATCAAAATAAATTCTGAAAATTCTAAAAAAAATCAACCTACAAGCATCACACACAAGTGAAGAAAACTTACCTTGGTGCTTCAAGACATTGGAATGCACGTCCACCCCCCAAACTTAGTTCAAACTAGTGAGAAACTAAGTTTGAAAAAAGTGAATACCATAGACGAAGGAGCACCTAATAAAATTTTCTATACCAAACAAACACATAAAACAAAAAAAATTCTTAATTAAAAGTGATAACAAATAATTTAGTAGTCTCCTATTTAAACAATCTAATCCCCGACAACGGCACCATTTGCTTGTTCACCTTTTTGCGTGTCGCCAAGTGTAGGAAATCAATTGTAGCTCAGCGTGTGACCAAGTAAAAATATCGAACCCAAGGGATTAGAGGTAAGCAAGATGCACACAAAATAACTGTCCCCACTAATAATTAAGACATAAAAACCTTTTGTGAATTGGAATTATTAACTTTAGGAAAGCCAAGTTGAGCCTTGCCTTTTGATTGTTGAATGAGCATATCAAATAGCCACATTCCGTTTCTTTCTTTAACTTCTTCGTTTGATCATCTCACTATTTTGCAAATTATGAAACTTATTGATAATATTTTTTGTGGATTGATTGATGGTGAAAGGGAGTTGGTGGTTGAAAAAAATATATGAAAAGGAGAAGAAAAGAAAAGAAAGAATGGTGGACAGATAAAAAAAATGGGATACAAGTAATGATGCAAATTGTTGTTTAGTCCTGCTGTTGAAAGAAAATAATAAAAATGAGTAGGAGTGGGGATATTTGTTGTTAAAAATTCAGAATTGATCAAAAGAAAATGAAGAAGGGGATGTGGAGAAAAATAAGGATTAAATGATGTATTACTTTGACGAATGATGTATGCGACTTTCATAATTTGCAAAGTGGTATATATAGTCATTCATACCTTCCTTATCCCACCTTAACCTTAAGCCCCATTACAACCGATTAAAAGCCCCTTTGATTGTTGTACATGACTCATTGAAATTGGTGGCGATTTGATTAAGGAGCAAGCTTATAGTAATGATTTATCTTGTTCAATTTTCGAGAGGTGTTTTGACCCGCTTATATACACTTGAGTGATTTGGAGTGAACCTTGTGAGGCCATGAAACTTTGAAAATTTTGATATCATAAAACTTGCAAGTTTTGTCAAAGAATCCCTTTTACTTAGTTTCAAATGCTCAATTGTTACTCTACATGAAGAATATTGTCATACTTATTGTAACGCCCCGGGTTACGCTATGGGGTTGGGACGCTACTAGATATAAATTCCTCAATATAATAATAGAGGGGTCGAGAATGCACAGCGGAAATAATATTAAAAAATCCCCAAAGCGATAGTATAATAAAGTAAAAGTTGAATAAAAATTATTACATATTAGCATCTACTCACCCGAGTAGATTGAGATATCCAAAACAAGTACATTCAGATGATATATCTGAAATAAAGTTTTAACAGAATACTAAAATACATGTCATAATATAAAGTCTTCTAAGGCTTGTAACCTGTGAAGGCCTCTCCATCTTCTAAATCTGGTTCTGAAAATCGATAAGGGGTGAGCGTCTAAAATACACTCAGTGGGTTAACTTAAATGATTGCACAGTTAAAAATAAATATGCATGCCAAATATACCATAAAATGTAACATATGCCATTTGATAAAATAATTTGCATATTGTCGTTCGATAATTTAATGAAAATATTTTAGACCGAATCGTCATCCGATAACTTGTGTTAGCTGGTATATGTGTACCAGGCCGTCACCCCAATACAATGATAGTATACTTTGAAATATATTTTAGTACTGAACTGACGTAGCCAGTAACTTATGTTAGTTGGTATATGTGCACCGAGTCGTCAACCCGTACAAGTGTTAGTAGAAAATATTTATCATCGAACTAAAAGCACACATGGCACATAACATGTCATATCAGTAACACATATCACATCTTAACATAGTAATAATGACATAAAATATAACACTCGGTAAAGAGTGAAAGTTACCCCCACCTTAAACTTATTGGAAACGTGTAAAGTGGACTAGGCTTGCTCGTGAGTCTCAGGTATGCCTGCAAAGGTATACTAAACTGAGTTCTACTTCTAATAATAATACCTATTATTAAAACTAATTTCTAAAAATAATTTAAACAAACTAATTATTGTTATATAATTATTAATTTAATAAAATATTAAAAAAATATAAATATATCATTTAAAATAATAATTTAACAATTATAGTTTTCTACTTTAATAATAAATTGTAACATTAAAATATAAATTCAAATGACATTAATGTTTAAAAAAAATGGATATAAAATAAAGATTCTACATCTAAATTAATAATAGTGACAAAATTATATTAATATTTAATATAAAAAGTTAAATTAAATAAATAAATGAATATTAATATTAAATATTAAATAAAATAAAGAATAAAATAGAATGAATTGAAATAAAACAAATAATAAGTAAATAGAATAATAATAATAATGATAATAATAGTAAATTATAATTAATATTAAAAAGGAATTAAATTAATAGAATAAAATAAGATAAATAATAATAAATAAAATACTAAATAACATAAAAAGTTAAATTAAATAAATAAATAATAAAATAGAATTAAATGAATAAAACAAGTAATAAATAAAAATAATAATAATAATAATAATAATAATAATAATAATAATAATAATATTAAAAATAGTAAATTATAATTGATATTGAAAAGGAATTAAATTAATAAAATAAAATAAATAATAAATAATAAATAAAATACTAAATAACATAAATAAGTAAATAAATAATTAAATAATAAATCCACAACACGTACGCACGCACCCACCTGCACAGTTAGATTTTTCAAAAACTGACTACTCAATTTCAAAACTTAATTATTATTATTTTTTAACACTATTTTTCAAAATTACAATCAAGTCCTTGTATTATATTAAATTCTCATTTTAACTTACCCTAAACTTTAATCTTATTACAAAAAGACTCAACTTGAGTTATACAACTCCATTTGAAAATCTGAAAGTACGTATGGAGCCCTCGCAAGGTGAGGATCACATGCATACCAATTTTTCATGAAAATAACGAAGTTTAAAGGGGACAAAATTTTTTGTACGAAGTGGGTATCCTCATATCTTCTTCATTTCACATCCAAACTCAAAAATAATTATATGTTTGTGATCCTTGTGAGGAGGGCTTCAAAATGACCTATAATATCAAATCTAACTCACACCGAAATAAAATATGCCATTAAAGTCAAAATTTCATCGGTGCTTTTCTAACTCATAAGAAATTCATTTCACAAAACGAATTATATATTTGGAATCTACGCATCGAGACGATCATTTTTGTATATAACATGTAAAGATTTGATAGAGAAATAAGAAATTCTTAAATCTACATAAGCTTGAAAATAGGTGTTCATATATACACACATAAATGTATACTCATGTATTATATCTACCCTCTATTCTAAAATTAGAAATAAACTGAGTTGTTCCAATCACACAATTGTTAAAAAAAATTTCACACCTTTTACTCCTGTAAAACAAAAACGTTTCTAACTCCCCCACTTTTACCAATAAGAATGGGTTATGTATATATAGCAGGTAAATTCAACGAATGTGGCTTTTTAAGTGGGTTTACATCATCAACTATGTCATGTATCTTCTTATCCTCTGACAACATAATAGATAACTAAACACATGTGTTTATAATGAATATAATAATAATATGTGTGTGTGTGTATATATATATATATATTATAACTGTGTTATTATATCCACCCCTACTAAAATAAAAATTTCATCCTCGAAATTTTACTTACTAGGTATGAATAGATTCGTATATTTATTTCGTATGTCATCTTCACGTTCCCATGTCACTTCTTCTGTATTGTGTTGACTCCATTGGACTTTGATTAAAGCAAATTCACGATTCCTTTGCTTATGAACTTTTCTGTCAAGAATGGCGATAGGAAATTCCTCGTATGCTAAGTTATCATCAATTGCTAAAACTTCATGATTAACAACGTGGCTTGGATCAAACACATACTTTCGTAGCATGGACATGTGAAATACATCATGCACTCCAGCTAGCTCAGGTGGTAAAGCTAATCTGTATGCCAACTCGCCGATTCATTCCAATACTTCATAAGGTCCAATGTATCTTGGCTTGAGTTTTCCTTTCCTTCCAAATCGAGAAATTCCTTTCATTGGTGAGACTTTGAGAAAAACTTTATCTCCTTCCTGGAACTGTAAATCTTTGCGTCTCTTATCAGCGTAGGACTTCTGTCAATTTTGCGCAGTCAAAATTCTTCTTTTGATCTTTTTAATTGTTTCAACTGTCTTTTCTACTATCTCTGGTCCTAGAACTTTCTTTTCACCAACTTCATCCCAATAAAGAGGAGATCTACACTTTCTTCCATAGAGTGCCTCGTAAGGAGCCACGCCTATTGTGGCTTGAAAACTGTTGTTGTAAGCAAACTCTATAAGTGGTATGTATCTTTTCCAACTTTTCCCAAAATCTAGGACTCATGCCCTTAACATGTCTTCCAATGTTTGAATAGTCCTTTCAGACTGGCCTTCTGTTTGTGGATGAAATGTCGTGCTAAACTTTAGCTTCGTGCCCATTGCGTTTTGTAAATTGTGCCAAAATTTTGATGTAAATCTTGGATCTCGATCAGAAACTATAGAAACCGGTACACCGTGCAATCTGATAACTTCTAGATAAATTTGTGCAAGCTTATCCATTCCATGAGTCATTTTCACTGGAAGAAAATGTGCTGACTTGGTCAAACGATCCACTATCACCCATATAGCTTGATTTCCTCGCACTGATCTTGGTAGACCAGTAACGAAATCCATTGTGATATGCTCCCATTTCCGCTCAGGAATCTCTAATAGTTTTAAGAGTCCTGAGGGTCGTTGATGTTCTGCTTTCACTTGCTGACAAGTCATACACCTTTAGATAAACAGGCCTATATCCCTCTTCATATTTCTCCACCAAAATGCAGCCTTCAAGTCTTGATACATTTGGTTCCTCCTGGATGTACCGTGTATGGAGTACAATGAGCTTCTGATAAAATTTCTCTAATAAGATTCTCATTTTTAGGAACACATAATCTTTTTCCAAAAATGAGTGTTCCATTGTCTGTGAGAGCAAATACCTTTCCTTCCCCAATCTTCACGCGTTCCTTAATTTTTCTGAGAAATATGTCTTCATCTTGAAAATCCTTGACTCTATCTCTTAGAGAAGGTTTAATCAGTAACGCAGTTAATAATACTTAAATACTACTTGGAGGTATTACTACTTCCAAACTCATTCGAGAGAACTCT
Organism: Pogostemon cablin; assembly: GCA_023678885.1. Classification (NCBI taxonomy): domain Eukaryota; kingdom Viridiplantae; phylum Streptophyta; class Magnoliopsida; order Lamiales; family Lamiaceae; genus Pogostemon; species Pogostemon cablin. The sequence continues at coordinate 16,341,253 of CM042965.1, read as the reverse complement.
GCCACTAATAATTCTTGGTTTGTTATAGAGTAGGCTAATTCCCCTTTGTCTTTCCTGCTTAAAGCATCTGCTACCACATTTGTTTTTCCTGGATGGTACAATATGGTACAATTATAATCCTTGACTAATTCCAACCATCTTCTTTGCCTCATGTTTAATTCCTTCTGTTCGAAAAAGTACTTCAAGCTCTTGTGATCCGTATAAATTTGACATTTTTCTCCATACAGATAATGTTTCCAATTTTCAAAGCATGCACCACAGCTGCCAATTCTAAATCATGAGTTGGATAGTTCTGTTCATGGATCTTGAGTTGTCTAGACGCATAGGCAACTACTTTATTATGTTGCATCAGAACACATCCCAATTCTTGCTTTGAAGCATCACTATAGATGACAAATTCTTTTGTCCCATCAGGAATTGTTAATACAGGTGCAGTGACTAATTTCTGTTTAAGAAGGTTGAAACTATTTTCACATTCTTCCGTCCAACAGAACTTAACTTCCTTGCGAGTTAATTTCGTCAAGGGTCCTGCAATCTTTGAAAATCCCTCAATAAATCTTCTATAATATCCAGTCAATCCAATAAAACTCCGTACTTCTCCTACATTTGTAGGTGTCTTCCATTTCTCTACTGCTTCCACCTTGGTCGGATCCACCTCGATTCCTCGAGCTGACACAATGTGCCCAAGAAAGATAATTTTGTCTAACCAAAACTCACATTTCTTGAATTTGGCATACAACTTTTCCTTTCTTAGTATCTCTAGAATGATTCTCAGATGTTCTTCATGTTGTTCCCGATCTCTAGAATACACTAAGATATCATCAATGAACACGATCATGAATTTGTCCAAGTACGAGTGGAAAACACGATTCATCAAATCCATAAAAATTGTTGGTGCATTGCTGAGGCCAAAAGGCATTACTACGAACTCATAATATCCATAACGTGTTCTAAAAGCAGTCTTTGAAGTGTCGCTCTACTTGATTCGTACTTGATGATATCCAGATCTCAGATCTATCTTGGAAAACACACTAGCATCGCCCAGCTGATCAAATAAATCCTCAATCCTTGGCAAGAGATATTTATTCTTGATGGTAAGTTTATTCAGTTCTCGATAATCGATACACATCCTAAACGAACCATCTTTCTTCTTTACGAACAGAACATGTGCTCCCCAGGGTGAAACACTAGGGTGTATGAAACCCAATTCCAAGAGTTCTTGTAATTGGATCTTCAGTTCTTGTAACTCATTTGGTGCCATTCGATAAGGTGCTTTTGAGACTGGTGCTGCTCCCGGTACTAGATCAATTGTAAATTCTACTTGCCTTTCAGGTGGCAAACCTGGTAAGTCTTTTGGAAACACATCTTCATATTCATACACGATAGGAATATCCTCTATGCTCGTCTTCTCGTCTTCACTTTTTACGATACTCACTAAGAATGCTTGACATCCATCTTTTCTCATCATTTTGATTGCTTTCATTGCAGTTATAACTCGCGGTATTATTCCAGCTTTAGCTCCGTGAAAAGTAAACTTTTCATTTTCTGGGAGTTGGAACTGTACTTCTTTTTCACGACATCTGATTACTGCATGATTAGCTCTAAGCCAATCCATCCCTAAAATTACATCAAAATCTTTCATCTCAATTACATGAAGATTTGCAAGTAGGACCCTGTCTTTTATCCCTATCTTCACATTCTTGCACAACTTCATGGTTCGGATGGAGTTACCCGAAGGTATACTAACCTCAAGAGTTGATTTGTCTAACACCTCACAATTATTCTATACTTTCTTATACATCTTAGTAGATATGAATGAATGAGTGGCTCCCATATCAAAAAGTATAAGAGCGGGAACGCCAAATACTGATAGCATACCTGCCATTATTTCTGGTTCTTCTTCAGCTTCCTGCTGTGTCATAGCATATGCACGTGCTGGTCTAGCACTCGATCCTCCTCCTGCTTTAGTCTTTGGGCATTCCAATATGGTGTGTCCCGATTGACGGCATCGATAGCATATTCCGGTTCCATATAGGCATGCTCCAAGGTGATTCTTACCACATTTTGGGCAAGAAGAATTTGTTCCGAGTGGCGGTGGTCCTGATCCTCCTTCGATTTTTATTTGCTTATTTTGAATTTTAGGGTTTCCTTTTCCGATCACCGGTACTCCCCACTTGCGCTTTGCAAGTATTGCTATCACCTTTTTGTTTTGATTATTGTTATTCTTCTATCGAGACTCAATTTCTTGAGCTCTAGAAAATGCATATGCAAAAGTCATCGTCCCTTGTCCAGCCAAGATAGTGCTGATCTCGGATCGCAATCCCTTTTCAAATCATCTAGCTTTCTTTTTCTCCGTGTTGACAAGAGTGTGGCAAATCTGGAGAGTTGATTGAATTCTCTTTCATACTCAAGAACACTCATTGTTCCTTGTTTCAAGTACAGAAATTCACTTTTTTTTTCATCTCGATACGATTGAGGCATGTAGTTTTGGATGATCATATCCTGGAAGTCTTCCCATGTCATTCTTGCCTTCTGTTCGGGCATTTTGGTACGTCCGTAAGCCTCCCACCAGAAATCAACTTCACCCACAAACTGGAAAACAGCGCACGAAATCTTCCGTGCATCAGTGCAATCGATATAAGTGAAAATTTTATCCAACGACCTCAACCATTTTTCAGCTTCCGAAGGGTCCTCTGTTCCATTGAATGTTGGTGGATTGATATGTGATAGGGGTTTTCTCAACACACAAATTAATCCTCAAGTATAAGGATATCAATTGTAGTCGCGAAGATGACCAAGTTACAATATCGAACCCACGGGACGGTTAAATATCAATTTTGTGATCTTCTAGTATATTTTAGACTATGTTGGTAATTGTAAAGGTTTAATGGATAGTAACTTCTAATCGAATTAACAAAAGGATTAGCAAAAGTAGATAGAAGTGAGTTGTGATCAATAAGAATGATAGGTAGTTCATTGGGTCATCCAGTTTCACTAGCAATTCGTATTTTCGTATGATGGTGTCCGACTCTGCCCTATGGTTTGTGGACGCATCACTAGACCATGCAAGTTTACTCTATAGACACAAGTAAATATGCGCTTGACACGTGTGAATAACATCGGAGCAAGAGATATGCTTCACCCCCCTTTCTAGGTACTATCATAATCAATTATCTTCTACGTCTAGAATCTAACCCGGTTTGATCTCCCTTTTTAGGTACTATAAAGTTATACTCTTCATCCTATTCATCAACCCGAATTCAATTCAATTCATGAATATTCATATAAGACAGTTCTAATAATACTTCGGAATCCCTTCACTTAGAATTATAACGATAAACCCTGCTCAGTAGTGAACGCACTCAATCAATAACCATGTCATGTATTCAGACTCTACACAACGATCATTGATACACAAAACGACTATGAGTATGGATTAAATATGCAATCTTATATAAAATAAACCACAGGTAGTGTTGTACGGAGTTTTACACACGAAACACGAATTACATCATGAAACTTTCATAACCCTAGAACTACCAAGGTGGTTCTAGCCCATGATTGATCTAGGAACAATCATGGTTAGATGAATCATTCTTACTTGAACCTTCAGCGAACCTCTGTCACAGCTCTCCGGATGGATCACCACCTCTACTCTTGTCTCTCCTACGATTGACGATCAAAAGCTCTCTATTCTCTGTATGAGCCTCCTTTTATACTTGTAATCACGTCTCTAGGGCTTGGAATGGGCTTTCTAAGTGATCTCACGCGTTTCGGCCTCGAAAATCTGGATAAGGTAAGTTCTCGCACACAGGTTCGACCACGTCAAGCAGGTCGAACCCCGAGCCACAGGTCGAACCCCAGGTCGAACCCCGCTACTGGAAGAATTCTGCACAGGTTCGACCTTCTGGACAGGTCGAACCACTTAGGTCTTGGTCGAACCCCAGGTCGAACCTCAGCACTGGACAACTCTTGCTCCCGATTCGACCAACGGGCAAGTCGAACCCCAACGTCATGGTCGAATCCTCCTTCTTGCAAACTGGTTTGACCATGGTTCGACCTGATGGCCAGGTCGAACCAACTGAGTCGTGGTCGAACCCATCTCTGTATTGTCCAGCAACGTTGGTTCGACCTGCTGGAGAGGTCGAACCCTCCTCCAGCCAGGTCGAACCCACCTACTTCTTGGGCGGTTCGCGTGGCTTCGACTCCGTCTCTTCGATTCTTGGCTCTTTCACTCCGTTTTTGCTAAGAAAACACTCAAATAGCTCCACTAACACCTGATTCATGCTATTTCACAATATGTATAGGTTTTCCACCTATTTCCACATCAAAACTCTCCAAAACTAGCACAAAACATAGCGCCAAACTTGTGAATTTACACACTCGTCAAACCCCCAAACTTACATGTTGCTCGTCTCGAGGCAACCAATTTAAACCACAGGAGTCGTGTATAATTCAACAAGATCAAGTACAACACATATCACACATGCCACTTCATTGAATTAAACAAGAATTACTTGCATCAAATATGTCACTCATGTAAAATCAATCTAATCACACACCATTCGGAGCATTAAGTAATCTCACTGACAAGATAAGTCTTTACTCTCATTCACTCGTGCGTGAGGCACTATAGGCTAGTATAAACACTCATATCAATTCATATTCACGCGTAACCATAAGCTTGGCAAAGGTCTCAGAAATCAACTTACATTAGATTAACACTAGGATCACAAAGGACTTGTTTATAGGTTGTAATGTTGGCTCTTTGGAAAGGGTAGGAAAATTTGGTCATAGTAACTTAATACACTAGTAGAGAGTTACCTTGGAGGTTCTTGATTTCTCATTTGCCTTCATATTCTCTTCCAATTCTTCTCTTGCACTTGCAATTATCAATTTTCCTTCTCTTCCTTGCATCAACATCATTCTTCTTTTAATTGCTCGGGTACCAGTTATAGGCACTACCCTTCTCGAACATCGTCCGGCTGTTTCTTAGAAACTTCAAGCCCCATGTATAAGCAATTCGGGGTACCAATTTCAGGCACTATCCCTAACAAGATTTAACCATGCACTTTTTACTGAACCTCATTCCATCTTCCCTTTGTTTCTTCCACACTCATTCACCTTATTCTCTCTACCAATGGATAGGGTATTTTCAAAGCTCAAATAAGGTAATTAAAGCTCGTATATTTGGCTTGCCAAAGAAAAAGCTTTTAAAAGGCTCAAACAGGGCTACCAAAGATTTATAAGATCATTAGGAAAGGTGAAATTTGGCTAAGTGACTCAATTAATCAAAAATGGCCTAAGATCATATCCTAATATTTCATCAATTGTAAGTTTCACACAAGACTCCAAGCCAAGTTCTAGAATACGTTCATATGAATGATTCTCTCAAGAATAAACTATCATGATTAATCATGATAAAGGCTCAAATCCTCACATAGATAATCAATTCCTAATACTCCTCATAGCACATAATCAAGATCAATTCCTCATGAATTCCATATACTTAACAAATTATTCATGCTCTTTCCAAATGAAAATAAACACGTAAACATATGAGTGCACATCAATAACCCATATACAGAGCAACGATACAAGATCAACTATATCAAGTACATTCCACTCACACATGAATCACACCCCAATCTATAAAAATAAAAAGAAAAATGGGAGATAAGATGAATCGGAGAAACCAAAAGAAAACCTGAAACTACTCCCTAGGAGCATCATCATCCTCATCATCATCGTCATCCTCATCCATTCTATTTTCCACTGCTCGGCACAGACTGGTAATGTGTTTGTCCATCATATCTACTCGACTACTCACTCTACCAACACGCTCATCCAAGGCAGAGTACCTTTCGTTCAGCGTGGCGTAGTTGGCGTTAGCGAGCGCGAGTTGCCTGTTTGTCTCTTGCTGTGTAGCTACCACCGCGATCAGCTGCTAATGAATCAAGCGAAGCTGCTCCCGAGTACCTGGAACTGCTCGCCGCTGCTGCGGTCTTGGAGCATGCTGAGGCGTATCATACTGCTCTCCTTCCGGAATCTCCATCTCCGGCTGCTCCTCTACCTGATCCTCCTCTTCAGACTGTTGTGGCTGAGGTGGACGGAACTCTCCTCGATCAACAATCTGCTGTAACTCAGCCATCCTTCCCTCAGCACACATCTGTGCTACCGCTCACCAATCACCACCCGACTTCGCTGCCACAGAAAAAGCGGTGTGTCCTAGAGAATTCATTAGTCTATTCCATGCTTCCCGAATAGTTGTCAAGTTGCTCACGTCGAAGGGGAACATAAATTCGAAAGGCTTGACACCTCTCGTGAAAAACCAATCTCCATTTCTAAAATGGGCAAACCCTCCCTTCGCGCACGTGCTCATAATCAAATCGGGTTCTCCTTCTACTGGTGTAATGCCGGTGAGGTCCAAGTTGTAATGCTCAGCCAAAATCGTCAATAACCCTCCAATATTCACCTTTTGAAAACCAATGGTCTTGAATCGATTCAGCTGCGCAATAAAATAGGCTCCAACGTTGAACTTTACTCCATGCAACATACACCACAAGGCATATAACTCTCCTCTAGACACAACACTGCCCTCCGAGCGGGCGAACAACGTGTTGCTCAGGATGCGGTCCATGTACCTCAAGACAGGGTTCTTTATTACGGAAGCACGAGCCTGTCTAGTCTTGTAATCACGAATCTCCCCCGTGATCTCCCTCCAAAATCGCTTTACACTGAATGCAGCACTTTCTAAACGAGGGATCTCCAAAGGTGTCTCAAACAGCTCGTTGAAATCCTCAGACGTCCATCTCCTACTCACTCCACCAAGCTAAAATGTACACTGATAGGGGTATCCAAGCGGGTCCTTCTCCATCTCAAACGAACAAACCACTTCCGCTGTAACATGGAAGTACGTCGGCCTCTTCAACTCCATGAATCTTCGGATCCCTACTTGATCAAACATCCAAAATATATCATCCCCTATTCTCATTATCCTCATCGCTTCATCATCTTGGTATCGAGTGCGAGCTATCTTATCTGAAACTTCTTCCCACTTCTCTTTAATCTCATCCCAACCTTGCATCCTAATCTTGAAGTTATCAGGTAAACGGTCTTGTAGCCTCAGTTTTCTTGTCACTTTGTCCAAGTTTGAAGGCCTGTCATGCCTCTTCTTTGATCTCTCCTCCTCTGCTTTTCCTTTTCCTTTGCTTGATACTTGTCCCTTTCCTAAAAACAAATACTTCAATCCAACCAACAAGACAAGAAAGCAAGTATTGTACTAGCACATCACATACTCTACTCAAGACTTCAAGCATCAATGCATATTCATATAAACTATCATCTCAACACCTCTTGCTATTCAACATTTTCAAAACATCTTCAATTATACCTTCTTTAATCATCAAAACATAACCAACAAACATGCATTAAGCAATTCAAGCAATTCAATCAAAAATTCAACATGCTTTCCTCCATGAACTACTTCAATTTCATCAATTTCAAACCAAATCAACATGCTCATTCTATGGTATATTCTATATCCTTGATTAATTCACATAAAAATCCAAGTTCTATCAATAATCAATCAACCACAATCCAAGAAACAAGAATTCATATGAAACCAATCAAAATATCAACATTCACCATGAAATTCAACCATACTCAACATCAATTCTCTATTTCAAATCAAATTGCTTACCTAAACCTTCAATCCTAGAGTAATTGAGTTGGAAAAAACGTACCTTGTGACTTGCCCATGGTGAAAAACCGATCGAAAACACAAAATACCCAAAAATGCGATTTCAGCCCTAACTCGCGACGAAATCCGCCCAAATCGATAATTCACGGTGTAATGTTGTGTAATCGGTGCGAAATCAAGTGTAATTGAAGAATTTGTGCAAGGGTGTAGAGGTTTGAAGAGGGTTCGAGGTTTGGTGTTTCGAAAAAAGTGATCGAACCCCTCTGAAAATTCGAACTTAAAAAGCGTACCTGGCTTGGTTCGACCTCGGGTTCGACCACCTGTACTGGTCGAACCATGGATGGCGAGGTCGAACCTCTCTTCTGGACAAACAATCTTCTTGGTTCGACTAGGGGTTCGACTTGCTAAACAGGTCGAACCTTTCTTGAATTGGTCGAACCCCTCTTCTGGAAAACAGAGTGCTTCCGACTGACAGGTTCGACCATAGGTTCAACCTCATGATCAGGTCGAACCACTATGGTTTTGGTCGAACCTCCTCTCTGGATAACTTTCAATGCCGGTTCGACTTCCTCTGCTTTTGTTCGACCTCTGGCTCTGGTCGAACCACTGCTAGACTTGGTCGAACCTACCTCCTGATTTCCAAAACTGAGTGTTCTTCATTCACTACATACTTCAAGCTTCAACACAACCTCATTAGTTACAATCTAGAGCACAACTTCAGAAATTGTTCCACATAATATCATTCATGAGTATCTTCGTATAAGAAAACACAACCAAACTGAACATTAGGCAAATTGTAAAAAATCGTCACATCAAAATCGATTAAAATTTCAACATGGCCGCAAAAACCAATTCCCCTAACAAACAATACAAAGAAAAGATTATACTCTTAATGCTTCAATGAGGTAATAACATCACACACCCCCCAAACTTAGTAAAAACATAAGTTGAAACTAAGTTTGAAAAGAGATGTCATTGCCGATTAGTAAGCATCTTAAATATAAAAATTTCTTACTCACACAAAAGAAATAAAGCAATAAAACGGAAGAGTAAGCTCTCAACAAGCGCTCATGTTTAACGTCGTAGAGTCACGACGGTACCAAATCAGAACAAGGTATCATCAAAAATGACACACGCATCATCCGGCGACCTATAATGCTTCAATCGATGCCCATTCGCCGCGATAACGTCACCATCTTTGTCAATAAGCTCATAACTCCCCCCTCCTAAGGCTCGATGAATCATGAACGGTCCCGTCCACTTAGACTTCAACTTGCCTGCAAAAAGCTTTAAACGAGAGTTAAAAAGTAGTACCTCATCTCCTTGCTTGAACTCCTTGTACGAAATTTTAGAATCATGCCACCTCTTCATTCTTTCCTTATAAATCTCTGAATTCTTGAAAGCACGACTCCTAAACTCATCCAATTGATTCATGTGAGTTAGCCTCAACTCCTTTACATCCCTAAGGGTCAAGTTCAAGCGACGCAAAGCCCAAAACGCTTTGTGTTGGATTTCTACGGGTAAGTGGCACGGCTTCCCATAGACAATTTGATACGGTGACATATCTAATACCGTTTTGTAAGCGGTCCGGAACCCCCATAACACATCATCAAGCTTCATAGCCCAATCTTTTCTATTAGTTCCTACCACTTTCTCCAGAATCTGCTTTACTTGACGGTTGGAAACCTCCGCCTGCCCATTCGCTTGCGGATGATAGGGTGTAGTAACCCTATGCCTAACACCATAATCCTTAAGCACCTTCTCCAGAAATTTATTGACGAAGCGGGAACCTCCATCACTAACTAATGCTCTCGGAACTCCATAACGGGCAAAAATATGTTTCTTTAGGAAAGATAAAACAACTTTCGAATCATTAACACGAGTAGGAATTGCTTCCACCCACTTCGAAACATAATCCACCGCAAGAAGAATGTAGAGAAACCCATTCGACGGGGGAAAAGGTCCCATAAAATCGATCCCCCAGACATCAAATATCTCTACGACTATGCTAGGCTGCAATGGCATCTCATCTCTCCTTCCTATATTACCCATGCGCTGGCATCTATCGCAAGACGCCACATAGCTCTCACTATCTCTAAACAAAGTAGGCCAATAAATAGCGGATTGAAGTACCTTAGCTGCAGTCTTTTGCGCTCCGAAATGCCCCCCATTCGGTTGTGCATGGCAGAACTCCAGCACACTTTCCATTTCCATCTCGGGTACACATCTTCGGACAATAGAATCTGTACAAATCTTATAAACAAACGGATCATACCATATAAATGTCTCAACATCCCTACGAAATTTCGCAAGTTGATATAGGTTGAGATCCCTTGGAATTTCACCAATGACAATGTAATTAACATAATCCGCGTACCATGGATCCATACCTTGCGCTGCAACCACACATGCTCGCTCGGCCCCTTCAACAGCCACAGCCATGATCTTCTCATCAGGGAACATCTCTTCAATATACTCGAAAGAATTATCACAATGCTCCCTAGTCTCCAACCTTGACAAGTGATCGGCCAACACATTTTCTGTTCCTTTCTTATCCCGAATCTCCAAGTCAAACTCCTGCAGTAGTAAAATCCATCTTATGATCCTAGGCTTTGTCTCCTTCTTCTCCATCAAGTAACGAATTGCTGAGTGATCCGTATACACAATCGTCTTCATGCCAACCAAATACTGACAAAACTTATCGAATGCATACACAACAGCCAAAAACTCCTTTTCAGTTACCGTGTAATTCTTATGTGCCGCATCGAAAGTCTTACTCGCGTAGTAAATGGCGCAGAACTTCTTCTCCCTTAGCTGCCCAAGCACCACACCCAATGCTACATCACTTGCATCACACATAAGTACAAACGGTTGCGTCCAGTCTGGTGTGATCAAGATAGGGGCAGTAATAAGCGCCTCCTTCAAAACTTGAAAAGCTTTTAAACACTCATCATTAAACACAAAAGGAATATCCTTTTCAAGTAAATGAGATAAGGGCTTAGAGTATTTTGAGAAGTCCTTAATGAATCTCCTGTAAAAACCGGCGTGTCCAAGGAAGGATCGCACTCCTCTTTCATTTGTCGGTGGTGGAAGCTTCTCAATTGTCACCACTTTAGCACGGTCTACCTATAATCCCTTGGCGGAAACATGATGCCCAAGAACAATCCCATCCTTCACCATGAAATGGCACTTCTCCCAATTCAAGACAAGATTAGTTTCTTGACACCTTTTCAAAACAACAGTAAGGTTAGACAAACACATATCAAAAGAAGAACCAAAGACTGAAAAATCGTCCATGAATACTTCCATGATCTTCTCTATCAAACCATCAAAAATCGTCATCATGCATCTCTGAAAAGTAGCAGGCGCATTACACAATCCAAACGGCATTTTCCTAAAAGCAAAAGTCCCGTAGGGGCAAGTAAAAGTGGTCTTTTCTTGATCCTCTGGAGCAATCATGATTTGATTATACCCCGAGTATCCATCCAAGAAACAATAGAACTCATACCCTGCAAGACGATCCAACATTTGATCCATAAATGGAAGAGGGAAGTGGTCCTTACACGTGTTCTCATTCAATTTCCTGTAATCCACACATGTACGCCATCCCGTAGGAATTCTCGTGGCTATCGCCTCTCCATCCTCAGCTTTCACTACAGTCATACCCCCCTTCTTAGCAACTACATGCAATGGACTCACATGGGGACTATCACTAATAGGATATATAATTCCAGCATCCAACCACGTAAGAATTTGCTTCCTTATCACCTCTTGAATTGCGGGATTCACCCTACGCTGATTCTGAACACTAGCTTTGGCTTCATCCAACAACCTAATCCGATGCATGCAATACGAAGGACTAATACCTTTCAAATCATCAAGTGACCACCCTATTGCAGACTGGTACTTCCTCAAAACATCTAATAACTCCTCAAGTTGATCATCATTAAGGGAAGAAGATACAATTACCGGATATTGTGCATCATCACCAAGAAAAGCATACTTCAAGTGATCCGGCAATGGTTTCAACTCCTCTTTTCTTTTCTCCACTGGAGTGTTTTCATTATCCAAAGGCAAGTACTTCCTGGTTCATTTGACTTCTTCCACTTTATTTCTCTCCAATGCAAACCTGTCATCACCCAAAGCAAGTAAGTTTTCAAGAAATTCAATACATACCTCGTTAGAAAGTCCGTCAAGCTCCGTAGTGGGATACGTAAGAGATTCCATCAAACATGTCTCAAGAGGATCCTTTGACAAGATCAAAGACATATCCTCCTTCACAATCTCCTCCACCACGTCAATACTATAACATTGGGACTCCATTAGCATTTTCATTGCTTTGTCCAAGTTGAAAAGTACTTCTTCTTTGTCCATTCTCAACTTCAGTTCTCCTTTCCGAACATCTATCATAGCTCCAGCTGTAGCAAGGAATGGCCTCCCCAAGATTAAAGGAACATTATCCTTGTCATCATCCATTTCTAATACAAGGAAATCCACAGGAAAAACTAACTTCTCCACCTTTACTAGAACATCTTCAACTATTCCTTTCGGAAACGTCATTGATCTATCTGTCAATTGGAGAGCAACAGTTGTCGGGGTCATCTCCCCCAAACCAAGCTTCTGAAAGATGGACAACGGCATCAAATTGATGCTTGCCCCAAGATCGCATAAAGCTCGCCGTGCTGGCCCCTTTCCGATCTCACAAAGAATAGTAAAGCTCCCCGGATCTTTCATCTTTGGTGGCAACTTCCTTTGAATAATTGAGCTACAATTCTCAGATAAGTTTACCGTTTCAACTCCGGTTAAGCTTCGCTTCTTCATCAATATGTCTTTAAGGAACCGAGCATAATATGGCATCTCCATGATTGCCTCTGAAAAAGGGATATTCAAGCTTATCTTGTTCATTATCTCTGAAAACTTCTTGAACTTCTCTTCCAACCCCTTCTTCACTAGCTTGTAGGGAAACGGTGGAGGTATCTTTGTTTTGGGAATCCCCCATTCATCACGATCAACCTTTTCCGCTTTCTCCTTTTCGGCTCTTAATCGCTTAGCTCTTTCCCATTTTTTCTCAGCAATTATGTCTGTACTTTGCTCATTCCGTACCACTGGAGTCGCATCAACATCAAAAGGAACAACAGGTGCATCAAACAAAACATCTCGGCGAGGTTCGACTAGGGTTCGACCAGGCTGAAAGGTCGAACCAAGACTGTATTGGTCGAACCTCTCTCCTGGAAGACTGATCTCATTCTGCTCCGGAGGTTCGACTTGGGTTCGACCAACATTGGAGGTCGAACCACTGCCCCTTTGGTCGAACCGCTTCACTGTATAATTTACATCCTTCGGTTCGACCTGGGTTCGACCTGAAGAGTTGGTCGAACCTTCGTGATCGTGGTCGAACTGTTCCTGCGTCGAAACAGAGTGCTCTGGCCGATGAGGTTCGACCTGGGTTCGACCTGTAAAGTTGGTCGAACCCTCCGCGTGTTGGTCGAACCATTCCTGCGTCAAAACAGAGTGCTCTGGCCGATGAGGTTCGACCTGGGTTCGACCTGAAGAGTTGGTCGAACCCTCTTCGTGTTGGTCGAACCGCGGCTTAGAAAATTCCAACTTCGATTCCGGCCTCATCGGTCCCTCGTACTGCGTTCCTGACCTCAGTGTGATGGCATTACACGACTTTGGATTCTCTATACTCTGAGACGGAAACTTACCTTTTCCTACAGTTTGAGTTAATGTGTTCACATTCTCTGCAATTGTACCCATCAACAATGTGAGATCTTTTACTTGAGTGGACAAATCTCTGTGGTGATCATCAATCTTTTTCTCAAGCTTTGCCTCAAGGCGATTCACTCTTTCATCATTCTTTACCATGTACCGGTTCACAGTATCCTCGAACCCAGGCTTTCCTTCTTCCACCTTTTCTCCCGGATCAACACCCATTGGAAGTTGCACTGCATTGTTCGTATTGCTCCATGAAAATTCAGGCCTCCTTGGTTGCTGTTGATAACTACCAGATGGACCACGATTATTAAAGTTCCCTCGATAGTTCCCTTGGTAGTTCCGGTTTCCTTGATTTGGGTACCTCGTTCCTTGGATACTTTGACCCATGGCATAATTTGCTTCCTCCAATTCGTCTTGGATGGTTCCATTATTCATCATCTCTTGCTGCAAGATTGGCACTCGTTGGGATATCTCGCTGATCGGCTTCTGTTGAGACTCAAGTAGCTTGTTGATATTAGACAAGCTCGAAACGATCTCATCCTCTCTCTTAGTCTTCACCATTGCTTGTTCAACCTGAGCTACCTTTCCAAGAACATACGTACCTCTAACTCTATCAGTGGGCCAATCCCTCGAATTCATTGATATGTCTTCAAACAATCTCTCGGCCTCAACGGATGACTTTGTAAGCAATGCTCCATTAGAAGAAGCATCAAGTAGCACTCTTGATTCACAGTCCAATCCGTTATAAAATATACTGATATATTGGGCTTTAGATAACCCATGTTGAGGACACTTCCTGAGCATGTCCTTGAATCTATCCCACGCTTCATGAAATTTCTCACCTCCACTGATAGCAAATTGGTTAATATCTTGCTTCATCTTAAACACCTTCGAAGGTGGCATATACCTCTCCAAGAATCTTAACTTCAATTGCTCCCACGTGGTGCACTCAGCTGCATTAATAGTATCGTACCAATCTCTCGCCTTTTCAGTAAGCGAGAATTTGAACAAAAGGATCTTCCTAGCATCTTCATGTTCTCCTACGTCTTTTTGAGTACTTGCATAGCCCAAGAACTTGTTCAGATGCTGCTGCGTATCCTCGAAAGACCCTCCTGAAAATGAGTTCCTTTCTATCATACTAATAAGAGCGGGATGAAGATCAAACGCTGTGTTAGTTCCCCTTGCTCCTAAAAGCTCATAATTTCCAGCCCCATTATTTCTGAAAACCTCACGGATGGCTAGATTATCCGGATTCGCTGCCATGTTGACTGTTACTACTTCCAAATTAACTTCAGTTGTAGCCTCAATCGCTTGCGAAATCTGCTCGTCAACCTCAACTCCAAAATTCAGAGCTTCAGTTGAGTCTATTGCCTTTGCTTTGCTCTTCTTCTTCTTCTTCTTTCTTGATGATGCTCCAATCTCAGGATTATACGGTTCAATATTACCTTTCTTTGATCTTGTGAGCATACACCTAAAACGAATAAGGAAGAAAACAACAAAACAAGGTAAATAGTCCTAATAAACTAGAAATAATACAAAAAAGATAGTTTACGCCGTCCCCGGCAACGGCGCCAAGAACTTGATAGGGGTTTTCTCAACACACAAATTAATCCTCAAGTATAAGGATATCAATTGTAGTCGCGAAGATGACCAAGTTACAATATCGAACCCACGGGACGGTTAAATATCAATTTTGTGATCTTCTAGTATATTTTAGACTATGTTGGTAATTGTAAAGGTTTAATGGATAGTAACTTCTAATCGAATTAACAAAAGAATTAGCAAAAGTAGAGAGAAGTGAGTTGTGATCAATAAGAATGATAGGTAGTTCATTGGGTCATCCAGTTTCACTAGCAATTCGTATTTTCATATGATGGTGTCCGACTCTGCCCTGTGGTTTGTGGACGCATCACTAGACCATGCAAGTTTACTCTATAGACACAAGTAAATATGCGCTTGACACGTGTGAATAACATCGGAGCAAGAGATATGTTTCACCCCCCTTTCTAGGTACTATCATAATCAATTATCTTCTACGTCTAGAATCTAACCCGATTTGATCTCCCTTTTTAGGTACTATAAAGTTATACTCTTCATCCTATTCATCAACCCGAATTCAATTCAATTCATGAATATTCATATAAGACAGTTCTAATAATACTTCGGAATCCCTTCACTTAGAATTATAACGATAAACCCTGCTCAGTAGTGAACGCACTCAATCAATAACCATGTCATGTATTCAGACTCTACACAACGATCATTGATGCACAAAACGACTATGAGTATGGATTAAATATGCAATCTTATATAAAACAAACCACAGGTAGTGTTGTACGGAGTTTTACACACGAAACATGAATTACATCATGAAACTTTCATAACCCTAGAACTACCAAGGTGGTTCTAGCCCATGATTGATCTAGGAACAATCATGGTTAGATGAATCATTCTTACTTGAACCTTCAGCGAACCTCTGTCACAGCTCTCCGGATGGATCACCACCTCTACTCTTGTCTCTCCTACGATTGACGATCAAAAGCTCTCTATTCTCTGTATGAGCCTCCTTTTATACTTGTAATCACGTCTCTAAGGCTTGGAATGGGCTTTCTAAGTGATCTCACGCGTTTCGGCCTCGAAAATCCGGATAAGGTAAGTTCTCGCACACAGGTTCGACCACGTCAAGCAGGTCGAACCCCGAGCCACAGGTCGAACCCCAGGTCGAACCCCGCTACTGGAAGAATTCTGCACAGGTTCGACCTTCTGGACAGGTCGAACCACTTAGGTCTTGGCCGAACCCCAGGTCGAACCTCAGCACTGGACAACTCTTGCTCCCGATTCGACCAACGGGCAAGTCGAACCCCAACGTCGTGGTCGAATCCTCCTTCTTGCAAACTAGTTCGACCATGGTTCGACCTGATGGCCAGGTCGAACCAACTGAGTCGTGGTCGAACCCATCTCTGTATTGTCCAGCAACGTTGGTTCGACCTGCTGGAGAGGTCGAACCCTCCTCCAGCCAGGTCAAACCCACCTACTTCTTGGGCGGTTCGCGTGGCTTCGACTCTGTCTCTTCGATTCTTGGCTCTTTCACTCCGTTTTTGCTAAGAAAACACTCAAATAGCTCCACTAACACCTTATTCATGCTATTTCACAATATGTATAGGTTTTCCACCTATTTCCACATCAAAACTCTCCAAAACTAGCACAAAACATAGCGCCAAACTTGTGAATTTACACACTCATCAATATGTCAGAATTGTTCAATTACCAAGGTTGGTTCATTTCTAGGAATAGGTTCTGGTGGTAGTGGTGGTCGTGCAGAGTTTGCTTGAAATTGTTGAGCCAATCCCCGAAGGATTATCACTAAATCATGTCCTGGATCGCCATAAATGTTTTCAAGATTTTCATTTGTAGGTAGGTTTTGTGGTCTTCTTCGACTCATGATCTGTTCAAAGTTTTTATACTCATCATTATTATATGTTGGTATATCATTAAAAATACAATGAATAAGATATATAAACACACATATAATTATATATATTCACATATATATTAGTAATAGCAAAATGGTGCCGTTGGCACTCTAATTGTTAAGTATACATATGCATCTAAAAGTTATTCTTAGTCTAGAATACTGTCAAGAAAACCTATTTAGTGTGACATCTAGGTTACCTATATACATCACCCAATTATGGGTCAAAAGGTTCCATCTATTGGAACGTGTCGCTACTAACTATAGCAAAATCTTAATAAGTCTGAGTTAGGCTAACCACTAGGGTGTCCTAATCCTCCACCACTCCATCAGCAATATTCCCATCAACCTCGAAATCACCAGGTATATCAACAAACACCTCAACAGGATCCACTGGTACAGCCATCGGGAAATGCATCATCAGCACACCCAAGAATTCGATAGGAGGGGGAGGTGTCTGGTCTCTAAGGGCCCATGTGTGGTACAAACATACATAAAAAGCCACATAATTCAGCTCGTGCCCTGGAGGAGCCATGAACATCTCAAAGTAAATCTGCCGAGCAATCTCAGCCCACACGATGGGCAAGGTATGAATGAGGATGAAGCAGTACTGCACCTCCGTCACCCTCCGAGCTCCATGAAAATCCTCATGATGAATGATGAGCATTAAGGCGAAATGAGTGCCTTAGTCATCAATCTCAGTCCTGCCTCGAAGGGCGGCTCGTTGGACTCTAACAGCGTTAATGTGAGCAATAACTGCTTCCATCTATTTAACAAAATTTAAATTTACTCTAAGGTCAATAAAGAATTTTAAATATTTAAGAATTAGAATAATCACACGTAAAATACTAAAGTATAATTATAGCGTAGTCATAAAATAGTCAATCCTAGGGTTGGCATAAAATTCTAAGTTAGGTACTTGAGCAAGTCTTAGATAGACTGCTCTGATACCACACTGTAATGCCCCGGGTTACGCTATGGGGTTGGGATGCTACTAGCTATAAATTCCCCAATATAATAATAGAGGGGTCGAGAATGCACAGCGGAAATAATATAAAAAAATCTCCAAAGTGATAGTATAATAAAGTAAAAGTTGCATAAAGATTATTACATATTAGCATCTACTCACCCGAGTAGATTGAGATATCCAAAACAAGTACATTCAGATGATATATCTGAAATAAAGTTTTAACAGAATACTAAAATATATGTCATAATATAAAGTCTTCTAAGGCTTGTAACCTGCGAAGTCCTCTCCATCTTCTAAATCTGGTTCTGAAAATCGATAAGGGGTGAGCGTCTAAAATACACTCAGTGGGTTAACTTAAATGATTGCACAGTTAAAAATAAATATGCATGCCAAATATATCATAAAATGTAACATATGCCATTTGATAAATAATTTGCATATTGTCGTTCGATAATTTAATGAAAATATTTTTGACTGAATCGTCATCCGATAACTTGTGTTAGTTGGTATATGTGTACCAGGCCGTCACCCCAATACAATGATAGCATACTTCGAAATATATTTTAGTACTGAACCGACGCAGCCAGTATCTTGTGTCATTTAATTCTACTTTAATAATAAATTGTAACATTAAAATATAAATTCAAATGACATAAATGTTTAAAAAAATGAATATAAAATAAAGATTCTACATCTAAATTAATAATAGTGACAAAATTATATTAATATTTAATATAAAAAGTTAAATTAAATAAATAAATGAATATTAATATTAAATATTAAATAAAATAAAGAATAAAATAGAATGAATTGAAATAAAACAAATAATAAGTAAATAGAATAATAATAATGATAATAATAGTAAATTATAATTAATATTGAAAAGGAATTAAATTAATAGAATAAAATAAGATAAATAATAATAAATAAAATACTAAATAACATAAAAAGTTAAATTAAATAAATAAATATAAAATAAATAATAAAATAGAATTAAATGAATAAAATAAATAATAAGTAAAAATATTAATAATAATAATAATAATAATATTAATATTAAAAATAGTAAATTATAATTGATATTGAAAAGGAATTAAATTAATAAAATAAGATAAATAATAAATAAAATACTAAATAACATAAATAAGTAAATAAATAATTAAATAATAAATCCACAACACGTACGCACGCACCCACCTGCACAGTTAGATTTTTCGAAAACTGACTACTCAATTTCAAAACTTAATTATTTTTTTTTTAACACTTTTTCAAAATTACAATCAAGTCCTTGTATTATATTAAATTCTCATTTTAACTTACCCTAAACTTTAATCTTTTTACAAAAAGACTCAACTTGAGTTATACAACTCCATTTGAAAATCTGAAAGTACTATGGAGTCCTCGCAAGGTGAGGATCACATGCATACCAATTTTTCATGAAAATAACGAAGTTTAAAGGGGACAAAATATTTTGTACGAAGTGGGTATCCTCATATCTTCTTCATTTCACATCCAAACTCAAAAATAATTATATGTTTGTGATCCTTGTGAGGAGGGCTTCAAAATGACCTATAATATCAAATCTAACCCACACCGAAATAAAATATGCCATTAAAGGGTCAAAATTCCGTCGGCGCTTTTCTAACTCATAAGAAATTCATTTCACAAAATGAATTATATATTTGGAATCTACGCATCGAGGCGATCATTTTTGTATATAACATGTAAAGATTTGATAGAGAAACAAGAAATTCTTAAATCTACAGAAGCTTGAAAATAGGTGTTCATATATACACACATAAATGTATACTCATGTATTATATCTACCCTCTATTCTAAAATTAGAAATA
Source organism: Pogostemon cablin (assembly GCA_023678885.1). Taxonomy (NCBI): domain Eukaryota; kingdom Viridiplantae; phylum Streptophyta; class Magnoliopsida; order Lamiales; family Lamiaceae; genus Pogostemon; species Pogostemon cablin. Next base: position 16,321,544 of record CM042965.1, on the reverse strand, counting down.
AATTGAGTTGTTTCAATCACACAATTGTTAAAAAAAAATTTCACACCTTTTACTCCTGTAAAACAAAAAACGTTTCTAACTCCCCCCACTTTTATCAATAAGAATGGGTTATGTATATATAGCAGGTAAATTCAACGAATGTGGCTTTTCAAGTGGGGTTTACATCATCAACTACGTCATGTATCTTCTTATCCTCTGACAACACAATAGATAACTAAACACATGTGCTTATAATGAATATAATAATAATATGTGTGTGTGTGTGTATATATATATATATATATATATTATAACTGTGTTATTATACTTATTTACTCCATAGGTTTGATATCTCTAACTTTTTGACCTCTGTCATTCATGATTTATTTGCTTGAGGACAAGCAAAGGGTTGTGTGGGGGAGTTCCTACCCGTTTACACTCCTACTCAATATTGGTTTTCTTAATAAAAGTGGTACAAATAATACTTCTCGAGTGTACTATTTATACTTTATTTATGTGGGTTCGAAATTTAATTTGGCCATACTTCCTGCTATAATAGATCTAGTATAGTTGTCGCTGCTTAAACCTTTGGGAGAAGAAAATGCTAAAAAGAATTATACCATCTTCATATACAATTTGAGAATAACGAGTATAAAAATATAGTTAGTTAAAGTATAGCATGACTCTCTCTAATTTTTTTTTCTCCCACCTCCCTCTAAACTTTTGCCCTAACTCTACCCTCGATGGCCCGCCGTCTATGATGGATACTGTCACCGCTGGGTTTACCCGCGGTCCCCTAAAATTACTTTGATCTTCAGATCCCAATTTTTTTTTCCAATCTGTGTAGTTTTACCCAACTCCTATTTTCATCAAGCAGCAAGCCATCACCGAATTGAATAAGTTGACAACCTCTATCGCTGGCTTTGCCTTTCAATCACTCTCTCCGACGAGGCCCAGCCTTCGTCACTTTATACAAGGAGCCCCCATTATGACTCAGACTTACCATTGGGATGTCTTTACCGATAGTACTAGCGAAGCCTAGGGCTTCTACCTTTGTCCTCTTCAATCGCGAAGAAGGATCTTCCGATGATTTACGCTGCTGTCCACCTAGGGCAGCCATTATTCCCTACCGCTAACTGATTTGCTCTGTCACATGATTGCTGGTCGCTCCTGATACCATTTTGAATCTCCGCTGCCTAGGGCAGTTCTAAAAGTGACGTCGCCGCCCGATTCCTGTAGATATTTTATCTGGTGCGCATCTTACTTTTTCTTCGATTCATAGTTTTTGCCTATGGTAGATATCTTCGCTTGAAGTTAGATTTTTCTATGATTCAGTGCTCTCCACGCTGACTACGACTCTGCCGCTGCCGACTGAATCTGTTGGTCTCGCCGCCGGCACGCTCACAGGTTCTGGATTGCTCATTTAGGCCATCTCCAGCAGTTTGCACCATTTTGCAGCACATTCAGCACCAAAATGGTGTGAAAATAGTAATTCATCTCCAGCAGTTTGCACTACTTTTTCCACTAAATAATAAAAAATTCATTTAATCTTTATTTAATGTATTTTCAACATAATTAATATTATTATGCATTTAATTTTGATATATTTATCTTTACTTTAAACTAAATAAATATATCTTAAATATTTAAAAGATATTCATTAATTAATAAAACACTTAAAAATTAAATTACAATATTCAATAACTTAAATAACTAGTCTTCTGAGTTGGAATACTCCATCCATAGATGATCAATTAACGCATTTCGAAGGTCATAATAAGCTTCCTTGTCTCTGATTTGTGTGAATCGAGAAAGAAAATCTTGAAATCGAGCAGGATCGTAGTCCGCAAATTCAATATTTGAAGGTGGTATTTCTCTTTCTACTTCAATTGGAGCATCAAGATCTCGTTCATCTTCGATTATCATATTATGCATTATTATGCACGCACGCATAATCATTTTTAGATCAGCTTTACTCCAAAAACGTGCTGGATTTGCTACAATCGCAAATCGACTTTGGAGAGCTCCAAATGCACGTTCAACATCTTTTCTACATGCTTCTTATTTTGTTGCAAAATATTTTTTTGGGACCAACAGGTGCATGGATAGTTTGAACGAGTGTTGACCATTTGGGGTTTATACCATCAGCCAAATAATACCCCATGTTGTATTCCTTTCCTTGAATGACATAATGTGCCGGAGGATCAATGCCTCTGGCAAGGTTAGAGAAAAGAGGAGAGGTTTCTAACACATTAATATCATTATTGGAACCTGGCATCCCAAAATATGCATGACATATCCACATATCGTAGTCAGCCACAGCTTCAAGAATGATGGTAGGGGATCCACTCCGACCAGAATATTGCCCTCCCCAAGCTGTTGGACAATTTTTCCACTTCCAATGCATACAATCTAGACTTCCTAACATTCCAGGAAATCCACGTTGCTTTCCAATATAAAGTAGTCTAGCAACGTCACTCGCATTGGGTGTTCTTAGATATTGCTCTGCAAATATATCTACAACAGCATGATAAAATCTTTTAACACATTCGATGGAATACGAATTGCTGCTGTTGCTTTTTGAATAGTTGACAACCCAAGCTTCCCAGCTGCATCTGTTCGTTGCAAAAAATAATGATCGTGATCTTTTACAGCATCAACAATAGTAAGGAACAAAGTACGAGACATCCGAAAACGCCGATGAAACTGTTCTTCATTATATGTTGGATTCTCCGCAAAATAGTCATTGTAGAGATTTTCTGCAGCAGCTTCTCGATCACGGAAAATGGTTCTCCGACCTGGAACTGAGCCACCATGACTAGAAATTGCATTTTGCTGGTCAAGAAATGCAGCTATCATAAGATTGTTATTTTGTATTTGTTGGACAATAATTTTTTGTTCCAAGTCATAACTTTCCAGGATTGATTCATCATCACTGGATGAAGAGCTTGAGAAAGATATATTGCTATGAAAATTCATTTCTTTAAAGTAGGAGTAGAGAAGTAAAAGTAGAGAGGTGGAAAAACATAATAGATAGAATGTGAAGGAAAAAGCTGATATAAGTGGGTAATAATGACCTGCCCCAATCTCCATTATATAATCCAAAATGTACACACAAAAAAGCACAATCCTTGTGCTTTCAATTAGAGCCGTTGATAGGGGATGCCATCTTTAATTCTCAACCGTCGGATCAGTGGATACAAATTTGCTCACACAAAAAAGCACAATCCTTGTGCTTTCAATTAGAGCCGTTGATAGGGGATGCCATCTTTAATTCTCAACCGTCGGATCAGTGGATACAAATTTGCTCACACAAAAAATCACAATCCTTGTGCTTTCAATTATAGTCGTTGATAGGGGATGCCATCTTTAATTCTCAACCGTCGGATCAGTGGATACAAATTTGCTCACACAAAAAAGCACAATCCTTGTGCTTTCAATTAGAGCCGTTGATAGGAGATGCCATCTTTAATTCTCAACCGTCGGATCAGTTTCTTTTTTTTTAAAGATTAAAAGCCATTTCTTTTCTATAAATAGATGGCATACTAGCTTAATCTTCCACACACTTTTCCAATCTCTCTTACTCATTTATCTTACAACATCTTCCAAACCAAAAATGTCTAAGCGTACAACTAATTTCACTCCTGTGGAGGATAAGCGTCTTTGTACTATATTTCTCGACATCTCACAAGATCCAATCGTGGGTAGACATCAAACCAAAGATCGATTTTGGAATCGTGTAGAACATCGCTACAACACTGAACACCCTAGTCAAGTAGCAAAGCGTAGCCACAGATCCTTGGAAACCCGTTTCAAACTCGTTCTTAAAGAATGTAGAAAGTTTTGGGCATGTCTGAAGCAAGTTGAATATTCACGTCCAAGTGGTGCAAATGACCAAATTATGGTAAGAGACATTTTTCTTTCTTTTTTTTTTTTTACAAATCTTAGCAGTCTAATATAATATAAACTTCTTTCATTTATTTATATTATTGCAGTGGGAAATGGCAAATGAATTGATGTCAAAACAAAAGGATTTCAGAGATGGGTTTAAATTTATGCATGTGTGGTCAATTATAAATAAATTTGTGGAAGAATCACCAGAGGAAGAGACATCAAAGCCCGAAGAAAATCCCTCGGAATCACCTATTTCTCCACAACCCTCTTTTTCTGAATTTAATATCAATTTAAGTGATGAAAATTTTAGTGGAGGTTCTTCATCAGGACGACCAATGGGGATTAAAAAAGCCAAAATAAAGAGAAAACAAAGTGAAGAATCTTCAAACTTCATGAACATCGTGAAAGAAGAGAATGAGAAATTACGTGAACTTTTAGCTGAATCTGCCCAGAAAAAAGAACGAAATACTGAATTGATGAGACAAAAACTTGAGTTCAAACAAAAAATTAGAGAAGATAACATTATAATGAAAGATTTGAACACCATTGCTGATCCCGAAATGCGTGAACTCTTGAAAATGGAGCAACAAAATATTCTCCAGAAAAGAAGACAAATGCACCAACAAAATTCTAACACTGCATTTGATTTGCTTGGACAATTTTTTCCAGATATTGGAGGGGGTTCTGAAGGTGGCCTTTCCGATTATTAAGAAAATTATCTACTTATTTAGTTTATTTTATTGTATAACTTTAAGTTTTTTAATCTGTAATTTTATATAATGTGTGATGTAATTTTAATTATGTATTGTGTAATGTAATTTTAATTATGTATTGTGTAATGTAATTTTAATTTTATGTTTAAATCTCATATTTAATCTAATTGTTTTTAAAAAAAATTATTTTAAAAAATATATACATAATACATAAAATAAAATATAATTGCCCAAATAAAAATTCCATAAAGTAATTAAAATATAATAAAATATAATACTTAAATAAATACATTAATAAAATAATAAAATAATGGGCATTGGAACTAATTATCTTTTATCACTAATTAATAAAAAAGGAAAAAAATAATAAAATAATAGAAACTGAAACGGCATACCCACCGCAATTTAGTGGGATTTTATTGCTCGCAGCAAAATGCCGTCCAAGATGCCGTCACCGCTGGAGATTGATTTCCACTGCATATCAGCTTCTCACGCCAATTTGCCGCGCCGCTGGAGATGCTCTTAGGAGATAATTCTATACTCTGTTTTCTGGTTTCTGTTCATCTTGATGACAATAACCCTCGTGGATTGATGGGCTTTACCCGATTTTTGGTGAAATTACTCAAGATAAAGCCCTTGCCACCATCTTTGAAAGCGGATCTGCTTTTGTCGTGCTTCTCCTATCAAATGATTATGCAGATTTCTAATTATGTTTGAGGTTGATTGGTAATTCCATTTGTGAATAGGACAGGCCTAAAACATCCTGTTCGTACTTACAAGTGGTTCTTTGGATTTAGAAGATTATATTTTGGAAGAGCCTTGTTGCTGGTTCATTTTTGTTGCGTCTTGATATAAAGATACTAATGGTTAGGAAATCTTTATTTTATTATGCTTATTGGTTTTGATTTGTTAAACTTGAGATGATTACTAGCACTGCTTGGTTTTTTTGCTCGCACAACCTTTGGATTCCACTTTTATATTTGAATGCACAAGGCTATTGTATAATCTTTATCTGGCCTCACAGCCTAATGCTAGTATTTGTTTGTTATCCCTTGGAGGTTCCAATATAACATCATTTGCCTCTCGGATAGCATCTCAGCGCTAGGGCTGGGCAAGAAAAACTGTAAACGTCAAAAATCGATCAAATCGCATTGCACCGCACCGTGATATGCAATTATTTGAATAAATTGCAATTTATTTTTAAAGCAAAACTGCACCGTACTATGCGGTGCAATTTTATTTTCTTAGTAGAAACCGCACCAACCGCACCGTACATATTACTTATAATCTAAAATATTTATAAAGTTATATAATATACTAAAATATTTATATAGTTATATAATATACTTTATGTTAGATTATTGTTACTATATAGAGTATTTAATTTAGTGATTAGCATGTCATTCTTCCACTCACCCTGTAATAAAGAAATCTTCCAAATTACTACCAAATATTAATTTATTACTTTCTTTCTATAATCTACAAATGAGGCATTTTACTTTTTTGGCTATACAGTAACATTCATTATAAGTATTGTTGTTAATTAAAATTTCTTTTACTTAAATGTATGTTAAATTATTTTTGTTTCTAATAAATTAGAAATAAATAGCTATTGGTTGAAGCCTTATGAATTTTCGTCGCCCATCAAAAAATTAATAGTAGGCCATTATTATTTAAGTTAATCTATAAGTAAAACCGTCAAACCAGAAAAAAACTGATCGAAACCGTTTAAAACCGCACAATTAATATTATTTGAATAACTGTGGTTTATACTTCATTGTCAAACCGAACCGTATATAATAATGCAATTTGAATTATGTAGAAAAAACCGTAAAACCGCACCGAGCACACCCCTACTCAGCGTGACCCATGGTGTGGAATGTTTCGAGCTTTTAATTCTTCAGTCCACACTCGCTGGTTTATAGTTTGGTTCAGTTAGCCTAGCATTGGTTTGTTAAGATTATTATTAGATGTTTTAGGCTGATTTATTCCACTAGGCCACCTGTTTGGCCTTCCTTAAAAAGGCCGCCTGTTTTGGCTTATTTGATTGACTTGGTCAATTCTTTTATCTTTTTGTACGCTCCTTATCTCTCCCCTTTCTTATTTTCATTTACTTTTTAATAAAACTTTATCTATTTGCCTACTAAAAGATAAAAGTTGCAAAATCTAAATCTTTTGAATTCATTTTTCAATTGTAATCTACATCTCACTGTAGTTTATTTCTCTATTCTAAACATCAATCAGGGTAATATAGACCAACACTTTCATAATAACGAGCATGTTTAGTGTATAACTCATTACAAGAAAATATACTTTATGGCAACTAATAAAAGATCTTGAAAAGAAAAATATAAAAAATATATTAAACTTGACAATTCTATCCTCGTTACACTTGTGATATAGAATATAAAATATAGCGGGTTTAATAGTAGCTACTTTTGTTTCTTTATGAAAGTATGGTCATCGTTATATATTTCGGAGTGCACAACAGCCAATGGAGTAAATGATAATAATGGTAATTAGGATGCAAGTGTTGAAAATAGCCAACATTCTCCATTCTCCTTTTATGTTATCCAACGATGCCTTCTTACATGACTCGCAATTGAAGCACAATTGGGTTGGATCATTGCTCCATAATTTGCAATTTAGGTTATCTTCCACCGTTGAGTTTTTCTTCTCTACACTACACTCATTTGGTGGTTTGCAACAACCCAACTACAATGCATTATCATTATAGTCATTAGTTTCATGGAGGAGCATAAATAATTTTTCACTCATAGTACAAAACTTTGATGTAAAAGTTTCTTATAACATGATTGGATATTACATCAAAATATGCCCATTCAAATATGATGAAATGAACTTGAATCAAATATGTGGTAATCAAGATTAAAAAATAATAATAATAAAATATTAAAATAATGTTAAAATTCAAAAGAAAAATAAAAAAAAAACATTAATTCAATAGCATATGCAAACTGTAATTTAGTAGCTTAAATCGAATGTAACCTAAAAGTATTAATTTATGCGCTATATCTGAAGATTGAGTTGCCCTTCTGCTCTCTAAAAATTGAAATATCTTCTTTAATAAACAAGCATTCATTTGAGAAATAATTAATAACTTTTATCTTAAGTGAAATAAGAAAATAATTTTTATATTGTAAAAGTAAGAATTATGCATACCAGTTACGCGGATATACCTTGCAAATGCGTCAACACTCTAACAATAAAGTATCAACGAAAAGGGGTAAAAGTTTATCTGCATAGTATAATAATACTTTATCATATACATGTTAATACCTTATTTTTGAATGATTAATATTTCATCCCTATATCTATATTTGGATCAAATCTAGGTAGGTACATATCCAATTGCATAGATACTGGATCCTTGTAACTAATATGCACCAAGTGTTTTTTTTTTTTTTTTTTTGTGATATGATAAAATGTTGTTTCACTTGATCATCAAATCAAACATGTAATGGATGCAAAAACTATTAAATCTGTCATAATTATTAATTTAAACTAACATTTAGTAAAATTAAACTAAATCATGCATATTCAGACTATAAATATATATAAGTATAGAAAAACAACAAAAAAAGCACCTGAATTGTGGACAACTTTTGTTTGTAAAGATCCTCATCCTTACCACCCTCAATAATCTGGCACAAATTCCCTTTCACCATACAACTCTTAATCTGCTCCCAATTTTTTTCATTAACAACATGATTCTGCAACCACAAGGAGGGCTCACCAAGCTTGTGGTATCCCACCGTGTTTCCAGCACCAGAGAGCGCGTCTCCAATCCCCTGGTGAGTGATAACTATAGCGAAAAGTGTGAATGCAGTGAGACCCACTATCAAGAGAAAAAGCGTGATTAGATAGATCCACATGAAAAAGGTGATGGCGCAGCAAGACCCCAAAAGTCCCACCATGGAAACCACCAGTAAGGCGCCACCGGCTATTAATAGAGGTGTACGTAGAGCCTTCTCGCAGGGAGATTCAACCTTCACATATAACCATAGGGATGCACAGATGACACATAATGAAACTACCAAGGTTACAAGATTTAGAAATGTGATCATAATGTTACTTATGCGAGCCATTTTTTTTAACTTATTTTTTAATTGATTAATTAATTTTATTATGAATTCAGATCACTAGAGAGAAAAGCAAAAAAAAAACTCCAGGATCTAGGGATTTTTTTTAATGAAATAAAAACCTAATCTGTTTATGGTTAGTTTTATTTTCTTGATCTTCTTTCTTTTCTTGAATAGAAGAATGTTAGAAAGAAGTTGCAAAAACAATGGAAGGAATGGAGAGGAAGAGAGAAAACAAGGAAAGGATGGCAAATAGTTTGGCGGACATGTTTATTATTAAATGGTGCGAAATGAGTAATTATAGGAGATTTGAAGTGATATGTTTACTTCTCCCTAATAAAAATTAGAAGTGTACTTTTATTGGATGTAACTAGCTAGGATCCACCAATTTGGTGATTATACATAGAAAAATAAATTAGAAATAAAAATGAAACAAAAACATAAAATAAAGCTCATAGACATATAGTTCCCTAAAATGGTTTTAATTCATTCGGTTTGAATTTTATTTTATATTTTGATGTAACATATTCTAATATGTCACATGTTGAAAATAACACTTGTAAGTGAGAGATAAAATGCAAACCCCATAAAAAGAGTATAGGTCATATCTGCAAGGATTTAAGATTATTCTCTACATGTCACTTATCTAATTAGTGGAATAGAAGATTTAACAACAACATATACCAAAAGAGTTAAAATCATTTTTGGTCCCATAATTATAAGGAATTTTTGATTCTGTCCCAAAAAAGATAAAAATTTCAATTTCGTCCCGTAACTCCTGAGATTGGCCAATTTTGGTCCCAAAGTCGTCGAAATCCCATTTTTTGGCCGGAAATTCACACGTGGGCCGCAAGTGATCACCAAAATTGGGGCTTTCCGGCAAGAAAATCCTACTTGGCAAATGATATTAACATGGACAGCTCCCTCCGACGCCCTGCACGGTGGTCGACCACATGTGTGTATATATAGTTGTGTATAAGTGGTCAGAAGAATCAGTTTCATAAGAAACTATCCCAAAGTAATCAAGTGAAGCTATAAGTGGAAGCTAAGCTGCCATGGCAGAAGAGTTTCAAGGAGGGGTATGTGGAGGAAACTGGCCATGGACTTCATCAAGAAATCTCTCGTTCTTCCCCATGTTCTTTAACATCCAACGATGTCTTTGTCTGGCCAAATCACGATGATGACGTCACGAAATTAATGGAGATGAAGGATGCCACGTCGAGCGACGACTCCGATGGCGGCAACTCCGTAGTCATCCAGAAACCGGCGGCCGACGGTGGCATGTCCGTGGCGGAGATGATGGGTGATTGGAATCAAGATTTGTTGTGAGTAGGATTACACATGATTCTTCTGAACTCCATTACAAATGTTTCGTATATATTTGCAAGGCTTCGACTAGGTTGGTTACCAGAAAGAAGGTAAAGTCGGCGAGGAAGCGTTCGGCGTTGGGGTTGGCATCGGAAACTCCAACAGAGTGCAGCAGATGTATACCTCTCTGCACTTCTTCCAGCTTCTGTAGCCATTCCATTTTACTATTCAACCCTCCACCAATTGCAACAACAGAACCCTTCTGTTCCACACGTGCGGCCCACGTGAGAATTCCGGCCAAAAATGAGGTTTCCGGCGACTTTGGGACCAAAATTGGCCAATTTCAAGAGTTATGGGACGAAATTGAATTTTTTATCTTTTTTGGGTTAGAATCAAAAATTCCTTATAGTTATGTGACCAAAAATGATTTTAACTCTATAACAAAAGATTCAGTGCAGTTATAATTGGCTCTAGTAACTTTATTTTTTTTTACAAGCAAATAATTATTTTATGAAAATTTAATAAAATGAAAATGAACAACAAAAACTTGTTTGCTCTCCAATTATGCATGATCTTTGTTCCCTGCAAATGGATTCACCTTATTAAACTTTTATTTAAAGAAGAGAGTATATATTACATGATATAATTAAAACATCAGCCATAAAGAAAAAAAAGTTAATTACAAAAAAGTCCTAACCTTTACGCTGATTGCGAATTAGTCCAAAATTTTGGATATTTACAAATAAGTACCCAATTTCATACATGTATTACAAATCAAATCTCCGGGCAGTTGAAGTGCTACTCGGATGCTGATGTGGCATTTACAATGCCAAATCACTCTCCACCTAGTTTGAAGTTTTTTTTTATTTTAATTTAAATTCATTAAAAAATATATATCCAAATTCAAATGAAAATACAATATTTCATCTCTTCATTAATCCCAGTCACAGACCAGAACTGAATCAACAACCAATCAATCTTTCACGACTCAGGCAACGTTCATGATTGGAGCTGAAGTCTTTCCGACCAACAAGAACACGACTAATTTCAAACAAATGCGCAGAGGGAATTAGTCCAAATATGACGAAATCAAAATAAACCCTAAGCTCTGCTGTTGCTTCAATGGAACTCCACGATTAGTCACAGAATTGATAGGGACGTGATTGGATTTAGGTTAATTCCCTCCCACATTAACAAAATTTGAATCACATATAACCTCGTTGCCTCGAAGGCCACCGCCCCCAATTGCCGGAAAACTCCCCTCGAATAGATCTTAGCGTCTCCGTACACATCAATGGAGACACCGATGGAAACCGTGACCATGTTAGACATGGTGGAGCTCTTTTAAATGTCCTTTTTCAAGAGAATTCCAATTGAGTACGGCAAGAGGCATTAGGTCTTTGGAGTGAGAGTGAGTAGAGGGCTCCAATTGGGTGACAGAGGAGAGGCAGACGCACCTTCAGGCAGCAATTAGGCTCAATCAAAGTCAAAGATGTAGAAAGTGGAATTTGACCCTTCTCCCAAGAAAAGAGTGGAATTTGACCCTTCTTATTAAAAAAAACTAACAAATTCAAAACGACATTTTGATTCCAGGTAGGGAGGGATTTGGCATTTACAATGCCAGCAGTGTCCGAACAGGCCTCTAGTTGTTTTGTAGTTTGAGTTGCAATACGGGTTTAAAGTCGGATACGTATTTATAAATATTCAAAAATTTAACTAATTCGCAATCATCGTAAAGATTAGAACTTCTGTAATTAATCCAAAAAAAATATATTGAAAAAAAAAAGAACAAGAAAAATAATGTCAACATTGGATACTTTTACATGCATTGAGTTTAAATTAATACAGTACCAGCATGTTATGCTGGATTACAAAATTTTATTTTTTTCATTTGAAATATTTTATTTAAATAAATTCAAATATATTTATATGCTATTAGTTAATTTTACATTTTTTTTAAAAAAAAATATAAAATTAAATTTTATACATATGGTATGTTTTGTTTTGTTTATATCTATTATTACTTGTTCTAATTTATATGAATTAATATCCTATATACACATGGACACAAATTTAGAATTTAATTTTTTTTTCCACGCCAAATTATTTTTTCTTAGTTCAATAATGTTGTGTGTATTTTAATGGATGAATTATTTTTTATGTTTTATTAACTTTAACATTAATTTTATACCTAAGAACTAATATTTGTAGGGAAATGCATTAATTTTAATTCAGTTGCATATTGTATTAATTATAATTCTGTAATATTTTTAATAAAAATATTTGGATTGAATTTGGGCTAAAACTTGCGTGTCGGGGACACCGTGCCTCAAATTCCGCATTGTTCGAAAATTGTACATTTTAGTATTAAATGGTATACCCTTTAATATAAGAATATGTATCATTTATTTCCTAAAAAATTAATTTTTTTAATCAAACATTTATACTATTTATATTTCAGCCAATCTTTTTAATGAAAAAATTATATTTATTTAAAGTGTATATCATTTAAAACAAAATATTATACTCTTACACACCTTGTGCATCTTGGTACACAAGAATCCAAATCTTTAATTTGAGTGCTAAAATATTAATTTGTGCACCCTAATGTACGTGATATTTTGCAAATTGAATATATTACAAATATGAGTGTATATTGAGTGCATCCGGGTGCAATGGTGCACCCATATGTGTATGTATTTTTATTCTATTTTGTATACATATTATTCTATTTTGTATACGTGTTTTGTAATAATTGTATACTTTTTTCACATTAAGTTTTCATTAAAAAAACTAACATCCATATGTGTATAACTTTTTATTGAATATTATATACAAATTTTCATTAAAAAAATTAACAATTAAACTGTATACATTTTTACTTTTAATTGTATATGTTTTTGTTTATATTTGTATATGGGTGCACCCGGGTGCACACTATAAATTGCCTACAAATATTTTCTTATATATTTATTTGTATTATAAATTACTATATTAAATTTACTGTCATTCATATTATTTTAAAAATAAATAAATAAATTTATTTTTTAAAAATAATAAAAAAAATTAGCCAACATTCAAGATATATGGTTTAAAAGTTTATTTATACATATTCTAATTACTTAAAATCATTTAATTATATTTTTTATATTTTTAATGTTCAAGTAATTAATATGCTTAATACTTAATTTTCATTCATTATTTATATTTTTTAAATAAAATTTTGATTTTTACAGATTGAGATTATAAATAATTGAAAATTTAAACTTTAAATTTAAGAGCAAATTAAATTTTTTTTTAATACCTATCTTAATTATTTTAAAATATTTAATGATATACTCCCTCCATCTCATTTCAATCTTTACATATTTTTTATTTTGGGCATCCCGTATCAATCTTTATGTTTCTCTTTTTGGTATATAGGACTCACCTAAAATAATTAATATATCACCATATGACTCATATCCAATACTAATGCACCTACCTACTTTACATTAAAATATTATTTATCTAACCTCACTCTACATTAAAATACTATACTCCTTAATCTTCGTGCAAAAAGCAAACGTAAAGTTTGAAACGGGACGGAGGGAATAGTAAATTGATTTCAACTAATAATATATCAGCACTAGTGTATTATAAGTCAACTTTTAATTAGAGTGTGCCACATATGTTATTAAAGAATTTTACATTAGAAAACTACTTCTCAAATATATAGATTAAGACTAACATTAATTTTTTAAATTTATCTATTAATCAACGTATTTGAATTAAATTTAAGTACATGAATATTATTTCGTGCACACACATGATATTTTATCAATTTATGTTAATTATAATTTTTTGTTTTAATTATATACAAATGATTTTATAAATTTTGATTAATGTTGAGTAGATATTAAATTATTTGTTAATTATTTAACCAATTAAATTTTTTAAAAATTATACAAACTGTATTAATTATTTATTCTTTATTCATCTTTTAAAATAAAAAATTAATTTTATAGGTATCTCTATGTAGGTAAGGGCTTACGTGAGACGGTTAGAAAGTGATGTTTTTATAAAGAAAAGTGGTAATAAATTAATAAAAAGTGGTAATGCTATTTCATGAATAATTTATATTATAAATAAAAAGTAATAACATTTTATAGCGAACGTGATATCATTTTATAACGAAAGTGATAACAATTTTAAAAAGTAAAAAATAATCTCACGTGAGACGGTCTCACGCAAGACCTACCTCTCTATAAATAATTGAAATATAAAATACTTTAAATACTTTAAAATTAGGCAAATACTTATGTGAGATTGTCTCACATAAGCCCTTACGTAAGACGGTCAGAAAGTGATAATTTTTATAAAGAAAAGTGATAATAAATTAATAAAAAGTGACAGTGTTATTTCATGATGAACAATTTATAGTATAAATAAAAAGTGATAACATTATAGAGCAAAAGTGATGACATTTTATAGAGAAAGTGATAACTATTTTAAAAAGTGAAAAATAGTTTAATGTGAGACGGTCTCACGCAAGACCTACCCTTAAAATTAAGATCAATTAAAAAAAAGTTTTCTATACATACCTTATTTAATATTTTAAAGAATTGTAGGTTTTTGGGTGAGGCCGTCTCACGGATCTCCTTATATGAAATGCACACTGGATCTTCTGCATTATTTTCGTGCATCATCTCCTGTGTCACGCGTTCAGTTATTGACACGTAAGAGGGAAATTAAATCCAACCATTGCCCCTAGGGTTTAAGGATTAGGGTATAGTTTTTTCTCTCCTACGTATCGTCCATCCAACAGTTTACCACAGGAGTTGATGTACCAAAATGGCAGAGAGAATATGATCTATTCTAACCATTAATATATAATAAATTACCAACCAAATTGACGTCGGCCACCATCCATACGCCAGGTATTTCAAATCAATTAGTTTCCAATTTTAATAAGGCAAAGACTTGTGTGAGATCGTGTTACGTAAGGGCTTATGTGAAACGGTCAGAAAGTAATAACTTTTATAAAAAAATATAATAATAAATTAATAAAAAGTGATAATACTATTTCATGAATAATTTATAGCATAAATAAAAAGTTATAACAATTTATAGCGAAAGTAATAACGTTTTATAGTGAAAGTGATAACTATTTTAAAAAGTGAAAAATAGTCTCACGTGAGACGGTCTCAAGTAAAACCTACCCTTTTAATAAATATATTATTATACTCTCTCCGTCCCACGTATTTTTACCCACTTTCTATTTTGGGGTGTCCCACGTATTTTTACACATTCCATTTTTGGCAAAAATACATAATATTTTATTACCTACTTTTTACAATCCCAACAACTTTAATTGCTTTTTTACACTTTATTCATCATTCACAATAACTTTATTCACTTTTTCTTTTTAAATTATTAATTTATTCCTACTTTCTCTTACATTATATATTAAAAAAATAAAACGTCTTAATCTCTGTGCCCGTACAAATGGGTAAAAATACCCAGGACAGAGGGAGTATTTTATTATTATTATTATTATTATTATTATTATTATATTATTATTATTATTATTATTATTATTAGTAGTAGTAGTAATCAATTATTACTTATTCAATAGTTGAATTATTCTGATATCGAATATCATTTTATGATAAAAATATTATTACTTTTTATCTATTTTAAAAACTGTTCATAAAATAATTTAATTAAACGGTTATCACTTTTTCTTTATTATGTATCACTTTTTATTAAAAATGTTATCACTTTTATTGTTCCGGCGAATTGCTCATGAAATAATAATAATTCAATTAGACAGATATCACTTTTCTTTGATTAGGAATCACTTTTCATTAAAAAAAATTTTATCACGTTTTATTCATTTTATAAATTATTCGTGAAATACACTTTCGTAATTAGTCATCACTTTTATTTAAAGATATTATCACTTTTTCTTTTAAAATATTATCACTTTTTTTATACTAGTATAATTTTTTATGAAATAGTTTACAACACAATTATCACTTTTTATTAATTGGGTATCACTTTTAATTATAAAGGTTATCAAATATATCAAATTTATAAATTTATAATATTTAAATTAAATGAAAATTAAAATTTGAATTATTACATTTTTAAAAATAAAAAATATAAATTAAATAATAAAAACGTAGAAAAGAAATATATACATATAAGTCTTAATTAATTTCTCTTTCATAATTAATTTTTTAATTTAATATTAACCAAACAAGGCCCTTTAAATTTATTCAGACCCACTTAATTTTACTCTACAACTAATGTTTTAATTTTTTAATTTTATAACAACAAAACAATTAAGATACTTCCCAATTAGATATATTAAGATACTTTTAATTATGTTATGTAATACTCCCTCCGTCCCAATTTCAACTTCACACTTTCGTTTTGGTCCGTCCCAAATTCAACTTCACACTTCCATAAAAGGAAAAAGCAACAAACTAATATCCCTCTAACATACTTTAATTTCAAATTTGCCATCACATTTTTAACACACATAACATACTTTATCATTTATTTATTACCCAAAAATACCATACTACCCTCAAAAGTAAGTTAAAAAGTGACTTTTCTTAAACTCCGTATCTACAGTAAACGTGAACTTGAATTTGGGACGGAGGGAGTAATTATTTATTTAACATGATTATGGATGAACAAGTATTTTACAATGGCTTATTATCCTATGCCCGGGTGTATCGTGCAACCACTTTTAGAATCGTATATACTTATGAATATAAACATATACACTAATGAATAAAAATATATACGCACCTTGTTAGCGAATATTCTGTTAGTTTTTTTAATGAAAAATTAATGAAAAAAAAATTATATAATTATTAATAAATGGGTTCCACTAAATACACCCCCTTTTATTAAACACACACCTTCAATATTATATATTTAAATTTTATATTTTTTTGAAGTCTAAATTACCCGTATTTCATTTAATACATACCTTAATCTTTTCATTTGATACACACCCTAATATTTTAAATTTCATTGGCCACGTCATCCACTTCAAAACATATCATCCACATCATGGAAATCACTCAACAATTTGGAATTTTGCAGGAAAGAATGGTGGTGGTAATAATCATACAATGTCAACTGTTATCATCGTTGTGGTGTCGATTGGTGTTTTTTTTTTATAATAGCAGTTAGCAATCATGTGTTTTAAAAACAGGAAACACAAGAAATCAAGGGATTCCCCTAATTCCCAGAGTAAGTAATTGATCTTTAATATGCACTTCATATAAAATTAAAGAAACCTAATTTTAAATTTCACACAATGAATCAAAACAAATAAGAAAGTCTGGTCCTCTCCCATACATGCACTAACACACACTAAATGGAGATCTTCTGTGTGTTTTCTACTCTTCCCTCTAAAACGATTAATGTGAAGAGATACCACCTCCGATTTTTGTGTCGATAATTCAATTAACGCTCTCACAACTCATATGTTGATATACACTCAGAGGGAAAAAAATTCTCTTGTCATATGGAATGAAGACTACGTCCAAAGTCTTGAGATAAGACTCCCTGATCATGTCTGACGGGGATTGGTAATAGGGTTTTGGTGACAATGTAATAAAATTAAAAAAACTAAAAGGGTAATTTTGGAATTTTGAAGAGTGAGCATTTAATAAAATTTAAAAATAAATAATTAAAAAGGATGTGAATTTAATAAAGGGTGTGTATTTAATAACATTCATTAATATATATATATGGCTAAATATAGTGTGCACCCGGGTGCACACGAAGCTTCGTGTGCACCCACATACAAATATAAACAAAAACATATACAATTATGAGTAAAAATGTATACAATTTAACACTTAATTTTTTTAATGAAAAATTGAGTGTAAAAAATATACAATTATTAAAATACATGTATACACTATTGAATAAAAAGTTATACACATATGAATGTTAGTTTTTTTAATGAAAAACTTATTGTGAAAAAAGTATACAATTATTACAAAACATGTATACAAAAGAGAATAACATGTATACAAAATAGAATAAAAGGTTGGGTGCAAGGTTGCACTCGAGTGCACCTAATATACACTCTATATATATATATATATATATATATATACTATTGAATAAAAATTCATACGCATATGGATGCATGTGTGCATCCGGGTGTACATAATATCAACTCTTTTGCAATTCATATTGTGATACCCGAGCTTCTCACTACTAATGTGCCAATATAATTTAATTTGTGTTGTGTGCATTTTATAATTATGTGATAATTATGTGGCAATTATGTGATAAAAATGTGACAGTTATGTGATAATCGTTTCTACAATTTATTTATCTTTACATTTTACTTGAGACATACGTGATAAAAATGGTGACAATATGTGAATATGTATATGGATAAATATTTATGTGCATTAATTTGGATATATAATTAAATTGTCTTATGTGTATATACTATTTCTTAATTATTAAGTATCACACATGGTCTTATAATAATAATAGTGGTAAGAAAAGGTACACCTATGTATATTAATTTGTAAATGTATTATATCTTAACTATTAAGTATTGCATGTATATTCGTAATGGATAATAATAATAATAATAATAAAAATAATAATAATAATAATTTCATTTATTATAAATAGAAACTTACTATAAATAGTAAGTTACTATTAATAATAAATTAATAGAAATTTGAGGCGGTGGGTTCATGCCCCCTACTCTTATAAATGGGTGTTCACCCCATTTGGGGTTGAAGGCAGGAGCTGCGAAGAAAAAAAAAGAGAGAGAGAAAATAGAGGAAGAGGGAGAAGAAGAAAGAAAAGAGAGGAAAGGGTTTGTGCCAGAATGGAAGATAGAAGATGAGTTACAGATTCTCACTAGGTTTATAGTACTATTATTGTCGGAGCCCAAGTAAATAGAGATCCAACTACAATGCATAAACATGTTGTGTGTGAATTATTTGTGATTATTTGGTGAATATTATTTTGTGAATTATTTATGATTAAATAAGTTGTAAACTTATGTGATTTGAGGTAAGTAGAAGTCCAACTACAATGCATGAACATGCTGTTTGTGAATTATTTGTGATTAATATGTGATAATTATGTTATGGATTATTTGTGATTAGTTTAATTACGTTATGAATTATTTAAGATTAATTTATGATACAAGCTGTGGATTTATGTGATTTGGGAAAGTATGGTTCATATTCAACAATATTATTTGTAAATTATTTGTGATAAATTTACAATACAATTGTGGATTTATGTGATTTGAAATAAAATCATTGTCCTATATAGATTAGTGTGAACATAAACTTTTGAATATAGATCTGTATTATCTGAGAAGATATTATTTATAAGGATTTGTGTGATCCGAGATGAAGTTGTTATTCTAAAAAGGGATCGTGTGATCCAAGATGAAGTTGTTATTCTATAAATGGATTTATGTGATTGGGGTGAAGTTGTTGTTTCAGAAGTGGATTTGTGTGAATTGAAGTTAAGTTGTTGCTTTATTAGCATCAAAGTTGTTGGTGAAGAACAATGAGGACTTGGAGTTGTTCTTTAGCTTGCCGCCTGGTCCTAGAGAAGAGTTTGTTAAGATGAAATTGGCGGGTCATCTTTAAATCGTGTCATTTGCATTTTGTGTACTTATGTTCTGGCTTGAATGATTTGTTGGTAGCATGTTTTGGTGATATGTTTGGATTTTATATAACATGTTTTTTTAATTTTGATGACTTCATGTATGTATTTTTCTTTCTAAATGTTTAGGAAAAAACAATTTGAAAAAAAAAAGCATGTTAGTTTGATTGTCATTTTATAGATAATATTTAGATTTTAATTTTTTTTAAAAGAAAATTAAATTTTAAAATAAATCAAATCTGGTAATTAAAATTTTTAATTAAAAGAATATAAATATTTTGTTGAATTTTGTTTTCATATAAATAATACATTTTTGTATGTAATCTATGTTTTGTACGTAATTAGTTAAAAATTTAAATTAAAAAAATATAAATAATACATTTTTTTTACATAATTTATATTTTCCAGAAATTTAATTAAATATTAATTTTAAAATTTTAAATTTTAAGAAGTGAAAATGAAATCACTTAAAAATGGAATTAGGAGAGAGCATACACAAAAAAGTAAAAATTATAAATTTTGAGGACAACAATGTAAATTTATATTTTTATCATCTACTAATCCTTAACTTCATTAACCAAAAAATATGATAACAAACATAATATTAGCTAACCTAAGTTATATTATAATTCCTATTTATGTGACACTAACCCTTATGTGTGGTTAGTGAACCAAACACACCCTGGGAGTAAATTTAAAGATGATTGTTTACCACAACTTTACTAAATTGGCAATAATTTGATTTGGTGTTTTTTTTTATTATTATTATTATTTTCCCTCACTTATTGTAAAGGTGGTGGCTGCGAGTTCTGGTTTTCATTTAAGAGTAATACATATTGCTTTAGGGATGATGTAACGTACATTACAATGAAATTCATTCTCTCCCTAAATTCCCCCCAAATGTTACTTGGGAAACCATAAATAATAGGAAATAACAACCATAAATTCTTTCCAAAATTCTATTCTCTCTCTCTTTGATTTACATTTGTTGTACTTTTTAGATTTTGTATGTTGTATTGTTTTGTTGTTTTTCAGCTCAATCTTTAATGGACATCTTGGAAATTGCTTGTTTGTATTCTTATAAGTAAATTCATGTATCCATTGATAGGACGTTGTTTTAATAAGTTGCAAAAATTAAGTAGTAATGCTTGCTATCTCTCAACTGGGCTGAAGAAAGATACATGAATAAAGTAGAAAATTTACTCCTACTTAACAATTTTATGAAGGTTTCTACGTAAATTGTTACAAAAAAGAGTAGGTGCTTAATTTTATTGAATTGACGGAAATAAATAATAATTATATTAAAAGTAAAGAACTCAACACTTGATATAAACCTTCCTAGTGGCTATAAAGATATTGATGCTATGCAGTGACGGAGTCAGAAAAATAGTTTAGGGGGGCCAAATTAATATACGTAAATTTAATAATTGATATTCGATCTATATAGACTATACAATATAGTAAAGTGAACACTAATCATTATAATTAATTACAATTTAAATAGAAACCTAACATGTTTATAAACTAAATAATACACATATGGAATATAATTTTAAAGAAAAGTTTATAGAATAAATAATTTGACCATAGAAGTTTAAAACGGAAATGGAATAAAAAATAATAATATAAATAATTAAAATAGATTTAGATTGAAAATAAAAATATAAAAAATATTAATAAATAAAATTAAAAAAGGAAACAATGTTGCTTGGATTCGAACTCAGGTAGAGTGAGTGGGTTTTGGAGACCTTAACCACTATGCCAAGTTACTATATTAAAATATTCTTACATATTATAGCCTAATTATTAATTTTCCGGGGGGCAGCATCCCCCCTGTTCGTACACTGGCTTCGTGCCTGATGCTATGTCCTAATTCATTAGCTAGACATTTTATTTTTGCTAATATGCTAAAATAGTGGTAATTCAACTTTTCCTTCTTTATTATCAACAAAATTTTTATGATACACCTTTGGGTCAAGCTAATTATACATTCCCTTTACTTCGGAAATATTGTAACTTTAGAGGTTTACTTAGGTGACCACGGGTTATCGGTGAACCCTCTCATATGGGGATATGCACTGTGCACACCTCATGTAAGAGGAATTACACGTAACTTTATCATGTACCTCTATTTTGGGAATAATGCTTGTGGTTATCATAAATTGAGTAGAAGTATCACTCATTGGTTTAATCTTATGAGAAGTAGCAAGAGCACGCTAATATGTATGGCTTAATTGCAAGCCCTCTATGCATAGTGGTTTAGGATAATTACCATTATTTCTTTGAATTATTTTGTTATTGGTATAGATATCCTTATGCTGAAGTGGAAAACATCGGAAACAGGTCCTATGCTATACTTGTGAGATTTTAGTTAGATAAGCAATGTTTTTATTTTCATTCTCAAATTTTATAATTACATGATTAGAGAGATAGTAAGATTTACGGTTGAAATTTTGCATTTTGGGTTTTAAGGCTATGATTGAGTATATTGTTGTTTTGAAAACCATGTTTCAGATTGCGTATTTTTCATACGCTTTTTGGTTTATTTCAAGTCTATATATAAGTTTGATTTTTTGCCTCAATTTTTGTACTCCATTTCAATTTAAAACAGATCATTTAGAAATTGTGAACATATTTTCTCTTTTTCTGTCTTTGTGTCCATTAGCATATGCCAAATCTATCTTTTTACTCATACTCCCCATCATTTTTTTCTTTTCTCTGGATAGTAATGGAGGTAATTTATATGATTTCTAATTTCTTCCCTAGCTCCTTCGCTTAGGTATGTAACTATACTTGATTTCATTCATAACCAGCTCACCTGACCATTAAACTCGTTAATGGCGGGGTTACCATTATCCTTTTTGTAGTGACGAATCTTGTATGTGTTCTTAAGAAAAGGAAAAAAGGAATTTGTCCATTTTTCGGGGTCTCAAAGGGGCGTGGAAACACATAAGAACTCTTGAATAGAAATGGAAAAGGGATGTAACTCCAGTTCCTTCGGAATCGCTAGTCAATCCTAGGGGCAGTTGACAATTGAATCCGATTTTGACCATTATTAGTGAGTGATCTAGGTTCGATTTTCTTTGGTAAAGAATTAAAGAGATTTTGAGAAATCTTGGGCTGTGTTTGGATGTATGGATTTGATTTTGAATTTTTTTAGTTGTTTTTTAATGGATTTCAAATTCTTACTCAAATCGTGTCATTTGAAATCCTTCCGCTGTTGTGTAATTGATTATATTAATATATAAAAATAGTATATGAAATTAATAAATTAATTAAAAATATATATATTTATATATATTTTTTTTAATTTTAAACTCTACCACACAACTATCCCCTACCCAACCCCCGCCACCTACCCCCACCCCCCAAAATTATTTTTTTATAAAATTTTAGATTTTAATATTTATATAATAAAAATATTACCACACAACCCTACTCCCTATAGTAATATTTTTATTATTTAAATATTAAAATTTATACAAAGGTTGGTGTCAAAGGGATGATCTACAAGTATGTTCTTAAAAAAAATTGGGGGGAAGGTGGGTGAGGGGTGGGGTAGAGGTAGGCTGGTTGGTAAAGTTCCCTCCCAAAAAAAATTATTTTTAGTAAAATTTTAGATTTTAATATTTAATATAATAAAATTTTATTATTTTTATTTATCATATATAAAATTATATTTTAAAAATAATTTTTTAATTATGTATTTGAAATTCTTTCAAAGATTTATAATTTATCCAAACAGTTGAATTCAAATGAATTGATTTAAAATCCAATGAATTGAAAATCCACCAATTTTCAAATCCATTGAATTTGAAATGACTCAATTCAAACACAACCGAATTCCGTTCAAAACCGTTTAAAGCCAGACTAATTAAATCAAAAGATGGTCACTTGATTATCTAAAATGTGAGATGAGATTCTAGCAACTAGAAGTATTTAAGGAGGCAGAATCTATGACAATACCATGGAGCTTCACAAATCTGGACTGTAATTCTGATTTTTTGTTTCAAGTCCATGCAACAAAAAACGAACTATGATTCATATTAAAAAGTAAATCAATCCAAATTCAATGACATATGCACAAAAACTTCCTCTATCTTTAATTACAGAAAAGGTTTCAAACAAGAACTAATGTGATGTTCACTAAAAAAAGTAGACAAGGATAATGCATATAAAGTAGGAAGCAGATAGAACTTCTAACAAAAACAGAAAAATTACATATCTTCAACATTATTTGACGTCTTCCTATATTAACTTCAATTTCAAATGCCTTAAAATATACTTTAACATATACTCCCTCCGTCCCGTAAAAAGGTTTACGTTTGCTTTTTGCACGGGAATTAAGAAATATAGTATTTTAATGTGTATTGAGGTGAGAAAAATAATATGTTAATGTATAACGGGTAGTTATTTTAGTGTAGTGTTGTGGGCCCCATGAAGATATTTAAATGTTTTGTGGACCACCTATGGTCGAAAAAATCCAAAAATTTCGACCATATCTAGTCGATCACGTCCAAAAATTTCGACCATCTGTGATCGAATACATCCAAAAATTTCAACTCTAGTTGGTCGAAAAATTCAGAGACGGAAAAAAAACGCAAAAAATAAATTTTTAATCGATGTAAACACGTAAATATACATACCTTTACGTCCTTAGATGTTTATTCTTCCGACATGATGACCGTGTGAGCAAATGTGAGTGTTTATAGATGGGGAGAAAATCTAGGCCGGTTTGTAAATGATGGAGGAAGAAGATGGAGAAGAAGTGGGTAGGTGTCTGTTTTGTTTTGTGATTTTTGCTTAAATGTTATATATGAATGTGATGTGTGTGTATTTATTTTTTATTGAATTGTTATTGTTAAAGTGTTTGGTGTGTGTATGTTGTAGTATTTATTATTTTAGGAATAATATTGTATTAAATGTGTGTATCAGTGTATGTCAAAGGGATAGTTTAGTAATTTAGTATATGTATTTATTAATTTAAAATTTAAGTGTGTGTGTGGAAATAAAATCGTGTGTGTAAATAGTCGCGGCCTTGTAGTAAATCACTTGGACGATAGGAGTTCTTCACGGCCAAATCTGCCAAATAAATATAGCATGTAAATTAAGTTTTGGGGAATGTGTCAAGAATTTTTTATTTATATTTATTTATTTATTTATTTATTGAAAAAATTAAGAATTTGTTCATTTACGCACTTATTATAGTTATGATTACCATTATCTACTGTAGAATTACTGGGCTTGGGCAAAATAAAATTGGGAGCCCATCACTTACCTAGAGCCCAAATGAGAAGATGTTGGCCCAGATTGAGTGGATAATCTCCATTGGTGAAGAAGAGAAAGGATATCAGGCAGTTGCGAGGGGACCAAATGTCAGAATCCTTCAGTCATGTACCAGTTCTGTTCGAGGAGAGAGAAAGCCGTTAGTGGAGAACTCATGAAGAAAAGGATGGCAATGGAATCAAGAGAATTAAGCAAAAACAAGTAATTCCTCTTCCCTCTAAAATTCTCTCATCTCCTTCTCCTTTCCCTACACTCATCCTCTGTTATTCTCACTTCTTACAGGTGATTCAAGGCAGCCATGGATTACTCTGTTTCTTTTACCGCTTTCCCTAAAGAACTCATGTTGTTGAGTTGATTGTCATTTTCTATTGTTGTTTCTGTAAAACTTAAATTAATACCAATCTTGTTGGGTCATAACATAGAACCTCCCATATCTAGAGGCTCCCATATCTCGTCTCTGTACTCTTCGAGGGTGTCCGGCACTTCGAACAGATCCCTCAAACATGGTGGGATCCTGTGGGATTATGCATAATTTAGATCGTAAATCATGCAGTCCAAAACGGATCGGAGATGATTGTTGTTTGATTTTCTTCTTGATGATTATTGCTAATTTCATTACATTAAAATGATAGAGAATTAGGGTTTATAGTTCATAAGATTGGAGTAAGTTTGGTAGATTTGGGGTACGAATAGCTTTACTCTAATTAATATAAGGGTATTTATGTCTTAATATATAAGGATAATTTA
Organism: Pogostemon cablin; assembly: GCA_023678885.1. Taxonomy (NCBI): domain Eukaryota; kingdom Viridiplantae; phylum Streptophyta; class Magnoliopsida; order Lamiales; family Lamiaceae; genus Pogostemon; species Pogostemon cablin. The sequence continues at coordinate 16,295,848 of CM042965.1, read as the reverse complement.
GTCTTATAAATTTATGGGGTACGTTTAATAAAATTGGGAGTGTAAATAACCGTACCCATTTGCAAATCCTTTGATTTTAAATGTATTGTTTAGCAACATTTATTTATATTAAAAATTTTAAACTATAAAATTTACATATGATTTAAATTAATATGAAAAAACATTTTTATTCAATTTTTATCGCAACACATGCAGTGCACTATTATGATTTTAAAATTATAATATTTTCATATAAAATAGATATAAATGTCACCATAAAATAACAAATATATAAAAACTACACAAATTAGGAAGATTTTTATAATTAATAATTAGTAAAATAAATATTTAAAAACTTCATAATTCGTAATTTTATCAAAAGTCCAACACATTACTATGTACAGTCTTAAATTCAAACATACTATATACTATGAAATTGATATTTATCATCATCAAAACAAGATTACATAAATAAACACAAATTTAAAAGTTATGAAAAGTAAAGAGAGTTTCAAGATTATGTCTAACTTGTAAAAACAAAACAACTAAGAATTAATAATAAAGTGAACCCATTTCTTCTTTTTTTCTTTGTCAAGAAGGCTTTTAACAACTTGAACTCCTCTGGATCACCATTCATCAACTTACGAACAGCCTTAAAAATTTGATCACCGGTAAGTTCAGAAATCATAGACACCACCTCATTTATCTCAATACCACTTGGTTTTTCTTCATGATTCTTCTTACTAGCTAGATACTCTTGAAATGTGTTAGCCATAGCACCAACTACTTCAACTAAAGAACCTTTCTTAGACTTTCTAGTTTTCTCAACCAATGTATCTGCCGAGCTTGATGGTCGTACATGTGCTTTGGAACTTGATATTGGAGCAGAATTCACTTCAATTTCTTCTTCTTCATCCATCATTTGGCAGGCTTCTTCAAATGTTTCCACACCATAACCTGTTGCTCTATCTCCACCACACAATAGAACAATATCATTCCAATTATCTATCACTTTATTGTGCATTCCTTTTGCTTCTCGATGAGACTGCATAATATACTCAAAACAAAACAAAAATACATGAGAAGATAAATTAAATACTTAAGGATTCACTTTAACAAAATCCAGAGATCAAGTTAATAGATATAATAATTGATGTTAGAAAAAAAATAAAGAAAACCTCTCCAACCAATGTCTACCATTGTCTGCACACACAATCAATTAATAAGTTCTGAAATATAAAGTTCAAACATGATATCAGCACTTGAATTTCTTAATTCAAATAGTGGTAATTTCAATTAGTTCAACTTTGAACGTACTCTCAAGAAAATTTAACAATCAGAAAATTTAACTTTCAAACATAATTCAGGATATCAACTTGGCCTATCAGCATTACTAATTCATAGCAACAGACTAAAGCCAAATGAGAATTGAGAAAAAGAAAACATCAGCACATAGACACAGAGCCAGACATCTAACTGATTTCAGGGAAAAAAAAGGCATTAATAGACATTAAAACTATTTCTGTTGCAAGTATGGTTTATCATCATCCAAAAAGTAGGAGGGATTCGAGGTGAAGATAAAAGCCACTGAATTCTGCATAGAAATGGACCAGTGAATACGAGATTTAGTGATGTGCTCACATCTCAGCTGTAAATATCATAAAAATAAAAAATACCAACCATAACAGAATGATTCCGTTATGCGCATAAACATGCATATTTTTGTACATGACAATTAAGTTGTGCGTTTGGACGATCATATTAAATACGTGCCTTGATTTCATAATATTTCTACAAGCTCATTAAAAAATTCAAGTGGGATAATTCATATTTGTAATCCTTCACATCCAAACTGTATATTTTATATACTTGTGTTTATTTAACTTGTATGAGATACTTCATATGTAACTGAATATCAACATTCATTTGTTAATTTATTAGAATATTATGTTTTTGACATTGTATATGGAGATCCGAGCGAATGAAAGGTCTCTAAAATCGATCAAATTTCGCATAACGGCGTGCAAGTCGTTATAACGGAATGATTCCGTTATGGGGTCAAACAATGCTTAATTTACTATTCACTATACAAATCAATCAAATAGCATACAATGATGGTAAAAGTGAGAAATTTTGACTGAGACGACCCCGAGATATCTCGAATTTTGAATAACGACATACAAATGGGTATAACGGAATGATTCCGTTATGGGCATAAACACGCATATTTTCGTACATGACAATTAAGTTGTGCGTTTGGACCTCATATTAAAAACATGCCTTGATTTCATAATATTTCTACAAGCTCATTCAAAAATTTAAGTGGGATACTTTATATTTGTAATACTTCGCATTCAAACTGTATACTTTATATACTTTTGTTTATTTAACATGTATGAGATACTTCATATGTGACTGAATATCAACATCCATTTGTTAGTTTATTAGAATATTATATTTTGACATTGTATGTAGAGATCCAAGCGAATGAAAGACCCCTAAAATTGATCGAATTTTGAATAACGGCGTACAAGTCTTTATAACAGAATAATTCCGTTATGGAGCCAGACAATGGTAAATTGACTATTCACTAAAAAAATAAATCGAATGGTGTATAATGAGACAAATGTGAGAAATTTTGACTGAAACGACCCTCCGATAACTCGAATTTTGAATAATGACATACAAGTCGATATAACGAAATGGTTACCGATATGGGCATAAATGCTAATTTTAAAAAATTCATAAAATATTAATAATTTAGTAAAATCCCCCATTTTTTATTTTATTTTTTAAAAAAGTCCCAAACTTTTATTATTTTCTTAAAAGCCCCTAAAGTATTAATAATTAAGTAAAAATCCTATTTTTTTAAAGGGAGTTCATTTACACAAAATTTTATGACCTTAGACATTTTAAATAAGATTTAATGTTAACTAGGCTTTTAAATGAAGGTCCCTTTAAAATATGATGTAGTAGGTAGTTATTTTTAGAATTTTTTTATCTTTTTATTTTATTTAATTGTGAAGATTAAATTAAAATTTAATTTAACGATTAAGATCTTTCAGTACACCAGTTGCACTAAGTTGCACTCTAAATTATTATTATTAATGATAATTATTAGTATTTTAATAATATTTTCTATTGATAATTATATTATTAATAATGTAATGAACCCAACTCAATATACTTTATTGTATTGTCTAATAGAAGAATTTAAAAATAAGAAACACTTAAAAAATAATATTGAAATTTGAGTTATTTCAATTCACAAATAAAATTTACATATTTGGAATATTTTTAAAGCTACGCATTTGGAATTTTAAAATGATTTTTAATTAATTGTTGATATTTGAACTTATAAATAGTGTTTCATTGTTGACGTACGTGAGGATAAAAGTCTCCTGTCAGATTATCTACGCAAGTCTTGTAATGATAACATAATTAATGATAAGTAATATTCAATTAGTAATGGCTCTATTTCACAAATAATTTATATATAAATAAAAAATAATAATATTTTTATAACAAAGTGATAATAATATTAACACTTTTTATCCCAACTCACTGAAAGGCTCAAGTGTTACATTTCACACGAGTCTTTGTTGGTTAACATTAGACTAGGAGAAGTGCACCTCAATTCGTGAGGGCCAGCCCGTGTTTTGTATTTTTTTTGTAAGTACTCGCACTATTATTTTTCTGCAGATTATTTCATTAGGCATGTTTGATATTCATATTGGTACAAAAAGACACTCATTGTCCCACAAAATATACCTGTACAGTGACGGTTTAACGTTGTAATTAAAGTGGCATTCATAAGTATTAAGAGGCATGTTTCAGCCAATAGCTTCTAAAATGATACATGGTGATAATAAAGTTAAGTGCTGAGCATAAAATGATGCAAATGATGTCACATAGCCAACTGTTTGAATTGCCACCTTTAAAACTTCCAAGTTCTTTAGCTTTGCAGTGCTGGTCCTGCTGGAGAATAAGCATAGCGTCTACTTCATGACAATAATCCAAGTATAATTTCCTTAACACTAATCTCAGTGTGCTAGCCACACAGCAAATTCCCTTGGAGGTAATCAAAGGGCACAATATCAATAGATTTAAGAGGAGCATCAGCTAAATTAAGAGTACAAAGTCCATTTTGTCCAATTTCTACGAAACGATATGCACCTTTCAAATTGTAACACCTACATTCCAAATAAATATATCACCAGGTCCATCAAGGACATGAGCATATGAACCTATTGCAAAATAATTAAACGCAGCCCAAACATGGTTCAAAGCTAGAGAAACAGAAAACACTGTCCTAACAAAATAAAACCAACGTGATTGAGTATTAAGAATAATCAAAGACATACAACCCAAACGTGGTTAGACGTGAAAAAAAATGCGTCCAATCAAAATAAGAATTAACATATGTCAACAGGCCCTTCTACGACGGGAGAACATAAGCCTGTTGCCAAATAATTAACTTCAACCGTAGACATAGAATGTTTAATCATACCACCAACTTACTGATACTGCAACCTCTGAAAGTTTTTCCCAAGAGAAAACAAAATAATTCAAGTGGATTAATATAACACAAGTACAAAGTCTTCATACCTCACAAGAATTAAACCATTCTTATGGCAGTCTAGCTGAACCTAGCATACAAAATGAGTAAGTTGCAGATGCATACAATATACATATTTATAATCAAGACTAAATATGATGCAATCATACACATCAAGACTAAATATGATACAATCATACACAACTAAAAATAAAATTTCACTTAATGGAAAACATAACATTATTCAAGTTTAATGTGAATTCAAATTATCAAACAAAACCAAAACATAGACACAGTTCATAGGGTTTTTAGACTTTGATTGCTAACACAAAACTTCAAGAATGTTTAAGTCTAATGCTTCTTGTAATCATTACAAAGTAAGATTCTCCAGACCCATTAGTCAATTTCAGTGATATATATCTCATAGCTATATTTATTACCGGTCCCCATAGTGCAAATTTTTCTTTATTTTCAGAGTAAAACATTTATGTTCTGTTCAGGTAATTATTTATCTATGATGTTAGGCACTGCACATTTTGAACTTCTAAAAACGAAAAAAAAAAAAAAAATCACTTTGTAAGGGGCTAAAGTTGTTGGTGTAACAGTTTTGACTCTCCGATGTGGTGAATCCTCTTCATAGATCCCAAAATCACTGTAAAGCTGAGTTGCTATCATTAATAACAATGTGTAGTTTGTATGTAAATAATTTTTTCACTGGAAGCATAATACATAAAACTTAGTGTTGCTTGATTAGCACAAGCAGAAATGTTCAGTTGAATGATTTTTTAAAGCAAATCATAGTTCTATATTTCTAGAAGACAATAAGAGGTGGCGTCGGTCGAATCTTGTTCAGGAAATCAACACAACTACAAAAATAGTTATATGGTGATTCAAAGGCAGATAATAAAGAACACACCTTATTTTACAGGTTAGTTTTTAATTTCTTCAATGCAACATAAGTGTATAAAACACGTTTAGATGTTAGAGGGGCAGGAAGAAATACAACTACAAAAATAGTTATATGGTGATTCAAAGGCAGATAATAAAGAACACAACTTATTTTACAGATTAGTTTTTAATTTCTTCAATGCGACATAATTGTATAAAACAGGTTTAGATTTTAGAGGGGCAGGAAGAAATATAACCTCGTTCCTATTCCATTAATCAAAGGCAAGACCATGCACTCAAGGGCCACCCAACAACAAAAGAAAAATGAGGAGTGTATATTGCAGGTTAATTTCCGGGGGAGCTGGAGGAAATTAAACCTCATTCCTGCTTCATTACTTAGAAGTTAAAACATCCACTCAAGGACAATGCATCTGTGTTATTATCTATAACAATATAGGAGCATCCAAGGATTGCTTATTCACTCAATCGTAGCACCACTGACATCATCATAACACAACTTTAACATTTTAATAAGTAATATTTTGAAGTCATACATCTATAACATGAAGAATCTCATTAGTTTCTATATGCCTTCTTATGGCTGTGTCAGGTTTTAATCATCTTTTGAGGTATGGTTTTTGTAGTTATGAGTGAAGATATATTACTGATTTTTTTCTGAGAGTAGTAGTGTATGTTGTCTTCCATTTACTAACTCCCATAGCCAGACATTTGATATTATAGACAATAAATATTAACAACCACAAAGGACAGAAAAAAAAAGCAAAAATAACCAGAGCATTTGTGTGTTCGACAAGACGATTGGGAAAATATGATTTCCTGAAATTACAACAGGAAGAAATCGATTACACTGAATGAAAATTCAATAACAAAATTGCACCAAATTTTAAAGCCATACCTCCAAATTATCTGAAAGCTCCATAAGTTTCACAGTTGGAAAAGTAATGTGTGTCCTAGGAATCTGAGATCAAGTGGTCGTAAAAATTCCTACATCATGTAATCAAAACCATATCTTGTCGTTAGTATGATGCATTTATACCTTGTAAACAGATTCTTTCAGATACGGTAGAGGGATCTTTCTTTTCTGTTCACCTGCTTCTTGTAATCTTCCTACCTTATAGCTTTAGATTTTCTAAGCTGGTTTCCAATTCTAGTCCAATGGCCAAATCATGTGGTGGCATGAAGCTGCAAACGGCAGAGTCAAAAACACTTCCAAATAGCACATATCATGTATCAATCATTCATAACAATAAAGCTATACTTTTGAAGAAACTTGACTGCATAGAACGCAAAAAAAAAAAGTGCAAAAGCATAGATTCTTAAGAGCTTCAACAGAATCGAATTGGTATTTCAAGTTCAAATGTAACTGCCAAAAAACATAAGATCAATTCGAAATAATTTTGAAAACAATGTCATGGAATTTCTATTCAAACTTTTCTTCAGCAAAAATGTCAATATAATGCTTATTATTTGTTGCTGTAGCCTAAATATTGATACTTCATTAATCCCATGCTTTAGAAGGTAACAGAAAGGCATGCTGATTGTGTTCATTACAATAATGCCTTCCATCATTAAAATAGATTTCAAATTTGAATGATAGTGCCATAATCTTTCTAAGGCACTGGGATAGTTCAAAGACAACGCCATGCTAACAAAAAGAGTTGGTGATGCTATGACAGTGAATATTGTCCTTCAAAGCAGCATATAGCTTCATGAATTCGTTGACAGGTAAAATCAAGAGTTCAAGTAGTAAAATCTGTATGCATTATCACATTCTATTAATGTTCGAGGTTTGCAGTCATATTCTTGCTGAAGGAATAGTAACAAGAAACAAATAAACCATCACACAGTGTAAAGTCTGCAATCGCGTAAAACCGTAGTCTTTGTGAAATAAAAAAGAATGTGAGCGTGAAGGGTCGGTCATGAATAAAAATTAAGAGCGACTCTGATAAGGTTGATTCATATTTACATGAAGAAGCCCAAAAGTATCACGGTTGGTCACATAATTGCAATTACAATATCTTCTCATGCCAATAATTTAAATCTGGGCACGACCCTATACAACTACAAAGCAGAGCACTTATGAAGTAGAAACCCAAACGATTCAACAACAATTATTCCATATAGTTGTTCGAACGCTGGACAAATCAAATATACAGTAGCAAGGGGTGAACTTGCCCCCAGGGCATAGTTCAAGTGGTAGAGGGGAGGGTAGAAAGGCTTTCCAACTGAGCTTGGTTGCTGCAGGGTGGGGGTTCGAATCCTGCCTTTGGCATGGATTTGGCCCCTTGCAAGCACAAGTTTAACAGTGAGCCCTATCTATAAGCCACTTGAAGCACATCCTACGATTTACCTCCTCCACCAATCCCCAGGGCAGGGGCGGTGGGGGCCCCTAATGGTGGGGTACACCATTTAGCAAGGGGTGAACTTCAACAAACATTACAAAGTACGCTATCCCTTAGCAAAAAAAGCTTATAAAGTTGCATTTTTTTTTTATTTTTTTGTCAGATTACTATTGCTACACTTACACATAAGTACACAAGCAGTGGGTCAGTCAAATAAAATCTGAAATAGGACATGCAAAGATGTTTATGCATAGAAACAAAGTAAAATTATATAGAGAAAAGAGCACTGACCAAGGCAGTGCGCCATCAAGTGGTTAATTGCAGGATATTTTAATCAGCCAACTCTGTGGTGAAGATCTAAAGTGGAGTAATTATTTTTACGGGAAAGGAAATAACAAAACAAAATAAATAGCAAATAATGTAAAATACCCCTAATGAACTTCTCCTTTTATCAAACTACAGACGTACTCTGCTCAAGGCCCCAACTCAACTAAAAAAGTATTCTATTTGAAGAACTACCCAAAAAAAAAATTTAAAAATACGGAACAAGCAAAAATAATTTAAAACAACTTGATAGACGTTACTTACAGTGATGATGCTGAGAAACAGAGGCGTCGATCTGAAATAGGGAATGCGTTGTGTTCGAAAATCGAAAGGGGTTGAAGTAAGGGCTTCCCGTAACAGTTGGGGGTCGGCAAAATAGAAGGGGGAAATTGTAATTAGATGTCTCATCTTAAAATTAAGAAACTAAGTTGTATGAGAAAGGCATGATTGTAGCATACCAGTGGAAAAATGGAACGGAGGTGAAGGTGAGAGAAAATATAATCAGCATGCGTTATTGTTGTCGGAATTCAGAAGCTCGTACAAGAAGACAGATAAAAGGAAAGGACGAATACGCTGCGTCGAACGCAAGCAAAGAACACAAGCAGAAGTGTAAGGAGGGCGGTGCAGCAAATGGATGGATTTGTGGCATTCTAGCAGTCGGACACGTGGATGGAAAGAGAGGGAAAACCCGAAGCACGTGGCAAGCAGGGTGACCGGTTAAGGGAAAAATACCGGACAATTTCACAATATTCCCCCATTATATATAGGTTTGGATATGGATATGGATACTGTGTGCTTAATTATTTATCCTTTTATATTGTGTATTAATATTTTTTTTATTGGCAGCGCTATTGCCAGGGCTTTGTTTAAGACACCGTATTGAAAACAAAAATTGTGTGAAATGTTAATTATATCCCTAACCTATTTAATGAACCATAACCCATTTGTTAAATTAAAAAAAAATGCTTTATACACTCACCCACCACTACACTTAAAACACACACTAAAAACACACAGTCACCCACACACACATCACACGACTGAAAAATGAAAGAGAGAAAGAAGAGAACTTACAGTTAAATTTTGAATGGCTCCTCTCTTTTGGATTTGTGGGTTAATGAAATTGTATAATTGATTATCAAATTATTGATAGGTTAGTAAAATTATAAATGTAATTTGAATTTATGATTTAGAGTTGTAAATTGTTTGAATGCTAAAAATAAAAAATTTAAAATTTTATGACTAGTTCATCGAAATTATTATCATATTTCGGCAGCATACAACCAAAAATGTGTAAATTTTTTACTACTGACATTTTTTCTAAGAATTCATCGAAAGTTGCCGAAATTTTAGCAAAATTTTGTCAAAATTTCGATAAGAGTCCGTCGAAATATTTTGACGTTGGTTCTATACAAAAACAACTCCTCCATTAATATATAAATATATAAAAGAGTCAGTCGAAATTGGAGGGAGGGTGGGGCCCATAAAAAATTCAACTATGAATTATGTTCTCTCTTTTGCGATTCAGAGATCTGGGTGATGGGTCTAAATTCAATTCTCTTCTTCTCCTATGTCATCCTCTTTTTTTACAGTCGTGTGATGTGTGTGAATGAGTGTGTATTTTTTGTGTAAATATATATTTTTAGTGTATGTCTTAGGTGATGTGTGTGAGTGAGTGTATTTTTTGTGTAAGTATATATTTTTAGTGTGTTTTAGGTGTACCGGTGGATGGGTGTACAAAGCAATTTTTATTTTAAATAATAATAAATTAGGCTTTATAAAATGGAATAGGGGTATACTTGATATTTCACATATTTTTTTTGTCTTCAATACGTGTGCTTTTAAGGATAATTGCGGGTGGCAATAGTACCGTATTTTTTATTCTTTGTTTGCATAATTAAAAGTCCATCTAACATGAACTCATTTAACCCATGAACTTATAAAAGTGACAATGGTTAGGCACACCCATTTAACATCTCTATTTAATGGTAATGGTAGTAAGACTTTTAATTAATTTCATCTTATTTTCCCTTTTTAAGGGCCTTTTCAATCTAGTGGAATTAAAGACTGGAGTATTCTATGGAACGATTTCATGTATGAAGCAATTTTTTTTTTCTTTTTCTATAAATTGTGATTTATTAAATCTCCTAGTAGAGTTTAATGTCTAATCTTACTCACATGATAGATATGATAAAATTCATTAACTACTTGTATGTTAAATGAGTTGGAATCCGATTCCATTTAAAATCACAATTTCTTAAAATAAACAACCATGTTTCATGCCACCCCATGATATATGGAGTAATCTATTCCACATTTTAAGAATTCGGTCCCTCCTTCTTCTTCTTTTATTTATTTATTTATTATTATTATTTCTTTTTTTTTACCTTTTTTTATTTAAATCCTCTTCAAAGATGCTTTTTTTTTATTTTTTGCGTTTCACCAAAAAATTTCTCTTTTTTTTATTTTCATACGTGGACTCATACACACCCACTAATACAACTACTCACTACACATTAAATAATAATACTACTTAATTCATGTGTAAAAAGCAAAAGATCATCTTACAAAATAGGAATACTCCTTAATCCATGTGTAAAAAGCAAAAGACACTCTTACTATAGGACGAAAGGAATATTAAAATTATAAATAATATTATTATTATTATTATTATTTTCATTTACATCAACATCTTTATTTAAAGTTGGAACGTCTAAAATGCTTTAAAAAAAAGCCTGTAAATGAGTAAATTCATAGAAAGAAAGGAAAGCAAAAGAAAAGAAGGCAATTAAGGAGGTGGGTGAGAGGAAAATAATCCTAATCCTAATCGTAATCCTAAGCATTGAGGTGTACATCAAGAAGGATAAGGAAAAGGATAAGAAGCAAGGCGTAGATTGTGGCGTGCAGCAGCATGGAGACAACACTTGTCTTCATGTTCAAAAACTCGGCGGGCCTGTGCTTTCCCGGCAGCTGGAACACTAGTCCCGGACACAAGAACGCAAATAGTGCTGTTGCTATCAGCAGACCACCATAATCCCTCATTTTCTCTCTCTAAGATTGTTAATCGTGAATCATAGGATTAAGGCCTAAATCATATATATAAAAAGGGAAGTATGTGGTGGAGTGGGTGCCATCTCACCTTTTAACTTTACATTTCTATGGAGGGAGGGAATAGGGATATATTCATTAATAATTCCAACTTTTGCTTTTCTCCAATTATTACATGAATTAAATATAATAAATGTTGCTTACTCACTCATATTTTACTTTTCTATTTCTAGAAGTATTTTTTCTGTTGTTAATTACACACTTATTTTTATTGAATACACATTTTCTATTGAATACACACTCTCATTTAATATTTTAAATTTTAATTTTATTGTATACACACCCTTTAAAACTCCAAATTACCCTTTTTAATTTTAAAATCATACACCCCTCCCAAGTTTCCCTTTCTCTTATTATCAAATTAATAATTGACGTGAAACCCTAATTATTATTAGGGTTTAGATCCCTCAAATATTAATTTAATGTTTCTTTCCTCATTTCTCTAATGAATCAAACTCAAAAGACATAATTGAATGAATTGGTTTGAATGTAATTAATTCAAGCTTTTTGAGAAATGAGGAATCCGTGGTTTTGGGGTGGCAAGAGGAAATTCTCAGGCTGTTTGATCCACAAGAGATGCCACCAGTTTTAAACTTTTCCGATAAGTTCTTCAATTTAATTAACTTTTGCATCAGATCTCTTCTTAGTCATAAAATTCCATTCTTTAACGAAGATACATGTCATGAATTATTACTAGTGATTCCACTGAATTTGTACCAATGATCACCAATATATGCACATAAAACATATTTCTCTTAAATCCAACCTGCACAAACATATTCATTCCCCCACAGTCAGTGGCGGACGCAGGATTTCCGTCGAGGGGGCCCCAATTTTTCTCATACAATAGTTCGTGTTTTTTGTTCTACAAAGTTTAAGAAGAATTATTTTATTTACCAACTTTTATTAATATTTTTCTAAAGATGTTTTAGTATTTTTAATTGTATTATGTAAGAGTAACAATTTTGAAACTAAAGTCATCAATTTTGAAACTAAAGTCATTAAAATTATTAAATAAATATGTTATTTAGAGGAAAAATAAATAAATAAAAGAAATAGAAGAGGGGAAAAAAATAACAGTGCTGCATGAATCGAACAAGGAACCTTTAAAACTAAAACATCCTCACTTCACCACTTGGACACAAAGATGTTTCAAGAAAATTTCTATATCTATACTTAGTAATTTTTAGAAGTTCATGGGGGCCCAGTGCCCCCTACTCCCTTCTAAGGTCCGCCAATGCCCACAGTAGCATAAAAGAAGAGATTTAATGGGGAAAAAACTATTGTTCTTGGGTGGTTGAAACTCTGAAATCGAAACACATTAAATTCTAGATAAATAAAAAAAAATGATTACATGTTAAAAAGATTTAAAAGTGAAATAATACTAGCAAAGGATGTGTATTGTTCACAATGGATCTGTATAAAGAATTCATCAATTTAAAATTTATTAAATATGTATAAAAATAGGGGGTGTATATTTAATAAAAAATGGTGTGTATTTAGAGTATGTCATTTTCTATTTCTAGGAGTATTCGTTTTCAACTAATCTACACACATTATAAAAGGAAGTAACAAACCCAATAAGTTTATACCGCAACTTAATTTCAAATTTGACATTAACATTTTATACATATAAAATATTTTATAATTTATTTATTACCTAAAATATCAAATTATCTTTAAAAGTAAGTAAAAAAATAATACTCTCCGTGTGTAAAAGAGAGTCTTTTAATTTTATTTACATTGATTAAGTATTAATTTAATGTGTAATGAATAATTATATTAGTGGGAATGTAAGCCTCATATTTTAATTGTATTAGTAGGTGTGTGGGTCCCATTTATTTTAAAAAGGAAATGATGATGACCAAAATGAAAAAAAAAACACTTTTCCGAACGGATGGAGGGAATATTTTCTTAATCAATCCGTAAAAATCAAAATGTGAATTTCAATTGGGGACGGAGGGTACTCCATTTTACATTACTATTTCAAATAGACTAATCAATAGATTTAATATTTTAATGTGTAGTTGATTGATTAATATAATATTTTAATATATAGTTAGTAATTGTTGTAAAGTGTTGTGAGTAGATTACATGAATATATATTAACTATTTAGTGTGAATTTAATTTTTTAAAAAAGTAAACTTTATTTAAAACAAATCAAAATGTCAAAATGTAAATCTTTAGTCGAAATAAAAGATGAATATTATTCGCATGCTGTTTCGCATTCTTTGTATCATTTTGATACGTCTCATGTGTACCGTTGGATGGATGACACGTATTATAGAGAAGGAAATTATACCAACATGCCTGTCTGTATTCTCTGTATCATCTTGGTACATCTCATGTGTATAATTAGACGGATGATACATAGGAGAGAGAAAGATAAATTATACTCCTTCCGGCCACTTACAAGATATCCATTTCACTATTCCTAGCGTCCGCTTCAAAGGTATAAATTTTTTCTATGTAGTAAAGAAAGTACACAATATAACCTACCACTTCCCTCTAATGCAACTACCCATTTTACCTATAATAATACTCCTTAATCCACGTGCCAAAAGCAAATAAAGATCTTAGAATTGTCCACGTGCAAACAACAAACGGGTTACCTTTCAAGTGGCCGGAGGGAGTACTATGAAAAGAAAAATATAAACACAAGTATAAACACTATGGGCAATGATCGTATTATTTTTTTTGTCCAGTATTAATCATATAACGTATAATACAGAAGATAATACACGAAAATGATACTCCCTCCGTCCCGTTCTTATAGTTACGATTCCTTTATAATTACAAAGGAAATGTAACTATAAGGACGGAAAGGATGGAGTAAATAAGTTTCGTGTAATATCCTTTAATACACGATGCATGCATACGCCCCGATATTTCACTCCCTCCAGCAAAATTTGAATTCTAAATACCATAAATTAATTTGATATTGACGCATGTCCTATTGTTGTTAGTGTTTTTAGTACTTTCCATATGTTTCGTTTTATTTTAACTAATGAGACTTTATTGAGCTAAATTTGAGCTTTCCTTTTGCTTCAACTATGGCTTTTAGAGTTTGAGCCGTCTTCTATTATTGTCAAATATGTAAAACAAATTATGTTTCATCCGTCTCATGATTAATTTCACTATCATACCACAATAAGATTCACCATTATAAAAGAAATAATAATATTTTAATTCAAATTTTCAAATTACACTTTAATTTTAAAATTATCATAACTTTTCAACACATACAATTACAACATATACTTTATACATTATTTATTATTTAAAAATATTATACTACCCTTAAAAGTTAATAAAATTAATAAAAAATAACTTTTTTTTAAAAAAAAACAACGGTGATCAATAAAAATGAAGTTATATTCGAGATGGAGTAAGTAATTTTTTTTTAAAAAAATAGCATTTTACATCTTAAAGAGTAATGCTCTTTTAAGAAAGAAATATCTACACCCAATTTCATGTCACATTCCTCTTAAAGGGATCTCATTTTGTCCTTCTACTTAAGAATATCAAATGCAATTTGTGTATCTAATTAGATACCATGAGATGGTGGTTGAAAGACCATATTACTAAAAAGAAGCTCAATTATTTACCAACATTACATGATCCACTTTATTATGTCCCCCTTTAAAAATAAACATTATCTAAACCTTGTCCCTCCCCATCTTGGAAAATAGTAGTACTAAGGGAGTAATTGAAAACTAGACCTATAACCGCGTAGTTTTGTCACTATTGTCCACTTGGCACCGGTATTATAATATTGGGAATTTTTTTTTTAATAAAAATTACTCTTCTATTCCAATTTAATTTTTACTGTTAATTATTTTTTAATTAATGTTATTGACTTTTGGAAGGTAATATAGTATTTTTAGGTAATAACTTCAATCTTTATATATTTTTATTTTGGGTGTCTCATTTTAAACTTTATATTTTCTTTTTTGGTAGATGAGTGATTGGTCGTTATAGTTCGGGCGACCAAGCAACAAAAAATATCGAACCCAAGGGAATTTAGGATTCATGGCCTTCAAGTTATGGTATCGTGATTAGTTAGGGACGATCGGAGAGGAGGATTATAAAAATAAAAGAAAATAAAATACAGGAAAAATAAATCTAATTACGATATTTTTGGATGCAATGGTGGTTTCTCGATGCGCTCAAACAATCTTTAATTGATTCCATTTTTAAACTAATCATGGTAAGGGCGATCACTAAATCATATCTACACCTAAGCTCTCTGCCAAGATGAATAGGATGCAAGTAAAAATGGCTCATTAGATCGTCTCCAATGCTCACAATTCCCATAGGTACTTATGGATATTAATATACCTACTAGAGATATTATCACGAAGAATTTTCTCTTTGAGGCAGGGACGTTTTCCTATGTTCCCTTTCTAGGTACTATGCTCACAATGGCTTGGTTCCCTTCACTAACTCAATTACAAGTAATCTCGCTAGTGTTCGTTTATGTAGTTCTAAACATAGGATGGTTCTGCCAAACTCCCTCCCATATTAATCCTCATGCAATAAGTGGAAAAAACTCACATATGAGACTAAGGTGAAAGTAACAACAAGACATGTTGATACACAATGCACAACCTAATCACTAAACACTAATATCAAAGGCATTAATCCCAAATTAAAGCATGCATACATATTCCATAAACGAAACCTAATCATAGTAGGAAATTCAATTAAGAAACATAATCATGCATCAATCACCCACCAAAGCAAATTAAGATAATAAGTAGGATTAGATTACACCTTAATGAAGTTTTACATCCATGAAGATCATCTACTCCTTAGTGTCTCCACCTTCTAGGAAAGCAAATAAAATCCTAATCTAGAAAAACATTTAAAACTAAAATGGATCCCTCCCCCAAAGGGGAAGGGATCTCAACTATGGAGGTCTTACTTAAAAAGCCCTCTCTCAACTATGGAATCTTGAAAAGATTCAATTTTAATTGAATTTAAATGGATATAGGAATTCATTTTCAGTTTATGGATGTGAGGAGGTATTATAGTGGAGAGGTGAGTGGAGTTTTGGTGTTGATTTTCGATGTGGGACAAGAGTGAAATTTTTGGAATTTTTAGGTTCCAGGAAGAGGGTTTAAGTTTAAATCGGGCGAGAATTAATCACATGTGGTGGTTTGGCAAAGTGGTTAGAGGCGCCCTTGTACATGCATGAGGTCTCGGGTTCGAAACCCATCCTCCGCACATTTTCTTTCAAAACTGCATAAAAACACGGTCGTGTTTTTATGTATCTGCCCGTGTTTTCTTGTAATTTTTCAGTTCTCTGGACAATTTTTGAACTTCTGAATAGACAACACTTTTCTGAAAAGTGTTGTCTTTTCTATGTTGTCTTTGCCAAATTTTCTCTTTTTTTTCGTCTTCGTCCCAATTTAATTCCCGTTTCTTCCATCACTCTTTCAAGCTCAAAACACCCCTTTTCTGCAAAAATACATAATAATACCTCTCTCAAACTAATTAAGCAATTAATAATATTTTCATTAAAACCATGCTTAATTATTGAATTAAATCCAAATAAATCCACATAAATTCATGCAATTTAGCCCATAATTCTAGGTGAATTTCACACCGATCAAACCCCCCAAACTTAAAGTGTTGCTCGTCCCCGAGCAACGAAAGAAAAGAAAGAACGAGGAGGAGAATTCACCTAGAATTGCATCAAGATATCAAGTCATTTCAAAACCATTTCAATTCAATCAAAAAAAGAGACAAGACATCAATTTAAGTGCATACAAGTTAAGCTTAGGAAATATACAAGCAAGTGAGACCTTCACTACTCCTCTCTAGATTTTGCTTTTCACTCTCACACTCAAAGGGTGTATCGGAGAAGTGTATACTCTCATAAATCAATTCAAATGCATGTCATTACCATATGCTTGCCAAAAGTCTACGCTCTCCACCACTTCTATGTGTGTTAATTATTGAATCAAAAAGGTCTTTATATGGGGTTGTAATGTAGGCTCTTTGGTATTGGGTAGGAAAAATATTTAGGAAAAGTAAGCTCAAGATTAGTAGAGAATTTGAGTTGACGGCCAATATCAACTCTCACTCTCTCTTTCCTCAAATTAGTGAAGAATTCAAGTTGGTTGGTAGCCTCAACTCTCATCCACACTTTTTTTTTTTTCATTTTTTTACCTTAATCAAAATAGAATTTATCCATCCAACAAACTAAAGAACATTTTTCTTCTCTTCTTCATTATTGAGTTTCTTTTTATCTCTTTTCCCCAAGGGCTCTCTTTTCATTTTTCTACTAGAGCTCCTTATGCTTCTTTTATACAAGCTTTACTCAATTTTTCTTTTCACACAACCTCCATTTTTTTCCTCTTTTCTTATACTTTCACCATTTCTCTCTTTCCAAACTCTCTTGTAAGCTCAATTCAACCAATTCATCCCCATTAATCCTCTACTAATCGACAAAGGTGATTAGGATATAAAATATGGATAAAATGGCTAAATTTGTAGGTTGCCAAAGAAATAAGGATAATAAGCTCAATGGGGCAAACTACGATATGATTGCATTTGGTAGGATAAATTTGGCAAAGTGACTTGTCAAAACAAAGATGGCCTTAAATCATTTCCAACAATCTTCACACACATGTAGTTTCAAGAAGACACAATGGCAAGTTCTAGAATGCACACAAAAGAACGATGCACACACAAGAAAGGAAAAACCATTTGATTTCATGATTTTAAGGCTCAAAAGCTCACGGGTTTGTAGTAGTGAAAGAAACACGAAACAAGCATAAACCATAACTCAACAAGTACACAAGTAAAAATCCACCAAGTCACAAGTTCCAACCAAAAATCATAGCCTCAAAATTTCTCACAATTAAGCACAAGAGAGCCAAGAAAGATTTCTCCTTATTGAAAGCAAGAAAAAGCAAGAAAAGCACGAAATAAAAAGAAAATAACAAAAAAAAAATATGTGCCAAAGAAAAGAGTAAGGACTTAAACGTGCGCCGGTGCAATATGCTCAAGTAGGAGTTCATGGATGCAATTTTATAATTCAAACCGTAGAAAAGTCAAGTAACGAAGACGATATACCCCCCAAACTTAAATTAGACAAAGTCGAATTTAAGTTGAGAAGATGTTTGTTACCTCAATTTGCACCACTCCTTTGCTCTTCAAGGCCAATACCATGGCTCCACGCTTTAGTCCCTACAAACACAACCATAAAACGAAAAACAAATCAAAGAAAAAAAATGTCCCTATCCTAACCACTCAACAAACCCAAAGTCACAAATACAACTAAATTCCCCGGCAACGGCGCCATTTGATTGGTCGTTATAGTTCGGGCGACCAAGCAACAAAAAATATCGAACCCAAGGGAATTTAGGATTCATGGCCTTCAAGTTATGGTATCGTGATTAGTTAGGGACGATCGGAGAGGAGGATTATAAAAATAAAAGAAAATAAAATACAGGAAAAATAAATCTAATTACGATATTTTTGGATGCAATGGTGGTTTCTCGATGCGCTCAAACAATCTTTAATTGATTCCATTTTTAAACTAATCATGGTAAGGGCGATCACTAAATCATATCTACACCTAAGCTCTCTGCCAAGATGAATAGGATGCAAGTAAAAATGGCTCATTAGATCGTCTCCAATGCTCACAATTCCCATAGGTACTTATGGATATTAATATACCTACTAGAGATATTATCACGAAGAATTTTCTCTTTGAGGCAGGGACGTTTTCCTATGTTCCCTTTCTAGGTACTATGCTCACAATGGCTTGGTTCCCTTCACTAACTCAATTACAAGTAATCTCGCTAGTGTTCGTTTATGTAGTTCTAAACATAGGATGGTTCTGCCAAACTCCCTCCCATATTAATCCTCATGCAATAAGTGGAAAAAACTCACATATGAGACTAAGGTGAAAGTAACAACAAGACATGTTGATACACAATGCACAACCTAATCACTAAACACTAATATCAAAGGCATTAATCCCAAATTAAAGCATGCATACATATTCCATAAACGAAACCTAATCATAGTAGGAAATTCAATTAAGAAACATAATCATGCATCAATCACCCACCAAAGCAAATTAAGATAATAAGTAGGATTAGATTACACCTTAATGAAGTTTTACATCCATGAAGATCATCTACTCCTTAGTGTCTCCACCTTCTAGGAAAGCAAATAAAATCCTAATCTAGAAAAACATTTAAAACTAAAATGGATCCCTCCCCCAAAGGGGAAGGGATCTCAACTATGGAGGTCTTACTTAAAAAGCCCTCTCTCAACTATGGAATCTTGAAAAGATTCAATTTTAATTGAATTTAAATGGATATAGGAATTCATTTTCAGTTTATGGATGTGAGGAGGTATTATAGTGGAGAGGTGAGTGGAGTTTTGGTGTTGATTTTCGATGTGGGACAAGAGTGAAATTTTTGGAATTTTTAGGTTCCAGGAAGAGGGTTTAAGTTTAAATCGGGCGAGAATTAATCACATGTGGTGGTTTGGCAAAGTGGTTAGAGGCGCCCTTGTACATGCATGAGGTCTCGGGTTCGAAACCCATCCTCCGCACATTTTCTTTCAAAACTGCATAAAAACACGGTCGTGTTTTTATGTATCTGCCCGTGTTTTCTTGTAATTTTTCAGTTCTCTGGACAATTTTTGAACTTCTGAATAGACAACACTTTTCTGAAAAGTGTTGTCTTTTCTATGTTGTCTTTGCCAAATTTTCTCTTTTTTTTCGTCTTCGTCCCAATTTAATTCCCGTTTCTTCCATCACTCTTTCAAGCTCAAAACACCCCTTTTCTGCAAAAATACATAATAATACCTCTCTCAAACTAATTAAGCAATTAATAATATTTTCATTAAAACCATGCTTAATTATTGAATTAAATCCAAATAAATCCACATAAATTCATGCAATTTAGCCCATAATTCTAGGTGAATTTCACACCGATCAATGAGCCCCACATAAAACAATTAATATATCTCAATAAAACCACAAATAACACTAATACAACTACCACTTTATATTAAAATATTAATTCTCTCATTTTATCACCCCACATTAAAATACTATATTCATTAATCTCTATGCAAAAAGTAAAGATAACGTTTGAAATGGGACGGATGGAATATGTTATTTATGTTAGATGAAAGTGGTAAATTTGTAAACGTATAATTTAAAATGAATTAAGAATAGAGGGTTGATGTAGGCTAAAGGTGGTGGGGTGATGTGGCAAATCAATAGCCCTAAACTTTTATGTGTATATTTAAAGAAATTAAGGAAATTTGAAAATATTTAAATGTAGAGAACTCATATCCATTGGTTTACCGACTCACAAAACAACCACCAGCCTCCACTTACCGTACTCTCCATCCACTGTGAATCTATTCATTTTATCATTTTAAGTTATCCTCTCTTAATTTATTTATTTCCACACTTTTAGACACATGAGATTCACCAACCCACTAATACAATTAAAATATAGAACATATACACCCCACTAATACAACTACCCACTACACATTAAATAATAATACTCCTTAATCCACGCGTAAAAAATAAACGGATAGATTGAGGATGGACGAAGGGAGTAATTACTATTTATAATATATTATTATTATATTCATTATAAATATACATGCAATGCTTAATACATAGTTAAGATATAATAAATTTACAAATTAATATACATATGTGTATATTTTCTTATTATCGCTATTATTATTATGAGAATATGTGTGATACTTAATACTTAAGAATAATGTATTTATTCACGTAAAAAAATTTAATTATATACATAAATTAATGCACACAAATATTTATACACATATAAATCTACATATTGTCACCATTATTATCATAGATGCACTCCATCTGTCCCGGACAAAGGTGGTCGTTTACTTTTTGCACGTAGTTAAGAAGTATTATTATTTTATGTGTATTGAGTAGTTGTATTAGGGGGATGTGATAGGTAGTGGTGGACCTTTTTACTAAAAAGGAAAAATAGAAACATTTGAATGAGACGCCTGATATAGTAAAATGGAGGTCTTTCTGCGGGACGGATGGAGTATTAAATAAAAATGCACTTAAAAATAAAATATAAAAATAATTACTACATAATAATTACATGATTATCACATAATTATAAAAATACACGAACCACAAATTAAATTATATTGGCAAATGGGTAGTGAGAAACTAGGGTGGTTTCAGCCCAGCTTCGAAATTTCTTTGAGTTCGGCTGATAGAATCCCATCCCGTTTTTAGGCGTAATCCTTCAATAATTTAGTGGCTCTAATGGGTGTATTAATCCGCTCGATATGAAATTCTTCAGGAAGGGGACTAGACGAAGAAGAAGAAGAGGAGGCCTCGTAGGATGCCATTTGGATATACAAAGTGATAATCAATCGATGAAAAGTGATGAAGATGCAGTGAATTATTTCACGTACTCCCTCCATCCTACAATAATAGTTACACATTTTTATTTTAGGCATAGGGGTGGTATATCGTACTGTACCGAAAAAATCTAGTCATACTGTATATCGTACCAAAATTATCGGTATTAAACCGATACCTTACCGACAATTTCGATGTACCAAAATTTTAATATATTAATAAAAAATACTTTTTTTACAGTAATACCGAAGTATATCTTCTTAAATACTAGTACATTAAAAAAACTATATTTCAATCCAATATATATCAATTATCAAAATTTCTCACATAAACAAGAATCAGTAAAATATTTTAACAAAAAAATATTTATAAACAATACAAATATATTTTAAAAAGTACTATAAAGCAACAATAAACATTCCTTCTCACTTTCAGATCTTCAAATGAGAGTATGGACACAATCGTTGCAAAAATCCAAGCAAACCACTATTAGAAAAATGTTGATAGACATCGGTGTTGCACCGATGTCTGTTTCACCAAAGGGGTGATGTTGTATCCTGTGATGTTAAAATTCACGCTGATAGACATCGGTTATCCACCGATGTATTTTCTTTGAATGACATCGGCTCGAACTCATTAGACATCGGTTATCCACCGATATCTTTCCCAGAAAAGACTTCGACTCGAATTCATTAGACATCGGTTATCCACCGATGTCTTTTAAAAAAAAGACATCGGCTCAAACCAAAAGACATCGGTTATCCACCGATGTCTTTTCTAGAAAAGACATCGGCTCAAACACATTAGACATCGGTTACCCACTGATGTCTTTCCAAGTAAAGACATCAATTGGAATTTTCTTTTTTTTTTTAATCTAATTATACATAAATATAAATTATTATTAATATAAGGTTAAATTTATATAACTCAAAAATTCTGAAAATGATAAATATATATAAAGGTAAACTGTACAAATACAATACATCAAAAGACCAAAAGTGCAAAACCAAAAACTAACTCCTTAATGAACACAATCTATACAAGTTTAACTTGCCCAAAACATAATGTTATAATGAACACCAACACAATCTATACAAGTTTAATTTCACAACTAACACTAATTATTGGTGCACAGGTTTATGTACTTCGTAATACAAAATAAATGTATCACTACACCTATAGCTACACTTGGAGAAGACTCGGAAAGCATACAATTGCAAAACCTTTTGAAGCATAGCCTCAAGCCTTGGATTATCACCATTTTCCTTTGCCTGCACATTGTGTGTGACATTCAAGAACCATAAAGGTTAAAAAGAAGTAGAGATTAAGGCATTGAAATTCAATTGGTAATGACACTTCTAAGCCATAATTCCAAAAAAAAAAACCCTAATCTTAACATGATCTCAAAGGCTAAGGTTTCATGAACTCAAGAAAGAGAGAACAAATGACTAGGAGTGAGAACACTTACAACAACACAAGGCATTCTATTTCAATATGTCAAGAATCTAAAGGCAACCATCCATGCACCAAATATCCAATGCTTAAGAACGTCGGCCTGTAGACTGCAAATTAGATAGCAGTTAAAGTTAGCCATCTCACAGCAAAAGCAAAAGCTTAAATATTCATCTTTCCATGTTTGCAGACCAACCAAATTTTCCAGAAGCAATAACACAAGGTGATGGACTGAAACAATTTGAGACACTTGCAACCCTATCGCCTAGATGCTTCTTAATCCAGTCACATATTAGGCAACTCTTGCTTTATTTCTTTTATCCTTCTCCTCATCCTTGTCACCTACAACATATCAATTCATAGGACATTAGGAATCCCAACCCAAAAGAAGCAACCGTAAGTAATCAAAATCCTGTAGTTCAAATCTCACATGAGACAATAAAAAATAGCATACAATTCTTTTAATATAAAATTGCTAAAAATACATAACTAGAAATTTCTAGCAGATAGTTAGAGGATAAAAAAGGCAAAAATGGAGTGAATTGTCCACAGAACAAACCAGAAGGTTTCATAAACTAACCTAGATCTAAATCTTCTTTGCTGATGTCAACAAAGTTCTTATCCTTTTTAAATTTTGGATGGCAACCTCATCTATGGGAAGAACCTGCAATCACCATATCCCAACCAGCTCAAATTCACCTCAAATCTCATTTAAACCAGCTGCTTCCCCTCCCCAAACAATTCAACAGCTCTGCTAAAATCAAGAAATAGACAGACTAGTTTTAGAGAGAAAGAGAGAGAGAGAATAATAGGAAGAAGTAGGCTGATGAGAGTGAAAATAAGCGTGTTTTAGTGTCCAATTTAACACCTTTTTTATTGATATTGTAGTCTTATATTAGCACAATGGTCTTATATTCATTATATGTGAGAAAAAGGTGCACTTGAGGTGTTTTGTTGTGTTTTAGGTGGAAAAATGATGAAAAGAGCCAAGTTTGAGAAAAGGTGCAATTTGTGCAAGAATGCTGATAAACGCACATCCAACTTGTGTAATTATTCTGTATTGATGTGGAGCTCTGAACGGAAAGTGTGATATATGGTTGGAAAGCCACTGAAGAGAGGGTCGTTTTGGCATAAAGAACATCCCATTCGGAGTCCGAACGAGGAAGTTATGAGCAAAGTGGTGACGCCGCGCGAGCTGTGCCGAACAGAACTGATGTGCTACTTTCCATGGCTTGTTACATATACAATTCTTAGATTTTTTGTGACATCTTTATATTCAGAGAAATCCAAGGAAGAGAGGATCGCGTGAGCGCAAAAATCACTCAATTCGGAGATCGGATGTGAAAGTTATACGTGAAACGGAGAGACTGCGCAAATCCAGTAGCGGGGTTCGACCTGGGGGTTCGACCTGTGGCTAGGGGTTCGACCTGCTTGACGTGGTCGAACCTACATGCGGGAAAATCTGTATTTTCGAGGTCAAAACGCGTGGGATCACTTGAAAAGCCCATTCCAAGCCCTAGAGACGTGATTACAAGTATAAAAGAGGCTCATGCAGTCAAGAAAAACGTCACCAATCACCGAGGAGAGGCCACAACCATACAACACCCCACAAGGGGGGATCACCCCCCATCCATCATCCACTTCCTTTCCTCCATCCATCCATCACTTTGAAGATTCGTTTGTGGAATCAAGAGGAGAACCAAGAGGAGGATTCAAGATGGAGAAGGGCATGAAGACGCCATATCAAGGGTTTATTCGTTTCCTAATTTATCTTGTTTTTTCCGGACATTCGGGTAAGATCTATCCAACACCCATGATTGTTCTTCGAAACATCATGGGCTAGAGCCTTTTTGGTAGATTTAGGAGTTTGAAGGTTTTATCTAGTTAATTGAACTTCCATGTATACACTCCGTACAACACTACTTGTGGATTATTTTATATATGATTGTGCTTTCTTAATCCATATTCACGGTCGTTTTGTGCATCTTCAATTGGTATATAGAGTCTGAATATATATCTTGGTTGTAGATTGAGTGCGTTCACCGCTGAACAGGATTTCATGTTATGATTCTAAGTGAGGGGACTCCAAAGCTTCATTAGAACTATCATATATGAATACTTATTAATTGAATTGAATTCGGGTTATTAAGTAGGATAAAGAGGGTAATTTTATAGTACCTATAAAGGGAGATCATATCGGGTTAGAGTACCAATCCTAGGGGGAAATAATTGATACTGATAGTACCTAGAAAGGGGGGTAAAATTACGTCTCTTGCTCCAAGGTTATTCACACGTGTTACACGCATGTTTACTTGTGTCTATAGAGTAGATATGCATGGTTTAGTGATGCGTCCATATTCCACAAGGCAGAGTCGGACATTGACACATGGAAGAGAAGTTAAGTAGTGAAACTGGATTATCCTAGAGCTACCTATTCTCCTACTTGATCCACTTTCGTATTCTTCAAGTGATATTTATTTTATTTGTTATTTTAATTACTTGTTTATTAGTTTAATCATTCTAAACCCCAACGTTATTGCCATAATCGTCTTAATTAATTTAGATAATAATTAAATTGATAATACGCCGTCCTTTGGGTTCGATATTTACTTGGTCGCTTGCTAAGCTGCAATTGATATCCTTAATACTTGGGGATTAATTTTGCGTGCAAAGAAAACGCGCATCAAGTTCTTGGCGCCGTTGCCGGGGACGGCTGTTATTATTGATTTTATTATTTCTAGTTTGATTAAGATATTTTTTTTTCTTTTATTTGTGATTATTTATTTCTATCTAACCTTGAATTTTTCCGAGTTACTTGTGTGCTTGAAAAAGGAGGGGAAGGAAAGGAACGAATAACACATTGAGCTAAACATGGCCGGAGCAAGGCAGAATCCGGATAATATTTCCATTCGTGAAATTTTTACGAACTTTGGGAATATCAACATGGGGTTGATAGGAGCAAGGGGGGAAGATGATGATTTTGAGATACATCCCGCTCTTATTAACATGGTGGAAAAGAATCCCTTTTCTGGAGATTGGTTTGAAGATCCATATCAACATCTCCGAAGATTTCTTGGTTATGCAAACACTCAAAAGGGCAGTGGAGCGAATGATAATGCTAGACGGATCGCCCTATTCAAGTTCTCTTTAATTAATAAGGCGGAAGCTTGGTATGAGACCCTTGATCCAGCCGATTGCAAAACATGGGACCAACTGCAGCAGAAGTTCTTAGAGAGATACATGCCACCCTCAAGGATCTTAAGAATGAAGCAAGAGATCACTCGATTTGTTATGAATCAGGGTGAGAAATTTTATGAGGCATGGGACAGGTTTAAAGACATGCTCAGGAGGTGTCCACAGCATGGAATGCCGAAGGCTGAATACATAAGCATCTTCTACTATGGATTGGATTATGAGTCGCGTATTTTTATTGATGCATCATCAGGAGGAGCGCTGTTATCAAAGACATCACTTGAAGCGGAAAAGTTGTTTGAAGACATCTCTATGAATACACGTGACTGGCCAATAGAGAGAGATAGAGGATCATATGTACTTGACGAGGTGGCGCAGGTTGAATATCAAGTGAAGCCGAATAGGGATGATGAGATCGTCTCTAGTCTAGCTAACATCAACAAGCTACTAGAGTCCCAGCAAAGGCAAATCACAGAGTTGACACAAAGGGGACCTAGTATGCGGCAGCACGAAGTGAAGAGTGTTGAAGATACCTTCAATCGATACATGGCTAAGAATGATGCAAGGATTGATCATCTTGAGGATACCATGAATGTTGATTGTGCAGATTTGTCTAAGCAGTTGAAGGAGCTTACCTTGATGATGGGGCAGATGACCACGAACGTGAATCGATTGGCACAAAAATTAGAAGATAAAGCCATCATGTTAAGATCTGGAACGCAGTACGAGGGAACGACGAGGCCGAGATCAAATTTGGACATAGCTAATCCTCGGTTCGACCAACATCCAGAAGGTTCGACCTGGCATTCAGGTCGAACCATGGTCGAACCTCACCATGCGGAGCACTCTGTTTTTCCAGAACACCGGTTCGACCAAAACCCAGAGGGTTCGACCTGTTCTGCAGGTCGAACATGGTCGAACCTCTTCATCCGAAGTGCTCTGTTTTGTCGCAGCAACGGTTCGACCACGACCATATTGGTTCGACCAACCCAGCAGGTCGAACCCAGGTCGAACCGGAGGATATAAACTATACAGTGAGGCAGTTCGACCTAGGGGGCAGTGGTTCGACCTCTAACACTGGTCGAACCCTAGTCGAACCTCAAGAGCAGAAAGAGAGCAGTTTTCCAGGAGATAGGTTCGACCATTACGTACCTGGTTCGACCTCTCAAACAGGTCGAACCCAGGTCGAACCCCAAATTCAAAAAAAGAGCCGTTGTCCAGAAGGTAGGTTCGACCAGTACGTGCTTGGTTCGACCTGTTCCATAGGTCGAACCCTGGTCGAACCTATCCAGAAGTTGCCCATTTTTACGCCAAATGTTCCGCATGATGTTGATGCTACTCCAGTACCATTACATGAGCAGAATACTGAGCTTACAATGGAGAAGAAGTGGGAAGAAGCAAAGAGATTGAGAGCCAAGAAGGATAAAGCGAAGGAGGTTGAACGTGATGAATGGGGAAGACCAAAGACCAAGATACCTCCTCCGTTTCCTTCGAGATTGGCCGAGAAGGGATTGGAAGAAAAATTCAAGAGGTTTCACGATGTCATGAGCAAAGTAAGCTTGAACATTCCTTTCTCTGAAGCAATCATGGAGATGCCAAACTATGCCTGATTCCTCAAGAAATTATATCAAAGAAGAGAAGCTTGAACGGAGTGGAGACGGTGAACCTATCAGAGAATTGCAGCTCGATCCTTCAAAGGAAGCTGCCTGCAAAGTTAAAGGATCCGGGAAGCTTCACCATTCTTTGTGACATTGGAAAAGGGTCGGCACATAAAGCCTTGTGTGATTTGGGGGCAAGCGTTAACTTGATGCCTTTGTCCATATTTAAAAGGCTTGGTTTGGGGGAGTTAACTCCCACGAATATTGCTCTTCAATTGGCGGATAGATCCATGACTTGTCCAAAGGGTTTCATTGAAGATGTTTTAGTGAGAGTGGATAAGTTAGTTTTTCCCGTGGATTTTCTTGTACTTGACATGGAAGATGATAAGGGTGATATTCCCCTTATTTTGGGACGACCGTTCCTTGCCACAGCTGGAGCTATGATAGATGTTAAGGAAGGAAAGCTTACACTGCGAATGGATAATGAAGATGTGGTTTTCTCTCTTGATCATGCAATGAAGATGCCCATGGAGACTCAATCATGCAAGAGCATTGATATGGTTTCTAACTTGTTTAATCTTGATTTTTCTAAGACAGGTGATTCTGAATTTAAGTGGAAGGTTGACAAGGAGGAGTCTAGACAGCCATGGGAGGAAGAAAATTTCAGTGATCATATTTTTGTGACCAAGAAAGGTGAGGTGTTGAGTGTAGACAAGAAGAGGGAAAGAAAGTACTTGAAGGTGAGGATGCGACAAGATCGTCCTGTGATCCAGTAGTTCAAAGTGGTAATCCGTCGTGACTCTCATACGTTAAACATGAGCGCCTGTTGGGGGCTTGCCCTTCCGTTTTAGTGCTTTATTATTTCTTTCGTGTGAGTAAGAAATTTTTATATTTAAGGTGCTTACTAATCGGCAATTACATCTCTTTTCAAACTTAGTTTCGACTTACGTTTTTACTAAGTTTGGGGGGGGGTGTGATGTACTTACCTCATTGAAGCACCGGGAGTATAATCTTTTCTTTGTAATGTTTGCTAGGGGAGTTGATTTTTTGCGGTATGTTGAAACTTTAATCGGTTTTGATATGTCGATTTTTTTGCAATTTGCCTAGTGTTCAGTGGTGTTTCTAGTGTGTGGAGTCGATTACATAGTCAATTAATTCTTTCTTAGAGTTCTCCTATTTTATTATTAATGAATCCTGTGATGATGAGTTTGTTTGAGCTTTGATGATAGAAAAAGGTAAAAGAGTGGCAAGACGAGTTCTACATTGAGGCTTTGACTCGAGGAGCTCGTGCATTCATTGAAGGAGAAATCAGGTGCCCTCGTTCCTTTTTTCTAATTTTTATATGTGCTTTAAATTCATGGAGTGAAAGGATTGATTTTATATTTTTGGTGATCCATGTGAGCTTATATTGTTAAAATTGTCTTTGAAATTCATATGCTCTTGAAATTGATGAAGGAAGTGTACTTGAGTTATATTGTGATATGAAGTTCTATGTGTACTTGTGGGATATTGCTTACCATGAAAGGTGCTCTGTTACTTGTTAAAAACCCATGTGAGATTTTGAGCCTTATTGATCATGTTACATAATCACATGATATTTCTTTTCTGGTGAGTATCGTTCTTGTGCGTGTATTATAGAACTTGCCTTGAGTCTCCTTGAATATTCAAGATTAGTCTAGCGGATTATGGAAATGATATTAGGCCATCTTTGATATTTAACCCATATTTTCCCATATACTTTACCTGAATTCATTAAATCCCTAGTCAGCCCATTTGAGCCTTATTAAATCCATTCTTTGATAGCCAATAAAGCTTAATTGAAGAGAGTGGTGATTTGAGGGATGATAAGGATAATGAAAAAAGAGTCTTAAGGATGAAAAAGAAATTCATGGAGTAGTGCTTAAATCTAGTATTCCATGGAATCAAACACCCTAGGGTAGTGCTTAAATCTAGTACCCTATGGAGGATGTGAGAGGTAGTGCCCGAAACTGGTACCTCAAGAGAAAAGAAAAGAGAAAAAAAAGGGTGAAGAAAAGGAGAATGATGGAGTTGAAGAGCTAGGAAAAGTTAAAAAAGAAAATATGTTGTGCTTGAAGGAGAAAGATGGGAGAGTTTGAAGAGAATGTTGTGCTTGATTGAAGTGATGAGGAAGAATGAAAGATCGAGAGAGACTGCAGCTTGATTGATCCGAGTTTTGATTCACTTATCCATATATTTCCCACCTATTCCAAAGAGCCTACATTACAACCTAATGAAAGACCTTTTTGATCCATGATTTACTAGCTACAAGTAAAAGGAGAGTTGAGACGTTTGGCAAGCTTATGGTTACGCATGCACTTGAATTGAATTTGAGCGTAAACACCTTATCCCATAAGTGTACATCTTTTACACTTGAGTGCGAGTGATATATACTTCCCGTGAGAACATGTTGATGGAGCATTTGAATTGGTGGTGATTGTCTTAACTTGTATGCTACGAATTGATTATTACATGTAATAAGAGTTGCATGACCTAAGTTGAGGACAATTGTATTTTGAAGAGGGGTATTTGTCATAGTCCTTGTTTCCCTGCTAATTTTCTTACTCTCTCTCTCTCTTTATTTTTATTTTGTTGCCTCGGGACGAGCAACAGGTAAGTTTGGGGGTTTGATGAGAGTGAAAATAAGCGTGTTTTAGTGTCCAATTTAACACCTTTTTGATTGATATTGTAGTCTTATATTAGCACAATGGTCTTATATTCATTATATGTGAGAAAAAGGTGCACTTGAGGTGTTTTGTTGTGTTTTAGGTAGAAAAAGGATGAAAAGAGCCAAGTTTGAGAAAAGGTGCAATTTGTGCAAGAATGCTGATAAACGCACATCCAACTTGTGTAATTATTCTGTATTGATGTGGAGCTCTGAACGGAAAGTGTGATACATGGTTGGAAAGCCACTGAAGAGAGGGTCGTTTTGGCATAAAGAACATCCCATTCGGAGTCCGAACGAGGAAGTTATGAGCAAAGTGGTGACGCCGCGCGAGCTGTGCCGAACAGAACTGATGTGCTATTTTCCATGGCTTGTTACATATTCAATTCTTTGATTTTTTGTGACATCTTTATATTCAGAGAAAGCCAAGGAAGAGAGGATCGCGTGAGCGCAAAAATCACTCAATTCGGAGGTTGGATGTGAAAGTTATACGTGAAACGGAGAGACTGCGCAAATCCAGTAGCGGGGTTCGACCTGGGGGTTCGACCTGTGGCTAGGGGTTCGACCTGCTTGACGTGGTCGAACCTACGTGCGGGAAAATCTGTATTTTCGAGGCCAAAACGCGTGGGATCACTTGAAAAGCCCATTCCAAGCCCTAGAGACGTGATTACAAGTATAAAAGAGGCTCATGCAGTCAAGAAAAACGTCACCAATCACCGAGGAGAGGCCACAACCATACAACACCCCACAAGGGGGGATCACCCCCCATCCATCATCCACTTCCTTTCCTCCATCCATCCATCACTTTGAAGATTCGTTTGTGGAATCAAGAGGAGAACCAAGAGGAGGATTCAAGATGGAGAAGGGCATGAAGACGCCATATCAAGGGTTTATTCGTTTCCTAATTTATCTTGTATTTTTCGGACATTCGGATAAGATCTATCCAACACCCATGATTGTTCTTCGAAACATCATGGGCTATAGCCTTTTTGGTAGATTTAGGAGTTTGAAGGTTTTATCTAGTTAATTGAACTTCCATGTATACACTCCGTACAACACTACTTGTGGATTATTTTATATATGATTGTGCTTTCTTAATCCATATTCACGGTCGTTTTGTGCATCTTCAATTGGTATATAGAGTCTGAATATATATCTTGGTTGTAGATTGAGTGCGTTCACCGCTGAACAGGATTTCATGTTATGATTCTAAGTGAGGGGACTCCAAAGCTTCATTAGAACTATCATATATGAATACTTATTAATTGAATTGAATTCGGGTTATTAAGTAGGATAAAGAGGGTAATTTTATAGTACCTATAAAGGGAGATCATATCGGGTTAGAGTACCAATCCTAGGGGGAAATAATTGATACTGATAGTACCTAGAAAGGGGGGTAAAATTACGTCTCTTGCTCCAAGGTTATTCACACGTGTTACACGCATGTTTACTTGTGTCTATAGAGTAGATATGCATGGTTTAGTGATGCGTCCATATTCCACAAGGCAGAGTCGGACATTGACACATGGAAGAGAAGTTAAGTAGTGAAACTGGATTATCCTAGAGCTACCTATTCTCCTACTTGATCCACTTTCGTATTCTTCAAGTGATATTTATTTTATTTGTTATTTTAATTACTTGTTTATTAGTTTAATCATTCTAAACCCCAACGTTATTGCCATAATCGTCTTAATTAATTTAGATAATAATTAAATTGATAATACGCCGTCCTTTGGGTTCGATATTCACTTGGTCGCTTGCTAAGCTGCAATTGATATCCTTAATACTTGGGGATTAATTTTGCGTGCAAAGAAAACGCGCATCATAGGCATGGATGGATGGATAATTATAAGTGATGTGGTGCTTTATTTGCCCATGCTTTCAGTGAAAATATGGGGATTTCGAAAAAGATGCTACTTAGGGCCTTCTCTTCTATTTCGACACAAACACATCCCAAACTAGAAAAGATATCATCAAAATCTAACAATGGAATTAGTTTTTACTAACTCATGAAACCAAAATAATCAAACCATCCGAGAAAAAAAGGGATCAGAATGCAATAAATGATCAAAAAGATCAATACAACAAAGCTTAATTATGAATTCAACTTGCATTAAGTGCCAATAAATCAATATAGATTATCTATCTGAAAGACAAGTAAGAAAAAAACCTCCCATGGTGAAATTTACGAACAATACTAGAGTGAGTTATCATTTCTTGGACAAATTCAGATTCTCTTTATAAGCAAATACAGTAGACATCATTGGGGAGAAAGCATAGCAGCTTAGAAAGATACTGCATGATAAAATAACTAAAGCATAATTCATTACTACTTAAAAAATTTCCTCTATTTAACTTATCCTCAAAAGTGCATTTTTAAACAGCTATATCACTATTAAAAAACTACTGATTTAAATTGCATAATTATTGTAGAAGAAAGTGTCTACACACTCAAATCCTTGTCTTTTATAGTCTTCCAAAATGAACAAGTAACTTGAAATTACAACATTCATACTATACACTCAAATTTTCATCCAGCCAATCACCACCTTAGGCAAATATATTAATATATGATCAAGTTTCTATAGAAGAGAATCCAACTAAATGAAAACAACATGTAAAAAACGAGTTCAAACCTGACATCATCAATTATATGCTTCTTTGAACAACGATACTCACTTCGCCTAAAAGTTGCTTTTGGAAAGTCTAGTTGGATCTGGTGGATCAATTTTAACCTTTCAAGCTTCATTTATTCCCACCTTGTACAAAATTAATAGTAGAAACTCGAAATTATGAGCTTTAACTAGCAAAAAATATGATTTTTAAATGTACCATACAACTGCTTTTCCAAATAAGTTAAAGAAAAAGTTTTTATCACAACAATTCTTGATAACTGAGGTATTTAAGTGGTTGTAGCCCTTCCTACCAGAGAACTAGCAGGGGACTTCTAGGACACAAGCATGTCATTTCCTTATCATTACAACCACTAATAAATATTATTAGTCTAATTTTGGTTACAACAATGAAAACAAAGAGGTTTGGACAAGTTTGTGTCTTTAACAGCATCCCATAAGTCCTTAGATCAAACATAAACATATCCATACTAGATTTTAGCATACTCATCAGCATGTTTATGCGTTAAGAGATATCTACTCATTACAGCACTATTTATACTGGATATATCTTGCAGACATGTGTCAACTTTCTTATTGATTGTGATTTTATTTGAGTTCTCATTTATATAACTCATGGCTGTGGGCATCCTGTAGTATCATCAAAAGGTGAATAGGCTCATTAGTTCTAACCAAACAATTAGATGAGAGATATCGAATTCAATCCACATAAGGTTTAAACTCCTAGAAAAAAAGTCTTGTTTTTCAGTTATTTCTCCCACGAATTAAAAAATCATCGTATGTGATTTCTCTTACTAGTTAAACTTTAAATACTACACCAGAAACACCCAACTTAACCAAGCATAGCCCAAATTATACAATATTGGTAAATTAAGTTTCATGAAATGGGAAATGGCAGCATACAAAATCAAAACGAAACCAGGTCTAAGAGCAGAACTGAATTTCACGTACCAACATTTGCTGGAAATTTTCTTCAATGGCTTGTCTCTTAATGACCTCCGCTGTCTTCCAAGCCGCTTTAACAACTTTCTTCTCCTCGTCCGCAATTGTCAATGCCTCCTTTCTGGCCTCATCCTTTCGCATTTTCTCGACTCTCTGTAGCTTCATTTCTTTAATGTACTTCTTCCGGAGTTATTTCACTAGACTGTAGTCC
Source organism: Pogostemon cablin (assembly GCA_023678885.1). NCBI lineage: Eukaryota > Viridiplantae > Streptophyta > Magnoliopsida > Lamiales > Lamiaceae > Pogostemon > Pogostemon cablin. Next base: position 16,261,505 of record CM042965.1, on the reverse strand, counting down.
AGTGGATGAAGGCCAACTATTTAGCGGCTTCCCTAGGGTTTCGAGGGGGCTTCAAGGAGTTTATGTGGGAATACGACGGGAGGAACTCGTGTCGGTGGCAACTCAAAGATGAAGATTCGGAAGTAGTTGAGAACGGATGGAGGGCGGTGAATCTGGGAACACCTCGTCGAGTAGATGGTGGCAAAAATGGTGACCTTTAGATAGGGGATTGGCTGTCGAAATCGTTCAATTGCTTGAACCCTAGACGCGAGAGACCGATAGAGGATAGTCGTCCGATATGTACGGCTTGCCGTTGTTGGCAATTGGATCATGTGGATCAACGTGATCCATTAGGACAACGAGTAAACAAAAATCAGCGGAAGCAAAAATTAAACCGTTTACCGTACTTCTGGGTTGGTGTAGAAGATGAACTGCAGAGAACTACCTCTGATCTTCTACTGTATGTCCCAAGTGTGATCCTGCTGTTGTGTGGGCAACAGTCTGCAGGATCTCTCAATCTGCTTCTCTTCCCTTCTCTCACCAAAAGAGGCGCATGAATAATCTTAGGGTTCCAGGAAGCTGAGTTCACTTATATATTGGGCTACAACAGGGACCAGGAGGAGAAATTGGGCTGGGCCTCAATTGAATTTAATTAACCAATCTTAGCCCAAAGCTTTTAATTAAATCCAATAATAATAATATAGTCCACTAAAATATTATTACTGCACTACCCGTCCAATCCCAAAATTATGTTCTGGGCTCCTTCTTATTATAAGCCCGATTGTCTCCCCATGTTTAAGAAAAACAATGTCCATTAATTAATTAAGTTACTGACAACTCAAATTAATTAATATCTCATCCGAGAGTAGTACCACTCAACCTTATTATCATGCCGAAAATTAATCCACTTGCAAGATTTACATGATAAACCTTATGAGCTCCTCAAGGGGACATCATCAACCTATAACGGACATGGATTCCTTCTACAATCAACAGCACACCATAGATACAACACTACTTCCCAACTCATCGAGTTTGTTGATTTAATACTTATAAATCTCACCCATTGATGAATCAAAGAGATACATACTGCCCTACGTGTCGAGGTTATTGTATAGGGATTAAGAGCACGAACTTTCATAATAACAGAGATCAAGTTCTACTATATAGTCAGTATAAGAAGAACGACCTCAGACGGTCCTGCTCATTACACACAAGTGCACTAATGTGATTCTATAGCCAAGATAAGCTAATACCAAACCACACTACAACCATACCGATAGAGAGTCCCCGTCTATCTCAGTTGTGAGCATCTGTTTATAGTTTATAAGGAAACCGATAATATGATCTTCTGCGTGTTGTCGCACAACATATTATCTATAGTATAAAGTAAATGGACTATTGCATCATGTATATAAAATAAATTATAAGATGCAATCATTTGATCAATGATTCTCATTTCAAATATTGTTATGACATTGTTCATACTAAAGCTAGACTTTTAGTATACAATCCAACAATCTCCCACTTATACTAAAAGACTATGCTGTCATGTCTTCTGCCATACATCTGATTCCTACTCCTACTTACACGACCATTAAAAGCTCTCGCCTTAAGGTCCTTGTAAATGGATTACTAGGTCATCATCCGATGCAATCTAGGCGACAACAACCTTCCCCTCATCATACGATTTCTCGTAACAGGTGGTACTCGCGCTCCATGTGTTTAATTGCCTTATGGACTTGTGATTTCTTCAAGTTTGCAACTGCACCAATATCATCAATGTAAATTGTGATTACCTTGGGCAAACTTAGAAACACTTCAAAGTCCATCATGAAGTCTCTAGAGTCATATAGATACTTTGGCTGCCTCATAGGCTCCAATTTATCATCTTTCCATGATGGAGTCCGGAGTTTGAAATATATTTCTATATAACACTCCTCCACATTATGACTCTACTTCCTAAAATTAAACACATAACCTTTGAGGAGAATTTACTACCGTCCAATTTGACTAAAAAATCTGAATCTACGTAATCCACAAGAAGCAGTGAATCTGTCCAGTAAGTCCACATATAATTTTCAGTCCTTCTCAGGCACTTTATAAATGTCTTACCACAGTTTATCATTCTTGTTCCGGGTTACGTTTATACCCACTGTTCATGCATTCAGCAAAACAGATATCCAACATCGTTCATAGCATTCCTTAGATTAAGCTTCCTTATTCGCCGAAGCATAAGGAACCGCTTTCATCCTCTTTATCTTCTTCTTGTGTCTCAAAGACACATTCACTTAGATAAATTTACATGCTAAACGAGTATGGACTGTATCATTTTATGAAACTTGAGATAAGCATAATATCATTTCTTGTGATCCGTATTACCGTGATCAAAATGATGTATTTTGCCTTTCTTAAGTCCTTCATCTTTACCGCTTTATTAACCGCACCCATACGCCCGATAATACTCTTTCATTGTCTCCAATGAGCAAGATACTATCTACGTATAGTACAAGAAACACCACCACGTTTCCGTCACTCTTTACAACACACAAGACTCATCCGCTCATTGATTTAAATCCATGCCACTGGATTACCTAATCAAAACAGATGCTTCACTATCTCAAAGCTTGCTTTAGTCCATCGCTGAACAATTTTTAAGCTTACTATCAAAATGCTATTAGTATTTTGCAATGAATCACTCTGGTTGCTTCACATAGAAGTTTTCTTCAAGACTTCCAATCAGGAAAGCTGTCTTGACATCTATTTGCTGTTCCTCATAATTTAATATGAGCAGCAATGAATAAAAGAATCCGGATCAATTTAAGCATAGCTACCAGCGAATATGTTCCCTCATAATCGAACCATTTCTTTCTGAGTACACCTTTTCGCAACAAGCTTTTGCTTCCAAGGTTTTCACCTTTTTGTATGATCCTCTTTTATTTCCTATGATCACTTGCAATGACTTTTACACCATTTTAGTGATCTTTCAAGCTCCAGACTTAATTTAGAATCCGTAGATTCTATTTCAACATTCATTGCAACTTATTAAGATTCCGCATTTTAATCTTGTAGTGCTACGTCGTATCCGTGGGACAATACCATGTTTACTAGGGATCAAGTCTTATGACTCTCCCAAAACATATATTTATGGGTTGTCATACAACCCTCCCACTACGACAAGGCACTACATGTAATTGCGTATTAGACGTGACACGCGTCGCAGTTTACCTTATGGTATATCCTCTTGTACACTTGGTACTTATACTTTGTGTTTTCCTCTCACTACCTTTAGAACAACTTATACATGAGCTTGTGATTTATTACATAGTCCTTTTCCAAAAATCTGGTGTTTGTGTTAACAGTCACCCTTCGATCTTTTGGACTAAATAAATCAACCTTCATTTTTCCAGGATGTCCCACAAACAGACAAATGTTTTACGAATTACTGTTTCTAGGGTATATACATAAAATGAATTTAATTATTCAAAATAATTCATCATCTATCTAATCATAAACATAAGAGCCTTATCCCTTCTACTCACTACACCATTCAGCTGGGGCATGCCCGGCGTAGTCAACTTGAGATTTAATCTCAACTTCTGATCAATAGCTCTTAACTATCCCAGGAGGTATTCGCCATCATGATTGAATCATAATGACTTAATATATTTTTCATGACGCTTCACTGTACCAGCCTTACAATTCTTGAATTAATCAAAGAACTTAGACATGCAGTGCATCATATAAATATATTGGTTTCCAGAATAATCTTCGAATATTCATAAACACCTCTCGCCTGGATATTGTTAGGTTCGCTTGAATCAGAATGAACTAATTCCAACATATATATCTTCGGCTCTACACCCCACAGCCTTGAAAAGGCAGTTAATCATTTTTACTTCCAAGCAAGACTCGCAAGTCCGATAGTTTCCACTTCAGATAAACCTTACGGTCTATCGGCTATCAACTTTTGAATCCTACTTAAGTAAAATGAATTAGTCATAGACGCCAAATGTATGTTAAGTTCATTTGCGAAGGTTCCTTTCTCTTACTAATATTGGAAGATGCATTATTTAATTACTATTTATTGCATCTGTGGGATGTACATGATTCAAGAGTATACTTTTTATCCACCAACGTACTTTAACGGATTATAGCCTCATTCCTCATTACTATGACCATGTCATTTAAATGAAATGAAGTGTCCATCCGTTAATGCATAGAAACCGAAATCAAATTTTTTCTATGAAAACGTACGTAAAGACAATTTCTCATAATCAATTATTTATTCCTATCATAAGATAAATAAACTACTCCCACTGCAATAGCCACTACCTTCGTAGTTTTACCCATGTCATTACAATCTTATCCTTACTGAGTGATAAACATTTAGTGATTCCAGTATCTACATACTTTGTGTCAGTAGATGCCATCACTAATCATGTTTAAACCATTAGTTAATAAGATATTAAACTTGTTCACATTATGATGAAAATGGCTTTCCTTTGCCACGTATTTTTGTCAGAGGTTTCCCACCATTTACATCCTCTTATAATTCAGGTGGAACTTACTCAAAACGTCTAGACAATTATGAAGAATAAAATTGACTTAGGTTTCCCTTTCAATTTCTATTCCAAGCTTTTCCAATTCATTCATCAATTCAACCATGATCTTGCGCCTTTTTAAATTACTCAAGTATCCGAAGAGTTACATGAGATCATCATATTTCTATGAACCTCTCATCTCTTCACTAGAGACTTTAATAGGTATCATGAGACGTCCTTTGTGAGAATACACATGTATTTTCTTAAGCAGTAATTTTCAAAACCAAGATTCTTTCTAATCATCTAATTTGGACAAGTAAATATAATGTCTTTTAGTTAACAATTAGTGAAATAAAACCATTCGAAATTCAGAGAATCACAAATAAATTTACTGATCAAATCTTCGAATTTTATCCTTTTATATTGATTCCCTCAAAACAATATAAAATTAAAATTCACCGACATCTCAAGCACCGTGAGTCTGCAAGCCACATTAGGGTGGACGTTTACAAACCCGAACATTTACAAGAGAAGGTTTTACCCATTAATTTCATTTGTCAACCTAACTTTATGACAAAATAATTAATAGTCGGTTCCTCTTTAGCCATGCAAATAATAGCAGTGACTCCGTTGGGGAGGATACTAATTATTTACACCTAAGTGTACACCATTATTTGATCCCAAGTCCACTGCGCGAGCTTGTGTGCCTTACAGTTGGAGAAGTACACACGCGCTCGGATAGCTTCCTACAATCATCAATTATTAGTTTGTACTAGTGAACCGCACACAAACTCATCCGTTAGGGAGGAAGGCCTATTGCCAACACGCAAGTTTATGTGCCACATTACAAACAATAATTATTTAATGAAGTCTGTACCAGTGATCCGTGAATAAACTCATCCGTTAGGGAGGAAGGCCTATTGCCAACACGCAAGTTTACTCACATCACTTACAAACCAATAATGGAGGCCGCGGGAATTAATTACCAATCCCCTCTCCCACTTAGTTATTTAATACCGAGGGTTTTAACATGCATATAATATTTCAGAATAAAATATACAACTAAGACATGCTTCTATTAACAGCAATTTAAATAAATAAATCACATAGAACATGCCTTTAACATATACAACAATAATTGACAATTAAATCAATTAATCAGTTATATAACATAATTAATTGCATAAAATGTTGGATCAATTAAATAGGCCCAGCCGACCCAAACATTATTAGCATAAAATGAGCAGCCCATTATTAAAATAATTAAGCCTATTTATCTTGCCAAATTTTTTTTTATTAAGGTCTAGCCCAATATTTAACCTTGGTCCAACATCAATCCCACAATTAATTAAATCAGCAATAAAATAATAGCCCAGCAGCCCATTACCATTTTAATTAAAATTGAGCCCAACAGCCCAAAACCAAATTAAAAAAAATTGAGCAGCCCACTATTAATTACTGAATTGGGCTTTAAGGTCCAACAGCCATTCTATTTTAATTAAAATTTGGGCCCAGCAAACCAAGCCCAAAACAAATTAAAAAAAACACAGCCTGAATCAACAACCCATTAACCAAGCCCAAACACTACAGCAAGCCCACAAAAGCCAGCCCAATACTCAGCCAAAATAAATAAATCAGGCCCAAAGGAACCGGCCCAATAAACATTTTCCAGCCCAAGTATAAAAAGGGCCAAGGGCCTGCCATCCAGCCCTAACTCACGCACAGCCGCACACACCAACTGTCACACGGCGCTGCCACTCTCGGCGGTCGTGCAGTCAGCGCGCCGGCGTCACGCCGCTAGACCACCGGAGTCTTCCTGTCCGGCCAGCAGATCGTCGACCTCCTCGAGCCATCACCGTCGCAAGCCCGCCCACAACCACTGCCAGAGACGAGCTACCAGGACGCCGCCGTGCAAGCACCGTAGTCTTTCATGCAGACAGACTGGATCGGCTAATCGCGTCTTACCGGCGAGACGCGATGGAGACCAGCGTCGCCCAGTCACCGCGTCTCCTCCAGCGCCGCCCAGTAACTGAGTTACCTGCAGCGCCGCCCAGCCTCCGAGTCATCTGCAGCGCCGCCCAGCCTCCGATGATATAGGTCGCCGCTGGAAACCACCTTGGACCAACGATTCTGCCCAAGACCCGATCGCCGCTCGTGTCCGATGGCGCTTACTACTACCAGTCGCCTTGCCCCGACCACAGCCTTCCGCCGTGCAGCCGCCAGGAAGACACCGGCGAAGACACGCCTGCATCCAACCTCTCCAGCCGCTCGCCGCCTTCAACTCGCAGCCGGCCAGACCCCATCGTCGATGTTTCAGCAAAGCCCACCGCCGCCGTTGACAATCGCCAAGGCTCCCATACCGACTGTGCCGATGCTCCAGTCTGTGGCGGTGGTTACAGTCTAGCCCAGAACCCATCAGATGCCGCCTTCCTCCCGATTTCAGCAACGCTTGACTTCACCGCCAACAGCTGATTCTGGGTTGAAGGCGTCGAAGGCATAGTGCAGACTTGTGTATATTGTATCGTGCTTTTATTTTCCAGATCGTTGATGAAATTTCATGGTAGATTTGTAGTCCATGGACACGATCACAACGTTCTCACGATGGAATAGCCGTGTGTGTGAATCGTGTTCAAATTTGTACAATTATCAACCAATACAGCCCAATGTAAAATCGACAAAAGCACATATGATATACACATATATAATCCATAATCTCATGCTTTTCCATCGACAATAAACACATGTATTGGATTAAAACTCTACCTAACGTGTCACGTTTCACCACTAAACCAACGCTCTGATACCAATTGTTGGTAATTGAATCGTGTGGATCAACGTGATCCGTTAGGACAACGAGTAAACAAAAATCAGCGGAAGCAAAAATTAAACCGTTTACCGTACTTCTGGGTTGGTGTAGAGGATGAACTGCAGAGAACTACCTCTGATCTTCTACTGTATGTCCCAAGTGTGATCCTGCTGTTGTGTGGGCAACAGTCTGCAGGATCTCTCAATCTGCTTCTCTTCCCTTCTCTCACCAAAAGAGGCGCAGGAATAATCTTAGGGATCCAGGAAGCTGAGTTCACTTATATATTGGGCTACAGCAGGGACCAGGAGGAGAAATTGGGATGGGCCTCAATTGAATTTAATTAACCAAGCTTAGCCCAAAGCTTTTAATTAAATCCAATAATAATAATATAGTCCACTAAAATATTATTACTGCACTACCCGTCCAATCCCAAAATTATGTTCTGGGCTCCTTCTTATTATAAGCCCGATTGTCTCCCCATGTTTAAGAAAAACAATGTCCATTAATTAATTAAGTTACTGACAACTCAAATTAATTAATATCTCATCCGAGAGTAGTACCACTCAACCTTATTATCATGCCGGAAATTAATCCACTTGCAAGATTTACATGATAAACCTTATGAGCTCCTCAAGGGGACATCATCAACCTATAACGGACATGGATTCCTTCTACAATCAACAGCACACCATAGATACAGCACTACTTCCCAACTCACCGAGTTTGTTGATTTAATACTTATAAATCTCACCCATTGATGAATCAAAGAAATACATACTGCCCTACGTGTCGAGGTTATTGTATAGGGATTAAGAGTACGAACTTCCATAATAACAGAGATCAAGTTCTACTATATAGTCAGTATAAGAAGAACGACCTCAGGCGGTCCTGCTCAATACACACAAGTGCACTAATGTGATTCTATAGCCAAGATAAGCTAATACCAAACCACACTACAACCATACCGATAGAGAGTCCCCGTCTATCTCAGTTGTGAGCATCTGTTTATACTTTATAAGGAAACCGATAATATGATCTTCTGCGTGTTGTCGCACAACATATTATCTACAGTATAAAGTAAATGAACTATTGCATCATGCATATAAAATAAATTATAAGATGCAATCATTTGATCAATGATTCTCATTTCAAATATTGTTATGACATTATTCGTACTAAAGCTAGACTTTTAGTATACAATCCAACAGCCATAGGATTCTGGCCGCGGCACCTGATGAGAGAAGACGGGGATGTCTGGTTCAACGAGCAACACTGAACTCCTAATCGTTCGTCGCTCAAGAAACGAGAATTCAAGTGGCAGCGGCGAGAAATGAGAAGGATGAATTCAGACGCGTTAGGGTTAAATTGGGGGTGGAGGGAAAAAATAATTCTAGGGTTTAAATGTAATTAGATATGTACTTTGTTTTACGAAATTTTAGTAATATATGATTTGATAAAAATGGCTTGAAAACATAAATGGTAGAGCATGTGCCCAGGATCGAACCTATGTAGCGAAAAAAATTTTAAATATCAAAATTTTGAATTACAACACATGATAGACATCGGTTAGTGAAAGAACATACATCATATAAAAGACATCGGTTTAGTCCACCGATGTCTATGAGCGCTTTTTTTTTAGATTTCAAATATACATCACTTGATAGACATCGGTTAGTTAAAACCGATGTCTATCAGCGCATTTTGAATTAAAACCGATGTCTATCAGCGCATTTTTACGCTGATAGACATCGGTTATTGAAAAGACATCGGTTCTTCACCAAAAGACATCACATTTTACCCAAAACCGATGTCTATTCAGTGATGTCTTTTCACTGATTTGTAGTAGTGAACAGACTAATGTGACGATTAGAAAGCGTCAAACATGTGAAATGGGATAGAGTTTGAAGCTTGCCATATCAGTGGTGAAACGGAAAACAGCAACAGAGAAGAAGAGAGTAAAGAAAATTAAAACGAAAACAGGAGGGCAGGCACCAAAGGCTTTTAGGAAGGAGAAAGATTGACAGTAAATAATGTGAAAAAAAAAGATGGTGGGTGGTAGACTTCCGTAGAAGGAGAATGTGCAAGGAGACAAAGAGGATGGTGGACGATGGAGTTCCAATAGTCGAATAGAAATTGAAATTAGAAAGGAAAAGAAGAAGGGGGAAGGACAACTCAAATGAAGAGAGAAAAATCAAATGAATAAGGTTTCTATATGACATTAATAATGTAATTTTAATATGTTTCAATTTACTATTATATATTAATAGAATTATAGAATGGATAATATATGCAATTAATAATATTAATTCAATTAAAAATCGGTTCAACATAACAGTATTTACCAAAATAGCGCATTTTGCAGTATCGAAATGCCGAAATTCTTAAAATAACTTACCGATAACGTACCAAAAATTTCAGTACGGAACCATAGCGTACCAAAATTTTCAGTATACCTAAAATTTTTGGTAAATTCGATAATTTTGATACAGTAAATGCGGTATACAAAAAAATCGATAATTTTGTCCACTCCTATTTAGGCGTCTCACTTCAATAATTACGTTTTTCTTTTTAGTGAATGAGATTCACACAAAATAATTAATATAATTTTTATAGGGTCCACACAAAATACTAATAAACTACCCATTTATATTAAAATATTATTTATATCACCCCACTACATATTAAAATATTATATTCATACCACGTGCAAAAAATAAACGTAATCATTACTTTGGGATGGAGAGAGTACAATTTATAGTCTAAAAAAGAGTAATTATTTTTTTTAATAAAATGATAACATCTTTAATTAAAAATGATAATTAACTAAAAAAGTGTAAAATTATATCAACGTGAGACGGTCTAATGTAAGACTCCTCCTATGTATAATGTGAATACATCTAAATTTATACTCTCTCCATCCATCCTCAATCTATCCATTATACTATCTTCAGTCATCCACCCTTAATCTATCCATTTTGCTTTTTAGACATATATGAGACCCACACCTTCACTAATACAAATAAAATATGAGACTCACACCCTCCACTAATACAACCACTCACTACATATAAAATAATAATACTCCTTAATCCATGAAAAAAATAAATACATTGATGTTCGATGGAGAGAGTAGTATATAATATTTAAGCAAATTATTTATGTATAGATAACACTATTAATTTATTTTATGTTTTATCATGATAAAGGTAAAACATTCCTAATTAATTATATAATAGTAATAATATTTTAATTAATGATTGATTTAAGTATATACTCCTACTATATATGTGATTTGGGTGGAATCGATTTCACCAAATGAATTGGTGGAATCTTTGGTCCACACTAGGGATGTCAATGGGTCGGGTCTGGGCCGGGTAGTTAACTACACGAACCCGGCTCGTTTATGAAAGACCTGCCTCGGACCCACTCCGGACCTGTACGGGTCCAATACATAGGACCCGTGCCCAGATCCATCCGCCCCGCCCCGTCCCGCCCCGTTTTTTTAAATTAATCCTCAATCACATAAATTTAAATTTTCATATACTCACATACAAAAAATATTCATATATTTATTTATAAATATTAATTTAATATGTAATCACATACAAAAAATATTCATATATTTAAATAAATAAACCATAAGAATATTAAATATAATTATAATTTAATAAATTATATATATATATATATATATATATATATATATATATATATATATATATATCATATACTTATAAATAATTTATATGTATTAAATATAAAATAATTGTATAATATATATATATTAACATAAAATATAATTATATATGGATAAAATATAAAATAATTTTTAATATATTATATACGGGGCGGGTCCGGGGCAGGACGGGTCGGGTCTAAGTTAATACCCAGACCCGCCCCGTATATATACGGGTTCGGGCCGGGCCATCCCGTTTCTCTTACGGGCCGGGTCTGGGCCTCCCCAAAACGTGTGGGGCGGTCCGGGTACCCGCGGGCCAGGTCAAAATTGACACCCCTAGTCCACACCTCTTACTAATCAATGTAATTAATTAATATGTGATCCCCCTATAATTAGTGTTGTTTTTTTAATTTTATTATATTTAAAAGATCATTATACCCTAAAACCATAAACCCTAAACACTTGGGATAAAGTATACCCTAAATCACAAGGGTAAAATTACAATTATACCCTAAATTTTAAATCTTAAGAAAAAATATACCTAAACCACAAGGGTGAAATTACAATTATACCATAAACCTTAAACCCTTGGGGTAAAATATATACTCTAAACCACAAGGGTGAAATTACAATTATACCCTAAACCCTAGGGGTGAAATATAACCTATATCACAAGGGTGAAATTACAATTATACCTTAAATCCTAAACTCTAGGGGTGAAATACACCCTAAACCACAAGGGTGAAATTACAATTTTATCCTAAACCCTAAACTCTAAGAATTAAATATACCCTAAACTATAAGGGTGAAATTATAATTATATCCTTAAAATTAAATAAAAAAAAAAAAAAAAATACAAACAACAAACCATACAAAAAGAAAAAAAAACAAAATTAGATGAAACAGTGAAACACACATTGAAGATGAAGGAATGAGGTTCCACCAATTCAATTTGATGGACCTTTCCTACCCTAGTCATTGTCATATGGATAGGTCTTACATGAGACCGTCTAACGTGAGACAATTTTATGGAGTACTTAATTTTTTAATTAGTATTACTTTCGCTATAAAATGCTATCACTTTTCATTTATATTATAAATTGTTCATGAAATAGCATTATCACTTTTCACTTGAGTATCACTTTTCATTCTATGAGTTATCATTTTTTATCCGTCTCACGTAAACCCTTACGTGAGACGATCTCACACAAGTCTTTGCCTATATATATATATATATATATATATATATATATATATATATATATATATATATATATATATATATATAAAATAAATATCATATATTTTATAATTAATTATTTAAAATTTTCATAATTTAATTAATTTGCTATACTTTACACATGTATACAATTTTGAAACAAAATTTCTGTTTATACATAGAGAATTCAAGTAAAATAATTATTGAAATACTCTCTCTGCCCCATAATACATTTCACATTTAATATTTCACGTTGTTTAAAAAAATTGCACTTTTTGACCAACTTTATTAACTTTAGAGGGTATTGTAATATTTTAGTAGTTAATACTCCAATAAAGTAATAAGATGTGTGTGAATACACATTGACAAATTTGAAATTAAAGTAATTTTGAGGTTGTTAGATAAAGTGATGTTTTCTTTTTTAAGATGTAAAAGGTTTTGTGGGACAAACAAATGAGGAAAGTATGAAAGATTTTATGGAACGGAGGGAGTATTAATTTATTGATTCGATTATTTATTTCAAATTAATTTCATAATTAAATTAGAATAACTTTTATAAGTTATAAGTACTCCATATCTTAATTCTTGTGTGAGACCGTCTCACGTGAGATCATTTTTCACTTTATAAAAAAATTATCACTTTCGCTATAAAATGTTATCATTTTTTAATTATATTATAAATTATTTATGAAATAGTATTATCACTTGTCATTAATTTATTATCACTTTTCTTTATAAAAGTTATTACTTTCTGTCCGTCTCACGTGAAAGCCTTCACATGAGACGGTCTCACACAAGTCTTTGTCTTATATGTAAATAATACTATTGATTTATTTTATCTTTTATTTATAATAAAGGTTAAATATTTCTTTAATTAATATAGAGTATATAATACTTCTTCCATTCCATAATAACTTTCACACTTTTCTCATTTGTTTGTTCTACAATAACTTTTACATCCTAAAAATGGAAATATCACTTTTTCAATAACCTCAATTTTAAATTTGTCACTTTTTTTTCACACTCATAACATTATTTTGCAATTTACTCCCTCCGTCCCAAAGATATTGACATACTTTTTCATTTTTAAGAATACGGGACCCACACAAAAATAATTTATTTATTTACATAGGCCCACACACACATCACACCCACCACTAATACAACTACCCACTACACATTAAATATTATTTTTCTCACTTTACTTTACATTAAATTATTATACTCCTTAATCTCCGTGCCCAAAAAAATGTGTTAATATCTCCGAAACGAAGGGAGTATTTATTACCTAAAAATACTACAATATCCTTAAAAGGAAATTAAATTGATGAAAAAACAATTTTTGATAATGTGAAAGTTATATTATGAGACGGAGGGAGTAATAATCGTATTTTGAATTTTTGGTGAAACCAACTCTCTAAATTAACAAAGTATTTGAATGAAACCGTGAGAGCCCAACTCATGCTGTATTATAGCCCGATGGGCTTTTACTCATAAATTCCAGAAAAGACTCTTTTTAAATTTGAACTCAGAGATTAATTAATGGCAATAAAAAGAAACAAAGCTGAAATTCAAACAACTATCGACTCCCCATGATTGATGGCTACTGTTAACAGATGATACCAGAATCCAGAATACCTACAACTGTCTTCTCCTTCACCCACGATTAAAACATTTTCTTATTCTACATTTTTCGACTCCACCAAAATCTCGCTTGAAGAAGTTACAATGGCGGATTGGGGGCCCGTACTTGTCGGAGTTGTACTCTTCGTACTGCTTCAACCGGGGCTTTTGTTTCAGATTCCGGGCAACAACCGGTTGCTGGAGTTCGGAACCTTGAAGACCAATGGCAAATCTATTACGGTGCACACCATCATTTTCTTCGTTCTCTATGCTATTCTCATCTTGGCCGTCCATCTCCACATCTACACCGGCTGATCCGGTCGCCCTTCCGCCGTTGCTAGATTGACGGATCTACTACTCTAAAATGGTGGTGGACTAGGTTGTTGTTGTTGTTTTTTTTTTGTTTTTTTTGTTTTTTTTTTGGGAATTTGTTGCTGGGTTATCTTGAAATAGAAATGTGTTTGTGTGCTTTATTCCTTAATAATTGTTACTCTCTTCTTAGTTGTGTTCTATGTTCTAAGCTTTATTGATAATCACTTTTCATGACTACTAGTTCACCTAAATTATAGGTCCCAGAATTTGGATTATTTTTTTTAAATATAGCAGTAATTTGAATAAACTGGAATCTTCATTTGGAGTCTCTTGTCTCCATATGAATCCATTTTTTTATGTTCACTAGCTAATTCCACAGCTACATCAGTTGGGAGAAGAATGATTTTGAGTAGAACAGTTGAAGAATTCAATCTTTGTACTGCTAAACATTGACAAGAAGTAAACTGGGAATAGATTACAATAGTAGTGTACAAGTAAAGAAAGGAACATTGGAACAACTTATATTATCCAAATCAAAACCTATCCTGCATGTATATGAACTCCTATGGCAATAATCAAGATGGTGTAGATACAGAAATACAAAACCGCGTGAACCAGGATGGAGATCCCACTTGTGTACATGTTTCCGAATTCAATGACCCTCGTTCTAGCCGGTAACTGGAAGAGCAGCCCCGGCGATAGGAGGATGAACATGGCCACCGCCACCACCACCGGCCCCCAATCAGGTCCCATTCTTCCACACCCTCTCTGTTTCGCGAATGTATTCGAATAATCTTGTGATGGTTCTTGCAAAGAAAGGTGAGAACTTGTCTTATTTTTTGGCTATTGTGAATGAGTTGGGAAATGCCGTCTTGTAGTGATTGATGGTTGCTTAATGAAGAAGATGTGGTGTGGTGGATGATGCTAAACTTGGGGGAGTAATGGAGATGGTAGGTTTTGAAAGGAGGGAAAGTATATTGTGCTTGAGAATGGGATTGCTTTTGATGGAGGTTGACACCAAGTGGTTTTTGTGTGTAAGCTTCCCAATAATTGAATGTGAAACACCCCTTTTCCATTGCTTTTCTAGAGAATTACAAAATATAAGAGCTTACAAAAGACACATTGCTCACAAAGGAGACTTAGAAAAAGTAGGGCGTGCAAAGAAAGGTGGAGAAGTTTGAAGAGTGTCCGAGGCTTTTGAATGCTTACTCGTGTGGTTTTCCTTTGCCACAAGGATCCACCTCGGATATTGGTGGGGTAGGTAAATCGCAGGATCTCGTTACATCAAATCCTAATATTAAGAATTACATCATTATAAGTTATAACCTCTAGAGTCCTGCCTAATCATTACTCAAATATTGTCTTTGGTTGCTTGCTTGAGTAATTCCATACTGCAAGTGTAATATTTTGAAAATATATTAACATAAAGCTTGAAGTAATGATACAATGAAGAATATATAAATGGCAGTTCAAATTAAACCTTGTTGCAATCTGATGCAGGCCAGAGAATAGTTTGACCAATCCTGGACAATTTGGAGACAACTGCGATGAAGCAGAAGAACAAGAGCAGCATGAGGACCAGTGGCATCAAAACGAGCCCGATGAAGAAGGTCACCATTCCGAACAACATCAGAGCCATGGAGATCCCAATGAAAAGCAACCCGAAAGCAGCCGGAGACGACTGCAGCCTCTGCAATGGGAAAGGAGGCAGCGGTGACCGGAAGATGTCAAGGATCATTGACCAGAGCTCGTAAAGAACTCTGATCTGTGGATCTTGGCCTCTCATTTGGTTAGAGAAGATGATGTGGAGTTGGAGTTTGGAGAGATTAAGGATGTCAGTGGATAAGGATGGAGGAGCGATTTGCCGACTCAAGAATATGAAGTTCATATTAATTACTTGCTATAAATAGCAGATGATGTGTATAGCGAGTCCATGTTTGTGTGTAAATGGATGAGGCCAACTGGGATTGGTCACTCTGAAGTTCAAATGAGTCATTTGTTAGTCGAATGTTTGTACCTTGGTTGCTTTGATAATGTCTTTCATTTGATCCCTCAAATGTTAGAAATCCTTCTTATACACTTATTCAACTTCATTAGAGTTTCACTTCTGAGAGTATAAATCTGACCAGAAAAAGTTTCTGACCATATTCTTACATAAGACCTCTCGACACTTGCTATTGTTGCTTAGCTTATAAATTTGAATTTTGCTTTGTAATTGGAGGCATGTTTTGTTTTAGATTCTAATCTAATAGGATGTGCATTGGGTGTTAGTACATGTAATAGATTAATAGATTTTTATTCAACGTTCAATTTTTTAAATTAAATTAGGCACATATTTGTATATGATTGTAGACATATAAAAAATGATAATATTATAATATTTTAATAAAAAAATGATATTTGGACAAATGAAAAATATAATAATGTAGTGAATTATTTTTAACCATTTGTAACATGAATTAAAAGTCATAGTAATATTTTTAATGAAAATGTGACAAAATCTTTTTTAAGAAGTAATAATTATTTTAGAAAATGTAAAACCAATTTTACATGATATCGGGTCACACAAGTGTTTCCCATGGAGTATTAAATTAGATAATTAATTATTTAATTAATTACATAACCTTAATTTACCCTAAAATAAACTTTAATCTGCACAAGTGCATATACTCTAAAATATTTTTTTTATTGGATTATTAACTAACGAAATACTGTATACTATTACTTTTAACGGAAGTTTCGTCCTGTTTGACATTACCGGTGAGATCATATTATATTTCTGCAATTAATATCATTTTTCATTTATATTATAATAAATTATTTATCGTTATTAATTTCTTAATAATTTAAATATCATTTTTAGTTTAAAATATAGTATCACTTGGATTGACTTCCATAAGACATCCTCAAACGAATCTTTACCTGCCTTTAATATTTACTCCCTTTTTTATTTTAAATTCATGATATAATTTATTTATCTTTAATATTTTCAATCTTCAATCTCTTATTTTCAGTCATTCCATCATAATCAAACAATTTTCTTGCACACTAAGATTCTTCTTTTTTCACATGTGACTATATGAGTAATTTCAGCACACATTCTTCAACATCTACTCAAATAAAAGTATCAAGACTACAGGAGAACAAGGATGAACTCACCAAAATCATCACTTTTTTCTTTCTTTCTTTCTTGGCAAATATCATACCTATAGAAGATGTAAGGAATGTATTTTCTGTATGTAGAATGAGGAGTACATCCATATAAATAGACTGAGAGGTTACAACAGATCCCTAGGATTACTCTCAATCAATAAATTAACAAATCAATCAAATGATATAATATCTACAAATATGTAAAGATATGTTATTCCTTAATACGCCCCCGCAAAATTGACGTCCCATCGGCAACGGAGAGTTTGGATCGAAGAGATTGAAATCTCGACCGTGCCAGCGGCTTTGTGAGCAAGTCGGCTAATTGATCATCAGTGTGAACGTAAGAGACCAATAAGTGTCCTTTTGCAGCGAGGTCTCGAACAAAGTGAAGATCAATGGCGATATGCTTCATCCGTGAGTGTTGAATAGGATTGTGAGCAAGCCGAGTAGCACCCATGTTATCGTAGAGAAGGCATGGAGACGAAGAAAGAGTAATACCAAGCTCACTAAAAAGGTGATGAAGCCAACATACTTCGGATGCGGCAGAGGCTAAGGCGCGATACTCAGCCTCCGTGGATGATCTAGCCACTCCCCGTTGTTTTCGGGAACGCCAAGAAATCGGGTTTTGTCCAAGAAAAATGACATAGGCCGAAGTCGACTTCCCATCACTCATGTCACCACCAAAATCAGAATCAGTGTATGCGGTGAGTGTTAAAAAGGAAGAGGGTGCTGATTTTTGAAGCAAAAGACCATGATGAAGTGTGCCCTTTAAGTATCGAAACAAGCGCTTGATAGCATCCCAATGAGAGGCCAAAGGTGAAGACATGTGCTGAGCCAATTTGTTAACAGTAAACGCAATATCTGGTCGGGTGAAAGTGAGATATTGGAGCCCCCCAATAGCACTTCTGTATTCCATAGTATCAGTGAATTCGCCCGATGCAGGTAAATTGCGAGCAATGGGCGTTGTGACAGGTTTTACACCCTCAAGACCAAAACGCATCAAGAGATCAATAGTGTATTTGTGCTGGGAAAGAAATAAGCCCTCGCGACACGAAGCAACCTCAATTCCAAGAAAATATGTTAGAGGTCCCATATCTTTGACAATGAAGGCCGGCTGTAGATGCTTTACCATGGCCAAAATAGTGGATGTGCATGATCCGGTGATAATCAAATCATCAATATAGGCTAGAATTAGCACCATGACTGACTGTCTTCTGTAGATGAACAGAGACGAATCTGCATGAGACTGACTGAACCCAAATGATGTGATCGCAGAGGAAAGAATAGTATTCCAAGCTCGAGGTGCCTGCCTTAAACCATACAAGGTTCGGCGTAAAAGGCAAACATGATTTGGGAGACTGGAGTCAACAAAGCCTGGGGGTTGGCTCATATAAACGGGGACATCCATATTGCCGTGTAAAAAGGCATTACTCACGTCCATTTGGCGCAATGGCCAATTATAATGAAGAGCAAGAGATAGAACTGTGCGGATTGTTGCTGGTTTGACCATAGGACTGAAAGTGTCTTGGAAATCTATCCCTGGACGTTGCTGAAAACCTTTGGCAACGAGTCTTGCTTTGTACTTGTCAATTGATCCATCCGAGTGTCGTTTGACATGGAAAACCCATTTACACCCAATGACATTAGCACCTTTTGGTGGTGGAGTTAAATCCAAGGTGCCAAACTTTTGTAAAGCAGTGATCTCTTCTGCCATAGCAGCTCTCCAAAGAGGATGTGCAAGAGCCTGTTTGAGAGTAGAGGGCTCGAGATTTTCTGGAATAGGGTGTTTACTAGTAGTGTAAAACCTCTTTGGCTTATAGATGTTGTTGCGGCTGCGTGTAGTCATGCCGTGGGTACGGACGGTAGCTTGTGGAGGTTGTGGAGCCGGGTTTTGCGTGGCCTGGGATGGGGCATCATCAATATGCGTCGGGGAGTGAAGATCGGCATGTGATGACTCGGCGGCAAGTGGATCTGTGATCACCGGTGAACTTGAGAGAACACCAATTGATAGAGGACGATGAGTAGAAACCGAGCTTGGTGAGGAGATGAAGCTCGAAAAATTTTCCTCATCAAATCGGACGTGTCTTGACAAGTAAAGACGACCAGATTTTGGCGAAGCATTTATATGCATTCTGAGATAGTGAATAACCAACAAAGATACAAGGCAGAGATGGCGGCGTAAGTTTCCCATGAAGATAAGGACGTAACCAGGGAAAGCAGCGGCAGCCAAAAATTCGCAGCTTTTGATAATTTGGGGCCTTGTCAAAGAGAGAGTGAAAAGGACTTTTGTTGTTTAAAACTGTAGTGGGCATCCTGTTGATTAAGTAGACTGCTGTTTGCACAGAAAAAGACCAGAAGGAGGGTGGTAGGACAGCTTGGTGAGTTAGAGATCGACTCACTTCAAGAATATGCCGATTACGCCGTTCAATGAGGCCATTTTGCTCCGGTGTATGTGGTGCAGTAGTGTACCAAGAGATGCCATGCTAGTTGAGATATGATCGAAGAGAAACAAATTCACCCCCGTTATCTGAGTGAAAGTTTCTAATGACAAAACCAAATTGTTTCTCAACCAAAGTTCGAAATTGTGGAAATAGACCAGCCACTTCAGATTTGGCACGCATAGGATACAACCAACAGTAACGAGTATGCAAGTCAACCAATAACAAGAAATATTTAAAGCCATCAACAGAAACAACCGGCGCAGGGCCCCACACATCAGCATAAATAAATTCTAAAGGATGAGAAGTAGTGAAAGAAGTATGCTGAAATGGCAGTTTATGAGACTTGCTCAAGCGACATGATTCAAAGTTCATAAGCTCAAAACGAGATTGTTTAATAATAGGTAACTGAAATGAGTTGACTATAAAAGAACTAGTATTCAAAGAGGGGTGGCCAAGTCGAGCGTGCCAAATGGAAAGAGAGCTGCGTGTCCTAATTGTAGCAAAGGCAACACTGCTCTCGATTTTATTTGAAGGAAACAGGTGATAAACTCCTTCAATACATGGTCCTCTAAGCAGAGGAGCCCCCGATTTGATATCCTTAATAATATAATAAGAAGAAAAAAATTCCATGGAAACATTGTTAGCACCTGTGAATTTGCTGACTAATAGAAGATTTTGTGTTGCCATGGGAGCACATAAAACATCACTCAAAATAAATGTGCGTGAATTAAACGGAAGATGAGATGTACCGGTATGAGATATCTGAAGCCCAGTGCCATCAGCGATATGAACTTCATCTGTGTCGTCATACTCCGAGTAAATAGATAAATTGCTCAAATCCGGAGTAAGATTATGAGACGCACCCGAGTCTACAATCCACGGTAAGCCATGATGTGTGGAAGGAGTTTGAGCAGCGTTAACCACCGGCTGCGAACTGCGGCATTGAAAGGCGGAGTGGCCGGAAAATCTACATAGTTGACACGTAATGGGAGCACGAGCAGTGTTGTTAGGGCTGCCTGCATTGAAGGGGGGAGTGCTCGAGTGCCGGCGTTGCTGAGGGTTCCTCGGGGAGAAAGTGTTGTTGCCGCGCTGAGAGTGACCACGACCGAAATACGATCCGAGGCCATACTGCTGCTGACCACGGGAATGGTGAGTGGGATGACGTGACAGTTGTGATCGTGCCGTGTTAGCCGTGGCCAAGAGTTGGCGATGAGCCGACTCTTGAGACTTGATGGACAGCTCGTGTTCAACAAGGAGATCGTGAAGTTCTTTAAACTGGAGAGGCGTTTCACGAGCACGAATAGGGCCAACAATGGTGGCATATTCAGGACCAAGCCCATTGAGGATAAAGAGCGTCAGATCATCAGGTGAGACAGGCTGATCAATGAGAGCAAGTTCATCGGCTTTGATCCAGACATAATGGAGATACTCGGTGATAGATCGATCCCTCATCTGGATGCGATACAAATCACTCTTTAACTGATTAACACGGAACCTTGATTTTCCTGCAAGGAGGTGAGTGAGGATCGCCCAAGCCTCAGCGGAAGTAGTAGCGGACAAGACTAATGGAAGCACCGTGACGGAGAGAGATCCAAAAATAGCAGCAAGAAGTAGTTGATCTTGACGGGTCCAAAGCATGATAGCATCAACGTTGGATTTATCAACAAGTAGGGTTGGACACTTGTTGGTGCCATCAACAAACCCTAAAATATTATGGCCACGGAGAAGAGCAACAAGATGTGCTCTCCATGAGGGGTAATTGGTGTGATCAAGATGAATAGGGAGATGATGATGAGCCGTGATCGGCATAATCTGGGGAGGAGTGGTGGTGTGAGAAGCGGTGGAGGACTCGGTGATGTCGGACATGGTGATGATCACAGGGGTGGTGGGCGAAGAAAGAGGGAGAAAAAAAATGACGAGGGTTTGATCGTCACCTGCTCGATACCATATAGAAGATGTAAGGAATGTATTTTCTGTATGTAGAATGAGGAGTACATCCATATAAATAGATTGAGAGGTTACAACATATCCCTAGGATTACTCTCAATCAATAAATTAACAAATCAATCAAATGATATAATATCTACAAATATGTAAAGATATGTTATTCCTTAATAATACCTTCTTTCCTTATACAAATTCTTTTTTTATTTATTTTTTCTTTCCCTTTTACACAAAGGAGACTTTTAAAGAGTACTAATTAATCCTTCAGTCCCGATGCATCGCAAACGAATAATTTTTGTGAAGATTAAGAAAATACACTCTTTTTTTTTT
This sequence comes from Pogostemon cablin, assembly GCA_023678885.1. Taxonomy (NCBI): domain Eukaryota; kingdom Viridiplantae; phylum Streptophyta; class Magnoliopsida; order Lamiales; family Lamiaceae; genus Pogostemon; species Pogostemon cablin. Next base: position 16,239,475 of record CM042965.1, on the reverse strand, counting down.
ATCAAAAGACAAACTTTATTAATTTTCAGTGTAGTTTAATATTTGCAAATGAAAAGGAAAAAAAATAAAAAGTATGTTACACTTGTTAGTTATGGATGACAATTTTAAAATAAAAGTAATCATGAAGTCATTGTAAATTTTTTTTGTCATTGTTTAGATTGTCACATACGTTGGGACAAATGAAAATAGAAATTATTCTTATGTTAATGGAACAGGATGGAGTATATATACTATGCAATCAAAATGAGTTCTCTGGTTGAAGGATGAATGTAATGACAAAGATTTCTGAATTCTTCTGTCCGTGGCACTCCTCTTTTGAGAAGATGTTCATAGGGTTGTAAGTGAATCGAATCGAATTGGGTATTTGAAGGGTATTTGATTAAATATTCGAATATTCGTATTCGATTATTAACCGAATTCAAAATCGGATTCGTATTCGATTCAAAAGTAATAAATGAACTATTAAATATATTCGAGTATTTGAATTTGAACCTTCAAAATAGAATATTTGAATTCGAATTCGATTTGAAATTGTAAATTTATTTTTTTATAATTTTTTTAATTTCTTGTACTATTAATAAATTTAAGAAGAAATACTCTCTACCATTAAATTATTAAAAATTATAATTAATAATTCACATTATATATATAAAAAATTAAAATGCATCTTTCCAGATAATATACATATTTATTTATATTTATAAAGCAAAATATTATATTTAATATATATATAATTATTTAATATTAATAATATATAATTTATATATATATATATATATATATATATATATATATATAATATAATATAATTATTCGAATATATTCGCGAATATTTGAATCGAATATCTTACGAATCATATTCGATTCGAATATTAGTCGAACTAAAATTATTATTCGAATTTGAATTTTTGGAATATGAATACTGATATTTGAATTCGAATACCGAATCGAATTTGAATTATTTGATTAATTTACGACTCTAGACGTGGGCTACTTGATTTGTTGGATGTGGACACAATATGGGCTGCTATTTAAAATGCCATATAACTTTGGGCTCAATCCAATCGTTTCCTCTCTAATAAAAGAAGGTTATTGGGCTTTGAAGCCCTAATCATTGAATGCTCGAGTTCTCCTTTACATAGTACAATGAAAAACTAGAAAAGTTTGAGAAAATTTTGCGTATCTTTCACTGAGAACGAAAACTCCAGTATCTTTTTCTATTTTCCTCTACAGTTTTTCTATTAATCCATTCATAATTCTCAAATTCAAATTTACATAAATCAAATCCACAAACCAATAGCAATATTTTCCTTCAATTATCATAGAAAATTTCGAAATGGTGAAGAAAGTGCTCTTTGATTTTATTGTGATTAACCCAAAATAACTTCAAACCACAAATTTAATCGAGCTAACTTTAATTGCGACTAAACTTTGAATAATCCTGAGCTACCTCCTAATTTAAAGAGGATGAAGTGATAATATAATTCAAAAACTTAATTTTGATTCGTGCCTTACACTATTTATACTATATTAATGCATCCTAGAAATAAGTATTCTTTAATCACTTTAGATAAAGTGGAGTAATGGGGTATTTAAAAATTCAGCTCTTAAAATATCTTAGTGAAGTAGATTAATAATTTATCCACATATAAACAACTTTAGTTGTTGTCATACAAAGTTATATTTGTGGTGAACAAGAATAATCAATAAAGCTTGAACCTCAAAAACCAATGTGTACAAACATCAGGATGCATCCAACACTCGTATTAATAATATATAATTATACAGCTTCCAGCCGTTGGTATGTAATTCAGGCCTGGCTGCTTTAGATCATTACATAATTGTTTAATGTTACATGTACATAATATTATCATAGATCAACAAATATGGCTACCCTCTTAAGTCTTAATTATTTTATATATATCTATAAGTTCTGCATATATGTTACATATCTTGGCCATTGTTGCGCTCAAGCCGGAACCTCTCCCGGACGGCAGAAATATACGTGGCTGCCTTCGTGTCGACCGCTTCATCGTCATAGAAGCTGTCGAGCGTGGCTGAGTTCGGTGGCATCACGAACGCCACTTTAGGGTTGTGAGTTTGAAAAACTTGATCCTGGTTCACTATAATAAACCCCAACCCCAGAGGCAGAGGCTCAGGGGGAGATAGCTTCGGCTTAGTCTTCGGCTTGGCGGCTCGATAGAAAGATGCCAGTAGCTTGGATTTGGCGAAACCTCGTCGCTTGCTGCTGCGCTCCGACTCCATCTACCTTTTCTTTCTGCAAGAATTGGTGGGGGTGAATTGTGTGACCCTTTTTGTGCATGGTAAAATATGGCTTCTACTCTACCCTTTATATATGGATTTATTTTGGACTTGATTTTGACATCTTTATAAATCTGGATTTAGGGAATATCTGTTACATTATGGTGTAATATTTCCTATTATAAGTGATTCGATGAGAAAATCTCAGCATTTTCTCTTAGAATTGCTATTTTTCCTATTATACATTTTCTTTTAGGATTGCAACTCACGGACTAGTTTAAAAAAAAGTCATAACATTTTCAATAATAGTGATACTTGATTGAGGGATATTTCATGAGCAATTCTTTATGATATATGAAAATTAATAATATTTTTAATGAAAATAATAAAAAAAAATATAAATCAACCTCGTCATGATACGACTCCATACAAGACTTGATCGTTTTAATTCTTTTCAGTGATGAATGAAATAAGAAGGATAGGGTGTAGCTTCTAAATGAGTGTTTGGTTCACTAAAGTTATTAGGTGAGTTAATAAAGTTTAAAAAATACCATAAACAATGAATGAACATGAGAATTGTCTTAATTCTTTATAGATATTATAACTCCACTCCTCCTTAATTAAGTTGTAATGCACCGGACCCTTTAGTTTGTAATGGGCTTTGAAGGAAATTAAGTCCATTTAAATACAATTAGTGTGTAAACTCTCTCATTTTTAGTAAAATTTTAAGATTTATTGAATATTATTAACTCAATGTGAACCAAATGTTCCATAATTCCAATATTTCGTTAATCAAATGAGAAAGACAAATATATATAATTATGATTTGTGTTAATTTACTCATCGAAATTTCTTTTTTCTCCAAAATGAAGTTGGGTGATTATTAGGTGAAAAAGACACCGATCTGCCATTTTCTTACATTATTTTATATGTCATATGCTATATGATTAACCTCTACATTATTATATATGTCATATGTTATATGATTGACATGTAAGAGGAGAAAGAAATCCAACCAACATTATTATACAAAAGATGATGTGTCAAAATGACACAGAAAATTCGAATTGGAGTAAACATATTAAGAGAAAGTGCATTAAAAGATTGAGAAATAAATTATCACTTAGGTAACAAATTACCCTTCCTTTCTTTTAAATTTCTATCACCATTATATTTATTTTAATGCAGATAACTAATGCAGAGAATTAGAATAATATAATTAAGTGAGCAATACACATGATTTAATAAATATCCTTCATGCAACCCACTAGTACCCTGAAAATATCTAACAACCAAACTGTTAATTCACTAACTATTACTCCAATTAGGAAATAGAATATTTCTTAAGTTTATAAAAATAAAAATAAAAATTACAGTAATAGTACTGATAAGAAACATTGAATTATACGAATGGATGGATAAGAAGACAATCAACATCATTTATTTTATCTCTACCAATCACTCTCTTCTACGTTCAACATTAGAATATAACATTTCCAGAGATTGTTTAGTACTATTAATATATGCTCTCCTACTCATAACCGACAATAATACAGCTCATTTATGCTCCCTCATCCGCTCCAAACACCTGTAATATAATTATACCCATACATAAAATAATAATACTCCTTAATTTATATAGATGAAAAACAAATAATTACCATGAAAAATAAATAATTACCTTAAAGATGGACGGTTAGAGTATATGTGAAGCTATTATCATTGGAATTGGTCTTAGTTTGAGAATGGGTCAAGCCAAAATTTGACCAATATTCTTGTAATATTTCATTTGTCAAAAATAAAAAAAAGTTGCATATTTGAAAATTATATTCCGTGGGTGAATTTAATATATAATGTTGGCTCAAAATCAATTATGGATGAATAAGTAATTCATACATAAAATTTGCAACTTTAATTATAAGAAAATAAGAGGAAATTAAGAGGAAAAAAAAGAGAGTGAGAGAACTTGTACCACATAGGAAGATCATTAGAACTTTGAACACTTTATACTTGCCTACGCACATTATGGAATTAGATTAAATGTGGCTTATATTGTGCAATCAGCCAAGCCTAGTCACACCCGCACTTGAACACAGTCATAATCATTTTGGCTCGAACCAGGGTGAGACAAGATGTAGACTGGCCGATTTGATTTAGTTCAGGTTTGGTCCGGCTCCCCACGCGTCGGGTCTGGTGCAACCAACCAAGCTTAGCTAGTCGCACCCACGCTCGTACGCAGTCATATTCATTTTGGCTTGAACTAGGGTTCGATAGGTTAGAGGAGATGGCACATGCGATGGTCCGGTTCGTATTGTTCTAGCTCGGGTAAATCGGCCGGTTCAGCTTTGGTTTGGCTCATTGGTTCGGCTTGGTCCAGTCCAATTCGCCGGGTCTGGTGCAACCAACCAAGCCTAATCGCACTCGCACACATTTGTATTCATTTTGGCTCGAATCATGGTCAGATGGGTGAGACAAGACGATGCGTGGGGTGGTCCAGTTCATAATTCGCCTTGGGTAGACTGGACGATTCAATTCAGTTCAAGTTCGATTCGGCTTATTGTTTCGGCTTGGTTCGGTCTGATTCGCAGGGTCTAGTCAGGTCAGTCCACGGGTCGAGTCGCTAGTGATTAGGTGCGCGCGTGGTTCAAACCAATGGATGCTTTGGTGGTTATGGTGGCTCACATGTGTGAACACAAAAGGAAGGGTGTCATCCATACCGTTAGATCAAGATTTTGATCCAAAGATGCGATCAGATGATCCAAAATAATTTGAGGCATCACTATGACTCTTTATATATTAGAAATAGATTCCCAAGGTTTCATTTCGTTCATTCCATTCAAAAATACAAATTTTAAATTAGTGCATTCTACTTCTTAGTATCACAATCAAATGTTCTAGCCATTTTAGAACTGAAAGTTCCAAATACTGCTTCAGTTCGTCGATAACTTTAGTCTCTTTGTGCTACAAACTAGAGATCAAAGGTCGTTGTTCTTGGGAACGAAATCTGTAAAATCATAAAGCAATTGAGCAAATTTTATAATCAATTTATTTTATTGAATTTTCTATTTAAGATTTTTATAGTCAATTTATTTAAAAAATAATAAATAATAAATCGATCCATCCGAATGTATGAATTTATAACCTGAATATGACCCATAATCCATGACTCCAAATAAATGAGAAATTGACTATAAAAATCTTAAAGGTAAATACTCCAGTCCCACATTTTCTGGACATTGATAAAGGTAATTGATGCATGTTGGCAACTACAAAATCAAGATAAGATATGTAGTATATTATAATATTCCATGCACATGCTTTTCAAATATGATACTCCATATTAATAAATTTGTTAAATAGTACTACACATGAATAAAATGTTTCTAATCCATGCTCGCAGTGTTCATGACATCTATTCTATATAAATGTAAAAGGTTAGGAGATTTTACGCATGTATTATACAAGTTAAATTTGCACCGAAAGGGATCTGATTTCATTTCATTATTTAATACATTAAAAATTACTTTTTCAAATTAAAAAAATTACTCATAGTAAAATATTGTTATGTTTAATATTTTATATTTTTTTTGTTGACATAAGTAGTATTTTTCATTTAAAATTACAGTAGTTTATTGCTCTAAAAGTAAATTTTCGTATGGTAATACTAAAATCAAATAAAATCAGAGTCTACTATACAATGGGTTCAACAAACTCATACAAATTCAACAGCACTAAAAAATAAAAATCACAATTAACAAGGGTAATTAATGTAAGGAAAATCCCTCACCTGAAATGAGCGTCGTGAATGCAGTTAATTTAACTTTAATTCTTGTAATATTGTCGGCTAAAATAATAGAAACTCATTTTAAATACTACATCATTAATGCCATTTGAATTTAGGCGTACACATGTATGAATCGAGTACATCCCATCTTAGTGTTGATTTTACAAAAATTACATTTTTATATATGAAAAATTATTCTTAAAATTATTACATAATTATTACTCTTTGCGATTTTTTTTCTTATTGAAATTAGGAATATCTTTTATTTAAAGGGTAATAAATCATCTCTTAAAAAATAATTTTGTAAAATAAGGATTTTTGAAACAGAATTCATATGATAATCTCTATTTGAATTTAAATAAATGTAATAAAATAATTTGAGTTTTAATAGACATATATATAATTGATAATGGACATTGGAATTATATAAATTGAAAAAAAAATGAAAGTTGGATTGAAAAGAAATAAAAGTTTTTTTTTATAGAATGTTTAACGTATACGAAAATCAATATCTGAATAATTTATGAGCTTGCATCTCCTGAACCTGTACTGTAAAGCACACTTCAATTTTTTCAAAAGTACATTTTAATATATGTACAAATACTTTTAAATTAAAAATATTATACTCCCTCTGTTCCGATCATAGGTCCCTATCTTCTTTTTCACGTGAATTAATGAGTATTATTATTTTATATGTAATGGATAGTTGTATTAGTATTAAGTGGTGGGCCATATATGTGACACTTTTATTAAAAGGGAAAAATGAAAACCTTTAAGTGGGACACCCAATATAGTAAAATGATGATTTTTAAGTGGGACAGATGGAGTATTTCAATATGATATCGCAACTTATCAGAATTTTTATTATGAGTGATATATTTCATTTAGAAGACTAACAATTCATAACTCTAAAGAGTAATGTATTTCATATACTAAAGAGTAATAACAATATGTATGATTGCAGGAAATAATTTGTTGTAGTATACATAGTAACAACATAATAATAGTAGTATTACTTTGGTGTTCAGGGCATGCATGCATGGGGGATGCATCCTAGGCCATTAAGCTTTTATGTAGACTAAGCACAATGAGATTTTGGACATTGTGGGGGCGGATCTATGGTAGAGGCTGTAGTGGCACGAAGCAATCTGTGTTGTGTCGGAAGCTCAAGGCGTTGAAAGGGGAATTACGAGCGTTGAATAAGAAAGTGCTTATGCATATTTGGAAAGAGCTAGAGAGGTTGTGAGGAAATTGCAAATAGAAGCGCAGGCTTGCCCAAGGAAGTTCAGCTGGCTATAAAGGAAGTGTTAAACGACCACCTCATCTAAAAATTTAAGCTGATAGAGAGGAGAGTCGTTTCTCAAGCCTTGCATGTGTAATTTTCTCATAAATGGATGGCGATAAGGTTCGAACCCTGGACCTTTGTAAATCATAGGCTCTGATACCATGTTAAACGACCACCTCATCTAAAAAGTTTAAGCTGGTAGAGAGGAGAGTCGTTTAATATTTAATTAAGATATTCTAACAGGAAGGTAGTTTCTTGTTGGGAGTAGAGCATGATTACTTTGTTCAAATGGCAGAGTTTCGATATCTCTTTAACCAAGATAAGTCATCTTGGTTGTTTCATAATGTTCTTAAGAGAAATGGACGTTGTATAACATTTCTTGTGTGTTTATGAATGTAGGGCCAACAACCTCTCCAAGGCAAATTGTGAATGAGTTTTTGAGATTCTATATGGATCTTCTTGGAGTCAAGACTCAAGAAGGATTTGGAAGAGGTGTAGTAGTCTAGCCACTATTGATCAGTTGGATCAACATGATTTAACTCTCCACCACTCTGTCGGGCGAAGGTGTAGGGGCACCTGAGGTGGGCGATAACACTTTTTTGCATCAAGAATTTGGAAGAGGTGGATTCCACTCTTTTCGAATGGGGTGGGGGTTTCTAAATGATAAGCAAGCAGAGGGCCTCTCGAAAGAGGTTACGATTGACGAGGTTCGTGATGCCCTTTGGGGAATGGACTGGAATAAAGCTCCAGGACTAGATGGATACACAATTTCGTTTTTCGGTCAGCTTGGGATATTTTTGGTAACGTTGTATGTGAGGCTGTTCGAGAGTTCTTTGAATCGGGTAAGTTGCTTCATCAACTCAATGCTACCTTTGTAGCTTTGATTCCTAAGAAAAGGTTCTAGCCTACGATATTGGACTTTCGTCCTATTTCTTGCTTTAATTTCAATATGCAGAACCAAACACATTTAATTTAAACAATACAACTCATTTATGCTTAAACTTTTTCTTACAAATATTAGTATTTTTTTTATAAGTAGCATATAATTGCCATAACCAATGACTTCATATTCAATTCACATATAGGATTTCATGCGCGGTCTCACTAGAGACTGGCCGCAGTCGACAAATATGGTCGTCCTGGTCATGTAACGCGACCCATCACTTATCAGATAAATGACGGTTGATGCTAAATCATTTTCCACATCAAGCCATCGACGCAATGGGTTTGCTTCATTCACCAACTTCTCTGCTCTATCCTTACCTACCGACAAAGGGAACTCGTCTTGAAGGTGTAAGCCACGAGCTATTGCATTGACCCTTATTTGATACTTCCCAATCTCCAGTGCTGATGTCTGTCCAAAATACACATGTACATGGATGAGTAGGCATAGAATAAACAACACTAATAAGAGGAAATTAAGTCAACTGTTAGTCATTCCCCTTTTTGGAACTGCAGCATGTTTCGCCATTCACATACAACTTTGTCTAGGTGCAATTGTTTTAGCCATCTCAGCAGTGTTTATTTGCTGGCATTTATATGGTGTTTCTTGGTAGCTAGGTTGTGATCTAGTCGAAAAGTAACACACTATTAAGCTCATGGTTGAGAAATCAATCCACTGTAACTTACACATTTGATTTCACGACATCAAAATAGAACAATTCAATATAATGGTGCCCAGTAGGGTGTAATCTAACAACTTGGGTCGACCACTACACATATCAAGCTCAAGCTCGACTGAAGAATTCGAAACTCAAGTTCAATTAGATATATCACTGAATAATCTCGAGGCATCTAAACCTTGATTATTTTAATTCATACATTAAGACTTGTCGCATTTAAGTCGAAGTTATATAAGGCAACACGGGTCACAAGCATACCCCAAGCTCAATCAGATAATTAAGTCTAGTTCAAGTTATTCTAGAACAATCCTGAGTACTTCTTACCCTCCTATTTCTTAGCTGGCATTAATTCCCATAGATCATACTATATGGTCCAAACGTCATTAAAAACTCTACTAAAAATAGATTCAAGAAGAAAAAACACATGTTTACTATTTTTCAATGAATCTACAGTATTAATAAATCTTGCGCTGCACATCTTACCCTTGCTAGCTGCTGAATTCTAGCCAAACATGTGTAAGCAGTTAAAATTTACGGTCCAATTAAATAGCGACACGTGGATTTTCTGGATTAAATATCAATTATTAATTTATTTTTGAATTTAAATAAATTAATTCCTAAAAATAGATTAATAAATAATTGATAATTAATTTAAGTCCAACAAATTAAATGGAGCTTAAATTAAATGAGGTCTGACCCAAGTCAAACAAGCCCAAATTAAATGAGGCCGACCCAAGTCAAGCAAGCCCAATTCAAATGAGGCATGACTTAAGTCAAACAAGCTCATACAAATTAAATCAGACCCAAATAAAATAGGTCTGATTACAGCCCAAATAAGTGGAGGCCCAAGCCCGCAGGATATGGCCCAAATAACTCTGGACCAATCAGAATGCATGACATTTATGAGGGGGTCTTCACCTCTCATCTATATAAAGGGGTCTCCTCCATTCATTCCAAAAACACACACTGAAGCATCTGAAGACAAAAGCTCTGAAGAGATCAAGAATACGAGCAGTGCTCCCTTGAATATTTCAAGCATCTTCAAGTCAAGAACGACAAACGATTCGGGATTAAGGTGCGGAGCCCCCCAAATCGAGCGTTCTTCATAAACTAAGTTCTTCAGTGTTCTTCGAGACAAGAACGGCAAACGATTCGGGATTAAGGTGCTGAGCCCCCCAGATCGAGTGTTTTCACATCAAATACGTTTAATCCAAACAAAGGCTCGACGCCTCTGGATAAACGTTACAAAGTCCCAAATTCGAGCTCGGACAAGCTTCAACTGAAGATCCGACTCAACACACAAAGTCAGCGCAGTCAACACAGTCAGCGCGGTCAGCGTACATAACCAGTCAAAGTCCAAGTTGGTTCGAGAGAGAAGAATCAGAGGATTGATAGAGATCGCTTCCTTAATTATCAAGTTTAATCCTTCTGGATTATTATTGTAATTAACTTGTATTTATTTTATTATAAATACAAAATTTGTTGTTACAAATTTTGGCACGCCAGTGGGACCATCTCTACCTCTCATCTCTTCTCTCCACAAGTACAAAGAATGACTCCTCTCAGGATTGCAATAAGAAGACCTTCTACCTTGAAGCATTCAGAGTTGCAAACTGAAGAAATTCAAAAGATAACTCCACTCAAGATTGCGATACGAAGGCCTGCTGCATCAAAGCCTCAAGAATTGCAAGCTAAAAAGGTTGGAGTCGTTACAAGAAGTATTCCCGAAGGCTCCGTAGAGGCAAATTATATGGTTGGGATTACTCTCAACAAGCCATTGCACGGAGACAAGAGTGGTGAAAATGTTTCTGCTTGTTCAACTCCTCGTTCAACGCCAAGCTCACCATCTGCCTTAGCTGTAGCTGCAGTAATGACAACAAATACTATGACCATCGAGGAACAAGTCGCAAATATGATGAGAGCCATTGATGGACTCAACAAGAATATGGAAGCTCAAGACGTAAAGATCTCCATACTTATGAAGAAAATGGAGAATGTGGAGACAAGTCATACAAATGAGAAACAAGTTGAGGATGAGCGCGAGGAAGGAGACTCAGCGAAACACCATCCTTTTGAAAAGAAGTCAGTTGAAGAAAAAATACAAGTTTCAACTGACAAAATGCTTCATGTGAACCAACTGAAGAACATCATTTTAGAAACGATAAAAGACAAGTTTGAAGGGAGCTCAAAATCCCTTGTTGCCTACAAGAAGCCATATACAAAGAGAATTGACAACTTGAGGATGCCAGCTGACTATCAACCTCCCAATTTTCAACAATTTGACGGCAAAGGCAACCCAAGACAACATGTGGCGCATTTCGTCGAGACATGCAATGATGCTGGGACCTACGGAGATCACATGGTGAAACAGTTTGTTCGCTCTCTTAAAGGAAATGCGTTCGATTGGTATATCAACTTAGAAGCCAACTCCATCGACAGTTGGGGGCAAATGGAAGAAGTGTTCCTCAACCGCTTCTACAGCACACGAAGAACTGTTAGCATGATGGAGCTAACAAATACTCATCAAAGTGATGAAGAATATGTCATCGACTACATCAACAGATGGAGGAGCCTCAGCCTCAATTGCAAAGAGAAGCTGTCAGTAACTTCAGCTATTGAAATGTGCATTCAAGGGATGCCATGGAATCTTCGCTACATACTTCAAGGAATTCAGCCAAAGACTTTTGAAGAGTTGGCTACAAGAGCTCACGACATGGAGTTGAGCTTGATATCAAATGATATTGAATTGCCATCTATTCAAGACTCCTACGAGTTTGAGGACATGCCTTCTGATGAGCTCGTGGAAGATGAACCACAAACAAAGACTGCAGTTTCCATAAAGATTCATAGAAATGAAGTGGAAGCAAGAGAAAGCAATGCATCCCAGGATTGGGGGCAATGAACTGTTGATAAATCAAAGACAAAGCTCCTTGATATGAGCTAAAACTGTCCACATGATGCTCCTTGATACGAGCTTAAACTATCTAAAATCTCCCAAATCAAATTTTCAGCTCCTTGACATGAGCTAAAACTGTCCAAATGACGCTCCTTGATATGAGCTAAAACTGTCCACATGATACTCCTTGATATGAGTTTAAACTATCTGACACAAATAATGCAAGGCTCCTTGACACGAGTATAAACTGTCTACAAGTTCAAATTCAAGACTCATTGACATGAGTATAAGTTGTCAGTAAATTCAAACACAACGCTCCATGACGCACGGGCCTAAACTGCATGTTACTCCTGGTCCGTATGAGTATAAATTGTGCACGGCACCCCCAATCAAAAACATGTCCCTTTGAACTACTTAATGACTTGATCCTCTGCAAAGGGGTACGTAGACAGCTTAGTATCTCACTAAGTTCAGTCATAATTCAAGACTTTCCCATCAAAATTGAATCACGATTACAAGTTTGCAACAAGTAAACATGATAATGAAGGAAAAATGCAATTGTAGCTACAAAGGAAAGACAAGAAGAAAGGGATTAAGGGAATTACGAAGAAGCGCATATCTGATGTTCTGGAAATGTAACTGTAGTTACTTCCTGGAAGGTAAAATTGGGAGAATTTCAAGAAGTTGATTATTTGCGGCAAATATTTGAAATGTTTGATCCAAATAAGCAAATAAAGTGGGAAGCAAAATAAAGCTCATTGAATTAACTAATCCTGAGAAGACCAAAGATGTGAATTAAAGAAATGTTGTTGGAGTTTAAATCTCAAATTAAAGTAATCAATTTGTATGACCCATATTAGTGAATTAAAGCCTAAAGCCCAAAATCAATTAGGCCCATAATTCGTTAATTAATTAAGGTATCAAATTGCAAGGTTGTAAATTGAGTCAAAGTTGGGTAGTTGACCCTAGCACATTCAAGTTAAAATTGCCCTAGTCAGAATGGAAGGGAATGAATCTCTCATAAAAGGAAAGTGGCTTACAGCTGTATGTATTTCTTCCCAAAATTAAATTGCAAGTCAAAATTGGACCAAAGTCAAGGTCGAAGCAAAATCAATTCACTTGTCTTCTGCCAAATTGACGGGAAGTAGGCTTTTTCTATCAAAGTGAAGAATTTCTCTCTCCTAAAAAATTAAAGGGTGAAACTGTTGACGGAATTCACTGCCAACGTCAAGAACAACACCACGGACTATCACGTCACTTCCGACGCCGCCAAAACACCACCATCTTCCGTCAGAATTGAGGGCCCGCCGCTATTGTTACCGGAGGTCGCAAACACTATGACCGCCCAGTCGTGGCTGAAAGGCGCGAACATCGCCATTGCCTCACATTACACCGCCGTTCACAGCCCGCCTGTTGCCAGATCTTCCATCTCCCAGCCGCGCCGCTGCGCTTGTCGCCGGATCTATCGCCAAGCCCCGTCGCTGTTCGTCGTTGAGACCGCTGCCGGAAATCAACTCTCCGCTCCCTACGGGTACACTATCGATTGGCTCTCCATGGTGACGACACCATTTTGCCGCCGGTCCGCCATCGACCGCCACCATGCGCAACCCACCATCGAGAGGATCAGCACTCGTCTTCGGAAAATGTCATTGCACTCTTCTCCAAAAGAAGCTGTAGATGCCTATCTCCGTAACAAGTCCAGCCGCGCCGGTTGTCTCGCCAACAGCCACCGAAAATCGCCGTCGGGAAGTATGCCGGAACGACGAACACCATCACCTGCAACCCTCCACCATCCAGTCTCGTCGAGCCTTCGTCTCAGTTCAACGCTTCACACCGGAGATCGTGAACCCCGCCGCCGTACGCTGCTTCCCACACGAGTCTGGCCACCACATCCATCTGCCGTCTGCTGGAAGCTGCTGCTTGCCGTCCTCGCCAACTCGCCAGAGGAGCCCTTCGCCAACTGTCAACATTGACAGCTGCCACCATGGCTTGCTGTTGCTGGTCGTTGCCCGCGATCTCCCGTCAATCATGCCGACTCCATGCAACGCCATCACTAACGATCACCAGCGTCCACCGGATCTGCCGTTACCCATCGGCAAACACTCCCACATCGCCACTGCAAATTGCCGCACCCGCCGAGGATGCCGTCGCTGTTTGAACGGCCTAGCTGGGAGTCACACGAAGCAACCGCCGGAGAATCCAGCGCCAATCAGCCGCCCCTTCGACCGCAGCCGCCGGTTCCCTGGTGCAATCGCCGCCGCTGCATCACGGTCTCCAGTTGTCGCCGCGCGCCCTCCCGCCGCTGCACACAGCCGTCCGCCGTCAACCATCATCACCAACTTGCTGCTGAAAAATCAGAACTGACCGGTGCTCTTCGAAAAAAATTGAAGAAAAGAAAAAAAATCAGAACTGTTGAAAAAAATTAAAGACCCCGAACCTCATTATATAGTAAGGAGATAGCAGCAAATTATGGAAATTATTTGCATGATTTAAATCTCCCAAGATTTCAAGAGATTTCTTTCATTAATTTTGAGCAAAATATGCAAATCATCTTGATGAGCAATTAAATGTGCTCTATTTCCTGTTTGCCGTAATTTTGAAATTAAGCAAGGAAGGAAGTTAATTTGGGCTGAGAAGATAAATTGGGTCACTTGAGAAATACTCCCTCCGTCCCCCGATGTATTTCACGTATTTGTGTGCGCGGAGTTTAAGAAAAATTTGTTTTTTTAAGTATAAAGTAAGAAAGAGAAAATATATTTTAGTTAATTTAATGAAAAAGGTGTGTAAAGTTATTGGAATGTGTGAAAAAGTGAGTATTTTGTTGGGATATGTGTAAAAAGTAGGTATTATTATAGTGTATTCATTACCATTTTTAGTAAAAGTGAAGTGTGAAATACTTTGTGGGACGGATGGAAAAGGAAAGTGTGAAATACTTTGGGGGACGGAGGGAGTAAATAAATTAGGTCACATGAGAAATAAAAGAGGTTGGGCATCAAAGGCAAAGAAAAAAAAATGTTACAAAGATTGAAAAAAAAACAAAAAAAAGGGAAGCTTTTGCGATTACTTCACATCAAGACATGATGTCCGTGAACAAATCGCAAGGGGGCATTTGTAAGCAGTTAAAATTTACGGTCAAATTAAATAGCGACACGTGAATTTTCTGGATTAAATATCAATTATTAATTTATTTTGGAATTTAAATAAATTAATTCCTAAAAATAGATTAATAAATAATTGATAATTAATTTAAGCCCAACAAATTAAATGAAGCTTAAATTAAATGAGGTCTGACCCAAGTCAAACAAGCCCAAATTAAATGAGGCCGACCCAAGTCAAGCAAGCCCAATTCAAATGAGGCCTGACTTAAGTCAAACAAGCCCATACAAATTAAATCAGCCCCAAATAAAATAGGTCTGATTACAGCCCAAACAAGTGGAGGCCCAAGCCCGCAGGATATGGCCCAAATAACTTTGGACCAATCAGAATGCAGGACATTTATGAGGGGGTCTTCACCTCTCATCTATATAAATGGGTCTCCTCCATTCATTCCAAAAACACACACTGAAGCATCTGAAGACAAAAGCTCTGAAGAGATCAAGAATACGAGCAGTGCTCCCTTGAATACTTCAAGCATCTTCAAGTCAAGAACGACAAACGATTCGGGATTAAGGTGCGGAGCCCCCCAAATCGAGCGTTCTTCATAAACTAAGTTCTTCAGTGTTCTTCGAGACAAGAACGACAAACGATTCGGGATTAAGGTGCTGAGCCCCCCCAGATCGAGTGTTTTCACATCAAATACGTTTAATCCAAACAAAGGCTCGACGCCTCTGGATAAACGTTACAAAGTCTCAAATTCGAGCTCGGACAAGCTTCAACTGAAGATCCGACTCAACACACAAAGTCAGCGCAGTCAACACAGTCAACACAGTCAGCGTACATAACCAGTCAAAGTCCAAGTTGGTTCGAGAGAGAAAAATCAAAGGATTGATAGAGATCGCTTACTTAATTATCAAGTTTAATCCTTCTGGATTATTATTGTAATTAACTTGTATTTATTTTATTATAAATACAAAATTTGTTGTTACAACATAATCCATATGCTGCAGCACCTGGATATAACCCTCTTTCAGCTCCAATCACAGTGGTCAAGAAAACAATTGATCCACCAGATTTCTGATCACGCATCGTTTTGCCCACAGCCTTAAGAAGATACCAAGGGGCAATTAAATTGATTCTTACAGTCTTTTGAATTCATCTTCATCCAAAGAGAATGGATCTTGCATCTTTCCTGCCTCACAAAATCAAGTTAATACTGCTCTGTTTTTGGCTTGCAACACAACACTACTTTCAGTAATATTTGCAAAGTACGAAGAACGAATTTATAGCCAATCAAGAGATTAACAATCATTAAACATTTTTTTAGATAGAAATACACAAACATATCTCCAATAAACTGCATGAACAAGAGTGAATGATTGAACTCAAAAATGGTTGCTTACAATACCAAAAGCATTATTCATTGCATAACGGTCAAGGCTGCAAAGTGCAGTTAGATCGTAGAACTAAAACTCGATCACATTTCAATGCACAAATTTCTGGTGCAAAGGCATATTAGAAAGTGAACCAACGCACCAGATAAGTTATATAAAGCCACACACTGTATCATCATTTTGGAAAATTATTATCAGAAAACAATAAGCAAGAAGGGCATGATACAAGACATTCAAATAATTTTATGAGATGAGTACAAGTGTATAAATACCCCTAATAATTCATCCAATGATAATCTACAACATACCAGTACTGCTTAAGGACACGAAAACCCATCACACAAATCATTAATCAAGATACTTCACTATTCATTCATGGAAACATCTCTCCTAATTGGGGCATCTAATTTGATGTTCTAAATATTACCAACAATTTCCCGTTTCACAATCTCATAAGTTTTAATCACATTCTAAAAGTGAAGTGAAATTCGCATAGCAAGTAGAACAGATGTACAAGATCAAGATGACTGAAAGAAGAAAAGCATCATCATCAACCATCAGGGCAAATCTGTAAACTTACCTTCATAGGAGTAACAGTTGACTAAAGCATCCAATCTTCCGAGAAGTCTCCTCGCCTTCTCCACCGCCTCATCAAAAGTCCCTTCTCTCTCATCCTCCATATCCAATCCAACCACCTCCACGGAAACGACGCCGTTTAACGAAGCCCTAATCTTCTCCGCCGCGCTCCTTAATTGCCCCTCATCCCCCATTAATACTAACCTGTACAGAAGTAGCAGATGAAAAATCAAGCAATTTACGCCATAATATACAGTTTCTGAAAGAAAAAACAGCGAGAATATTTTAGAAAGTGAGTACCGGCAACCGCGCTGAGCTAAATGGCGAGCTATGCCGAGAGAGATTTGATCGCCATTGGAGGTGAGCACAACCTTCTTTCCTGGGGTTTCCATGTGTCAGGAGTTGATCCACCAGCTCGTACACTAGCTGTTATGATTTATTTATAGAAAGGGAAACTCTTGTGACTCTGTTTTACAATTTTTTTTTAAAAAAATAATTATCATTTTTTATTATAAAAAATATTACTTTCCCCCTTTGATGATTTTAATTTATTCCAATAAAATAGATGCATTTCTATTTCTAGTAAATAAAATTCACACAAAATTAATACTCCCAATGTTCCATTCAATCTTTACATATTTGATATACTTGAGCGTTCCATTTTAATCTTTACGTTTCCTTTTTTGATATATTGAACCAACCTAAAACAATTAATATATCACCATGAGACCCACATCCAATACTAATACACCTCACAATCCATTAAAATACTACTCCATCCATCTCATTCAAAGAGGGTCTTTTTTCCATTTTGGTCGTCAAAGGTTCTATTTCCTTTTTTATACAAATGGGACCCGCACACCACCTCTAATACAATTAAAATACGGGATCCACACTCTCACTAATACAACTTACCACCACACATTAAATAATAATACTTCTTAATCTATGTGCAAAAAGCAAAAGACCCACTTTTCACGGGACGGAGGGAGTACTCCCTTTGTCCCGAGCAAAGGTCCCCATTTGTTTTTTGCACGTGGATTAAAGAGTATTACTCCCTCCATCCACTATCAATCTATTTATTTTACTATTTTGGGCCGTCCATTCTTAATTTATCCATTTCACTTTTAGACACATGGGACCCACCCACCCACTAATACGATTAAAATATGAGATCTACACACCCAACTAATACAACTACACATTGAATAATAATACTCCTTAATCCACGCGCAAAAAATAAACGGATAGATTATGGATGGACGGAGGGAGTATTATTGTATGTGTAGTGGGTAGTGGGTAGTTGTATTAGTAGTGAACGGTGAGCCATATGTGGGATTCTTTTACTAAAAGAGAAAATTTTGGACCTTTGAGTGGGATGTCAAATATAGTAAAATAGAAACTTTTCGGTGGGACGGAGGGAGTATATTTCTTAATCAACGTACAAAAAGCACACATAAACATTGAAACGGTACGGAGGGAGTATATTTTTATGGAATCCACATGCAACACTAATACAATTACTTACTATACAATAAATTATATTAGTCTCCCATCTTCACATTACATATTATATCCCTTAATTTACCGTGAAAAGAACAAATGCAACCTCTTTCAAGAGAACAAAGAGAGTATTATCCTTTTTTATATTGTAATTATCACTATCACTTTACATGGGGATAAAAATCGATTTCGTCCCGCAACTTCGCCCATGGTCCCTTTTAGTCCCAGAAAAGTTAAAGTTGCCAAAATAGTCCCGTAACTCTACAAATAGTCCCGTAACTCTACAAATTTTCGCCAAAATGGTCATTTTTGCTGCAAAAAAGCAGAATTTGCTATATCCAAGCCAAGTATTAACAACACCCCTTTTAACAACACACCTATCATAACACAGCCTCTATACTTCAATTTTCTTTCAAGTTTCATTATATTTTCACGCTTCAAAATGGTATCAGAGCCCTAGGTTTATTTATTTATGAATGAAAAAATATTATAAACTCATATTACTTAACGAGAGGAGAGTTTCAAAGATATATGGATTCGAACGAAAGTTTGACATTCGAGAGTGACAGGACTATTAGCCCTTTCCAAAGCTGGAGCAACAAGAACTTCTAGCCTGTTGGATATGATGAAACAAGTAGCTCTATACAATAATATTATAATGTGCTGTATAGACAATATGCAGAAAAAAAATACGAGGACGCCGATCGATTCTAGGATAGTCTCGATCGAAGGTGGAAATTGGCGGATGCCCGTGCTAACCACACCAAATAGGAACATCTGGAGGAAGGCCATCAGATGGAGATAAGATACTCCAAGGAAGTATCAAGAAACATAGTGGAACTCCGAAGTTTCACCAAAATCCATGGACGTATCCCAAAACACGAACAATGGAGAATACGACCAAACCAAGGTCCGAGGGAGATCTGCAAGCCCTATCACTTTTCATGGTGGTCATAATGATAGAGTGGAAAGAGATCGAGGCAGATAACTCTAAAATGAAGCAAGATCTTAGAGAATTACAGAAGACGGTGCAATTCTTTGGAGAATATTGCCAGAACATGTCCAAGACGATATTTGAAATCAGCCTCAAGATGGATAAGGTGGAGACATTGCAGAACAAACAACTCGACCTCATCAGGAAGATGATAAAGCAAGTAGAATCCTTGGAAACTAAAGTGACCGGGAGAAGGCCAGGCGGAAGGTTGCCACCAACCTTCGGTATAGAACCTCTTTTACACCAAAAAGGGAAAACGACAGAGGTTACAAGGCCAAAGTCAAAAAGTGAGAAGATGATGCTATCCTTCGAAGAGAATCCACATCCCTGGATGGAAAGAGAAAATCTTGAAGATCTACAGGATCTATATGAGTCCTTTCAAGGACTATCAATTGTAGATCTAAAAATGAATGTTGGAGAAACATTAAGCTCACAACAACAATCGCAGGCTCCGCAGACACAATGTGATTCGAGCCAAAATGAAGGAACTTCTGGACTACATGGAGTCTAGGGAATAAGACAAGAAGAGACAACCCAACAACAAGGAAACTTCAAGATGAAGGCGATGGGATTGTCAACAGGAGCAAGCCAAGTTCGAGGATCTAGTCTACATAACACCCCATATGGTCGGTTTCATCTTGAACTGATAAATTCATACGGGTTGATCCTAAATCTCGACACTCTAGACTTCAAGAACTGAGAGGCCTTGATTGACGAATGGACAAATGCAATGAAGATTGCAGGAGGTGCACTAGTCTAGAGCTGGGTAAAGAAGTGTTCATAAGAGTCCTAACTATGAGCCTGGAAGGATCAGTAAAGTGCGCCTGGGAGGAGCTCTCAGATGAAGTCAAGAAGGAAGCCATGGAAGGCGAAGATCTCGACAATATCGTTGATTGCATGGCCAAGATTTTCAAAATCCACTTCATCGGAGTAGGTTAATTCGAAGGAATGGAGGAAGAAATGAAGAAGAAGTATAGGAATGCCCTATATAGCTTGAAACTACTTAACATTTGTCACGTAGACGAGTACATCAAACTCTTCACAGAGTATAGATGGAAATCAAAGATTAAGGAGGAGAAAGTTTCCACCTGTTCTTTGCCAAGTCCCAAGCCCATGGAGAGAAATGTTGATGAAGAATATGAACCATGCGAGCTGGATTTGATAGCAAAGAGAATGTCCTTCCTCAAAGCCAAAATTGCAGAGTGGTGCCATCAAGCATCACTACATAAGAACTATAAGAGATTAAGGAAAATCAACAAGACGGTACTCCTATGCTGCGAGAGCAATGATCTTCCAACCATCATTGGAAGAAGTCCAAGAAAATAAAAAAGGATGAAGAAACATCATCCTTACACATGAAGAAGCGGAGGATGGAGGTCCGGTAGACCAAGATCCTTTTGGTCTAAACAGAGGGCCCGAAGCTATAAATCAGGGCAAAGATCTGGACCATCAAGGTGGAGTTCAAAAAGTCAAGCATCATCCTCAGGATCGAACCAGAGGAGTACAGAAAGAACTCCCACAAGAAAGACATTCCGAAGGGAGGCCGCACGAGTCAATGAAAGATTCAAGGATTGTAAATGCTACACGTGTGGAGCAAGAGGGCATATCTCACCTGATTACCCAGAAAACCAGAAGCGGATAGTACTACAGATCGAGACAACTCTAGAAATAGAGAAAGCCGTTTACTTCTAAGATCTAGTACATGTATATCAATTTGAAGATCTACCCTCAGATGAGAGTATCTATGAAGAAGAGCTCTTCAGTCAAGACGAATCTTCCGAAGATAAGTCGGAGCGAAGAAGAAATCTTCAGACAGGAGATGAAAGAGGACATGTCTGGATTCTTTTCCCAGACATCCATTTCTCATTAGACTCTTATGAGAATCATGAAGGAGGATCCAAGGCTCGATCTATACGACGTGTTCACCATAGGACGATTAGAGCGGTTCCTCAGCTTCAAAAGGAGAAAGCACAACATCATATATAAGGTGACCGAAGGGGAGATTGCCATCCCAATGGAGCTCACAAGTAATGTGATGAAAATGCAACTAGTCCCTGTTGATGAAATCAAAAGGGAACTCAGTAAACTCAAGGAAGAAATAGATAAGACTATGTCTTGGATCCATATAAGAGCAATTCAGATCCTCATCAAAACAACTTTCAAAGAAGGTATCGATACACCAATCGATATTGTAATCTTTGATAAGAGGATCAAGAATACAAAAGAGGCATGTCTGGAGGAATCTCAGGGAATCTGTACGCAGGCAAGGTAGCATCCTACATTTACCCAAGGATTGCATATAATCTGGTAGATAAAGATTTCAGTAGGACACTCACCCTTCATCAAGATATCAAAAACAAAGATTTGATAAAAGAAGGAAATAGGCCTTACTCTATCACATACAATATCTCGTATGCTCTATCCAATACCCATCTTTCGGATCTATTCCAAATGAAGGAGTATATTGAGATACTAGAAGTGTTTGAAAAGGTTGCATGCGCAACCAGGCCAGAAATAATAGAGTTACCGCAGATTCACGACATGAACTTGCGGATCAAGGATAAGTAGGTCTGGAGCAGGCAAGACAGCCTCAGATTCTAGCAGAGAAGGATTTCTTTCCAAGAAGACAGAATGATTAGCGAAAAGTAGGGAAATAAGCCGATTGTGGAGGTAATCCCGGAATCGGAGAAGCTCACAACTAAATGTGAACTTAAATGCCCAGAAGGATGGAGAGGAGTCAAAGTAATATTCGACATCATTAAAAAGGAAAACTCTATTCCTTGTGATGTCTTGTATTAGCTCCAACAACCAACAACTGGAAGGTATCAAGGACAACTCAAACTTGGAGAACTTGAGCTGGTGATAGAGGGGATATCAGGAAGATTCCAGAGCAACTAGTTCTGAGATTGGAGTTTCTTGAGGATCAGAAACCTTGGGAACGATTACAAGATGGAATGGAGTTTACGGTCAATGGAGAAAGATACAAGGTTTACTAATAGAGGCTCGGAGTTATAAGCTCTGATCCACCCATGGCCACAAGTCCATTCTCAATATATATCACTATCGGGATAATATATAAGGAGATCGTGCAGAGTATTTTGCGGCATACATTGATTCAGGAGCTGGTATCTGCACAGCAAAGGTAGGAGTCTTTCCTAAAGGCTCAGATGAAGATTTTCCAACAGTACTAGGGAAAGATTTCTCACAAAGGGTACAAATCCTTAAAAGAGGAATCAATCAAGCAAAGATCATGATCGGAGGAGCGGATCGTACCCCATGGTACAAGGTAAAAACTCCACCGATATATTTTCATGATATCAAAGCAGATATTCTGTTAGGAAATAATTTCCTACAGAGATTCAAGCGTTTTACCCAAGAAAACGCAACAAGAAGACTTATTTTCACAACCCTTTGTGAACATAATAAGATCATCACACCAAGACCGCGTAATGCATTTCAAAGAAAAATACTAATCAAATTTCGCAGCAAGCGTGATGATAATGAAGGAAAACTTAGTCATCCAAAGATGAATGATCGAAGAAG
Organism: Pogostemon cablin; assembly: GCA_023678885.1. Taxonomy (NCBI): domain Eukaryota; kingdom Viridiplantae; phylum Streptophyta; class Magnoliopsida; order Lamiales; family Lamiaceae; genus Pogostemon; species Pogostemon cablin. The sequence continues at coordinate 16,216,520 of CM042965.1, read as the reverse complement.
ATACGGCGAAGCAGTCCTTCAAATGAGAACCAAGACCAGAGAAGGATGGAAGATGGAGAACCTAAAGGAAAATACAATCCACCTTCTCAAAGAAAGTTTGGGAGAAAACCTACAGAGAGACATCACAATTGAAGAACAAACATCTTTGGAGGACGTCAAGAAAAAGATACAGAGGAATTTCAACGAGGATCATCTAGCCTGGTGGGACAAAAATGAGCTCAAAGCCTCACTCAAAGTGAAAGAAGGAAAGGAGCATGAGTTCGTGAGATACAAGTCTATCCTGATGAACCAAGAGGATCGTATGAATATGCAGCAAATACTTAAGGAACATCTAGACCTTAAGTTAATATCACCAGGAGTATCTCTATATAACAGTCCAGGATTTCTAGTTAGAAATCATGAAGAAGTCAAGCGAGGGAAGCCGAGACTTGTGATCAATTACAAAGGGATCAATAACATCTTGGAGTTCGATGGATACTACATACCAAGTAGGGAACACTTGGTCAACTGTATCAAGAATGCCATGGTATTCTCAAAGTTCGATTGCAAATCTTGGTTCTACCAGATTATGATGGAAGAAGGAAGCAAGAAGTTCACAGACTTCTCTACACCACAAGGCCATTATATTTGGAATGTCATGCCTATGGGCTTGGCGAACGCACCCCAGATATACCAAAGGAAGATGGATAATCTTTTTAAAGATTATTTCTCATTCATGTTTGTTTATGTGGATGACATCCTCATAGCCTCAAAGAACATAAAGGAGCATTTGGCGCATTTGGAAGTATTTTCAAAAGTGTCACAAAGAAGGATTGGTGCTTTCTGAAAAAAAAGTAGTAATAGCAACAAGGCAGATCGAGTTTCTTGGAGTCGAGATCGATGAGTCTGGAATTATTCTACAACCTTACATTGTAGAAAATGTTCAAGGATTTCCTAAAGATTTCAAGGATAAGAAGCAACTCCAGAGCTTCTTAGGAGTTGTCAACTTTGCTGGAATGTTCATAAACAATCTAACACAATACAGAAAGGTATTCAGTCCTCTAGTGAAGAAAGATGCTGAGTTCAAATGGGAGAAAGCACACCGAGAGATGGTTAAACAACTAAAGGAAGTTTGCAAAAAGCTCCCAAAGTTAGCTATACCAAATGATGAGGATGAACTGATACTTTACACAGATGCCAGTGATCATTGGTGGACAGCGGTTCTAAATAAGTCCACACAAGAGGGAGAGGTGTCATGCAGATACTGTAGCGGATTCTTTGCAGAGAACGAAGCAAAGAGATGACATATCAATGAAAAAGAGTTCTTTGCAGTTCGGAAGGCATTCAAAATATGGCCGCTATTTCTTCTCGCAAAGAAATTTATCCTTAAAATTGATAACACGAGCGTCAAAGCCTTTTTGAAAAATAAAATTGAATCTAAACCAGAAATGACTAGACTTTTAAGATGGCAAGCTGAATTTTAATATTATGATTTTAATATTGTCATTATTAAACTGTTGATAATGTTTTAGCAAATTTCCTGACGAGAGATGGAAGGAGCTGAAATAGACTCCATCCTGACTGTTTCAAAAGCACCTGATGGACAACCTTGAGTTGCTCAAAAGGGAATTCAAAAATCTGGCACTCAATACAACGCGTGCTGGAAAATTACAAGAGAGTGATTGGACCAAAGTGTCTAATCGCATATGAGATTGTATTCGCAATAATGCGAGTCTCTTCGAGTCATTACGAGAGCCACTCCTCCGGGCTGTCGATAGCAATAGCTATCAACAAAAGGAGAGTAGTCGAGAACGGGACTCTAAACCCAGAGCAAGGGATTCAAGTACTCTTAACACGAGTCCTAGATTAGAACTTCCAAAAGAAGAACTGGTCTAAGGAAAAATCGAGGCTCTGAAGTTACATCTAGAGTCGACGAGTCAACCCAGCACCTTTGGGGTCAAAGAGGGAGATATCAAACATAGGCCTATGATAGGCACTTCTAAGGTTGGTATTAACTTACCTGATTTCTCTTATTGGCAGGAATATCAGGCCAGATGGAAGAAATTAAATATAAGATAAGGAATCCGACCGGAGAAATGCCGGTGGATATATCTGGGGAATATCCCCGAGTTTGGATGAGAGAGGTCTCAAATCCGAACGATGTAAAGCAATGGTATGATTTTGGGGCTTAGCCTCAATATATACGGTTGCACCAAAGTTCCCAGAACTTTCAAAACTGCCCGACTAGCTAGGAAAGAAGTAGTGAAGTCATGGGAAAACTATGCGACGTTGTCTAGAAGAGATTTATTGGAACCCTACTTTACCAGTGCAGCTCCAAAACCAGTTGGGAAGGCTGCCACAAAGCCTTTCATTTCATCAAACTGAGAAGACTAGATGTGGGAGCATCAAACAGAATAGAGGAGTCTTCCGGGAAGGAACCAGTCTTGGTTTCTACATATTCAGAGGAACAAATCTCTACACGAAGAGCAAGGGGTTTGTACGCCTGCATTCAGGCTATAATTCAAGTAAAGTTCCCATTCAAATTCGAGCACAAAACAATAAACGGGTCCTTTCTGTTGAACACCTTAACAGGAAGAAAAACACAATTTGTAGAGGATGCTCTTGAAGACAAGCAAGAGCTTCTTTGGAGAAACAAGGTACCAGTAAACAAACTCATCGAAAATGTTGTAACATGGCTCACTTTGGGCAATGGACGGACAATTTATGTAATAGCTGCTCAACCTAAATAGAACCAGAGTTTAGAAAAGGAGTCAGGCTAAGCATAGGGAAAATAAGAATAGATGAACCCCCTCAACAAAGGACGCACGTGGAAAAAAGAGGCTAAACCTTCTTCAAAATACCCAAGATCCAGAAGACCCTTCAGACACCAAAGGAGACGAATGACTCTTCAAAAAAACAAGAGTCAGATGACTTTTCTAAAGGGGTAAGGGACCATGTGACCCTTCAGAAGGGGCAAAAGACGAGTGCAGGACAACTGCTAATAATAATGGATAGAAAAACATAAGCAGTGACGCCATACAATGACGTAAGCAGTGACGTCAACGGGAATAAAGAGTCTTTGAAATCCGAATTTCGCATCTGAAAGCCTCTATAAATAGAAGAGTGAACTTGGTTTCAATTTTGGTTAAATTGATTTAGAGCAAGTGTACGCTATCGTGTGTAGCACGTAAGCGACCAAGTACAAAATTTATATAATATCGAACCCAAGAGCAAAAGTGGGTAGCCGTATTTGAGAAATGCTTTACTCTAGTAGGACGAATCAAAGAAGGAGGGTTGATTAAACTACAAACTAACAACTAGGAAAGCAATTAAAGATAGAACATGTACAAATGAGATGGATGATGGGTGAAGGTGAACAATCTAAGAAGTATGTAAGGCAAACAACATTCATGGATAAGGTATATATAGACTCACATACACACATGCATTGATGGTTTTCATGTTATGATATTAAGGGCAATATGTTGTACCCCTAATCCCTATGGCCAAGGCAATTAGGTTCTCAACTCTTTCACAAGTTTAAATCTCCTAGGATCGTCTCTTACTCTCAATTCTCTTAAGGTACTATGATCATAAGTTTGGTTCCCCTCACTAGTTCATCACTAATGTCCTATCATGAGGTTCTAAATACTTGAAGGGTATGACTTATCTCTCCTTACACTAACTAAGTCATCTCATGCAATCAATGATTCAATTAAACCACTAAGCATAATATTGGAATGACCATCCTAACACTATGAATAGAGTATTTAATCACACAAATCATACATAAAATGTGAATAAGCATTCATGATAGAAAATATTCATAACAATCATTTCATTAAACATGTGGTGTACAAAATCTACATAATACTTAACTAATCATATTGCTAGCCTCACATGAGGACTAGCCACTACATATCATTACAAATTCAACATAATCCATGGAATGCTCCAATTGAGCTAAATAATGAGAAAATAACAAAATAAAGGTAAGTAGGCTCCCATTTGATGGTGAACTTCCTCCTCCTTGATCATGCTAAAATCTTCAACCAATGATGAATTCCTCTTCTTAAATTGGTAGATGGATGGATTTATGGATGGATTTGAGGAGATCAAGTGGTTTGAATGGATGAAGTGAAGGATGAAAGAGATGGAGATGAATGTGTGTGTAATTTAGGTGTCTAGTGTGTGTGGAAACTGATCCAAAAATGATTCCTCCCGTAATTTGTGGTCAAAAAATATATTTATACCCCCATGGAAGCTTCTAGAACAAGTGGATATCATAAAACTATCTTTTGCACCTACACGGGTCGTGTAGGTGCACACGGGGCGTGTAGGTGCATCGCGTGCAGCGTAGTCTCACCGTTTCGCGCATAACTTTCACATCCGATCTCCGATTCAAGTGATTCTTGCACTCACGTGATTCTCTATTCCTTGTTTCCAACCATATATCACATGTCTAGTTTTGAGCTTCACACAAATACAAAAAAAATACACAAGTTGAACTTACGTTTTTTAGCATTTTACTTTAGCTCGTTCTCACTCGTTTCAACTCCAAATTGAACTCCATTTTGTCCCACAACTTCTTTATCGTGTCTAGAATCCATTTTCACCTAAAATCACATAAATTACACCAAATTATCAATTCTCTTCATATTTACAAATATCGCTCAATTTAAGGCACTTAATTATGAAAATTTAATATTTATAATTTCAAAGCACACATCTCTATATCTTCATATAACACCACCAAATGATATACAAAATGAATAAAAACACAAAATAAATAAATAATAATGATACTAAAATTTAGGTGAAAACGACACCGATCAAAGAGATGATAAAGTAGAAGACATCGACCATTCCCCTCTATTTTCTCTCTAAATGAACATTGTATTAGTTTCCTTTATTTTCTTATATGAGTGTTTCTATTTCAGCTATCATAGGTAGCTAGAGGAGTCTTCTCCTCTTGTTCAAGTAGTATGAGTGTGTAATAATATTTTCCTTCAATAAATAAATAATCTTGGGCTTCCGCCCACATGTAACCTTCTATTTTTTGCAACCTTAGTCTTCATAACTTTCCGATGAGAAACATTAGCAACATTCTGTACACCCGGTGTAGGAAACAAACCAGGGTTGTGGTGAGGTTCGCTGAAGGAATGGGATCGAACCATCACACTACGGGATGCGTGGTTGGCTGTAAGGAGCAGCTGTAAAAACTCTCGGATACCCGGTGGATTAACGGTAAAAAGGTACTGTTAATATTTTAAGTTGATTAATTATAAGATTAATATTGTTTAATTAATGTACGGAAGCATGTTGGGCCTGACATGGTCGTAATGGACTAGGTCTATTTTGAAAACGGAAAGAATAATGAAAGTTTGAGTTGAAATTGAATATATAGAGGCTTAAAAGGATTTTATTTTCGAAAATATGGAAATAATAAAAGATGAGGTGGCTTCTTAGCAAAAATTTTCGAAGCTTCTAAAATTTGGGACTATTTGCTAGCATTTCTCAAAATTTGGGACTAAATCAGAGTATATCCACAAGATACGAGACGATATCGGCCCCAAATTAAGTTACTGGACGAAATTAGGAAATTTCAAAAGATAAAGGACCAAAAAGGACCATGGCTAGAGATACTGGACTAAATTGGTATTAATCCCCTTTACATGCATTCTAGTACTATATTTTGTTAAAATATTATTTCACTTTTTATGCATCTTACAAATACTATAATGTCTCTCCATTAGAGGATCTCACTTTACGTGCATTCAGAGTATTATATTTTTCTTAGAATATTATCATTTCTTATTCATCTTATAAAATCTTTCTTAAAAATCAGTCTCACGCCAATATTTACCTTAAACTTATAGAAATACTTGCAGTCAATTTATATGTACATATATTTATACTTGCAGTCCCTAGCTCCATCTTTGGAAGGGGAGGTGCGGTTTGCCTCGGATAAGCAGGCCTCCATTCGAACAGCTTCTCCTCTGCATCAACTTGCTAGTACTATGTATGATGTGGTGGCCCCCATTTAGACAGTTGTGTCGGCTCTTGCTAATGTAGACATTTCTCACGAGAATTTAGAGTTGGCTGGGGGCTATGCTGTGCAGCCTATTGTGAGTTTTGACAAGAATGTGGAAATACCCTTTATGGATGTTGAGTCTGGTGCAGAACCCACTTCACCTGCTACTTGTGAAGAGTTCCCGCCACTTCAACGTAGTATTCCTAAACTGAAAGGTGGTTGTTCAAGGCACAAGAAAGGAGTTTCTTTTATGCTCGCCTCTAAGCCAGTTACCCGATCACAAACTACAAAAGAAATGAAGTCTTATGGGGGTCGGGGCAGGGGAGGAGGCCCTGCAATGCGTAATAAAGCTCAACAGGATATTGTTACATACATCACTCCTATTACTAATCAGAATACCAGTGCGATGGACTCGACTACTCGTGATGATTGGGACTCTCTTGATCAAATTTTTCCGCGGAAGCACGGTACTATCTTTTGTGGGAAATAGGGACTTATTCCTGATGTCCCACCGAAGTACGGCATAAGGAAAAAGAAATAAATGATTTACTTGCTTTGGAATATTTACTTAAAGGCCGTCTGTTAGGCATCTTTTCAGCCATCTATTTGGTTTTTTCATGCATCTTTTTATAGTTTAATTCTGTAACCTTTCTTATTTTATTTTTACTTTTTATAATAAAAGCCTAGTTTGATTTATAATTGGTGTATAAATATGCACCAAAATGTCCAATAACACACTTGTATAAGATCCTCTTACCATAAATGTATTGATAATATACTCTTTGTAATCAATTTATATGTACTTATATTTATAATTGGTGTATAAATATGCACCCAAAATGCCAAATGACACACTTGTATGCCCAAATACGTTCTTCTCTCACGGTGAAGAAAGTGTGTTCAATTAATTTACATGGGGCTATTATAGCTATTACAGTTACTGAGGGGGTTAACTTAAGTGTACAATTAAGGCTTTGTAATCATGAAAATCTATGCGTCTACGGACTTAGGGTTACTTTGATTGTATTTAATGTACATAAAGTATTTAATATACATAATCCACGTGTATCTTATTCGATCCTCTAGCAGAATCTAATCAAAATGATTTGATATTTGGTGCTTGATAGTTAACGAACTGTTTTTATAATTGGATATTAGCTAATCGAATCGGCGAAGGTATAATGTTTAAATGCCAATTCAACCGAAAAATGAAATTTTATAATCATACATATACTTATATAGAATCACCATCTATTAAAAGAAAAAAGAAAAAAAATCACCAAATTTATTTTATAAATTTTAAAAAGCAATTTAAATAAAAATATTTATAGTTCATAATCCATACTTAATATATAATTTATAATATTTTTATTCAATAACATAATTCATAGTTAATCTAAAATTTAAATATTATATTCTAAAATATACAAAAATAAAATGAAACATCATAAAAATTAAGAGTAAAAAAATTAAATTAAAAAATTTGAAAAAAAATAATAAAAAAATTATAGAAATGGTTAGACCGGTTCAACCCAATTCAACTTTAAAATCTACTCCTTCCGTCTCACCTAAAGAGGGTCTTTTACTTTTTGCACGTGGATTAAAGAGTATTTTTATTTAATGTGTAGAGGGTAGTTGAATTAGTGGGAGTGCGGACCCTATATTTTAATTGTATTAGTGGATGTGTGTGAGTTTCATATGTGTAAAAAAAAAGACAAAAACTTGTGTGTCCCCGGGGCACACCATGCGCCCATACCTTTTAGTGTTAAATTGTATACTCTTTAATATAAAGATGTGTACCCTTTATTTTCTGGAAAAAATAAAAAATAATACTTCCTCTGTCCCAAGAATACTTGCACACTTTCTATTTTGGTCCGTCCCAAGAATACTTGCACACCCTAAAAATAGAAATATTACACAATATCAATGACCTCACAATACTACAATATTACAAAAATGCCACCTCATTTTTACACACAATCTAGTCAAAGTCAACTATATCACACACTTTATTATACTCAATTACCCAAATTACCCCCTCTCTTTCTTACATCACACTAACAAAAAGTTAATTTTCTTAAACCCCGTGCAACCAAACACGCGCATGTATTCTTGGGACGAAGGGAGAAATGAAAAGTGTATACCCTTCAGAACAAAATATTGTATCATTATTAATTAAAATGTATACCCTTTAGAACAAAATGATGTACCCTTATACACTTTGTACACCTGGGGACACAAGAGATCAACTAAAAAAAAGGCGACTCTTTGGATGAGATGCCTAAAATGATAAAAAGATCCTTTTTGAAAGGGACAGAGGGAGTAATATTTTAGGTATTTCGAACTGATTCTGGCTCCAATTTTTTGTTCAACAGATTAAATTGGCTGAATCGACCTAATTTTGACAATACTGGTTCACGGTAGCATGGACTCGGTAGCTGAGCTTGGTCCAAGCCTTAGTCAGGATCCATTTTTGGGGAGCTCGAATTTCTAAGCACCTCGACTAGGAGTCTGCATATGAAAATCGAATTTAACGGATTAATAAAATCAAACACTAAATTTCTAAAAAAATATGAAACATAACCAAAATCGAACAATAAAAAATTTCGAATCGAAATCATCGGTTTGGATTTAAACCAATTTAACCAAATTTTTATTTAACTAAAAAACAGAAAAATAGGTAGAAAATATCCAAATATAACAGCAAACATATTTAAAGCAACAATCAAGTTTTACAATATCATTAATTAAAATACAAATAATATCATAGAGAATTTCTTCCTAATTCATAACAAACGTCAATGAACAAGATTAAAGTTGCATATATTGACATAACCACACAACTGAATTCAAGATAATCTAACTTGTTTATTTATTCTTGTTCCATTTAATGAAATGGTCCAAGGTTGTCACCTGAAATAGATTGAACAAGAGGATACTTAATGTCAAGTAACTACTACAAGTAAACGGAGGAATATCAATGAATTTTTTCATCGCTAAGCATACATTTTTGTTGCTAAAGTATGTTAGCGACTGATGAGAGTGAAAACAAGCATATTTTAGTGTCCCATTTAACACCTTTTTAATGGGAATTATTATCGTATATTAACACAAGTGTCTAATATTCAATATATGTGAGAAAAAGGTATGTTTGAGGTGTTTTATTATGTTTTAGGTGGAAAAATGATCAAAAGTGCAAAGTCAGAAGAATGCTGAAAAGCGCACGTTCAATTTCCGTAAGTTTCTTTGTTTATGTGGAGCTCAAAAGTGTGATGCATGGTTGGAAAGCCACGGAAGAGAGGATCGTTTTAGCATAAGAATTACTCAAATTGGAGTTCGAACGGGAAAATTATGCTCAAAGGCATGAGGTCACGCAGCTGCCGGCGAAAATTTTCGAGAACTTTCGAAAAATTCCAAAAATTAACCCATATTTCCTACTTCTTAGAGCATAATTAATTTCCTTATCACATAATCCTCCATGATTCACCCATATCTTTTATTTTCTTATTTTATTTTCTTCTCACACTCATATATATTTTATATCATTATTTATGTGAGGGGAGGGAATAAGGGGGGATCACCCCCAACCATCATCCACATCCTTTCCTCCATCCATCTATGAAGATTCGTCTGTTGAATTAAGAGGAGAACCAAGAGGAGGATTCAAGACGGAGAAGGATGCGACGACGCCCACATCTAGGGTTTTTATCGTTTCCTAATTTATCTTGTATTTTCCAGACATATGGATAAGGTCTATCTAACCCCATGTGTGTTTCCTACAACACCATGGGCTAGAGCCTTTTTGGTAGATTTAGGGTTTTGAAGGTTTTTTTGAATTAATTGAACTTTCGTGTGTACTCCGTATAACACTACTTGTGGAATTATTTTATAGGAAAAATATCAATTTTGGTCCTCTAGGATAGGCCAAATCCAATTTCAGTCCTAAGAATTTGTAATTTCTCAAAAGTGGTCATCTGGTGTTCGAAATTAGTCATTATATTCCACTTTTGGTCCTTTTCTCGCCGGAAAATCACCAGATTCCGGCGAGAAAAGGACCAAAGGTGGACTGAAAAGGAAAAAAATTAAACTAAGAGAACTAATTTCTGACACCAGAGGACCACTTTAGAGAAATTATCAATCCTTAGAACTGAAATTGGATTTAGCCTATCCTAAAGGACCGAAATTGATATTTTTCCTTATTTTATATATGATTATGCATTTTTAATTCATATTCACGATCGTTTTGTGCATCTTCAAATATTATATAGAGTTTGAATATATATCTTGGTTGTTGATTGAGCGCGTTCACTGCTGAACAGGATTTCATGTTATGATTCTAAGTGAGGGGACTCCGAAACTTCATTAGAACTATCATATATGAATGTTTATTAATTGAATTGAGTTCAGGTTAATAAGCAAGATAAAGAGGTTAATTTTATAGTACCTATAAAGAGAGATCATATCGGGTTAGAGTACTAATTCTAGGGAAAAATTGATACTGATAGTACCTATAAATGGGGTGAAATTACATCTCTTGCTATAAGATTATTCACACGTGTTACACGCATATTTACTTGTGTCCATAGAGTAGATTTTCATGGCTTAGTGATGCGTCCATATTCTATAAGATAGAGTTGGATATTGATACACGAAAGGGAAATTAATGAGTGAAACCGAATTACCCTAGGGCTACTAATTCTCCATTCTTGAGTCACCTTCGTATTCTTCTAGTGTTTATTTTATTTTATTATAATTAATTTTTTAGTAGTTAATAATTTTATACCTCAATTTTATTGTATTTCGTCTTAATTAATTTAGTAAATAATTAAATTGATAATACACCGTCCTTTGGGTTCGATATTTAACTTGGTCGCTTGCTTAAACTGCAATTGATATCCTTAATACTCGATAATTAATTTTGCGTACAAAGAAAATGCTCATCAGCAACGAAAGATGCTCGTCGCCATACATCGATGCTAGAGGAGCGTAGCTAACTTGATGTGACAAAAATTTTATTTTTCGTAGCTAAGTTTAGCGATAAAAATAAAAATTCATCGCTAAACATTAACGAGGAAAAAGTAAAATTAGTTGCCAATATTAGCAACGAATATATAGAATTTGTCGCAATATTTAGTGATTAAATTTATATTTCATCGCAAATATTTGCAATAAAAATTATATTTTCATATCTAAAGTTTACTATGAAAAAAAAATTTATCACTAAATTTGTATTATTTTACTATATAATATCCATAAAGATAGCGATAAAATATGTAACTTTCACCACTATAGTGAGAGCCTATTCAATCTAAATATGCAAAGTATAACATAGAACTTATAATGAGCTCAGTGTTCTCCAAACTCATCTCTAGTCCCAAGATACATAAAATTAGTGTTGATATAATCGGACCAGAGATCAAACTGGTGATTCTAACGATTCGAGGTTGGATCACTCGGATCGATCGTAATCAGTGGTTCAACCTTAAAAATAAAAATTACATATTTTTAATAATATTTTATTACTTTATAGAATATAATTTAATATTTTATTATTTTTTATATAATTTTACATTAACATACTTAATTTACACGTGAATAAACATCTATTAAAAATAATGGATCGAAAGAGAAAAGTTAAATGTGAAAGTAAAATGATTTTTGGATTTTAATTAAATTTCAATAACGGATTTTGAGATTGAAAGAAAATTAATTATGAATATTGAAATTAAAATAAAAATGAAAAGAAAATTGTTAATTCTAAAATGGAAAGAAATTTGTTAATTTTAATTTAAATCAACATTTATCAAAATAATTTTTTTAATTCTTTGTATACAGTTAAGCAAATAAATGTATTTATTTCAAAATTAAATAAATTTTTAGTGATTAAATTACATGTAGTCAAATATTATTGTTTAGAGGAATGACTAAAATCTCACATTGATTACTTATCATAGGTGTAGAAGTAAGATAACGCCTCAATTGGTGATTGTGATATTATTGTAATAATAAATAGATACAAATACGTCTATCTAAGGAAAGTAAATTACAACAAATCAAAGAAAATATTCTACATAATATCTAAGATATGATTAGTGCTAACCCTCCCCCTCCCCCCCTCCCCCCCGCGCAAGTGAAGTGTGGGATCAAAACACACGCAGCAGCTGGAAAAGAGTTCGAGGTAGACTCTTTGGGAATATGTCGGCTATTTGCAATGAAGATGGAACAAATTTTGTGCGTAAATGTCCTGCCTCCACTAGTTCACGAACGAAATGATAATCAATATCAATGTGTTTGGCTCGTTTGTAAGATACATGATTCTGTGTCAGAAACAAGGCACTCCAATTGTCACATAATAAAATGGGAGGTATATAGGCATGAAACTGTAGCTCACGAAGGATATTAGAAACCCAAACAAATTCAGCCGTTGTGTTAGCTATCGCGCGATACTCTGATTCACAACTAGAGTGGGCTACAGTAGGTTATTTCTTGGCACTCCAGGACACAAGATTAGGGCCAAGAAAGATAGAATAACTATACATAGAGCGACAAGTATCAACGCATCGTGCCCAATCGGCATCCGAGTAACCAACAAGAGAAGGTGTCCCAAGAGTGAAGGATAAACTAAAACCAAGTGTGCCCTTGACATATCACAAAATACGTTTAACAGCCTGAAAGTGCTCAAGTGTAGGACACTGTTGAAACTGGCTAACAGTATTGACGGAGAAAATAATGTCAAGGCGAGTTATGGTCAAATATTGTAATGCACCGACAAGCGAACGATAGAGTGTAGGGTCAGAAAATGGTATTCCCTTAGCCGTGAAGCAGGCACCGGACGCTAAGGGTATTGAGACCGGCTTCGAGTCAAGTAAGTTTGCTCGAATAGGAATATCACGAGTATACTTTGACTAACTTAGAAAAAGACCTGTAGATGGATAGGAGACTTCTAATCCAAGAAAGTAACTCAGTCATCCCAGGTCTGTAATCGCAAATTCAGCTCGAACTTGAGATAGCAAGGAGCGTATAGCATCTGAGTCACTTTCGGTGATAATAATATCATCTATATAGACCAGTAAGTAAGTAATTGTTGGATTGTATACTAAAAGTCTAGCTTTAGTATGAACAATGTCATAACAATATTTGAAATGAGAATCATTGATCAAATGATTGCATCTTATAATTTATTTTATATGCATGATGCAATAGTCCATTTACTTTATACTGTAGATAATATGTTGTGCGACAACACGCAGAAGATCATATTATCGGTTTCCGTATAAAGTATAAACAGATGCTCACAACTGAGATAGACGGGGACTCTCTATCGGTATGGTTGTAGTGTGGTTTGGTATTAGCTTGTCTTGGCTATAGAATCACATTAGTGCACTTGTGTGTATTGAGTAGGACCGCTTGAGATCGTTCTTCTTATACTGACTATATAGTAGAACTTGATCTCTGTTATTATGGAAGTTCGTGCTCTTAATCCCTATACAATAACCTCAACAGTAGGGCAGTATGTATTTCTTTGATTCATCAATGGGTGAGATTTAAAAGTATTAAATCAACAAACTCGGTGAGTTGGGAAGTAGTGCTATATCTATGGTGTGCTGTTGATTGTAGAAGGAATCCATGTCCGACATAGGTTGATGATGTCCCCTTGAGGAGCTCATAAGGTTTATCATGTAAATCTTGCAAGTGGATTAATTTCCGGCATGATAATAAGGTTGAGTGGTACTACTCTCGGATGAGATATTAATTAATTTGAGTTGTCAGTAACTTAATTAATTAATGGACATTGTATATCTTAAACATGGGGAGACTATCGGGCTTATAATAAGAAGGAGCCCAGAACATAATTTTGGGATTGGACGGGTAGTGCAGTAATAATATTTTAGTGGACTATATTATTATTATTGGATTTAATTAAAAGCTTTGGGCTAAGCTTGGTTAATTAAATTCAATTGAGGCCCAGCCCAATTTCTCCTCCTGGTCCCTGCTGTAGCCCAACTATATAAGTCATCTCAGCTCCTGTTAACCCTAAGTCAGTGCCTCATTTGACAGTTAGAAAGAACAGGAGCAGATTGAGAGAATCCTGTGGATTGTTGCCCACACAACAACAGGATTCGACTTGGGACATACAACAGAAGATTGAGAGGTGGTTCTCTGCAGTTCATCCTCTATACCAACCCAGAAGTACGGTAAACGATTTAATTGCTTCCGCTGCTTATTGTTTATCTAAAATCCTAACGGATCACATTGAACCGCACGATCCAATTGCCAACAATTGGTATCAGAGCGTTGATTTCATGGTGAAAAGTGAGACGTTAGGTAGGGTTGTTTTATTCAAGTGTTTATTGTCGAATAGTAAGCATGAAATTAGGGTTTTATGTGAGAATTATCCTAAGTGCTTTTTCGGTGGTTTAAGCATATATATTAGGGTATGGTATATCTGTGATTATTCTAAATATCTTATAAGTCAGTCGAAGATTATTTGTTGTGTTATCGTTGCGAACCACACACACCCACATGACTGTCACTTCACTGCGCAACAATGATGAGGCTGAACAACTATCCTAATCTTCGACTGTGCTATTGATTGGCGACACTGATCGACGAGTATTAAGATCGAGCGTGTCTCTCTCTCTCGCCTGATGGGAAATCAGCGGACCACCACGATCGTTTGAACACGGCTGAACGATGGTGGCAGATTGCGAAGACCAGCCTCAACAAAGTTTGCGAATGGTTGATGTCGTGAGTTTTCCAGGAGGCTTGATCGCTTTCGGCGCGTCTGCGATGGGGCTGCGAGGTGGAAAAATAACATGTTGGAGGGAAGGCGTCAACGAAAGCGTCTTGTGTTAGGCTGATGTAAGTCAGCGGTGACAAACCTGGACTGATGGTTTCAGGCGAGTCCCTGCTAGTTTCAGGAGAGACCAAGGATATTCTGGGTGGGTCTGTTACCACTGCCTCTGATCGATGCAACGGCGAAGTCTGGTGTTCATCGCGATCAGACGTGGCTTCAGGCGGGTTTTAGCCGAGACACCACAGTTTTCCAGACAAGAACTGCTGGTTCCGAGCGTGTATCCTGGCGATTCCGGGTAGGTCTCTGGCGATTTCGATCGGGCCTGCTTCGCTTCTTCTCCGTCGGGTCTTGAGCTACTGCCGATCGATTCTGCTGTTTCTGTCCATCGGTTCTTCAAGGCGTTGGATGATCCTGTCTGTAAATCGTGGTGTTCACGGTGGCTTGCTTGTCGACGGGTGGATCTCCAGCACTGGGCATGCAGTGATGCTCGTTTTTTGGGCGTCTGTTACTGCCATGCTCACCGGCGATCTGTTCTGAGCAAAGGATCCAGCGAGCACGACTACCGGTGGTTGAAGGCACGATAGAGGCTAGGCACTATCATGACTCGGGAACATATGGAGTCTTCGGCGGGCTGACGGCGCCATCGCAGAGAGCAGCGGCGCCGAGATAGTCGCGTGTGTGCTGTCGTCCGTGTAAAGATTGCGGCTGAAAGAATTAAGGGCAGCAGGGTATTTGGGCTGCTGGCCAAATATTAATAATGTGTTGCTGGACCTAATTATTTGTTAAAATCCTATTGGGCTGCCTTGTTTTAATTTGGTTTTGGGCTGTTCAAATGGGCCCAATTTTAATTAAAATGGATATGGGCTGTTGGACCTTAATTGTTGGATTTAATTAATTGTGGGTTTGATGTTGGGCCAGGTTAAATATTGGGCTAGACCTTAATGCATAAATTGGCAGGGTAAATGGGCCTAATTATTTTATTAATGGGCTGCTCATTTTATGCTAATGATGTTTGGGTCAGCTGGGCCTATTTAATTCATCCAACATATTATGCAATTAATTATGATATATAACTGATTTAATTATTTTAACTTGACAATTAATTGTTATATATGAAAGGCATGTTCTATGTGATTTATTTATTTAAATTGCTGTTAATAGAAGCATGTCTAAGATGTATATTTTATTTCTGAATATTATATGCATGTTAAAAACCCTCGGTAATTAAATAACTAAGTGGGAGAGGGGATTGGTAATAAATTTCCGCGGCCTTTATTATTGGTTTGTTAGTAATGTGAATAGACTTGCGCGTCGGCATTAGAGCCTTCCTCCCCATCGGATGAGTTTATTCATGGATTGCTGGAACAGACTTCATTAAATAATTACATTTGTAATGTGATGCATATGAACTTGCGCGTTGGCATAGACCTTCCTCCCTATCGGATGAGTTTATATGCGATTCACTGGTACAAACTTGTAATTGATGATTGTAGGAAGTTATCCGAGCGCGTGTGTACTTCTCCATCTGTAAGGCACACAAGCTTGGGCCGCGGACTTGGGGTCAAATAATGGTGTACACTTAGATGTAAATAATAAGTATCCTCCCCATCGGAGTCACTGCTTTTATTTGCATGGCTAAAGAGGAAACGACTATTAATTATTTTGTCATAAAGTTAGGTTGACAAATAAAATTAATGGGTAAAACCTTCTCTTGTAAATGTTCGGGTTTATAAACGTCCACACTATCGTGGCTTGCAGACTCACGGTGCTTGAGATGTCAGTGAATTTTATTTTATATTGTTTTGAGGGAATCAATATAAAAGAATAAAATTCGAAGATTTGATCGGTAAATTTATTTGTGATTCTCTGAATTTTGAATGGTTTTATTTCACTAATTGTTAACTAAAAGACATTATATTTACTTGTCCAAATTAGATGATTAGAAAAGAATCTTGGTTTTGAAAATTACTGCTTAAGAAAATACATGTGTATTCTCACAAAGGACGTCTCATGATGCCTATTAAAGTCTCTAGTGAAGAGATGAGAGGTTCATAGAAATATGATGGTCTCATGTAACTCTTCGAATACTAGAGTAAATTAAAAGGCAGAAGATCATGGTTGGATTGATGAATGAATTGGAAAAGCTTGGAATAAAAATTGAAAGGGAAACCTAAATCAATTTATTCTTCACAATTTGTCTGGATGTTTTGAGCAAGTTCTACCTGAAATACGAGAGGTTGTATATGGTGGGAAATTTCTAACAAAACATGTGGCAAAAGAAAGCCATTTTTCATCATGATCTGAACAAGGTTAATATCTTATTTACTAATGGTTTAAACATGATTAGTGATGGCATCTACTGACACGAAGTATGTAGATACTGGAATCACTAAATGTTTATCACTGAGTAAGGATAAGATTGTTAATAATATGGGTAAAACTACAAAGGTAGTGGCTATTGCAGTGGGAGTTGTTTATTTATCTCATGATAAGAATAAACGATTGATTATGAGAAATTGTCTTTACGTACGTTTCATAGAAAGAATTTAATTTCGGTTTCTATGCATTAACGGATGGATATTTCATTTCATTTAAATGACATGGTCATAGAAATGAGGAATGAGGCTATAATCCGTTAAAGTATGTTGGTGGATAAAAAGTATACTCTTGAATCATGTACATCCCACAGATGCAATAAATAGTAATTAAATAATGCATCTTCTAATATTAGTAAGAGAAAGGAACCTTCGAAAATGAACTAAACATACATTTGACGTCTAAGGCTAATTCATTTTACTTGAGTAGGATTCAAAAGTTGATAGCCGATAGACCGTAAGGTTTATCTGAAGTGGAAACTATCGGACTTGCGAGTCTCGCTTGGAAGTAAAATTGATTAACTGCCTTTTCAAGGCTGTGGGGTGTAGAGCCAAAGATATATATGTTGGAATTAGTTCATTCTGATTCAAGCGAACCTAACAATATCCAGGCAGAGGTGGTTATGAATATTCAAAGATTATTCTGGGAACCGATATATTTATTTGATGCACTGTATGTCTATGTTCTCGGATTAATTCAAGAATTGTAAGGCTGGTACAGTGGGCGTCATGGAAAACATATCATATCATTACGATTCAATCGTGATGATGAAAACCTCTTAGGATAGTTAGGAACTAATAATCAGAAATTGAGATTAAATCTCAAGTAGACTACACCGGGCATGCCCCAGCTGAATGGTGTGGTGGGTAGAAGGTATAAGGCTCTTATGGTTATGATTAGATACATGATGAATTATTTGGAATAATTAAATTCATTTTATGGATATGCCCTAGATACAGTAATTCGTGAAACGTTTGTCTGTATATGGGATATCCTAGAAAAATGAAGGGTGATTTATTTAGTCCAAAAGATCGAAGGGTAATTGTTAACACAATAACTAGATTTTGGAAAAGGACTATGTAATAAATCACAAACCCATGTATGAGTTGTTCTAAAGGAAGTGAGAGGAAAACACGAAGTAAAAGTACCAAGTGTACAAGAGGATATACCACAAGGTAAACTGAAACGCGTGTCACGTCTGATACACAATTACATGTAGTGCCTTGTCGTAGTGGGAGGATTGTATGACAACCCATAAATATATGTTTTGGGAGAGTCGTGAGACTTGATCCCTAGTGAACATGGTATTGTCCCACGGATACGACGTAGCACTACAAGATGAAAATGCGGAATCTTAGTAAGTTGCAATGAATGTTGAAATAGAATCTATGGATTCTATATTAAGTCTGGGAACTTGTATGACCACTAAATGGTGTAAAAACCATTGCAAGTGGTCAAAGGAAATAAAAGAGGATCATATGGAAAGGTGAAAATCTTGGAAGCAAAGCTTGTTGCGAAAAGGTGTACTCAGAAAGAAATGGTTCGATTATGAGGACACATGTTCGTTGGTAGCTATGCTTATGTTGATCCGGATTCTTTTATTGCTGCTATGAGGAACAACAAATAGATGTCAAAGACAGCTTTCCTGATTGGAAGTCTTGAGGAAAACATCTATGCGAAGCAACCAGAGTGATTCATTGAAAAGTACTAATAGCATTTTAATAGGAAGCTTAAAATTATCCAGCGATGGACTAAAGCAAGCTTTAAGATCGTGAAGCATCTGTTTTGATTAGGTAATCCAGTGGCATGGATTTAAATCAATGAGCGGATGAGTCTTGTGTGTTGTAAAGAGTGACGGAAACGTGGTGGTGTTTCTTGTACTATACATAGATAGTATCTTGCTCATTGGAGACAATGAAAGAGTATTATCGGGCGTTTGGGTACGGTTAATAAAGCGGTAGAGATGAAGGACTTAAGAAAGACAAAATATATCCTTTTGATCACGGTAATACGGATCACAAGAAAGGATATTATGCTTATCTCAAGTTTCATAAAATGATACAGTCCATACTCGTTTAGCATGTAAATTTATCTAAGTGAATGTGTCTTTGAGACACAAGAAGAAGATAAAGAGGATGAAAGCGGTTCCTTATGCTTCGGCGAATAAGGAAGCTTAATCTAAGGAATGTCATGAACGATGTTGGATATTTGTTTTGCTGAATGCATGAACAGTGGGTATCAACGTAACCCGGAACAAGAATGATGAACTGTGGTAAGACATATGTAAAGTGCCTGAGAAGGACTGGAAATTATATGTGGACTTACTGGATAGATTCACTGCTTCTTGTGGATTACGTAGATTCAGATTTTTTAGTCAGATTGGACGGCAGTATATTCACCTCAAAGGTTATGTGTTTAATCTTAGGAAGTAGAGTCATAATGTGGAGGAGTGTTATATAGAAATATATTTCAGACTCCGGACTCCATCATGGAAAGATGATAAATTGGAGCCTATGAGGCAGCCAAGTATCTATATGACTCTAGAGACTTCATGATGGACTTTGAAGTGTTTTTAAGTTTGCCCAAGGTAATCACAATTTACATTGATGATATTGGTGCAGTTGCAAACTTGAAGAAATCACAAGTCCATAAGGCAATTAAACACATGGAGCGCGAGTACCACCTGTTACGAGAAATCGTATGATGAGGCGAAGGTTGTTGTCGCCTAGATTGCATCGGATGATGGCCTAGTAAACCATTTACAAGGACCTTAAGGCGAGAGCTTTTAATGGTCGCGTAAGTGGGAGTAGGAATCAGATGTATGGCAGAAGACATGACAGCATAGTCTTTTATTATAAGTGGGAGATTATTAGATTGTATACTAAAAGTCTAGCTTTAGTATGAACAATGTCATAACAATATTTGAAATGAGAATCATTGATCAAATGATTGCATCTTATAATTTATTTTATATGCATGATGCAATAGTCCATTTACTTTATACTGTAGATAATATGTTGTGCGACAACACGCAGAAGATCATATTATCGGTTTTCTTATAAAGTATAAACAGATGCTCACAACTGAAATAGACGGGGACTCTCTATCGGTATGGTTGTAGTGTGGTTTGGTATTAGCTTGTCTTGGCTATAGAATCACATTAGTGCACTTGTGTGTATTGAGCAGGACCGCTTGAGATCGTTCTTCTTATACTGACTATATAGTAGAACTTGATCTCTGTTATTATAGAAGTTCGTGCTCTTAATCCCTATACAATAACCTCGACACGTAGGGCAGTATGTATTTCTTTGATTCATCAATGAGTGAGATTTAAAAGTATTAAATCAACAAACTCGGTGAGTTGGGAAGTAGTGCTGTATCTATGGTGTGCTGTTGATTGTAGAAGGAATCCATGTCCGACATAGGTTGATGATGTCCCCTTGAGGAGCTCATAAGGTTTATCATGTAAATCTTGCAAGTGGATTAATTTCCGGCATGATAATAAGGTTGAGTGGTACTACTCTCGGATGAGATATTAATTAATTTGAGTTGTCAGTAACTTAATTAATTAATGGACATTGTATATCTTAAACATGGGGAGACTATCGGGCTTATAATAAGAAGGAGCCCAGAACATAATTTTGGGATTGGACGGGTAGTGCAGTAATAATATTTTAGTGGACTATATTATTATTATTGGATTTAATTAAAAGCTTTGGGCTAAGCTTGGTTAGTTAAATTCAATTGAGGCCCAGCCCAATTTCTCCTCCTGGTCCCTGCTGTAGCCCAACTATATAAGTCATCTCAGCTCCTGTTAACCCTAAGTCAGTGCCTCATTTGACAGTTAGAAAGAACAGGAGCAGATTGAGAGAATCCTGCGGATTGTTGCCCACACAACAGCAGGATTCGACTTGGGACATACAGCAGAAGATTGAGAGGTGGTTCTCTGCAGTTCATCCTCTACACCAACCCAGAAGTACGGTAAATGATTTAATTGCTTCCGCTGCTTATTGTTTATCTAAAATCCTAACGGATCACGTTGAACCGCACGATCCAATTGCCAACAGTAATAACATACCTCTTTTTGAAAATGAAGAGAGATGTATCAGCATTACTGCAGAAGAAACCGAGCTTTAAAAGTAAAGATAAAAAATACTGATACCAGGCTAATGGTGCTTATCAAAGTCCGTAGAGGGTCTTCTTTAGGTGACAAACATAGCTATGATTAACGGGATCGAGAAAGCCTGGTGGTTGCTCCATGAAAACTGGTTTGTCGAGATAACCATTCAAAAAGGCATTTTTAACATCAAATTGATGAAGAGGCAAAGAATGCATTACAGAGATGGCAAGAATTATGCGGACTGTGGAAGCTTTAACCACGGGACTGAATGTATGAGTGAAATCAGATCTAGGAAGCTGACTGAAACCCTAGGCCACGAGGTGAGCTCTATGGCGATCGACAGAACCATCGTTGAGATATTTTGCACGATAAACCCATTTTGAACCCACAATGTTAGTATTCGAGGGACGTGGAACAAGATCACAAGTGTCATTAGAGCGCAAAGCGGCCATCTCCTCATTCATAGCATTGATCCATTGAGGATATTTGAGTGCTGTTTAGACTCCTTTGGGTTCAGTTTCAGCAAGAAGAGCACAATAGAGAGGATTATGTTCCTGTAATGGAATATCGGCCGGATATCGAGGCTTAAATATACCTGATTGTGATCGAGTATGGATGGAATGTGTGCAAAATGGAGGTGGTGGAGAAGGTGGTTCCGCAGGCGAGGCTGTGGGTGGCAAATTTGGCGCTGTTGGTTCCGCAGGTGGTGCAGGCGCTGGAGTGTCAGCACATAATGGACATGAAGTTGGGTCACCTTCTGAAGTTGAGGATAGCCGTGTGACAGTTGGAGTGGGTTGCACATTAAAGCTATTATCCTGAAATTCTGAAATAATAAGTTCGGATGGCAATGCTGAGCATGCTGTATTTGCATAAGGTAAGCATAGTTCATCAAACTTCGCATGCCTACTAATATAAACTCGTGAGCTCACAGGATTAAAGCAACGAAAACCTTTATGCTATGCACTATACCCAAAGAATACACACGGAGTAGAACGGAAAGAGAACTTGTTAGTGGCATAGTCTCGCAAACAAGGAATACACAACAACCAAAAAATGAAAGGAGTCATATGCCGGCGATCGAATATAAATGAGTTCAAAAGGAGTAACATTACCAATAACCAATGACGGCAGACGATTGATAATATAGACTGCTGTGCTAAATGCTTCAACCCAATATTGTATAGGTACTGATGAATGAAAAAGCATAGCCAATCCGGTTTCAGTAATGTGCCTATGTTTGCGCTCATCTCTTCCATTTTGGGCTGGTGTATAAGGGTATGACATAGTATGATTAATTCCAGAAATTGCAAAATGATTCCACAGTCGGTGATTTGTAAACTCAGTGCCACCATCACTGTGAAAACCTTTAATTTTCCTGGAAAATTAAGTCTCAACAAAGGACTGAAAACGCTGGAATACTTCATAAAAATCCGACTTCGCATGCAATGGATAATACCAGGTAAAGCGAGAATAATCATCAATAAAGATCACGTAATAGCGATAACCTAAAGAGGAAAGAACAGGCGCCGGGCCCCACAAATCACAATGTATCAAACCCAATAAATTCAATGATCATTTCTCATCATGAGAAAATGGCAACCTACTACTTTTAGCCAATTGACAGGAACTGCACAATGTTGGAGAAGGTAACAGAGAAGTAGTAGATAAATAACCAAACTTTTTCAATAAAGTAATAATATTGTGCGATACATGACCGAGGCGAAAATGCCACAAATCAAAAGAGGCACTAGGCCGTTTATTTAGCACAGTAGCAGATAAAGCTTGAGCAGAGGAATCAAGCAAGTAAAGTCCACGATCACGCTTTCTAGTTGCGATGACTTGTCCGGTGTCCCGATCCTGTATTATGAACTGAGAATTATTAAAAAATACATGAACAGGAGAATAAGATGTTAATTTACTGATGGATAAGAGATTCTTCGGTAGACTAGGGACAACGAGGACATCTCGAAAAATAAGACCCAGAGAAATATTTAAGGAACCTGTGCGAGTAATACGTAAAGTCTCACCATTTGCAACTGTGACATGGTCTGAACCCACATAAGAGGTGGAGGCATCAAGATGAGAAGCATCAGATGTCATGTGAGTAGTTGCTCTTGTATCCAAGAACCAATCAGAGGCATTAGCAGAATCATTAGAAATTGAACAACCTGCACTGAAAGCCTCGGCAAGATTGGCTGCTGCTTGAGGCTGTGAGGGACGATCATAAGAATGATCAAAATGATGAGGAAAGTCAAAAACATCATGGTCAGTCTCTCTGCAAAATTGACAGCATGGAGTGGAATTACGTCTGCCACCACCACGGCTTCAGGATAAAGAGTTCGCACGGAATACCATCCTCTACCACGAGAAACAGTAAAGGCAGCAGTAGTGGGAGTATGGTCGTCAAGGCCCTTTTAAAATACTTCATGGCTAGAGGCACGGTTGAACAAAGTAACAAAATCAGGCAAGGGATCTTGTGCCATTTAAGCGGTAGTGAAATTGAAGAATGAAGACCTGAGCCCACGATGGAACCAATGAGCTTTGTCACTTTTGTCGATTGGTCGCCCAATAGCCGCGAGTTGATCGCAAAGAGATTTAAAATGACAACCATATTCAACCACCATTTGCGAACCACATTTGGTGGAGAGAAGATCGTCTTTCAAGCTGAGCTCACGTGCCTTGGAGCTATGACTGTAAGCCTTTGTAAGGGCCTACCAAACTTTACGAGACGTCTTGCATCCAATAATGACAGACATCGACTATCCAGTGAGGGTAGAAACAAGAAAGTCTCAATAATTGATCACGAGAAACCCAGGTCGTATGAGCGGGATTTGGTACAATTTGGCCATTCTGTTCGGTGAGACGAGCCGACGGTGGATTGGAACTGCCATCGATAAGGGATATGAAGTTTTGGCTCTCAAGAAGTGGCAGAATCTGTTCACGCCACAATAAATAATTTGTGGATGATAACTTTATAGTTATCATATGAATTTTAGTAGAAAGAGGGAGGGAGAAAATGTCTGTGTCTGCCATAGCTGCCGATAAGAGAAGAAGTTTTTAGGGTTTCAGCGCTGATACCATGTAGAAGTAAGATATCGCCTCAATTGGTGATTGTGATATCATTGCAATAATAAATAGATACAAATAAGTCTATCTAAGGAAAGTAAATTACAACAAATCAAAGAAAATATTTTATGTAATATCTATGATATGATTAGTGCTAACAATAGGGAAAAAAATATTGGAACTATATATATAAAGACCAATGTTTCTCCTTCTTTTCTCCAATATCCCACATTTGATACTTATTATAGAGAAGAGGGTATTGGAACTCTATAAAGATCAATGCTTCCCCTTCTTTTCCTCCAAAATCTCACATTGGTTTTTAGAGATGGGGTATTGGATCTCTGTGACTCTATATATAAAGATCAATGTTCATCTTCTTCACACTTTTCTTGAATCTCTATGACTCTATATAAAGATTAATGTCCCTCTTCTTCACATTTTTCATATTGGGATGGGATTGTTGGCTCTCAAATTAATCAACAATCCAGATTTTAAAGTGAAAATTAAAAAATAAAAATACAAAATCGGTGGTTTTCAATTTGATTGGTTCCATCGGTTATTACGATTTGGACCGGTTCAATTCAGTTTTTCCCGATTGAACTACAAAAATAGTTTTGGGGAGGTTTCGGACTGGTTCCGGTATCGGTCCCTCCGATTCTGAAATCATTGCATAAAATGCAAATTTTCAGGCCTTAACAAATTAAATTTAATCAGCAGCTTACATACTAAAAACGAAAAACATGTGTAACCAAATTGATTTAAATCACATCATATGATTCGACTTCAACTTCAAATCGACCCCTTCTCAAAACTATCAAATTTGTATGCAATTCAACTTCAACTATCACCATTTCAAAGCAACCAACAAAATCGACACACAAATTATAAAATAACGGCCAAAAAGAGAGGTGCCCTGGCAGTTGACAGCCGAGAGCCAACACCACAGAGGGCATAAGCTGGTTGCGAGGCTGGGTGGGCGTAGAAACTAGAAGTGCGGCTGGGGGTGGGCTCAAATGTGAAATGTGGAGGGTCATTTAGGAGTTTGTATCAATACAAGAAAATATCAGTTATCCTATTTTCTAATTTTAAAATTTGAACTGAATCGAAATAACGATATTCTTATTTTTGAAAACCAAAGGCCAAAATATTTAGGTGGTAATCGAATCGAAATATAGATTTTCTTATTTTTGAAAACCGAAATCGAAATATTTAGACGATAACCGAATGAAATTAGTCGGTTAAATTCGGTTAAAGAAATTATTTTGATTTTATCCTTCCCCTAACCTCTCAACAACTCTTTGACTAGTTATGATATTTAGAGCATTTTTTCTCAATTAGCTTGACTCTATACTTCGTGGGTCTTAGCTTGGTTCATCTTTATTCGAACCAGTCTGAATAAATCACTTACAACATATTCCATATATTCTTTTCAAATAGTACCTCCGACCACTTGAAAGGTAACCATTTGCTGTTTGCACATTGAAAATTTCTAAGATCTTTATTTGTTTTTTGCACGTGGATTAATGAGTATTATTATTATAGGTAAAGTGGACAGTTGTATTAAAGAGAAGTGGTGAGTCATATTGTATACTTTCTTTACTAAGTATAGGAAATTAATATCTTTGAAGCAGACGCAAGGAATAGTGAAACGATTACCTTGTAAGTGGCCGGAGGGAGTATTTAATATCACTTTTATTTGTACAAATATTTACATTAAATAATTATTATATTTCTTAGTCGAATTTATTCTCTCTTTTTCCTACTATATATTCACCTTCATAAAATAGAATTCATTATAAACGGGAAACAGTTTAAGGCAAAAACTTGTGTATACCCGCGCGCACGGGGCCACACACCGTGCGCTTTTAAAATTTTGTATTAAATTATATACTTTTAGTATAAAGATGTGTACCCTTTATTTT
Source organism: Pogostemon cablin (assembly GCA_023678885.1). Lineage (NCBI taxonomy): Eukaryota > Viridiplantae > Streptophyta > Magnoliopsida > Lamiales > Lamiaceae > Pogostemon > Pogostemon cablin. Next base: position 16,190,226 of record CM042965.1, on the reverse strand, counting down.
TTGAAAAAAATAAAAAATATTAATAAAAAGTGGATACCCTTTAGAACAAAATGGTGTACCATTACTAATTAAAGTGTATACCCTTTAAAACAAAATAATGTACCCTTACCTATAATACTAAATTCTAAATGCGCACAGTGTGCCGTACACACAAGCCTCACTCCAAGTTTAATCTGAAAGTTAATCATTTATTTCTGCCAAATTTTAATGTTTAAGGTGTGCTATTGAAATTTTTTAGATTTAACTTCATCAATTATTTTAATATTTAATAACACTTTTATTTGTGCCAATATTTATATCAAATAACTATTATACTTTTTTCTATAAAATAATAAAATAAAATTATGCTTTTATTTATTTTCTACTATTCTTCTGAAAAAATACTATATTTTTGTACGTAAATAAGGAAAATATAGTTTTTTAAGATTAATTTGGATTTATTTTTAATTATAAGTATAATATGTTATGTATATTAAGTGTGGATAATATTTTTAAAATAATTTGTATGTGAAGGTTAGTTGTTTTTAGTGTGTTTGGCAGATTCAATTTTTTTTTTCAATTTTACTCTATTTAGAAATAATTCAATTTTAATCTTGACGTTCAATTAATACTTTTGATTTCAATCATAAAATTTAATTATACTAATAATGAATTTTATTATTTAAATTTTGCTTTTTTATTTTACAATATAAATTTGGTAAATATGGGAGATATTTTGGCATATTTGACTAATTTTTAATCAATATATGCTTAATTTATATTTATATATACATATATATAAAAACAAACTTAATTTCTATTTTTATCTTCAACTTTTCTCCATCTTTTCAATTTTAGTAAATAAATTTGGTAAATATGGGAGATATTTTTGGCATATTTGACTAATTTTTAATCAATATATGCTTAATTTATATTTATATATACATATATAAAAACAAATTTAATTTCTATTTTTATCTTCAAATTTTCTTCATCTTTTTAATTTTAGTTAATTTAGTTTTCATTCAATTTTATCTTGACCGTCCATTTAATACTTTTGATCTCAATCATAGATCCTATTTATGATAATAATAATTTATTTATTTATTTTTTAATTAACATTATAAAATTGATAAATATAAAAAATATTATTGGCATATATTCTACTAATTGTCAATTAATATACTAATAATAACTTTAATAATATCAAATATTTCAATGCTATCTTTGATAATTTTTCACCATTTTCATACATCGTTGATTGCTTTTAATCACGATCGTCCATTCTTTCCAACCATTCTATATAAATCTTACCTAATCAAATTCTTATTTTTTATTTTTTTTCCTTTGATGTTTCTTCATTTTCTTCTCTATTTCACTTTCATACTATTTCTAATCTACTTTAATTTGTTTTACCTTTTATACTTTACTTTTATTTGATTTGATCTAATGTACATGTTCAATCATGTATCATTCTTTTTTTTTAAATTTTGTTATCTTTTTTTTCGATTTTTTTGTTTTATTAATAATTCTATAAACTCTATTTATATGCTTTAATTTATTTTATCTTTTATACTTTATGTTAAATCATTCTCATATTTGATCTTATGTGCAAGTTCAATCATTATCATTCTCATGTGAAGTATTATTCTTCTTTTTTAGTTTTTATTATCTTATTTTTGTTTCTCTACGATTTTTGTATTTACTTTATAATATAGTCCTATAAACCTTATTTATATACTTTAATTTATTTTATCTTTTATAATTTTATTTGATCTTATTTTCAGATTCAATCATTCCATTTGAGGTATCATTATTCTTTTTTATTTTTCGTTTATCTTATATTTATGTTTTTTTCTTCTTTTTTTTGTATTCTTCATATATCCTATAAACCACGTTTTATAATTTTTTTAATCTTAATGATTTTATTTTTATTTGATTTTATTTGCAGCTTTACTCATTAAAAAAAGTTATCAATGTTTGGAGTGATGAATTTGGATTATCAATAATTAATTTCAGAATGTTTTCTTTATAATTTTATAATCTCTATTTTTATACTTTAATTTATTTTATTTTTATATTTTTATTTGATCTTATTTTCAGATTCAATTATTTCTCCTGAGGTATCATTCATTTTTTTTTGTTTAACTAATAATTTGTGATTTTTCTTCATTTTTATTGTTTTCTTTATATTTTATAAATCTAATTTTAATTTTTTAACCTTATTGTTCATATTTTTATTTGATCTTATTTAATTAAATCTTTATGATTAATGTATGAAATTTATTTTCAAAATTTTGTGATATATTTTAATTTTTTTTAATTTTATTTTCATTAGGATCATCTCCATAAATATTATTTTAATATTTATAATTTATTATATTAAATAATATTTTATATTTTATTTTACCTATATTATTCAATTAAAAATAAATATAAATTATAATATACTATATCTTTTTTAAAAAACAGTAATTGAGTTTTACAGAGAGATTATATCTTTTTTTTAAATAAATAGATATAAATTAAAATAAAAAATTAATATAATTAATAATAGAAATTTAATATGTACTCTATTTATCTTAAATGCCGAATCAAATTTAATGTTATAAAAAATAAATGTATAAACAATGCAATTTAATTGATGAATATAAAATTATGTTATGTTAAAAAAATACATTTATATATATATATATATATATATATATATATATATATATATATATATACATAAAAAAGCAAACATAAATTTTCACTTTAAGTTTTTAATTTTTTTCAATTTTACTTTATTCAGAAATTATTCAATTTTAATCTTGACCGTCCACTTAATACTTTTGATTTCAATCATAAAATTTAATTATACTAATAATATAAGGAATCTAATGTAATTAATAATAAAAAATTAATATTTATCTTAAATACCAAATTAAAATTAATATTATGAAAAAATAAGCGTATAATAAATAATACAATTTAATTGATATATATAAAATTACGATATGTAAAAAATTTACGTTTGTATATTATATATAAATAATTAGCAGTTTATATAAAATATATAAATTCAGAAAAAAAAAATATATATTATAGCTGAAATAAAAATAAATAAATAAATATAAAAGTACATAAGTGTTATACAATTTTTTCTGTGCAACGCATGGAGGGTAATATATCTAGTTTATATAAAGAAAATGTAGTGAAAAGCAAATTAAATTATTGAGAACAATTTAAATTTGGGGTGGTGCAATTTTTTTTTTTATTTGGCATATATAGTACTCCTTCTGTCCTTATTAACTCTTTATAGGTATGGAGTTTAAGAAAAAAATTTATTTTAACTAATTTTACTGACTGTTAGGATATTGTAATATTTTTAAATAATAACTAAATAATAAAGTAAATTATGTGAGTTAAGTGAGAGCGATATATTTTAAAATATAATATAGTTTAAGTTATTTATTTTGACATTTTTATTATTTTTAAAGGATGAATAATATAATACGATAAATAAATAAGGATTTAGTGAAAATTTGTTGGTACGGACGAATGAGTAATTACTCATTTTGGGATATATTAGCCATAATATAGTGGGCATGACCAATTAAAGAAATTATCGAACCACAGGGAGGAAGGTACTAGGGTCTAAGCGATCTCGTGTTTGTCATAGTATTATAGAGATGAACGAGAAGGGGAGATAATCAAGAAATGACAATAAAATAAAAGGATAGATGAATGGAAGATGGATGAATGAGCCAAGTAGATAGAGATGAGATTAGCAATACTTAAAGCATGGAAAATCTAGGTATCATGCAATGAATTCATATGTGTCATGGGTAAGAGACTAAGGGCCAACACTAAGATCACCTAAACTCCCTCTCGGAATGAATAGGATATGGTTCTAAACATAGCTCAATGGATTGGTTCTCACTTAAACAATTCCAACTAGGTACTAAGCTTAAATGAGAGTCCCTTCACACAATTAATCAACCTCTCGATCAAACCAATTACATGTCCTACCAAAGGGTTCTAAACTATGAAGGACTTCTCAATCTCTTCACAATTTATAATGCACATGAGGTGTTTGATGAAATGATTCACTCAATTATCCTAAGCATGTAATTGATTTCTCAATCTAATCACATATCTAGAACAACTAAACACACACATCAACAAAACAAATCAAGCAATTAATAATCAATGATAGAAAATCAATTAACACATTCAACATAATCATTCAATTGCAAAATACCCAAAATTATCTAATACAATTCATATTGCTAATCTCACAAGGGAGATTAGTCTCTCATGTTCATAAAAAAATTAACATAGACATTAAAATCCTTACAAAACATGATAAACAATAGGTTTCAATACAAAGTGTAGATGGAAACTCCCTTGGATGTCTCCAATAGTGATCTTCTTCTCCCCCTTGCAATTCACCTCTCTTCCTTGCTTCTCTAATTACTTGGATGAAGGATTTGATGGTTGGATGAAGGTAGATCCAAAGGGTGAAGAATGGATGAAGGTGAAGGTGAAAAATGGAGGAAATGGTGTGTGAGGTGTGTGGGAAAGGTTGGAAAATCGGATCACTTTATCAATTGTTGAATAAAGGGGTATTTATACCCCTTGGGAAGCTTCTAGAAGGATTCTGATTTTTTCTGATCCCAGACACGACACGAGTCGTGCGACGCAACACGGCCATAAGGTGGCCGTGTTGTGTCTTCTGTTGCTCTCACACGGCCATTCTGGACAGGGTCGTGTTACGCAACACGCCTCGTGTGCTGCAACACGGCTCGTGTGCTGTAACACGGGCACAGGGTGGTCGTGTTGGATCTTCTGATATCGGCACACGGCCACTTCTTACAGGGTCGTGCGCTGTACACGACCCGTGTTCTTGCTGTCCTGCTTCCTCTTTCACTGTTTTGGCTCGTTTTTCCTCGTTTCAACTCCGAATTGAGATCCGCTTTTTCCTACGTCTTCCTTATCATATCTAGCATCTAATAAAAAGTGAAAATCATAGGTTTAAGCTCATTCACACACATTTCAATAAAAATACAAAATACAACCAAATAACATACAAAATACGGATAAAATCATACGAAAAGACACATAAAAAGATACTAAAATTTAGGTGAAAATATCACTCATCAACCAATTCTGACCCTCTACGGCTCCCTACTCGACTCGAGTTGCTAGGTCGAGTTGACCCTTGCAACTCGAGTAAGGCCTTTTTGATCTCGTTTCTTGCCCATCTTCAATTTTACTTTATTTTAACCTGTTTTAACCTTCAAAACTCAACAAAACACCTTAGTAGCACCATAATCATGCAAAATACGTAAACTACGTAATCCCACATGAATATAGAGCCTTATTCTATTAAAAAAGTGCATTATGGACCAAAAAGATATAAATTTCCACTCTTGTCAACCCCCCAAACGGCCATGTTGTTCATCCCCGAACAACGAATTCAAAATAAGAGAGATATGAGAGTTGAAATTACACAGCAAATAGGAGATCACATAAATCTAAACTAAGATAATATACTCAAATGTCAAAATCTTATCAATCAAAACACGCACGTTAAATCAGTCACTTCCCATTTCAGAATGCTCATCATCCACTCTCACAAAAGGTACTTACACTCATCACTCAAGTGTGAGCTATACACTTTCATGGCTAAAATATATGCACCCAAATCAATCCACATGCACGCGTTACCATAAGCTTGACAATCATCTAGACTCTCCACCAATTCGAAAGAGTCGATGATGGGATCACAAAGGATTTGCATAAGGTTGTAACGTTGGCTCTTTGGATAAGGGTAGGTAAATATGGGATACGTGACTCGATTACTAGTAGAGAATCAAAAGTAGAGATTTTTCTTCAACACGTATACTAGACAAATCAATCTCCTTCTCTTTTTTCTCTTTTCACCTCTTTTCATAATTCAATCCTCCCTTAACATAAATGATCGATGTCCTCTTTTCATTTCTTTTTCTTCTAAATAACTAGGGTACCAGTTTCAGGCACTACCTTATAACTGGGGTACCAGTTTTAGGCACTACCCCCATTTTTTGCAAATTTAAACCATTCTTATCTTCACTCACTTTCAACCACATTCATCTTCCCAAATTTCATTACACACCACAAACCTTACTCCTTTAATTCTCTACTAAGATAGGTATTTAAAGGCCTTTAAAGGATTAAGTTGGCTATCTTTATAGGCTTCCAACGAATAAGGCTTAAAGGCTCAAATGGAAAACTAAGGATTATATAACAAGGTAGGATAAACATTTGGCTAGTGACTCAAATAAGAACAAAATGGCCTAAGATCATTTTCCATCATCTAATCAATCACCTGGCCTCAAGTAGGTCAAAAGTCATGTTCTAAAATACATGCATGTAAATGATGCTCTTAAGAAATAAACCAATCATGTGTAATTTTCATGAGTATTAGATCTCACTTGGGTTAAACGAAATAATGAGCACTCCTACATAGGCTTATGAACCAATTTTAATAATGTAACAATCTTTAAGAATTCTAACATCCAAATACATCTCTAGCTAGATTATCACAATTATCTCACAACACCACATTAATACTCAAATCACTAATAGTAAAACTCAATCAAATGCTTAGACAAATCAATCAATCATCATCAAGAACCAAAAATTAACCACTGATGCTAGGATAAACATGCAACAAAAACAAAGTAACAACACACCTGGACAATCACAAAAAATCAAAAACTCAATATAATCAAATGAATCAAAAATACTGAAAAATCGCAAAAAATTAATTATCCAAGTATACCACAATGAAGAGAATTTACTTCGGTGTAGTGAGACAAGGTATGTGTGATACCTCCCCAAACTTAGGCCAAACAAAGTGATAGACTAAGTTTGTAAAGAAGTATATACTGTAGTCCAGCTACACCTAATAAACTTCCTCAAACACAGACTCAATAAAACAAATAAAATGGGAGGGTCGGCCCCCAACAAGCGCTCATGTTTAACGTCGGAGAGTCACGGTGGATACCTCTTTCTTAACTACTGAATTGGAGCACAATTCTCTCACATACGTACCTTCAAGTATGTCTTTCCTCTATCATTATCTACTCCAACCACCTCACCTTTTTTAGTCATCGATACAGGATCCTCCATAGGTATACACGAATTGAACAAGTTAGAATGCTCAACCCCCATATAAAAAAAATTCGGAGGTAAGTCTGGTGGCTTTAAATATGGATCATCCATGTTTCCTGCAACCAAAAGATTATCAAACATAACATCAGAGTTAGTAATAGGAAAAGTAAGAGATTCGCTTGTTTTGTTGATCTCCTCTACCACTTCAACTCTCTTCTCCTTATACTCAACCTCCTTGGCTGTAGATTTTATTTCCTCTTCAACAATAGCCTTCTTATTATGATTCACTATATCAGTAGTGGTCCTCCTTTTCTGTTCATCCCTGGCATCACCTAATGCAAGTAACTTCTCTAGATAGTCAATACATGCATTGTTAGATAAACTCTCGAACTCTGCATCAGACAGGTCAAAATCTTCCACTACTTCCACCGTCTTGCACTGTTGTTGAGTCGCAGGCCACTGCATCTCCTTATTCAAAGAAAAGATAATTTCCTTATCATTGTCCCTCAGCCTCAATTCTCATTTGAACACATCTATGAGAGCTCTTCTAGTAGCGAGAAATGGACGTCCCAAGATCAAAGGCGCGCCATCCTTATCATCCTCCATATCAAGTACTAGGAAGTTAACCGAAAAACCCATCTTCGAAACCTTGACCAGCACATCTTCAACAACCCCCTCAGGGTATGTCAGTGACCTATCTACTAACTGTAAGGCCATAGATGAGAGTTTCAACTCCCTTAAACCAAGCTTCTTGTATACTGATAAAGACATCAAGTTTATGCTAGCTCCCAGATCACATAATGCTCTTCTAGAAGGTCCTTTTCCTATCTCACAAGGAATAATGAAGCTACCAGGATCCTTCAGCTTCTCAGGTAACTTTCTTTGGATTATAGAACTGCAATTCTCAGTTAGGTTAACTATCTCCACACTGTCTAGCTTTCTTTTTCTCGAGATGAGTTTCCTTAATGAACCTTATGTAATGTGGCATCTGATCCAAGGCCTCTGAAAAGGGAATAGTAACTTGGACATCCCTCATAACTTTAGCAAATTTTCTGAACTTCTCATCCAAGCTCTTTGACAACTGTTTCTGAGGAAACGGAAGTGGTACCTTTGTTTTTGGAAGTCTCAAACTGTCTTTCTCGAATACCTCTTCCATTTCTCTCAACCTCTTCGCTCGCTGCCATTTTTTATCAGAAATGGCTTGATCAGATTATTTCACTATAGAATTTGGAAACTCAGGGAACCCCGGAGGTGAACTTGTGTCGAGTTGGGGTTGAACTACTTCCTTAAGCACTGTCTGATTTGCAGGATCTCTACTCAGCTCGATTTTGTCACCCCCAATCCTGGCTCGGCTTGAAAATGGACCGAACTAGTGACCAAGTGACCCTGCTCTTTTTTATTCCATCCTGCCTCATTTCTGTTATGTCCTGCATCAGTTCTTGACCACACTGCTTCTCAGACCTCAAAGTAATCGCATTTGCACTCTCTTTATGGTTGATTTCCGTATCTGAATGAAATTTTCCCTTCTGAATCTGCTGCTGCTGCTGATTTACCATAGTGGAGATCTGACCCATAGAATATGTGAGACTTTGCAACTGCTTGTTCACTTCCTCATTCTGTTTTGTCATATTGGAGTCCATAAACACTATGCAGTTATTGATCTTATTGATGGCAACATCATTCTTTTGCATGTATTTTGCCAACACATCATAAATATAGGGCTTTCCTTCTTCAGGCTTCGCTCCATGGTCAAAGTTTGGAGGGTATGGAATTTCATTGTTTGGATTTGAATAAAAGAAGTTCTCATGCCTCTGGTTCTGCCAACCTCCTTGACTGCTAAGACCTCCTTGATTGCTAGGTTCTTCCCCTTGGTTATTCCTTTGGTTGGAATTGCCTTGAGGGTATCTGTTTCCCTACCAATTTTGAGGTGCTCTTGAACACTGAAGACTCTGTCCCATAGCCCAATTCGCGTCCTTAACCCCCTGAACATTCATAACAGTATCATCACTTGCTTGCCCTTGATTTCCTCTACTACTATTACCTGATATCAATGTAACCAGATTTTTGTTCATCTGCTCCAATTGAGAGATGACCTTATCATTTCTGTCAGCCTCGGAGAAATTCTCTTCAATTTTTGCTACTTTACCAAGTATATAAGTCCCACAGATTCTTTCAGATGGCCAATTTCTAGAGTTCATAGAGATATCATCGAACAACTTCTCTACGACATTTGACATCTTGCCAAAAATCATTCCTCCTGCAGAGGCATCAACTAATACTCTAGATTCATTGTCGAGGCCATTGTAGAAAACACTGATTAGCTGGGACTTTTTGAAACCATGTTGAGGACATCTCCTCAATGTGTCAGTGAATCTTTCCTAGGCCTCTCCAAACGATTCATCTCTCATCTCTTTGAACTGATTAATTTCTTGCTTCAGTGCAAGAATCTTCCCTGGTGGCATAAAACGATCCACAAACAACTGCTGCAACTCAGTCCAGTTAGCACAGCTATCTCCATTCAACTTGTCATACCACTCCCTTACCTTGTCAGCTAAAGAAAACTAGAAAAACCTCATCTTCCATCTGTCATTTGTAGCATCAGCGGCTTTAACTATATCCATATAGCTATTGAAACACTTCAAATGTCCATAGGGTTCATCGAAGAGGCCTCCGGTAAAAGGATTTTTCTCCACCATATTTATCAGGACTGACCTTATGTCGTTCGTCTCATCAGCTTGAACGGCCCCAACTACGCCTGATCCTCCTAAGTTGGTGGAATTGAAAGTTTTTCGGATGACGATGTCATCCTCATGCGTGACTCTTTCTCCCCTAACTACTGTTTTTACTGCTGTTCTACTTCAACTTCTGATTCAGCCTCTTCTGAGATAGTCTGTTCTTCGATCTGTTCTTTTTCCTCCTCTATGACTGCTTCAGGTTCCAGTATATCCACTTTCTTTTTCTAAATAGGTACCTTAATAGCCTTCGGAGGTGCTTTGAGATTCTTTGCTAATCCTCTCCTCTTTCTTGCAGATGCTTCAACCTCCATATCAAATTCGAGATCTTGAGCTCCCTTCTTTGACATGGTGTGCATGCAACTTCAAGGAAAAATCAAGGTAAAGATAATTAAATCTCAAAGAAAAAAATTCTAATTAAATAAGTAATACAAGCAAATGAATAATTTACTGTCCCCGACAACACGACGCCATAAACTTGTTAGGCATTTTCTGCGCACTCCAATTAAAATCCCTAAGTGTAGGGATGTCAATTGTAATGGCAAGTACCCCTGTTAAATATCGTTCCCACTTAGACAATTAATTATCTATTTAATTTATATTACTCTTTAACTAGAATTATTGTAACCAATTTCCAAGTTTCTGAATATGATTAATTACTAAAGAATTGAAATGACAAATTACTTAAAAATAAAAGTAAGGAATATTCAAGATTGAGTACAAAGAGAAGTAACAGCTCTAAGGTTTTAGGTGTAGTGCAATTGATTTGATTTCCTAGACGTCCTATTGTTTATTCGTGTTATTTTAATGAAAATACATAAGAAGATGATGCACGAATAGTTTTGAACCTCCTTTCTAGATACTATAAGGTAAATTTCATAAACCTACGGTGGCTAATTAGACTAACGTATATTCTTTGAAAGTACTACTCAAACTTATTAACTTCCTGCTTTAATTCTTAATTGCATTGTTCCACTAAAAATAACAAATATCTTATTTACCAGCCCTTAGGATTATCGTGTTCACGGGCAAACTACTATAATCCCTAGAAAACAGACAATATCGAGTACGAATGCACACAAGCTAACAAAACACACCAAGCATCATGGGAAACATCAATAGCATGTTATGAAGACGTTACAAACGCATAATATAATCTGGAAAAATCAAATAAACAAGAATTATCAACAACATAAATTAACAATATTGGTCTAGGTTTCCAAATCAATTACATCTAACCTTCAATCTTTAGAACTATAAAAGGTTTTTAGCCCATGAGGTTACAAACAACCCTCGTGGCTGACAAATACATAATCAAATCACAAAAAGAAAAGATAAAGAAAAGATACAAAACCTTAGTGTCACGTGGTTCTCGTTCTTCTCCCATCTCTCTGATTGGATCGTTCTCTCAACTGCACTGGAATCCTCCTTTGGACTGATGGAATGAATGGGTGGATAAATTCTTGTGTGTGGATATGGGTGGATGATACGTGAATTGAATTCATGTTTTGTTTCTGTGGTGAATGATCGGTCCTCCTTCTACAGGTGTTTGATCCACATTATATACTCTGGGCCTCAAAACTGACTCTCCTTGGGCTATTTTACATGTTTTCACGCAGTGGAGATTAAAAATCCTGATTTTGGCACAAACTTACGCAACACGAGTTGGAATGCCCTACTCGAGTAGGGAACACGACTCATGTTACACAGAACTGCAACTCATGTACCCTAACACTAGTCGTGTTATCAAGTCAAGTACTCGCCTGTCAAGTCGTGTTACGATGCTCTGAAACTGGATTCTCTCCATACACCAACACGAGTTGAGTTGGCAAGTTGAGTTGTCGCCTATCAACTCGTGTTGGCTCTCTGGATAAAATTCAACGCTGCTCTTCCTTACACAACATGCAACTCGGCTTGCCTACCACGCAACTCGACTCGAGCTGCAAGTCGAGTTGCTTAAGACAAGTCGAGTTGGCTCACTGACCAATTCTGACCCTCTACGGCTCCCTACTCGACTCGAGTTGCTAGATCGAGTTGACCCTTGCAACTCGATTAAGGCCTATTTGATCTCGTTTCTCGCCCGTCTTCAGTTTTACTTCATTTTAACCTTTTTTAACCTTCAAAACTCAATAAAACACCTTAATAGCACCATAATCATGCAAAATACGTAAACTATGCAATCCTACACGAATATAGAGCCTTATTCTAGTAAAAATAGTGCATTATGAGACTGAAAAAATTTAAATTTCCACTCTCATCAGCCATTCGGATCCTTATCAAAGCAACATTCAAAGAGGGTATTGATACACCAATCAATATTGCAATCTTTGATAAAAGGATCAAGAATACAAGAGAGGCATGCCTGGGAGGAATCTCAGGAAACCTGTATCTGGGCAAGGTCGCATCCTACATCTATCCAAGGATTGCCTATAATCTAGTAGATAAAGTTTTCAGGAGAGTACTCACTCTTCATCAAGACTTCAAGAATAAAGATTTGATGAAAGAAGGGAACCGACCATACTCTATCTCCTACAGTATCTCATATGCTCTCTCCAACTCTCATCATTTGGATCTATTCCAAATGAAGGAGTACATTGAGATACCAGAAGTGTTCGAAAGGGTTCTATGCGCAACAAGACAAGAAACAATAGAGTTACTGCCAATCCACGACATGGATTTGTTATTCAGGGATAAGCCGATCTAGAGCTAGCAAGACAGCCTTAGATTCGAGCAGAGAAGGATTTCTTTCCAAGAAGACAGAGTGATTAGTGAAAAATAGGGAAAGAAGCCGATCGTGGAGGTAATCCAGGAACCAGAAAAGTTCACAAATAAAGGTGAACAAAAATGCCAGAAGGATGGAGAGGAGTCGAAGTAATATTCGATATCACCAAAAAGGAAAATTCTATTCCTTGTGATGTCTTATATTATCTTCAACAGCCAACAATTGGGAGATACCAAGGACAGCTCAAACTTGGTGATCTTGAGCTAATAATCGAGGGAGTTGCAGGAAGATTCCCAGAACAACTAGTACTGGGATTGGAGTTTCTCAAGGATCACGAACCTTGGGAAAGACTACAAGATAGAATGGAATTCACGGTCAAAGGGAAGAGATATAAGGTTTACTAGCAGAAGCTCAGGGTTACAAGCTCTGATCTACCCATGGCCACAAGTCCATTTTCGATATATATCACCATCGGGATGATATATAAGGAGTATCGTGCAGAGTATTTTGCGGCATACATCGATTCAAGAGCCGGTATTCTTGGCGCCATTGCTGGGGACGGTAGTTACTATTAGTTTATTATTTCTAGTTTGATTAAGACTTTTATTTGTGATTATTTATTTTTATCTAACCTTAAATTTTTTTTGAGATACTTGTGCACTAGGAAAAGGAGAGGAAGGAAGGAACGAATAACACACTGTGATAAACATGGCTGGAGCAAGGCATGATCCGGATAATATTGCCATATGTGAAATTTTCACGAACTATGGGATTGGCAACATGGGGTTGATAGGAGCAAGGGGGAAGATGATAATTTTGAGATATATCCCGCTCTTATTAACATGGTAGAAAAGAATCCCTTTTCTGGAGGTTGCTTTGAAGATCCATATCAGCATCTCAAAAGATTCTTTGGTTATGCAAATACTCAAAAGGTTGCTGAAGCTAATGATAATGCTAGGCTAATTGCCTTATTCAAGTTTTCATTAATTAATAAGGCGGAAGCTTGGTATGAGACTCTTGATGCAACAGATTGCACTACATGGGACCAACTGCAGCAAAAGTTCTTGGGGAGATACATGCCACCCTCAAGGATCTTAAGAATGAAGCAAGAGATCACCCAATTTGTTATGAATCACGGTGAGATATTTTATGAGGCGTGGTATAGGTTTAAAGACATGCTCAGGAGGTGCTCGCAACATGGGATGTCTAAGGCTGAATACATAAGCATATTCTACTATGGATTGGATTGTGAGTCGCTTATTTTTATTGATGCATCATCAGGAGGAGAGCTGTTATCTAAGACAGCACTTGAAGCAGAAAAGTTGTTTGAAGACATCTCTATGAATTTACGTGATTGGCCGGTAGGGAGAGTTAGAGGATCATATGTACTTGGCAAGGTAGCGCAGGTTGAACATCAAGTGGTGAAGCTAAATAGGGATGATGAGATCGTCTCTAGTCTAGCTAACATCAACAAGATACTAGAATCCCAACAGAAGTAGATTACAGAGTTGACACAAAGGGTGCCTATTATCCAGCAGCACGAAGTGAAGAGTGTTGAAGGTACCATCAATCGATACATGGCTGAGAATGATGCAAAGATTGATTATCTTGAGGATACCATGAATGTTGATCATGCAGATTTATCTAAGCAGTTGAAGGATCTTACCGTGATTATGGGGCAGATGGCCGCGAATATGAATCAATTGACACAAATATTGGAGAATAATACCATCACATTGATGTCCGGGATGCAGTACGAAGGTCCAATGAAGTTGGTGAAGGAAAATGACAAAGGCAGGGCTCCCGTTCGACCAAGCTTATGCCGTTTGACCAGTCCTAATGGTCGAATGGTGGTCGAACGAGTTTTGGAAAAATAGAATCCCGATGCTCTATTTTCTGTTCCGCCATTCGACCAACACAGATCCGTTTGACCAGACTATATTGGTCTAACACTGGTCGAACAACGCAGGAGGAAATGACTTTGTGATCACAGCCGCCATTCGACCAAAGCATTGCCATTCGACCAGACCACCAAGGTTGAACGATGGTCGAACAACAATAGGAAAAAGAGAGTCCACGATCAGCAACCTTGTTCAACCAAACTCAGTCTGTTCGACCAGACACACTTGGTCGAACAGAGGTCAAACAGTTTGGTTCAATGCCCGATTCGATACCGAATGCTACACCTGTTATTCAGAACACTCCAGTACCATCTTAAGAGAAAAATACTGAGCTTATAGTTGAGAATAAGTGAGAAAGAGCAAAGAGATTGAGAGCCGAGAAGGATAAAATGAAGGAGGTTGAACATGATAAGTGGGGAAGACCAAAAACCAAGATACCTCCTCCGTCTCCTTCGAGATTGGCCAAAAAGGGATTGGAAGAAAAGTTCAAGAGGTTTCAAGATGTCATGAATAAAATTAGCTTAAACATTCTATTCTTCGAAGCAATCATGGAGATGCCATACTATGCCCGATTCCTCAAGGATATTATATCGAATAAGAGAAGCTTGAATGGAGTGGAGACGGTGAACCTCTCAGAAAATTGCAGCTTGATCCTTCAAAGGAAACTGCCTGCAAAGTTGAAGGATGCAGGAAGCTTCACTATTCTTTGTGACATTGGAAAAGGGCCGGCACATAAAGCCTTGTGTGTTTTGGGGGCAAGTGTCAACTTGATGCCTTTGTCCATATTCAAAAAGCTAAGTTTGGGGGAGCTCGCTCCCACAGCAGTGGCTCTACAATTGGCGGATAGGTCCATGACTTTTTCGAAGGGTGTGATAGAGGATGTACTTGTTAAAGTGGATAAGCTTGTCTTTCCCGTGGATTTTCTTGTAGTTGAGATGGAAGATGACAAAGATGACATTCCCCTTATTTTAGGGCGGCCATTCCTTGCTACTGCTGGAGCCATGATAGATGTTAAGGATGGAAAGCTTAGACTGCAGATGGATAATAAAGATGTGGTTTTCTCTCTTGAACAAGCAATGAAGATGCCCATGGAGACTCAATCATGCGAGAGCATAGATGTGGTTTCTAACTTGTTTAATCTTGATTTTTCTAAGACAGATGACTCTGAATTCGAGTGGAAGATTGACAAGGAGGTGTCCAGACAGCCATGGGAAGAAGGAAATTCTGAGGATCATATTTTTGTGACTAAGAAAGGTGAGGTGATGAGTGTAGACAAGAAGAGAGAAATGAAGTATTTGAAGGTGAGGATGCGAGAAGACAGTTCTCTAATCAAGTAGTCTAAAAAGAGATAATCCGTCGTGACTCTACAACGTTAAACATGAGCGACTGTTGGGGGCTTGCCCCTTCTATTTTATTACTTTATTTCTTTCGTGTGTGTAAGAAATTTTTATATTTAAGGTGCTTACTAATCGGCAATTACATCTCTTTGCAAACTTAGTTTCAATTTACGTTTTTACTAAGTTTGGAGGGTGTGATGTTATTACCTCGTTGAAGCACCAAGAGTATAATCTTTTCTTTGTAATGTTTGCTAGGAGAGTTGATTTTTTGCAGTATGTTGAAACTTTATTCGATTTTGATGTGTCGATTTTTTGCTATTTGCCTAGTGTTCTGTGGTGTTTCTAGTGTGTAGAGTCGATTAGATAGTCAATTGATTCTTTCTTATAGTTCTCTTATTTTATTATTGATGAATCCTGTGATGAAGAGTGTTTGAGCTTTGATGATAGAAAAAGGTAGGAGAGTGGTAAGACGAGTTCTACACTGAGACTTGACCTGATCAAGTTGAACAACTCGAGGAGCTCGTGATCATTTTGAAGGAGAAATCAGGTGCATTCGTTTTCTTTTTCTAAATTTTATATGTGATTTTAAATAATGAGAGTGGAAGAATTGAGTTTTTGGTGATCCACATGTGAACTTATATTTTTAAATCGTGCTTGAAATTCATATGCTTTTGAAATTGATGAAGGAAGTGTACTTGAGTTATATTGTGGTATGAAGTTCTATATGTACTTGTGAGATATTGCTTACCATGAAAATTTCTCTGTTACTTGTTAAAAACCCATGTGAGATTTTGAGCCTCGTTGATCATGTTACATAATCACATGATATATTTTTCTAGTGAGTATCATTCTTGTGTGTATATTCTATAACTTACTTCTTGTCTTACTTGAAAATACATGTGTGTTAGATGATGGGAGATGATTTTAGGTCATCCTTGAACTTATGAGTCACTTAACCAAATAATTTCCTACCCAATGATGTGTATCCGTAGTTAGCCCCGTTGAGCCTAAAAACCTCATTCTTTTTATAACAGCTTGGGAATGAATGAAATTGGTGTTGAAACAGTCATTGAGCTTGAAAATTCATCTAAGGAAAAGCATGGAGTAGTGTTTAAATCTAGTACTCCATTGAATCAAGCACCCTAAGGTAGTGCTTAAATCTAGTACCCTATAGAGGATGCGCGAGGTAGTGTCCTAAACTGGTACCTCGAGAGAAATGAGAGAAGAAAAAAATGTTGTGCTAGAAAGAAAAAGAATAGTTAAAGTTGAGGAGGATGTTGTGCTTGATTGAAGTGATAAGGAAGAACGAAAGATCGAGAGATATTGCAGCTTGATTGATCCGAGCTTTGAGTCACTTATCCATATATTTTCCACCTATTCCAAAGAGCCTACATTACAACCAAATAAAAGACCTTTTTGATCCATGATTTGTTAGCTACAAGTAAAAGGAAAGTTTGAGACTTTTGGCAAGCTTATGGTTACGCATGCACTTGAATTGAATCTGAGCGTAAACACCTAAACCCATAAGTATAAATATTTTAAACTTGAGTGCGAGTGACATATACTTCCCGTGAGAATATGTGAATGGAGCATTTGATTGGTGGTAATTGTCTTAACTCATATGCTATGAATTGATTATTATATTTAATGAGAGTTGCATGACCTAAGTTGAAAACCAATTGCATATTGAAGGGGGTATTGGTCATAGTCTTTATTTCTCCGCTAATTTTCTTACACTCTTTCCCTTTATTTTTATTTTGTTGCCTCGGGATGAGCAATGAGTAAGTTTGGAAATTTATTGAGAGTGAAAATAAACGTGTTTTAGTGTCCAATTTAACACCTTTTTTATGGGAATTGTTGTTATATATTAGCACAAGTATCTTATATTCGATATATTTGAGAAAAGGTGCACTTGAGGTATTTTATTGTGTTTTAGGTGGAAAAAGGATCAAAAGTGCCAAGTTAGAGTAAAGGTGCAATTTGTGCAATGATGCTGAAAAATGCATGTCCAACTTGTGTAATTTTTATGTATTTGTATGGAGCTGTGAAGTGAACGTGTGATACATGGTTGGAAAGTCATAGAAGAGAGTGTCGTTTTGGCTAAAGAACACATTAATCGGAATCCAAACGGGAAAATTATGATCCAAATGGTGACGTCGTGCAAGCTGTTCCTATTCAGCATGACTTTTTATATATTCAAATATTAGTGTTTCTGTGAGTTCTCTTTTTGGATAGAAAGCCAAAGAAAATAGGATCACGTGAGTATAAGAATCACTCAAATCGGAGATTAGATAAGGAAGTTATGCTCAAAATCGTGAGGTCGCGCAGCTGCCGGCGAGAATTTCCGAGAATTTCTGGAAATTTCCGAAAATTACCTATTTTTTGGAGCACAATTAATCTCCTTATCACATAATCCTCCATGATTCAACCCATATATTTTATTTTCTTATTTAATTCCCTTCTTACATGTATACTCCCTCTGTCCCGGTCAAACTGCATCGTTTGACTGCATAAAGCTCTCACAAAAGTTACAGTAAACGTAGCAATATGGGCGGGACGGAGGAAGTATATATTTTACATCACTATTCATTGTGAGAAGAGCCACATCCATCCTACACCCAACAAGGGGGATCACCCCCCAACCATCATCCATATCCTTTCCTCCATCCATCTATTACTTTGAAAATTCGTTTGTGGAATCAAGAGGAGAACCAAGAGGAGGATACAAGATGGAGAAGGACGAGATGACTCCCGCATCTAGGGTTTTATTCGTTTCCTAAATTATCTTGTATTTTCCAAACATATGGGTAAGATCTATCCAACCCCCATGATTGTTCTTCGCAACATCATGGGCTAGAACCGTTTTGGTAGATCTAGGGTTTATGAAGGTTTTATGAATTAATTAAACTCTTTTGTGTGTCCTTCGTACAATACTATTTGTGGATTTATTTTATATATAATTGTGCTTTCTTAATCCATATTCACGGTCGTTTTGTATATCTTCAATTGCTATATAGAGTCTGAATATATATCTCGATTGTAGATTGAGTGCGTTCACAACTGAACAAGATTCCATGTTATGATTCTAAGTTAGGGGACTCCGAAACTTCATTAGAAATGAATGTTTATTAATTAAATTGAATTCGAGTTAGTAAGCAGGATAAAGATGGTAATTTTATAGTACCTATAAAGGGAGATCATATCAGGTTAGGTTCCAGACGTGAGAAATAATTGATACTGATAGTACCTAGAAAGGAGGGGTGAAATTATATCTCTTATTCCGAGGTTATTAACACGTGTTACACACATATTTACTTGTGTCTATAGAGTAGATTTGCATTGTTTAGTGATGCGTCCATAGTCCACAAGGCAGAGTCGGCCTGCACTTAAGAGGGAAGTTACCAAAGGACGGCGTATTATCAATTTAATTATTTACTAAATTAATTAAGATGAAAAGTAATAAAAGTTTATGGATTTAATTATTAAGCTACCAAATAATTAATTAAAATAACAAATAAAATAAAATAGCACTAGAAGAATACGAAAGTGAATCAAGTAGGAGAATAGGTAGCTCTAGGGTAATCCAATTTTAGTACTTAACTTCCCTCTCAAGAGCAGGCCGACTCTGCCTTGTGGACTATGGACGCATCACTATAGTATGCAAATCTACTCTATAGATACAAGTAAATATGTGTGTAACACGTGTGAATAACCTCGGAATAAGAGATATAATTTCACCCCTCCTTTCTAGGTACTATCAGTATATATTATTTCCCACGTCTGAAACCTAACCTGATATGATCTCCCTTTATAGGTACTATAAAATTACCATCTTTATCCTGCTTACTAACCCGAATTCAATTTAATTAATAAACATTCATTTCTAATGAAGTTTCGGAGTCCCCTCACTTAGAATCATAACATGGAATCTTGTTAAGTGGTGAACGCACTCAATCTGCAATCGAGATATATATTCAGACTCTATATACCAATTGAAGATACACAAAACGACCGTGAATATGGATTAAGAAAGCACAATCATATATAAAATAAATCCACAAATAGTGTTGTACGGAGGACACTCAAGAGAGTTTAATTAATTCATAAAACCTTCATAAACTCTAAATCTACCAAAACGATTCTAGCCCATGATGTTGCGAAGAACAATCATGGGGGTTGGATAGATCTTACTCATATGTCTAGAAAATACAAGATAAATTAGGAAACGAATAAAATCCTAAATGCGGGAGTCATCTCGTTCTTTTCCTTCTTGAATTCTCCTCTTGGTTCTCCTCTTGATTCCACAGATGAATCTTCAAAGTGGTGGATGAATGGAAGAAAGTATGTGGATGATGGTTGGGGGGTGACCCCCCCTTGTTGGGTGTAGGATGGATGTGGCTCTCCTCACAATGAATAGTGATGTGAAATATATATAGATGTAAGAAGGGAATTAAATAAAGAAATAAAATACATAGGTGAATTATGGAGGATTATGTGATAAGAAGATTAATTGTGCTACAAGAAATAGGTAATTTTCGAAAATTTCCGAAAATTCTCGAAAATTCTCGCCGGCAGCTGCGCGACCTCACGATTTTGAGGATAACTTCCTCGTCCGATCTCCGATTTGAGTGATTCTTATGTTCACGTGATCCTATTTTCTTTGGCTTTCTATCCACATAGATAAATCATAGAAACACCAACATTTGAATATTTAAAAAGTCATGCAACATGGAATAGTCGTGCTGAATAGGAACAGCTTGCGCGACGTCATCATTTGGATCATAACTTTCCCGTTTGGATTCCGATTGAGGTGTTCTTTAGCCAAAACGACCCTCTCTTCTGTGGCTTTCCAACCATATATCACATATCCACTTCAAAGCTCCACGCGAACACAGAAAATTACACAACTTGGACTTGCGTTTTTCAGCATCATTGCACAAATTGCACTTTTACTCCAACTTGGCACTTTTGATCATTTTTCCACCTAAAACTTAATAAAATACCTCAAGTGCACCTTTTTCTCAAATATATTGAATATAAGACACTTGTGCTAATATATAACAACAATTTCCATAAAAAGGTGTTAAATTGAACACTAAAACACGCTTATTTTCACTCTCAACATTATCTGCACAGCAAAGGAAGGAGTCTTTCCTAAAGGCTCAGGCGAAGATTTGCCAACAGTATTAGGGAAAGATATCTCACAAAGGGTACTAATCCTTAAAAGAGGAATCTAGTAAGCAGAGATCATGATTGGAGGAGCGGATCGTACCCCTTAGTACAAGGTAAAAACTCCACCGATATACTTTCATGATACCGGGGCAGACATTCTATTAGGAAATAATTTCCTACAGGCATTCAAGTATTTTACCTAAGAAAACGCAATAAGAAGGTTTATTTTCAGAACCCTTTATGAACATATGATCATCGCACCAAGACTGTGTAATGCATTTCAAAGAAAAAAGCCAATCAGGTTTCGCAGCAAGCGTGGTGATAATGAAGGTAAAATTAGCCATCCAAACTAAGAAGATATGGCTAAGCGGTCATTCAGATGAGAATCGAGACTAGAGGATAGAAGATGGATAAACTAAAGGAAAACACAATCCACCTTCTCAGAGCAAGCTTGGGAGAAAACCTATAGAGAGACGTCACAATCAAAGAACAAACATCTTTGGAGGACGTCAAGAAGAAAATACAAAGGAACTTCAACGAGGATCCTCTAGCCTGGTGGGGCAAAAACAAACTCAGAGCCTCGATCAAAGTGAAAGAAGGAAAAGAGCATGAGTTCGTAAGATACAAGTCTATCCTAATAAACTAAGAGGATCAGAAGGATATGCGGCAAATACTTAAGGAACATCTGGACCTTAAGTTAATATCACCAGGAGTATCTCCATACAACTGTCAAGGATTTCTAGTTCGAAATCATGGAGAAGTCAACCGGGGAAAGCCAAACTTGTGATCAACTACAAAGGGATTAACAATATCTTGGAGTTCGATGGATATTACATACCAAGTAGGGAACACTTAGTCAACTGTATCAAGAATGCCAAGGTATTCTCAAAGTTCGATTGCAAATCTGGGTTCTACCAGATTATGATGGAAGAGGGAAGCAAGAAGTTCACAACCTTCTCCACACCACAAAGCCATTATATATGGAATGTCATGCCTATGAACTTGGCAAACGTACCCCAGATATACCAGAGAAAGTATTGGGTTATATACTAAAAGTCTAGCTTTTTGTATGAACAATATTTAACAATTATTTGAAATGTGAATCATTGATCAAATGATTGCGTCTTATATTTTATTTATATATCCGATGCAATAGTCCACCTAATTTATATTGTATATAATATATTGTGCTACAACATGCGGAAGATCATAGTATCAGTTTCATTGTAAAGTATAAACAGATGCTCACAACCAAGATAGACGGGGACTTTCTATCGGAATGGTTGTAGTATGATTTGGTATTAGTTTGTCTTGACTATAGAATCACATTAGTATGCTTTGTGTGTATTGAGCAGGACTACTTGAGATTGTTCGACTTGTACTGTCTATATAGAAGAACTTGATCTCAACTATTATGCATGTCCGTGCTCTTAATTCCTATACAATAACCTCAACATGTAAGGCAGTATGTACTTTTTTGATTCATCAATGGGTGAGATTTACATGTAATTAAATCAACAAACTCGGTGAGTTGGGAAATAGTGTTGTCTCTATGATGTGATATTGATTGTAGAAGGAATTCGTGTCCGATATAGGTTGATGATGTCCCCTTGAGGAGCTAATAAGGATTATCATGTAAATCCTGCAGGTGAATTTATTCCGGCATGATAATGAGGTTGAGTGGTAATACTCTTCGATGAGATATTAATTAATGGAGTTATCAATAACTTAATTAATTAATGGACATTGTATATCTTAAAAATGGGGAGACTAACAGGCTCGTAATAAGAAGAAGCCCATAACGTAATTATGGGATTAGAACGGTAGTGCAGTAATAATATTTTAGTGGTATATATTATTATTATTGGACTTAAGTATAAGTTTTGGGATAAACTTGGATACTTAAGCCCAATGGAGGCCCAACTCTAATTTCTCCTCCTGGTCCCTGTTGTAGCCCATATACAAGTCATCTCAGCTGTTCGGAAACCCCTAACTAAATCACGCTTAACACTGTAAGGAGGGTGAGGGAACAATATATTGAAAAGATCTTGAGGATCGTCGCTCACACGACGTCAAGATTGGACTTGGGAATACAACAGAAGATCGGAAGGTTGTTTGCTGCTGCTATTTGTTAAATTCCATGATTTTTATAAAATCTTGTTGAACTCCAAACTTTATGTGTGCTATACTTTTGGAAAGCCACTGAAGAGAGGATCGTTTTAGCATGTAGATCACTCAAATCTGAGATCGGATGAGAGGGTTATGCCCAAAACGGTGAGACTGCACATGCTGCCTGCTAGAATTCTTCATCTTCTTCAACATACCCTTGTGAAAGGTAATACATTTCTATGTTTCTTGCTTCCACTAATTTAGAAATGCATGGAACTCTAACTGTTCACGTTAACCAAACGATCGAACGCCAACAGAATGATGGATAATCTTTTCAAAGATTATTTCTCATTCATGTTTGTCTATGTAAATGATATCCTCATAGCTTCAAAGAACATGAAGGAGCATTTGGCACATCTGGAAGTATTTTCAGAAGCATATCTAGTGATTTTTGAAAAGAAGGCAGTAATTGCAACAAGGTAGATCGAGTTTCTTGGAGTAGAGATTGATGAGTCCAGTATTATTCTACAACCACACATTGTAAAAAAAGTTCAAAGATTTTCTGAAGATCTTAAGGTCAAGAAACAACTCAAGAGCATCCTAGGAGTTGTCAACTTTGCTGGAATGTATATCAACAATCTAACACAATATAGGAAGGTGTTCAGTCCTCTATTAAAGAAAGATGCTGAATTCAAATGGGTGGAATCACATCGAGAGATGGTTAAACAACTAAAGGAGGTTTGTAAAAAACTCCCGAAGTTATCCATTCCAAACGACGAGGATGATCTGGTACTATATACAGATGCCAGTGACTATTTATGGGCAGCGATTCTAAATAAGTCCACACCGAAAGGAGCGGTGCCATGCAGATATTGTAGCGGACTATTTGCGAAGAATGAGGCAAAGAGATGACACATCAATGAAAAAGAGTTCTTTGCAGTTCGGAAGGCGTTCAAAAAATGGCCGCTGTTTCTTCTCGCGAAGAAATTTATCCTTAAAATTGATAACATGAGTGTCAAAGCCTTTTTGAAAAATAAAATTAAATCTAAACAAGAAAAGGCTAGACTTTTAAGATGGCGAGCTGATTGTCAATATTATGATTTTAATATTGTCATTATTAAATCTGTTGAAAATATTTTGGCTGATTTCCTGACAAAAGATTGAGGGAGCTGAGATAGACTCCATCCTGATCATTTCAAGACACCTGATGGACAACCTTGAGTTGCTCAAAAGGGAATTCAAGAATCTGGTACTCAATGCTGAGCGTGCCGGAAAATTATAAGAGAATGACCAGATCAAGTTGTCTAGTCGTATACGAGATTATATCCACAACAATGCGAATCTATTCGAGATCTTACGAGAGCTAATCCTCCGAGCTGTTGATAATAATCAATAAAAGGAGAGTATTCGAGAACGGGACTCTAAACTCGAAGCAAGGGATTCAAGTACTCTTAGCACGAGTCATGGATTTGAACTTCCAAAAGAAGAACTGATCCAAGGAAAATTCGAGGCTCTGGAGTCGTATCTAGAGTCGTCGAGTCAACCAGTATCTCTAGGGTAAAAGAGGAAGAGATCAGCCTTAGGCCTATGATGGACGCTGCTAAGGCTGGTATTAACTTAGCTGATTTTTCTCATTAGCAAGAGTACCAGGCCAGTTGGGAGAAATTGAACACAAGACAGGAAATTCACCTGGAAAAATACCGGGTAGATGTATCGGGGCTATACCCCCGAGTCTAGATGAGCGAGGGCTCAAGTCTGAACGATGTAAAGTAATGGTATGACTTTGGGGCGCTAGCCTCAATATATACTATCGCATTGGCTAAGAAAAGCCATTGTGAAGGCCTGGGAAAATAACCCGACTTTGTCCAGGGGAGATGTATTGGAGTTTTACTTCACTAGTGCGGCTCCAGAACCACTTCGGAGCAAGAAATATAATTTCACCCCCTTTCTAGGTACTATCAGTATCAATTATTTCCCTGGCCAATCGGTACTCTGACCCGATATGATCTCCCTTTATAGGTACTATAAAATTATCCTCTTTATCCTACTTAATAACCCGAATTCAATTCAATTAATAAGTATTCATATATGATAGTTCTAATGAAGCTTCGGAGTCCCCTCACTTAGAATCATAACATGGAATCCTATTTAGCAGTGAACGCACTCAATCTACAACCAAGGAATATATTCATACTCTATATACCAATTGAAGATGCACAAAAACGACCGTGAATATGGATTAAGAAAGCACAATCATATATAATATAAATCCACAAGTACTATTGTACGGAGTTTACACACGAAAGTTCAATTAATTCATAAAAACCTTCACAGCCCTAATTCTTACCTAAAAGGCTCTAGCCCATAATGTTATGAAGAACAATCATGGGCGTTGGATAGATCTTACCCGGATGTCTTAAAAATTACAAGAAAAATTAGAAAACAAAATAAACCCCTTGATGCAGGAGTCGTCGCGTCCTTCTCATCTTCAAAGTGATGGATGGATGGAGGAAATGATGTGGATGATGGTTGGGGGGTGATCCCCCCTTGTGGGGTGTAGTATTGTTGTGGCCTCTCTCCAGTCCAATATGACTAATCTCCCCAATATGATCTAATAATATGATCTACATCCCCTTTTATACTTGTAAGCTCTCCTTATGGGCCTTGGATGGGCTTTTACTTGAGACATAAGTCAAATTTGGCAAAGGAAACCCGTAATTACCAAAAATAGCATCAGCGCAATTCTGTTTGAACAAGTCAATTTTGGTCGAACAAGTCCCCCCTGGTCGAACGCTGGTCGAACAACCTTTCTATAAGAATTTGGATATTTTGTTCGACCAAACTTCATCCGTTCGACCAAGACAATTCTGGTCGAACATCTACTTGGTCGAACAAGCTTGCGCCGTCTCACCGTTTCGCACATAACTTCCACATTCGGCCTCCGATTTGCATATTTCTTGTGCTCACGTGATCCTCTTTTCTTTGGTTTTCTATACATATAAAGAAAACATAGAAAATCCAATATTTGTGTGTATAAAAAGTCATCCAAAATGGCACAGCCGTTTTGCTCGGCACAACTTGCGCGACGTAACTATTTTGATCATATCTCTCTCGTTTGGAATCCGATTGAGGTGTTATTTATGCCAAAACGATTCTCTGTTCTGTGGCTTTCCAAATATATATCACACTTCCAATTCAAAGCTCCATAAAAATACAGAAAAATTATACAAATTGGAAGTACGTTTTTCAGCATTCTTGCACAAATTGCACCTTTTCTCCAACTTTGCACTTTTGATCCCTTTTTTCCACCTAAAACATAATAAAACACCTCAGGTGCACTTTTTTCTCACATATATTGAATATAAGATACTTGTGCTAGTATATAACAATAACTCATCAAGCAGGTGTTAAATTAGACACTAAAACACGCTTATTTTCACTCTCAACAAACCCCCAAACTTACCCGTTGCTCGTCCCGAGACAACAAAATAAAAATAAAAAAGAGAGAGAGTAAGAAAATTAGCGAAAAATAAGGACTCTGACAAATACCCCATTCAAAATACAATTGTACTCAACTTAGGTCATGCAACTCTCATTACATGCATTAATCAATTCATAGCATACAAGTTATGACAATCACTACCAATTCAAATGCCTCATTCACATGTTCTCATGGGAAGTATATATCACTCATACTCAAGTGTAAAAGATGTACACTTATGGGTTAAGGTGTTTACGCTAAAATTCAATTTAAGTGCATGTGTAACCATAAACTTGCCAAAAGTCTCAAACTCTCCACCACTATTATTATGATTCGATAATGAGATCAAAAAGTACTTTTCTTTTGGATGTAATGTTGACTCTTTGGTAAGGGTAGGAAACATATGGATAAAGTGACTCAATTAGTAGTGAATTAAAACCGAAGATCTTTTGTACTGCAGTTTTTTTACACTTCGAGGCTATCCAGCTTCATGCTCCTCTAATTTTCTTTTCTCTCCTTTTTCTTCAAGCTCAACATTTTTCTTCTTTTCTTTTTTTTTCTTTCTTGAGGTACCAGTTTTAGGCACTACCTCTAACATCTCGGGGTACCAGTTTTGAGCACTACCCCTAAGCAACTTATTTTTATGCTCATAATTACTTGTACAACTCCAAATATTTTATTCCTTCCAAACTCCATCAAAATCAACTTCACACTTTGACAGCATTTAATTCTCCACTAAATATAGGAATTTTAAGGCTCAAATAGGATATCAAAGTGGCTATCTTCGTAGGTTGCCAAAGAAATAAGGCTTTCAGGCTCAAAAGGTCTAACTATGGATATATAATAATTTGGTAGGAAATTATTTGGCAAAGTGACTCGTAAATTCAAGGATGTCCTTAAATCATCTCTCATAATCTAACACACATGTAGTTTCAAGTAAGACAAGAGACAAGTTTTAAAATACACACACAAGAACGATACTCACCAGAAAAGAAATATCACGTGATTATGTACATGATCAACGAGTCTCAAAATCGGTTTTTAACAAATAACAGAGAACTTTTCATGGTAAGCAATATCCCACAAGTACACATAGAACTTCATATCACAATATAATTCAAGTACAATTCCTTCATCAATTTCAAAAGCATATGAATTTCAAGCACGATTTAAACATATAAGCTCATGTGGACCACAACCAAAAACTCAATCCTTCCAATCTCATGAATGAAAAGCACATATAAAAATGAAAATAAGGAAACAAGGGCATCTGATTTCTTCAATGTATGCACGAGCTCATCTAGTTGTTCAGCTCGGTCAGGCCAGAGCCTCAGTGTAGAACTCGTCTTGCCACTCTTTTACCTTTTTCTATCACCGAATCTCAAGCACACTCATCATCACAGAATTCATCAATAATAAAATAAGAGAATTATAAGAAAGACTCAATTGACTATCTAATTGACTCCACACACTAGACATACCAACACAACACACTAAACATTAGGTAAGTTGCAAAAAATCAACATACCAACACAGGTTAAAATATTAATATACCGCAAAAAATTAACCTCCTAACAAACAAACAACAAACGAAAGGAAAAATATACCCTTGGTGCTCATAAAACGAGGTAAGTACATCAAACCACCCAAACTTAATAAAAATGTAAGTCGAAATTAAGTTTGAAAAGAGATGTAATTGTCGAAACGTGAGCACCTCAAATATAATAACTCCTCACTCACACGAAAGAAATAATAAAGTAATAAAATAAAAGGAACAATCCCCTAACAGGCACTCATGTTTAACGTCGAAGAGTCATAATGGAATACCACTTTGTACTACTAGGTCAGAGGACGGTCTTCTCACATCCTCACCTTCAAGTACTTTCTTTCCCTCTTCTTATCTACACTCAGCACCTCACCTTTCTTGGTCACAAGTATATGATCTTCAGAACTTCCTTCCTCCCATCGCTGTCTAGACTCCTCCTTATCAATCTTCCACACAAATTCAGAATCATCTGTCCTATAAAAATCAAGATTAAAAAAGTTAGAAACTACATTTATACTCTTGCATGATTGAGTCTCCATAGGCGTCTGAACATCAGATATAATATTCTATACGGAAAACTGGATCAAATGTTGTTGCTCGACCAGAAAGATCGGGCGAGCGAGGGTATTTTGGTCGAGTGAGGTACCCCTTTGCGGATTTGCACCATACAGTCCCGACAAAGGCTGCTCGATCTCAGCTCGACTAGGAAGTTCTGGTCGAGTGGCACCATTTTGGTCGAGCAATGGACTGTATGCTGATCAGCAATTTTCAGATTCACAATGGGCTACACGACCTCTGCTCGACCAGAGTGATCTAGTCGAGCGAGTCGGTTTTGGTCAAGCGAAGGAACTGAAAAAAGAGCATTGTTTCTCTGTTCTGTGAGACTTTGCTAGATCGTTGCTCGACCAACAAGTTTGGTTGAGTGATGGTCGAGCGGGCTAAATTTACCTTTGTTTTCATCCACTGGCATCATCTGGCTTTCGTACTGCGTTCCTGATCTCAATGTGATAGCTTTGTACTCTTTCGGATTCATTATGTCTTGAGACGAGAATTTTCTTTTCTCCAACATTTGTATCAATTGATTCACGTTCCCGGCCATCTACCTCATAATCAAAGTCAGGTCCTTCAACTGCTTAGATAAATTCTCATGATTTGTATCAATCTTTGCCTCAAGCTTCTCCTCTAAGCGATCCATTCTTACATCATTCTTAGCCATGTATCTATTGAAGGTAACTTCAACACTCTTCACTTCGTGCTGCTTCATACTAGGCCCCCTTTGTGTCAACTCTACAATTTGCTTCTGCTGGGACTCTAGTAGCTTGTTGATATTAGCTAAACTAGAGATGATTTCATTATCCCTATTCTGCTTCACCACTTGATGTTCAACTTGTGCCACCTTACTTAGTACATATGATCCTCTTACTCCCTCCGTAGGCCAGTCACGTGAATTCATAGCGATGTCTTCAAATAACTTTTCTGCTTCAAGTACTGTCTTAGATAACAACACTCCTCCTAAGGATGCATAAATAAGAATACGCGACTCACAATCCAATCCATAGTAGAAGATGCTTATGTATTGAGCCTTAGACATTCCATGTTGTGGGCACCTCCTGAGCATGTCTTTAAACCTATCCCACGCCTCATAAAATTTCTCACCCTGATTAATAACAAATTGGGTGATCTCTTGTTTCATTCTTAAGATCATTGAGGGTGGCATGTATCTCTCCAAGAACTTCTCCTGCAGTTGGTCCCACGTAGTGCAATCTGTGGAATCAAGAGTTTCATACCAAGCTTCTTCCTTATCAATCAAAGAGAACTTGAATAGGGCGATTCGCCTAGCATTATCATTAGCTCCAGCACCCTTTTGAGTGTTTGCATAACCAAGAAATCTTCGGAGATGCTGATATGGATCTTCAAAACAACCTCCAGAAAAGGAATTCTTCTCTACCATGTTAATAAGAGCGGGATTTATCTCAAAATCATCATCTTCCGCCTTGCTCCTATCAACACCATATTACCAATTTCATAGTTCGTGAAAATTTCACGTATGGCGACATTATCCGGATTCTTCCTTGCTCCGGCCATGTTTAGCTCAATGTGTTATTCTTTCTTTCCTTCCTCTCCTTTTTCTAGTGCACAAGTACCTCAGAAAAATTTAAGGTTAGATAGAAATAAATAATCACAAATAGAAGTCTTAATCAAATTAGAAATAAAAAATTAAAAATAACAGTTGTCCCCGGCAACGGCTTCAAGAACTTGATGCGCGTTTTCTTTGCACGTAAAATTAATCCATAAGTATGAAGGATATCGGTTGTAGCTTAAGCAAGCGGCCAAGTTAAATATCGATCCAAAGAAAGGCGTATTATCAATTTAATTATTTACTAAATTAATTAAGAAGAAAGGCAATAAAAGTTGTGGAATTAACTATAAACTACTAAATAATTAATTAAAATAACAAAAAAAAATAAAATAACACTAGAAGAATACGAAAGTGGATCAAGTAGGAGAATAGGTAACTCTAGATTAATCCAGTTTCACGCATTAATTTCTCTTTCGTGTGTTGATATCCGACTCTACCTTGTGGAATATGGACGCATCACTAAACCATGCATATCTACTCTATAGACAAAAGTAACATGCGTATAACACGAGTGAATAACCTCGGAGCAAGAGATATAATTCCACCCCCTTTCTAGGTACTATTAGTATCAATTATTTTCCTGGCCAATTGGTATTCTAACCCGATATGATCTCCCTTTATAGGTACTATAAAATTATCCTCTTTATCCTACTTAATAACCTGAATTCAATTCAATTAATAAGTATTCATATATGATAGTTCTAATGAAGCTTCGGAGTCCCCTCACTTAGAATCATAACATGGAATCCTATTCAGCAGTGAACGCACTCAATCTACAACCAAGATATATATTCAGACTCTATATACCAATTGAAGATGCACAAAAACGACCGTGAATATGGATTAAGAAAGCACAATCATATATAAAATAAATCCACAAGTAGTGTTGTACGGAGTTTACACATGAAAGTTCAATTAATTCATAAAAACCTTCACAACCCTAGTTCTACCAAAAAGGCTCTAGCCCATAATGTTATGAAAAATAATCATGGGTATTGGATAGATCTTACCCGGATATCTAGAAAATTACTAGATAAATTAGAAAATGAAATAAACCCTAGATGTGGGAGTCATCGCGTCCTTCTCCGTCTTGAATCCTCCTCTTGGTTCTCCTCTTGATTCCACAAACGAATCTTCAAAGTGATGGATGGATGGAGGAAAGGATGTGGATGATGGTTGGGGGGTGTTCCCCCTTGTGGGGTGTAGTATTGTTGTGGCCTCTCTCCAATCCAGTATGACTAATCTCCCCAATATGATATAATGATGTGATCTACATCCCCTTTTATACTTGTAAGCTCTCCTTATGGGCATTGGATGGGCTTTTACTTGAGACATACGTCAAATTTGGCAAAAAAACTCAAAATTACCAAATATAACATCAGCGTAATTCTGTTCGACCAAACCAATTTTGGTCAAACAAGTCCCCCCTAGTCGAATGCTAGCCGAACAACCTTCTGTAAGAATTTGGACATTTTTTTCATCCGTTCGACCAAGACAATTCTTGTCGAACAACATCCACTTGGTCGAACAAGCTTGCGCCGTCTCACCGTTTCGCACATAACTTCCACATCCAACCTCCGATTTGTGTAATTCTTGCACTCACGTGATCCTATTTTCCTTCGATTTCTATCCATATAAAGAACTCACAGAATATCCAACATTTGAGTGTATAAAAATTCATGCAAAGTGGCACATCCGTTTTGCTCGGTGATGAGTGTGTAAATTCACAAGTTTGGCGCTATGTTTTGTGCTAGTTTTGGAGAGTTTTGATGTGGAAATATGTGGAAAACCTATATATATTGTGAATTAGCATGAATCAGGTGTTAGTGGAGCTATTCGAGTGTTTTCTTAGCAAAAACGGAGTGAAAGAGCCAAGAATCGAAGAGACGGAGTCGAAGCCACGCGAACCGCCCAAGAACTAGGTGGGTTCGACCTGGTTGGAGGAGGGTTCGACCTCTCCAGCAGGTCGAACCAACATTGCTGAGCTTGCAGAAGAGGATTCGACCACGACTCGAGTGGTTCGACCTGTCCATCAGGTCGAACCATGGTCGAACCAGTTCGCAGGAAAGAGAATTCGACCACGATGTTTGAGTTCGACTTGCCAGTTGGTCGAATCGGGAGCGGGAGCTGTCCAGTGATGAGGTTCGACCTGGGGTTCGACCAAGGCCTAAGTGGTTCGACCTGTCCAGAAGGTCGAACCTGTGCAGAATTCTTCCAGTAGCAGGGTTCGACCTGGGGTTCGACCTGTGGCCAGTTGTTCGACCTGTTTGACGTGGTCGAACCTATGCGCGAGAACTTACCTTATCCGGATTTTCGAGGCCGAAACGCGTGAGATCACTTAGAAAGCCCATTCCAAGCCCTAGAGACGTGATTACAAGTATAAAAGGAGGCTCATACAGAGAATGAAGAGAGCTTTTGATCATCAATTATAAGAGAGACAAGAGTAGAGGTGGTGATCCATCCGGAGGGCTGTGACAGAGGTTCGCTGAAGGTTCAAGTAAGAATGATCAATCTAACCATGATTGTTCCTAGATCAATCATGGGCTAGAACTACCTATTATTCTTATTGATCACAACTGACTTTTCTCTACTCTTACTATTTCTTTTTGCTATTTCGATTAGAAGTTATTATACATTAAACCTTTACAATTACTAAACATAGTCTAAAATATACTAGAAGATAACGAAATTGATATTTAACCGTCCCTTGGGTTCGATATTGTAACTTGGTCATCTTCGCGACTACAATTGATATCCTTATACTTGAGGATTAATTAATGTGTTGAGAAAACCCCTATCAAGTTCTTGGCGCCATTGCCGGGGACGGCGTAAAATATCTTTTTTTGTATTATTTCTAGTTTATTAGGATTATTTACCTTGTTTTGTTGTTTTCTTTCTTATTCGTTTTAGGTGTATGCTCACAAGATCAAAGAAAGGTAATCTTGAACCGTATAATCCTGAGATTGGAGCATCATCAAGAAAGAAGAAGAAGAAAAAGAGCAAGGCAAAGACAATTGACCCAACTGAAGCTCTGAATTTTGGAGTCGAGGTTGACGAGCAGATTTCGCAAACGATTGAGGCTACAACTAAAGTTAATTTGGAAGTAGAAACAGTCAACATGGCAGCGAATCCGGATAATCTAGCCATCCGAGAGGTTTTCAGAAATAATGGGGCTGGAAATTATGAGCTTTTAGGAGCAAGGGGAACCAACACAGCATTCGATCTTCATCCCGCTCTTATTAGCATGATAGAAAGAAACTCCTTTTCCGGAGGGTCTTTCGAGGATCCGCAGCAGCATCTGAAAAAGTTCTTGGGCTATGCAAGTACTCAAAAAGACGTAGGAGAACATGAAGATGCTAGGAAGATCCTTTTGTTCAAATTCTCGCTTACTGAAAAGGCGAGGGATTGGTACGATACTATTAACGCAGCTGAGTGCACCACGTGGGAGCAATTGAAGTTAAGGTTCTTGGAAAGGTATATGCCACCTTCGAAGGTGTTTAAGATGAAGCAAGATATTAACCAATTTGCTATCAGTGGAGGTGAGAAATTTCATGAAGCATGGGATAGATTCAAGG
This sequence comes from Pogostemon cablin, assembly GCA_023678885.1. Taxonomy (NCBI): domain Eukaryota; kingdom Viridiplantae; phylum Streptophyta; class Magnoliopsida; order Lamiales; family Lamiaceae; genus Pogostemon; species Pogostemon cablin. The sequence continues at coordinate 16,156,389 of CM042965.1, read as the reverse complement.
ACATGCTCAGGAAGTGTCCTCAACATGGGTTATCTAAAGCCCAATATATCAGTATATTCTATAATGGATTGGACTGTGAATCAAGAGTGCTACTTGATGCTTATTCTAATGGAGCATTGCTTACAAAGTCATCCGTTGAGGCCGAGAGATTGTTTGAAGACATATCGATGAATTCAAGGGATTGGCCTACTGATAGAGTTAGAGGTACGTATGTTCTTGGAAAGGTAGCTCAGGTTGAACAAGCAATGGTGAAAACAAAGAGAGAGGATGAGATCGTTTCGAGCTTGTCCAATATCAACAAACTACTTGAGTCTCAACAGAAGCAGATCAGCGAGATATCTCAACGAGTGCCAATCATGCAGCAAGAGATGATGAATAATGGAACCATCCAAGAAGAATTGGAGGAAGCAAATTATGCCATGGGTCAAAGTATTCAAGGAACGAGGTACCCAAATCAAGGAAACCGGAATTACCAAGGGAACTATCGAGGGAACTTTAATAATCGTGGTCCCTCTGGTAGTTATCAACAGTAACCAATGAGGCCTGAATTTTCATGGAGCAATACGAACAATGCAGTGCAACTTCCGATGGGTGTTGATCCGGGAGAAAATGTGGAAGAAGGGAAGCCTGGTTTTGAGGATACTGTGAACCGGTACATGGTAAAGAATGATGAAAGAGTGAACCGCCTTGAGGCAAAACTTGAGAAAACCCCTATCAAGTTCTTGGCGCCGTGTTGAAGAAGCATATTTTTGCCTGTTATGGAGTTCCTAGAGCACTAGTTAGTGATGGAGGTTCCCACTTCGTCAATAAATTTATTGAGAAGGTGCTTAAGGATTATGGTGTTAAGCATAGGGTTACTACACCCTATCATCCGCAAGCGAATGGGCAAGCAGAGGTTTCCAACCGTCAAGTTAAACAGATTCTGGAGAAAGTGATAGGAACTAATAGAAAGGATTGGGCTATGAAGCTTGATGATGTGTTATGGGGGTTCCGGACCGCTTACAAGACGGTGTTAGATATGTCACCGTATCAAATTGTCTATGGGAAGCCATGCCACTTACCTGTAGAGATTCAACACAAAGCATTTTGGGCTTTGCGACGCTTGAACTTGACCCTTAAGGATGTGAAGGAGTTGAGGATAACTCACATGAATCAATTGGATGAGTTTAGGAGTCGTGCTTACAAGAATTCAGAGATTTATAAGGAAAGAATGAAAAGGTGGCATGATTCTAAGATCTCATACAAGGAGTTCAAGCAAGGAGATGAGGTACTACTTTTTAACTCTCGTTTGAAGCTTTTTGCAGGCAAGTTGAAATCTAAGTGGACGGGACCGTTCATGATTCATCGAGCCTTAGGAGGGGGGAGTTTTGAGCTTATTGACAAAGATGGAGATGTTATCGCGGCGAATGGGCATCGGTTGAAGCATTATAGGTCGCCGGATGATGCGTGTGTCATTTTTGATGATACCTTGGTCTGATTTGGTACCGTCGTGACTCTCCGACTTTAAACATGAGCGCTTGTTGAGAGCTTACTTTTCCGTTTTATTGTTTTATTTCTTTTGTGTGAGTAAGAAATTTTTATATTTAAGATGCTTACTAATCGGCAATTACATCTCTTTTCAAACTTAGTTTCGACTTACGTTTTTACTAAGTTTGGGGGGGTGTGATGTTATTACCTCATTGAAGCATTAAGAGTATAATCTTTTCTTTGTATTGTTTGTTAGAGGAGTTGGTTTTTGCGGTCATATTGAATTTTAATCGATTTTGATGTGATGATTTTTTACAACTTGCCTAATGTTCAGTGGTTTTTGGTTGTGTTTTCTTTTACGGAGTTACTCATGAATGATGTTTTGTGGGACAATTTTTGAAGTTGTGCTCTAGATTGTACCTAATGAAGTTGTGTTGAAGCTTGAAGTGTGTAGTGAATGAAGAACACTCAGTTTTGAAAATCAGGAGGATGGTTCGACCAACACTAGGAGTGGTTCGACCAGTGCCAGAGGTCGAACAAAAGCAGAGAAAGTCGAACCGGCATTGAAAGTTGTCCAGAGAGGAGGTTCGACCTAAGCCATAGTTGTTCGACCTGATTAGAAGGTCGAACCTAAGGTCGAACCAGTCAGTTCAAAGCACTCTATTTTCCAGAAGAGGGGTTCGACCAATTCAAGGATGGTTCGACCTGATCAGCAAGTCGAACCCATGTCGAACCGAGAAGATCATTTGTCCAGAAGAGAGGTTCGACCTCGTCATCCATGGTTCGACCTGTTCAGGAGGTCGAACCTGAGGTCGAACCAAGCCAGGTACGCGATTTAAGTTCGATTTTTCAGAGGGGTTCGATCATTTTTTTGAAACACCAAACCTCGAACCATTTCGAACCTCTAAACCCTTGCACAAATTCTTCAATTACACTTGATTTCACACCGATTACACAATACTACACCTTGAATTTTCGATTCGGTCGCGGATTTGGGCGGATTTCATCGCGAGTTAGGGCTGAAATCGCTATTTTTGGTTGTTGTGTGTTCTCGATCGGTTGTTCACCATGGGCAAGACAAAAGGTATGTTTTTCCAACTCAATTACTTTAGGATTGAAGGTTTAGGTAAGAAATTCGATGTGAATAAGAGCATTGATGTTGAGTATGGTTGAATTTCATGGTGAATGTTGATATTGTGAATTGTTTCATATGAATTCTTGTTTCTTGGTTTTTGGTTGTTTGATTATTGATAGAACTTGAATTTTTATGAGGATTGATCAAGGATGGAACATATCATAGAATGAGCATGTTGATTTGGTTTGAAATTGATGAAATTGAAGTAGTTCATTGAGAGAAACATGTTGAATTTTTGATTGAATTGCTTAAATTGCTTAATGCATGCTTGTTGGTTATGTTTTGATGATTAAAGAAGGTGTGATTGAAGATGTTTTGAGAATGTTGAATAAGCAAGTGGTGTTGAGATGATAGTTTGTGTGAATATGCATTGATGCTTGAAGTCTTGAGTAGAGTATGTGATGTGCTAGTAAAATACTTGCTTTCTTGTCTTGTTGGTTGGATTGAAGTATTTGTTTTCAGGAAAGGGACAAGGATCAAGTAAAGGAAAAGGAAAGACAGAGGAGGAAAGATCGAAGAAGAGGCATGATAGGCCTTCGAATTTGGACAAAGTGACAAGAAAACTGAGGCTACAAGATCGTTTACCCGATAACTTCAAGATTCAGATGCAAGATTGGGATGAGATTAAAGAGAAGTGGGAAGAAGTTTCAGACAAGATAGCTCGCACTCGATACCAAGATGATGAAGCGATGAGGATAATGAGAATAGGGAATGATATATTTTGGATGTTTGATCAAGTAGGGATCCGAGGATTCATGGAGTTGAAGAGGCCGACGTACTTCCATGTTACAGCGGAAGTAGTTTGCTCATTTGAGATGGAGAAGGACCCGCTTGGGTACCCATATCAGTGTACGTTTCAGCTTGGTGGAGTGAGTAGGAGATGGACGTCTGAGGATTTCAATGAGCTGTTTGAGACGCCTTTAGAGATCCCTCGTTTAGAAAATGCTACATTCAGTGCAAAACGGTTTTGGAGGGAGATCACCGGGGAGATTCGTGATTATAAGACCAGACACGCTCGTGCTTCCGCAATAAAGAACCCAGTCTTTAGGTACATGGACCGCGTCCTGAGCAACACGTTATTCGCCCGCTCGGAGGGGAGTGTTGTGTCTAGAGGAGAGCTTTACGCCCTGTGGTGTATGCTAAATGGGGTGAAGTTCAATGTTGGATCTTATTTTATTGCGCAGCTGAATCGATTCAAGACCATTGGATTTCAAAATGTGAATATAGGAGGGTTATTGACGATCGTGGCTGAGCATTACAACTTGGATCTCACCGGCTTTACACCAGTAGAAGGAGAACCCGATTTGATGTTGAGCACGTGCGTGAAGGGAGGATTTGCCCATTTTAGAAATGGAGATTGGTTTTTCACGAGGGGTCTTAAGCCTTTCGAATTTATGTTCCCCTTCGACGTGAGCAACTTGACAACTATTCGGGAAGCAAGGAATAAGTTAATGAATTCTCTTGGACATACCGCCTTATCCGTGGCAGTGAAGTCGGGTGGAGATTGGAGAGCGGTAGCACAGATGTGTGCTGAGGGGAGGATGGCTGAGTTACAGCAGATCGTTGATCAAGGAGAGTTCCGTCCACCTCAGCCACAGCAGCCTGAAGAGGAGGATCAGGTGGATGAGCAGCCGGAGATGGAGATTCCGGAAGAAGAGCAGCTTGATGTGCCTCATCATGCTCCAGTACCGCAGCAGCGGCGAGCAGTTCCGGGTACTCGGGAGCAGCTTTGCTTGATTCATGAGCAGCTGATCGCGGTGGTAGCTGCACAGCAGGAGACGAACAGGCAGCTCGCGCTCGCTAACGCCAACTACGCCACGCTGAACGAAAGGTACTCTGCCTTGGATGAGCGTGTTGGTAGAGTGAGTAGTCGAGTGGATATGATGGATATGCACATTACCAGTCTGTGCCGAGCTGTGGAAAATAGGATGGATGAGGATGACGATGATGATGAGGATGATGATGCTCCTAGGGAGTAGGCTCAGGTTTTCTTTTGGCTTCTCCGATTCATCTTATCTCCCATTCTTCTTTTTATTTTTACAGATTGGGGTGTGATTCATGTGTGAGTGGCATGTACTTGATGTAGTTGATCTTGTATCATTGTTTTGTATATGGGTTATTGATTCTGTGCATTCATGTGTTTACGTGTTTATTTTCATTGGAAAGAGCATGAATAATTTGTTAAGTATATGGAATTCATGAGGAATTGATTTTGATTATGTGCTATGAGGAGTATTAGGAATTGATTACCTATGTGAGGATTTGAGCCTTTATCATGATTAATCATGATAGTTTATTTTTGAGAGAATCATTCGTATGAACGTATTCTAGAACTTGGCTTGGAGTCTTGTGTGAAACTTACAATTGATGAAATATTAGGATATGATCTTAGGCCATTTTTGATTAATTGAGTCACTTAGCCAAATTTTACCTTTCCTAATGATTTTATAAATCTTTGGTAGCCCTGTTTGAGCCTTTTAAAAGTTTTTCTTTGGCAAGCCAAATATAAGAGCCTTAATTACCTTATTTAAGCTTTGAAAATACCCTATTCATTGGTAGAGAGAGTAAGGTGAATAAGTGTGGAAGAAGAAAAGGAAGATGGAGTGAGGTTTAGTAAGAAAAGTGCATGGTTAAATCTTGTTAGGGGTAGTGCCTGAAATTGGTACCCCGAATTGCTTATACATGGGGCTTGAAATTTTTAAGAAGCAGCCGAACGATGTTCGAGAAGGGTAGTGCCTACAACTGGTACCCGAGCGATCAAAAGAAGAATGATGTTGATGCAAGGAAGAGAAGAAAAATTAAAAATTGCAAGTACAAGAGAAGAATTGGAGGAGAATATGAAGCCGAATGAGAAATCAAGAACCTCCAAGGTAACTCTCTACTAGTGTCTTAAGTCACTATGACCAAATTTTCCTACCCTTTCCAAAGAGCCAACATTACAACCTAGAAACAAGTCCTTTGTGATCCTAGTATTAATCTAATGTAAGTTGATTTTTGAGACCTTTGCCAAGATTATGGTTACGCGTGAATATGAATTGATATGAGTGTTTATACTAGCCTATAGTGCCTCACGCACGAGCGAAAGAGAGTAAAGACTTATCTTGTCAGCGAGATTACTTAGTACTCCAAATGGTGTGTGATTGGATTGATTTTACATGAGTGAAATATATGATGCAAGTAATTCTTGTTTGATTCAATGAAGTGGCACGTGTAATATGTGTTGCACTAGATCTTGTTGAATTATACACGACTCCTGTGGTTTAAATTGGTTACCTCGGGACGAGCAACATGCAAGTTTGGGGGTTTGATGAGTGTGTAAATTCACAAGTTTGGCGCTATGTTTTGTGCTAGTTTTGGAGAGTTTTGATGTGGAAATAGGTGAAAAACCTATATATATTGTGAATTAGTATGAATCAGGTGTTAGTGGAGCTATTCGAGTGTTTTCTTAGCAAAAACGGAGTGAAAGAGCCAAGAATCGAAGAGACGGAGTCGAAGCCACGCGAACCGCCCAAGAATTAGGTGGGTTCGACCTGGTTGGAGGAGGGTTCGACCTCTCCAGCAGGTCGAACCAACATTGCTGAGCTTGCAGAAGAGGATTCGACCACGACTCGAGTGGTTCGACCTGTCCATCAGGTCGAACCATGGTCGAACCAGTTCGCAGGAAAGAGGATTCGACCACGACGTTTGAGTTCGACTTGCCAATTGGTCGAATCGGGAGCGGGAGCTATCCAGTGATGAGGTTCGACCTGGGGTTCGACCAAGGCCTAAGTGGTTCGACCTATCCAGAAGGTCGAACCTGTGCAGAATTCTTCCAGTAGCGGGGTTCGACCTGGGGTTCGACCTGTGGCCAGTTGTTCGACCTGTTTGACGTGGTCGAACCTATGCGCGAGAACTTACCTTATCCGGATTTTCGAGGCCGAAACACGTGAGATCACTTAGAAAGCCCATTTCAAGCCCTAGAGACGTGATTACAAGTATAAAAGGAGGCTCATACAGAGAATGAAGAGAGCTTTTGATCATCAATCATAAGAGAGACAAGAGTAGAGGTGGTGATCCATCCGGAGGGCTGTGACAGAGGTTCGCTGAAGGTTCAAGTAAGAATGATCAATCTAACCATGATTGTTCCTAGATCAATCATGGGCTAGAACTACCTATTATTCTTATTGATCACAACTGACTTTTCTCTACTCTTACTATTTCTTTTTGCTATTTCGATTAGAAGTTATTATACATTAAACCTTTACAATTACCAAACATAGTCTAAAATATACTAGAAGATAACGAAATTGATATTTAACCGTCCCTTGGGTTCGATATTGTAACTTGGTCATCTTCGCGACTACAATTGATATCCTTATACTTGAGGATTAATTTGTGTGTTGAGAAAACCCCTATCACTCGGCACAGCTTGCGACGTGTCACCATTTTGATAATATCTCTCTCGTTTGGAATCCGATTGAAGTGTTCTTTACGCAAAAATGATCCTTTTTTCTGTGGCTTTCCAACCATGTCTCACACTTCCAATTCAAAGCTCCACACAAATACAGAAAAATTACACAAGTTGTACGTACATTTTTCAGCATTCTTGCACAAATTGCACCTTTTCTCCAACTTTGAAGTTTTGATCCCTTTTTCTACCTAAAATACAATAAAACACCTCAAGTGCACCTTTTTCTCACATATATTGAATATAAGATATTTGTGCTAATATATAACAATAATTCTCATCAAGCAGGTGTTAAATTGGACACTAAAACACGTTTATTTTCACTCTCAACGGCATGGATCAAGTAAAGTTCCATTTAAATTCGAGCACAAGACAATGAATGGGTCCTTCCTGTTGAACAACTTAACGGGAAGAAAAACACAATTTGCAGAGGATGCTCTCGAAGATAAGCGAGAGCTTTTTTAGGATAATAAGTTACCGATGAATAAACAAACACATCGAAAATATTGCAACATGGCCCTCTTTGGGAAATGGACAGAAAAAATATGCTCAAGCTGCTCTACCCAAAAGGAACCAGAATTTGGGAAAGGAGTAAGATTAGGCATAGGAAGAAGAAGGATTGCTGGACTCTCTCCAACAAATGAAGGAACACGTGGAAAGAAGATAATAAAATCTCTTCGAGGCACACAAGAGCCGGAGGACCCTTCGAATACCAATGGAGATAAATAACTCTTCAAAAAAGTAAGGGTCGGATGACTTTTCAAAGGGATAAGGGATCATGTGATCCTTCAGAAGGGGCAAAAGACGAGTGCAGGATAGCTGCCAATAATAATGGATAGAAAGACGCAAGCAGTGACGCCAGTACAATGACATAAGCAGTGACGTCAGCAAGAATAGAGAGGCTTTGAAATCCGGATTTCACATCCGAAAGCCTCTATAAATAGTAGAGTTGAGAAAGCAGAAGGCATCGACCATCACCCTCTGTTTTCTCATCCAATAAACTTTGTAGTTTCTTTCTTTTCTTTGTAGGAGTGTTTCTGTTTCAGCTATCATAGGTAGCTAAAGGAGTTTCTCCTCTTGTTCTGTGAGGATGAGTGTGTAATAAATTTCTCCATTCAATAAATAAATAATCTTGGGCTATTGCCCACATGTAACCTTCCATTTTATTTTGCAACTTTAATCTCCATACTTTTCACGAGAAACAGTAGTAGTATCCTATGCACCCGATGTAGAAAACGAAGTACTGAGGTCCGCTGAAGAAACGGGATTGAACCATCACACTGCGGGGCGCGTGATTGGCTGTGAGGAGCAGCTGTAAAACCTCTCGGATACCCGGAGGATTAACGATCAAAAAAGGTACTATTAATATTTCAAGTTGGTTAGTAATGAAAATAATATTGTTTAATTAATGTATGGAAACATGTTGAGCCTGATATGGTTGTAATGTAGTATGTCTATTTCAATGAAAAAAGAAAATTGTTGAAAACGGGAATTAAAATGAGTATATTTGAGGTTTTAATTATATTTTATAAAAAGAAAAAAAAAAGGGAACAGTTAAAATCGCAGTAGAAATGGCGCTTCAACTTATTAAGTTAAAGTGTGATCAAACTACTATATTCAATTAAAAGAATTTCTAAACTACCATATTTTATTAAATAAACCTTGAAAATGTGTTAATATTTTTTAAACAAATTAAAAAAGAAAATGTGTTAGTTTTTATAGGATGGGAGGAAGTAAAATTTATTGTCACCTAAAGAATAATGTACTCCAATATATACTATTAAAAAAAAAGTAAGAATGAATTTTTTTAATAACCAAACACACGCTTATCTATGTTATATTTGGGTTTATTATTTTAAATGTAATAAATTATCTCTATATATAAACATATAAATCCTATTAAGCCTTATATCACTCTTTATTATACATTTTTTTAATTAATTTTATTTTTATTTGTCAATTCTCTTTCATTTCTTCTATATTCGATTTGACATAAAACTTAGAAGGAAAATTTTGGGTGAAAAAGTCTAACGGCTCTCTTTATGAAACTAGTTTTTCATAAACTCAATTAAAGAATTTTAAAGAATCTTATTTGGTTAATATGAAATTATAAAATTAAAAAATGAGTTATAAATTAAAATTAATTGGACTTAAATAAATTTAGGGAGGATTACTACTAGGTACACAAAAAAACCCTAAATTACTATGAGATACAAACATACAAAAGTATTACTACTAGGTACAAAAATATATAGTGATATTCCAATATTACCCCTATTAATGTGTTGCACATAAATATTGTGTGCAGCAAAAGTTCATGTGCAGCAAAGTGTGTGCAGCAAAAAAAGTGTGTGCAGGAAAAAAAAAGTGTGTGCAGCAAAAAAATGTGGTGGTCCGGCGGCGGCGGTCCGGCAGCTTTTCCGGCGGCGGCAGTTTTTCCGGCGACCAGTTTTTTTTTTTCTTTTTTTTTTTGGACGAACAGTTTTTCCGGCGACCGGCTGCCGGAGCTCCGGCGGCGGCGGCACGGCAGCTTTCCGGCGACCAGTTTTTTTTTTTTTTTTTTTTTTTTTTTTTTTTTTTTTTACGAACAGATTTTCCGGCGACCGGCCGCCGGAGCTCCGCCGGCGGCGGCGGCGGCGGTCCGGCAGCGGCAGCGGTGGTTCGGTGGTGGGTGGAGGTTGGGGTTAGTGTTTTAAAGGTATTTGAGTTTAGGGGTATATTTGGTATTTTACTTTAATATTTTGTATTAAATAATAATTATTTTAAATCAATGTATCTAGTAGTAATTAGGGGTACAAAGTGTGTACCTATCAGTAATTATTTCATAAATTTAAAAGATATTGTTTGGTCAATATCAAATTAAAAAATTTAAAAGTTTAACATGAAAGGGATATTAATTAAATCTTACATGTAGTATATATTTTTTCTACTTTTTCTTATATAATTTATTTTTGATTATTTATAAATATAATAATATAAAATTTATTATTCATTTAATATATTTTTTAAAATTTTATCTAATGTTTTTAAAAAGTAGTAACATTATTTTTAATATAAAAAAATATTGATAAAATAAAAGTAATACTCCTTCCATCCGATCTAAAAAGACTTATTTGTTTTTTGCACGTGAATTTAGGAGTATTATTATTTAATATGTAGTGGGTAATTGTATTAGTGGTGTGTGGATCCCATATTTTAATTGCATTAGAGGGAATGTATGGGTCACATATGTATAAAAAGGAAAATGAGACCCTTAGGGGCGGACGCCAAAAAATAGAAAAATTGAACTTTTTGGAGCGGACGGAGAGAGCGACTTTTATTTGAATTATGTTATGGATAATTCATCATGTTAAAGAATTATATGAGTCTGTCTTACCAATGACTTTCATGAGAATAATAAGAAGTGATACTTTATAAAGAAAAATAATACTCAATTGATGAAAAGTGAAAACAGTGATGTGAACTATTTCATAAACAATTTATACTATAAATGAAAAATGATAACATTAAAAAAAAAGGTGATAACATTTTTAATAAAAAAAGACAAATAGTTATGAAAGTTAATTTCAAAAACAATTTATAGAAATGATAAAAATGTGATAATATTTTAAATAAATGTTATATTTGATCAATGAAAAGTGATAACTGATCAATTGAATAAAAGTGATCATGAATTATTTCATGAATAATTAGTAGGACGGATAAAAAGTGATAACGATTTTAATAAAGAGTGATATGTGATAAATGAAAAAGTGATAACCATCCAATTACACTATTTTATAAACCATTCGTGAAATGAATAAAAAATTATAATAATTTTAATAAAAAATTATATCTAATCAATAGGAAGTGATAATCAACCAAATAAACTATTTTTTAAATATTTATAATAAAATGTGACATCTAATTATGAATTTTTTTAAAAAAATATAAAGATATAATTTTTAATAATTAATAAATAATCTATTTAGAAAATAAAAAATAAAAAATTCAATACGGCAACCAGCGGCACGTCTGTTGCCAGGTTTCAATCTCAATCAAATTGTGTTATTTTTAATTATAATTAATTAACACAATCAAATTATAGACCCTTATTTTACTTAAATTTTATATATATATATATATATATATATATATATATATATATATATATTATTTTATAGATAATTCGTCCTATATAAAGAATTCTGAGACGTACTCATTCAATACATTTCCTTACTATAAGTAGTAGTAGTGAATAAATTATTATTATTATTATTATGAATTCTACCATGAGTGAAATCAAAACTTTTTAATGCATAAGTTAGCTTGTAAATTGACAATGGCGTGTAAATAATGTAATGATTTGTGTAGCGTGTAAAATGAATTGTGCGTAAACTAACATCCCTATACATGTAGCATTTATAGCTCTTAATTGAGCCCCAGGGCATAGCTCAAGTGGAAGAGGGGAGGGTGGAAAGGCCTTCCAACTGAGCTTGGTTGCTGCAGGGTGGGGGTTCGAATCCTGCCTTTGACATGGATTTGGCCGAGTTCTCTCTATAAGCCACTTGAGGCACATCCTGCGATTTACCTCCTCCACCAATCCCCAGGGCAGGGGCGGTGGGAGCCCCTAATGGTGGGGTACACCATATAGCTCTTAATTGTAGGTCAGTAAATTATTTATTTCATTTATTTATTTTTTAAATCTAGTGTTAATGATGTTCCATCAAACTCTCCCCATCGAATATATTCTCGAATATTCGAATCGGATATTTTATAAGTCCTGTTCGATTCGAATATTATTGGAATCAAAAAACTATTCGAATTTGAATATCGGTATTCGAATTGAATATCGAATCGATTTCGAATTATTTGATTCATTTACAACCCTATATGGGAGTGTTTCATGCACTCTTATAATTTACACTAATATATTTTATTTTTTTGGTTTATGTCCTATATATTTTACTTGGTAGAGAGTTTAATAGTAATTCTTTAATTGATTAAGTTATTATTAATGGAAGTAGAGAGTTCAATAATAATTTTTTAATGGACTGAGTTATTATTAATGAGTATTCTCTATATACTGCTTACATTTTAAATTTGGCAAGTAAATACATTAAAAGCAAGTATCACGTGATATGAGAAATTGTACGAAAATAAAAAGTAGTTGTCTCTAAGATTGTATAGGTATATAACGTAATAAATCATTTTATAGAGGGTCGGCCTTAAGGCAAAAGCCTTTAATAGTCATTTTGAAAAAATGTGAACCAGATGTATAGCAGCAGACATGACATGAGAGCATAATCTTTTAGTATAAGTTGGAGATTGTTAGATTATATACTAAAAGTTTAGTTTTAGTATGAATAATGTTTTGAAATTAGAATTGTTTGATCAAATGTTTACACCTTAGGTCCTTATAATCTATATGTTGATGAAATTATCAATTATCCCTTTACTTTATTTTTTATAGATAATATGGCGTGTAACATTGAAAGATCATATTACCAGTTTCTTATAAAGTACAAATAGAGAAGTCTAATGCGCAAGATAAGTTTGGACAAACTATTAGAATGATTGTAGCGTGATTTGTTATTAGTTTGTCTAGACTATAAAACTATATTTGTGCACTTTGTGTGTACAGAGTGGGACCGCTTAATGTTGTTTGAGTTATTATGACTATATGAAAGAACAAGATGTAATCAATTATTATGGATGTTCGTACACTTAATCCCTATAAAATAACCTCGACACGTATATTAAGTATTTAAACCCTAAACCTAAGGCTGACATACCGTACATAGCCTATGTTACCTACTCATACTATATATCATACCAAAATTGTCGATATAAAAAATTCATATCGATATCGTACCGAGAGTTTCGATATATAAAAATTGATTTACCGAAATTTTGGTATATTATAAATCAATATGGTTTCAAACAGAAATAATGAAACATCCTTTTTTACCAAACTTTATCGATTCATACCGAAATTTCAACATAGCGATTTAATAATGAAAGTTTGGTATACCGATTCATACCGAAATGATCTATATTAAATATAACATAATTATTTATCTTGATATTTGGGTATGGTATACACTTATGGTATACTCATATATCGGTATTTCGGTATATATCAAAATATCAATCTTTTAAAAATTCATACCGATACCATACCAAAAAATTTCAATATGATACCATACCGTGCCGAAGTTTTCGGCATATTAATTTTTTAATATTTTTGGTATTTTTCAATATGATAACGCTGGTATACCAAAATTTCGGTAGTTTTGTCCACCCTTATCTAAACCCTACGGCCACCATTACTAGTTTGTAAGTGATGTACGTAAACTTGCACGATAACCTTAATGTCTTCCTCCATTTGGATGAGTTTATTTGCAGATCACTAGTGTATATTTCTTTATGATGATTATAGAAAATTAATTGGATGCCTGTGATCTTCTCCATCTGTAAGGACACAAGCTTAGACAATGGATTTAGTATCAAATAATTTTATGTACTTAGATGCATCTAATAAGTATCCTCCCAATTGAATTCACTGTTGTTTTTGCATGGTTAAAGATGAACCAACTATTAATTATTTGTTATAAAGTTAGGTCGATAAATGTAATTAATGAGTAAAACCTTCTTTTGCGAATGTTAATGTTTGCATACGTCTAAATTATCATGGCATACAAATTCACTATGTTTGAGATGATGATGATGTAACGCCCCGAGTTACGCTATGGGGTTGGGACGCTACTAGATATACATTTCTCAATATAATAATAAAGGGGTCAAAAATGCACAGCGAAAATAATATAAAATAGAGTTATACATATAAATAATTTGTTTACAGCAACCTTGCTGACGGAATACATTTTCAAATGAAAACGTTATTATTATTAGTATATATATTATTAATATATATATTTTTATAAATTGAAATTAAGTCCTTACATTATATTAAATTCTCATTTAAACTTACCCTAAATTTTAACCATATTACAAAATGACCCAATTTGAGTTATACAACTCCGTTCGAAAATTCGAAAGCACTTATGGAGTCCTGGCAAAACGAGGATCACAACGTACCAATTTTGTACCAAAATATTGAAGTTTTGAAAATATGGAATTTATACATTGAAGTGGGTTTCTTCCCAATTTCTTCATTTCACGTCCAAACTCAAAACTAATTATATGTTTGTGATCCTCGTGAAGAGAGCTTCAAAATGGTCTATAATATCAAAGTTATATCACACCGAAACAAAATATGACATTAAAGGGTTAAAAACTTCGACGGAGTTTTTCTTACTCATACGAAATCCATTTCACAAAAAAGTTATATATATAGAATCTAAGCATCGAGACGATCATTTAAGAATATAACATAATAAGATTTGAAAAAGAATAGAGAAATTTTAAAAGCATCCGTGTATATATACGTATGTGAGTTAACATATACTCCCTCCGTCCCAGGAAAGATTGCACTCCCTTTCCTGGCACGAAGATTAAGAAAGTAGTGACTTTTAGGGTATTATGGTATTTTTTTATAATAAATAAATGATAAAGTATGTTATGTGTGTTAGGTAGGAGTGATTTTTTTGTAAATAAAGTGTATGGAGAAGAGTGATTGTGTTTGACTTTTTTGCTTTTTTCGGAATGTGCAAACTTTTGTATGGGACAATCCAAAATTAAAAGTGTGTCATCTTTCCTGGGACGGAGGGAGTATATATATATATATATATATATATATATATATATATATATATATATATATATATATATATATATATATATATATATATATATACTCTTTCATTCTTTTTATTTTTAACTTTAGGTAGTAAAAAGGGAGAGTTAAATTCAGTAAATAAGAGGTAATATATATATATATATATATATATATATATATATATATATCCGCGTATAATGCTGTTGCAAAAATTTTATTTTAAATTTTTAAATAACTTTATTTTAAATGTAAAATATATTCTTATGATAATAACTTTTTTCTTTAATTTTTTATTTGTTATAATAATAGTTATGTGTAATTATATTAATATTAATATAATTATATTATGGTGAATAAATAAAATAAATTAATAATAATAATTTGAATATAACAACGTTCTATTAAATTATTAATAATTTTTTAAAATTAAAATGCTTAATTAGCAAGGAAAATTTTCTAACATATAAATATATGTCAAAATAAATTAGCTAATTTAATTAATTGACTTTTCATATTTATAAATATGTGACACTTTAGAATCAAATGAATAAATAATATTATTTAAATGTATAATAATTTATTAGGTTAAATATGATAAATATTTTAATAATAAAATTAAATATGGAGATATAAATATAGTGACTTAAATGTCTTATTTAGCAATTTTTAAAAGAATTAAAACATATTTGAATTGAGTGAATTAAGGTTTTTTAATTAATTTAAATAATTATAATTTATTATATTTGACTATGATTCTTTGTTTTTTTTCATTAACTTAAAATCTTGAATTATTTTTATAAAAATAATTATTATACTAAATATCCGTTAAGAATTTTTTGTTAATAATTCTAATAACAATTAAATTAAATTTATAAAAACAATAATTATGCTAAATTTTTATTAAGGAGTATTTTTATATATTTTGAAAAAATAATATAAATTTTTTTTACAAATTTAAGTCAAAATATTCATTATTAGAGTAACAGAAAAAGTATTAATTGAGTCATTATTATTATTATTGAACCAATAAGATGACAACAGATATGAAATAAAAATTTGCAATTCATGAGGGAGTGACACATGTGTTTTTAAAAAAATTATATTAGGTAAGTACTTCACTATATATCCTGGTAGTAATCATTCAACTCATCAATTTGTTTGGCTTATCCAATATAAATAGGCATGTGTCTAATATGAAATAATATATATATATATATATATGTATAAGTATTATATTATTGTGATATTACAGATGAAATTATTTTATATTAATGTTTGAGAGAATCAATTTAATTTTAAATTCGAAGTGTTTGATTGTATTTATTTACATGATGATTCTTAGGATTTCCAAAAGACTTTTAATCAACTTGTTGTTACACTGAAAGAAAACAAATTTACTAGTCTTAAATTATATTGATTGAAAAAGAATCTTAGAATTATATTCTTAGTGCAGTGGAATACACTTGTGTGCTCACCGAAGAATGCCCTCCGGTACATACCAAAGAATCTAGTGAAGAGAAGAGAGATTTATAGATATATGATGCTCAATCTCAAGCAACTTTTCGGATACCAAGTAAGGCTGTTAGGTATGAGCCCATGACTAATTTAATAAATGAGTTGAAAGTCCTTGGAGCACAAATTAATAGAAAAACCCAAGTTGATTTTATTCTCCAAAGTTTGCCTGGGAGTTTTGAACAGTTCCGCCTGAATTACAAATTGTTGTACTCAGTGGCAGAACTTTTGATAAAATGTGTGGCGACGGAAGGGTTATTTCTTCAAGGTGTAAACAAGGAAGTTATATTTTATTCTCTAGTTGTTGAAACATATTTAGCGGCAACGTCTATTAACACGTGGTATGTAGATAATGGATTAACCGATCATGTCTGCAAGATCGTTCACTACGAGAAAATTATCGAATTCCAACAACAAAAAATCATTGGAATATATAAAATTACCATTGAAATTTATGATTCAAACAGATATTTCAATAAATTATTTTCATTGGAAAAACGACCGTTGGAATGTCATTTTTCCAACATTTCCAACGATTTTTAAAATCAAACGATATTTTTGTGTTGGAATTTTTTTATCCAAAAGTGATTAAAACATTTTTCCCAACAAAAATAGTTAGCTATGCGATTTCTATTTTTATTCCACGAGTCTCTCTCTCTCTATCTCATCATCCACGCGATGCAATAGCCTTTTAAGCAAACAAAAACACTCATCACACTCACAAAATAGCATATTGGTTTAGAACAGTGATATCTACATATACATTTCCAGCCACACACGACACACAATTCTTCAATTTAAAAACATCCCTTCACACCTCATATCTTACTTTCTTTAATTACTTTTTGGTATCCTTCAAATCAAATTCACACTGAACATGCGATAACAATACACAAGCAACTTCAAATTCACACTTGACCAGCATAAGGGCTCCATGCACTCATTTTTTCTTCTCCTACAGCTCCAACACCAAGTCTACATTGGATGATTGGTAAGAGAGAGAGAAAGTGCTATTAGAAGATAGAATTATATTAGTGTGATGGCAACTTACAGTCAGAATCTGTTTTGATCCAGTGCTCTGCATCAACTGGTGAATTCCCCCTGCAAATACCAGCCCATGACAGCTTCTTCTTGCTCTTCTTGTTGGCTGATTCATCAACCACATCCTCATTGGACACCACCTTCTCACTCTTGGACAATTTGATCATCTCCTCAGGGTAGATCTTCTTGTGAAACATTTTCACAAGCCCCTGCATTCACCTCATCAACACTAACACTTCAATGCCAAACTTAATAATAATTTCAATTATACTCCCTCCGTCTCGTAACAAGTTTCACCTTTACTGTTCCACATTGTTTAAGAAGAATTGTTTTTTTACCAACTTTGTTGACTTTTGAAGATATTTTAGTATTTTAAGATAATAAATAAAGTGTAAAGTAATGTTATGAGTGAGAAAAAAGGGTCACAAATTTGAAATTAGATTAACTTTTGAGGTTATTGTATAAAGTTTTATTTCCTTCTTTTGGGGTGGAAGATATTGTGGGACGGACGAATGAGGAAAATATGCCATTTTTTAGGGGGAGGAAGTATTTACTAAGCATCAAGACTCTAAGCATCATAAAATAGGATATTATAAATTTTCTATTTTGAAGTAATGAAAGAAAGAAAGGAGGGGCCTTGATCTGCCATTGCAAATCTTGTACATATATTTATATACTTCTCCATCAAAATTCATAAAAGCTTAGGCTGTGCTTGAATGGATTGATTTGAGGAAGTATTTTTAAATTTCTCCCTCAAATCCATTCATCATTTTTGGATGACACTTGAAATCAACGGATTTATAAATCCAATATTTTAAATCAATGAATTTCAAATCATGGATTTGATTTTGAATTTTTTTAGTTATTTTTGAATGAATTTCAAATCCTTACTCAAACCGTGTCATTTGAAATCCTTCCATTGTTGTGTAATTGATTATAGTAATATACTAAAAATAGTACTAAATTAATATATATATATATATATATATATATTATTTTAAACTCTATCATCCAGCCAGTCCTCTACCACCCCCACCCCCAGGCCACCCCACCCCCCCTTCCACCACCCCCACCTCCAAAAAAAATTTTTATAAAATTTTAGATTTTTAATATTTGAATAATAAAAATATTACCACTCAAATATTAAAAATCTAAAATTTTATAAAAAACATTTTTTGGGTGGGGATGGAAGGGGGGTGGGTAGGGGGTAAGATGGGTGGTAGAGTTCCCTCCCAAAAAAATTATTTTTAATAAAATTTTATATTTTAATATTTAATGTAATAAAATTTTATTATTTTTATTTATCAAATTTTAATATTTAATATAATAAAATTTTATTATTTTTATTTATCATATATAAAATTCTATTTTAAAAATAATTTTTGAATCATGAATTTGAAATCCTTTCAAAAGTCCATAATTCATCCAAACAGTGAAATTCAAATGAATTGATTTAAAATTTAAGGAATTTAAAATCCTCTCATTTTCAAATCCATTGGATTTAAAATGACTCAATCCAAACACAACCTTGATGATTTTTCCATTTCCTAATTAGTTTAATGAGTAATATATCAAATTAACCATTTAAAACTTAAGATTCTGATCTCAAATGTGGGTTTCTTTTGACTTTGAATATGTGGGTAACTTGGTATTTGTAATAAATTTGAGTATATCCAGGGTGAGTTTATTTAACAATGTGAATATATAGGTGAGCATATATATCCATATCTAGTGCTCTCTACATCCTCTTATTTCTTTGTACCTTCTATTTTGTCATGTCCTATCTATTATACACATTTCCAAAAATATTTATACTACTCCCAGTAATAACACCCTCATATGACCTATTCCCACCGTCCCATCCTTATAGTTACGCTTCACAAATGAAGCGCAATTATAAAGATGAGACGGATGGAGTACTGTTTATACTTAATTGATAGAACTCAATAATTTTATTCACGTTTTTCTTTTAAATTACCTAATATACTTTTATTCATGCAAAAAAATAAGTGTATTCACGTAGATGAAGAATTACAAGGGACATAGGGAGTAATAAACGGACCTTGGAGTGTTTTTTCTTAGTTGGAATTCCATTTTTATCAGAAGCAGAGGTGAACCTGCCAGAAGATGAGTGCAACTTCTTGACCACTTTCTTCATGAAATCAGATATGTTCTCTTTTCTTGCTCCTTCACATTTCTTGCTAGGGGCATTTTCGTCATCGTCGAATATCTTGAAGAGCTCTCCTAGAGAAGCCCTCTCTCTCTTCACCTCCTTCTCCCTGTCTCTCTCCACCACCTCAACAGAGGCTGCAAACAGATAGTTTTGGAGAGGGCAGTTAGCTGCCATGTTAACATGCCCTTCACTACCTCCTCGTCCTTCCATTGCCTTATAACCAACACTTATCATGCTTGTTTGACTGCTCCTTTGGGGTGTCTCGACGTAGCTCATGTCCGACTCTTCAGCCTCGAATAACTTCTCCAACTCACAGTTGATCATGTTGAGATCATTTTCAGTTATCTCCATCTGTTCGTCGCTGATCAGACCAGCCACCGGGAGTGCTGGCGTGCCAAAAGTTCCTATTGAGAGGAAGTCGAAAGTCTCTTCGTTGTAGAGAAGCTCCACTTTGCATGAAGATTCGTAAGGACTTCCTAGTTTGATGGTTGAGTTGGGCATTGTCTTTGTGGGCTCTATGTAGTAGTGATGATCATGTTGTGCAGACAGAGTGTGCACTGAGAAACAAGTGGGAGTTCCTGAAATCACACAAGAAATTGAACATGCTGCTAATGTAACATAGTCTGAATTTGATCAAAGATATATTGATGAAGCCCTTCTAGGGAGTTACCCATTGTGGGATTCTTGGTTAACTCTGTGCTTGTGTTATGCGTCGGCTTACGGTGCATCCACCCGAGTAACTGAAAAGAGAATCAAGAATCAGAGTTAGAAGGATTAGATGGATAGAAGAGTGGTTTAGAGCTCTAACCTTCATCTTTTCAACTTCGTACGGCCAGAAATGGTGAAATGGATAGAGAAGGAAGAAATGGGGATATATTTAGATGAGAATGAATGAATGATGTTGTGCAGTGATGGAAAGGAAGGGCAAGAGGGGAGTGGGAAAGAGCTAAGCAGAGAAGAACACTAAGAAGAGTACAAGGGTAAGAGTGAAATGGTTGGACAAGCTCTTGAACAATGCATGATTGAGGTTGGGGTGGGACCCACGTGGTTGGAGTTGGTGGACTGGTCTTCATAGCCAAGTTAGTGTGGGGGGTGCCGACTATTACCATGGACCTTACAACGAACCATTAAATATTAAATGGTATTATTTTTTATCCGTTTAAATTTTTAGATGAGTTGATCATTTTGTGATAGTTAAGAGAGTTTCATACCCGCACCTTCATGCTATACATACATCCTCCTCCTTCCTCATACCACCAAAGGTTATATTATAACCTTTTCCATTCACTTTAGATCATGTGATTTATCGGGTTCAAATTTTGGAATGTGAAAATTGAAATCGTTTACAAGGATAATGTTAGTGAGAATGTTTTAGAATGGAAATGATAAATGAGAATAATAATGAGGATAATTGTAAATAAAATTGATTGAAAGTGGATTATGAGAAAGAGATTGAAGAGATCCAATGGCAACGTAAGCTTCATGGAATCACTATGCTGGCCCTAAAACCATTCATTTCTAATTCCATTGTAGTGATGGAATTTGTTATTGACCTTGAGCTGCTCTGTTGCTTCTGGGTTAATCCTTACTAGTTAAATTCATTTTTTATCACATGACAATAGGGTATTTTTTATTTTATCCCAAAAACTATACTACCTCCGTCCCGGACTTATCTACACCGGAACTGTAGGTACAAAATTTTAAAAAAAATTGTTTTTTAACTAATTTTAATAACTCTTTAGAGATATTGTGGTATTTTTAAGTAATAAATAAATTATAAAGCACTTATATGTTAGGTGAAAGTAGTATTTTTTAAATTAAAATAGTATTTTTTAAGATTATTGATTAATGTGAAATTTCCTTTTCAAATTGTGAAGATAAATTTGAGACGGGGAGTGTATTATTTTTAATTTAATCTCATAACTCCCCATATTTTATTTTAAAAAGTAAAACACTCATATTTTAAAGAGTAACCTTTCTGGGAAGATGCACCAATACACCCAGTTCCACGCTAACATCTCATGAAAAAAAAAAATGATGCTATAAAAATCAATAAATCTATGAATTTGTATACTTGTCAAGTGATTAGTAAACTCGGCCACCATTGTTTTGCAATAAATAAACTTTTGCATTATCAATATACTTTCTGCCAATATAGGCATGAAATAACAAAAATCGTTAATAATCAAAAGAAATTAGCTGCTGAAAGTTTACACTGTTTAGCAGTGAATATACAACTCTCGCATTATCAATATACTTTCTATCAATTTAGGCATTAAATAACATAAGACATTAATAATCACAGAATTTACCCGCTGAAAGTGTAGTTTCCAGCACCAACTGTACAGTGAGAGCGCACAAAATTGCTCGATCATCGCTCCTCCGAATTAAACTTGTTCCAAGCTTCCTAGAATCAGAGGAAGACAAGGTTAATATTGCTAAAACAGCTTCCAAAACGTGTCTTACCATTCTATTTGCAGTCTTAAAATCCGATCAACAGATGTGTCACCAAGAAAATCGTTATCTCAGTAGAGTTATGCAGATAAAATCCAGAAACATCAGATCTTGTATATACAAACCTTTAGAAGATCAAAGACCTTCTCACTTGTGTACTTTTGCTGAATTGATGCGCCACGTTGTTGTAATTTATCAGGATGAACACAAAGAGTGGCCTTCCTGTAAGCTTTTTTCACAGCTGCTGTAGTTATAACTTCAGTTAATGGAACTGGATGCCAACCACTTTCAGGCCCAAGTATCTGTCGACAAATAAATTGATCAACGCATGAATAAAAATCATTCAGTGAAAATTGATGACAGTAGCTTCCGTTTGAACAGAGTAAATGCAATGTTAACAAAAGTATGGCTTAAATATTCAAAACACCCAACCAGTAGATTTTATTTTAATAAAAGTGGTATGAAATCATATGCTCAATGATATAAATCGCAATGATGAGAGCAGCATACATATTGTAAAGTAGAAAGCAGCGCTCGAAGATTCCCCTCTTTTCCACTTGACCATCTTTTGACTTCAGCATCAAGAGCTTCTGCAACTCTCTGCACAAGAACTTTCTGTAAGATAATATGCAACATCAGATGATAAATAAGAATCTCAAGGAACATAAAGTATTCATACATTCCTCTCTTCTCTTTCTCTTTGTGCAAGAAGATCACGCCTATTTTTCTCTGCCAATGCATTTTCCTATAAGTGTACCCAAAAAGTATAACATGTCAAACAGTGTTAATCAAAAGGAAGCCTAACACTATGAGAAGAAATAAAACAGATAAGAATGACGCACTGCACGTTTGGCTGTTCTTCTGTATCTCTCTAACCGAGCTTTACACCTCTGGGGAGATTCACCTTCAGCCCCTACAAAGTTTCAATATCCTCTAAGCATACATCTTGATGCTTTTTTACATTTATATCCTTTCTATAAAGAGAATAGGTATTATGACATTTACCCGAGCTTCATTGCTCAAACATAAAAACAATCAGTCAATATCAATAACATGAAAAAGCATATTTCAACGGCATACTTCAAAATATCCTTTACATAAAATTCATACCATCGTGTGCTGAAGAATATGAATATTGCAAGCCACTCGAGATTCCAGTATTTCGAAAGTGAAGGTCCTGTCAATCAGACCAACAATATCATATGAATAATCAATCAACATGGAATATAGCAACTAAACACACTGATTCATACTCACGGATGGCACGTAGCTTTGTCTGGTATCAGTATATCTGGAAGAAGCAGAAAACCTATTAGGCATAGATCTTTCTAATTGATCAGGGGGATCATATGCAGCCTTCTGAACCATTAATTTTTCAGTAGCTCGCTGCCGAGCCTCTGAAGTAGCTCTCTCTACAGCAGCACGCTCAGCCCTGAGCCTTGCCTCCATCGATGCTCGAGCCTCAGCCAGTGCTCTTTGTCTTACTTCAACAGTAGCTCTCTCTACCGCAGCTCTTTCTGATCTATCACGAGCTTCAGAATATAATTTTTCACGAGCTTCAAGTGCTGCTTTATCAACCGCCATCCTGTCCTTTTCTCTTTCCCTTTCCCGCTCCCTTTCTTCTTCCAGCTTTCTCATGTGTTCATTTTCCATTGCAGTTTCCCTTCTAATTCTTTCCCCAAATTTTAGGTCTTTCGCTGCATGAAAGTCTTTTTTTTCAAACCGCTGGCTTGTAGCTTTTTTTATTGATAAAAATGTCTCACCATTATCTCTCAAGAATGATGATTCGTTTTCCACCTTCCTTGCATTCACAACAGACTCTCTTATCACTTGACTTGATTTGATGCTCTCCCTTTTGCTGACAAATTGAGCATTGTTCATCTTTAGAACACTGTCATTGTCACTAAACATTATCTTTTCAGGCTCATGACTGTATTCCATTGCAGAGGACAACTTATCTGGCATAGCATATGAAACCCTCATGCCAGGGCCAGAAACATTTGAATCTGCCACCTGCTTAGGTAAACAAGGAGAGTTGACAGTGTTTTTTTCCGTATGATGAATGTTCTTGCATTGCAACTCAGATTTATTCTTCCCAGATTCATTCAATCTACCTTTAGCCATATCATATATACTACTACTAGCTTCAGCTTGCAACTCCCTATTCCCTTCAGATGAAACTGCTTCTTTTGTTACTTCCTGCATTTGTACGTAATCATGCTTCGCCGGAACTTTAGTTGTGATCACTTCATCAAAATTGTATCGTCTCTCAAATACCTTTGGTTGATCCCGTTCTGTAAGGGCATGACTAACAAGGTCCCTTACTTTCCTCTCCTGCAGATTCCTCTCAATGGGCTCAGGTTCTTCAGCAAGCTGCCCACTTAGCAGTTCTCCCTGTAAAACGGTATCTCTACTGAAGTTCATATTTACCATGGTTTCCAAAGCCTCTTCCTCTTTAATTGCTTCTACAGCAGACATTTGAGATCTCATAAAATTGTCATCAGTCTTGGATTCATCTACACTTCTTTTTTTAATTGCATCTCTTCTATGAACTGATTTATTTTCTTTGTCATCAACTATCTGAGTTTCTGTGAATGCCAACTCATTCATTACTGACTTCACAGCTTCTGTTTCTTCTATCTCATGAGCAATGACTTCATCCTCATTCTTAACATGCCCAGCAGCTACAAATGAAATCTCATTGGTCTCTTCATGCATCTTACCCTCCTTAAGGATCACATCATTCTCTTTCAGTTCACAAGTCCCTTCCAGTTTGTTCTCAATTTGTTTTTCAGAAAATCCAGGGTGTGTTTTCTTGGTTCCTTCAGCTTCTGATGCTATTTCTCTGGTAGTTTCCGCTCCCTCCACGTCTTCAAGTCTTCTCTGAAATTCTTCACTAATCCTTTTTTGTTTAAGCTTTCCACATTTCTGATTCATTATTTGGGGTTCCACAAATCTTTTATCTATATTCATTCTTTGACGGGTGCCTGTCAACTTCAATTTAGCTTCCACTTCATTCTCAGGAATACATTGATGAGAAGGCGCTGGGGGCACCTCCAAAGTTTCATTTTGGTCTCTTTGTAGCAAATCACATCCATGAAGTTGCAAGAAATTTTCTGGTATCTTCTTATTTAAATTATATACACTGGTCAGTGTGTTCAGTACTAGCTTCTCTGGAGACCCTCTTTGATTGATCAGCCTTGTATTTGGAATTTCAATTTGCTGCTTGCTTCTGCAATCATCATGCTCCCCATTCATCCAAGGCTGATTCCTTCCTTCATCCCATCTATGAGGTTCCTTTGTCACCTTAAATTTCTTACAGCCCTCCTTTTGGCTGACTGTGTCACATTCTGTTTTCTCCTGATGTATACGAGCATCCAGTTTAAGATGTTGCATTGAAGTATCACGATTGTTAGCAATAACCCGAGTTGCACTATTTTCAATGACCTCAAAATATTCAGTTTCTTCCGTCCATGCTGCCTCAAAAGATTCCTCAGCGCTGTGGTTATAGCTTTGCACTCTGGGGAACCCTGATGTAACTTTGGTGCTCTTTGTCGGTTCTATCTTTTCCTCAATAACAGGTACTGAAACAGTGGATAGTTTTCCAGGTGACTGAAGCAATTTATCATCCCCAATGTCATTGCTTACCCGAACAGATGTATCTGTTTTCTCCTCAACTTGCACAGTACTATAGCCCCGCGTATATTCTCTTTCAATTAGTTCTTTAGTGCTTCGATTTTTCACTTTCACATTCTTGTCTCCATTTTCCATACCCTTGGCAGATATGGTAGCATGCAAATCCACATCAAAGAAAAGTGGTGCACTTCCATCTGTCTCACTCTCAAAGGCATAACTTTTAGAAGACTTCGAATTTGATCTGTCGCATTCTCTCTTTCTAACAATTAATGTAGGTGGAGGTCTTGAAGGTGGGGGTAATCGTGAAGGCTCGGTTCTAAGACTAATATCAGATACAGTGACAAATGGTGTTCCTTCTGGAGAGGTTAAATTTCCATGCATCTCCAAAGGGTTACAATCATTTCCATGAGTGTCAAAGCCACTAGGTAATGGGTTCGACAAACACTTAGATTGATTTTCTTCTCTAACTCTTCCATCAAATTCTTTGCTGTGAGTAATATCATCTACCACACCCATGGACAAATGATCATCTTCCCCATCCCAGGAAACAGAACTTTCATAGTGGGAGAGAGTGTATCCAGGAACAGCGGTACTTGTAGGAGCTAAAACCGTTTCCATACTTCTCTGACTAGACTTGTTATAAGATGCTTTAAAGTTTTCTATGCTTTCTAATGGCTGCTGAGGATCACAATCCGATAATCTGTGGCTCTTTCCAAATCCAGCAAGAGGATCTAATTCATCTGAAAAGGAACCACTTTGTGCTGGACTCCTGCGCGTATATAAGGCGAAAACACTGCTTAGTTAGAGAACTGCATAACCAAATTTCCTTAACCCCACCAAATGAGAGGAGGGGGAGAGTCTTCATCAATAACTACTATGAAGAGAGAGAGAGTTCCTGAGTGAAAGTATAATGGAGTAGGTTCAAAACATTAATAAGGTTGCCAGCGTATCTTCTGACTTACCAGTACTAGTTCATGGAATTATACAAATTTGATACCACAAGTCAGCAACATACATCAGTTCCTCCCATCAATGAAATTCCAGAAGATTGATTAGCCACTCAAAACTTAGCTAAGCAGAAAATCATCCAATAACAGAAATCTAAATTCTCACATTTGACACTTTTTCTTTATCACATTTGTCAAGTCGTATTAAAGTCAGCAGAGCCTAAATTCAAATGCGCAGAGAGTCTTATTCTAATATTCTACAAGAAAACTAGAAGAAAATAAACACAACTCAGAAAGAGATTTATAGATAAAGAATAAGATTACACAGATAGCCAACAGCGAAGAATATAATGCAGAGGGGATACCAATCATACCATGGTTCATCCGAGGAGTCGTATCCTCCTCCGCTGGACTGGCCAATTAAATCCTCAAACGACGCCGTAAAATCCAATCCGCCAAAACCACCGAAAACCTCAGTGTAATCGAAACTGGAGCTCCGGACGTCGAAATGGAGGTCGGTTTCATGGCCAACGAGCGAAAGCTCAAGCACAGGGATGGACGAAGAGCGGGAGGCGTGAAAGCCTCCGAATATCTCGGAGTAATCATCGAGGCGAGGGGCGAGGGTGGGGAGCCCGAACTTCGGTGGGCCGCCAAAAACGTCGTCGTAGACGGACTTGTGAGAAGTGAAGGCGGCATTGAGGTTGGAGGAGAAGCTCCTCTTAGGAAGTGAATGGGAAACGTTCTCCATTGACGACGAAGAAGAACACGAAAACGATTATAAGTGTGCTTTTTCCGTTACTTTTTCACCGTTTTCACTGTATGTGAGAGAGAGAGAGAGAGTGTGCCGATATGTGGGTGGGGGGAGGAAGACGGGGGGAGGGGTAAAATTGAGAACCAAAAAGTATAGTTTAGGAAATGACAAATTTAGGGGCCGTGGTTCAAGGTGGGTAATTGGAAAAGTGGGCCCCATTAAGCGGATGGATTCCTTGGAAATACATTTATGTCCCCGTTCACTTGGACGTGCTTTTTTGTCCAAAGTTTCAAACACTGCTTGACACAGCATCATTGTATCCAAATTTCCAATATGTAATTATAACATGAACACATAACACTCACTCCATCACCCTTCCAATTTTTATTTATTCTTTTTCCTCTAAAAAAATAAAAATAAAAAATTAAATCAACAAACCTCATTCATACTATTTCACTAGAAAAAAACAGGTATTCCCCCTTTTTCAACTTCACAGTTCATCCCAATTTCAATTTTATATATATATATATATATATATATATATATATATATATATATAAAACTAAAGACACCTTAATTTCAAATTTTTCATCAATTTTTTAACTCACAAAATATATTTTATCATTTACTTATTACCCAAAATATACCAAACTACTCAAAAATAAATTAAAAAGTGACTTTTATTAATATATAACAACAGTGAATATGATGATAAATTCGGGATACTACCTTAACCTACCTAATAGAGTACTCCCTTCGTCCCGTCCTAATAGTTACGCTTCCTTTGTAATTTATAAAGGAAGTGTAACTATTAGGACGGAATTACAAAGGAAGCCTAACTATTAGGACGGGACGGAGGAAGTATATTTTATCAATTATTTATTATTTAAAAAATATTATAATATCGCTAAAATTACTCTTCATCACATAAAAATGCGAACACCTTATGTGATGTTCGCATTTTATTTGGGATCAAGGAAGGTTTTTTATTTATTTTTAATATTCGTATCCAATCAAAAGTTCAAAAGTGAACTTAACAAAGACAGGGGAGTATTGTGAATTTAAGGTGGTTCGTTTGTGGATTCGTGGTTTTAAAATTCGAAATTATTACTGTAACAACAAATTTTTTATCTACGATAAAATAAATACAAATTGATGTACAACGATAATTTAGATGTTTGAATCTGTTTGAAATGAATATAGGAGGGCTCTTTATATAGGTGAAGGATGAAGAATCTTCCATCTATAACTCGCAGTTTGATTGGTCAATGGCTTATTGACCTGGCCTTCCAATTGATTGATTAAGTCAGATTTGATTTATACCAAATCTGATCCTGATTTAATTTCAAATTTGATCATAACTTGATTTGAGTGTGTTTGATTTGGGCTTATCTAACTGGATCTGACCCAATCATCAACTATTTACTCATTTATTTTAAGAATTAATTTATTTAAATTTTTTAATAAATAAATTAATTGATTTTTAATACATAATTTGCCACGTATTTCATTTAATAAGCAATAAAATTCAAGTACCTACAAATGCCCCCTCGCATTTTTTTCACAGACACCATTGTGTTAAAGTGAACAAATTGTGATACTCTATTCTTGATCAATATGACTGAATTTTATTACTTGCCTCACCAACTTGATACGAATAACTTGAATTATGACTGAACTTAGCAGAGTGCTAAGCTGCCTACGTACCTCTTTGAAGAGGATCAAGTCATAATGTAGTTCAAAGGGACATGATTTGATTTGTATGTGGGGTATCGGGCACAGTTTATTTTCATGCGGGCCAGGAGTGACATGCAGTTTAAGCTCGTGCGTCATGGAGCATTGAACTTGAATTTGTTGTCATTTTATACTTGTGCCAATGAGCCTTGTGTGGATAATTTTCGCTTATGTCGGGGAGTATTGTATGGACAGTTTTCACTCATTTCGTCTGGCATAATGTGTAGAATTTTGGATAATTTTAACTCATATCAAGGAGTGTAATGTAGACAGTTTTAACTCGTATCAAGGAGCGTGACTTGTAAATAGTTTATACTCATATCAAGGAGCGTAATGTGTAGAGAGTTTAGTCTCTTCCCAATGAGATTTGATTTGATGTACAAATAATTTATACTCGTATTAAGGAGCATTAAACATAAAGAAAGTTTCGTCTTTTCTCAAGGAGATCTGATTTAAGTTAGACAGTTTAAGCTTGTATTAAGAAGCATTGTGTGGATAATTTTCGTTCGTGTCGAGGAGCATTTACTTGGGAGATTTTAGATAGTTTTAGCTCATATCAAGGAGTGTCATGCAGATAATTTTTGCTCGTATCAAGGAGCTTTGTTTTGTGAGGATTTTAGATAGTTTTAAATCATATCAATGAGCATGACTTGTAGATAGTTTTAGCTCATATCATGGAGTGTAATGTAGACAGTTTTGGCTCATATCAAGGAGCTATGAATTTGTTAACAGTTCATTGCCCCCAATCTCGGGATGCGCTGTTTTCTCTTATTTCAACTTCATTTCTATGAATCTTTATAGAAATTGCAGTCTTTGTTTATGGTTCCTCTTCCACAAGCTCATCGAATGACGTGTCTTCAAGCTCGTAAGAGTCTTGAATAGAAGATCATTCAATGTTATTTGATGTCAAGCTCAACTCCATGTCGTGAGCTCTTGTAGCCAACTCTTCAAAAGTTTTAGGCCGAATTCCTTGGAGAATGTAGCGAAGATTCCACTGCATCCCTTGAATGTACATTTCAATAGCTGAAATTTTTTACAGCTTTTCTTTGCAATTGAGGCTTAGGCTCCTCCATCTGTTGATGTAATCGATTACATATTCTTCATTACCTTGATGAATATTTTTTAACTCCATCATGCTAACAGTACTTCGTGTGCTATAGAAGCGGTTGAGGGATGCTTTTTCCATTTGCCCCCAACTGTTGATGGAGTTGGCTTCCAAGTTGATGTGTCAATCAAAGGCATTTTCTTTTAGAGAGTGGATAAAATGTCTCACCATATGATCTCCATAAGTACCGACATTATTACACGTCTCAATGAAGTGTGCTACGTTCTGTCTTGGGTTTTCTTTGCCATCAAAATATTGGAACTCGGGAGGTTGGTATTCAGCTTGAATCTTCAAGTTGTCAACTCTCTTTGTATATGGCTTCTTGTAGGCAACAGAATATTTTGAGCTTCCTTCAAACTTGTTTTTTATTGTTTCTAAAACAATGTTCTTCAGTTGGTTCATAGGAAGCTTTCTGTCATCTGAAACTTGTATTTCTACTCCAACTGGCTTCTTTTCAAAGGGTTGTTGTTTCACTGAGTCTTCTTCCTCGTGCTCATCCTCAACTTGTTTCTCATTTGCATGACTTGCCTCTGCAATCTATCTCCATCTTTTCCATAAGTTTGGATATAAACAAGTCTTGAACTTCCATATGCTTAGGGAGTCCTTCGATGACTCTCATCATACTTGCAAGTTGTTCTTCAATGGTTACTGTTGGCGTTTGATCTTTTGGTTAACGTGAACCGTTAGGGTTCCATGCATTTTTAAATCAACGAAAGTAAAAAGATAGAAACGTATTACCTTTCACCAGGGTATGTTGAGGAAGAACAGCTGCAGAATATAACCTCTTGATCTTCTGCTGTATTCACAAGTCCAATCTTGACGTCGTGTGGGCGACGATCTTCAAGATCTTCTCAATCTGCTCTCCTCCATTATTTTTCACGTGTTAGGCGTGATTAAATTAGAGTTTTGGAAAGTTGAGATGACTTATTTATAGGCTACAGCAGGGATCATGAGGAGAAATTAGAATCGGGCCTCCACTGGGCTTAAGTATCCAAGTTTAGCCCAAAACTTATACTTAGTCTAATAATAATAGTATATTCCACTAAAATATTATTACTGCACTGCCGCTCTAATCCCAAAATTAATTTTTGTTCTCCTTCTTATTATAAACCCGTTAGTCTCCCCATATTTAAGATATACAATGCCCATTAATTAATTAAGTTAATGACAACTTCATTAATTAATATCTCATCCGAGAGTAGTACCACTTAACCTTGTTATCATGCCAGAATAAATCCACCTGCAGGGTTTACATGATAATCCTTATGAGCTCTTCAAGGGGACATCATCAACCTATTTATTAGGACACAGATTCCTTCTACAATCAACAACATACCATAGAGACAGCATTATTTTCCAACTCACCGATTTGTTGATTTAATTATATATAAATCTCACACATTGATGAATCAAAGAAATACATATTGCTTTACGTGTCCATGTTATTGTATAGGGATTAAGAGCACGAACATCCATAATAATTGAGATCAAGTTCTCCTATATAGTCAGTATAAATCGAACCATCTCAAGCGGTCCTGCTCAATACACAAAGTGTACAAATGTGATTCTATAGTCAAGACAAACTAATACCAAATCACACCACAACCATCCCGATAGAGAGTCCCCATCTATCTCGATTGTGAGCATCTATTTATACTTTATAAGGAAACCGATAATATGATCATTTGCATGTTGTTGCACAACATATTATCTACAGTATAAAGTAAGTGGACTATTGGATCGAACATATAAATAAATTATAAGAAGCAATCATTTGATCATGTGATTCTCATTTCAAATAAATTGTTAAGACATTGTTCATACTAAAGCTAGGTTTTTAGTATACAATCCAACAGTTACAACATTGATTGTCATCACCGCAGGTGCAGTTGAGGCAAATGGTGAGCTTGGCATTAAGTAAGGAGTTGAGCAAGCAGAAACATTTTCACAACCCTTGTAGTCGTGTAATGACTTATTGAGAGTAATCCCAACCATATGGTTTGTCTCTAAGGAGGCTTCAGACATACTTCTTTTTACGACTTCAAGCTTTTTAGCTTGCAACTCTTTAAACGTTGATGTAGTATGTCTTCGTATCGCAATCTTTAGCGGAATCATCACTTAAGTCTTCACAGCCTATAGTTCTAAAAGGCTTTGAGGTAGATGACCTTGTAATTGCGATCCTAAGAAAAGTCATACTTTCTATCTTCAAGCTTAAAGAGAATAGATGAGAGGTGGAGACTGTCCTACTGGGCATGCCAAAATTTATAATAATAAATTTTGTATTTATAATAAAATAAATACAAATTGGTGTACAAAGATAATTCAGATGCTTGAGTATGTCTGGAATGAATAGAGGAGGGCTCATTATGTAGGTGAAGGATGAAGAACCTTCAATTCATAACTCGCAGTTTAATTGGTCAATGACTGATTTGACCTGATTCTGCGGGCTTGGGCCTTTCAACTGATTGGTTGAGTCAGATTTGATTTATATCTGATCCTGATTTGATTTCAAATTTGATCATGATTTGATTTGATCACATCCAATGATTTGAACTAACTTGATATGGCTCAATCATCAATTATTTAATCATCATTTATTTTAGGAATTAATTTATTGAAATTCCTTAATAAATAAATAATTAATTGATTTTTAATACATAATTTGCCATGTATTTTCATTTAATAGGCAATAAAATTGGGATAAAATATTTTTTTGTCCCGTAAGTTTGGTCATGTACAATTTTTACCAAAAAAAAGATTTGGGCATTTATCCCATTAACTTTATGATTGCGCCAATGTTGCCCCATTTTTGCTGGAATTTGACATTTTCGCTGAAATCGATCATGTGCATGTCACATGATCATCGGATTTAGAATTTCTCGGTGAGATAAAATATTTTTTGCCCCGTAAGTTTTGTTATGTACAATTTTTTCCCCAAAAAGATAAAATTTGGGCATTTATCCCAATATCTTTATAATTGTGTCATTTTTGCCCCATTTTTCCAGGAATATGATATTTTCATCGGATTCGATCACGTATATGCCACGTGATCATTGGATTTGGCATTTTCGGTAAAATTGCTGACATGACGACACAGTGGCGTTCCCATCAACAATAATAATAATATTTTATTGATAATTTAATTTTAAAAAATACCCTCAATCGATGAACTTAGTTCTCACGTGCCCTACACGTTCTTCTACCTTCTTCGCAAGCTCTCTCTTCTTGTCAATCATCAGGGGATCATCTGTGTATCCTCTCACCACCATGGGCAGTAGTTGTTAGATCTTCCTCTCCGGAGACCTACCACCAATGAATGAATCACAGTATACGTGGCCTCAATCCGCACCCTCCATCAGTGCAAGCAACGACAGGATATTGGAGCCATGCAGAGGGACTATGGAGTCGTTGGTGTTTTTTAGCTCCGATTCAGTCCTTCGCACCCCACCGAAGAATGATAGGTTCATTATCAGTCTCGCAATTCTGATTGGCTGGAGATCGACATCCAGTGCGCGCATCCCCACGTGGTAGACCATGTTGTCCCCGGCGCTGCTTTCTATTATGCAAATCCTAGAGAAGTCGGTGAATTCTTTCGATCCAAGGGTTGGCGTGATGACCGGTGAGTGCTTAGGTTTTAGCCCACTGCACTGCATCCATGAGGTCATCGTACGCCTCCAGAAGACGATTATTTGGTGCTAGGAGTTACTGATCGGTGTTGTTTTCACCTAGATTTTAGTGTCTTTTATTATGTATTTTTGTATGTTTTTATTCATTTTGTATATCATTTGGTGGTGTTATATGAAGATATGAAGATGTGTGCTTTGAAATGATAAATGTGTGATTTTCATGATTAAGTGCCTTAAATTGTGCTATATTTGTGAATATTTAGAGAATTGTTAAATTGGCGTAAATTATGTAATTTTCAGGTAAAAATGGATTCTATACATGATAAGGAAGATGTGGGAAAAATGGAACTCAATTCGGAGTTGAAATGAGGAAGAACGAGCCAAAGCAAAATGCCGAAAAATGCAAGTCTAACTTATATAATTTTCTATATTCTTATGGAGCTCAAAACTAGACTTGTGATATATGGTTAGAAAGCCACGGAAGAGAGGATCACGTGAGCGTAAGAATCACTCAAATTGAGGTTCGGATGAGAATGTAATGCGCAAAACGGTGAGACTGCGCTGCACGCGATACACCTACATGCCCCGTGTGCACCTACACGACTCGTATAGGTGCAAAAGGCAGTTTTATGATATCAACTTATTCTAGAAGCTTCCATGGGGTATAAGGACCTGTTTTGACCACAAATTACGAAAGGAATCATTTTGGATCAGTTTCTACACACACTCCACACCACATTTTCACACACTAGATTCATTTGATTCATCTCCATACATTCGATCCATAAATTCTACTTGATCTTCAAAAATCCATCCATCAATCCATCCATCCACCACTTGAGAAGAGAAAAGTATCAAGGATTGTAAAAGTTAGCATTTTGAAGAGAAGGAAGGTTTCCTCCATGAAAGGGAAGCTAATCTACTTTTCAATTGTTGATTTTCTTCTTATTTTGGCTCAAATGGAGCAAGCCTTTGAATGTAATGAATTAAACACAATGTGTAGTGGCTAGCCCTATATTAGGGTTAATCATATGATTGGTTGAGAAGAATGCTGGATGTGTAGGATTTGAGATATTGAATTGAGTTAATTTTGGATTTTCTTTTATGAATAATGAATCATGATTCATTTCAATGCTTGAATGATTAAATTCTCTATTTATAGTGTTAGGATGGTCATTTCAATGTTATGATTAAATGTTTAATTGAATAATATATTAAGATGAGCATGTATGTTAGTATGAGGGGAGGTAAGTCATACCCTTCTTATGCTTAGAACATTCATAGAGGGACACTTAAGAAATTGAGCGAAAAGAACCAAATTTATGATCAAAGTACCTTAAGGGAATTGAGATTAAGAACAATCTTAGGAGATTTAGACTTGTAAAAAAAGTCGAGAACCTAATTTCCTTGGCCATATGGATTAGGGGTAAAAACGTGATTGCTTTTAGTCCATAAATTAATAAAGTTCAATATCAAGAGTTATGCATATCTAGCTAGCTTCTTAACCATGAGTATGATTAGTCTTGCTCCCTTCTTAAGTGAATTCTATCCACATTCCATTTATCTTATCATTTGTTCGATATTTGATACATTTCGTTGCTAGTTGAATTCTTAGTTAATTGATTAGAATAATAAGTAGTCTAAATACCAAACCTTCAATCTTGACATTCTTACAAAGTATAAATCAATGACAAATCCAGATATAATCATAAGTTTACTTTCCCTTGGGACGACATTCTTA
Source organism: Pogostemon cablin (assembly GCA_023678885.1). Lineage (NCBI taxonomy): Eukaryota > Viridiplantae > Streptophyta > Magnoliopsida > Lamiales > Lamiaceae > Pogostemon > Pogostemon cablin. The sequence goes on along the minus strand of CM042965.1, from coordinate 16,120,900 downwards.
TAAATTTTATACTTGGTCACACGTGTACTCGACGATAGAGTCTCTTACTCTTAAACATTTTAATAGAAATGCGACTAAGAATAGTTACTCGACGGAAAAGATGATGGAAGGAACGTGAGCAACCATACAGTTACATGACTCGTGAAAGAATGCATCGGTGGCGCTCAAGAAGAAAAATCCACCGCCATGGAAGTAGATGATGAGGGAGTGCTTGGAGGCGGGAGTAGGGTGGCGCGAGTGAAAGATTTGACGACTGCCGCCCATAGTGGTGAGAGGATACATGGAGGATTCCCTAATTGACAAGAAGAGAGAGTTTACGAAGATGATGGAAGCACGTGGAGGGTATGTGAGAATTGAGCGCATCGATAGATGGTATTTTTTTGTAATTAAATAATCATTAAAATATTATTATTATTGTTGATGTGGATGCCAATATGTCGTCAGGTCAGTAAATTTACTGGGAAATATCAAATTCGATAATTACGTGACATGCACGTAATCGATTCCAGTGAAAATGTCAAACCCCGGGAAAATAGGGCTACATTGGCGCAATTATAAAGATATTGGGACAAATGCTCAAATCCTATCTTTTTTAGGCAAAAATTATACATGACAAAACTTAGGGGAAAAATATTTTATCCTACCGGAAAATGCCAAATCCGATGATCATGTGACATGCACGTGATCAATTCCGGCGAAAATATCAATTTCCGATGGAAAAGGGGCAACATTGGCACAATTATAAAGATAATGGGATTAATGCTCAATCTTATTTTTTTTGGGGCAAAAAATGTACATGGCCAAACTTACAGGGCAAAAAAATATTTTATCCCCAATAAAATTCAAGTGCCTATAATTACTTTCTAGTACACACCTACTATTGCTAATTATTATAAGATACATTATCTTAAATAAATTACTTATGGGTACAAATTAAAAAGTTATAATACCCATTATAACCTCAAACAAATAAACCCATCTGTCCCATAGTAAGAGGGTCTTTTGCTTTTTGAACGTGAATTAAGAAATATTAATATTTAATGTGTAATGGGTAGTTATATTAGTGAAAGTGTGGACCCCATATTTTAATTGTATTAGTAGGTGTGTGTGGGTCTAATGTGTATAAAAAAGAAATGTGGACTCTTTGGGTGGGACGCTCAAAATGAAAAAATATCCTCTTTGAAGGGGACGGAGAGAGTAATTAATACTTTCCTTAATATACACTATCTTAAACACATCTATTCCTATTTCACGTAATTGCAGATTGAGAAATGAATACTTTTCTTAATCCATCCACAAAATCTGATCCCAATTTCCAAGTGTTTGCATTTCGAGGATTGTAAACTATTTTGCACAATGTGCAGAAGAATATAAAATTTACTCTCTCTCTCTCTAATCATATAACGTAACCACAAATTTCTGCACAATGTGCAGAAGAATATTATAAAATGGGTTTGCGGGATAAAAGGGAAATGCACAATATGCAGAAAAATATTATAAAAGGGAAATGAAATCCCTAATCTGATCAATGATAAATGGGTTTGAGGATTTTGGGAAAAAAATCTCATTAATTGCAGGATTTGGAAGAGAAATTGGATTTGGGGTAAATCTGCATTTCGTGCATTTGGTCAAAATAAGGTTAAAATAGGAAATCAAGTCAACCACAAAATAATGTAGTGAAGAGTAATTTTAAAGTTTGTGTATCTACTAGTAAGTTTGAATATGTAGTGTAGTAATACCTATCTTTTAAATTTTTTGATAAAATTTCAAATTCCAATAATCCAAAACAAACTTTTTGTAAAATTATATTCTTACATTGTACTCCCTTCATCCCGGACTTAAGTCGATACTGTAGATAAGTAATTTAAGAAATGTTATCTTTTTATCAATTTTATTGATTTTTTAGAGGTATTGTTGTATTTTTAGATAATAAATAAAGTATAAATTATATTATGTGTGTTAGGTGGGAGTAATATTTTTGAAATATAGATAATTTTTGAGGTTATTGGTTGATGTGATATTTCCTTTTTTGGGTGGCGAAGATAAATACAGAACAGATGAAAACGAAAAGTGTGAAAATAAGTATAGGACAAAGGGAGTACTAAACAGGATGCCCCGTGATGAGTGATATTTTCACCTATATTTTAGTGTATTTTTATATGTATTTTCGTATTATTTTATCCGTATTTATGTGTATTTTGGTTGTGTTTAGTGTTTTTATAAAAATATTTGAGAATGAGTTTAAAAGTATAATTTTCAGGTAAAAAAGAGATTCTAGGCATCAAAAGGAAGACATAAGAAAAAGCGGATCTCAATTCGAAGTTGAAACGAAGGAGAACGGGCCAAAAAAAATATAAAAAATAGGGGCATACACCAACACGGGCCGTGTGCGGAACACGGCCCTATAAGAGGTGGCCGTGTTCCGTCACCAGAAACACCTACACGGCTACCCTGTGCCCGTATTGCAGTACATGAGCCGTGTTGCGCAACATGGTCCTATAAGCCTTGGTCGTGCTCCATCGTCTGAAACGCCTAGTGGCCTTGTAGCAGCACACGAGCCATGTTGCTAAAATATCTATAAAAAAATTAGAATCTTTCTATAAGCTTCCCAAGGGGTATAAATACCCAATACTTCAATATTTGAGAGGAGATCCGAAATTCAGAGCATGTGCACACACATCACACACCATTTCCTCCAATTCACACCATCATCTTCATCCATTCACCATTCATTCTATACCTTCATCCTACCATCAAAATCTTCATCTAATTGAGGAAAAGAAGCAAGGAAGAGAGGAGAATTGCAAGAGAAGGAAGGAGATCACCATTGAAGCACTTCAAGGGAGTTTTCATCCACACTTTGTAGTTAAACCTCATAGTTTCATCATGTTTTATAAGGATCTTAATGTCTATGTTGATTTCCTTTTGAATATGGTAGGTTAATCTCCCTTGTGAGATTAGCAACATGAGAGTTGTTGGATAATTTTTGGATTTGTGTATTTGAATTCATATGTTGATTAGGTTAATTGATTTTCTATCATTGATGCTTTAGATCTTGATGTTTATGATGATTTGTATGGTTTGTTATTTTAAACATGTGATTAGATTGAGAAGTCAATTGCATATTTAGGATAATTAATTGAATCATCTTGTCATGCACATCATGTTCATTATAGATCTTAAAGAGATAGAGATGTCCTTTAGGATTTAGAACCCTTTGATAGGACATCCGATTGGTTTGATCGAGAGGTTGATTAATCATGTGAATGGACTCTCATTTCAAGCTTCGTACCTAGTTGGAATTGTTTGAGTGAAAACCAATCCATTGAGCTTTATTCCATATGCTATTCATCTTGAGAAATAGTTTAGGTGAATCTAGTGTTGGCCCTTAGTCTATACCCATGATTCATATGAATTTGATGCATTGATCCTAGGATTTCTACTTCTTAATTGTTGTTAATCTCACTTTCACTTAATTTGGAAAACCACCTTTCATCCATTTATCTTGTTTGTTTGATCATTGCTTGTTTACTTGCATTGATTACTATTTAATTACTTGTTTGATCAACAACCCCTTTGAAGATTCGTCTCTATAAAATCATGAAAACCATGATATCGCTTAAGCACTAGTGCCTTCCTCCCTGTGTTTCGATAAATTCTTGAATTGGTCAACCCGACTACAAGTTATGGCTAATCACCCTGCTATAAGAGTTATATTTTTCTTTTTAGTAGATTGACCTACACAAAACAATTAATATATCCATATATATTTAGTGGCTCACGTACAACACTAACACAACTATTCATTATACATTAAAATATTATATCTCTCAATCAATTACATATTAAAATATTATATGCATTAGTCTTCGTATAAGCAGTAAATATGACTATTGTAACGGGGAAGGAGGGGTAAGTTATATTATCATCAAGAAACTTTGTGTAATTTTATTAAGAGAATTATCTAATACTCCCTCCGTCCCAAATTCAAGTTCACGTTTACTGTAGATACGGAGTTTAAGAAAAGTCACTTTTTGACTTACTTTTGAGGGTAGTATGGTATTTTTGGGTAATAAATAAATGATAAAGTATGTTATGTGTGTTAAAAAGGTGATGACAAATTTGAAATTAAAGTATGTTAGAGGGATATTAGTTTGTTGCTTTTTCCTTTTATGGAAGTGTGAAGTTGAATTTGGGACGGACCAAAACGGAAAGTGTGAAATTGAAGTTGGGACGGAGGGAGTATTACTTTTTATTAAATAATTTAATTAGATGATTATCTTTTTTTTCAATTATATGAAGTAGTATTATTTTTTATTAAATATTTCATCCATCTCGTTGCAACATATGCGTTCTGTCATTTTAGTCAGTCCAAATACAAATTGTTTGTTTCCCTTTTTGGTAGATGGAACCCACACAAATTAATTCATATCTCTTCATGGATCACGCTCAACACTAATAAAATTACTCACTTTATATTAAAATATTATATCTCGTAACTCACTATACATTAAAATATTATATTCATTAATTCACATACAAAAAATAAACGCACATGTGATAATGGGACAAAAAGAGTGTTAATACTTCATATTCATCTCATAAAATAAATCATGTAAATGATTTTACACAAATTTATACTATTCTCTAAATTATTGATATCATTCAAATATTCAAATTTGCAAATTACTTCCTCCGTCCAACTAAAACGTGCATGTTTTGCCATTTTGGTCTACCTCAATATTAAGTGTGCATTTTATTTTTCGTAGATGGGATCCACACTCAACACTAATCTAACTACCCAATTTATATTAAAATATTATTTCTCTCACATCACTACATATTAAAATATTATATTATCTCTTAATCTATGTAAAAAAAGAAAGTGCAATTTTTAGTTGATCTAGGCTCACACATGACCCAGGTCAGCACCGATTGCAGGTTAAGAGTGAACACACATGATGTCAGCATTCCTGCTTTATAGAATTTAACAAAATATTAATTTTCTCGTCCCTCTTATCTTATCATCTCACCACCGTAGTGAGTGCTCCCTCACAAACACTGCACTGCATACATTATCGTTCATTATTCCCTCACCAACACTACATACATTATCCCCTCACCAACACTGCATACATTATCATTTTCTTCCCATGTATATTTTTCGAAAAACACTAAAAAATTTTTTTTTTGAAGATTAAAGAAAAATAAGGAAGGAATAAACAAATTAGAATTAAGAGATGGATCCGAAAGAAATAACTATATGTATAAGATGTCATGAATGAAATTATAATAAATAAATAGATAAATTAGAATTAAGAGGTGAATCTGAAAGAAATGTACAACGATTAAATTTTCCACAAGCATTGAAGAAAGAACAAAGACAATGATTTACCTATAAAAGAATCCTATCTAGAATCATCAACAACTCGAAAGTCTAAAGAACAAAATAAAAAAGAAAGATATCCACGATCACAGTTTGATAAAAAAAAAGAATTAAAAAAATCACAAAATTTATTAAAATAGATTAAGAAATCAAGATTTATCTTATTACAATGATATATATATATATATATATATATATAAAGATTTAGAGGCTGACCGTCGCTCTTCTCCACTATACTCAGGTCCAAGTGCTGCGGAGTATCTTTCCCGGAGTACTCTATATTCTATAGATGAACAAGACAGGTTAAAATTTTTCAGTCAATCTTTAATGGTTCATACATCAGATCAACCCCACGCCACTCTCTTTCTGTGTCTATGCACTTCATTATATACACTGCTTCCATCACTTCGCGTGCTTAACATTAAGGTTAGCAACCCGTCACTTCACGTACCCACAAATTTTTCTTTTTACAACTTTTACCACTCTTTTAATGGTCAGCTGTCTAATTTAAGTGTAAATACGCTTCTCCTCCAATCGCTTAAATCTATCCACTATTTTATCCTAATAGCATTAAATAAAATCATATATTTAGTTTTTGATTCAACTATAATTAAGGGATAATTTTTTTAGATTGATTATTTCCTTGTATAAAACAGGTATGTTTATATTTTTTATATATTCAAACATTCTACGTGTATACGAAAACATAATATTTATTCTTCATATCATCATATATCTTGCCCACCCACTATCTCACTAATATCAACGTCAAGTATAGCTTAATTGTCTGGGGATGATGATTTGGCTAGCTTAGGAAACGCCCTAAAAAGTGGGATATCATGCGCTTATTTTAATTTATGTAGATTAGGGATTATGTGAGGTGAAGTGCATAGGGTGGGTGTGGTGCGCAGGTTGATTGGCACTACATACTTAAGGGATTCTTGGACTTATACAGTGCATACGTTTTTTCCAGTGTATTATTGACGGGAACTAGAAAGTCACTGCATAAATCATAATGGTGCGGAGTTGGAGAATCATAATGGTGCAGAGTTGGAGAATCTTGCAATGGTAAAGAAAGTCACTAGTGCGGAGTTGGATAATCTTCCACTGGTGAAGAAAACCACTGCGTAAACCATTCGTAAAGGTGCGGAGTTGGAGAATATTGCAAAGGTGCGGAGTTGCAGTATTGAAATTGAGAATTCAAAATGGATCTGTCAGATTTATGAAAAAATGAGTCATTCTCTCTCTGTGGGGAAATTGGCTCACTACATAGGAAATTACACATAATCCCTCCTTTGTAATAGTGAAACTTGTTTAATAGATAGCCTTTTATTTTAAAAATAATATTTTTTGATCCAATGGCTTAGATTAAAAGAAAATTGATCCGACGATCAAAATTCTCCTAGGTCATGTGTGACCCAAGGCCAGCTAAGTAAGCCCCAAAAAGAGAATGTCCAATTTGAAACAGAGGGCGTGAAAAGAATGCAAATCACCTTAAAACACTCCAATGTTAGATCTTTAACTTTGACTTATGTATGCAATATGTGCATTAAATTAAAACTTACCAAAAAAAGAAAATAGTAATCCATATTTACATATTTTTAAATATCGAAAATCAAATCTAACGAATTGATTCATCCGGTTGAATCAAAAATTGAAGTCAAAACATATTAAGAACACCCAAAAAACCAGATTTTATGGTTGAAGCATGTTAAACCAGTCAAAATTAGAAAATTAGTTGAACCGATCAAATGATTCTATTATTTTTTATTTTTATACTCTCTCCGTCCCAAGAATACATTTGCGTATTCTCTAGCACGGAGTTTAAGAAAAGTAACTTTTTGGTGGTGTGATGTAAGAAAGAGAATGAATATTTTGGGTAATTGAGTAGAATAAGTGTATGATATAGTTGGCTTTAACTAGATTGTGTGTAAAAAGAAGATGTAATTTTTGTAATATTATAGTATTGTAAGGTTATTGATATTGTGTATTGTTTCCATTTTTAGGGGGTGAATATATTTTTGGGACGGACCAAAATGGAAAGTGCGAATGTATTCTTAGGACGGAGGGAGTAATATTTTCTTATATTTTATATATTATAGAAGATATTGAGCAAACAGAGTTTAATAGTTGGTCCGGTAACTAATTGTTATAAAGGAATAGACAGAAGAAAGGGAAAAACCCATTCATGTATCCAAAACGCATGACCCCGATCCGACCTCTTATTCAAAAGCCAAGGAATATTTAAATTTTGTATTAAACATATTTTAATAATTGATCTACCCATCTTATCACTCTTTTACGTATATCTGTCTCACAAAAAAGTATCTCTTCCACCTACGATGGGGTAAAATAAAAATTTTGTAATTGATAAAATTTCAATTTTGAGTACAACCGCACCACATGTCCCCTAGTAAATCCGCCCCTATTGCATGAATACATGCACAACATATCTATATCTATATTATATATAGAAGCATTTACGTGTAATCCTGAAAATTTTAACTCGTGCCTACTAGGCCATGAGTTTTCTTGGACAAATTAATTGTTAACAATTCTGTTGAATGTAACAAAATTGTTAACAGTTAATATGTCCAAGAAAATTCATGGCGTAGTAGGCACGAGTTACGAGTAATATATATATATATATATATTACTCGTAACTCGTGCCTACTACGCCATGAATTTTCTTGGACAGATTAATTGTTAACAATTCCGTTACATTCATACACACACACACACATTACTCGTGCCTACTAGATAATACTTAATCAAATCACTCTAACACGCCCCCTCACATGCAGACAAGGTTAACTTTTGCCTTAAGCCTTGCATGTGGAATTTTCTCATAAATGAGTGGTGATGGGGTTCGAACCCTGTACCTTTGTTAACTATGGGCTCTGATACCATGTTAAATGACCACTTCATCCAAAAGCTTAAGCTTGTAGAGAGATATATCGTTTAATACTTAATCAAATCACTCTAACAATATATATATATATATATATATATATATATATATATATATATATATATATATATATATATGAACGATAACACAGTGCTTATCTACATGTGAAAAGTATTAAAATATAATTATTATCTACGTAAAGTATGTTTATTGGTAGTAAAAGTATGATTTTTTTTAAGTAATTGAATGATACCAATCAATATACTTTACTTATATAATAAACAAACTTTAATATTTGATCAATCCATCTCACATATATTCCTCATAGAATGATGTATAATTAGATTTTAGGAATAATATAAAATTTTAAATGCAAGCTGTTTAATTATAATAAAAATGCCATGCATTTAAAATAAGGCATAAATGTTAATTTATGAATCTATATTTATATCTATATCTATATTTATATTCTATATAAAATCACCTAAAGTCAACATCTTTTTTTCGCTCAAAGTTTGAGTCAAAGTCTCTTCAATTTCTCTTCAATTTTTCACCACTCATTTTATTCTTATTTCCTTAAATAAATACATTTAGGTGCTTTATTATCACATTTTTAACCCTAATAATTTTATGTCCAACAAAATAATTAAAATTAAAGACATTATTTTCGTATGCATATTTTTTTTATCAATTAACATGTTGAAATTTGTTTCAATTTGAGTTAATTATTGAAAAATTTTGGGTTGTATTTGAAAATAAGGTTAAGTAATTAAGACATTATTTGAAATTTTTATAACATATGATTACGTAAGAAATATAAATATTAATTTTTCAAATTATTGGTTTTTTATAATTACGTTAATTTATTATACATGAAAATGAATAAGAGTCGTATAACGTCGATTCAACTAAAAACTATTTAATTTATTACACATAATGTAACCGTTAAAATAAAATACACAATTTAAAAATATGTAATTATTAGGATGAGACGGAGGGAATACGTAATTATATGTGTTTATGTGTCCACGATACATACATATATATATATACATATATATATATATACATATATATATATATATATATATATATATATATATATATATATATATATATATATATATAAGCACATAAAGTCAACATCTTTTCCCGCTCAAAATTTGGGTCCAAATCTCTTCAATTTCTCACTTCTTCTCAATTTCTCTTCAATTTCTCACCATTCATTTATTCTTATTTCCTTAAATAAATACATTTAGTTGCTTTGCTATCACATTTTTTAACCCTATTAATTTTACGTCCAACAAAATATTTAAAATTAAAGACATCATTTTTGTATTCATATTTTATTTTATCAATTAACATATTGAAATTTATTTTAATTTGAGTTAATTATTGGGAAAATTTGGGTTGTATTTGAAAATAAGGTTAAGTAATTAAAACATTATTTGGAATCTATATCTATATTTATATATATCTATATAAAAGTACATAAAGTCAACATCTATATATTTTTTTTCTAAAATCTATTCCGTGCATCGCAAGGTTAAAATGCTTGCTTCTTGTGTATATAAAGCTAAAAGCAGTTCCAATCTATATATTCTTCATTAATTATTAATTATTCTGTATGGACATGATTAGGATGCCCCTCATTTCATTGATTTAATGTTTTTTTTTTAATATTGCCCAAAAAAAATTAATAAGACAATATTCGCATTTGTTAGTAATTAATTTATCTCTAAAATAAAAAATTATAGCTAATTAATAAAATGTAATAATCATTAAATTAAATTATTTTAGGAATAATTTGTACAATAAATAAAAGGAGACATCTTTCATAAAAGGTGAAAATTAATAAAATTAAAAAATGAAATTATTTCACCGTCACAATTCATACAAATCTTGATTCTACAATTAATACTTATTTTTAAAATTTAGTTTTAATTCTTAAATATACTAGTAATTATAAATCTATTATGATTCATAGTGTAACTTATTCTTTTATACTAGTAATTATAAATCTAGTATGATTCAAAGTGTAACTTATTCTTCTATTTTATGACGTACTTTATATTATCTTCACAATTCATCACTTTACTCTTACAATTCAAAGTCTTTCTAATAATATAATTTTATTTTCAATTCATGAACATGATTTTGGTAAACCAAACGAAAAAAAGAAAAATAAGAAATTAAGAAATGTTCAATGTTGTCATTAAATTTTTGGTAGAGAGTTGAGACCACAACATATTGAATTCTTGTTGTCACGTCATGGAATTTGTGTATAGACATTATGTTGTCCTCCCACATTTTCAAACAAATCAATATTCAATGTTTTCCTTTTTGTAGGAGGTTCGATAGCAACCCTTAACCTTGTAATTGTGGGTCATAATTTATAGGTAGAATAAATTTTTTAACCACCAAGTTGATTTATTTTTCTTACTATTGGTACAGATATTTTTTTTAAGTTTTTTAAGAGGGTTAATGATACCAATACTTCAAAAGCAATTTAGTGTTAATTTTTTAAATTTAACAAAAAGATTTTACATTTTTATGGGCAACTAGAATCGCTGACATAGTTGACTTGTGTCACATTAACGTCATTGTTCTGCCTTGCCCTAATTTGAATTCCTCAAAAGAGGATATCGTTTTTTGTTAGAGACCTCTTCACCAAACTCTAAATGGGAAAGTTAGAAATTTAAGAAGAAAGCCTTGGATTCTTTGATCCAACACTTATCTAAGGATAGCAAATCTGCTACTTTTGTTGCGAAGGAAAGAAATTTGAGTTGCTTGATTTCTTTGCTTGATTTCTTTGCTCGATTTGAATGCTTATGATTCCATCAGAGAATCGGCGGTTCACATGGACCTGACCCATATACGAGCACCGGAAGCCGCTTCAGTTCCCGCTTCTTCATGCCCGGGGGCAGCGTTTCAGGAGACAAGCTACGGCGGAATAAGGGAATCAGACCACATCACACGATAGCGTTCAATCCAATTGCAAAAAGTAAAGCGCAGACGAGGAAGGTTAGATTTATTACCATGTGAATCATAGCCTCCTTGAGAAACTAGCAGCCGACGGCGATGATTGATTAGCGACTTCATATTTCCAAACCCATTGCTGAGATGAGAATTATTGGGTTTAAGGGTTTTAATTTAGTAAACTATAAAAAACGACAACGTTTTGTATGACGTGGAGGCATGACATGGAATTAAAATGCCACATGAGAATTTGGGCATGCTTTAGGTGCCCGTTGGGTGCGATTGGCACAACTCTTAAAAATCATGTCCTTTTTTGCAATTTCATAAAAGTAAGGATTAATTTGCAATACGATTAAAGTTCATGGATTTATATGCAATTAATCCTAACTTTTAATTGTTTAAATTTAAATATAAAATATCTTTTTTTTATATGGGTGCAATTTCCAAAAAAAAATATATTATGATATTCTTTTTTGCCAAAATGTTAAAGATTTGGGCTAAATTGTACTCTTTCCAAGACATTAATTACGACACATTTTTCTTTTTTATTCGTCACAATACTTATTCACGTTTTTTGAAATGTGAAAAATATATTACAACACTATTCACTTTTTATACAAATTTCAACAATTTTACATATATTTTTCATTAAATTAATTAAAACTCACTTTCTACATACATTCCAATAACTTTACACATCTTTATACATAAAAAATAACTTTTCTTAATTTTCGAGCACAAGAATACATGCGTAATTTAACAGAATGAATGGAGTAATTTAAATAAAAGAGGTGGATTTTTGTGCAAACTATGCAAATATAGCATGGAAGGTAATGTGGCATAGATCATTCATGTTAGCCCGATTGGTGCCATTTGCAAAACACTTTAAAGGTAATGGTCTTTTTTGCTAAATTTTAAAAATTGTGACTAAATTGGAATTGAAGTAAAAAGTGGTGATTTTTCTTACGAATTAGGCTTTGTTCATTAACTTAGAAGAGTCAGATTATTTAGTTCATTTATCAGCTAAAACAAGTCATCCTAATGCTAACGCAACGTGGGATTTCTTGTGTGGCATGGAAAATAAGATTTTTTTTAGTTCACTAAGTTGACCTTTGATGAGAGTGAAAAATTATATATTTTTATATCCGATTTTGAGTGGTATATTTGGCATTAATCGTGATACTTTTGTATAAATGATAAATTAGTATGTTTGAGGTATTTTGTCGTGTTTTGTACAGAAATAAGGAATAAATGAGTCAGAATTAAACAGAAGGTGGAAAGTGTTCCGATTGAAATCCGAACTATTGGGTCATAGTTGAGTAGAGCTGCTCGATATCGAGCAGCAACGATTAAGGCGAGAAGAGTTGCGACATTTTGCACAGTGGTACCGAGTAACCTTGCTCGGTATCGTTGGAGTATTCTAGAAGATTTGAGTGTCAAGGGAAAATTAAACAATATGTACCGCACAACCATTATAATATTATTTTTACTCCCTCCGTCCCGGAAAAATTTGCGTCCCTTTTTTCGGCACGAAGATTAAGAAAGTGATGACTTTTAGGGGTATAATGGTATTTTTATAATAAATAAATGATAAAGTATGTTAGGTAGAGATGATATTTTTGTAAATAAAGTATATGAGAAAGAGTGATTATTTTTTACTTTTTGCTTTTTTTGGAATGTGCAAACTTTTGTGGGACAGTCCAAAATAGAAAGTGTGTCATCTGAAAGGAGACGGAGGAAGTATATTTTAATAGCTCGTTTGCTTAGTGGTATTAGGGGGGATTGATGCAGTTTCCCTCATAATACTATATTTGTCTTGATGTATTCATAATACCTAGGGTCCGGTATTATTTCAGCCTAGTGTTAACAATACATTTTATGTGGTATTGTGTATCTCCCACTTGAGGTGGGATATACGATAGCAATATTTAATACTTAGGTATTACATACTATATAAGTTTATCATTATACCATTTTCCAACAACAACAGCAAGAAGGGGTAAATATTCATTTTACCTGTTACTCCCTTCGTCCCATTATAATTTTCAGGTTTAGTGTTCTACGTTATTTAAGAAAAGTTGTACATTTTGACAAATTTTATTGACTTTGGAGGGTATTGTAGTATTTTTAGGTGATAAAAAATTATAAAGTAATGATATTTATGTGAAAAAGAAGTGGCAACTTTGAAATTAAAGTAATTTTTGAGGTTATTAAATAAAGTGATGTTTTTTTTTTTTGGGTGTGAAAGGTTTTGTGGGATAAACAAATGAGGAAAGTATGAAATATTTTTTGGGACAAATAAAGTATCACATTTGTTAATACTTATTAACAAATAATAAAATAATTAATAGCTATCAACGATCTATTTTTTCATGGTACCAAATATCCATACAATTAATCATAGGGTGAGTTTTGAGTAAGATTGTCTCATAGATACTACTTCGCGAGACGATCCATTAACCCAATTAATTGAATATATTTTTAACTAAGCTTTTTATAAAAATTAAGAGAAGTAAGGGCCCGGATTCACTTTCTAATAAACACATAATTAATTAACGTTCAGTTAGTGTCGCTAGAGAATTACAAAATATTTTGAATTAGTTTTTTTTTAATAATATTATAATTTTAATTTAATTGTTCACGTAATCACTTCAATAAAAAAATATTTATTATTATTATTATTATTAATTGTATTGTTATGACTTTATCTTAACATAAGGCAAAAACTTTTGTGTATCCGGACACACGGGAACACATTTTGTGTGTTTTAGAATTATGTGTTAAATTATATACCATTTAGTATAAAAATGTGTACCCATGGCAAAAACATGTGTGTGCCCGGGCGCATGAGAACACATTCCGTGTGCCTTTGAAATTTTGTGTTAAATTGTATATCCTTTAGTATAAATATGTGTACCCTTTATTTTCTGAAGAAAAACAAAAAATATTAATAAAAGTGTATACCCTTTAGAACAAAATGGTGTACCTTTATTAATTAAAGTGTATACCCTTTAGAACAAAGTAATGTACACTTACCCATAATACTAAATTCAAAAGGCGCACGGTGTGCGCCCGAGCGCATGCAAGCCTCACTCTCATCTTAATTAAGTACCAATTTATATTAAAAATGTTATTACTTTTTATTCATCAAACGAATTGTTCATAAAATAATAATTTAATTAAATAGTTATTACTTTTTCATTATCATATATATCACTTTTTTGATAAAAATGTTGTCACTTTTAATATTTCGGTGAATTGTTCTTGATTTAATTTGATTAGATGAATATTAATTTTTATTATTCCAGTAAATTATTAGTGAAATAATTTAATTAGATGGATATCACTTTTTTTAATTATGAATCATTTTTTATTAAAAATATTACCACGTTCTATATAATTTATAAATTGTTCATGAAATTCACTTTCATATTTTATTATCATTTTTTTAAATATTATCACTTTAATTTAAAATATTATCACTTTTTATTTTTATTATGAAAACACTACTTTTCATCAATTGGTTATCACATTTTATAAATTTATAATATTTAAATTAAAAAATAATTATTAATTTCACTTTCATAATTAATTTTGAAATTTTTTAATTTGATATCAATCATACAAGGCCCTCTAAATTTATTTTGGTCCAATTAATTTTATTCTATAACTAAATTTTCAATTTTTTATTATGACAACCAATAAAGCCCTTTACTATTATTTAATTGAGTTAATGGGTGATTTGTCTCGTATAAGGAAATTCGTGAGACGATTTAACCCAAATTTTTACCTTAATTATAAATAAGTCAAACAAATCTTATTATAATCCTTTTATATTCCATGGCCACTAACAAACGAGTTTTAAGAGAGCTAATGTGTAATAAGAGCAAGGTTTTGGAGGGAGAAATGTAGTACTATTTCTTTTAAAATTTAATTTTTTAATTTTTATATATTCATACAGTAGTACTATAGTAAATGATACATTAATTATAAAATTCTATTCCGGAAAGAAGAATCAACTTAAAAGAGAAAAAAGAAAAAAAATGCTTATATAAGAAAGACAATATTCAAAGACTCGTTAATCTTTAAAAGAAAGATATTAACATATCTTGTTTCTTCTTTTTTACCCCTGACAAAAGATTGACTAAAATTTAATTAATTCGTCACTCAATCATGGCTAGACATACTATATTGTTTAGGGTGCAACACTTTTGCAATTATATATTTAAAGAACTTAAAAAAAAAAAGTTTGCAATTAAATGTAGTCATGTACAATGTTGTTTTGATATGATGAATCAGCTACTTTGTCTATTGTGTTGCCTTCTTTACATTAAATAGAAAGAAAATACTGGTGTTAACTTTTAATATCACTATTAATATACTTCTTCTTTTTACAAGCCTAAAATTTGAACGCGAGACATCGTGTTCCCAAATATCCTTTAATATAAGGATATTGACTCCCTCCGACCCATAATTATTGTTACACTTATTAAAAAAGGCGTCCCACATTTAATATTACATTTCTATTTTTGAATGATGTGGCCCACACAAAATTATTATATATCTCCATAGGGCCCACAATAATCCACTAATACAACAACTCATTTTACATTATAATATTATTTCTCTCACCCCACAACACATTAATTAAAATACAATACTACTTAATTTCCGTGCAAACAGTAAATGTAACAACAAAGATGGGACCGAGGGGTATCCTTATTTCTTGAAAAAAAAAATACTCCATATATACATATATTTAATGAAAGTATATAAATAAAAGCATATAACATTATAAAGATGCAAACAGCAGTTTCATGATCAATAATAATTAATCTCAAACTATATACTATATATATAATTTTTTCTTTTTCTTTTTTCACATATCTCAGATTTAAATTGTATAAAATCAAATGGACGTACTCTCATTTTTGTGATCTAATAATGACTCCGCTGGTGGAGTAGTGATATACATAATTAATTAGTAATATATTTATGAATATCATCATTAATTATTATTATTAATAATTATCACTAATAAATTTAAGCAAGCATGCTGCAATCTCTGTCTGTCTTTGCCTCCTTTTCAAGCATCATTATGGGTTTAATGCATTCAATCATGCTTTTTAATTCATACTTAATTTATTTTTCCTTCTATATATGGACATATCTGTCAATTAAAATTAAAAGTCTCCCAATACAATTCTAAACTATTAATGCGAATTAGAATTATTTTTTCTATTAATATAACATAAAACTATTTACCTAGAAATATTTAAAATAATATAATTATTACAACTATATTAAACTTCCTTATTTAATATACTATTTATTAAGATTTTTTTAAATAATTTATTAATATCAAAATAACATTTTAATATGTAACTAATATATATGATTACCATAAAAAATAATTTAAATTATTTTTATAATTTCAAACTCTAAATTGATAATTTTATACTATCTCCGGCCAATGATCATAAGTAAATACGTCTATTTCTCTGGATCAAAGGAGAGTATATTGCAGATTGTGATCTTCAAGTTCAAGTCGTTTTGGTCCAAAATAACTTAAACCTGTTTTTCAAGTAATTCCCTATACAGTATTCCCTTCATTCCCTTAATATGTATTTATTTTGTCGTTTTGATTTGTCACATAATAAAATATTCATTTCTTTTTTTAGATTGATGTGATTAAAAAAATAATTATTATACTCAACTCACAATATACGTGGTTCACATTCAATATTAATACAATTACTTACTACATATTAAAATATTATTTACATATTAAATTATTATACTCTTTAATTCATGTGTAGAAAATCAAATGATTTAGTATAAAGTGATCGGAGGAGTAATTATTATCATGTCTTCTTGTGATTCTTCCAATTTCCTTAGTAGCACTTACCAATGCCCTTTATAGACAGAATAAATTAAATAACAACGTTCTAATCAATTACCCTAGACACCTTTATCCAAACATAAGAGTAATTTTAACGAAAAGACAAGTTTTATTTTAGTTTACTGACAAAAAATGGAGTGGACTGGGCCAGCTTGATATTAGTTTACTGGATTAATGATTTAATTGGGCTAGATTGGGCTTCGGTTCAGTTATATATGAGCCCCTTATTTCCTGGTCCAACCTAGTCCTATCATGGCTATTATGGTCCAATTTTATTTCATTCTTTCTTTTCTTTTTCTTTTCAAATTTAAGGATGAAAGTTCTCTCAGTCGAACAAATGGCACACTTTTTTTCTTTTTATTTTATGTGCTTAGTAATAATTGTCACATCCTTAAAAAAATAAAAATACACTCAATGTAACTAATTTCTCAATATACTCTACATAAAAAAATCACTCCACACATATAACATACTTTACATTTTATTTATAATAATAAAAATACCAATTTATTCCAAAAAAAAACACATTTCTTAATTTATGTACAATAAAAAATAGACAAAGACTTGCATGAGACCGTCTCACGAATTTTATTTCGTTTCGTGAGACGGGTCAAGTATAATCCAAATTAAAATTTCATGGATTTAAGCCAACCTTCTACCGTTATTACCTTCTAAATACATGATAAGTGATATTTTCACCTAAATTTTAGTATCTTTTTATATGTGTTTTCGTATTATTTTATCCGTATTTGTGTATTATTTGGTTGTATTTTGTGTTTTATGGAAATATGTGAGAATGAGCTTAAACGTATGAAAAATAAGTGAAAATGGAGCAAAAACGGAGACTAGAGCTGAAACGAGAAAAAGAACAGAGCTCGACCAAGCTTGGTTCGAGTTCATGCACTCGAGTCGAGCTAGTGCAAGCACGAGTCATGCGCGGAAAACGAGCATGTCCAGAAGGGCCGTGTGCTAGCACCTGAAACGCCTACTCGCCCACCCTGTGACCGTGCACTGAACACGAGCCGAGCTCGTGCAAAAGACACGAGTCGAGTAGACGACTCGACTCGAGCTCTGTCAAAACCCATAATTCGACAAGAACTCGTGTCTCGACTCGAGCCGAGCTGCAGTGCTCGAGTCGAGCTCGGTTAAATTCTGAGAAAAATATCAGCGAGCTTCTAGAAGGTCCCAAGGGGTATAAATACCCCCAATTTCAACCTTTGAGGTAAATTCGTAGGGTTTCACCCCTGCACCTAGATCACACACCATTTCTTCCATTTTACACCATCATTTTCATCCATTCTTCATCCATATCATCTACCATCAAATCCACCATCCAAGTAGTTAGAGAGGCAAGGGGGAGTGGAGATTGCAAGAAGAGGAAGAGAGCATCATTGAAGCTATTAAAGGGAGTTTTAATTCCAATTTTTGTAGACTTCTTTGTAGTTCAATCATGGGTTTTGGAGATACAATTGTCTATGTTGTTTTCTTTGAGACTATGAAAGACTAATCTTCTTTGTGAGATTAGCACTATGAATTGTGTTGGATAAATTTGGGTATTTTGCAATTGAATGATTATATTGATTGGATTTATTGATTTTCTATCATTGATGCTCTAGATCTTGATATTTATGATGATTTGTGTGGAGTGTTGTTTTAAACATGTGATTAGATTGAGAAGTCAATTATATGTTTAGGATAGTTCATTGGATCATTTCATTATACACCTCATGTGCATTATAAATTTTAAAGAGATAGAGATGTCCTTTAAAATTTAGAACCCTTTGATAGAACATTCGATTTGTTAGATCGAGAGGGCAATTGATCGTGTGAAGGGACTCTCCAATTGAACTTAGTACCTAGTTGGAATTATTTGATTGAGAACCAACCTTAGAGCTATTTTGAAACCTTATCAAGGATCTACATTCTATCCATCTTGAGAGTTAGGTGGAATTCGTGTTGACCCTTAGTTATTAACTCATGACACATATGAATTCGTTGCAAGATACCTAGGTTTTCCATGCTTTAAGTATTGCTAGTCTCATTCTCTATCTACTTGGTTCATTCATCCATCTTCCATTCATCTATTCCTTTGTTTATTTTGTTATTTAATTGTTTAATTGTCATTTCTTGATTAATCCTACCCCTTCATGATCGTCTCTATAAAATTATGGCAAATACGAGATCGCTTAAGCTCTAGTACCTTCCTCCCTGTGGTTCGATAAATTCTTTAATTGGTCATCCCGACTACAAAATGACCAATCAAATGGTGCCGTTGTAGGGGAGGCAACGATTTCTAGTGGTTTAACGAAGGAGTGTTTCGATTAGTATTACTAGAAATATTTGCTTTTTATTATTTGCCTTGGAAAATTTTTTATTTTACTTTTTCGTTTAGATAGGTACTTGGAAACTATCTTGAGAGAAGAAGAAGGGGGATCAAAGCCAAAAATAGAAAGTTTGAAGAAAAATTGTAGTAAGCCTTAAGAAGAGCATATAAATGGAAGGTTGGAACCAATAATTGAGTGATATTTTTGAAAATCAAACTGCAAGGGTTCCACCTCCACAATCAAGATGCTACATGAATGAGAGCAGCTATGATTATAATTTTCAAATGAATCAAGATAGTTCTCAATACTACAATCAAGGAAGAAATGGAGAATACCAACAAGTTTACAATGTAAATACATTTCACCCGTATCAAGCATACACTTATTCTCCACCAAATTCCAACACTAATATTTCTCCTCCATTCCAAAATTATGCCTTATTTGAATTATATAGAAGATGTGCTCAAAGAAGTGATGAAGGCCAAAATTCTCAATCAAGTATATTTTTCAACGAATCCTCCGAGATAATTACACCCGCTATATTGGAATTGACAAGACAAATAAGGATGATGAATCAAGGTGCTTATGATCAAGTCTTACCTAAGTTTGGTGGGTGGTCAAAATGTGAAAGGTGTATCGATTCCTAGTCCTATGGAGCAAGAAGAGTGGAGGATGCCTACCCATCAAGTAGGAAATTCTTCTTTCATGGGAGTGCATGATTTCCAATGAAATTTTCAAAATAACTATAAGGGAAGTTTTCATGGGAATTATCCACCAATTCAAGGATGACGGAATGTGATGGATAGGTTGCAAACAAATTTAATTACACTAATGCAAGAAATAAATAATAAAATAAATACAAGATAAATGGGTTCCAAATGATGCAAGGATGAGATTAGCAACAATCATAGCATATATAACAAAAAAATCATACAATTAATTCTAATCTCTCATGGACATGGCATAGAGGCGATCACTAATTCCACCTAAACTCTCTCTCGTGATGAATAGGATGTAGACCCTCAATAAGGCTCCCCAAAGCACATAGGATCGAGACCAAAGTGAACACCTCTCACTAGGTACTAATTACTCTACGAGTAACCAGGTGGGCTAGGCCACCGGGCTCCTCACACAAGTGAGTGACCTGGGTTTGATTCTCATTGGGAACGAATAGGAGGGGAGTTATAAGGAGGCTTGGAGAATAAGGGTGTATGGAGACTTGTTGAACTAACTACTAACTATACTAACAAGTAACTTTGTCCGATTAAAAAACTAATTACTCTACAAGTTCCCTAATTAAGTACTAAATCATAGGCAATATTCCTTTTTAAGGTACCATGAATTCACTAATGGTTTGGGTCCCCTCATCTAATAAACTAATCTCTCGAATAAGCTAATCAAATGTTCTATCAAAGGGTTCTAAATCTAAAAGGATATCTCTATCTCATTCTAAATTAATGCACATGAAGTGTATGATGAAATGATTTAATGAACTATCCTAACGCATAATTGATTTCTCAATCTAATCACATGCCCATGACAATTAATCACACAAATCAACCATATAAATCAAGCAAGTAACATCAATGTAAAAATAACACAAATGTCCAATTAAGATTAAAATCAAATTGCATAAAACCTAAATTATCCAACACAATAATGTAGTTAATCTCAAAAAGGAGATTAGCCTATCATAGTTTTAGAGAAAATAATATAGACAATTGTATCTACAAATCCCATGATCAAACAATAAAGAAGTTCACAAAAATTAGAAATAG
This sequence comes from Pogostemon cablin, assembly GCA_023678885.1. NCBI lineage: Eukaryota > Viridiplantae > Streptophyta > Magnoliopsida > Lamiales > Lamiaceae > Pogostemon > Pogostemon cablin. Next base: position 16,099,620 of record CM042965.1, on the reverse strand, counting down.
ATTCCCCATTTGAAGAGTTTCAATGAAGATCTCCTTCTTTTTCTTGCAATATTCACTCTCTCTTGCTTCCTTGATCAATTGGATGGTGGTTTGGATGGGTGGATTCAACTGTAGATGGTGGGAGATGAGGATGGATGGAATGGAGGGGAAAGTGTGTGAAGAATATGGTGTGTGATGTATGTGTGCACCTGAAACCCTTCGAAAATCTACTCAAATGTTGAAATTGGGGGTATTTATACCCCTTAGGAGCTTCTAGAAGGTTTCTTGATATTTTTTTAATTTTTGCACGGACACGGCTCGTGTGCGTGCACACATCTCGTGTTCCGCACACGGCCATGCCTATGACCGTGTAGGTATTTCAGGTGCTGGCGCACGACCTTGGCTTACAGGGGCGTGTTCTGTACATGGCTTGTGTGCGTGCGTATGGCTCGTGTGCATGTACACTGTTCGTGTGAGTGCTGCCCCTATTCTTCTTCTTTCGTTTAATCTCGTTCTCCCTCGTTTCAACTCCGAATTGAGATCCGTTTTTTCTCACGTCTTCCTCTTCGCTTCTAGAATCTATTTTTACCTGAAAATCATACATTTAAACTCATTCTCACATATTTTTATAAAAACACAAAATACAACCAAAATATACATAAATACGGAAAAAATAATACGAAAACACATATAAGAAGGCACTAAAATTTAGGTAAAAATATCGCTAATCAATTACAAATAATAAAATATAATCTCACAAGAGCTCAACAATATATACAACGGGCAGCAAACAAACATCAAAGAGAGGTGGGTTTATAAGTAGGCGACAAAGCTCTTTCAAAGTTACTACACCTAAAACATACTCTTCGTCCGCTAGAAAATTTCAATTTGCTGACTCCAGCATTGCGAACAATGTTGTTTCCAGCATGGAATAAATTGATAGAGTCAATCAAGGGGTCAGCCAAACTATGTTTACTCTCGCTGCAATCATGCTAATCACCAATCTGATATGTTAGCAAGTGCTATTTTAAGGGAGAATAGATTTGACAATAATTATGTTCTTTCCATTTTAATAAACTAGGTCTCAAATAAATGATTATAAATAAGTGGGCATAGGAGAGGTGAAGGGTCGTCTGGAAATATCTCTGCGTAGTCTATTGGCAGCTTAGGTTGACGGGAGTCATCTCGAGAAAATCGTATTTTTACGTTCTTATTGTTCTTCTATCCTTCCTCATTTCTAATATCAACATCTTTATTACTCTATCAGTTACGAGCTTTCGAGCCAAATATTGGCAAGCTCAAGTTTGGCTTGATTTGATATTCGGGCTCAGCTCGTTTAGCTTAACAAATGAATTCAAGTGAATGTTTTATCAAATCGTGAGCCAAATTAGTTCATGAACGGCTTGATTTGGTTACATCCATGCCTGAATACCCCTTAATAGAATAAATACTCTACAAAATGTGATGAGCGTTTTCTCAACACACAACTTTAATCCCCAAGTATGAAGGATATCAATTGTAGTTTCGAAGGTGACCAAGTTAAATATCGAACCCACGGGATGGATAAATATTACTTCTGTTATTTCCTAGCAATTATGACTATGTTGAGAATTGTAATTGTAGGTTTGTGAACTAAGTAACAATTAACATAATAAATAACAAGAATAAGAAAATAGTAGTTGTGATAAAATAAGATGATAGGTAGTTCGTCAGGCCATCCAGTTTCATTCGTTAATTCATACTTTCGTGTGTCGATGTCCGACTCTACCTTGTAGTTTATGGACGCATCGCTATACCAAGCAAATCTATTCTATAGACACAAATAGATAAGCTTTTGACACGTGTGAGTATCCTCAGAGCAAGACGTATACTTACCTCCCTTTCTAGGTACTATCATAATCAATTATTTCCCGTGCACTTAGTACTCTAACCCGATTTGATCTCCCTTTTTAGGTACTATAAAGTTATACTCTTAATCCTACTTGTTAACCCGAATTCAATTCAATTAACAAACATTCATATAAGACGGTTCTAATAAAATCTTGGAATCCCTTCACTTAGAATTATAATAATAAACCCTGCTCATTAGTGAACGCACTCAATCAATAACCATGTTATGCATTCAGACTCTACACAACGATTATTGATGCACAAAACATCTATGAGTATGGATTAAAAACGTGCAATCTTATATAAAATAAACCACAAGTAGTGTTGTACAGAGTATACACACGAAATACAAATCAACTCATGAAACTTTCATAACCCTAGAACTACCGAAGTGGCTCTAGCCCATGATTGATCTAAGAAAAATCATGGTTAGTTGGACCAATCTTACTTGAATCTCCAGCTGAACCTCTGTCACAGCTCTCATACTCTCCTCTTGTAATGTTTTGTTGATGATGATCCCTTTCTTCTTTCTTTTCGTGATGATTTCCTTGACTGCATGAGCCTCCTTTTATACTTGTAATCATGTCTCTAGGGCTTGGAATGGGCTTTTCAAGTGATCCCACGCGTTTTGACCTCGAAAATACGGATAAGGTAAGTTCCCGCACGACGGTTCGACCTCATCAAACAAGTCAAATCACTGGTCGCAGGTCGAACCACAGGTCGAACCCACCTACTTGAAGTACTCTGCACTTGGTTCGACCTCTTGTACAGGTCGAACCTCTCCCTCTTTAGTCGAACCATAGGTCGAACCTCACTACTGGATAATTTCTGCTCCTGGTTTGGCCAAGTGTCAGGTTGAACCCCTAACGTCGTGGTCGAACCCATCTTTTCGCGAACTGGTTCGACCATGGTTCGACCTGATAGATAGGTCGAACCCCTTGAGTCGTGGTCGAACCCTCCTTCTACACACTTTGCAACGTTGGTTCGACCTGTAGGAGAGGTCGAACCCTCCTCCATCAGGTCGAACCACCTCTCTCCTTAGCTGTTCGCGTGGTCTCGACTTCGTCTCTTCGATTCTTGGTACTTCCTCTCCGATTTTGCTATGAAAACCACTTAAATAGCTCCACTAACACCTGATTCATGCTAATTCACAATATATATAGGTTTTCCACCTATTTCCACCTCAAAACTCTCCAAAACTAGCACAAAATATGGTGTCAAACTTGTGAATTTACATACTCATCAAACCCCCAAACTTACATGTTGCTCGTCCCGAGGCAACCAAATCAAACCACAGGAGTCGTGTATAATTCACCAAGATTCAAGTACAACACATATCACACATGCAACTTCATTAAATCAAATAAGTATTAATTGCTTCATATATATCACTCATACAAAACCAATCCAATCACACACCATTCGGAGTACTAAGTAATCTCGCTCACAAGATAAGTATTTATTCTCTTTCACTCAAGTGTGTGATGCACTATATAGGTTAATATAAACACTCATATCAATCCATATTCACGCGTAACCATAAGCTTGGCAAAGGTCTCAAAAATCAACTTATAATCAACTCTTCACTAGGATCACAAAGGATTTGTTTTTGGGTTGTAATGTTGGCTCTTTGGAAAAAGGTAGGAAAATTTGGGTAAAGTGACTTAAGACACTAGTAGAGAGTTACCTTGGAGGTTCTTGATTTCTTCTTCTTACAGCAAGTTCTCCTCCAATGTCGTCTCTTGAACTTGTAAAATTCCTAAATTTTCCTTCATTTCATGGCATCAACATCATCTTTTCGTTGGACAACTCGGGTACCGGTTTTAGGCACTACCTTTCTTCTCATGTATAGGCCATCAGCTGCTAGGCTTTACGCACCATGTATAAAAACCATCGGGGTACCAGTTTCGGGCACTACTCCTAAACAAGATTTAACCATATTCTTTTCATCCAACCGTATTCTATCTTCCTTTTTCTTCTTGCAACACTTACCCACCTCAACTCTCTCTACCAGTGAATAGGTTAATCAAAGCTCAAGTAAAGGTTTATAAGGTTATTACTTCGGCTACCAAAGAAAAAGCTTTAACGGCTCAACGGGGCATCCAAAGGTTAATAAGATCATTAGGAAGGATAAAATTTGGCTAAGTAACTTAATCACAAAATAATGGCCTAAGATCATGTCCTAGCAATTGATCAATCATAAGTCTCAAACAAGACTCCAAGCCAAGTTCTAGAATACGTTCATATGAATGATCCTCTCAAGAATAAAACAATCATGATCAAGCATGATTATCAAGGCTCAAATCCTCACATAGGTAATTAGAATCCTAAGTACTCCTCATAGCACATAATTAAGATCAATTCCACAAGAACTCTACATACTTATCAAATTATACATGCTTTTTATCAATAGAAATTAACACATGAACATATGAATGCACAAAATCAATAAGCTCATACCCAATCAATCATACAAGCTTCTCTACAGCCCAACTCATGCATCATAGAAGGACGGAATTAAGAACACACTTTCCTGGCTTGGCTCGACCTTGATTCGACCTGTGAAAGAGGTCGAATCAACTTTCTGAACACCTTCTCCTTCGGTTCGGCTTGGGTTTGACCTATTGGAACAGGTCGAACCAAAACGCATCAGGTCAAACCACCCTTCTGTAAGTTTCATGTCACCGGTTCGACCTAGGTTCGACTTGTTAAGCAGGTCGAACCAAGAACGTCGTGGTCAAACCGCACTTCTGGAATTCTGCTATCACTGGTTCGACCAGGTCGAACCATCTTGCATGAGGTCGAACCACCTCTCTGGACAACTTTTGCACCACGGTTCAGCTGGGTTCGACCTCCTGGCACTGGTCGAACCTACCCTGGCTTTGGTCGAACCACCCTTCTGAGCTTCCAAACTGAGTGTTCTTCAATCCTTACACACTTCAAACTTCAATACGAATCATTAGGTACCAACTATAGCACAACTTCATCAAAAATTATTCCACAAAATATCATTCATGAGTAACTCCATAAAAGAAAACACAACCAAAACCCACTAAACATTAGGCAAGTTGTAAAAAATTGTCACATCAAAATCGATTAAAATTTTAAATATGGCGCAAAAACCAACTCCCCTAACAAACATCACAAAGAAAAGATTATACTATCGGTGCTTATTGAGGTAAGTACATCACACCCCCCCAAACTTAGTAGAAACCATAGTTGAAACTAAGTTTGCAAAGAGATGTAATTGCCGATAAGTAAGCACTTCAAATATAAAAATTTCTTACACACACGAATGAAATAAAATAATAAAACGGGAGGGAAAGCCCCCAACAGGCGCTCATGTTTAACGTCGGAGAGTCACGATGGATTACCGCTTAGAAGACTACTTGATCAGAGGATGATCATGTCGCATCCTCACCTTCCAATACTTTCTCCTCCTCTTATCATCCACACTTTCCACCTTACCATTCTTATGCACCATACGATCAGTAGAATCTTCTGTCTCAAAATTTCTCTTCTCATTCCTGTCAATCTTCCACTCAATTTTGGAATAACTCCTATTTCCATCAAGATCAAAGTCAGGATAAGAACATGAGTAAGGACTTTCAAATTTGTTGGTATCCGGTGGTAAGTTAGGAGGCTTCAAGTAGGCATCATCTTCTCTTCCTTTGTCTACAATCAGCACGACACCTTTCTCGCTCACAAAAATATAATCATTAAAATCACCTTCATCCCATGACCGTGTAGACTCCTCCGGGTTAATCTTCCTCTTATAATCCGAATCACCTGATGGATCTTTTTCATAGTCACCAAGATAAGCATACGTCAAGTGTTCCGGTAACGGTTTCAGCTCCTCTTTCTTTTCTTCCATCGGAGTGCTCTCTCTATCCAACGGCAAGTACTTCCTAGACCCTTTCGCTTCTTCAGCCTTAGCTTTCTCCTATTCAAACCTGTCATCACCCAAAGCAAGTAAGTTTTCAAGAAATTCAATACATACCTCGTTGGAGAGTCCGTCAAGCTCCGTAGTGGGATAAGTAAGAGACTCCATCAAACATGTCTCAAGAGGATCCTTTGACAGGATCAGAGACATATCCTCCTTCACAATCTCCTCCACCACGTCAATACTATAACACTGCGACTCCATGGGCATCTTCATTGCTTTGTCCAAGTTGAAAAGAACTTCTTCTTTGTCCATTCGCAATCTAAGCTCTCCTTTCTGAATATCAATCATAGCTCCAGCAGTAGCAAGGAATAGTCTCCCCAAGATTAAAGGGATATTATCCTTGTCTTCTTCCATCTCTAGCACAAGAAAATCCATAGGAAAGACTAGCTTCTCCACTTTGATGAGAACGTCTTCAATTATACCTTTTGGAAACGTCATCGACCTGTCCGCCAATTGGAGAACCACTGTTGTAGGGGTCAACTCCCCCAAACCAAGCCTCTGAAAGATGGACAAAGGCATCAAATTGATGCTTGCCCCTAGATCGCACAAAGCTCGCCATGCCGGCCCCTTTCCGATCTCACATAGAATAGTGAAGCTCCCCGGATCCTTCATCATTTGCGGAAGCTTCCTTTGGATGATTGACCTGTAATTCTCAGATAAATTCATCATTTCAATTCCGATTAAGCTCCGCCTCTTCAACAATATGTCTTTAAGAAATTGGGCATAGTACGACATCTCCATGATTCCCTCTGAGAAAGGAATGCTCAAGCTTATCTTGTTCATTATCTCTGAAAACTTCTTGAACTTCTCTTCCAATCCCTTCTTCACAAGCTTGTAAGGAAACGGCGGAGGTATCTTTATTTTGGGAATCCCCCATTCATCACGATCAACCGTCTCTGCTTTCTCCTTTTCGGCTCTCAATCGCTTGGCTCTCTCCCACTTTTTCTCAGCTATTATCTCTGTACTTTGCTCATTCCGAACAACTGGAGTAGCATCAATATCATCGAGAGTGTTCGGAGTAGCAACAGGCAATTTCTAGTGGGGTTCGACCAGGGTTCGACTTGTGGAATAGGTCGAACCAGGCACGTACTGGTCGAACCTACCTTCTGGACAATGGCTCTCTTTTTGAAATTGAGGTTCGACCTGGGTTCGACCTGTTGAGTAGGTCGAACCACGGGCCCTAGGTCGAACCGGCCTACTGTACTCCTTCCGCCATCCAGTTCGACCAAGGTTCGACCTGTTTGATAGGTCGAACCATGACCGTCGTGGTCGAACCGTTGCTGCGAAAAAACAGAGTGCTCCAAGTGGTGCAGTTCGACCTGGGTTCGACCTGTTAGATAGGTCGAACCATGATTATCGTGGTCGAACCGTTGCTGCGATAAAACAGAGTGATCCGAATTGTGAGGTTCGACCATGGTTCGACCTGTGGAACAGGTCGAACCATCTACAGTTTGGTCGAACCGATGCTGCAATGCCTCCTGATCGTGTCCAGTGCGTTTGATTCCGGCCTCATAGGTCCCTCGTACTGCGTTCTCGACCTCAATGTGATGGCGTTGCAGGACCTTGGATTCTCAATACTTTGAGATGGGAACTTCCCCTTCTCAAGAGTTTGAGTAAGCTTGTTAACACTTCCTGCCATCTCACCCATCAGCAACGTAAGGTCCTTCACCTGCTTAGATATAAGCCTCATGGTTTGCATCGATTTTCTTTTCAAGTTTGGCCTCAAGGCGGTTCACTCTTTCATCATTCTTGGCCATATACCTGTTCACAGTATCCTCAAGACCCATTTCCCTTCTTCCACCTTAGCACCCGGATCAACACCCATCGGAGGTTGAATCGCATTATTCGGATTACTCCATAAGAACTTCGGCCTCCTCGGCTGTTGATAACCACCCGGGGGACCACGATTATTAAAGTTTCCTCGATAGTTCCCTTGGTAGTTCCAGTTTTCTTGATCTGGATACCTAGTCCCTTGAATACTTTGACCCATGGCATAGTGTGCCTCTTCCAACTCCTCTTGGATTGGTCCATCATTCTTCAACTCCTGCTGCATGATTGGTACGCGCTGATATAATTCGCTGATTTGCTTCTGTTGGGATTCAAGTAGCTTGTTGATATTGGACAAGCTAGAGACGATCTCATCCTCTCTACTTGTTTTCACCATCGCTTGTTCAACCTTAGCTACCTTCCCAAGGACATAAGTATCTCTAACTCTATCAGTTGGCCAATCCCTCGAATTCATCGAAATATCTTCAAACAACTTTTCGGCCTCTACGGATGACTTTGTAAGTAATACTCCATTAGAAGAAGCATCCAATAACACTCGTGAATCACAGTCCAATCAATTGTAGAATATACTGATATATTGAGCTTTAGATAGCCCATGTTGAGGACACTTCCTAAGCATGTCCTTGAATCTATCCCATGCTTCATGAAATTTTTCACCTCCACCCATAGCAAATTAGTTAATGTCTTGCTTCATCTTAAACACCTTTGAAGGTGGCATGTACCTCTCCAAGAACCTTAACTGCAGTTGCTCCCAAGTGGTGCACTCAACTGCGTTGATAGTGTCGTACCAATCTCTCGCCTTTTCAGTAAGCGAGAATCTGAACCAAAGGATCTTTCTAGCATCTTCATGTTCTCCTGCGTCTTTTTGAGTACTTGCATAGCCCAAGAACTTGTTCAGATGCTGCTGCGGATCATCGAAAGACCCTCCTGAAAAGGAGTTCCTTTCTATCATGCTAATAAGAGCGGGATGAAGATCAAAAGCTGAATTAGTTCCCCTCGCTCCTAGAAGCCCAATATTTCCAGTCCCATTATTTCTGAAAACCTCTCGAATGGCTAGATTATCCGGATTCGCTGCCATGTTGACTGTCCTTACTCCCGAATTAACTTCAGTTGTAGCTTCAATCGTCTGCGAATTCTGCTCGTCAACTTCAACTCCAAAATTCAGAGCTTCAGTTGGATCAATAGTCTTTGCCTTGCTCTTCTTCTTCTTCTTCTTCTTCTTTCTTGACGATGCTCCGATTTCAGGATTATAGGGTTCAAGTTCACCTTTCTTTGATCTCGTGAGCATGCACCTAAAAAGAACTAGAATTAAAACAGCAAAACAAGAAAAATAGCCCTAATAAACTAGAAATAACAAAAAGATATTTTAAGCCGTCCTCGGCAACGGCGCCAAAAACTTGATGAGCGTTTTCTCAACACACAACTTTAATCCCCAAGTATGAAGGATATCAATTGTAGTTTCGAAGGTGACCAAGTTAAATATCGAATCCACGGGACGGATAAATATTACTTCTGTTATTTCGTAGCAATTATGACTATGTTGAGAATTGTAATTATAGGTTTGTGAACTAAGTAACAATTAAAATAATAAATAACAAGAACAAGAAAATAGTAGTTGTGATCAAATAAGATGATAGGTAGTTCGTCAGGCCATCCAGTTTCATTCGTTAATTCATACTTTCGTGTGTCGATGTCCGACTCTGCCTTGTGGTTTATGGACGCATCGCTATACCATGCAAATCTATTCTATAGACACAAATAGATAAGCTTTTGACAGTGTGAGTATCCTCAGAGCAAGACGTATACTTACCTCCCTTTCTAGGTACTATCATAATCAATTATTTCCCGTGCACTTAGTACTCTAACCCGATTTGATCTCCCTTTTTAGGTACTATAAAGTTATACTCTTAATCCTACTTGTTAACCCGAATTCAATTCAATTAACAAACATTCATATAAGACGGTTCTAATAAAACCTCGGAATCCCTACACTTAGAATTATAACAATAAACCCTGCTCATTAGTGAACGCACTCAATCAATAACCATGTTATGCATTCAGACTCTACACAATGATTATTGATGCACAAAACATCTATGAGTATGGATTAAAACGTGCAATCTTATATAAAATAAATCACAAGTAGTGTTGTACAGAGTATACACACGAAATACAAATCAACTCATGAAACCTTCATAACCCTAGAACTACCGAAGTGGCTCTAGCCCATGAATGATCTAAGAACAATCATGGTTAGTTGGACCAATCTTACTTGAATCTCCAGCTGAACCTCTGTCACAGCTCTCCTACTCTCCTCTTGTAATGTTTTGTTGATGATGATCCCTTTCTTTTTTCTTTTCGTGATGATTTCCTTGACTGCATGAGCCTCCTTTTATACTTGTAATCACGTCTCTAGGGCTTGGAATGGGCTTTTCAAGTGATCCCACGCGTTTTGGCCTCGAAAATCCGGATAAGGTAAGTTCCCGCACGACGGTTCGACCTCGTCAAATAAGTCGAACCACTGGCCGCAGGTCGAACCACAGGTCGAACCCACCTACTGGAAGTACTCTGCACTTGGTTTGACCTCTTGTACAGGTCGAACCTCTCCCTCTTTGGTCGAACCATAGGTCGAACCTCACCACTGGACAATTTTCGCTCCTGGTTCGGCCAACCGTCAGGTCGAACCCCCAACGTCGTGGTCGAATCCATCTTTTCACGAACTGGTTCGACCATGGTTCGACCTGATAGACAGGTCGAACCCCTTGAGTCATGGTCGAACCCTCCTTCTACACACTTTGCAATGCTGGTTCGACCTGTAGGAGAGGTCGAACCCTCCTCCATCAAGTCGAACCACCTCTCTCCTTGGCGGTTCGCATGGTCTCGACTTTGTCTCTTCGATTCTTGGTACTTCCACTCCGATTTTGCTATGAAAACCACTTAAATAGCTCCACTAACACTTGATTCATGCTAATTCACAATATATATAGGTTTTCCACCTATTTCCACCTCAAAACTCTCCAAAACTAGCACAAAACATGGTGCCAAACTTGTGAATTTACACACTCATCAAAATGCCAAATGTTATTCTTAAAAAATGCACTTTGAGTCATTCTGTTCTCAATTGAAGCTCCAACAAATATTTTGTAATAAGTTAGATGATGTTACTCAAGAATTCCCAATATGTATGATTTAAGGTTTAGTAAAACTATAATCATGTATGTTGTGGTTTTAGATATCCTTTTACAGAGGAGCAACCAATTCCAATAGGATGGGAAGAAGTTGTTATGGAACTTGCAGCAGGTATATTAACTGATCCATTTCCAAAGAGGTAAATTCTTGCAATATTTGTTGCCGTAGGCAGGAGATTACAGTTTTTGTAAGAAACTTTTATTTTAAAAAATTAATTTTATATAAATAAAAATATACATCTATGTGATATTTGAAAATAAAGGGTAGGTTTTTTGCTCTTGCGGGAAAGGAGTCATGAACCCAAAAATAATCATTTTCTTATTAATAACAAAAAAGTTTAATGAAAATTATTTTAAGAATAACGAACATTTTCTAATTAAGCCATTAATTATATAAATAAAAACTATTCTACTATATAAATAAAACAATAATTAAAACTTATTAGAATGGTTTAAGATGAAATGTGAAGTGAATGAGTCAATTAGCAAGAGTTATTTCAAGTGACAGGAGTTAGAATTTATTTTCAAGAGGCCGTAAATGCAATAAGTTATGGGAGAATATCCTAAAATAACCAATTTTCGAAGTTGGGAATTATTGCCACCCATCAAATAATTTATATAACATTCATACCCATTTGTCCATTTTTGGATCAAAATACCTTCACCATGTCGAAATGCTATGTTGGGATTTTGACATTGATTCCGACATCCAATGAAATACCCTCACCTTGTCGGAATGCTATGTTGGAGTTTCGACACCGAATCCGACAACCGATGTTATCGGAATCGGTGTGGAATCCCGACATAGCATTCCGACATGGTACGGGTATTTTTGTCCAAAAATTATCATTTGGGTATAGATGATATATAAGTTATTTGATGGGTAACAATGATTTTTGACTTTCTATTTTGGTTATTTTTGACAATTGTCTCATAAGTTATAGAAAAGACATGGTAGAAAATACAATTTTTTTATAAGATGGGTATTTATGAGATGAATTGTGAGATGAGTCGGCCCATTAATAGAATATGATTATTATAAAGGTAAAGTATGTTTATCGGTAGTTAAAGTATGTTTGTAATGAATATAAGAGTATATGTTTGTCAGTAGTTAATGTATGTTTGTAGTGAATCGTATTATAAAATTATATAATCATACTTTAATTCATTATTCATCATTCTTTATATTAATATTAATAAATACTCCCTCTACCCTATTTCAGATGATATACTTTCCATTTTGGGTTGTCACACAAAAGTTTGCATCTTCCTAAAAAAAGAAAAAAAGTCAATCACAATCATTCTTCCCTCATACACTTTATTTTAAAAAAAAAACATATTTACCTAATACACCTAATATACTTTATCATTTATTTATTACCAAAAATACCACAATATCCTTAAAAGTTATCACTTATCTTAATATGCGTGCAAAATAGTGTGCAAACATTTGTGGGACGGAGGGAGTATGATTTGCCTATATAATAATTATATTTTAATAATAAGATGATCTATCTCACATAAACATTGTTTCACAAGAAACTTTGTGAAAAAGGGAAGGGTACCTTTTGTTAATGTAAATTAAATTTGAGTAAAATTGATCTAATGACACAAATTCAAGATCCATATAAGTTTTATCATGTTTTTGTTAATCCAAACGTATGTGAATGAGGTAATAGATTATCTATGGTTCGAGGGGAGATTCAAAAGCTTTTAGGGGAATTCGTTCATCCAAAATTAATTCTCCTGATAATGATCTATTTATCAAGTTTGTATTAAATTTTTTTTTTTGGATATATTGTGTAACGTTGTGATGATGTAATTCTTCAGAAGTTAGTTGGACAATTTCTTCGTGGAGTGGATGGCGGTTTAAAAAGGAAAATTTATTATTGGTATGCTTACTATGTAAGTCTAATCTGCCTTTTCACTCAAAATTAGATATTAATTCAAATTATGCATTTTAATCCATGATGATGTTTGATTTGCAGGATAAGAGACTCCCAAGTGGAACAAATGCCTTGCTCATATTAGAAGGTAATTTATTTTCATGCCTTTTTATAATTTATGGGATTTAATGTCATGGATGGACCAAGAAAAAATAAAATAAAAAATTGGGAGCAACATTAATATTAATTATTTAACATCTAAAATCCAACATAAATAAATCAAAATTCATGACATAGTCAAATTTTCATTTGTAAAATATAATTTAAGACATTGTCATCATAATTTATAACATAAATTTTACAAAAAAAAGAAGTAAATTGAATTAAATTAATTTGTGTCGCAATTAATAAGTTGTAATAAAAATTAATATTATGTATAAAAGAAATGATTTTGGGGGATAGATGTACCCGTACCCCAACTCCCTCTCCAAAGTCTAATGCATTTTATGGGATTTGCGTGAAATCGTCTAGCATGAAATTATTTTATATTTTTTAAAACAGTTATCACTTTCGTTATAAAATGTTATCACTTCCATTATAAAATATTATCACTTTTTATTTATACTATAAATTGTTAATGAAATAATATTAATATTTTTTATTAATTTAGTATAATTTTTTATTATAAAAATTATCACTATGTAACATAGTTCTCACGCACGCTATGGCCATCTTTCAATAGGGTATCACCTTTTGAATTGAGATACATAATTTATTATATATATATATATATATATTTTGTTCTTCGCAAAATTCACTTTATAAATTGATTTAACACTAAATTCGTTATTTATCCGAATCATTAAAGAGATTTTTCGGAAAAATAAAACTATCCTAGTGATTTTCGCATATCATATCCTACACTAGTAATTATATGATTTAAATAATTTTTGGAAGAGCAGGCTAATTTTTAGTAATTATATGCAGAGGCGATCCAGCTAGGGATATGGGTACAGCTGTACCCAAATTAAAATAATATTTATATATATATATATATATATGGAGTAGGTCTCAAAATATATGAGTTTTGTGTTATTTAGGTCGCAGGATCAAATCTTGTTTAGGTCCTGTGGTACTATTTATTTTCCCTTCTAATTTTTTTATATTATTTCTTTTCCTTTTCTTATATTAGCATTCTAAATTTTTTACATTATTTCTATCATTATCCTTATATTATTTATTTTGCCTTTCTTTTAGGTATTTTTAATTGTTTTATTTTATGATTTTATTTTAATATTAGTATTTCTTTGTGTTTGTCATTTTTATTAATTATTTTATTTTATGTATAAGCGCGTCTTTCTTAATAATATACTACAATTTTTTTCTTAATCTCATTTTAAACATTGTGTATTTAAAAATACATTGTGTATAATTTATGTGTTTTGATTTATTTATCGTAAATTTTGAATAATAAAAAATATTTTTTAATTATATCCCGTACCCCCAATTTTTATTTTCTGGATCCGCCCCTGATTATATGATTTAAATAATTTTTGGAAGAGCATGCTAAATTGCTAGTGCAATGTTGCAGAATTTGTGGCTAAGTTTATGAGCATACACAGGAAAAGTTCTTCCAATCGCCAACCCTAATGAACAACAACTCAGTTTTTTAGACAAACTACTTATACATATATATGTATGTGTATGTATACATTAGTGGCTAGTAGGTCAAATGATCACACATTTGCTTTCTTTTTACCTTTCATAGGTTTTGTACTCAAAGCATGCCAAATTATTCCATTGCTAAGCATGCCAAATTTAGTTTTTAGTTCTTAATAATATGTATATTGCTTTGCAACGAATTATATCAAAGAGATCATATTTGGGTTAGTCTGCCAAATTCCCAGCTAATTCAGCATTATTTGGTCCATGTATATTTTGTGTGATTTCATGATAAATAAAACAAAACAAATCACATTTTTTTTATTCTATAATATATATATATATATATAAACCAATACGGAACCCGCGTGATACGCGGGATCATTGAAGTACTATTCTTAAAATGAATGTTATATGACATAAACTATTTAATTATAAAAAAAATTAAATGATCCCGCGTAGTATGCGGGTTTCTAGTATATATATATATATATATATATATATATATATATATATATATATATATATATATATATAAACTAGTATGGAACCCGCAGATCATTGAAGTACTATTCTTAAAATGAAATTATTATTATTATTAATAAATACTAAAGTTATAAATTGTATTGATAAAAATATTATATTTCTCCGTCCCCTTAATATGTATTATTTGTTTTTGCACTTAAATTAAGAAATATAATAATTTAATAATGATGAGTTTTAAAATGGAGTAATATTTTAATTTGCTAATTATAGTGTGCACCCATATACAAATATAAACATAAACATATACAATTAAGAGCAAAAATGTATACAATTTAATTGTTAGAATTTTTAATGAAAAATTGAGTGTAAAAAAATAAACAATTATTAAAAACATGTATACACCATTGAATAAAAAGTTATACACTTATGATGCTAGTTTTTTTAATGAAAAACTTAATGTGAAAAAAGTATACAATTATTACAAAACACGTATACAAAATAGAATAAAAAGTTATACACATGTGGGTGCATCCAATATACACTCATTTTAATTTGTAGTAAATATTTGTATTAGTTGTGTGTGAGAACCATGTATAATTGATTAAATAGTTTTTTTCTCATTTACCAATAAAAAAATTGATATTAAAAAAAATTGATACTCCTTCCGTCCCATAATACTTTTCTCACTTTCCTCATTTGTTTGTCCCATAAAACCTTTCACCCCCAAAAAAGGAAACATCACTTTATCCAACAACTTCAAAAGTTATTTTAATTTCAAATTTGTCACTCCTTTTTCACACACATATCATTATTTTATACTCTTTTTATTATCTAAAAATACTACAATACCATCCAAAGTCAATAAAGTTGGTCAAAAAGTGCACATTTATTAAACAACGTGGAACAGTAAATGTGAAAAGTATTATGGGATGGAGAGAGTATTATTTTATAATAAGACGAATTAAAATGACAAAATGAATAGTATTTAAAATAACAACTTGACATCTGCACCTAGATGTATGCGTGCACCCATCTGTATTAGTTTTATCCAATAATCTATAGTATGTATTTCTTAAATGTATTACTTTCTTATATTTAGCTATTACTAAGCTAATCGAAAATGCTATGAAAATTTGTTAAAAATCTAGTTTATATATATATTTTTACTATTGAATGTATATATTTTGAATATGGTTGAACAAATTTGACTTCATGAACCTAAATGTACTGGAGAATTTATCTTATTTTAAATGTAGAATATTTATTGAAACATATATATAATTTTATTTTTATTTTTTTAAATAATAGTTTGAACTATATAATTTTTTTTCTTCAAATAATTCATATACTAAGCCCAATAAATTGCTTCTAAATTATTTAAAAAATAATAATTTGTTATAATAAATAGCTACTTAAAATTTATAATGTCTAAAAATAAATCATAATTAATTAAATTAAATAATTGATCATAATAGAAAATTAATTAAAATATCATTCTTTAAATTATATATTTTATTTTTTCATATATATAACAAATTATGGGTGTCATTTTATATATATAGTAAAAAGACAATTAATTTGATACTCCATAATTTCATTAATAATAAATTTAATTTTCAAAAGTTATAGATTTTAAAATTTTGGGTGAAATAAATTTTTAAAAAATAAAATATAAAGAGTGTGATTTGATGTTTATTTATAATTTTTTATTTCAATTTCCTATTCCTATATGAATTACACTACCAATAAAATTTGTCCACATTTATTTTATCTAATTATTTGTTTTAATTTATTATAAACTTATATAAAAACTTAAACAAATAAGAAAATTACACATTATCCTTAATTTCCTATAGTGATAAATCTGATAACTACTCATCAATTAAAAATTTTCACTCTTACTAAAATAAAAATATATACACTATTAGATAAAAAATAATTTAATAAAAGAAGGAAATTATTATTAGATTTGAGAATATATCATTTCAATTATACTATATTATACTATATTGATTGATAATATAAATGTTAAATTGAAGATGATGTGATTTATTTGATATAATTTTTACTTAAAAATAATTTAAAATTAAAAAATTAAAAAACATTTAGGGTTGTGTTTGGATGGAAGGATTTGAGGAGGGATTTATAAATCCTTACCTCAAATCCCTCCCTCATGTTTAGATAACACTTGAAATCAATTGATTTATTAATTCAAAATTTCAAATTAATGGATTTCAAATCATGGATTTGATTTTGAATTTTTTTTAGTTGTTTTTGAATGGATTTCAAATCCTAAACCGTATCATTTGAAATCCTTCTAATGTTGTGTAATTGATACTATATCAATATATAAAAATAATATATAAAATTAATAAATTAATATATATATATATATATATATATATATATATATATATATATATATATATATATATATATATATATATATATATATATATATATTAATGTTTTAAACTCTACTACCCAGTCTACCCCTACCCACCCCCACCCAACACCCTCAACCCCCTCCACCCCCACCAAAAAAAAATTTTTTTTTTTATAAAATTTTAAATTTTAAATATTTGAATAATAAAAATATTACCACCCAACCCTACTCCCTACCCACCCCCACCCCACCCAACACCACCCCCACTACAAAAAAAAATTTAATAAGATTTTACATTTTAATATTTAAATAATAAAAATATTACCACCCACTGGGAGGCACACCGATGGAAGCGATAGCGGTGGATACGGCGCCCTAGGCAACGAAATCAAAAGCAGCAACCGTGACCGGGCCTACAAGAACAACGCGAAACTGTGGCTGAGGAAAATAGAGAAATCAGCCCGGCCGATAGCAACAAACGCGAGTGTCAGGTTCTGATCTGAATATCAAGGCCGATAGCAAAATGTGGGTGCCGCGTTTGAATCTGAAAGTCGCACCGTTGGTGGAAGCGGAAGGCTCCTAATCCAGCGGCGGCGGAGACTGTCCTAGGCAGTGGAGAAACAGAGGAATGATCAACTCGTGAACGACGACTGGTGTGCTCGACGGTGATGGACCGTCGCTAGATCCGCAACCAGTTCGGCCTGCTAGTGGAAGAGGAAGCCTACTAGCAATGGAAATCCGTTGAAGATTCAGTCGCGCGTCGTCGCTTGTAAAGGGTAATGCAAGGGATATTTTATGAAGATTAATATGAATTTGTGTACCTGAAAGTATTTTTTATTTTTCATTGTATTGGGATGTAATTACCCTCTTAATTGTGTATCCATCAGTAATAAAGCCTAAAAATATTACCACCCAACCTACCCCTACCTACCCCCTTTTCCCAAATTTTTTTTATAAAATTTTAGATTTTAATATTTGAATAATAAAAATATTACCACCCAATCCAACCCATCCCGCCACCACCCCTACCCCATCCCACCCAAAAAAAATTTTTAATAAAATTTTAGATTTTATTTTTTAAATATTAAAATCTAATTTTTTTAAAAAATAAAATTGCTGGGTGGGGGTGGTGAGTGGGGGTGGGGTGGGTGGATGGATATAGTGGTAGGATTTAGGGGTGGCAATTCCCGACATGACACGATAGCACGACACGAGCACGACACGATAATTGCGGGTTAGTGTTTGGCCTTATTAGGTTCGTGTCATTATCGTGTCAACCCAATAAGGACACGAAAATTTCGTGTCGTGTTCGTGTCAACTCGTTAAGTACGATTATATTAACA
This sequence comes from Pogostemon cablin, assembly GCA_023678885.1. Classification (NCBI taxonomy): domain Eukaryota; kingdom Viridiplantae; phylum Streptophyta; class Magnoliopsida; order Lamiales; family Lamiaceae; genus Pogostemon; species Pogostemon cablin. The sequence continues at coordinate 16,081,066 of CM042965.1, read as the reverse complement.
GATGACCCATTAACCCGTTAACAACCCTATATAAATATAAAATTAGAAAAATATATGATAAAATATTTAATAATAATTTTAAAATATATTAATTTAAAATTTATTTATTTTAATTAGTATTTTTTTATTTTTTATTTTCTTATCGTGTTGTTATCGTGTCGTGTCGTGTCAATCTATTATTTTTCGTGTTCGTGTCGTGTTGGAACGAATTCTTATCGTGTCGTGTTCGGGTTTGCTCTTATCATGTCGTGTCACTATAGTGTCGACACGAAACTCAACCCGTTAACACGAATTGCCACTCCTAGTAGGATTGAGTGTTAATATTTTTATTTTTTAAATATTAAAATCTAAAATTTTATAAAAAAAAATTGGTGTGGGGGGTGGGTAGGGGGTAGGGATGGGTGGTAATATTTTTATTATTCAAATATTAAAAATCTAAAATTTTATTAAAAAAAATTGGGGGTGGGGGTGGAGGGGGTGAGTAAGGGATAGGTTGAGCGATAGAGTTTCCTCCCAAAATAATTATTTTTAATAAAATTTTAAATCTTAATATTTAATATTATAAACTTTATTATTTTTATTTATCATATATAATTTTTTTTTAAAATAATTTTTTAATTATGGATTTGAAATCCTTTCAAATATTCATAATTTATTCAAATAGTGGAATTCAAATTAATTGATTTAAAATCAAGGAATTTAAAATACACTCATTTTCAAATCCATTGAATTTGAAATGATTCTATCCAAACACAATATATTTTAATTATTTTAATTTATCTGTGCATCTGGGTGCATTAGTGCATCTATATGTGTATATATTTTTATTTAATAGTGTATATATGTTTCTTAATAATTGTATAAATTTTTACATTCAGTTTTTATTAAAAAAAATTAATAGAAAATTTGCTAACAAAGTGTATATATTTTTTTCCAAAATGTATAAGTTTCTGAAAGTGGATGTACGGTGTACCCTGGTGCACAGAATAATTTATCTTTAATTTAATTTACATAAGTTTATATTTTGATAATTTAATTTTTAATTGATTAATTTTTTATTTAAAATAAATATTAAATATTTGAAAATCAAATAAAATATTTTTTACAATTTATATAGCAAATGTTATAATTTGGGAAGGTCTTGTGTGAGACCGTCTCACGTGATACAATTTTATACGTTTTAAAATAGTTATCACTTTCACTATAAAATAATATTACTTTTACTATATAATGTCATCACTTTTTATTTACACTATAAATTGTTCATAAAATTGCATTATCACTTTTCATTAATTCAACATCACTTTTCGTTATGAAAGTTATCTTTTTTTATCCATCTCAGGGCTTGTGTGAGACGGTTTCACACAAGTCTTTGTCTAATTTATATAGCGATATAAGTATATTATTTATTTATATATAATACTTAATTATTAATATTATTTATTATATATAATAAAGGTTAAATATTTTTAATTAATTGTATAAAAGAAATTAATTTAAAAAATTTCTATACACCAGAAAGCATACATATATTCAAGTAATAATTTTTTTTAATATATTGAAATACCAAAAAATTTAAAAGCATAAAACCAATACCATAATTTTCTCTTGCTACAATCATACGATATCAAAAATTCTATATTTTTGTTGGTATGATAAATGGCGGTATTCCAAATTTTATTTTATATTCTTATTCATGTTTAATTATTACTACTATACACGATTTAATAATTTTTAAACACATTGTAAATGAGTAACGAGTTGCCCTGGATAGTATTAAGCTCGTGATCCTATGGAGATAGGCATTACAAAACGACATTCTAGTAAATTTTGATGATGGTGTTATTTAGTAGCAAGCATGAAAGAGTCATCCCCTTTTAATCCAATAGCTATATGAAATCGAAAGGTGGGCCCAGCAACATAACATAAATATGAAGCTATAGGTTCATTTTTTATATATACTTGCTGTACCTAAGCTTGTATTTTTTGCTGTCGTACATACCAATGTTTCCTCCTAGTACACATCGCTATTCCTAAAGTGTACCCACCATTAGGGCCCACTGCCCCTGCCATGAGGATTGGTGGAGGAGGTAAATCGCAGGATGTGCTTCAAGTGGTTTATAGGGAGGACTCATTGTTAAACTTGTGCTTGCAAGGGACCAAATCTATGCCAAAAGGTAGGATTCGAACCCCCACCCTGCAGCAACCAAGCTCAGCTGGAAGGTCTTTCCACCCTCCCCTCTACCACTTGTTCCTACCTATACTATAAGCTCAGTGTTCTCACCAATACCATTCCCACCCCACCGTTCATTCATTCAACCCAAATGCTTTCATCCTAATTAGGCTCAGAAATGGAGAGCTCATTGAGATACAACCGTCGAAGAAGCGGCTACGAGCCGTCCGATACGGAGACCGAATGGCACGACAGCCCCGCCAACGGCCACGATCACAGCAGGAGGCAGCAAATGGTATTGCTCAAAATGAAGGCTAGGCAAATCAAGTCACCTTATAATAATCCTGATACCCTCCTCACAACTTCAAGCACTCTTTCGCGTAGAAAAACCAACAACAACGGTGCATGCCCGTTTTCCCAATCCGAACGCAGGACTAATTATGATCGCATCACAGAAAGCCTATCCGAGCGCAGACGACACCACTCTCCTTACAAGCACGTGGCAGACAGCAATGGCTCGAATCATGATATGAGTTGGGGGAGAGACAGGGATGGTTATGGAAGGAGAGCAGCCTCTGCTCCGAGATCACGGATGAGAGACAGAGGCCATCAGATCAACTATATCAAGGATGGCCCTTCTGTAGGAGAAAACAATGAAATGGTGGCAAAAGCTAAGCTTTCAAGAATGGATCAATACAACACTGTTAGGCGGATAGGGTCGTCATCGTCGTCCGTGTTCGTCGTCTACGCCGGAGAAGGTGGTCGAGGGAAGAACTCCACAGTGCTCAGATTCCCGTTGAACTCACAAAAGAATTCAAATCCACGTTCTACCCGAGAGGGTCACAAATGGGAGATCAAATAGGCTACAAGTGTAAGGCTATGGGCCAAGACAAACTTGGCCCAATACTTTGAGAAAGAAGACCGGCATTTGGGCCAAAAGCCCAACGGGCCCAACAAATCTCCACCTTGGCCCAAATCATCTACCCTTGTGTATAACTAAATGGGAATTCATCATTGCACTTTTCCCGGACACCTGCAAAACGAAAGACACAAAGTCAAATGCAAGATCCAGAAATTTGACACAAAAGTCAAGGTATCACAAAAGATACACAAATCTAAGCAGAAGCAAAGATCACGGACACATAGTCACAAAATATTTAAAATATCCCAAGGACAAAATAAACGGAGCACACAAGCTCAAGAGTGGACACAACATCCACGGAAAAGAACTGCATACAACATGCTTCAATCAAGAGAGTCGAAATTTAAAGTCCTCATGCAAGACCTAAATTTTTCAACAGATAAGCATTTAGTACCCATATCAGCAGGATTAAACTCAGATGCAATCTTTTCCAGGTTAACAATACATTTTTCCACAATATCACGAATGAAATGATACCTAACATCTATATGCTTGGTTCTATCATGGAAAACAGGATTTTTACACAACTGAATAGCAGACATACTATCAGAAAACACAGTGGCACATTTGTCAAGAAAACCTATTTCATTCAGAAGACCTTGCAGCCAAATAGCTTCCTTTAAAGCATCAGTAATAGCCACGTATTCAGATTCAGTTGTAGATAAAGCAACCACATGCTGTAACTGAGACTTCCAACTTATGCAAGAGCCACATAAAGTAAACACATAAGAAGTTGTAGACTTCCTATTATCCTTATCATTTGCATAATTGGAATCAATATAGCCAACAAGGCTCACACCATTTGCAGATTTGGAAAAGCGTAAACTTACCTCCATGGAGCCCTTGAGGTATCTCAAGAGCCATTTCAAAGCCTCCCAATGAGGAGCATCTGGATTAGCCATATACCTACTCAAGCAACTAACAGAATATGCAATATCTGGTCTAGTGCTAACCATAAGATACATAACAGACCCAATGGCATTGGAATAAGGAACCTTTTCCATTTCAGCAATTTCAGAATCAGTCTTTGGAGACTGATCCTTACTTAACACAAAGTGAGCAGCAAGAGGCACATTCACAGTTTTAGCAGACATCATAGAGAATTTACTCAAAATCTTTTCAACATATGAAATCTGATTAAGCAATAGAACATGGTTCTTCCTATCTCTATCAATGTTCATTCCAAGAATCCTTTTAGCATCTCCAAGATCTTTCATATCAAAATTATCACATAGACTCTTTTGAACAAGCTCAACATACTCAAGATCAGGGCTAACAATTAGCATATCATCCACATATATGAGCAGAAAAACAGGAACAGAAGTATCAATCTTGAAGTAAAGGCAATTATCATGCAAGCTTCTCTTAAACTTCAACGATGTCATGCATTGATCAAACTTCTTATTCCACTGTCTAGGAGATTGTTTCAAGCCATACAAGGATTTCTTCAAATAACATACATGATCAGGATTTTTGGGGTCCACAAAACCCTCAGGTTGTTTCATGAAAATCTTTTTGTCCAAATCACCATTAAGAAAAGCCGTTTTTACATCCATTTGCTTCAATTCCCAATCAAAGTGAGCAACTAATGTAAGCATTATACGAATCGTGGTGAATTTAACAACATGAGCAAAGATTTCATTATAATCAACCCCTTCCTTTTGAGTAAAACCTTTTGCTACCAATCTACCTTTAAATCTAACATTTTCAGGCTCATGTTTCACTTTGAAAAGCCACTTGCAATCAACAACAGAGCAATGAGCAGGTTTTGGAACCAGAGTCCAAGTATGATTAACATGCAACGATTTCATTTCATCTTTCATAGCATTTAACCATTTCACAGAATCGTCAGATTTTAAAGCTTCTTGATAGGTCTTAGGTTCATTATCAACACTTTCAAACGCATTACAAGCATGAGTATCAATATGAAAATCATCATACCTAGCAGGTGGCCTAATATTCCTTCTAGGTCTATCCCTAGTCAACACATAGTCATCATCTTCAGGAATATCATGCACATTTTCATCATTGATAACAGGTTCATTGGCAACAAGTTCTTGATCAACAACAGTGTCAGGCAAGTTTTCAACATCAGATAACACAGGAGACAACTCCACCTCACTCGAAGAGGCGGTAGGATCATGTAAAGGCACAACATCAGGCAAAGGAGCAGATAAGCAAGGAAATTCAGATTCATTAAAGATCACATCCCTACTAATCACGATTTTGAAACCAGGTTCAGAGATATCCCACAGCCTATAACCTTTAACACCCTCAGGATAACCAAGAAAAACACATTTTCTACTCCTAGGATCCAATTTGTCATGTTTCTGACGCACAAACGCAGCACAGCCAAATACACGTAGCACAGAATAATCAATACTTTTACCAAAGAACACATAGTCAGGGCACTTACCCTTCAAAGGCACAGAGGGGGATTTGTTTATTAAAAATGCTGCGGTAATAAGCGCCTCACCCCAAAACTTTTTAGAAAGTCCAGAAGACACCAACATGCTCCTCACCCTTTCTAACAAAGTCCTATTCATCCTCTCAGCAACCCCATTCTGTTGGGGAGTGTAAGGAGCAGACTTGTGTCTCACAATTCCAGATTTGACACATAAATCATCCATGGCATTATTGCAAAATTCCAATCCATTATCAGTTCTAAGATACTTAATCTTTTTACCCATTTGATTTTCAATCAAAGTTTTCCAATTTTTGAACTTTTCAAAAACATCAGATTTGTTTTTAAGCAAAATTACCCACACTTTTCTTGAAAAATCATCAATAATGGACAGAAAATACACATTGCCACCTTGAGTTGGCTCACTAGAAGGCCCCCACACATCAGCATGCAGGTACCCAAGTATATCACTACACGAAGAAGTCTTAGGGTATGGGGAAACAGGAAATTTCACCTTCGCATGTTTGCCTTGCACACAAGAATCACAGAAAGGAATGCATGTCAGCTTATCATTACCAAAAGAACCAGCTTTATGCAATATTTCAAGACCTTTTCCACTCATGTGACCTAACCTACCATGCCAAATATTTGTTTTATCTTCTTTAACCGCGTTAGCAGACATATCAACAGATTTAGCACAACAAACATACAAGTTATTCCTCTTTTCAGCATTAAAGATGGGCACAGAACCCTTTACAATGGACATGCAACCCTTTCCTCACCTACCCTCAAGCCCCTCATCTTCAAGTGCAGCACAGGAAATCAAATTGTTACACAAATCAGGCACATGTCGCACGTTTTTCAAAGTGAACACAGAATCATCTTCAAAACGCAAGCAAATGTCACCCACACCAAGCACATCACATCTTCTTTCATTAGCCATAGACACAGATCCATGAGAAACATTTTTATATGAAGAGAAAAGATGTTTAAAAGGTGTCATATGAAATGTGCAACCGGAATCCACAAGCCATTAACTATCACACAGAGATGAAAGCACAGAATTCACACAATTATCAGAAATAGCAAACACATCACCATAATTCACAGATTCAGAGGCAACATTAGCATGATCATTAGGATTATTCCTCTTAGGATGATGACACTTGTTTACAAAATGTCCCCTTTCATGGCAATTAAAGCATTTCTTCTTTTTCTTGTCCCCATTCTGATTATTCTGGGATTTCACATCAGAATTTTTGTCCTTGTTCTTATTGTTGTTCTTGTTCTTGTTACGATTGTTAGGTTTCCCCTTAACATGCATAACCTCCCCAGAATTCTTAACACCCCTATTTTGTTTTAAATCATGCTCTTTGCTTTTTAAGGCATTCACCACAATATCAAGAGTAACGTCATCACGACCATACTTTATAGCAGACTTGACATCATTGTAAGAATCAGGTATAGCATTTAAAAGCACAATAGGAGTGTATTCATCAATATGCTTGTCACCAGTTAGCTTAATATCTTGAATCAATTTTGTGAACACATCCAAATTTTCTTCAACATCTTTGTTTAAATCAAGTTTAAAACGGAAGAATTTTTCCAGAAGAAACATTTTACTAGGCAAGGATGTTTCAGTGTACAGCTTATCCAACGTTTCCCACAAAACTTTTGCGGACTCATGCACACCAACTTTTCTAAGCACAGGATCAGAAAGATTCAAGATAATCGCAGATAAAGCAAGCTCATTCATCTCAGTCTTTTTAGCAGGTGTATCATCCTTGTCATACGAGTGATCTACAGCTTTGAATACCCTTTGTTGAATGAGTATGCACTTCATTTTCTGTTTCCAGATACTGAAGTCTCGCTTACCATCAAACGGTGCTTGTCCAAACGAAGACGAAGCCATGGGTATTTAAAGTTGAGTAGAACACACTTTGAACGGAGAAAATACAGAAATACAGAGCAACAATCTATCACACACCAGGTTGACACTACTCTAATCACACACAAAGCGAGAAGCGGAGCAGTATAACACACAAGGACATATTTTCAGCAGCGGAAATTGAAAGACTAAGATAACAGTTTCACAAAAGAAACAAACAAGAACAGTAATAAGAGGGCCAGCCGCCTCAGGGCATCACACAAGAGCAAATAAGAGGGCCAGCCGCCTCAGGGCATCAGACAAGAAAATTAAATAAGAAAAGCTCAAGCTATTTCACCAGAGCGGTGTCTCCGACGAGACACCGTACCACCTCTACGAGCCACCAGCCCGTTACTTAACGGGGGCGGATCCCTCGTAGTCTTGTTCACGTACCAAACACGAACGTGCCAGCCTCCACTTCAAGTTTCAACCTACACACAAAGTGAGAAACATTGGGGGTTAGTGAAGGCACAATTCTGAAAAAATTTCAGAAAAGAACTATTCGAAAAATTAACAAAACCAAATCTGAAATTTTTCGAAATAATATAAAAGGAGAAGAGGAGAGACACTTCCCTTCCTCACAATGGTCACTCCAATCTGACCGGAACCCTAGTTCCGGCGGTCAACTCCGGCAGTCAACGGCGGCGGTGGCCGGAGGTCAGCGGCGGCGGTCAACTCCGGCGGTCAGCTCCGGACGGCGGGCGCGACGGCGTCGCGTTTCCGGCGACCAGATCCAGTGGCGGCAGGCGTCGGATCTGGGCAGATCGGAGCAGATCTGACCGCACGGTGGCTGGCTGGACGGAGGCTGTGAGCGGCGGTGCGCGGAACCCTAGCTGGACAGCGGCTCGTCGCGTTTCCGGCGAGGCAGCGCTGACGGATGGCGGTTCCGATCTTCCGTGCGGCTGCGCAGAGAGCGACGAGCAGGAGGCTGGAGGCGGCGGCGGGCTTCGATCGGTGAGCTGCGGCGACGGGCGACGTCAGATCTGAGCGAGCAGCTCCCGGTGGCGGCGCGAGTTCCTCCCTGTCGCGTTCCCGGCGAGGCAGATCGCGAGGCGTGCGGCGCAGATCGCGAGGCGGCAGCGCAGATCGCGAGGCGTGCGGCGAAGATCCAGGCAGATCCGGCGTCGCTGCGACGCGATTTCGGAGGCGGCAGGCGCGATTCCGGCACGGGGGGGGCGGCGCGGCGTCTGATCTCGATCCCGGCGGCGGCGGAGGAGCCCTAGCAGCGGCGCTGCTTCGGTCAGCAGCTGGAGGTCGCGATTCCGGCGAGAAAATCCGGCGGCGGCCGGACGGCGGCGATCTCCCACCGGCGGCTGACGATCAGCAGCTTCGGGAGACAGACGGACGACGAAACCCGCTCTGATACCACTGTTAGGCGGATAGGGTCGTCATCGTCGTCCGTGTTCGTCGTCTACGCCGGAGAAGGTGGTCGAGGGAAGAACTCCACAGTGCTCAGATTCCCGTTGAACTCACAAAAGAATTCAAATCCACGTTCTACCCGAGAGGGTCACAAATGGGAGATCAAATAGGCCACAAGTGTAAGGCTATGGGCCAAGACAAACTTGGGCCAATACTTTGAGAAAGAAGACCGACATTTGGGCCAAAAGCCCAACGGGCCCAACAAACACCACCTTGGACAGCATCGACGATTCCATTTCTCAGGGGGACGTCTTCTTTTCGCGCGATTACAAGAATGCAGATGCAGGGAAGTCCCTCCCTAAGCCGCCTGGTTTCATGGTCCAAAAGAAGGCGACGATCAATCACAGCACCAATCGTTATAGTAAAGGAGGAAATGGGATGTCACAAACAACATCCAACTCTAGCTCTGTTGCGAGTCGACAGAGTAGTGTTTTGAGTGACACTAGTGGGAGCGCGGCGAGGTTCGTTGCGAGCCGAAGGAAGAGCCAGTCGGATACGTGGTTTCTCTGCATCAAGAAAGGCTCTTCTTGCAACAAGTCTCAAACTTCTCCGGGAAAAGACAGGCCTTTCGACGAAGCTTCGTTTATTGGCAAGGCCGTTGTGGTTGAGAGCTTGCGCCCGCTCTGGGCCAATAAACATCAGCCTGTTTCTCTTGTGGGATTCACTTGCCATAAGAATGAAGCTGAGAGTCTTAGACAACTTGTGAGTTCCAATTCTCTGTCCGCTTAACTTGTTTGTATGAATGATCAAAGGTTGCAACTTATCAAAAAGTGTTGTTGTAGGTGTGTAGTGAAATCTTTCCTCACATTTTGTTGAAAGGGCCACCTGGCACTGGTAAGAAGGCTCTCACAATGTGTCTTCTCAGAGAAATCTATGGTGATCCAGTTTGGAATGTATGTTCTTTTATTAATTAATTACTCCATTTATACTTTTGCATGAACTTGCTGAATTTTGCTGCAGATATCTCATGAGCTGAGATACTTTCACATTCTGGTACTCACACTTAAACTCTCTAACACATTCGTCTGTATGTTTGCTAATTGCTCGATTTAAGTACGCTTTAAGCGGGACTTGGATCGAGCAATTGATGAACATACGAGATGAAATTGAAACATAACACTTAAAGCCTAATCTAAGCATTTTAACCATATAAAAAATCAAACAGGAATCGAAGCCTATGCAAGTAGTCGTTCCATTAAGCTCGAGCCCTCACCACATGGAACTCAACGTCTACTTAAGAGTCCAAAGCAGCATACGCATTGACAGCATTGGTGAAGCGCATAAGCAACGAGCACGCCAAGGCCAACTACAAAGGTCCCCCATTCGATATCAATAACATCAATTTCCATCTATAACTAATCAATCCAACGCATGCAGCTAGCAAGTAACTAACACATCATATAATCAACAACTGCAGTGATTGTTCTGTACGATGTTGATAAGGCTGCAGAAAACATACAACATCTTATAAAATGGATCATGGATTGTTACTCAGATTCTTGCAAACTCATCCTCTGTTGTGAAGATGATGATGATATCATTGAATCAGTAACCAGCAGATGCAAAGTTATCAATGTTGAAACTCCTTCAACTCATCAAGTAAGTAATTAACAGATTACATTTCTACAGTCAATTATTTTTTTTCTGAATTTTTTTTTATGTATTATGTTTATACTGTGTTAGATAATTGAGGTTCTTGTCCAAATAGCAAAGAAAGAAGGGTTCGAACTACCTACGAGCTTTGCTGCTAAGATTGCGAATAAATCAAAGCAAAATTTGAGGAGAGCAATCATGGCACTTGAAGCCTGCAAATTACACAAGTAAGGTTATGATAATTAATTAAGAAGCAAATAATATAAAGATTTTCTTGATATCAATAATAGTAGTACTAGTATTTTATTAGTCTACTTATTTTAAGATTTTACATTCGATTCTGATCCTTTTATCTATTAACGTTACAAAATAAGTATATTTTACAAAAGTAGTCCTTTATAGGATTTCAAGATTTATCGAAAATACTTCCATGCAATTAGGGATATAATCTAGTAGAGTCGAATCGGATATCACTGGGCTCGAGCTTGACTTGAGCTCGATTTGGTGAGTTTGCAAAAGCTTCGAGTTCAACTCGATAAAAGCTCATAAATAATAATTTAATTCAAGCTCAAACTAGAGCTCAGGTTTGAATCCATTAGAGCTCATTTAAACGTGATTCTGGATATGTATGCGAGACGCTTAACCTAATGCTCGCAAACAAGGTTCGCGTGCTCGTTAAGAATTGGTAACAAGCTTTCTAGCCAAATATTGGCAAGCTCAAGTTTGGCTCGATTTGATATTCGAGCTCAGCTTGTTTAGCTTAACAAATGAATTCGAGTGAAGATATTAGGAGCTAGCGCGGAAGAGTTAGAGATTGTGACGAAGAAGAGGAGATGTTACATAGGTTGAGTTTTTGTAAGTCTTCTATATTTAATATGGTTCTTTTCGCTGCCATCGGTTGTTCTACTGACGTAATAAGTGGCTAAATCTCTTAACTTTGGATCAATAAAATAATTTCTCTTGATTGTAAAAAAGAAAAAGAAAAAATAAAAAATTCGAGTGAATGTTTTATCAATCGTAAGCTGAATTAGTTCTTAATTTAGTTAGTACCCCTTAAGAAAATAAATACTCAACAAAATGCCAAATGTTACTCTTAAAAAATGCATTTTTGAGTTATTCTTTTCTTGAAGCTCCAACAAATATTTTGTAATAACTTAGATGATCTTACTCAAGAATTCCAAATTATATATGATTTAAGGTTGAGTAAAACTATAATCATGTTATGTGTTGTGGTTTTAGATATCCTTTTACAGAGGAGCAACCAATTCCAATTGGATGGGAAGAAGTTGTTATGGAACTTGCAGCAGATATATTAACTGATCCATTTCCAAAGAGGTAAATTATTGCAATATTTGTTACCGTAGGCAGGATATTACAGTTTTTGTAAGAAACTTTATTTTTAAAAATTAATTTTATATAAATAAAAATATACATCTATGTGGTATTTGAAAATGAAGTGTAGATTTTTTGCTCTTGCGGCAAAGGAGTCATGAACCCAAAAATAATCATTTTCTTTTTAATAACAAAAAAGTTTGATGAAAATTATTTTAAGAATAACGAACTTTTTCTAATTAAGCCATTAATCCTCACTAACTGGCTAGTGATTATTTAATAATTCAAACCTAAACAAAAACAATTCTATTATACAAATAAAAGAATTATTAAAACTTATTAGAATGGTTTGAGATAAATGTGTAGTGAATGAGTCAATTAGCAAAGTGACAAGAGTTAGAATTTTCATTTCAATAGGCCGTAAATGTAATACTCCCTCCGTGACGTTAAAAGTGGGCGTTTGCTTTCTACAAGTTAATTAAAGAGTATAATATTTAAATATGTAGTAAGGTGAGAAAAATAATATATTAATGTAAAGTGGGTATGTATATTAGTATGACATGTGGGCCCATAGAGAGAGAAATAATTAATATGTGCGAGTCTTCTTTACCAAAAAGAGAAATGCACACTTCATATTAGAACGGATTAAAATGAAAAAAGAGTACACTTTAATGGGACAGAGGGTGTAATAGAAAAGAATAGTAGAAAATAGTAACGTTTTGTTATAAAATTGGTATATATGAGATGAATTGTACGACGGGTCGGTTTATTAATAGAGTATGATTATTATAAAGGTAAAATATATTTGTCCGTAGTTAAAGTTTATGTTTGTAGCAAATCCTATTATATGTTTGTTAGTAGTTAAAGTATATTTGCAGTGAATCATATTATAACATTATACAATTATACTTTAATTTATTATTATTCATCATTCTAATTTATACTACTACCAATAAATATATTTTATCTATATAACAATACATGATGAACCTAGGAATTTATATTTAGGGGTACGAAATTGTTAAAGTCGTATACAAGGTACAAGACATAGCTTTCAAAGTTTAGTACTCCCTCCGTCCCAAAGATATTGACACACTTTCCTTTTTGGGTTGTCCCACAGAAATTGACATATTTCCTTTTTAAGAACATGGGACCCACACAAAAACAATTTATTTACTTTGACCCACACACCCACCCATCACACTCACCACTAATACAACTACCCACTACACATTAAATATTATTTCTCTCACTTCACTTTACATTAAATTATTATACTCCTTAATCTCCGTGCCCAAAAAAAATGTGTCAATACTTCCGGGACGGAGGGAGTACAAGAATATTAATTATAAGAAAAGAATATAGACAAATTGATACAGATGCATCTCCAGCCCCTTGGCCATTTGGATGGTTGAGGTAAGTTTTTGGGATTCGTCCACATCGGATGTGCTGAGCAAATATTGTGGGTATAAATGTGACGGGACAACCCTTCACTCTTGACCATGGTTTAAGGTGGAGTTAGACTCGAACATTTATAACCTGCATCAGATTGGTATTAGAGTCAGTTGTGTCTCCAATGGAGGGAGGATGATGTAGGGGCATTGGTCCAGCCCCTGGGCCTCCGGTAAACCTTTTGGGGTTCGTCCCACATCGGATGTGTTGGGCAAATGTTGTGGGTATAAATGTGGCGGGGCAAACCTCAACTCTTGATGATGGTTTTGAGGTGGAGTTTTGAGGTGGAGTTAGGCTCGAACATTAATAGCCTGCATCACAAATACTTGTGCATAGCTTTTTCTTTTAAAAAAAATAATAATAGTGCAATGAATTATTTAAAGAATAATTTGTGATATAAATAAAACATTATATTATTTTTAATAAAAATTAATAAATTATTAATAAAAAATAATAATTATTTAAGAAAATATAAAAACTCTAACACGAATAATGCCTAAAAATATATTATCCACTAATGATTTCATTTGAAATCATTAATATAAAAATCATTAATAAAAGTAATAATAATTTAAGAAAATATAAAAAATCTCACACGAATAATGCCTAAAAATATATTATCCACTAATGATTTCATTTGAAATCATTAATATATTAGCTCAACAATTAATTCCACATCATGTATAGCTTACACTTAATATGAAAAAGTGATTTAGCATTTTATTATTATTATTATTATTATTATTATTATTATTATTATTATTATTATTATTATTATTATATATATTGCAACGACTATTTAATAATGATTAGATATTAAATTATTAAAATTATCATATAAATAGAGTTACATGAAAAATATTAAAGTTAATATAATAATTAAAAAATTTTGAATCAAATTGCAGTGCATCTGAAGTACATGTGCATTTGGATAATTCAAAATATTAGATCAAATTTTTATTTAATCATAATCACTAAATAAAATAAAATAAAATAACTAAAAATAAAATTCAATAACTGCATACTATTCCCTAACTTTGACCCCTTAAATCTTCAAATATATCCCAAAATAGCCCTAAATTTAATAGCTACAATATTTTTACTACATATATATATATGCGGGAGTGAATCTTCATTTTGGGTATAGATGTACCACATCGAGTTGATATCAATTCTACTTTAATAATGAGTCGATCTATCCTACATGAACATTGTCTCACAAAAAACTTAGTGAAATGGTAAAGGGGTACTTTTTGTTAATGTAAATTAAATTTGAGTAAAATTGATCTAATGACACAAATTCAAGATCCATATAAGTTTTATCATGTTTTTGTTAATCCTAGTAACAAACGTATGTGAATGTGGTAATAGATTATCTATGGTTCGAGGGAAGATTCAAAAGCTTTTAGGGGAATTCGTTCATCCAAAATTAATTCTTCTGGTAATGATCTATTTAATAAGTTTGTATTAAATTTTGTATATATTGTGTAACGTTGTGATGATGGAATTCTTCAGAAGTTAGTTGGACAATTTCTTCGTGGAGTGGATGGCAGTTTAAAAAGGGAAATTTATTATTGGTATGCTTACTATGTAAGTCTAATCTGCCTTTTTCACTCAAAATTAGATTAGATATTAATTCAAAAATATACATTTTAATCCGTGATGATGTTTGATTTGCAGGATAAGAGACTCCCAAATCGAACAAATGCCTTGCTCAAATTAGAAGGTAATTCATTTTCACGACTCATTATAATTTATGGGATTTAGAAGAAAAAAAAGTGTCACGGTCGATCAATATAAAAAAAATAAAAAATTGGGGTTACAACATTAATAGTATTTAACATTTAAAATTCTATAATAAATAAACTAAAACTCATAAATTATATATATAGTAAAATTTTCACTATAAAGAACAATTTTAGGTGTTACTGTCATAAATTTATAACATAAATGTGTAAAAGTAATAAGTAAGTCCCAATTAATAATTTGAAATACTAAATATATACATCAAACGAAGAAGGATTAGTCTTGCATGAGACCATTTTTCACTTTTTAAAATAGTTATTACTTTTGCTATAAATTATTATTATCACTTTTTTATTTATATTATAAATTGTTCATAAATAACATTATCACTTTTCACTATTTTATAATAATTTTCCTTTATAAAAGTTATCACTTTCTGATCGTCTCACGTAAGCTCTTACGTAGAACGGTTTCATACAAATTTTTTTCAAAAGAAGAAATGATTTTGGGGTACAATTGTAATGCTCGTACCCCAACCCAGAATTAATTGGATATCATTTTTTTCAATGTGTTTTATGAATTTATAATCTAATAATAACAAATCTGATATCTTAAAGACAATTTCTTTTTCTCTCGATTGGTATCATTTTTTCAGTTGAGATACATAGTCTATTATAAGAAAAGTCTTTTTTCTTTAATACGCAAAATTCATTTCATAATTAATTCCTGCTCATTTTTGCACATTAACTCCTACACTAGTAATTATATATGATTTAAACAACTTTTGGAAGAGCATGTATAATGGTAAGATTTTACATAGCTAATTTGCTTGTGCAATGTTGCAGAATTTGTGGCTAAGTTTATGAGCATACACAGGAAATGTTCCTCCAATCGCCAACCCTAATTGGGCAACAACTCAGTTTTTTTTGGCCAAACTTCTTTTATATATATATATATATATATATATATATATATATATATATATATATATATATATATATATATATATATATATATATATATATATATATATATATATATATATATATATTAGTGCTTAGCATGTCAAATGATCACACATTTGCTTTCCTTTTGCCTTTCATAGGTTTTGTATTCAAACACGCTAAATTATTCCATTGCTAAGCATGCCAAATTTAGTTTTTAGTTCTTAATAATATTTAGGGAAAATAAATTTTTTCGTCCGCTAACTTTCATTCATTTTGAAATTAGTCCATTAACTTTTTAAATTTTGAAATTAGTCCGTTAATTTTATAACAATTTTGAAATTAGTCCATAAACTTCATAAAATTCAACATTTTGGTCCTTTGACCTGCTATGGCAGGTCATTTGAATATTTTCACCCCAATTAATCTATATCATATTTTTATTTAACCAATTTTATCTCACTTTTCATTTTTCACTTTGTATACCAAATAAACAATATTAATCTCATTACTAAAGTGGAGCAAATTTGACTAAATATTGATACTTCCTCCGTCCGCTCGAAAGAGGGTATTTTTTCCATTTTGGTCGTCCGTTCCAAAGAGGGTCACTTCCTTTTTTACATACATGAGATCCACACACACCCACTAATACAATTAAAATATGAGATCCATACTCCCACTAATACAACTATCCACTACACATTAAGTAACAATACTTCTTAATCAACGTGCACAAAAGCAAAATGCCCTCTTTCGAGCGGACGGAGGGAGTATAATATAAATTCTTAGTGGAGGCTATTTTTTTTAAAATAGTATATATATATATATATATATTACATATTTTTTATTTTTATTTTTTAGAATAACCTACTAATAACCTGTTGAAACGGACGATTTTGTTGAACTTGGTAAACATGATGGACGATTTTCAAAATTTTCAAATATAATGGACGATTTTCAAAATTCTGCAAATATAATGGACGATTTTCAAAAAGTGAAAAACTTATGGACTAAATTCAAAATTGGGCAAAGTTAGCGGACAAAAAAATCTATTTTCCCTAATATTTATATTGCTTTGCAAAGAATTATATCAAAGAGATCATATTTGGGTTAGTCTGCCAAATCCCCACCTAATTCAACATTATTTGGTCTATGTATATTTTGTGTGATTTCATAATAAATATAACAAAACAAATCTTTATTTTAACTAGTATTCCCGTCCTACACGATAAGCATTTAATTATTAAGGATAGTTGGAATTTTTTTTTTTAATAGTGTTATGTAATTGTATAAATATGTTTGAGCTTCTCTCATCCGATTTTGGTGAGGTTTGAATTTGTTGTCGTATTATTTCTTTATTTATGTTTATAATTATCTCGTATGTGTTTTGCACGAAATAATTATATTTTGCGAATAATTTTTAAGCATTTTATTATAGGATTATTGTTAATTAAATTTTATTTTAATAGTTTGATCTCTACGAATATGTATGAGCTTGTCTCGTCCGGTTTTGGTATGATTAGAATTTTGTTGTAGTGATTTTTATGTTTATATTTTTAATTATCCCCTATTTGTTTTGCACAGAAATAATTAATTATAAATATTGTTATCCATTATTTATTTTATTTCTTATATTTCTTATGTCATCCTTGCCTTCTGATTATATATTTCCAATATGTGATCAGTTTCTAATGGTTTCATTAACGATTAAACTATCTTCATGTGACCCTCATAACATTCTAATACAACTATCCACTCTACATTGAAATACTATATTCCTCAAGTACCGTGCTAGAAGCAAATGTAATTATTGGGACAAAACATAAGGAGTATATAAATTTTTATTTTTTTGTGTATTGTGTATTTGTAGTAATAAAATTTAATGGGGATCAATTTATTTAGATTTTACAAAAAAAATTCGACTGTCCATAATTCTACCAGATGGAGGTCTCTTTGTCATTCAACATTAGAACCAAAACAATAGCTTCAGTAGATGTTCACCATTTTGGTTAGTTTCCATTGGTCATTCTTTGAATCTAGTAGTTAATAATTGTTATAAATTCCATACACTTGGAATGTTGTAGGGTTTTTTTTTTAATCTCACAATGATGAATTATCTCCATAACCATTTAGTAACTGCTTTAATTTGTCTGCAGATGATTTGTACAATTGAAATCATTTTTTGATTTTGTGTCTATCCTACTAAATAATCCTTCTATTAACTTGTATTGTTAAATTATTGTTGATAAAAACTGCAGCTAATATTCGACAAAGTAGTAAAAGTAACCAAACCTAATTACCACAAATCACACAACAATGCATGAATACGATTTTCGGTAACTGTAAATTTCCACCATAATTATATTCTCCAAACACAAATCGATGAGGAAAACAACGCCCAAATAAGGTTCAGTTATAAATCATTAGAGAATAGATTCGAAAAAGCAGTAAAAAGAAATCAAACATAATAACCACGATTCACACAATTTTTAAATCAGGGTATTAGCATCACGAAGCATTATTTTCAAGACTTTTCCTTATTATAACTCTAGTTACAGCAATGAAAAATTGTCCATGGCTATATATTAGCCTTTTTAAGTATAATCCAACAATCTTCAAAGATTGTCCATGACTTTTGTTTATGATTATGGCATATGAAACTATCAAGGGGAACTGTCTTCATTGAAACTTGAGTGGAATCGTAACATCAGAAGGTCTTAAAGTAAGTCTCGGAATTAAAACATAATCTCCGACACCATTACATGATATCAACTTAGCTTGTATCACTATCCACGAGTCTTGTAATGACCAAACGTGTGCTGTTGGACAATCCTCTTGTGTGGTCTAGATTTCTCAAAAGTATAACTGGTGTGCCAACCTTCAAAATGAGCTCATGATTTCGCATTCCCGAACACTTTATCGAATTTAGAAACTCTAGAGTGTGAACATCAGTCGAAATATCTACACTGATATCCGATTTACGTGCGGAGTTCAAACTGAGATATATCCTGGATACGTTCTTATTCAATGATATAGAATCCAGCGTGAGTGCAAGTATAGCATGCTCCTGAAGATAACCTGTATCATCCACCGCATTCAAGAAGTTAGGATATATTACGTCCACAGTACTCTTCACAGGGTCATCACCACATTCAAGAACTATGTCTTCTGGTATACATACATAAATTCCGTGTTCACCAACGGATTCTAATGTGCCATCCCCTTGATGAGTGATATTTTTACCTAGATTTTAATGCCTTTTTATATCCGTTTTTGTATTATTTTATCCGTATTTATATGTTATTTGGTTGTGTTTTGTATTTTTATTGAAATATATGTGAATGAGCTTAAACTTATGATTTTCACATTTTATTGGATGCTAGATATGATAAGGAAGATGTATTAAAAAGCGGATCTCAATTCGGAGTTGAAACGAGGGAGAACGAGCTAAAACAGTAAAGAAAATATGGGCATGCACCAACACGGGCCGTGTACGGAATACGGCCCTGTAAGAAATGGCTGTGTGCCGATATCAATTCATCCAACACGACCACCCTGTGCCTGTGTTACAGAACACGGGCCGTGTTGCAGGACACGAGCCGTGTTGCGTAACACGGCCCTGTAAGGAGAGGCCGTGCGGCAACATCAATTCACCCAACACGGCCACCTTATGGCCGTGTTGCAGAGCACGACTCGTGTTGTGTAAAATTCTGTAAAAAATCAGAATCCTTCTAGAAGCTTCCCAAGGGGTATAAATACCCAATACTTCAATATTTTAGGTAGAGATCTGAAATTCACAGCCCTACACACACCTCACACACCATTTCTTCCATTCCACACCATCATCTTCGTCCATTCTTCATTTTTGGATCTACCATTATCCCACCATCAATTTCTACATCCAAGTGAAGGAAAAGGATCAAGGAAGAGAGGAAAGTGCAAAGAAGGGAAGGATATCACCATTGAAGATAGATCAAGGGAGTTTCCATTCAATCTTTGTATTAAACCTCATAGTTTTATCATGATTCGTAAGGATTTAATTGTCTATGTTAATTTCTTTATGAATATGGTAAGCTAATCTCCCTTGTGAGATTAGCAACATGAGAGTTGCTGGATAACTTTGGGATTTGTGTATTTGAATTCATATGTTGATTGGGTAAATGGATTTTCTATCATTGATGTTTGAGATCTTGAGCTTTATAATGATCTGTGTGTTTAGTTGTTTTAAATATGTGATTAGATTGACAAATCAATTATGTGCTTAGGATAATTGAGTGAATCATTTCATCAAACACTTCATGAGCATTATAAATTGTAAAGAGATTGAGAAATCCTTTAGAATTTAAAACCCTTTGATAGAACATATGATTGGTTTGATCGAGAGATTGATTAATTGTGTGAAGGGACTCTCATTTCAAGCTTAGTACCTAGTTGGAATTGTTTGAGTGAGAACCAATCCATTGAGCTAATTGAGATTCATATCCTATCCATCTCGAGAGGAAGCTTAGGTGAATTTAGTGTTGGCCCTTAGTCTTATACCCATTATTCATGTGAATTTGATGCATGTATCCTAGAATTTCCACTTCTTAATTGTTGTTGATCTCACTTTTTACTTAATTT